>JAGSMS010000006.1:0-2500000 GCA_029286595.1 Bhutanitis thaidina
TATCACCTTGGTAGTGAGGATCTGCTTAAGGTGCTACTCGAGGAGGACAGAAGCGGCCATATATGACAATAAAACATCTACTGTTCTGAGAGGAAAAATCAAACACCATATGGCGGCTTACAGTGGAACGGCAGGCTTCGTGATGCTGGACGAGGACATATCGAACAGCAACGGAAAACCCAAATTCAAAACGCCTCCGGGTGACCATATCGTTGTAACTGCACGGTGCACCAGGGTGATGCTAAACGACAAGATCCTCAATATGGCTGAAGCCATCACAGAGGACAGGTCAGGGCGCCCTGGGACACCTGGCAATTCAAAAATAAAATGGATCAACGGAGTCCCCGGATGCGGAAAGACAACGTGGGTGGTAAACCAATTCGAGGGGAAGGGATTTGATAATCACAACTACATTAGAAGCAACAAAGAACTAAAAATAAAATTAGCAAACCGCATAGGCGCAGACGCCAAAACAAAAGTACGCACTATGGCCTCTGTCCTTGTAAACGGTGTAAGAGAGCCTGACAGGGTTCGATGTTCTCGACTCATCATCGATGAGGCTCTCATGAATCACTTCGGAGCCATAGTGATGGCAACAAAACTGTGCGATGCGGAACAAATGCTGCTTATCGGTGATATCAACCAACTTCCCTTCATCGACAGAGAGAACCTTTTCGCGATGCAGTACACTCGCCCAAACCTGGTAACCACGATCAGCCAGGAGCTTCTGTGTACGCACCGGAGCCCAATGGATGTAGCGTATGCCCTCAATGAGATCTACAGCGGCATATACTCATCCAAATCTCTGGTACACTCACTAAAAGGAAAGGTACACAGGAGCAAATATTCCAAGCACCCTCCCTGATACATTGTACCTGGTGTTCACCCAAACCGAGGAATCCCTATCTAACTTAGGATACGGGTCGGGCGCCGGGTCACGCCTCCTAACAGTTCATGAGGCCCAAGGACTCACATCCAGGACAGTCGTAGTCATGAAAACTGTGGCAGAAAAACTGAAACTGCACGACAGCGTTCAGCATGCTGTGGTGGCGGTGTCCAGACACACAGTTAGCTGCATCTATTACGCGGATGACTGCGACGACGCAACAGGGAGGCTGGTTCAGAGAGCAATGGCTGCATCAACAACAAAAATCAGAGAATATAACCTAAAAATGGCAATTAGGAACAGGGACTCAGCGGTCACGGAAAACCTGACAATGCCAATGGACACAAAATAGGCATAATGTAACCTCAATTTACCTTTTAAGTAACTAATGATATTAATTAAGTAATGATAAAAAAAAAAAAAAAAAAAAAAAAAAAAAAAAAAAAAAAAAAGAAAAAAAAAAAAAAAAAAACAAAATACTGTAACTATTTTATTGTAATCAATAGCACATAGTGTAAGGAGTATTGTTCAAAATAAAAAACAATCTTACAATTATAACAAAAAATCAAATCTAAAAAAGGCACGGACAAATAGTCTGTGGAGAACAAATAAAAAAAAAAAAAAAACCTAACCTAACTCAACCCAACCTAACCTAACCTAACCTAACCTAACTCCAACCCAACCTAACCTAACCTAACCTAACCTAACCTAACCTAACCTAACCTAACCCAACCCAACCCAACCCAACCCAACCCAACCCAACCCAACCCAACCTAACCCAACCTAACCTAACCCAACCTAACCCAACCTAACCCAACCCAACTCAACCCAACCCAATCCCAACCTAACCCAACCTAACCCAACCCAACCCAACCCAACCCAACTTCCAACCTAACCCAACCCAACCTAACCCAACCCAACCTTAACCTAACCCAACTCTAACCTAACCCAACTCAACCTAACCTAACTCTAACCCAACCCAATCCCAACCTAACCTAATCCCAACCTAACCCAACCCAACTCTAACCTAACCTAACCTCCAACCTAACCTAACTCTAACCTAACCCAATCCCAACTCCAACCTAACCCAACTTCCAACCTAACCTAACCTAACTCTAACCCAACCTAACCTAACTCTAACCCAACCTAACTCAACCCAACCCAACTCAACCTAACCTAACCTAACCTAACCTAACTCAACCTAACCTAACCCAACCCAACCTAACCTAACTCAACCCAACCTAAATCCCAACCCAACCCAACCCAACTCAACCCAACCCAACCCAACTTCCAACCTAACCTAATCCCAACCTAACCTAACTCTAACCTAACCTAAATCCCAACCCAACTCTAACCTAACCCAATCCCAATCCCAACCCAACCCAATCCCAATCCCAACCCAACCCAATCCCAACCTAACCCAACTTCCAACCTAACCTAACTCAACCCAACCTAAATCCCAACCCAACCTTAACCTAACCCAACTCTAACCTAACCTAACTCAACCTAACCCAATCCCAATCCCAACCCAACCCAACTCAACCTAACCTAACCTAACTCTAACCTAACCCAACCTAACCAACCTAACCTAACTCTAACCTAACCTAACCCAACCCAACCCAACTCTAACCCAACCCAACTCTAACCTAACCTAACTCAACCCAACCTAACCTAACTCCAACCCAACCCAACTTCCAACCTAACCCAACCCAACCTTAACCTAACCCAACTCTAACCTAACCTAACTCTAACCTAACCTAAATCCCAACCTAACCTTAACCCAACCCAATCCCAACCTAACCTAACTCAACCTAACCTAACCTAACCTAACCTCCAACCTAACCTAACCTAAATCCCAACCTAACCTTAACCCAACCCAACTTCCAACCTAACCTAACTCTAACCTAACCTAACTCTAACCTAACCCAACCTCCAACCTAACCTAAATCCCAACCCAACCTAACCTAACTCTAACCTAACCTAACTCTAACCCAACCTAACTCAACCTAACCCAATCCCAACCCAACCTTAACCTAACCTAACTCTAACCTAACCTAACCTTAACCTAACCCAACTCAACCCAACCCAACCTTAACCCAACCCAACCCAACCCAACCCAATCCCAATCCCAACCTAACCCAACTCTAACCCAACCCAACCTAACCTAACTCTAACCCAACCTAACCCAACCTTAACCTAACCCAACCTAACCCAACCCAATCCCAATCCCAACCTAACCCAATCCCAATCCCAACCCAACTCAACCTAACCTAACCTAACTCCAACCCAACCCAACCTTAACCCAACCCAATCCCAACCTAACCCAACCTAACCCAACCCAACTCAACCCAACCTAACCCAACCTAACTCAACCCAACCCAACCTTAACCCAACCCAACCCAACCTAACCCAACCTTAACCCAACCCAATCCCAACCTAACCCAACCTAACCTTAACCCAACCCAACTCTAACCCAGTTGTGTATCAATATGCTCGCCCAGAGCAGCATTGGCTTGGCTTCGCAAATCACGCGCCAGCTCCTCAGGCCCGGGAAGACTTCTCTTCGCCCTGGTGTCTGTGAGCGTTGTTGAGGTCCCAAACATCTCCTTCTCAGTCACCACATCCTATTCCGAGGCCGTGGCAGAGACCGCCGTGAATTTAGAGGCTCTGACCTCGTCACACGGAGGTCCTGCCCTCCTCTTCCTCCCCACTTTTGACGAAGTGGCAGATGTGAGCGACGTGAAGGACACATCAGACGTCCCTCCGTCGCTTTCACCTGCCAGACTAACGGGCGTATTCGGGCGTGTAAAACGCCCACGCCTGTCACGAACTGGGACAGTTGGTTCACCCGATATGGCTCCCCCCTTTTCATTTTTGTCCCCAGATGTTCGGGGACCCACGTTTATCGTGGCAGTTTCTCTTGGATGCAGTTCCTTGCCCCCCCCAGATACGATGGCAGCCCGGGCGTGGCCCGAGGGTGAATTCGCCATCCTGGGTAGTGTGTACTTTAGGTCCTGCTTTCATTGTTGTTCCTTTTTAATAGGGAGGGGTCCCTGATTAGTCCCTTCCCCCCCTAGCGCTAGCAACTGGTCTACCCCCCAGCCATTCATCCTATCGGCATGCAAAACGGGATTGAGGTTACTTTTTATAGAGGTTTTCTTCCTCGCAGCTCAAACATTTAGCCAACCACCGCACCAGTCACATCCCCTGTCCCCTCTCAAGGAAGAGGGATACTGGGAGCAACCGAAGCCCGCTTTATAGGCCCGCCTCGCAGGGCATCATGCCCATGGCCGTTTTTCAGTCCAAAAGGAACTGAAGGTACTGGCTACTCCACACGGGAACCTTTCAGGGAAATGCCTGACGCATACCCGCCCTCTCGGGGGCAAGGACGGGTTATGTCGGGTTCGCACCGACTAAAACCCCATGGTGTTCCACCTTCACCGCATATCGGCAGGGTCACGGGAACGCTTTCACACATCCGCGACTCTACCAGCGCCGGCCGCGGAGGGTAGGGACAACGGCCATCGTAATACCGACACTCCTCTCCCCCCACGGCCCCACCACGGCCGCATCAGCGGTGCGGTCCCCGTCAGTTTCGCGGAGGATAGGGAAAATGACGAAACGCAATACCGAAACTCCTCTTCCCCCGCGACTCCACCTCGGCTGTGGGGGGCCAGGAGAGCGCTAAGCTAACACTCCTCCCACAGTCCACCAACACGCATCCGAAGTGGGCTCACCAAGCCCACTCGGTGCGGCCACAGAGATGGAATCACAGGTACATAAATGAAGAGACCGGAAATACCACTAAAGTCTTTCCTGCCGGACATAACAAATACGTACAAGTTCGTAAGGGAAATAAATCTGTCTCCAACGATGATACAAGCGATGACTGGACATGGTGGATTCTCTGAGTATCTGTATCGCTTCCGCTGCAAGCAAAACTCATCATGAAAGACCGATCACAGTGCCACCTTCAACTCGTGTCCCGCCTCCGACATGTCATCCAAGTCATACACGACCGCGTCGACTGTGGATGTATTGTCCATAAGCGATGCGGTGTAAAGTCATAGTCAATCACTTTGTAAGAAGTACTTAAAGTAGTTTTAGATAGTATTCCTAGTTTTACATATTATTAATTAAAATAAAAAAAACTTGAATGGTCAAAAAAAAAGATACAAAGATTCTAATCATGAAAATTACTATTATATATTTCTGTAAATGTAATGAAATTTACTATTATATATTTCCCTGAAAGTTTTAGCACTTTACCAATATACGAATGGGCATTTCAGGAACTACTGGGACTACCCGGGTAGTGTTTAATTTAGGTCCTGCTTTAATTTTTTGTTCCTTTTTAACAGGGTGAGATCCCTGATTAATCGCTTCCACCCCTAGCGCTGGTGCCTAGGCCCTCCGAATTGGGATCACGGGTCGTCCGGCGCCAACCATAGCACCAGTCACATCTCCTGTCCCCTCTCAAGGGAGAGGGATACTGGGAGCAACCGAAGCCCGCCTTGCATCCCCGCCTCACACAGGCCAGGACACTCTTTCCATTACAGTTTCTCAGTCCCAAAGGAACTGAAGGTACTGGCTACTCCACACGGGAACCTTTCAGGGAAATGCCTGACGCATACCCGCCCTCTCGGGGGCAAGGACGGGTTATGTCGGGTTCGCACCGACTAAAACCCCATGGTGTTCCACCTTCACCGCATATCGGCAGGGTCACGGGAACGCTTTCACACACATCCGCGACTCTACCAGCGCCGGCCGCGGAGGGTAGGGACAACGGCCATCGTAATACCGACACTCCTCTCCCCCCACGGCCCCACCACGGCCGCATCAGCGGTGCGGTCCCCGTCAGTTTCGCGGAGGATAGGGAAAATGACGAAACGCAATACCGAAACTCCTCTTCCCCCGCGACTCCACCTCGGCTGTGGGGGGCCAGGAGAGCGCTAAGCTAACACTCCTCCCACAGTCCACCAACACGCATCCGAAGTGGGCTCACCAAGCCCACTCGGTGCGGCCACAGAGATGGAATCACAGGTACATAAATGAAGAGACCGGAAATACCACTAAAGTCTTTCCTGCCGGACATAACAAATACGTACAAGTTCGTAAGGGAAATAAATCTGTCTCCAACGATGATACAAGCGATGACTGGACATGGTGGATTCTCTGAGTATCTGTATCGCTTCCGCTGCAAGCAAAACTCATCATGAAAGACCGATCACAGTGCCACCTTCAACTCGTGTCCCGCCTCCGACATGTCATCCAAGTCATACACGACCGCGTCGACTGTGGATGTATTGTCCATAAGCGATGCGGTGTAAAGTCATAGTCAATCACTTTGTAAGAAGTACTTAAAGTAGTTTTAGATAGTATTCCTAGTTTTACATATTATTAATTAAAATAAAAAACTTGAATGGTCAAAAAAAAAGATACAAAGATTCTAATCATGAAAATTACTATTATATATTTCTGTAAATGTAATGAAATTTACTATTATATATTTCCCTGAAAGTTTTAGCACTTTACCAATATACGAATGGGCATTTCAGGAACTACTGGGACTACCCGGGTAGTGTTTAATTTAGGTCCTGCTTTAATTTTTTGTTCCTTTTAACAGGGTGAGATCCTGATTAATCGCTTCCACCAAAGCAAAACTCATCATGAAAGACCGATCACAGTGCCACCTTCAACTCGTGTCCCGCCTCCGACATGTCATCCAAGTCATACACGACCGCGTCGACTGTGGATGTATTGTCCATAAGCGATGCGGTGTAAAGTCATAGTCAATCACTTTGTAAGAAGTACTTAAAGTAGTTTTAGATAGTATTCCTAGTTTTACATATTATTAATTAAAATAAAAAACTTGAATGGTCAAAAAAAAGATACAAAGATTCTAATCATGAAAATTACTATTATATATTTCTGTAAATGTAATGAAATTTACTATTATATATTTCTGTAAATGTAATGAAATTTACTATTATATATTTCTGTAAATGTAATGAAATTTACTATTATATATTTCTGTAAATGTAATGAAATTTACTATTATATATTTCCCTGAAAGTTTTAGCACTTTACCAATATACGAATGGGCATTTCAGGAACTACTGGGACTACCCGGGTAGTGTTTAATTTAGGTCCTGCTTTAATTTTTTGTTCCTTTTTAACAGGGTGAGATCCCTGATTAATCGCTTCCACCCCTAGCGCTGGTGCCTAGGCCCTCCGAATTGGGATCACGGGTCGTCCGGCGCCAACCATAGCACCAGTCACATCTCCTGTCCCCTCTCAAGGGAGAGGGATACTGGGGGCAACCGAAGCCCGCCTTGCATCCCCGCCTCACACAGGCCAGGACACTCTTTCCATTACAGTTTCTCAGTCCCAAAGGAACTGAGGGTACGAATGACATAACAGGACAAACATTATAGGTGTTGAAATTTTTTTTAATGAGGAGTTTAAACAATTTAAAATAATTTTTATTCGCATTTTTGTCGCACATGTGGCTTTAAAAATACACATTTAAAAGAAGTCTCTGTCTTATTCAGATGTTGTGATAAGTGTAGTGTAAAAAAATGGATTTGATTTGAGATCTTCTTCCGCATCTTAATACTAATTTTAAAAGAAGGTATCAAAGCTGCAGAAGCGTGCAGAAGGAACTACAGACGTACAGAACTAACTTATGACTATATGGACTCTTTAAAGTACAACGATCTCCTCAAAACACACATTACAACATACAAACATAGTCCATCACGTATTGTTAACTACCAAACTAACTTGCTTGAAAGTCAGTAGTTAATAAACATGCTTATCACTAAATAGTATTACAGAATTTGAAGATTTTGGCGATATTTTTAATTTGATTGTTAAGTATTTGCGCTTTACGTAAATAAAATGGGGACAAATGACACAAATGTTTTCAAAAGCGGGCGGCGCATGCCTGCGGGCGTGTGCGTGCGCCGCGTCGCGCCAGGAATAGAGTTGGGAGTGGAGCCGGGAGCGGCGGCACGCGTCAGCCAGACGCCGCCGCGCCATGTGGGGCGGAACACGCGTCGCGGCGCTCCTGTTCTGCGTGGCCGTCGTCGCCGCCGACGATGACGTGCAAATCGGTTAGCCAAATCACGTGTAAATAACATTGTGGCTGAACAAATGCTATTCGATGTCATGCCATAGCATGGTCATTTTCCAAAAAAACGCAACTCTGTTGGCTCTGCGAGCGGCGGTGAAGTGTGGTGGCGTAGGTACTGATGAGGCCCCGTGTACTGTGTTGCGCGCAGGGGTGGTGTTCGGCGAGCCGGCGCGCGCGCAGCGGCTGGCCGCGGCGGTGGACGCGGCGCTGGGCTGCGCCGGACCGTGCGCCGCGCTGCTGTCGGTGGAGCCGCGCGAGCCGCTCGCGCTGCCGCAAGCCGTCTGCGAGCAGGTACGCGTGTGCCGCGTGACCCTGCGCCGCCACGTGTCCTGACACGAAGTATCCACACAATAACCTTACCAACCTGTATATGATAATGTCACACCTCGAATGAGTTTGAATCTTCTACAACTCTTCGAATCCCCGTGACCGATGCTAAGCAGCGAGCACCATATGTTATTTATCTCACTTCACTCGTATTCACATCACCGTAGTCCGTGCGCTCCGCACCGTGCGCCGCGCCGCGGACGAACGCACGCGCAGACGCAACAAACGAACCCACGCACAGCCACTTTACGCTTTATAGGTTTATAATTCCTCTCAGACATTTTGTTATGTTGGTCGAATTATGTTTGTAGAATTGTTTTTAATGTTTTCTTAGAATCGAACCTTAGAATAATCTACATAATTTTTTAACAATCACTCATTTCTCTCCTCATTCAACCAAAACGTTTTCCTCGCCTGTAAGCGAACGAATATTATATTATGTTCATTAGTAGCATTTCAAAAGGTTATTAATGGTAATTATTGTTTGTTTGGTGGCAGGCAGAATTATGCTATGAAATAAAAATGTGGAAAGTCCACATTTGCACAGCTCTGGCGGCTCTGTCGACCGATGTATATTTTTACAGAGGACACATTTTTGGTCAGAAAATTTGTTTTCGGGTGAATTAAGGAATATTCTCCGTGACAATAGTATAAAGAAAATATTATTATTAGATATTACATCACGCTTTAACTCGATCACATCCTATGTATGGGCTCCTATGTATGTATGTGCTCCTATGTATGTATGTGCTCCTATGTATGTATGTGCTCCGGGTGGTTGCGGAATGGCCTCCTTAACAGATTGAGCTCAGCTCAGGAGTTCAGCCTCAAGTGCATTCATCGTAAACCCATAACATACCCGTCCGTTAAATTATTTCATATTTGTAAAGCGTTTACACTCGGAGACTTTGTAAGTGGCAAGTTGTGGTGATATAATTCATCTCAATTTACCCTCTCCCTCTCTCCATTCAACAATAAAAAATACAAGGAACCGTTGGATTGCTCCAACCTTCAGATTTCTCCAAATCGTTGAGGAATGTTCTCTTGGCAATGCCTGTGCGCTTCCGGATCCCTACCTCCTCGCTCAGGTGAGACATATTATGATATTTTAATAGTGCTATACAAAAGGGTTCCATAATAATTAAAATACGAAGCTAGTTAAAGGCCAAAATGATTCATTAAGTACCCAAGAGATATCGTCCGGACACACGCACAGACCCGCTGATGGCCAAAATAACATAATTTATTTTTTCAGTCAACTTTTGTTTAATAATAGTCTAAGTAAACGAACTTATAACCATGTCATTTTATTTTCTTTGTTTATTGTTGTTTTTACGTTGAGTTTGCATTAGAATTTGTTTGTTTGTGTTTGTGGAAGGCGCGTTCAAGCGAGGCGGGTGTCCGCAGGCGGGCGCGGGGCTGAGCGCGCTGCTGGGGGAAGCGGCGGCCGGGCCGGCGGCGGCACGCGCGGGTCTGCCGCTGCTGCTCCCCGCCGCCGCGCCCGCGGACGACGCCGCCGCCAGCGCCGCGCTGCAGCTGCTGCCGCATCCCGACCTCATCGCGCAGGTGCCCCAGCGCTCCACGTCTCCACACGAGGAGCTATAATTCTGCCACATGGCGCCTCACGTTACCCCTATGCTAAATAAAATGGTTTTCAGGGTTCTAAATAAATAAGAGTCTGCTTGGGGCGTTGTCTGGGGCATATGGGGGATGAGAAACGACTTCTCGGTCAAGTATTTTTTTTAAGTGAGTTGTCTCGAGTGCGAGCGCTATGTACCGGGCTGTTGGTGACTCGACGTATTCCCGTTAGGAGGTGATAGGGGTGACTAAATGCAAGTGGGGGTTAAAATTATACCAAATAGTCATACCTATCACCTTCCAACGACGTCGCGTCGCAACTGCATCATCAGATTTTATCTTCCAATCAAATCACGAAATTGATCAGGAGCTTGTTGATGACTACCGTGGGAGTATAGTTTTTCAAGGAGAAAATATCATGCAAGCTACGCATACAGAATCTACAAGCAACATTAAATATTCTATTTTTTTCTTTTCATAATTTTTAATTTGTTTTCAAGAAATCAGTACCTAAGTATGTGAGTGTGCGTGTGAGTGCAGGCGTGCGCGGAGGTGTGCGCGGCGAAGGGCTGGCCCAGCGCGGTGCTGCTGCACGAGAGGGGCGCAGCGGGCGCGGCGCGGCTGGCGCGCGCGGGCGCCGACGTCGTGCCGCGCCAGCTGCCGCCGCCGGCCGACGACGCGCTGCTCAGGTCCCGCCTCACCGCTTGCATTCGTTCCCTCCATCAGAGAATACCCTTAAAACAAATCAACCTTCGTACCTCAATAACATTGCATACGATGAGGATGTTTTTTTTTAGTTCAAATTTGGGCTAACTAAAATAAAATATTGAAGACAATACAACGTGTATCGTAGTTTTAAGACGAATTTTCTTTTTTGCACTTCCGTTGATGTTCAATGTGTTCAAGTGTGTGCCAGGAGTTCTGTTTGACTCGGTCTGTACTCCGCGTCACCTCCTCTTGCAGTCAAAACTTCTTGCATTCGTTAGAGCATACTTTTATTAAAATCATCAATAAAACTTTGTGGCATTAGATTCCATTTATTCTGACTCTAAAAGTTCGATTTCATCCTCTCTAAGATAAACTATCTCTGCCGTATGGGGCCGTGCATTATCAGGCATGAAAATAGTTACTAAAGGCATCGTTCATTACGCACCGTGCTCCATCACATTTAGAAGGGCTCCCTTCTAACAGTGATATGGTGAGCAAAACGGGGACTGGTCAGTGAAGAGTACTCTTCTCTAAGCATCTCCATCATGCCAGTTTCGGTGTGAGGGTACGCTTAGTTCTTACGACTTCTTCGTTAGCACACTGCTTACTGCAAGTCTGTCTGTATTTTGTACTTTCAGGAACTTGCTGCTGGTTCTGAAGAAGTTCGGAGCCACAAACTTTATCGTGTGGTGCGAGGCAGAGTGCGCGGTGCGCGTGCTGGATGCGGCGCAGCGCGCGGGGCTGCTCGGCGCGCGGCACTCGTACGTGCTGCTGGCGCTTGACCTGCACACGCACCGCCTCGACCCCTACAGCCACAGCGGCGCCAACATCACCAGTTCGTGACGGCATCCGCTCCTTTAGATTTTATTTTATAGGATCAGTGTAAGATCAGTATAAGCACATATTCCTTAGTAGGTTAGCTGGGCAAGTAGGTTGGTAAGCGTGGTGCCATTCGCTGCTTCTCAACACTGGTTATCATTTCTTATATGACGACATCGTTGTTCACATAAAATTATTTAGTCAGGGTTGTTTCTCTGAGAGTTTCGCCATCATTGTCCGAAATTCTTCGCAACAGACATCTGCTTCTATTGATACGCTGGATCTCAAAAACCTGCAGTCAATTACACCATAGAGTAGTCACTAAACAGTTACCGGTACTTTTCTATGGGTGAGCTTCGCTGCAGGGCGTTGTTCCGGTATGTAGCCTGGGTTAGACATTGCATTGTTCCGGCATGTAGCCTGGGTCAGACATTGTATTGTTCCGGCATATAGCCTGGGTCAGACATTGCATTGTTCCGGTATGTAGCCTAGGTCAGACATTGCATTGTTCCGGTATGTAGCCAGGGTCAGACATTGCATTGTTCCGGCATGTAGGCTGGGTCACACATTGCATTGTTCCGGTATGTAGCCTGGGTCAGCCACATCTGTTAATTCATTTCATTTCATTGTTGTAAATAAGTCAGTATTGCGGATAAACTGAGGTTAAACCCCGATTGCATTGGTTGTTTGACAAGGATCGGCTTCCACGGTCACTTTTAATACATAGTTATTTAGAGTCTGGCCTTCCGCGTGCTTCATTGTTCAAGTCGAAGTTTCCACTGCGAAAACGATTAAACCAAAATCCTACAGTGCGTTTGAATGAATGAATGAAACACACAGTACGTTCGCTAGCCGTATCCTCTACAAACGCAGTTTTGATATCGCGAGCTGTCTCTGGTGCGTTAGAACAACACCGGAACTCCTATTTGAGAATGTTTAATCCATATTTGTTCAAATACTGAATATAGAACAATTAAAAGTCCGTTTGTATTTGGGTATCGGGGTAGGAAAAAAGTTTTAGTCAGGAATCTAGGACTATGGAGGTTTAATTTTAATTCAAAGTGGCCACTCAATTAAAATGGCCACTTCATACTTTAACCCCTATTAATTTTGTAGAACAGTTATTTATAGCAGCATCGATGTGCATTGAAAGTGAATTGAAGATTGCGTGCATTAGCTTTATTTGTTTATGGCGAATAGGCGTGCACCTGTTCGACCCGGACTCGGTGCGTGTGAAGGAGATGATGGAGCGCTGGCAGGCAGCATACGTGCGGCGGTTGCCGGATGCTGCGCGGGCGGAGGGGCGGGGGGGCGAGGAGACGCGCGCTGCCAGCGAGCTGGTGCTGGCCCACGATGCGGTGCTGGCGGCGGCGACGGCGCTGCGTCACCTGCGCCTGCCGCCCGCAGCGCCCGCCTCCTGTAACGGCTGCTCCGCCTTCCACGCCGACACCTTGCTCAACTTTTTACGATCGGTTTGTTCACGCCGCTAAAACGCACATGGACTAAATTTCTGTTCAATGTTACTCACATCCATACTATTACAGCATGCACAAATACTGGCACAGATGCCATCCCAGCTCTGATCCTCTGGTACCACAGATACGAGATTATCAACGCATTGAATCTCATTTGAATTACTTAAATGTAATTTAAACTTAGAAAATTGTCCACTCACCCTGTGACACGCGGTTGCGGGGCTACGTGATGGCAGGGCAGACTCTCCCACCGCAACACCACTCCCCGCCAGTATGCTGCAGCCAAATAGTCGGGCTGCTCACTTTAGTTTCATAGAGCGCAACTGACCTGGGTTCGCCGCCACCACTAAAATTGTTATTCGTGTAATATTTAAACGTTGTATTTACCACGTGCTCGGCGGTGACGGAAAGCATCGTGAGGAAACCAGCATGACTGAGACATAATAAAAAATATAATTTCGAGGATGTGAGAAGCCCGCCAAACAGCTGGAGCAGCGTGGCGGGCTCTTCTAAGCTCTAAAACCGCAGATATTTGAGGTGGCCTTTGCTCAGCAGTGGGCACTTACAGGCAGCTACTTTACTTTACTTTTATATTATGATAGATTTTCGAGCATCAGTCGATCGCCAGAGCATCGTCCGTCCAAGCGGGCTTGATATTATTTTAATTACATGGTCAAAGTTAACAAATATCTTAAAGCTGTAATAAAATATTTTATCGTTCGAGGTGTTTTCTTGTATTATGTTGTGAAGAGCGCGCCTGTCTCGCAGGAGGAGTGGGGCGGCGCGGGCGGGCGGCTGGGCTGGGCGGGCGGCGGCGCGCGGCGCGGTGCGACCCTGGCCGTGGCGGAGCTGCGGCGCGGCGGGCGCGCGGCGGCCGCGGCGCGCTGGTCGCCGCGCGACGGGCTCGACTGGCGGCGCCGGGACGCGCCCGCCGCGCCGCCACCCTCCGGCGTCATGACCAACCGCACCTTCAACGTGCTCATCGCGCTGGCGAGGAATTTTTAATCATTTTACGTCATAGATTATGTTATAAATGAGAAAATTTTCTTAAGTAATGCTTGAGTATTGAGCTAATGACTCAAGGGCAATGGTACATGCAGTACTTAACAAAAACAAAGACTTATACTCGTAATACAATCATATTTCACAGTCCTAATTATTATATATAATATTTACTTTTACTATTTACGATTTTATAATTATTTATTTACTTATAAATAGTTATTATTAATCGTATTTTCATCATCATATAAGTGCATTAAACTGCAACCAGATCATTTTGTACTTCTGTGTCCCAGAGCGACCCCTACGTCATGATGCAGCAGTCGCCGGACCGGCTGTCGGGCAACCGGCGCTACGAAGGTACGCACGCAGCCGCCGCCATGTCACACAACACTCAAAAACATGCCTGTGATCCGTAAGGGGGTAGACAGAGATCCGATCAATTCCAAATGTCAATGAACGTCGAAATTCATTGACCGTCTGAGCACCCAAATCTTGACTCAAAATGATACAGTGTCAAAATGTAATATTTCCGACAGCTCATCGCCGCTCCTCCGAAACTACGCACGACATGCACAGGTGCTAAGTATAATTGCCCATGAGGCCTCCTAAGACTTAAATGCCCTGCGAGAGGCACGACGCTCATGGCTACGGGTGGGAAAAAATTAAAAAATCCCTTTTATTTGTGTTGATTTCAATTAAGCTTAAGGTTTTAACCAGCGGAGGGAGTGAAGGCTGACAAAGAATCATTTCGACAAAATCACAAATGCTCTGCTACCAGACGGTTGCGCTCAGGGTTCTTGCCATTAAGTTTAATGCAGTTTTAACTTTCCGCAATACCTTTTTAAAGGCCTTTGCGACTTGATCAAAGGCTCTTTCCTTGGCGCTGATGTCCGGAGTTTTGCGGGCTCGCGCATCGACTTAGGAGAATGCAAAGAAATTTCCGTACCAGGTTACTGCATCGAGCTGATCGAGGAGCTGGCCAAGCTGCTGAACTTCAACTACACGTTCGTGGAGCAGGCGAACGGCGCGTACGGCACCTACCACCCGCAGCGCGGCTGGAACGGCATGATGAGGCGCTTGATGGACGACCCTGTGAGCTGAAGCTTATTTACATTTAAACGGTCTGCTGGTACACCCAATCATAAAAATAAATTAAATCTGGAACAAGTGGGTACTGGGCGGCGGTAAGTGTACACCCCTCTCTGCCCGGGCGTCGTCTCTGTAGATGGTCTCGTCAGCCTTGTGCCAACGCACGCGGGTCCCCGAGCTTAGCGCGTTGGCATCCAGTGCGGGTTGGCGGACTTCACAAGTCCCAGAAATATAATTTTTCAGACATACCGGTTTCCTCACTATAACGCGAAGAATAGATTGGAAGCACTATAAGTTGCTTCCAATCTATTCTTCGCCGGAATGCTCTAAAGCTCTCATTTCCACACCGCGCCCTGTTTGCTCGAAGCCCCCACCCACAGACCTCTAAGAACAATTCCACTATCGGCATGGACGCCATGATCGAGAAACGCCTAATGAATAAATCGCGCTAATTATATTTTATTTAGTTTAGGCTTGTTTAAACGTTCTATGAACTTCGTAACACTTACTTGTAGGGATTTTGCTGTATTTTTTTTTGTATTGACACAAAGTAGACACAGCTTTAGCCAATCTTCATCTGGGAACCCTGACGCATCGCCTCGACCGCTGCCCGTTCTGCGCGAGACAGTAAATATTTTATTAAAATAATTTGGATAAAATATTCTTCCGTACGAAAATAATGTTTCCAAATATAAACAACTAACTGAATATATCTTTTACATCCGTTTTGAGAACTACAGGGGAATCAAGCCGCTTTTTGACGATCTACGTGACGAATTATAATAATGTGAACCCATTAATTGTGTACGATTTGTGTTACAGGACATTGACTTCGCCATCACAGACCTGACCATCACATCGGATCGCGAGAGCGCCGTGGACTTCACCACGCCCTTCATGAATCTCGGTATCAGCATCCTGTTCCGCAAGCCCAAGCCGCCGGGGCCTGCGTTCTTCGCTTTCCTGCTTCCGTTCTCGAGCGGGGTGCGCGCCGTGCACAGTATTACCTAGACAATATTAGCATTCATAGTGTGTCCGACGTCTTCAAAAGTAAACAATGAGTAAATAACTCACTCCAATATTTTTTTATTGTCACATCGTCACAAAACTGTCAACTGTGAAATGTGATATTTGACATTTAACTACAGCAGCCTATTTTAGTCCACTTCTGCGCCACACGCATCTTCAAGAAAGCGCAGACAAAAGCTGGCGACACATGTCTTGGAAAGTTTGCTCAAATTGATCAGACTGGGTAAGCGTGGTGGAGTACGTGCAGCTGAGTTTAGATAGAGTTTAGATAATGCTGCATAATTTTGGCATTAATTTACAAATTTTAATAAAAATAGATTGATATTCCCTCTCGATATCTTCCTTCACCACCGAGCGCGTACAAGCACAAATAAGCTATGCTAAATAGCTATTAAAGATTTGAGTGAAACCAGATATAGTTTACTATGAAATCAAAGCGATCTCACTCTTCCTGGCCTCTTCTTACCACTTCATGCTTGTAATCATTTTTAGCTTGGAATCAATTAAAGTTGACATGTTTGTATTCGTGCAGGTGTGGGTATGCCTAGGATTTGCGTATTTAGGAACGTCGCTGGTACTCTACGTGGTGGGGCGGCTGTGCCCCGAGGAGTGGCAGAATCCGTATCCGTGCATTGAAGATCCTCCGGCGTTAGAAAACCAATTCACGTTGGGCAACGCGCTGTGGTTCAACCTTGGCGCTGTGCTACTCCAAGGCTCCGAGATCGCGCCCGTGTAAGTTTTTCCAAAAAAATATTATTGTGTGTAAAGTGGAATCTCAGAGATCGTCCACATATTCTAATGCACGACCGTGTTCGCATACTAAGCAGTGAGCCCAGCAGCTCGGTGGCTGCGGACCTAAAAAGGTCGGGCCACAATTTGCGCCGACCGAACTGCCGCGGCAGTCAAGCTTTAACTCTTCAGCTAAAGGACTTGAGCTAGACTTGACCAGTTGAGCTAACTCTGCAGCCCGTTGCACGGAACTCCGCTGGCGTCCACCCGCGCCGAGCGCCGCGGCCTTACACTGTACTAGCGCATGATTGAGACGTCACCAGCCCCAGCCAAGTGTTGCCAAGCTAGCTCGAGCGGGATGTAAATAGTATTTTGGTGATCATAATTCGAATTTAAGATGTTTTTAATGACACAGCCATGTCACCCACCATCACCGCACTCAACTGTGTCGTCGACTCATTCTTTGATTCTTTATCGGCCTGTTAAGAGTCCACTGCTCAACACGGGCCTCCCTCAACCACTGTCACGCCCCTGTGCCGACGCCTCCGTATCAAAAGTATCTGTCATCTGCGACCAGGGGACCAGTCATTTCTTTTCACTTATATCAGGTATAAAAAATAATTGTAACGTTTACAATACATAATCATAATGGACTAAACGCTTGGCTAATCATTTGTGGAATATGGGAGCTCAAAGATATTTTATCAATATAAAAGTTTAATTGTTTACAATTGAAGAATAAAATTTTGTAAATAAACACTTAATGATTTATTTCAGTTTAGTTTCAGTGTAGTTTAGTTTCAGGAGTGCGTCACCTACACGGTGTTGCGGGAAGTCGATGTATGCAGGTGGCTCTGGACCGTGCTTTGTGGCAATCTTTGGGGGAGGTGTCTGTTCAGCAGTGGACTTGCGGCAGGCCGTAACGATGACAGGATGAGTTTCCCGAACGACGCCTCGTCGTAATGAGGTTATCGATTGACCTCTTGGTCGCCACGGACAATCTGTTTCACCGACAACTTCGACTGTTGTATGCCGAAACACAACTGATATGAGTGTGACATGGACGTTAGATATAATCTTCGTCTTGTCCATGTTCATCTTAAGAGATGGACATCCATGTCCTACATCTTTCTTCGAGTAAAGCTTCTGAAGGACTTCAAATACCGGTTTTCCATCGGCTTCCAGAAGCTCAGCTGTAGTTCCAGCTGTAGTTTTCAGGCTGTTTAACCCCATCCTCATCTCGCTCAGACTGATGTCCGGGATGTTATCGGAACAGTGCCGGATGGACTCGACTCTTGGGTCGTTACACGTTACACGCACTAGTGTTTGGTTTCAACAACGACTTCACCTTGTAGATACTCGTAGTCTCTCGATCTCACTTAAAATCTTGAATACGGTGTCAGTATTGAATTTTCGTATATTTAACCTCAGTCACACTGGCACCTGTGTGTCGTAGTCGAACACTGTGGCTGTGGCCTCATCTCAAGCCTAGACTTAGAGAATTAGAACCTCTAATGAGATTTCACATGATGAGCAGCTGCACCACTTACGTTTTAATGTTTTTGTGATGATACATGTTGTTATGCTGTACCGAAGGTGATTACGCTCTTCTAGGATAGCTGGGGAAAGCTACTACTATTGTTAATCAAACGACGGTTTCTCCAAGGGTTAATAATTAATTATAAGCAAGTAAGACTATAAGCATACATTACAGTCACACCATACCGCGTTGCTAAATTGATGAACGACACCTAGCGACAAATTATTCAACTAAAACTTTAGTCGAAGAGATCAAACAGAAGGTATATGACTAACTATTATGCAGTTAATTTGAATTACTTGTAGATTCTGTAGAACTGTAATGAATGAATGAATAAACAAGTGAGTTACCATTTATCGGTTTATGGACATTATATTAAAAGTTTTAAATAATAGACAATATTATCTAAATTTCATAACCGAGAGTGTGCGCGTGTGTGCAGTGCGTACGGCACGCGTGCAGTGGCCAGCGCATGGTGGCTGTTCGCGCTGGTCATAACCAGCTCGTACACCGCCAACCTCGCCACCTTGCTGGCAAAGAAGAGTCCCACTGACCTCATTCACAACGTGCAGGAGCTGGCAGACAACCCATACGATATCACCTACGGCGCCAAAGCAGGCGGTTCTACATTCACGTTTTTTGAGGTATTAACATTTTAATTTGTACGACTTAATATTTACTTCTCTCGATACAAAAGATATGTGTAATAACCTTGTTAAATATTATTGTATTTATAAATATAAATATTTTAAACGTGATAGAGCCAAGCGGCGGCTTTTGCTGCTGCTCGAATGGGCCGGCTCGACCGGGTTGGTACCACGGCCTCGCAGAATACCGGCGTGAAGTAGAAGCATCTTGTGCTTCTGCGTTTCGTTCGGTGAGTGAGGTAAACGGAGGCACACTCCCCCTCCCTATACCCTCCTAATCCTAAAACTAATCTTCCAATTACCCAACGCACTTGCTGCACCTCTGGTGTTGCAGATGTACGTGAGTGACGGCAATCACTTACCATCAGGTGAACCGCTTGCTCGTTTGCGGCCGTCCCGATAAAAAAAATAAAAAATCTTGCCCGGGTAGCAGTATCCTACTCGATGATACCGTGGACTGGGTGACTGCGTGGTATTGCTTCCTTAGGATTCTACTCAGCTATGTGTCCCCGCTGATAAGCGTCCGTGAAACGAATGGATATTTGTACTAGAGATTCATTACGATGTACGGAGTCAAGACCTAAAGATTGTCACCACACCTGACCGAATCCAACAATTGATACACAGTCGTCAATTGCTGCGACAACGCATGTTACTTGTCGGAATGTGGCGTCTGTACTAGACCTCGTGTTTATTCTCGCGTTCTTGTGTGACCGCAGATCTCACAGAACTCGCTGTACCAGCGCATGTACCAGAAGATGAAGGACGAGGAACTGCCGGAGTCCAACATCGCTGGCATTGAGAAGTAGGCTTCAATTTAATTTTAATTAAAAACTGTTATCTTCCGTCGACTCGCAGTCATCGCATAAAGTAGAAGCTCGTAAATGGATCATCGGCGGACAAAGGCCTCCTCTAAGAAATGCTCCCATACGTTTGTGAGACCAATATGATTCAGTGCATGTATAAAGTGGTAAAGTCAATATAGTTGCCGCTTAGCACTGAGCAGCCTCTTCTCGAGACATACTGAGAGAGATCGGAGCTAGCAAGGGTCCGCGAGCTGCTCCGGCGCTGGTGGATGACTAGGTGAAATAATATTTTCTGATTGTTTGTCAGACAAGAAGGTTTCTTCGCGATATTCTCCTTCTCCGCCGAATAAGTGGCAAATTCAGCACTTAAAGTCTTAGTTATTTGGTGATGCCAGCACCGGAAATCGCTTTAACTTCATCGGTCGCTCACGTCCTATGAAATTAAAGCGAACGGCCCGACAACTAGGCCATCAGGATTCATATTTATACAGACGTATTATTTTATTCCCATCAATGTACAGAGTATCCCCTGGTAGAGAGTAGAAGTGGGTGACATCGGTAGCACAATAGTATGTACATGTCAACAATAACTTGCTCAAGTATGTACATGTCAACAATAACTTGCTCAAGTATGCTACTTTCTTCTTTAAAAATATATAATCGTACATTGTATCGTCGTCAGGGTGCGGAACGAAAACTACGCCTTCCTCATGGAGTCCACGTCCATCGAGTACAACATCGAGCGCAACTGCGACCTCACCATGGTGAGTGCCGCCGGGTCACACCACTCACACGGTGGCCCGGCCGTGGCGGACCGGCCTGCCGACCTGCCGACCTGCCGACCGGCCGACCTGCCGACCTGCCGACCTGCCGACCTGCCGACCTGCCGACCTGCCGACGCACCGGTCGAGCGAGCCCCGCTCGATAGTAATTCGATCAGTTCAATTCCTGCCAATTTTTCACATTTAATCTTTTTAATAGTACTAGGTCGATCAATAAGTTTTTGTAAACATAATGAAACGTCATTCGTATCGTATTTGTAAATTGTATTTATTGTTCAACATAATCACCTTCTGTCCTTATTGTTATCCCACCTTGAACAACTATTCGAAAGTAGCTCGAGTCCCTTGGAGAGAAGACGTCTGGCTATCGAAATAGCTCTAGCATGTTCTCATAATTTGATACCACGTAAATGCTTTTTCCAATTGAAAGAAAGGTGATAATCACAAAGAGCTAGGTCCCAGGAATATCTCTCCCAGGTAGGTGGAGCAAGTACGGATGGCAGCACCTGCAACATCAGACCGACAGATGCAGGTGCATTGTCCTGATGAAAAAGCACTCCGGCACGACTTTCCTCGTCGCTTATTTTTTATTTCCTCGAGTAGTGATACCTAATGCGCTCCGGTTATTGTCCGTCCTTTAGTTAAATAATCGAACGCAATGGCAGCTTCCGCGTCCCAGAAGAATCCGCACGTCGCCAGCGGACGCAGAGACCGCCAGCCAAGACCTTGAAGCTCTTGGCTGGCGGGGAGGACGATCTTTTCCCGACCTCACTTTGGTTTTTCGTCTGCTGTTCAAAATGTGAAGTGTTTCATCAACGGTCCCCGTTTCATCAACGGTCACGAAACATCCTCGTGAAGATTCTGGGTCTTCATTAATAATTGCCAAATTTTGTTATGAAATGTCAACTCATGCTTTCTTGTGCGTCTGTTAACATTTGAGAAAGCAGATATGAGTAAAAACTAACTAAATTGTCCCAAACGATAGCTTAAGAATCATAATTAACTAAAGTAGATACACGACGCAGACGCAATGCAATATTTATCCGTAAAAACTTAGATTTTCTCCATTTTGCACGCGAATAAAATTTCCGCCAAATTTCAACAACGGAAAAAGAGTTAAGTGCAGTTTTTATTTAATGTTCTGTGGCCGTGACTCATAACGAACTTAGGATCTCAACAAAATACAACGCTTCCCGATTCTATAAACTTATCGATCAACCTAGTGTTACGACAACGAGCTTCGCAAATTTAAAGACAAAGACTACTCGTATTTTATAGGTAGGTGATCTGCTCGACAGCAAAGGCTACGGCATTGCAATGAAAAAGGGTAAGAGTCAAATTAAGTGTCAAGAGTAATGTGATTTATCATTGTACCATCCTATCATTGGACGCCTCGTGGCAGGCGCTGGTGGCTTATTTTGCTACTTTACTCGAGGACTCAGTAGTGACTAAGTAACGGATGAGACTGTATCGATCAACTTTCGAGGCGGAAAATCCATCCTAAATTCCACAGACTAGTGATGGGGAGCAGCATCTGTAGTGCGACATACCAGCACTACGGTCACCGACCCGCCAGCCCGGCGTGGTGAGTGTGGCCCAATCTTACCAGCCTCGACTTGCCAGCTTTTGTTGGTGCTGGTATTAAGCAGTGGTCTTGTACAGGCTGATGAAGAAGAAGTAAGGCTACTTACAGGTTGCATGCACGTTTTATTCAATATATCAATATCTGTCTATGCTGATAGAATACTGTCGGTATACACACATTGGCGTTAAGGTAGTGACGTCATTAATTCAAATTTCATCGCTTCATTCACTCCTGTGAGTGCGGTAAGAGACAAGGAGGATGAAACTGAAACAAACAAATTTGTTTAAACTTTTTCCATTTCACGAGATTTACGAAAACAGTACATACACATAAGAGTAATGAACATAATGTGCAAGTACAGGTAGAAATCATATAATTGCACGAGAATTCATATTATAGTGTAGACGCACAATTGTGTTAAATGTGGTTGCGAGTGGCACGGTGGAGAACGCGGAAGGCCATGTCCGTGTTGCAGGCTCGCCGTACCGGCAGGCGATGAACCTGGCGCTGCTGAACCTGCAGGAGGCGGGCGTGCTGCGCGAGATGAAGCACCGCTGGTGGAAAGAAATGCATGGCGGTGGTGCTTGTAAGGTGTGTGCCCTGCTCATGCTCACTAACGAGATCACGACAGATAGACAGACAGACAGACAGACAGAAATACATTTCTGAACAATCACGTATCTTTAAAAAAAATCTAGATTCATTGTCAATTAGTGTCTTAAGCTACCCTTTTTCGGTTATACAGAGTAATGTTTTTATAAGATATGTTATTTGGAAATAGGAGTTTTATCTAAATATCGCCACGCCTGCCAGCTTCTTGAGGACCGAGAGGCGGTGATTGTGTTCTTGCAAAAGGGCTATGTCCAGGAAAAGAGACCTAAGCTTTGTTGTGTTGCAGTGGAATAGCAGTAGTTACATTTTGTGCAGTGAAGTTGAGGGTCAGTTCCTTCAACGATGTTGATGACGGACATTTAAAGACTATTGAGATACAAGTCAAAATTAACAACTATTTAGCACTCGAAACGCGCTGCACTCCTGTCGGTTTTTAGGAGGAAGAGGAACACGGTGGCGAGGAGCTGGACATGAACAGCTTCGTGGGGTTGTTCGTAGTTTTGGTGGTGGGCTGCGCGCTGGGGGTGCTGATATCATGCTGCGACCTAGCCTGGGCGGCGGCGCGACACCCGCGCGACCCCAGCGAGCCCTACTTCCGGCGTCTCTGGACCGAGGTACGGTTCGTCTTCAGCCTCGAACGGTCCGAGAAACCTTTATCGGGGCCTCTGCTGCCGCCCAGAGAGCGGGACTCGGGGTCGGCGCGCTCGGTTGTCGGGTCGCTCGGCTCGGCGGGCTCGGGCTCGGCGCGTACAGAGCTGGGCTCGCTGGCGGCGGACGCGGCGGCGGAGGTGACGGCGGGGGCGGGAGCGGGGGCGGGAGCGGGAGCGGGGAGCGAGCTCGCGCGAGCGCACGCCGCGGCCGCGTGCCCGCTCCGGTGCGCGCCGCAGCTCCATGCACGCGGCCAGCCTGCGCGTCGCGCGGCACACCACGCCGCGCCCCAACAGCTAGCCGGCACCGAGGCCCGCCACCACGGTGCGGGAGGGTGCGGGAGGCTGCGGCACTTAACTTCCTCAATATATTTTTAAATAGTTTCATTGTAATAAAATATTTTTCTAAATAAAAACACTGCTAAAATTATAAAGTAGTTTAGTTTGAGATATAAAGAGAAAAGAAGCGTACCAGTACTTAAGCAGTCATAAAGGTTTTATTTTGTATAAAGAAAGATTTTAAATAACTTGAAATTGTGTTGAATATTATAAAATGTTTAGAACGTCATTCCATTTGCCTGCGCCCGTCTTATACAGAGCTAAACTTTTTGTTGCCTACTAACAACATGGCATATAAAGCTATCTCAATAAATTCCAGTGAAAACTCCAATCTTGTTGGAATAAGTAATGTTTGTATACTTTTGGTTTGTGTCATTTATTTCATGTCTCGCCTTTCGAATGCCTCGGATTTATCTTAATAACGTCGCCGTGGTTACCGTGGCTACTCACTTAAGATCTGAAGCAGACATCACGTTTGTTGTTGGAAGGAGGTTTTTTTGTGTTTTAGTAAATAAAGTATTTATAGTAAAATTACTGTATTTTTTTCATACACCAATAATAAAAAACAGCTCCAGAGCTTTATATGAACCCCTAAGATGTGGGCCACCGCTTTTTTAGAATTAATGAACTTGGAAGAAACACTACAGAACACCTGGAACTCCACAAGTATACATTATCTTTAAAAATGAAAATCTTTAAATCCATAGACAGAAAAACAAAGAGTTCAAAAGCCGGCAAATGTGTATTTCTTGTAAGACTTGGCCACGCCTGCGAGCTGGGGTAGCGCCAGCGCCAATTACTTTTCATTTTGTAAAGTACCGATCTCACAACTAAGTGACGGGTCTACGCCGAGCATATTCAAATTTACATTTCTTTTAAGCTGGTTAATATTCAAGCTGCCATAGACGCCCACCGATACGTCACGGGAATCGCGCTCGTCGAAATGAATGGTGTAGAGAACGCAGAACATGGACCCAGGAACAATGGGATAAAATTATGTTTTCCGATGTCGCGATTCAGGTTTAGGCCTGATACAAGAAGGGTGCGAGTGTACCGTCGGTCCGGAAATACTGAAAGGCTCAGGTGCATTCAGGAAGTTCATCCATACAGCGACTGTTCCTGGGTCCATGTTCTGCGTTCTCTACACCATTCATTTCGACGAGCGCGATTCCCGTGACGTATCGGTGGGCACCTTATTGGGCATCAAGCTCGTAGGCCGTACTCATGCAGTCGATTTCGCACAGTTTGGGGACTTACATCAACACCGTTTGAATTTTGTAGCCTCAAACTGATCTCTCGAGCGGTTAACATCGGCTGACGTCTTGCAGTCAGTTGTATGTACCGGTCTTGCCGAGTGGTTGTACTCCTTTTACGGCCTGAATGCTGTGCAGCGGGTTCCCTTGTATTATTGTAGCGCTGCCAAAGACGACAAATAATACTTCTATGAATGCCAAAATGCCGAGATACCTGAGATTGATTACTTCCCGCTTGCAACATCCCTACAGCTCTTTGCATTTCATTTGCCGTCAAATGACGTCGCTCCATGACGTAAAGAATATCTAACAATTCGATTTTGTCGTTAACTTTATTTAAATAATAAGTAAGTAAGTAAAATAAGTAAAAATAAAACACCATTGTACACCCATATAACAAGCTGTACTGGATGAGCGGGCGAAATGATGCGATAACAAGGGCATCTGCGTATAAATTGTTTTCATTTCCCGTTGCTCCGCTGGATGCCGAGCCAGCTTCTAATACAATGCAACGTCCTCTTCAAATGAAACTATGCACGACAATAATCTGCCACCACATTTACGAATCCTGAATACATCAAACAATTTAAGAATTAAATATAAATCTTGCCTTTTGGGGGTATTTAAGCCAAACACAATTAAATTTTTACTTAATCATTGAAATATATTTATTATAAGTTGTATTCATCCTTGTTTTTTTTTATTAATGTAATGCGATCTATCTGCTCCAACACTCCAATCTATGTAACTGCATTAGCTCTATATTTTACAAATAAGCAGTGTGAACCCGGTCACCATCCGCATACTACTGAAAATCAGAGTGCTGTGTAAATGGTGTGCGCAGACCCCCATGTTGCGACATATGAAAACGCAGGCTAGATATTGTTTTTAGTAATACTTGTAATAAAATTTAGCTCAGCTGCCGGTGCACTTTCGTACTCCGTCATTTAACCAGCGCTATTATACGCAACAACTAAAACGGTATTTTCCCTTCTTCTACGTTAATACGTCTCATGGCTCTGTGCGTTACACGCTAATAGAAGAACTATTTTGAAATATTAGAAAGTTTGATTGTCCCGTGAGGGATAGTAGACATGCAGTTGTGTGTGTATTCAAATAAAATGTAAATGATAAACAGCTATGAACAGGAAAAGATAATTAGAGATAAAACAGTTAAGAGGAAGTTGGAGTAATGTCGATAGATGCTTCACGTTATGACTTTGGCATCAGTCGGTGGACAGATCGTTAGTCGGCAGCAGACGGGCGGGCGCCTGCGGGGCGGCACAGTGCGGCGGCGCGGCGCTATCGAGCGCGGGCGGGCGGGCGGGTGGCGGTGGCGCTCCCGGCAGTCCGCGGCCGCAGCATGGAGGCGCCGCACGAGCCCGCGTCGTCCGCACCCCCCGCGACCGCACGCCCGCTTGTGCGCCCCGACGAGACCGGCGAAGTGGACACCTCCAGGTCCGTGCCGTCATGTGCTAACTCCTGTATATCCAACAAACACCGTCAAGACCGACTGCCTACTGGTGAATCTAGTAGTGCACTCGCCGTTCCCGCACCCGCCTGCTCTGCTCCCGGCCAGGATACCCTTGTGACTTGCCGTATCTCCAATTTATGGAGGAGCTACGACCAGAAAATAAGCAAAGTTCTCGAGAAAACAGATGAACATAAAGCTAAGGAGAATACTGTATCCCCAAGTGTGATTTAGCACCAACAAAACTTTCATTACTATGGTATTGTTTTCTCGAGTTATTTACGCGAGCTTAGAAAATTCTGCAACGTATTGTCACGTTGTAGTATTGAAGCCTTCCCCTCTACACCTGCCGCTGACCTCATTTTTAAGCAACTTGGCCCTGACATATAAATCGTCGATTTCAAGAACTAACTCGATATTTTGTACTAAAACTGCTCTCTGCTACTGAACTTTAATAGTTTTTTAAAGAATATACTTCAATACCATTAATAAATGTCAATAAACAACCTTGAAACATACGAGTGCTGTTGTGGTAGGCAGTCCGCGTCTTCATAGTCTTACTAAACGAGCACTTTCCATTTCGTTGTTCGGTTGTTAAACCAGTAGCTAGCCAAGTTCGATCACGACCGAAGCTAGCAGAACTAGATGCATCTGTAGTTGATTATTCACTTATAAGCAATCATTGGTTGCAACTTTAAGGCATGAATCAAATCAATCTCACAGATATACTATCTATTACCTGTCCTAAATTTTATGTCAATAGCTTTCATTCCATCAAAGTCATAACCGCTTAGATGAGATAGATAAAACGGCAGTCGAGATACGTTCATTTTATCTATTTATAAATCGATATATTGACTAAAGACACGTAGCCAACAAATAAGTCGGTAGCCGTGTAATTGTTTATTCTCATGAGTAACGTGCTTGTATTGATTTCTTAGAGTCTCAGAGACTGTTTGTGATAAGCGCGGCCGCCACACGCCACACGCCACACGCCACAAGCCACACGCCACACGCCACACGCCACACGCCACACGCCACACGCCACACGCCACACGCCACACGTGCGAGTGCGATGGTCGTTGTTCTAGTGGCTCGGACCGTGCACGTCAGACTTTCAAATCAATACAATTTTGGATTCATATTTTGCAATGCCCAACGTTACCATTTTAAGTACATAAATTCCGACACGATTCTGCGCCTGTGTTCGTATCATTGTCACCTGAAGAGATCGCTGTGCAGCGACAAGGCCGCCAAATTGTACCTTCCAATTGACTGGCTCTCTTTATGTTTTCTGTATCCTTTTGTTTTATGGTATACAGTAAAGTTTTATTTATGAATGAACCTATATTCATTCATAAATAAAATTTTTATTCTTCTTCCTCCTCCCCACACGCAAATATCCCTAAAGGCTGGCAACGCACCTGCAGGCCCCTCTGGTTTTGCAGATGGTGAATCGCTGGCTCGTTTTAGTTTCCCATAAAAAAACTAACTTAATTTCTATCGTAAGCATTAACTGAATATTTCCATGGCCGCCAGGTACCCGGCGCCCAAGGATGCGACGAACAAGGTGCGCGGCCGCAGCGACCTGCTGGAGCTCATGTGCGGTCCCGGCGCCGTGGACCCCGAACTACTCACCGTCAAAACCTTCTATTTCTTCTTTTACTCTGCCTTCGGTTCTCTGTTTCCTTTGATGGGCGTGTACTTCAAGCAGATGGGCATGAACGCCGGCCAATGTGGTTTACTCATTGGAACGAGGCCTTTCGTGGAATTCTTATCGGCGCCATTCTGGGGCGGGCTGGCCGACCGCTGGCAGAAAGGCCGCACTCTTCTTTTGGCCTCTCTTGGTGCCTGGATCATTTTCACGCTTCCACTCAGCTGGGTGCAACCCAGCGCTGTCGCTTGCGTTCATCCAGTCAATAAGACGGATTATCGGCTCGACACGCCCAGTTACGATGACGACTGGAGCAAAAACGAGTGGCGCTCGTTCCACAGACCAGCAGCGTCGGCACATGTTGGCTCACCGCTGCCTGTCGACGACGCAGTAGGCTATGATCCTAACACAAACGGGAACTGGGTGACGCCGCTACACTCCTTCATCGTCTACAGCACCCCAGACATCCAGAAAACCTTCTTCCTTCTTTTGTTGCTGGTGGTCATCGGCGAGTTCTTCAGTGCGCCCGCCATCACGCTCGCCGACTCCGCGGTCATCACTCTGCTGGGTGAAGACGCTGACAGGTCAGTTTTTCGACTTAAAATATAATCTATATAATCTATTGGTGGCTCTGTGTGGTTTATTGGTCTGGGTGTTTGTCCGTGTGCAATTCATGTATGTAAACTACCTCCGCGACACTGGCGAAATTCCCACAGTGAACAGAAACAAACAAAAATCTATGAAGCACGGAGCCACAACATAATTTAGTATCCAAGTAAGCCCACAGGTTCAGTTTTAAGCTAGTTATATTCGCGTATGTTCATAATTGGTATAATGCAGATACGGACATCAGCGCATGTTCGGCTCCTTGGGCTGGGGCCTCGCGATGTTCTTCGTGGGCATCGCACTGGACCACAGCACCGCGTTCAGCAAGCACCCGTGCGGCGGGCCGCAGCGCTACGAGAAGAACTACACCATCTGCTTCGCTACCTTCTCCGTGTTGATGGGCGCTGCGCTCATCACTGCCACGCAGGTTTTTGAATCTATCTAGCATATTCTATTATTATTTTCTACTTTACAATGGATTTGTCACTTTGCAGTTCCTGTCATGTCACTTTGCAGGTAAAATTTTGTAGTTGCAGTTGTCTGGTTGTAGCGCTGCCTAATATAGAACTTATTGGAATGATATTTTGTCGACGAGTTCATATGTAACATCTTATTCAGAGTTACATAGAGAATCATTCAACAAACATGAAGATGTTAGAAGTTGCTATTGTTATTACCACAACTAATCCCAGCGCAGCAAGCACTCGTAACAACCCGACGGACTGATTTACATTTTGATTATAATACCAGATTTTGTCCGACCTGAATCTGAATGTCTGAATGAAATTATTTAGAATTGTAAGTAGAATAGCTGAATGTTTTGTCCAGATAAAATTTAAGTACGAGGAGCTAACGCCGGAGCCGGTAGTGACCGCGGCGCCGTCGTCACCTACGCGTGAGGAGAAGCTGCAGCAGCAGCTGGCGGAGCAGCTGCAGCTGCCCGGCCTCGACACCAGCGCACCTGCGCGCCCGCCCACGCTCGAACAGGCAAAGGTAATGTACGTCTGCACGGTGCAACAGTGGATGATTGACTAACACAAGGAAGTTTTGGCGAAATATTTATCACTCTACCGGCACTCCGCGGTAAAGACATGTGTGGCTGAAAAATTTGTATGTCTTTGAAATAATATTTTGAAGATACGTGAAGCCAGGCAAGCCGCCCTCGAGCAGCGCTGCGAATCCTCCCGGCTCCGGAGCCCCCGCGAGCGTCGAGGGCGGCCTGTGGGCGGCGGTGCACGTGCGTGATGACTGGCTGCTACTTTACTTTACTTTACAATATCTTCGCTGCGCACCCAGTCTGTCCTAGTCCACTGTCACGTGTAACCATTGTGCGACACCAGGCGGTACAATAATAGCCCAAGGTGCAAGGCGCAGTTTCAACTTTGCCAAGTTAACAGTTAGCGTGGAGGTTGATAATAATGACAATTTTGGCAGGTGTTCGCGCAGACGACGCGCGAGATGCCCGAGTGGGTGACGGTGCTGCGCCAGTTCCAGAACGTGAAAGCTGCGTCCTTCCTGCTCGTGGCCTGGTTCATGGGCTTCGGCATCGGACTCATCTTCACTTTTCTCTTCTGGCATCTCCAGGTCTTCGTCGTACATCTATTGCGGCAGAATGTAATTAACACCGGGTGCAGTTGTCACAGTCCATGTTGTGTATGTTGCAGGACAAAGGCGGCTCCCCGACGCTGTTCGGCGTCGCCTCCGTCATCAACCACATTTCGGAGATCTTCGCTTACTTCTTCAGCTTCAAGCTGATAACGCAAATGGGACACGTTAAGGTGAACAAATCTACAGAGAAAAATCTATATATAGTCTGTCACATTGTTATCGCAACCAACTGCGCCACGTAACGCGAAAGAAGTGACGCTCTATATTTACAAAAATGAAATAAAAAGGTCGTATTACGAGAACACCGCTTCAACGCAGATGTTTTCTCAACACATTCGTTTCGATGTAAAATTTAGATTATATGAATAAATTTGGCGCTCCTTTAGAATCGGTCCCTGGGTGTTACCGATAATTCAATTTATAATGAGTTTTATAATTGACTATTATTCATTTAATGTAATAATATTATCAAATTATGCACTTAAATAATTTCCTGCCTCATGGTTTATTTTAAGATTGTTGTGGTGTTGATGATGTTGAACCACGGAGCATCGATTCATGCGAAAATGTAGCTTCGAGCTCCGCTCATTGCCTCTCTCTCTCTCTTCCTCTCCCTCTAGCCTAGTGACTTACAAAGGTGTGATACGATTTATCGAGATTTAGTAATGTCTGCTCGTAACTCCGGCTTTGAAAGAGACACGCTCTGGCTGGACCGGAAGTACGCGGTGTTGGCACCGATCAGAGTCATATTATATTCTCCATTTTCTGTACAAACGCTAAGGTAAGTTACAGCGCCATATCGGTTAGTAGGAACGTCATAGAAGTTGTGATTAGTAAAGAGAACCTCCCTTTTGTAGTTTTATTAATTCTTCAATGCAAGTGTCTGCATTGATATTATTACCAGCATCTAAAATATTATCTGCACCTGTCAAGTCATCCATCGAGTCATATATAAAGAAGTTATGTCTAATTATCTCACATGAAGCTGGGTTTTCCTAACCCTTGTCTTCTTTGCTGCAAGATACGTAGCAGAAGTCATTCTAAACATAACACATAAAAGACGATAATCTTCAACCGGATCACTCTTTCTGTTTCGCTAAAGAATACGCTGATAGTCTGAACACTCCTTTGTGACCATCATTTAACGATGCAACTTTTGTATATCTGCTGTGTAGCATATTTGTTTCGTTCTCTATTTCAAGAGCAAATCTTCTTGAAGTTGTAATCCCCTATTATATTGTGATCTCTTGTTGTTTTTGTTATTAACCCTCACTTACGTCATCAAATGTTAAACTAGGATTTCCTGTGTCTCGCTAACTGGTGATACGCAGTTTCGGTCTGCAGGTGCTGTGCTTGGGACTGGCCGGGAACGTGCTGCGGTTCCTGTACATTGCGTGGCTGCCGGACCCGTGGTGGGTGCTGCCGTTCGAGTTCGTGCAGGGCGTGACCCACGCGGCCGTGTGGGCGGCCTGCTGCTCGTACATCGCGCACGGCTCGCCACCGCGGCTGCGCTCGTCGGCGCAGGGCGTGCTGCAGGGCTTGCACCACGGCCTGGGCCGCGGTTGCGGCGCCGTGCTGGGGGGCATCGCGGTCGCGCGGTGGGGCACCACGCGCACATTTGCAGGTCACGTTACTGTTCAAGCTCTGGACATAACTAAAATATGGTATTTTTATCTTTTTCTCTAAATGCCAACCTCATCATGCACCGGTGCACCATGCTAGCAAACAAACGAGGCTCTGGGGACCGAATGGTTGGAATAAATGGCATAGATTCCAGATGAAAACCAGCCTCAGGCTCTAAAGCTTGACAATAAGCTGATCTGGAGACCTTTTGGTTCAGACATGAGACACGCACAAAACTTTTTCTGTTATCTAGCATCGCATGCGCGCAGCATTGTGCTTCTTTCATTCGGATCGGGATCCTTAGCGCAAGCCTGACTCACACTTGGCCGGGTTTTTTTATTTGGTGTTTTACTTTAGAGTTACAGCAGTTTAGAGCACTATAATTACGTCTTAACTGTACGAGGGAGCAAAAACAAAAAACGTTGAGAAAACACGTTTCTCCATTTAAATTCAACAATTTGTTTTGTTATTATTTGTAAGGATATCCGCCGTAATAACAAATATTCTGTGAACATTTGAGCCAGGCTTAGTAATAGGGTCCGTTAAGAGTTATCTTGTTATGAGTGAATCCATGATCGCATATTTGGAGTTTTCGAGCATGCGTGTTTCCACACAACGGCTGATTGTAAATGACGCTTGTTCGGGCAGGGTACGGGCTGCTGTGCGGGGTGGCGCTGGCAGCGTTCGCGTTCGTGAACTTCCGCGGCGGGGCGGCGGAGGGGAGCGGGCGGCGCGGGCGCCGGCGACGAGGCTTGTGCGCTCGCCGACACCGGCGTGCTGGCGCCGCACGGCGTGCCGTCCAACCCGCTGCCGCGCGCTCTCTCCTCCACGCGGCTCGCCGACCTCGCGCACCACGACTCCTACGGCGCCACGCAGGTAGCCGCGACGCTCGAGTCAAATGTTCTTTGGAATTTTTTTAAGAAAGGGAGGCAAACGAGCATGCGACTCACCTGATGGTAAGTGATCACCGACGCCCACGAACATCCACAACACCAGAGGAGATACAGATGCGCTGCCGGCCTTTAAGGAAGGCGTAAGCTCTTTTCTGAAGATACAATATACCAACTGTTTCTCGAAATGCTAAGCTCGCCTTCACGGGGTGCACTTTGTAAACAGACGGGGCCCTACCGACTCGCACCTAAATATAAAAGACTAGTCAGGGGTGGGGAGCGGCCCTGCGCTCACTGGTCTGTCTGCGCAGCGTGTTCAGTATAGTCACAGACAGCGCACCAGGCTTTTACTTAGTGAGGCTGACGACAAAGAACGACACAGTCCACCTGGAACTGTGTTCGTGCCTCACCCTTCATCATAATAAGTTACCGTTGCCTAATAGATAACTTGATCTTGATCAAAATATAGATGTGGTGTCACTCGAATAGAATGTCCATGATGTAACGCAGGCTGTGTGCGTGTCTTCGTAATATTGGGCCTGGTACTCGTCGTCACTTAGCAGGAACACGACAGCAGTGTCGTTCTGCTACTTTATGCTGATGATGTAAACTGTTTCTGAATATGTTACTCTATCAGTTACAACATTTGTAATGACCTGCGCGAGCAGCACCTGCCCCAATCCGTGCAGTACTCGGATTAAACGCGCGCGTTCACATCGGCAGAGCTACGCGGGCGCCGAGAGCCTGAGCGTGCCGGGCGCGGCGCCGGCGCCGGCGCGTCCCTCCAACCCGTTCCTGGCGGAGCAGAGTGCGGCGCCGGCCTACAGATAAGCGCCGACTCCACTCACCTCAAACGTTTACCTGTCACACCCACAGACGAATATTTACTTAAACATTCTGTGAAACTGACACAACTTAGCTCTACGCGTGTCTTCACTATAGAGCTTCTACTCGTATTGTTTCATCGCGTCAAGAAAAAGCGACGCAGATTGCAGCCGTCTTTACAGGTAGCTTTGACCTGGTGGAGCAGCCGCCATCGGGACGGCTGTTTATTCCAGCTCCTGCTAAAGTATTGTTTACAAAGAGACGTATTCTATGATTGTCGTAGTAGTGTTAAATATATTATTAGTGTAATCTATCCGAGATGTTAACTATTGATTGTTGCTTTTGTAAAATATTCCATGTTGTACCTAACCTTACACCTAAGAGAAGCAGTGCCCTCCGCCACTACCGTGAAGCTCGCTGGAGGGCCCGGCGACGCGGCGCGCTGTTGTTGTTGTGGATACGCATTCTCCTGGCTGGGGCTGGGGCTGGGGCGGGCCCTGCTGTCCGAGCGTGATGTGGGCGTCCGACCTCATTTGGCTAATGAGCGAACTTATTACAAATTAAGCACACGGCGAGTGTTGAAACACAAGCCTGTAGTATTTATTTCTTATTTTCACTTTCTATGCCAGGTTTTGATAAAAACGTCAATTTTGAGGTTACTCATTTTGAAATATTTAAACTTTGTAGGAAGTGAACAGTAATAAACCAAAACAACTCCTGTACTCTGCCTCTAGATATGAAGATACAAATATAATAGCCTCAGTATTGCCATACGTTTTCGATTAAACAAAGATATAACGCAATCGTATCTTACATAGGTTGATTTCGTAAAGGAAGGCAGCATCGTTGCGGTGTTATGAAGGATATTTATTGTATGAGTGTTATGGATTCGCGCGTGGGAGCATGCACTCACTGTTGCTACTTCTATGTAAGTAATTATAGATTATATTTAAATGATGTATGTATTGTAAACTTATTGAATATACGGTGTCATATCATGGTGTGATGAGATAGATGTACGTAGCGCGGGCCGAGCGACGCGCCGCAAGCGCGTAGCGTTGCGTGGCGTGTGTGGGCGCGGCGCGGCAGCAACACGGCGGCGCTGCGTCCGCGCTGCGTCCGCGCTGCGCACCCGTGGTGCGGCGCGTGGCCTCACCCGCTGTTCTATATTTACGTTGACTACGTAGTGGATATTACAAAACCATAGCTATATATGTATACATACATTCGTTGTGAGATATGTTCGCGGCGAGGCACAGTTATATATTTTTGCACGGCGTCCGCGCGCCCGAGCGCCGGCGGCTCTAATCTTCTGATGTAATACATTCGATGTTGAACTATTCACTGAAGCTGTTTTATTTTCCAAAAAACTATTCAATAAAAGCTACAATACTTTGATTGGACTGAAAACTACCCGTCCACAAAAACATATAAGTAGCTAGAATAAACATACGCCGCTGTACAAATCTGGTTCAGTACAGTGCGGCGTATGCAAATCTGCTTGTAGATAATAAAAGTGGACTTAGGGGAACACCAGACAATGTCACGGCACCCATAGAAGGTAGATATAAAAGAAAAAAGAAATAGAGGAAATAATTGGAATACTTAAATAAGTAAACGTGGTAGAGTGCGCAACGGGCAGCCGCCGTGGTGCAGCTGCGGCACGGACGGGCCGGCCGACTCGCGATGACGCACTAACGATCCACAAATCTTTAAAACCGAGAGCAAAAGGTTTCAATCAACGGTGTGATGTCATCGGGACGTGTGGTAAAAATTGGTGGTCCTCAGGGACCGATACTTGGCCCTTTTTGGTTCATGGTCATTATAAATGATCTTCCCTTTATGGTACAAAAAATGTCTGAGCTAGTTTTGTTAGCTGATGATACTTCATTGTTATTTAAAGTTAAAAGAAACGAACGCGTCCCGGAACTGCACAACCAAATGTTTGCAAACAATTTGCTTTTAAACTTAGAAAAAACAAAATGTTTTCAGTTTACTCTTTCTAAATCGCCGTAGAATACTGAAATTTATTTTCAAAATAGTCTTTCTGAGAATCTCTATGGATTACAAGCACCAGCGGCCCACCAATGACATTGTATTGTTTATAATTGTAAATTATAAATGGCATTGTAAAAAGTAGAAGCGTGTAAGAGTCTACGGCTGGGCAAAGGGCTCCTTCTGAAAATATGAGTTTCTGAGAGGTTTTTGAGGCGGACAGGGCCCGCCACGCTGCTCCACTGCATGGCATTGTAATATGGTGTTAAAAAAAAGATCTCCAGCTTCTTGCCGGTTCTTCACTGAGAAGATCATGTTTTGCGAACCGGTGTAGATTTTGACGTTCATAAGAGCTTTTACCAAGCCTAAATTGAATATAACAGTTGACTCTAACTTGGAGAATCCGCTGACAGGCCGCAGTGTCTAAGGTACCAGGTGTCTGATGCTGCGACGGCCGACCTGCTTGCCAAGTTTGGCTGGGCCTATGCCCAGTAGTGGACTATTAAGGGCTGGTGAAAACGAATATTAAAATAATAATAAGAAAGTACAAAATATATTTTGTTCACAAATTACACGCACTCAACAAAAAGACAATTGATATCATTGCGTATTTATAACTAAACTAACAAACATAATGTCTAATTGAAGTAACTATGGTTGCTATATAGGCACTTTAAAAGTCTGTTCGCTCTTGTATCTACACTATCTCCAGGCGACCCTTCCTGTACACGGCCCTCAGCGGCCTCTTCTCGTCGTCGCCCCTGCTGCCGCCGCCCCAGCCGCCGCCCCTGCCGCCGCCCCAGCCGCTGCCGCCACTGCTGCTGCTGCAATAAATAAAGATTCGGTCGTCCATTGATTGCCATAATTCAATGAACAAATCGTTATGGATTTAAACAACCCCAGCCTGCCCGGCGGCCAATAGTGATGCACGCCAGGCTGACTCCAGGTATCAATGCTGATTGATATTGTTGCGAGATTGGAAAAAAAGACCTCACCTTTATTCGGTCTTTCTATATTATATCGGTATATTTTGTTAAGGAAAAGGGCTCTGGAATGTTCCTTCGTTCCGGACTGTGCTTCTTATTCCGCAATAAGTAGTCGCACCCAGCGCATCTCGCGGACTTTTACACCAGGTAGATCCCAAGCAGCGGCTTTAGCTACGACTCGAATAGGCCGGCCCGACCGGGACAGTACCACGACCTCGCAGAACATCGGCGTGAAGTAGAGACATCTTGTGCTTCAGCCTTTCTCTCCTGCCCAGTAACCGAGTTCGGATAGCAAGGACCCAGTGCTCAGCATACAAATAATATAACATAAGTTCTCACGACCGTACATTGAACTCTGGAGAGGTTTCAACATTTAAAGGGTTACAATATAACCTGGAAAATAATATGTCACCGTATTAGTTCTCTCGACACCGCCACGCATCGCACGGTGTCGCACATCGTTGAAGGTTCCTCGAGATTAAAAAGCAGTACCACAAAAAATGGGATGCTTAAAAGGTAGAAGAATAAAAAAACAGTGTGCAATAGAAAATGTCATGGGGTCACGGAATCACTTCGAAGGAGAAATTAATATTTTTCTGTAAAAGGAAACAGTAGAAAGACTCTGCTCAAAACATTAAATCCTTTCTGGAGAATTTTCAATTAATCCTCTTACACTATTTCTTCTCCTTAAAAATCATATTTTATGAACTTGTTGATATCTGACGCTCATCAATGGAGGCATACAAATGACTCTAAATGGTGTAGCGAGTAAACACTGGCTATTGAGAACTAAGCAGCTAAATAAGGCGTGGTGGAGCCAGGCGGCGGCTCGTGGCGCTGCTCGAGCGGGCCGGCGCGACCGGGTCTGCGCCGCGGCCTCGCAGCATACCGGCCCGAAGTAAAGGTATGTGCTTCTGCGTTTCGTTCGGTGAGTGAGGTAACCGGAGGCACACTCCACCCCCCCCCCTCCTCCTCTCATCCCCTCCTCTTCCTCCCTCCCATCTCCGGCTGGCAACGCACCAGCAGCACCAATGGTGTTGCAGATGTATGTGGCCAACGGTAATCACTTACCATCGGGTGAATCGCTTGCTCGTTTGCCGCCGACCCATAAAAAAAATAAAGCATACATTCGTAACAGACGTCGCATATGCTGAAGTTACTTTTAACCAAAAGCCTAATGGTTTATAGTGCGGACTGGGAAACACCGTATCGCAGCTAAAGAGAGAGGTCACAGATCATATATAACTTTGGAGAACGGCGGGTTGCGGGCACAAAATCCGGCAGATTCCACGTAAACAGGGTAATTGGTGAAACAACTTTAATGTATGAAGCAATGTTTACTTTACTGACACAAACTGAAGCCTGCTCGAACTCACAACTTATATCAAGAATCGGCAGAGAAACCTAACATGTGTCGGTTGTTGTTATTGTTGGCGCTTGTGGCTTGTGGAGCCTCCGTCCGAAACGTTACGCGCGTGATGATAGGGAACGGTCCACACACCGCTGCCTAGGGGACCACAGATCTCGCCGCGGCAAACGGAGAGCCTGTAGGTAGGAGGTAATGACATGTACGTGTACACATACTCGTAGAGGTCCGCGCGGGCCTGCCGTCGCGTCACTTGAAACCACTAAAATTAATGTTTAGACCTCTAACCGCCAATAACCGGCAAGTTTGGGATTCAAAGAAGCACCCATTGGATACCGACAGAGGTCAGCCCTGCGGACTGCATTGAGAAATCACCTCTTGTGTTTAAGTTTAAAGGCTTGTATTAGGAAGTTTCGTGACAATAGTCGAAAGTCGAATGCCGTGTTCAACTGTTTAGTGCACAGAGTTCGTTACATTGTATTGAAGACAGTTTTTTTCATGAACTTGTATTGACAGACGAGCTGCTGCAGCAGTCCACCGGCCCGCAAGTGAGTGCCGCAGCCCCTGGACACACGCAAACGTAGAGGGTTAGAGATACGTTGACGCCCCTGTGCGCGCGTGGAGGGTGGAGAGCCTCGTAGCCTGGTGCTGTACCGCCTCCATGTAGCCACGTCTGTGTCAAACAGGACCACGGTAGCGGATCTACTGATGATTGGTGGCCGAATTAAGAAAGAGGATTGTATCTATCCAGAAATGTCCTAGGCATAAAAGTGGTAGCAGCTAGTGGTGGGTCACCTGGCGGCATCGTGCGGCTCGTGCAGTGGGTGCGCGCGCGCGGCCAGCAGCAGCGCCACTGCGACGGCGGCGGGCTGCAGTAGCAGCAGCAGCGCGGCGGCCGCCAGCGCCACGTGCACATTGCGCGGCGCATCCGCCTCCGCCTCCTGCACATCCATGCAGAACATCGACATGAACGTGCCGAATATTGGCCACTAGCTGCCTTCTGTCTACCAACACTAATTCCTCGACTGCCCACGAAATTGAAGAACTAATTGAAAATTAAGGAAAAGAGAAGTAGCAGTCCCGAGTTGTGCATTAGTGTTGTTTGACACATTTGTAGCCAACAATTCTTAGACATTCGCATTACCTTGATGATGTTGTGAATCCTTTGCGGCAACGGGTGCCAGTGCGCGAGGTGCTGCAGCAGCGGCGCCAGGTGCTCGCGCAGCTGCAGCGCGCGGCGCAGCTCGTCGGCCTGCGCCGAGCGCGCCCAGCTGGCCACGCGCGCGCCCGTCCACCACGCCCACGCCGTCTGCGCGCTCACCATCGTCGCCATCAGCGCCGCGTACTGCAACGTCAACAACGCTGCTCGTTAGCTAAGAAGTGGATCGGTCTTTCCTTCGGCCAATTCGCGAACTCGGCTAAATGACTTTCCAATACATTACCAAATATAGAACTAAGAATAAACTGCCTTGAAATACCATATATCGGTAATAATCTTTATTCAAATCTGATTTTAGGAATAGAGACAACTCTATGACATAATAATATGTAAATAATAACATTTGTGCACAGACCTCACACACACAAACTTGAAAGACACAAACATTTATCAAGTCGAATAATTGAAGGAGCCCACTCAGAAAAATTGTTGCAGAAAATCTCTCTCAGCCTCTCATTCTCATGACGATAGTAAATCTCTCTTTTCGCAAAACACATTGTTATGGGGCAAAGAGTTTTGGCGCGAATTCGTAATCGATGACAGTTTTTTTATTGAATTTTGTTATTTCTATTGTGGTGTGAAGACTAATGAATTAAACATCTTTAGCTACCGTCCGAGCCAGTCTTTTATTTCCATCCGCCACTTCAGCAAATCGTCAATATAGTTGACAAGCAATCTGATAGCTCGGAAAGAAAATTGTTGGTAAGTTGTTTAAATTAACTTAACTTTGACATTGCAAATAGCTATCACTCCGAGCGTCCGTGCCAATATAGTGTAGGCACTATGTTGATTAATACAATTTTTGGCATCATATATTTAATAATGAGATAATTCTTTTCTATTTTTGTTCGTGGTTTTAACTCATTAGTAATCACTCAAATCCAAAAACATAAGAAGGCAAATCCATAAAAGAAAGCAAATAGCGAGGTGTCTCACTGTGGCATTACAAAACAATTCGCGTACCATGACCAGCAACAGGCGGCGCGAGCGGCGCGAGCGGCGCGCGTACAGTGCGGCCAGGGCTAGGTGCGCCAGCAGCAGCAGCGCCAGCCCAGCCGCCAGCAGCAGCGCGGCGGCGGCGCGGTACTCGCGCGGGAGCACCTCGCGCAGCGCCACGTACGTGCTGGGGTCCCACTTCAGGCGCGCTGCGGTCACTAGGCTCGCGCCTGCGTACATCTGCCGACACGCAATTAGGTACTCATTATAGCCGTTTATTTTATACTCATAACAATTAGAAACCAACTATTGCCATCTGGTAGCCCTCTCCAACGCAACGCAGAACAGCGTTCTGTATCGGACAGAGTGCTGTATCGACCGACTTATGGTGGACAATCCATCCTAGATTCCACAGAGTAGTGGCGTGGAGCAGGGCAAAGGCTAAAAAACATCGGATGATGGTGAACATCCACCGGCTGATGAAGCAGGAGAAATGAATACGGACTGTTCTACTCGTATTTATTAAATGTACGAGTAAAGGCCACTTATCCTTCCTCAGTGATCGGAACTAAAGTAGTCTTCGCATGGAACCTCACTTTGTGACAGTTCAATACGTTCGCTGATGTTATGTTATTATTACTCTGTGGTTTGCTGGTTGCTTTCAACATTTCGTTCGTGTCAATGAAACAATATTTTATACTGTTAGCATCCAAGCGCCAATAGATCCGTGTTGCACATACATACATATTACAACTACTTTGAAATACAACTGTGCCGGTAGTTATATTTAATATATCATTTACCGTATAACTTAAATTTTTACAATTAACAATTGTGTCCTCGGATCAGTAACACTACAATGCTTTACTTATTCTTTGCTTTTATCAGTGATGATCCATTTTTAAAAATTTGATGCCAAGGTCACAGATAACACAATCTGAGCCAAAACTATACTAGAGGCGCAGTTTAAATTTTAATAAACGAGTTGGAAGAGGCGGGTAGTTGATGACTTTGGCTCAATTCATCCACCACCAGCAATTTGACGCGTGCGTACGAGACGATACTTGAGAAAATGAAATAAAATGATGTAGAATGAACTTAACCGCGATGTTAATGAACAATTAAAAGAACCACCGACACAACTATTCTAATTGCAGCGTCAGGACAAAGTTGCACGTCACTCGGAGAGCAACCGGTGGTCTTCGATCGGCTGAATCAATTCACCGTGACCGATTAAACCAACCTTCGAATATAAAACCGCATTGAAATTGACAAATGCATCAGCGAGCGACCATGTTTGTTACAAGCTTGAAGCCTGAGACCGTCTCTTGTCGGCGGCGGTTCACAAGACTACAGCTTAGTACGTTAGTCGGGTAAATTCGAGTATTTATAGTCTCGGGTTTGGGTTTCCCGTCCCATTACAACGGCCATAACTCAAATAACCCATTGCTCACATATATATCCACAATAAGGTTGGAACAACCAACTTTCCAAATAAAATTATAAATTAATTTCGATGATTTCGATATGGTAGAGATTATAAACTAATGATTGCTCTCAGGTATAACCAAAGAAAACACAAAGAAAGCGTAGCTTGACAAATCTTCTTAACTATTGCTATATGCCAGTAAGTGTACAATAATTGCAAAGGCGGGCGGCGGCTGTACCGAGACCGACGGAGGACTCCCGGACAGTGCGGGCCCTTCAGCGACGGCTTGCGCACCCACCTGCACGTAGTCGTTGATATCAGAGTCACTAATCTTCGTATCCGGCTCGCTGGCCATTACGGCATTAAAAATTTTTCATCACATTACGCGTTCAATGTAGAAGAACCTGCATTCAATGACATTGTACTTGCGTCGGCAGAAACAATCCTGTGTTCAAGGCCACGTGCATTACATTTCAGTCACGAAATGACATTCGGGAAGCGGTTCGAGTACACGTCGACATCCGCTTTACACTAACTAGCACGCGGGGGCTGCCGCAGGGCGCAGGCCGGCCGGGCACGCACCATGAGCGACATGTTGAGCTGCAGGAAGAGCGCGGGCAGAGCGCGCGCACACCGCGCCATGCCGCCACGTCGCTGCGGCGTGCGCTGTGCAGGGCGCCAGGCTTCCCACTGGCACTGCTGCGCCCCCCTCCCCTCCACTACCATCCACCACCGCCCGCTCGCGTATCTTATCTACGCTATCACGCGGCACCGTCTCCGCTCACTCGGAAGCCGGCGCCGGCATCGCCTTTCACCAAACCGTGATATCTGATAATCGCCCGTTTCCGACGGAGCAACGTCATGTTTTTTCTTCGTAAAGTATGAAGGCACTTCCGTGCGTCGTACGGGTTGCGATGACTCCATGATTTTTGTGTCCAGGCAAATCAAAATATTAAGACACATAATACCAATACTAATATACAATTGTTCAGTTAGAAGCACTCTTGAATACAATAGCATAATTGGCCACCAGCATATACTGAGCATTGTAAAAGTTCATGAGAGATTCAAAATAGATTCTTATATCAAAAATCCTTTACAAATAACGAATGCAAAACATTGGGACTCTTGTGAACGTTGAGAACGAATCAACGGAACGTCGTTGCAGAAGCACACCGCGGGGGCGCCAGGTGCGGGGCCGGTGCGGGGACGGTGCGGGGCTGGCGCGGGGCAGGTGCGGGAACGGTGCGGGGCGGGTGCGGGGCAGGTGCGAGCGGCGGCGGTGCGCGAGTCGATGAGTCGCCCCGCCTACGCCCGGGCCGGCAGCGGACACTCGCTCGGGCAGCCGTGGCGGTGCAGATTGTGAAAGACAATGAATAAAACAATTTAGTATGAAAATATTATTTTATTGCTTTAAAAGTCTTAAATGCTAAGTTACATGTGAAGTAACGACGCTTGTGCGTCTGCCTTATTGTCTACAACGGAGAAGCGCTCCGCTCCGCTCCGCTCCCTGCTCGCGGCCGAGTGTCGCGTCGAGACGCTCCGATGCGCGCTCGTACTTAAACGTATCGTTAGAAAACGCTTATTCCAGAAGTGCAGGTAGAAAAATGAAGAAAAACAGCGTTAGAATATATTTAGTATGTGTGTGAATTGTAGTACATAGTTCTACAAGCATCGAAACGTCTCTAATGACACAACAATGTCCCCCCGTAACGTATGGCAACAAAACGCTTATCTCATTAAAGCTATTTGGCACCAATAATGTCGCCTCCTCGCGCGTCACACACCCACAATACTCTTCGTTTCCTCAAAAAGCAACTCACAGAAGAGCGGAAGCACGAGGGGCGCTGCGGCCCGCGGCCTCTTGCTCTTGCTCTTGCGGGCTGAGCGGCCGGTGCCGATCCTGCGGCGACGGTTGGAGGCGGCAGATAGCAAAAGATTTCGATTACAGAAGAAGAAAAGACGATCGAAAATATTATTAAAAAAAATACTCGCTCCGTATCAGTGAAACCCTGATAGGGTAACAACAATCAACATATCCTGATCAAATTTAATTTAATTTAATATTTTAAAGGATAAAATCTAAATCAACCAAATCTACTCAGAAATGATATAATGCAATTGACAACTTCTATATTTTTTTGGAGTCGGTCAATGAAATGTCCAGTCCACGGCTGGGTTAAATTATAATTTTAGTAATATTGCCTTTACTTAAATTAAAGAATATACCGTGAGTAGCAAGTCACATATATGCATATTGTACACACATACATGAACATGTATACAAGGAATGCGACGCACCGGCCACTCGCGCTGTGGCTTACACACACCTCGCAACAAGGAGTAACGTGGTGGGTGGCGAGCATACCCGACCGGGCACTGTCGCAGCGAACAATGCGCGTCGTACAGTTCGCACACGCACGCACACGCACGCACAAGCACGCACACGAACACACACTGCTGCCCGTGCGCCGGCCCCGCAGGCGCGTCGTGGAGTACGTATACATTTTAGCATATTGCATATTGTTATGTGAAGTTCAACCAGATAGTTCAAAAAAACTATAATTTTACTGTAAATATTGTAATATTATAGTTCATATAACGATTTAGTACGAAGCTTAATTTTCTTATTAGTATTATTTAAATAAAACTACCGATCCAATATTTAACAGTGAAGAAGAACCAACGACATTATTTCTATGAACAAATTTGATCACAGCGAAGTTCATGAACCGTGTTAGAAGGCAATAACTGTACTCGTATATTTAACATACATATAAAACATGTAAGATAACGATGACGCGCCGAGAGGGATGCAGCAGCGGAGTCCGGCCCCGCGGCCCGCCGGCCGTCCGCGGCCCCACAGTCCACACGACGCTTACATCGGCCATCGCTTACATTGATATGGTTAACTTACGTACTAATTAATATACACATTACATACGGATTTCGCTCGTTACATGCAGACACTTCTCACGCGCGAAATCTGAATGATTCGTTACAAATTTCGATTTACGAGTAGACTGCTATACTTGAAGAGAACTAGGAAACAAGTCCAGAAAACTACGTCAACAAGTGTTTGCGAGGTGGAAGACGACGTGAGACCGGTGGCCGGCGCGGTCACAGCGCGGCCGGAGGACACCGATCTCATGGCAGTGTCGTAGCTCGTAGCAGTCGGAGCCCGTGGCCCGGCCGGCTGACGGCGTCCGGCGGCGCGGCGCGCTACAGGTCCGCGTGCAGGATGAGCAGCGCTGCGGGCGCGATGGATGCGGCGGGTGCGGGGGGCGCGCGGGCGGGAAGCGGGCGGGGCGGGCGCGCGGCGCGGCAGGCGCGGAACTGCGCGTGCACCGCGTCCCAGCGCGCGTCGCGAGCTGCGCCCGCCCCCGCGCCCGCCGCCGCAAGGCCCGCACCCCGCACGCCCCCCGCGTGCTTCCTCGAACGCCGCCGCGCCCGCCGCACACCACCGCTGCTGCGGGCCGTAGAGCCCCTTTCCAACTCGTCCTGTAATATGTAAACAAAACATATACCAGTAAATATATTAATGCAGTAAAGGGTTGGGTAGGAGCAGGCCGCAGGACATTTCCAGTCACAATAAATTATCCTAACAAAATTCATCCAAATTATAATAGCATTTCTCATCAAGATCTCTTTATTTTAGTTTCTTCTAATAATAAAAAACTTAATGTAATTTCATTGAATTTTTTCCAACGTCACCCAATTGGCACAAGGTCGTTCATCTCCCCCGGGAGGCAGAGCTCGACACAAAGTTTGCCCCCGAAGCTTTTCCCTCAGTCATCGCCTACGACAGCCGCCGCAGGAAGAACGGGACGACAGCTTCCTGCGAGGTGGCGCACGGTCTCTAGGTTGAGGTACAGCACTGCGTGCATGATACTAGAATAATTTGGAAAATCCAAAAGCGTACGTCTCCAACGCCTTAATTATTGATTAACAAACATAATGATTATTAACAAAGTAGAAGGATTAGAGTAGAGATAGTCAACGGCATTAGAAGTCGAAAGGGGATCGATACGTTTTTCATAATAATCAAAATCAAATATTTTGATAAAACATCAAGCGTGTTAGTTTCAGTGTTCTCTGTATTTTTATTACACAGTTGAACATTCGCAGAAGCGACCGAGGTTGGGTTAGTGGCGTGTGCTTGCAAAGTCAATAGTGGTGCACTCAGTTGCGTTAGGAATGAGGCGTGCAATGAAACTATAGTTTGAAATGAAACTATTATTTATTTTTATATTACAGTAGCCGTGGTCACAGGGGGACTCAATCCCCTCCACTAAATCCGTAAATAATAGTTTCATTCCTAATGTGTAGTGTTCCCGTAAATACAAGAAATCATTAAAAGTATACTATTCAATATGCAATAACAAATTATGGGTATGTGAACCTTTACATAAACTTTGAATAAAACCTGGCATAACACCACCTTTGTGGAACACCACTCACTGACTACACGTTGCAACATTCAAAACTCGAGTGTTATTTGATAATTATCAAACCTAAATGATGTTTCCGGAAGTGAAGGAAATAAAATAATATTATTTAAGTTAACGTTGTTTTAAAATAAGTCAATAGAGTACAAGTTTATGTCATCAGTCATATGTACGAGTAAATGAAACTTAAAAAAAATTTAGTTTTCCGTTTCTCAACAGTGTAAGTAAAATATGAAAGTTTGCGCTACCTGCTAGAAAATCTTGTCCAGGATGGTGTACATGCGCAGGTTGGCCTTCTTGCGCCAGCCGGGCGGCGGGTCGCGCGCGCCGTCGCTGTCGCTGTCGTCCTCGACGTCGGCGGAGGCGCACGCGCCGCGCGGCTTCTCCAGCTCCGCTCCCGCGCACCCCGCGCCCGCGGCCCGCAGCGCCTCGCCCGCGCGCCGCCGCGCCAGCTGCCGAGCCATCACGAACGCCGCTATCTGCGACACGCACATGTTGCTTCGCGACGCACGACGTGTATAGTAACAATACAAGTCGCGGCGCGGCCGCCGACACTGCAGCCATGGGTTCCACGCCCACGACGACCCACATCACACCAAGACGCTGCCAATCGCTGCCAGGAAAGTTGATAATGCACACGCGGTCCTCCTACGCACATGTGTACGCCAGCGCACACGAAGCCTCCTATCTGGGCGACTATGCTGGCTGGTGTTTGAACAGAAACGCTCCTTTCACGTGTAGCCAATGTGATGCTACCTATACATAGTGTGGTAGCGGTGAAGACAAAAACGTCGTGAGGAAACCTCCATGCCTAAGAAATAATAAAAATATTATTTCGAGGATATGTGAAGCCCGCTCACCGGCCCTGGAGCAGCGTGCCGGGCTCTTTCCGGCTTCTAAACCCTCTCTGATTTGAGAAGGAGGGCTTTGCCCAGCAGTAGGCACGTACAGGCTGCTACTTTACTATACTATACATAACGTATATAATTATTTTCAGCGTCTGTAGCGACGTACCGCGGCTACTTGGGTGAAGTCTGTGGATACTTTCTTCCTGATTGTGTTTGTCCATGAGCAATTTGTGTCATTAAAACATTTCTAACCAATTTGAATGTACTGCGGCCCACTTCTGTCCGCGACATGCACATACGTAGTTTAAACATAATGTAAAAGTGGGGTTACACGCACCTGCAGGATCATCCCGAAGGCGCCGAAGATGACGATGACCACTGCGTTGTTGGGCGCCTCTCGTTCCACCTCCTGTCGACGGACGAGTGGATCAAAGCAGAGTTTGAAAACGAGCGACTTCAGCCGCCAGGTCCTCTACCTCTACTGTTGTTAAACGGTGGCATGACATATGAACAGATCCATCAAGTCGATATTTAAATTTCAATTGATGAGTGACCTTCAATACAATAACTAAAAATCGATACATAAAAAAACAACATAAGTATTCTCATTTAATTTTATTGGTTTAAACTTATTTATATCACAGCTAATCTCCAGATCGAGAACTGTAGCTGCTTGTACATTTAAGTATCCATTACATACTGATATCACAATAATCTGCACGAACCGAAAATTCTACCGGTTCCCGGGAGATAGGCAGCGCCACGTGCACGCGTGACAGACGCCGGGACAAGCGCGAACCTTTCCTCAACTTCATAGTAGGAAGGACGACACGGCGACACTCATTCCCCATTCATCATATCATTTTTTAAACGTGGCAGAGCCAAGTGGCGGCTTTTGCTGCTGCTCAAAGGGGCCGGCTCGACCGGGTTGGTACCACAGCCTCGCAGAATACCGGCGTGAAGCAGAGGCTTCTTATGCCCTCCTCATCCTCCCTTCCATTTCCCAAATATCCTTAGAGGACGGCAACCCACTTGCACCACCTCTGGTGTTGCAGATGTACGTTGGCGCGGAGCCGCGCAACTAGAGCGAACCTACCGGCGCCGCGCCCGTCGGTCCGCCTGCCCAGCGCTGTGCGCCTGGAGCGAGCTTCATGAAATGCATGCAGACTTTAGATACGATACGATACAATACAATAAACACCTCGATCATGTCGTAGAGCGGGCGCGCGACGTCGCGGTAGCGCTCGACGGCGAGCAGCGCGGGCTTGAGGTCGTGCAGCAGGTCGATGGCACGGCGCGCCAGCTCGGCCTGCGGCGCCTCGCGCCACCAGGCCGCCAGCGAGGCCGCCATCCACGCGCCGTACGCCAGCTCGCTCAGCGCCAGGCACGCCACCCCGCCCGCGTACTGCAACCAACACCCACCGCAGGCGGCCTTAGCGTCTTGAAAACACTCAGCGGCGAACGCTCAGAACATTTGGACTGGGCTACGGCCCGGACGCGGCGCCGGGCACTGCGCTCACCGACAACCCCCGTGCGCTATTTAAATCAGAGCGTTACTTCAAATAGTCATTTATTTCTTTCAAATTGTAGATAATAAAGTAAAACACAGTCGGAGCAGTTTCAGAAAACCAACGACCGCGACGTGCAATCCGACGAATTAGTTTGGGCAGAGCGAGGTTCACTTCGCTGACTCACCGCTTAGCGCTGCCCCAGATAACTTCCTTCCCGTGCGATCTTAACAGTCGGTGCACTTAAATAATCAATATCGACATCTCAACGATGGGACAGCATTCTCCAGGGGAAGATCACTATATTTTTATTTTTTTTTTATAGAGGAAGGGGGCAAACGAGCGTGCGGCTCACCTGATGGTAAGTGATCACCGACGCCCACGAACATCCACAACACCAGAGGAGCTACAGATGCGCTGCCGGCCTTTAAGGAAGGAGTAAGCTCTTTTCTTGAAGGTCCCTAAGTCGTAACTGTTCGGAAATACTGCTGGCGACAGCTGATTCCACAAAATCGAAGTGCGTGGCAGAAAACTTCGATTAAAACGCACTGTGGTGGAATGCCAACCATCTAGGTGGTATCGATGGAACTTCGAATTCTGTCGCGATGTACGATGGTGAAACTCAGCAGCTGGGATCAATCCGAACAATTCCTCAGAACATTCCCCGTGGAAAATTTTGTAAAAATGCAAAGAGAAGCAACATCTCTTCGCAAGGCCAAAGGATCAAGCCGATCAGAGAGAGCTTGGTCGCCGACAATTCGAGCCGCTCGACGTTGGATACGGTCAAATGGAAGGAGTTGGTACTGGGGTGCCCCTGCCCAGAGATGAGAACAGTATTCCATGTGGGGCCGAACTTGCGCCTTATAAAGTTGCAAACGGTGGACCGGCATGAAATACTGTCCCGCTCTACAGAGCACACCAAGCTTTTGGAGGCCAATTTGGCCTTTCCTCCAAGTGACCACGGAACTGAACGTGGCTCGATATGTCAACGCCAAGGATTCTGATACTGGCTGAGGCAATAAGGGAATGTTCTCAAAAGAGGAGAAACGACAAAGGGATTCTTTTAGCGGTGAACGCGCAAACCTGTGTCTTTTGGGGTTGAATAGGACCAAATTACGTCGACCCCAATCCGCGACTTTGAATAACAAGGTCTCGACTTCAGACACAAGTTTGTTCCGGCACTCGTCGACGTGTTCCCGAGATAAATATTCGCACGGACTGTATATAGGGCATCACCCGTGCTTTCGTCTGCATAGCAATGAATGCTACTGATTTGTAGCATGTCGTTGATATGCAGAAGGAACAGAGTGGGAGATAGCACACAGCCTTGTGGAACACCAGCATTCACGGGTTTGGGGTCCGAGCATGCACCGTCGACAACAACCTTGATGCTCCGATCCGTGAGGAAGCTGGTGACCCAGTTGCACAATCTCTCAGGAACCCCGTAAGATGAAAGCTTTGAAAGAAGCGCTTTATGCCAAACCCTATCAAATGCTTTCGCTACGTCCAGACTAACCGCCAAAGCCTCCCCCTTAGACTCAACTGCTTCTGCCCATCGGTGAGACAGGTAAACTAGAAGATTACCAGCTGATCGTCCGTGACGGAAACCGTACTGTCGGTCACTGATGAGCTGGTGTTCCTCCAGGTACCTCAGGAGCTGGGTGTTGATGAGTGACTCCATTATATGTAGCATATGTACTATATGTAGCATATGTATATATACAATGAGAAAAATACATATTTCGTGTGTTTACGCGAATAATAGACATTGAAATTAATCTTATTTTAAAACATCGTGAAGGAACTTGCCAGAGAAACCAGTCGAAGAGTCTATTTATTAAGTACGGCAGATCCAGCGACACTGATGGACACTGTTCCAGCGGTTCGAACTACCGCGCCTGCTGCGCTAGCGTGCTGCTCGCAGCGCCAACTCTACAACTATACAGTATAGAGTTACAACGCTGTTTAATCGCCATTGTATTTCATGGGAAAGGGCAAACGACCAAGCAGCTCACCTAATAGTAAGTGAATACCGGAGGCCTATAACCTGGATATCTTCAAGGCCAAAGTGAACAGACATCTAGGCAAGCGTGTACCATCCTAGGCCTCATCTTCGCTTTCCATCGGGCAAGATTGAGGTCAAACGCAGGCCTCTTTTTCATAAAAAAAAAAAAAAAAAATACCGTCGCCCGCGTACATCTGCAACACCAGATCCGCTGCAGGTGCGTTGCCGGACTTTGAGGGTATTTGGGAGATGGGAGGTAGGATGAGCAGGGTAATGGGGAAGGAGGGGGGGGGGGATTGGGCCTCCGGTTACCTCCCTCATCAAACGAAACGCAGATGCACAAGATGCCCCTATTTCACAGCGGTATTTTGTAAGGTCGCAGTACTACCCCGGTCGAGCCGGCCCATTCGTGCGGCAGCAAGGCCACTGCTTGCCTCTGCAATTTATTAAAATGTTAAAGTTGCATGTTGAAGTAATTGCAAGAGGCGAGGGCAACAACGTAGCATGTCGTGTCGCGTGTAGTGTCGCGTGTCGTGTCGCGTGTGGAACTCACGAGGTGGAGCGCGGCGGTGCGGCGCGCGGCGGCGGCGATGTAGACGAGCGCGGCGAGCCACAGGCCGGCGGCCAGCACGTAGGCGGCGGACACGCGGTACTGCGCCGCGCACAGGAACCGGAACCACGTGTAGGTGCTGGGGTCCCACGCGAGCCGCGCCGCCGTGGCCAGCAGCGCGCCCGCGTACATCTGTGCGCACCGCGTAACACTCGCTCAACGCTCCCCGTCGACACAGACATATTATGCACTAAAGTACAGCTCGGGCAAAAGCCACGATACCACTCCGGTATTGGGTGAACGGTCGAAGAGATCCAACTCTTCATCCAGTTCCAAACCAGGAATGCCCGTGTCTTGGCAGCCGAGTGGTGGCAAGATAGAATGATTAGATAAATGATATAAATACATATATGTATATAAAAACCCATAGCTCGGTTCATCATCATCATCATCATCATTTCAGCCTATTAGAAGTCCACTGCTGAACATAGGCCTCCCCCAAAGATTGCCACGAAGCTCGGTCCTGAGCCACCTGCATCCATCGACTTCCCGCAACACTGCGCAGGTCGTCACTCCATCTTGTGGGGGGTCGTCCTACACGTCCTACACATAGCTCGGTTACCAATATTGATATTTGTCATACAAACGCTTACCCCGGCGGGATTCGAACCCTCAGGGCAGAGTCAGTGCTAGCAGGGCCGTCTTCGACATATCAGTGGAACGTTTACCAAACAACCTTAATACTGCGAAGTCGCGGGCTCTGGTTCTAATCTCAGCCGAAAGCCGATCGTGACACTGCACAAGAACCTCTCAGTCCATAAGGATGCAGTGAACTGCACGCGATGCTGACATATTGAAATTTACAGTTCCCGTGGGTGTCGCAGGAATCGACAATCTCCTGGCAGATGGAAGAAGAACCCTCTCTGGTTCACCAGATCTAGATGGTCCCGCGGGTGACGCCAATCAGAAGCTTAGACATATTATATTAATCGTTTCCAGTGTTATGTACGGAGCATCATTACTAAGCCCACGCCGTCTGTCCTACCTCTAACCCCTCTAGAACCGTAACTTTTGAACCGTAAAGGTTGCCAGTCTAAATGTTCACATTATATGTGTCATCTTCGCGGATACCTTAACAAATAATAAAAAAAATAGACATACTAAGGGTGATACAAGAAGCGTGTTTTTCAATGTTTTTGTTTTTCTGTTTGTATGAGTGGAAACTATGAAGTAAAACAAAAACATAATTAAAATCGGTCAATTGTGAGTCGGGCTCGCGCCAACGATCCCCAACCGAATGAAGGAAATCACTTTTTGGCAAATGCGTAACACGGATATATGTTCGGCGCGAGTCGAGCATTCGGTCGGCTTGAAAGAAAACATTGCCGAGGGAGTATCTCCTGCAGAGGCAGTTTACGTACATAAATAGCATACGGAATAACACTCAGACGTATTATCTAATACTAATAAAATACTCTATGGGCGTATTGTATATCTACAGATAAGCGACTCTCTGAACATCAGGAGTAATAGCAACTAACCTAACTCCTAGACCTAGGCACCTAACCTCCGAGGTTCAGGTCACACAATGTACGTTGCCAGTCGCGGGTCACCTACGCGCTAACCGCTTATCATATTATCGACAACAAACAAACAAAGAGCACAGCTGCGCTCCACGCCGCGGCCACAGGAGCTGCACTTCAAAAGGGTTTTTAAATCCCCGTTGCAGACTTGCCGAGATCGTCGTGTCGTGATCTCCTCCCTCGCCACAAGTGGCGGTGTGCAGGCGCAAGGTGGCGCAAGGTGGCGCAGAGGCGGCTGGCTGTGCCGCTCGCTGTGCTCTATAATCTAATTACTACTCATTTCAAAGGTCAAGATCATTCGCTCATTGAATAACATTCAACGATCGATCAAGTATGTATGAACATGCGAGCAATCTATTTATTTGTTTATTTCAAAACATTATTGTCTACACGTTTAACTATAAGGAAACACAGGGCGGACTCACATTGCTGCCGGTTGGCATTCTCTGCCAGTGGACCCGTGGCGTGTGAGATGTATGAGCAAGTGCGTTCATTATCTAAATATATAATTATACATAAAAATATTAAAAAAAAATCCTTATATCTTCTGGCAGGGAGTTCTATAGCAGTATAGCCTGAACCCTACAATAGTTGTCGATAAAACCGGAGAGGTGCGGTGGAACACTAATCTAAAGATTAAATGAAGATCGAAGATTTCTGTCGTTCGTGTGTTAAGATGAAGGTAACAATTAATTTTTTTATATTTTCAGGAGAAATGTTATTACCTTATCATATGTTTACATTTGAAACTGAAATTAAAAAGGGAATATCTAACAAGTGTGGTATTGGCGTTAGAACCTGCCTCCCGTTTTCTTCCCGTGGGAGTCGTAAGAGGCGACTGAGGGAAAAGTCTTGAAAATCGCCGACAGACGGCGGGGGGTACATCTCGAACAATACCAGACCACTTTTAAGCAGAGTACGCCGGCAGTACGCTTGCCGAGCGCGCGGATAATGGCAGAGATCCTGCTTATGGGAGAGGCCACTGGCAGGTCTGGCAGTGGACCACTTGCATGCTGTCAAGGTTAAGGCTATACTCGTTATATAACTCTGGCTTGGCTATACGTTGAGACCGGCGACCTTCGACTCCGGAGGCACGAATACGCTCAGAGAGCAAACAGAAAGTTTCGGGGTTTCTCTGGTGGATAAAGTCTATACTGAAAATATGCACCAGAGAATCAGAGTCGCCTATACGTTGGCTAACTGCAATGGCAACAAGCTGCTCACATCGCTGGCGGAAGGGCGCCTAGTTTAACAGCGCTTCGTGGAGTTGGCGCCTGTAGCCCTAGGCTAGGAGCGAATGAATGGATCTGCAGATCTGGATAAGAGGCGAGCAAGAAGTGAGAGAAACCGTCAGGAGAGCCCAACAGTGGACTGTTGGGTGCTGATGAGGGGATGAGCACATTAATAATAATAGAAAATTTTAATCTGACTTAACGTGACTACTTTGTAAGCTTAGATGCCGTTACTATAAATAAAAAACCGGCTTTACCAAAAAGCAACAGTACATTGAGCACGCGCTGGCCCAGAAAGTCCTTTTTCTTGTTTTTGTCGTGCGAACATTATGGTCCCGAGCGCTGGACGGCACGCGGCTGCAAGCGGACCCGCCCGTCTAGCGCGTCTATACATTATTTATCTTGCGCCCATTGCTCCTTGTTCACTGGCAATGGAACATTCCATTTCACAAAGGAATGTTGATGTTCTCGTCAAAGTCGCCTTCCAAATTTTCTGCCATACAAGTCTTTGGGCCTGTAATTATAATGAAAGTTTGGGGCAGCGCTCCACTCTTCTACCGAAATCAAGTTTCAAGGATCGGCGAACAAACGTCATTGACGGGATCGGCAACATACATATGCTGTACTTTAAAGGACAGAATGAATATAGGTTGACAGTAAGAGCTACCGCTCTTGACAAACATTGTGCAAAACCGTTTCCTTCGGCATCTTAACTGTCAGTATGATCTAGATCTAAATGACTACCATCCGACTAAAACACTTTGAGTTGAATAGTATTAACGTATGAAGGTATTTAGATGGGTCTTTGCTTTTCTGTTCAAGTCAGTTCCAGTTACGTCAGAAAATCAGTTTGAATTCGGCGATTAAAACACCAAGGCTTTCAAAATATTCAGATGGCAATGGTGAGCTCGGCCAGAGCAGTCTGGGCCATCGCGCAGCTTTGAACAGAAATCCACGTCGATTTTCTTGCCTTTATAAAGTAACAGATGTAGATATATTTAGCAACAACATTTATAAATTTAAAAAAATCAATACTTTATGATTTTCGTCATAATGGTCAATATACATAATTTCTTTTTATCTTCATTAAGTGTGGTATTTAGGTGACCTATGTACAACAACAAGCTCGTCCACTCTGTTTGCCGTGGTGGTGGTGGTAGTGGTTAGGTTAGGTTAGGTTACACATTGTATGACATAATGTTTAATGTGTGTCATGTTGGTTATCCTAAAGATGTAAACAAATGTGTCATGAAATTTTAAGAACTTTTCCTGTCTTCCACTACTAGGACAGCCGCGAAAGAGGAAGGCAGGTTTTCTTAAACCCAATATAACCAACATGGACAGTAGAGAAATCTCCTGCAAAGCATGGGATGTCTCGCTACTGACAGCCTCTGTAAGGGTTGCAGGTAGACAGCTCCTCCGCCTGGGCCTCGTGTGGGTGGGTAGCTCACTCTTATTTCACGCTCGTTTCTGCCGCCAAACAATGGTGCGTGTGCTTACTGTTGTGTTCCGGTCACAGAGCAGTGGCTACGCGCTGTGTGCGGCGTTGAGAGACCACCCATTCAACGAACCTTCATCGATGCAAGCTGTTTGCAGGTGCCCATTGGCTGCGGTGTCCACTGGCCATCAGGTGGACTGTGACGTCGATTTTCAAATTCAAAAAAAAGAAGCTTTGTATATAACGAACTGAGAAATCTTGCGGAACTCGCAACAATTGTCTTAGATGAAGACGCGCCGCCGCGCCCACCAGTGCAGGCCTTGTTAAGACGCGGCCTCGCCGGGCAGCGAGCGAGCAACGCTGAAATATTCACTTCAGTAAACAAATCAATAGCCGAACTATTTTGGTTGTGCCCTGTCGCTCGCTCGCTGTACCACAACGTTACGTTCACAGATGGCTTGCTCCCGATGATGCGGCCCTTTACTAGGCCTATCTCTCTTTCCACGCTCAAGCAACACCTAGAAAGTATTGTGGTCACTCATAATGATTATTAAACGCATTCAAAGTTCTAAGTCGCCTCCACTAACATTATCAGACGAATCCTTAATTATCAACATCATCCACAACAGAGTATGGAAACGTCTGTCGGAGACGCCATGCTGGCCGTGTTGGCGAACAATGTAATACAAATATCGTCTTTGACACGAGCGGTCGACAGTTCGCTGGTTCAACGATGGTGCCATGAGCCAACAGTTGTTTGGAGCAACAACCAATGAAGAATGTAATGAACATTATACGTCATATTTAAAGAGCTTGAAATTTAATCACTTTCCAGTCTGTACATATTGTAAGAAAGTGTATTTTGAAAAAATTAAGATCTGTTTACAAACAACAACAACAACGAAATTCTGGGGAAAGAAGACAGTAGATTTATAGACACATCGTATGTACCACCACAGACGTTCGATTTGTTCAGTAAAAGTGGTTTCTATGTAACAGCAGCCCCGGCCTGCTGCTGCCCTAAAATGCCGATGCCCTGCGTCCATGTCGTTTTACCGGACAATAAATTTACAAAACATACATTGGTTTCGGAGTTCAACACATAATTAACAAACCAGAAGCCAAACAAACTATGCCATCTAGCGGTCACCTTCGTCATCGCTAGCCGGGCCCCGCAGGGCTCTGCTGATAGACGACGCACCTCGTAGACCCTGCAATGTACACTTGCATACTTTTCGAAAACACTATCGTTACACAATATTTCATCATCATGATCAGACAATTTAAGTCCACCGCTGAGGACATAGGCTTGCACTTCTTGGAGGGTTTGACGAGAGCTCAGCACGCCTCACCGCGGGCTCACCAACCTCGTCAACCTCACCAAACGTAACTATTACGATGACAAACATCCAAATCGCACGACCTCAAGTCCACGGAGCCGCCTCCCCTCCGCGACCGAGTTTTGTAGCGTTCGGCTATTCTTTTTTACATTTACAGTCCTCTAATATAAATGTCATCATAATCTTAATGAACAGAAACAAATAAGCGTAACATAAAAGGCCACGACTCGAGTAGCCGCAGCAACGGCTGTTTGACTCTTGAGTCCTGCAGTCGCGCGGGGAGTGCTCACTGCGGCGGACATGAACGTACAGATATTGTGCAAAACCGTTTCCTTCGGCATCTTAACTGTCAGTATGATCTAGATCTAAATGACTACCATCCGACTAAAACACTTTGAGTTGAATAGTATTAACGTATGAAGGTATTTAGATGGGTCTTTGCTTTTCTGTTCAAGTCAGTTCCAGTTACGTCAGAAAATCAGTTTGAATTCGGCGATTAAAACACCAAGGCTTTCAAAATATTCAGATGGCAATGGTGAGCTCGGCCAGAGCAGTCTGGGCCATCGCGCAGCTTTGAACAGAAATCCACGTCGATTTTCTTGCCTTTATAAAGTAACAGATGTAGATATATTTAGCAACAACATTTATAAATTTAAAAAAATCAATACTTTATGATTTTCGTCATAATGGTCAATATACATAATTTCTTTTTATCTTCATTAAGTGTGGTATTTAGGTGACCTATGTACAACAACAAGCTCGTCCACTCTGTTTGCCGTGGTGGTGGTGGTAGTGGTTAGGTTAGGTTAGGTTACACATTGTATGACATAATGTTTAATGTGTGTCATGTTGGTTATCCTAAAGATGTAAACAAATGTGTCATGAAATTTTAAGAACTTTTCCTGTCTTCCACTACTAGGACAGCCGCGAAAGAGGAAGGCAGGTTTTCTTAAACCCAATATAACCAACATGGACAGTAGAGAAATCTCCTGCAAAGCATGGGATGTCTCGCTACTGACAGCCTCTGTAAGGGTTGCAGGTAGACAGCTCCTCCGCCTGGGCCTCGTGTGGGTGGGTAGCTCACTCTTATTTCACGCTCGTTTCTGCCGCCAAACAATGGTGCGTGTGCTTACTGTTGTGTTCCGGTCACAGAGCAGTGGCTACGCGCTGTGTGCGGCGTTGAGAGACCACCCATTCAACGAACCTTCATCGATGCAAGCTGTTTGCAGGTGCCCATTGGCTGCGGTGTCCACTGGCCATCAGGTGGACTGTGACGTCGATTTTCAAATTCAAAAAAAAGAAGCTTTGTATATAACGAACTGAGAAATCTTGCGGAACTCGCAACAATTGTCTTAGATGAAGACGCGCCGCCGCGCCCACCAGTGCAGGCCTTGTTAAGACGCGGCCTCGCCGGGCAGCGAGCGAGCAACGCTGAAATATTCACTTCAGTAAACAAATCAATAGCCGAACTATTTTGGTTGTGCCCTGTCGCTCGCTCGCTGTACCACAACGTTACGTTCACAGATGGCTTGCTCCCGATGATGCGGCCCTTTACTAGGCCTATCTCTCTTTCCACGCTCAAGCAACACCTAGAAAGTATTGTGGTCACTCATAATGATTATTAAACGCATTCAAAAGTTCTAAGTCGCCTCCACTAACATTATCAGACGAATCCTTAATTATCAACATCATCCACAACAGAGTATGGAAACGTCTGTCGGAGACGCCATGCTGGCCGTGTTGGCGAACAATGTAATACAAATATCGTCTTTGACACGAGCGGTCGACAGTTCGCTGGTTCAACGATGGTGCCATGAGCCAACAGTTGTTTGGAGCAACAACCAATGAAGAATGTAATGAACATTGTACGTCATATTTAAAGAGCTTGAAATTTAATCACTTTCCAGTCTGTACATATTGTAAGAAAGTGTATTTTGAAAAAAAATTAAGATCTGTTTACAAACAACAACAACAACGAAATTCTGGGGAAAGAAGACAGTAGATTTATAGACACATCGTATGTACCACCACAGACGTTCGATTTGTTCAGTAAAAGTGGTTTCTATGTAACAGCAGCCCCCGGCCTGCTGCTGCCCACAAAATGCCGATGCCCTGCGTCCATGTCGTTTTTTACCGGACAATAAATTTACAAAACATACATTGGTTTCGGAGTTCAACACATAATTAACAAACCAGAAGCCAAACAAACTATGCCATCTAGCGGTCACCTTCGTCATCGCTAGCCGGGCCCCGCGGGGCTCCCCTACCTGCGCGATAGACGACGCACCTCGTAGACCCTGCAATGTACACTTGCATACTTTTCGAAAACACTATCGTTACACAATATTTCATCATCATGATCAGACAATTTAAGTCCACCGCTGAGGACATAGGCTTGCACTTCTTGGAGGGTTTGACGAGAGCTCAGCACGCCTCACCGCGGGCTCACCAACCTCGTCAACCTCACCAAACGTAACTATTACGATGACAAACATCCAAATCGCACGACCTCAAGTCCACGGAGCCGCCTCCCCTCCGCGACCGAGTTTTGTAGCGTTCGGCCATTCTTTTTTACATTTACAGTCCTCTAATATAAATGTCATCATAATCTTAATGAACAGAAACAAATAAGCGTAACATAAAAGGCCACGACTCGAGTAGCCGCAGCAACGGCTGTTTGACTCTTTAGTATTGCAGTTCTGCGGCGAGCCATTCTTAAAACAGTGTGTTTAAAATATATTTAATCAATTCCTTTTGTGTATTGTAGTGAGCCTTGTTCAGGCCTGGCTGAAGGCAGGGCTAAAAACATTTATATATCAAGAAAAATTAAAGTTGAAATAAAACAATCGTATACCCAAAGTCGAGGTAAACATAAGTGTCAGCTACATAAGTACACAAAAAAGCATAGTTTTAAGTATGATCTACCAAGTTATTTCGCATAATTTAGTGTAAAGAGGGAAATGTATACAACTAAATTTCTAAACCCAAACTAGCCACACAAAGAACGTGGGTTCCCGTGGGTGCCGACTCAAAGCGACTGTAGCGACGACAACTGAAAAAACATCCAAATCAGTACGTATCTGAATTAACTTAATTATTGTATTACAACCCACACTCTCTTGTAACCGGAGCGTTATATGATGGCGATTTAATCGAATTGCGGGAGTGCAGGGAGTGTATAAATATTTTATATAAAACGGCGATACACTCCCAGCACTCGTGAGTAGCGTTTTAGACCGAATCTGTAGTTTGAACAAGTTTCAACGTGGCCATTAATAATTTTGTACATATACAAAAAGATACATTAACTTTCGTCTCATTTAAAGGGACTCACTTAACTAGTATTAAGAGGGAGTCTAAGATGTGGAGCACATAGTGTTCCTTGTTCGCAAGGAACGGCACGGTTTGGTCACTAATCAAGTAAAACATCGATCGACCTGAGCGAGCGCCTACAGACGGAGTCTGAGGACATAATGGACAGAGCACATCAAGCACATCACATTGTACCTTCATTACGTCCAATTAATCATCCATTTGAATAAAACCGGCCTAATCTGAGGTCCCGCCTCGGAGGTCGGCGGACGATCAACGGGCACTGTAACGAGCTATCAATCGGCCCTTCATGCTCTATCTGCTTGTAGAACAAGTGCGCTGTAGTGGCCGAGGCGCGAGGCCAGCGAGGCCAGCGAGCAGTTCGCAGAAGCGAGCGCTGTCCGCAAGCAAACAGTAAACAGTTGTCAGTGATGATGTAACCACCGGCTCAGCATCAAGACGAACCGTCTCGCCGCCGGTGCCACATTGTTCACGTACAGTACGCGTACACGAGCCATTGATAGTTAATTATAAATATGAATCATTTATTACACATTTATCTTATAATTAACATGAACACATTTGACTAAGCGTTGGTAAACTATACCTAATATAGTAAATGATTGTGTACGTTCAATGATACTGCAATGTGCGACTGTTTACTCCCCCTAACAAGTAATGAACAAAGAAAATAACTTCGCTACTTATTTGGTCTTCTTCTTCATCAGCCTGCTAATACTACACAGCTGTGTCGCACGGTAGAGGTCTGAGTCTAACGGGAAGAGACCTGTGTCGAGCAGTGGATCGGGTTGATGAGGAAAAGGAAGAATGGGAGGAGCGGAGATCATCGACACTCGTGGGAAAAGCCTTAGCTTAGCGATGTCAATACCAGTTGCCTCGCACTAAGGAGAGCGACGCTGCCCGCCCTCTTTACCGCGTTTACAGTTACCGCGCCATTCGTCGTGCGTCGCGCAAGGTTTCTTCCGCAGCCAAGATCTGCTTCTATGACACGGTACATTTAAAATAAAATAATTTCCAGTGCGACCCGGTGCACACTTTGGCCGTACCCACGAGTACATATAGTCATATGGTCGGTCCAACCAGTAAGTTTGTCCTGTTTACTAAATCGAACAAACCTAGATATTAATGTTTTGTTGCAACAGCAAAAATACAACTTACCGGAATATTCAAGCAAACTTCTACAAAGCCATTGAGTTGTTTATGTGTTTTATTTATCTACATAAATAAAAAAGAAAATGTACGTTTTGTATAAAATCTAAAGTCTCCGTAAGTTCTTCATAGGTTGCTTTGAAATTTGACACAGTTGTATTCCAATACGCGCGTCTTTCATACGAATAAAAACGTCTCTACATTAATATTAATGTATATTTGTTTGTTTGTCGCTTATAGACTCGTAACCCACTGGATCGATTGAGCGCGGTTATAGGTTATATTAGACTTAGTATCAGGTGATCCGCGACTAGTGTGTGATGTGACCGGGTTCGGCTGGTTTACAATAAAAAGCTATGCTATGCTATGCTAATGCTATTATATAATGTTGTGTTCACACAGTTCAGTTTTCGCCCCCTTAGCCTAGACAGTGTAAATTGTGGTAATGTATAGGAATATGTTCGTATCGTAAGACGTAGCTGCTGTGAGCACAGAAATATTGAAGGCGCACGAGCATACATACAGATGAGCGACCACCCCACTGAGATGGCGCTGAAGGAATGCCGCAACTGGGCCATTCACATAATCTGTCGGCGCGGTGCTCAAATATTGAATCGCCGATGAGTTCGCTACAAGCCTCGCCAGCGTCTTTGTCCACGGCATATTCGGCGCCAGTGCCAACGAAGTCATTTTATTGATGGGATTCATGACTACCTTATACATACCTATACCTATACAACGTATTGTAGGTTTAAAAAGATTCTAGCCTATACGAGTGCCACACCTATGCCCCACAAATATTTTATAGATTTTGGAACCAGGAATAGGCCTCCAAATTGCTGCAACGCGTGCTGACAGAATAATTCAAATTATCAACAGAGAATTTTTTTGTGGGAAAGGAGGCAAGCGGTTCACCTGATGGTAAGCGTTTACCGTCGCCCACGTACATCTACGAGTACATGCCTAAGGTTCTTTGTCATTTTATTTAGGTGAGGCTTTTTATCGTGGGGCTATACACACACACACGTACAAAATGCACAGCTCGTCGTTCGTCGACTCGCTTGCGCTCACGTCACCGTGTTCCGCCCTTGGTGCATATGGGACAACCCTGGCGGCGCACATATCCGCAGCCCCGGAAGAGAAATCATCTTCTCTCGCTATTAACAAGGCGCACCGGAACGGGGCCCGCCTTCTCACAACGCCTACGACGGCAACGTGACAAAAGCGACCACTTGAAGGTGGGCGCCGTGAATTCTTATGCCAACATGGACGAAATCGCGGGTAAAAGCTAGTGATAAATAAAAATAATTCTACTTTACACACAAAACACACAGCGTTATTATGGAACACTTATTTTGCCGTGGTAATCTGGGTTCGATCCCGATGCCCGCGCTACTAAAATTGTACTAATGTTTTAGTGTCCACGTGTTTGTCGGTGAAAGAAACCTGCTTGTCTGAGAAATATTAAATTATATGTTTATAAAATGCCTCCACGACATAGGAGAAATTCCTTGTGTGGGAGTAAATATCGACACCGCTGCCTGTTCAGAAACACGGAACTTATTGACGCCGCTATACAACATCGGCTCAGCAATGTCCCGTGCTCCTATACTTCAGTATATTCTAACGCGTATTTTTCGTATTTACAAATATTTCATATGGGCTACAAGCAGGAGGGCCGAGGAGGCGGACGCGGACGTGGAGCAAACAGGTTCGGAGCCTGCGCTCATCTCTTTGTTCTCGAGATGACGACCCTGCGGTGAGCACGCGACGCCGGTGCTCTTGTCGGACATCGAACGCACACATATCTGTGCGAACCACGTACCGGCGCACCGACGTACCGACTGAATTGAGCTAAAAGGTTCATTATGTGTTCACTGCCTCTAGTCTATACATCTCGGTGATACTAACAGATGTTTTGAAAATGTCGTAACACTTCGAGACAGACGAAGAAATGAACGTTGGGGAAGCTACAAGAAGGGAGGATCTTAACAACATAATGGAGCCAAAATTTTGTAATATTAAAACGTATTTGCCAGTAATAATAAAGTAAGTAAGTATAAACATTGTAAAGTGTATGTTTTAATATTACAAAATTTTGTAATATTAAAACGTATTTGCCAGTAATAATAAAGTAAGTAAGTATAAACATTGTAAAGTGTATGTTTTAATATTACAAAATTTTGTAATATTAAAACGTATTTGCCAGTAATAATAAAGTAAGTAAGTATAAACATTGTAAAGTGTATGTTTTAATATTACAAAATTTTGTAATATTAAAACGTATTTGCCAGTAATAATAAAGTAAGTAAGTATAAACATTGTAAAGTGTATGTTTTAATATTACAAAATTTTGTAATATTAAAACGTATTTGCCAGTAATAATAAAGTAAGTAAGTATAAACATTGTAAAGTGTATGTTTTAATATTACAAAATTTTGTAATATTAAAACGTATTTGCCAGTAATAATAAAGTAAGTAAGTATAAACATTGTAAAGTGTATGTTTTAATATTACAAAATTTTGTAATATTAAAACGTATTTGCCAGTAATAATAAAGTAAGTAAGTATAAACATTGTAAAGTGTATGTTTTAATATTACAAAATTTTGTAATATTAAAACGTATTTGCCAGTAATAATAAAGTAAGTAAGTATAAACATTGTAAAGTGTATGTTTTAATATTACAAAATTTTGTAATATTAAAACGTATTTGCCAGTAATAATAAAGTAAGTAAGTATAAACATTGTAAAGTGTATGTTTTAATATTACAAAATTTTGTAATATTAAAACGTATTTGCCAGTAATAATAAAGTAAGTAAGTATAAACATTGTAAAGTGTATGTTTTAAAATAATTGCCTTTTCTTAAGGACATATGTTTATTTACACGATACAAAACACAAAAACACTTTGTCTAACTGCCTGTCTGTTTATCGGGACTAATCTTGCAAACGACTGGTCCTTCTGACCGGAATTAAAGGTGTACTTAGAAAAATCTTTTCAATAGCGATTAAGACCTTACTAGGTCTGAAGTACACTTCTATATATCTATATATATAAAAATAAAATTTAAGTGTCTGTCTGTATATTTCGATTTATCTGGTTTCTGCTTCCTTTGTTAATATGATTATGTGCACTAAAGCAAAACTCAAAAACCCGTTTTTAAATGTTTGTCTGTTTGTCCGGGCTAATCTTTGAAGCGGATCTACCGATTTTGACGGGACTTTCACTAAATGGTTGAGGACATTGTAGGGCGTAACTTAGGATACTTATTATTTATGCAGTACATGCCTAAGGTTCTTTGTCATTTTTATTTAGGTGAGGCTTTTTTATCGTGGGGCTATACACACACACACGTACAAAATGCACAGCTCGTCGTTCGTCGTTCGTCGACTCGCTTGCGCTCACGTCACCGTGTTCCGCCCTTGGTGCATATGGGACAACCCTGGCGGCGCACATATCCGCAGCCCCGGAAGAGAAATCATCTTCTCTCGCTATTAACAAGGCGCACCGGAACGGGGCCCGCCTTCTCACAACGCCTACGACGGCAACGTGACAAAAGCGACCACTTGAAGGTGGGCGCCGTGAATTCTTATGCCAACATGGACGAAATCGCGGGTAAAAGCTAGTGATAAATAAAAATAATTCTACTTTACACACAAAACACACAGCAATACATCGTATTCAAGGCCAGGCCAAAATCTATTGGCAGGGTTAAATCGGAAGCGGGCCTTACTCGGTGTCACGCGGCCTTACTCGATGTCGCGCGGCCTTACTCGGTGTAGCGCGGCTGCATCACGAGCGGTCGACGAGCTAATACGTCGCGCGGCTGCACCACGAGCGAATCGACGAGCTTATACGTCGCGCGGCTGCATCACGAGCGAGTCAACGAGCTAATACGTCGCGGCTGCATCACGAGCAGTCGACGAGCTAATACGTCGCGGCTGCATCACGAGCGAGTCAACGAGCTAATACGTCAGCGCGGCTGCATCACGAGCAGGTCGACGAGCTTATACGTCGCGCGGCTGCACCACGAGCGAGTCAACGAGCTAATACGTCGCGGCTGCATCACGAGCGGTCGACGAGCTAATACGTCAGCGCGGCTGCATCACGAGCAGTCGACGAGCTAATACGTCGCGCAGCTGCATCACGAGCAGTCGACGAGCTAATACGTCAGCGCGGCTGCATCACGAGCAGGTCGACGAGCTAATACGTCAGCGCGGCTGCATCACGAGCGGTCGACGAGCTAATACGTCGCGCGGCTGCATGCGAGCGAGTCGACGAGCTATTACGTCGCGCGGCTGCATCACGAGCGAATCGACGAGCTTATACGTCGCGCGGCTGCATCACGAGCGAGGTCGACGAGCTATTACGTCGCGCGGCTGCATGCGAGCGAGTCGACGAGCTTATACGTCGCGCGGCTGCATGCGAGCGAGTCGACGAGCTAATACGTCGCGGCTGCATCACGAGCGGTCGACGAGCTAATACGTCGCGGCTGCATCACGAGCGAGTCAACGAGCTAATACGTCGCGCAGCTGCATCACGAGCAGTCGACGAGCTAATACGTCGCGGCTGCATCACGAGCAGGTCGACGAGCTTATACGTCGCGCGGCTGCATCACGAGCAGGTCGACGAGCTAATACGTCGCGGCTGCATCACGAGCAGTCGACGAGCTAATACGTCGCGGCTGCATCACGAGCAGGTCGACGAGCTTATACGTCGCGCGGCTGCATCACGAGCGAGTCAACGAGCTAATACGTCGCGGCTGCATCACGAGCAGTCGACGAGCTAATACGTCGCGCAGCTGCATCACGAGCAGTCGACGAGCTAATACGTCGCGGCTGCATCACGAGCGAGTCAACGAGCTAATACGTCGCGGCTGCATCACGAGCAGTCGACGAGCTAATACGTCGCGGCTGCATCACGAGCGAGTCAACGAGCTAATACGTCGCGGCTGCATCACGAGCGAGTCGACGAGCTAATACGTCGCGCGGCTGCACCACGAGCGAATCGACGAGCTAATACGTCGCGCGGCTGCATCACGAGCGAGTCGACGAGCTTATACGTCGCGCGGCTGCATCACGAGCGAATCGACGAGCTTATACGTCGCGCGGCTGCATCACGAGCGAGTCGACGAGCTAATACGTCGCGCGGCTGCATCACGAGCGAGTCGACGAGCTAATACGTCGCGCGGCTGCATCACGAGCGAGTCAACGAGCTAATACGTCGCGCGGCTGCATCACGAGCGAGTCGACGAGCTAATACGTCGCGCGGCTGCATCACGAGCGAGTCGACGAGCTAATACGTCGCGCGGCTGCATCACGAGCGAGTCGACGAGCTAATACGTCGCGCGGCTGCATCACGAGCAGTCGACGAGCTAATACGTCAGCGCGGCTGCATCACGAGCGAGGTCGACGAGCTTATACGTCGCGCGGCTGCATCACGAGCAGTCGACGAGCTAATACGTCGCGCAGCTGCATCACGAGCAGTCGACGAGCTATTACGTCGCGCGGCTGCATGCGAGCGAGTCGACGAGCTAATACGTCGCGGCTGCATCACGAGCAGTCGACGAGCTAATACGTCGCGCGCGGCTGCATCACGGGCGAGTCGACGAGCTTATACGTCGCGCGGCTGCACCACGAGCGAGTCAACGAGCTAATACGTCGCGGCTGCATCACGAGCAGTCGACGAGCTAATACGTCGCGCAGCTGCATCACGAGCAGTCGACGAGCTAATACGTCGCGCAGCTGCATCACGAGCAGGTCGACGAGCTATTACGTCGCGCGGCTGCATCACGAGCGGTCGACGAGCTAATACGTCAGCGCGGCTGCATCACGAGCGGTCGACGAGCTATTACGTCGCGCGGCCTTACTCGATGTCGCGCGGCCTTACTCGATGTCGCGCGGCCTTACTCGATGTCGCGCGGCCTTACTCGATGTCGCGCGGCCTTACTCGATGTCGCGCGGCCTTACTCGATGTCGCGCGGCCTTACTCGATGTCGCGCGGCCTTACTCGATGTCGCGCGGCCTTACTCGATGTCGCGCGGCCTTACTCGATGTCGCGCGGCCTTACTCGATGTCCCGCGGCCTTACTCGGTGTCACGCGGCCTTACTCGATGTCGCGCGGCCTTACTCGGTGTAGCGCGGCCTTACTCGATGTCCCGCGGCCTTACACGGTGTCCCGCGGCCTTACTCGATGTCGCGCGGCCTTACTCGATGTCCGCGGCCTTACTCGATGTCCGCGGCCTTACTCGATGTCCGCGGCCTTACTCGGTGTCCCGCGGCCTTACTCGATGTCGCGCGGCCTTACTCGGTGTAGCGCGGCCTTACTCGATGTCCCGCGGCCTTACTCGGTGTCCCGCGGCCTTACTCGATGTCGCGCGGCCTTACACGGTGTAGCGCGGCCTTACTCGATGTCCCGCGGCCTTACACGATGTCCCGCGGCCTTACTCGGTGTCCCGCGGCCTTACTCGGTGTTGCGCGACCTGACTCGGTGGCTGTTTCCGTCTACTGGTTTCAGGCGAGCTGAACCTTCGTAACATAGTTTTAAAAAAGAGTGGCGCACGGCAATAGTGATTGTTTTCACATGGTATCTGCATTACCTGATTATGTTAGTATGCTTGTGTAGATGCTTGTGATACCACAATCGTTTTATTTCTGTATTTCCTACCAGAGGTGTCATAAAAAAAAAAAAACCCTGAACCCAATATAGGGGGGACAGAGGTGGACTTTTCACGATAGCTTATTTGTGACAAAATGACAGGTGACCGTCTTGCTGTTGGTGCGAGCCTTCATATCAGGGATCGAACTAGTCTCGTGATTCGAAGGCAGACCTCCTAACCGCTCTGCTATCATGGCTTCGTGCCGCTGGTGTAACATAACAAAGAATAAGTATGTGAATAAATGAACCTTCGAATCTTCCTTATCATCAGCCTGGATAAGTCCATAGCTGGACATCCATGCAATAGTTTGCATGCCACCAAACGGGGTGCGGGCGTGGTGCCGGCACCCGCGCACCCGCGCCCTCGCGATACCTCTCCCCATCACTAGTCTGTGGGAGTTTGGTTCGGGAAATGATCGCCCGCCGTCGGTCGGTCACCAGAGACTCGTCCGTCGCCAGCAGGGTGCACCTGGTGCGGGTGTGCTCTGTATTTTTGGATAAAGCTGATATATTAGAGTAACATTTTGTTTACAATTAATTTTTACGCTTCTATTGCAAGAGCAACGTACCACTCCCTTTTCTCCAAATTGTAAACATTGACAGTTGACACGCGTCTGGCGATGTGGCGATTCCAAGCGGTCGTCGGAATAGAACGGTTGCCAGCCATATGTAGCTTTTAACCTTTGTAAGTTGCGTGCAGTATCAGAACGGTCGTGCGCTGCCAACATGTCGATGTATAATTTTTTTACTTACACTGAGTGCTGTAGACGTGTAATAAGTAATTAAATCCGTATTATGTGTATCTACTAGCCGCGCCCCGCGGTTCCGTCCTCATTGCATTTGGATACACACTCAATGTGTACATAACCAAGGTCTATGGGTCGGAACGTGATGTTATAAAGCCTTTAAGCTTCCTCTACAACCGGGCTAACCTACAGCAAAAATATTTTACAAATGGACCTGGTAGTTCCCGAGATTGTGATAGGCGCGCGGAACGCAATGCGGTGACGTCACTGCACTTTGGAAAAACAAACAGCAAGAGGAGCTCGAGCAGGATGCGGCAGTGCCGCGAAGCGGGGGGTGGGGGGGGGGACGTCGATCACACAAAAACTTGATCGATTATCAGATTACCGGCCACTGCTTTTCTTACGCACGATTGAAAGCGGTGCGCCGCCAAACGGGACGGACCGGTTTTTAATTTAACTAATGCATTTAACTACAATAGCATACAGCTTCTCCTGTCAGTCTGCTTTATTTATGTTTACCAATTGATATAAAAAAAAACTTGTAAATGCCCTCTGCTGGGCGAAGGCCTTTTCAAATATTTGAGAGAGCTATGGAGCCGGGAAGGGTCCGACGCACTAATTGTTTTTAATTATTTACATCAGACATTCCTCGCGGTGTTTTCCTTCACCGGCGAGGACGTGGTTAATTCAGCACTTAAAATTGCTATAAGTAATTTCGTGGCAATGTTATGATTTGTCTTGATATGTATATGCTTGTTGTAAGCTGCAAATCAATCCGCGTATGAAACTATTTAAGTCTGGATGATTTGGAACGAATTCCAACCATTTCTGTGACATCTAAACAATTTTTTTGGAGTACCTCTCCGAATTCATATTATTAATTCGCTAAACCCAGATTTGCAAACTATCTAGTTATGATCTACACACATTCCAATTTCTTCCAGAGTTTGAAGTTTACAGATCGATCTGTCAGAACGGTACTGTCGAGAGCTAAGAAGTCCCGATCACAAGTTTAAGATGATGAGTTCCTAACACGCGTCTTTCCATACATTCAATATGAGCGAGGACACACCCGCCGGAATCAGATAATTAATTATTATTTTATTTATATCATTTATTTTATCCCCCAGCAGGCGTATTAATATATCAAGCGATGCTGCTGCTGCTGATATCCTGTAGTATTCGAGCAATCGGTCAGCTCACTGTCGTAACTTGCTCGCCGCAATATCTCACCGGCACTCACTCTGCTCGCACAAGAGGATTCATCGAGTGTATTCCTTTACATATTGTTTTCTTACAGAGAGTACCAAATCCTCTTCCATATTTAGGTCTACCGAAGACGTTCGCCTGTGCCGAGGATCACGAGACTTCTGATCAATCTGAATTTTTAAGATATGTGTGCGTCACGGTGCCGGAATTAGGATGATGAATTCCTCCTCTGAATTCAGAGACGTATTCCGTCGCATTCCGACGGCGCAGGCGCACTGTGCAGTGTAAACGTTACATCACACAGTGCTATTGAGTCATTATCATAACACGGAAGAAGTTTTTCGATAAGTTTACGTCGTTTTATAAGTCCTACACAGAATTCGTGGAACCTCGTCATTGTAGTCCTGTCACTTCTCAAGTTTTACTTGAGAAAAGACTGAGAGAGATGAGAACAAGAGCTTAATTCGTCAGCGGACCGCCTCTGTCACCACCACAGATACACTGAACTAGATACAATCCAGAGATAAAGTCGTCAGATAAACAAAACTTTTGATATATGCAATCTGATGTTTATACTAGATGTAAATATCAATGAAGGAGTCATTGACATTCACACCTAGTATAAACAAACAAAAACAACGAAACAGAAGATGTGTGCTTATGGCTAAAACTACCCTCGAACAGGCCACCGCGCACGCAGACGTCTCTCGAGCAATCTGCGTGCGTTCATCCATAGATTATTGGCCAGAGAGATAAAAGGTCTGCATCGCAGCCAATTGCGGCCAATTTCAAGGTCTTTAATTAATCGCGCCTCTGACCTGCCGCGGGTCCAATATTGTGAATTCCTAATTATTCAATTGTTAAAATTAGAACTAATAAACAATTGTATTGATTTCATTGTAGACTATACATGACGATACAGCGTTAATAGCTTTGCGTGCGTGTACGGCTTGTGTATTAAATATTTAATACTCTCGGTACTATTTCGTAGCTATCTGATTATGTGTGTGAAATTGTGTAATTGATCTTCTTTAATTGTTATGTTGTATGTGGCTCGATGTATGTAACTGTTAAATAAATTAACAAAGAAACATTGCCTGGGCAACTAACGTCTCTATGGACTTGACATTTTGCAGAATTACAAAAGTATTTTCCCTCGAACTACTTCCTCAATCATTTTAAAAACATACGTTTCTTTTGTTTTATATATAAATATAATGTACACGTGGCACTATTTAAAAGTTGGTTGCTTTTATAAGATTTTTTTATTTTAAGCTGCGAAGTCTTAGCGCTCGGCGCATATCGTCTAACTTTGCAAAATAAAAATTTTAATAATTTGTAGCAATCAGGTGATACTTCAGTAAAAATTTATCATAGAAATTTATCTTCCGAATAATATAAATCTTACCCCTAAATATCTATCAAATCCAAACATTTTTGCTTAAATTACAATTAGTCCAAATTCATTCTATTATGGTGCATTCCCCTAATTTAGGATTCGAGGTCACCCCAAGTCTTCGCGTGCCCATGTGGGGCGGGCGCGGGTCGCGGGGATGATGTTGAGGAGATTAATACACTTTGGTGGATATGTTAATCCCTGTTCCAATTAATTTCTTTAAAAGTTATACCCTTAAAAGGAAAGTTATACCCTTAAAAGGAAAGTTATACCCTTAAAAATGCATAGCTAACTAACCTCAAGCTAAACTGTTTGTTCGAATAGATGAATGTATAATGTAATCTTTTTGTATACATATGTATTCTTTGTGCACATGATTATTGTTCAATACCGAAACCTTAGTTTGTAAAATTTCTCTTTGTCGGTTTGTCCGGGCTGATCTTGGATACGGCTGCACCGATTTTGATTGGACTTTCACTAAATGGTAGAGGACGTTGTAGCGTGTAACCTTTTACCCGGGAAATGTAAAACAAAGTCGCGATTTACGTTTGTCTGTGGATGTCAGTACGGTTTCCACGAAGGTCTATATGTATGAGAGTCATGACACAATGACACTGTTGTTTACATATCACAGACCTGGCCGCGCCAAGCCGGCGCGGTTAGCTGGTTATCTATATTCAGCTTAATAAATAACCTAGCCAACTCTCAAAAGCACTCTGATCAATTTCACCATAAGTAAAGTACAGTAGCAGCCTGTAAGTGCCCACAGCTGGACAAAGGCCTCCTTCTCAAGTATTTGGAGATGGTTTGGGAGCCGGGAAGGGTCCGCGACACTGCTCCAGTGCGGGTTGGCGGGCTTCACATATCCTCGAAATAATATTTTGTGATTATTTCTCAGATGATTCCTCTCGATGTTTTCCTTCACCGCCGAGCATGTGGTAAATACAGCACTTAAATTTGCTATTAACAATTGTATTGTTAATATTGCTGCAGCCATCGGAGATCGAACTCAGGTCACTCGCGCACTTTGAAACTAAAGTGAGCGCCCTGACCACTAGGTTACAACGGTTCTTTTCAAATTTCAATGGTCACCATGGATGCGTATATATAATGGCGTGATCCTGCTCGTGCACTCTTTCGCTTCACCGCCACATAAATGATGTAAGTTATAAGTGAAACTAAATGAACGTGCTGAATACCGACAACATTGAAATAGTATGAAAGGAAGTCGCGATCCGCGTTCGTCCGTGTGTTCGCTTGTGACTTCAAAACATGCGAAGTTATTTCAATTTAGCTTACACCTAGAAGTAGTATTTGTTTATTTGTATGGAAATCCTATAGCGTAATTAATTACATATAAATTTTAAGCTAAATTTAATAATACAAGTAAAGTCAAAACACTAACAAAAAGCTAAAAGTACAAGCCATGTGTCTTGCTTATGCGTAAAGTTTCATCATCAAAATCGGTAATTCCTTTCGATGATTTTGGAATTGAATGTTTGTATGAAAAGCGTAAACCCTCTGAACAAGGAAATGAAAGAAATTCAATGTTTCTCACAAACTCGTTACTTTATGTGAAACTGTTTACACTGTCAATTGTTTTAAATATTTCATAAAATAAGAACCGGTAGCGAATCCTAAAGCAACTGCGGACGTAGTCGCAGGCAACAGCTGGTCCTCAATATTTGTATATTATTTGGATGCTTTATTTGTTTTCATTTCATTGTACGCAAGATCTTACCGCGGCTATGTTCGTTCGGAGTTTAAATCTAGTGCATAACCTTCTGGATCCATGAGTGCATCGTGCATTCCGGAGACACGAACCTACACAACACACACCTGCAATCCCTCACCGGGTAGGCAGCGCTTCATGCCGACAACGGATACATGAAATTCCTTCACAAAACGTGAGAAGTTTTGATTCTGAAGATAATATGGAAGCGTTAAGCTATAGATAATACAGTCTTGATCCACCAACAGCCACAACCAACACGTAAAGTCCCCTGGGCACCCCCTATAATACTATAATTTGAATGAAATTGAATTCCGTTTGACGAAGAAGACCTTTCATAAACATAATTAAAATTTGAATTAAAACAGAGTCAGAGGTCGAGCGGCAAACATCGATGACAGACGCTGTGACCACGGCCGATGCCCACTGGGCAGCCCACGCGCGCTGTCATTGTGTCGCACCACTGGGCCAGTGCGGAGCACGAGCGAGGCGGCGCGTGGTGGCTCAGCTCGACGGACATCAGCGAGCGCTCGACGTAGGAACTTACTTAGTTGACTTCATGTAACCACAGTCCTATATTTTTCTTTCAACTTTTTTAAGGGGAAAACGTGCACGCGGCTCACCTGATGGTAAGTTAATCACTTACCATCAGGTGAGCCGCATGCACTAAATATTCTAAATATACTTATAAAAAGAATAATAACAAAGTCGAGGAGGGCGATGGCTGCCGCCGCATGCTTCGTACCTGTGAACAGGTGTGCTCATCAAGTTTAGTGGCTCTCTGTATTGTTGTGATGCTTTCAGTAGCCTATCCGTACCGTTTATTTTATTCTATGACGTTTCACGCATTACAACTATTGAAGAAGAAAAAAACAAAAACGAGGATACCCCGTAATCCCTTTCGTCTGCTCCCACTGCGGCAGAGGAATCCGAACGGTGGTAGAAAGAGAAAAAAATAATGAGACTATTATTAATTATTTTTCTTACGTCGAAGAATAAATTATTTTCATTCATTCATTTCCGTTCGTCTCATTTTATCACACCCGCGGGACAACAATAAAAGGACAACACAAGAACCTCTTGGACCCGCAGCATGCGTCGTGACAAGATCCGTATCCGAGCACCGATACCTACTACAATTCCTCTAAACAGCAGAACTAAGCGCTATCCTAAACCACGTATTATTCTAAATTCAAATACGAGTAAGTAATTTGAATGCGGTCGGATATCATCGGTCTCTGACGTAATTCAATAGCTATGCCAGAGCACGACACGATCGTGCGGTCGGCGCGGACAACGAACCAGCACGTGTTGGATGTCGCTGCACTGTGCTGCGCGCGCGGCCTCGCTCGCCGCAGACGCGAGAAACGTTCGCCGGAAGGTGTCATCTCACAATGTCGATCCAAGTCGAACCCCTGCGACACGTTCCCAGCAGGCTCGCACGTGAAGGCCACTGCCACTGGCACTGGCACTGGCACGGGCGCTGGCGCTGCAGTCATCGTTTAGCACTCTCCCATCGGCTGCCGACACACAGCCCCGTCCCGTGCGAGCGACGACGCCGACCTTGCCGCGGACATCTCTAACTCCGAAACCTTTTTAGACATTACGATCAACACTCTGTTTTTTTTTTTTTTTTTATAGAAGAAGGGGGCAAACGAGCGTGCGGCTCACCTGATGGTAAGTGATCACCGACGCCCACGAACATCCACAACACCAGAGGAGCTACAGATGCGCTGCCGGCCTTTAAGGAAGGAATAAGCTCTTTTCTTGAAGGTCCCTAAGTCGTAACTATTCGGAAATACTGCTGGCGACAGCTGATTCCACAAAGTCGAAGTGCGTGGCAGAAAACTTCGATTAAAACGCACTGTGGTGGAATGCCAACCATCTAGGTGGTATCGATGGAACTTCGAATTCAGTCGCGATGTACGATGGTGAAACTCAGCAGCTGGGATCAATCCGAACAGTTCCTCAGAACATTCCCCGTGGTAAATTTTGTAAAAAATGCAAAGAGAAGCAACATCTCTTCGCAAGGCCAAAGGATCAAGCCGATCAGAGAGCTTGGTCGCTGACAATTCGAGCCGCTCGACGTTGGATGCGGTCAAATGGAAGGAGTTGGTACTGGGGTGCCCCTGCCCAGAGATGAGAACAGTATTCCATGTGGGGCCGAACTTGCGCCTTATAAAGTTGCAAACGGTGGACCGGCATGAAATACTGTCCCGCTCTACAGAGCACACCAAGCTTTTGGAGGCCAATTTGGCCTTTCCCTCCAAGTGACCACGGAACTGAACGTCGCTCGATATGTCAACGCCAAGGATTCTGATACTGGCTGAGGCAATAAGGGGAATGTTCTCAAAAAGAGGAGAAACGACAAAGGGATTCTTTTTAGCGGTGAACGCGCAAACCTGTGTCTTTTTGGGGTTGAATAGGACCAAATTACGTCGACCCCAATCCGCGACTTTGAATAACAAGGTCTCGACTTCAGACACAAGTTTGTTCCGGCACTCGTCGACGTGTTCCCGAGATAAATATTCGCACGGACTGTATATAGGGCATCACCCGTGCTGTCGTCTGCATAGCAATGAATGCTACTGATTTGTAGCATGTCGTTGATATGCAGAAGGAACAGAGTGGGAGATAGCACACAGCCTTGTGGAACACCAGCATTCACGGGTTTGGGGTCCGAGCATGCACCGTCGACAACAACCTTGATGCTCCGATCCGTGAGGAAGCTGGTGACCCAGTTGCACAATCTCTCAGGAACCCCGTAAGATGAAAGCTTTGAAAGAAGCGCTTTATGCCAAACCCTATCAAATGCTTTCGCTACGTCCAGACTAACCGCCAAAGCCTCCCCCTTAGACTCAACTGCTTCTGCCCATCGGTGAGTCAGGTAAACTAGAAGATCACCAGCTGATCGTCCGCGACGGAAACCGTACTGTCGGTCACTGATCAGCTGGTGTTCCTCCAGGTACCTCAGGAGCTGGGTGTTGATGAGTGACTCCATTATTTTAGATAACAAGGGGGTGATGGCAATAGGCCTGTAGTTGGACGGATCAGAGCGGTCGCCTTTTTCGGTATTGGATGCACAAATGCTGTCTTCCAAGATTCCGGGACGACGCCTGAAGAGTAGGAGTGCCGGAAAAGACGCGTGAGAACCGGTGCCAACTCAGGGGCACACATCCTCAGCACAATTGGAGGATTCCGTCCGGCCCACTCGACTTATGAATGTCCAGGAGCGGGTGCCTTTCGCACTGAGCTCTGCAGAAACTGAATTTCCGGCATGGAGCACTTACACCACGGGATGGTAGGTGGAGAGTTTCCCCGGTCATCAAGAGTCGAGTTGGATGCAAAAGAGAGCCCAAGAGATCGGCTTTCTCTTTTTGCAGTATGGGCCAGCGAATCATCCTCCTTGTGTAGAGATGGGAGAGATGGCTGACAGAAATTCCCTGGACAGCCTTGGCGAGAGACCAGAATGCGCGGGATCCCGATGGGAGGCGAACTAGTCTCTCGCCAATTCTGCCAATGTGCTTTAACTTTGCCGCAGCGATAACTCTTTTGAAGGACCTGGAGGCAGAGTTGTACTCGTTTTTAAGAGCACTGGTTTTGCATCCCGAGACGCCGATGCATCGGCCCAGGCCTGGTAGCACTTCCGCTTTCGGCGTGACGCTATTTTGCAGGTGCGACCAAACCAAGGCTGGGATTTACCTCCGACAGGCACTGCAGAGAACGGAATAAAAGTTCCATTCCTGAAGTACCACATCGGTGACAGAATCTGCAACGGCGTTGGGATCATCCAGCGAGAAGCAAACCTGCCCCCATGGGTAGGAAGGAAAGAAAGACCGCATTCCATCCCAATCTGCCGACCTATAGTGCCACACGGCGGAACCCCGCAGATCGCGTTCGGGATCGGCGCGCGATAAACACTACACTCCGGATCAGACAGTGGTCCGACGAGCCAAGAGGGCATCGACTGAGACCAAATATCCGTCCGGGTGTGAGGTCAGCAAAAGGTCCAACAGGGAAGGTGTATGACCTTCCACGTCTGGGATCCGCGTCGGCGAGGTTACCAGTTGTGTCAGGCCATATGCTAATTCAAAGTCGTGAACAGATCTCCCCGCATGATCGGTTATGCGAGAACCGAGCCAATCGGTGTGGTGGGCATTAAAATCGCCGAGAATCACGATCTCTGCGGATGGGATCTGTTGTAGCACGGAATCTGTAGCCATTTGGATGTGGTCGATGAGTCGGTCAGTTACGGTATTACCGCTATGGGACCTGTAAAGGCACGCATAGACGCGCGGATGGTCGTCGCTGTCGATGCGCAGCCAAAGGGTAGAAAGGTCCAAACCTTCAAGACTACCGAGGCGTCGAGAACAGATATCATCTCTGACGTATACGCAAACTCCGGCACGGGGCACAAAGGAGTGTTCCAGTTTGTACCCCGGGTAATGGAGATAAAAGGTATCAGCCGGAGACGATATCTGAGTCTCTGTAAGAAAAAGCAAGGCCGGCTTCGCCGTTTCAAGATGGTAATGAACGGCGCTAAGGTTCGAGTGGAGTCCCCTGATATTGCAGAAATCCACGGCGAGCGCGGTAGGGGATGCCATAGTTTCTTTGCTGCGTTTGCCTCGAGTAGGAAAGAAAGAGAGCGGAATATTGCCCCCCCCAGAATACGCGGGGCAGACTGAGCATCCACGATTAGGTAGCGTAGGAAAGCCTGAACGTGGATGCTCAGTGAGGGATTCTCCAGAACCGTAGGTACTGGTACCCTCCTGGGGTAGCTCAAAATTATATACCGCTACCATATTTGGGGAGAGGGGAGGGGGGAGAGGGCCTCCGGTTACCTCACTCACCGCACGAAACGCAGAAGCACAAGATGCCTCTACTTCACGCCGGTATTCTGCGAGGCCGTGGTACTTATCCGGACGAGCCGGCCCATTCCTGCGACAGCAAAAGCCGCCGCTTGGCTTTAGGGTTATATTATTTTATATATTTTTAGGGTTCCATTGATAATATTCAACATCGAGAAATAGTTTTTAACTTCAAGAACTTGGAATTCAGCCACCCTCTCTCTTTCTTCCCTTTGGTATACTAGGAACTGAGGGAGTAAGAAGTTGGACCTGACCTGGCCTGATGGCAGGTGTCTTAAGCAGCCCATGGACACAGCGAACAACCTGGAGGTATCTCGAGGCGTTATCAAACCTGGGGACTTAGATAGAATGCCTCACAGCCCGTAATTATTCATGTTCTCTATACGTTTCAAACCGGAATATAACAGTGGTTGCACTGCCGCTCGGTAACAGAGATGGATGTGAGGGACCACCCTAGCTAGCCCAGAGAACTCCTAGACAGAGAAGGAGCCTGCTGTCTAATGAAGATGAAGAAGAAATAGGTCTGTGGCAACCGGACAGTTGGCAGGATAATCATTTACCAAACGATCAGATCGAAATTTCGTTCAGCAGGCAGTCGCGCCACCGGCGCACGGTGTCTGGCCCTGCACTTATCAGCCCGCGTGCCCACTGTGCTTCTTAAAAATCCTTAAATCACAGCCCGCGGTGTAGGAAGCCTATTATCACCCTAAATTCCAGGGCTGAAGATTTTATTCATCATCTTCGTTAGTCCACTAAGGTCCATTGCTGAATAAAGACGAGAGGTCAAAGAAAACGCCACCAAATGTCGCTTAGCATTTCTTCGAAGAAACGACCATAATAACTGATCCCCATATTCAATCTGTGGGATTTGTGTTGGGCGAATTCGGAGGAACTTTCATTCCGTCGATAGTCTCGTTGGTTAGACGGCTGGTGCAGCGCGTGCCGCGAGCCGGGCCTTTGGAGGGAAACGATATATAGGCGGGACCGCCGCTCATGCACCACCCTGCGCTGAAGACCAAATTTGCTAATTGTTATTCCGACTCCTTGAATTTCGACTCGATTAAAGCCGCAAAATAAATCACAAAAAATGCGTTTCACTACAACAACAAAATATTAAAATATCAATTTAAGTCATCGTGGTTCATTACAAAAAGAATATAGGTTGTTAGGTCGAGCGGACGTCCTCGGCCGGCCGCTTCTTCGCTCGTAGTCCCTTGAGACTTGTGACGGGGAAGCATCGCGCCGCGGTACAGTTCACTGCCACTACACAACGCACCGACGATCTAAGTTTTCATAAATGTCGTGAACAATGAACAACACGGGTCGGGTTTATTGCCAAGCGGTGTTGGTCTGCATCAGTCATTACTGTATTTTATATTAAAAGAAAACATTGTTAAGAGAACAGTCTACCTAACATTAGCAGCCGTAAAGCTGAAAGCTTGGATAGCTTTATGACTGATATACTAAACATAATGAATAGTTTAACTAAACTTCTTTGCGTTGCATAACTATACAGTTCATGTTGTTTGAACACGTCAGGAATTCATGTCATTGCTGAATAATTGTGCTTGCTTAAACTATCGGGGACAGGAACCTGACACAAGTGCGGGTTGGTGAACTTGGATCATCTATGACATCCAGGGTACCTCACGGGAGGTGCCGGTACCGGTGTTCGAACCCGGGTCACTCGCGTACTGTGTTAATGAAAGAAAGTGCCCCGACGCCAGCTGCCACGGCTTGTGAGAGACAGCTTTGCCCAGGGAGTGGAACACTTTCAGGCCGCTGCTTTACTTTTACAACGAAACAGACTTTCCTACACTGCTCCGCTTTCGATCACGCTTCGGACAGTTTCATCTTGGTGTCGACAGCTCCAAGAATAAGAAGCCCGCAATTAATCAAACATTTAATCATTACGATCAATCTCGGCGACTTTAAAAATTTGGATAGTAAATATTACATCAAAAACATCCAGGGACTCATTCAGGGATTCAACAATTCTTTCAGTCCGGTTTTCTGGAACGGGACACAGCACAAGGAATGCAGGTAATTTATGTTAATTTTATCAAATGAAAAAACCACTGTTTACACGTCTACATTACAATACGCCCATAAACAGTAATTCAAATATCCAATAATCAGTAATTCAGTAATATAAAGTGTTCCTCAATTCATATAATTCGTGGCGTTTGGCTGAGTAACCCAGCCCTGCAAAGAATTCGCATATGCATTGTGTTTCTAAGAACAGTTACACGTGTTGTAACCGGAGAAGACGATAACAAAGATCTGTCCGGTGGTTCGCGGCGCTCCATCTTCAACAGAACCACCGGAGTTTCTTTCGCCGGTCCTTCTCCGATATTGATACGATATCGATACACGACACGATACGACACGACACGACACGACACGACACGACACCGTAGTTTACACCTCTTCATTTGTTATTGTTCACTTTTATCAACATTGAATTGTGTTGTCGCTTGTACTCGTAGATCTCACATTCCGTTTAATACGAAGGATCCCATTAAAAGCAAAACAACATGTCGCTGGATCTGGTTCCTGCAGATCGTTTTGTAACTGTACCCCATACGAGTTCACTGTAACCCGTCTGTCTATTGCGCATCTTTTTTTAGGTTAGATTTATTGAAACCGCTTATTGTTCTCGTAACATGCCGCTGATAAAGCCGCCGAGTGACGTCTTCGCTGCATTACTCAGACGGGCAATTGAAACAGCAATGACCCTCGAGATACACCGCGTGCATAAAGCCCGCCACAACATTACGTACGCGGACATTCCTTGTGATCGCCGATACAACAAATTATTCTATTATCATTGCTTTAATATCTTTAAATATTAACGAATTTATAATTTTTACTTCAACTAAATATTATTTGTCTAATAATGTTCAAGGTAAAATCATTTATGTTACTTACCGATATTCATATCTGTCAACGACTTTACCTAAACCTGAAGTAACATATCGAACACAACTATCAAATAGCAAAGTTATGTGATTTATGCGGCTATAAAATATAAACATTATTTGCGATAGACATTTTCAATTGAAAACAAATGGGAAAGTCCGACTTATATCTGTATAACAGTAAACCGAGCTGCGATCAAGTCGTAAGAACTCATGAATAATAACCGAATGATCGTTAAGAGCAATTCGGCCGCTTAGTACCGCTCGAAACTGATATTGTGGCTATGAACGCCCCGGGACCGGGACCATCGTTGGCTCGGATCTTGCGGCCCAGGTAGGCCGTAATGTGGCCGGCCACAGGGTATGAGGGCCTAGCCGCGATGCGTTTAGACATTAAACACATCACTATGTCAGCATTTTTTATAAACGAGTACAATGTTGTTTTTAAAAAAGAGACGCTGACGGTATTATCCGTTGTGGAGTTATGCTTGTTTAAGATTAAGTGATTTGTTTCCTAATATGTATTAAATGTAGTCATTTCACGTAAAATAATATCACCATATTTATCTTATATTAAATTTTAGCATTGTGCCTAACATTGATGTAGTTTTTTGAAAATATTACGATATACATATGATAGTATATCGAAATATTTTCATTTATCCAAAAAAGATTCAACGAGAAGAGGCACGTGAGCCTGTCCTTACCGCGAAGGCGATGTTGATGAATATGAACAGCTTCTCGGCGGTGCAGAGTCCGCGGGCGCACCCCATGGCTGCGCGATGTGCACCTGCTCCGTCTCTGTCACTGCCACTTGCACTGTCACGACATAGGCGCGGCGCAGCACGTGCGTCCAGGAGCACGCCGCGTAAGGCACTGACTACACCGGAGAGCGGCGGCCGCCCGCCGGCCGGGCCGGTAGGGATGCGCGACGCTATCGACACCCGCCGCCTGGCAACGATTCACCCCCGTACTCATGCCATAGAAAACTAATAACCAGTACTCTTTGTGCACTTACTATTAACTTAGTGCTACCGAAACTATAACTAGTGTTAGCACAAGCCAACAAGCTTTCAACTTTGTGCTTTTAAGTATTTTTGTCGATTGAAAAAGACTTATTTAGCCTTTAGAAAATGATCATTTAAACAAGCTACAGTACATTGGTTTCTGTAGAGACTTGTTGCGATGGTTATTCGCCTCTTACATTGACTCTACCTGAGTCTCAACACCAAGAGGCGTACAGCAAGCAAAGAGACTTGCGGTACGCTACTTGGTGGCCAAGCCGTTGTTTTTTGAATTACTGCAGAAAGACCTTTCAAGGTAGGGGAAATATTGTGTAATTAACAAGTTTGATGTAAACCCATTTAAATGCGCCTTCGTCACACATTCACGCAAGCCAAATTTAGTTGTCTGTGACTGAAAGTAACGCCAAAAGTACTCCATTTTTGATGTTCGGAATTAATTGTGCTATGACATTTAAACGACAAAACAGCATGTTATTGAGGTTCTATTAGTGATAACCTACTATTGGCTTCTTGTTGGGTTTTCATAAAATTAAATAAAAGGTGTATTGTGTATAGTATGTGGGTAAGTAAAAGTTACGCTGTTGACCCGGTGGCCTCGACAGCTTCGGCGCAGGTAATGTTAGTTACAAAAATATTTCATAGGTTCCTATCGCAGCATATCGATATCGACACTGTACGTGGCACTGCCGTTCTGTGTATCTAGGCTCCGGTCGCCCACCACCCCGTGTTGCTGTTTAATTTTCCTACACCTTTGCCGGAAAAAATCATTTAATTTTTCAAAACTCTTCATTAGCGGAAACTCATAACTTTGCCTTTCAGCAGCAATTAAACTTATACCGAGCTTTATAGAAAAAAAATAAATTTTTAATGCAAAATGCAATTAATTTAAACGCATTTTAAGTGTATCACACACATATAAATAACGGAAGCTTAGCACTAAGATATTCGACAACGCCAACTCACACTTGTACTACCTCTTAACGACTGGCAGTTGGCACAGGCTGTCAGAGCACCGCCTCTTTTTTATTGGAATGAGGTGAAAACGAGCTGACTATTCACCTGATGGCGGCAGCAGCCCATGGACACCTGCAAACAATCCTAATTGAAGAAGGACACAGATACGTTGTCACCCCTCGGCACTAAAATGGAATGCCTGTCCATTAATTATACTGGCCCTCTATACCTTTCGAACTGGAATACAACAGTGATTGCACTGCTGTCTGTGGGCATGGGTAACCATGTGAACGTGGTGAGTGTGGTACCTACCCAGACTACTCATAGGTAGAGAAAGAGCGCACCTGTTTTCTGATAATCGTCTTCTACCATACCCATAGAAAGATATTAATTTCATTTCGTGATCCTCTTGGAGTTTTCATGCGCCACACGTTACATAGTACAATTGACAAAAGGTGAAACATATAAATACAAACAATTGAACTGTCAAAGTCAAAACTTTTTTGAAGTTATACATCTTTTGGTGCGTTTGGAAAAAATGGTGAGAGTGGATTTTTACGATGCGCGCGCACACCGACACCGTGAAGTTAGTTGGTAATTCTCTCTCAAGTTTTCGTGAGAACTGCTAACTATGTTCAAGGTAGTTATTCAAATATATATGAAACAACACGTGGTGGTTGTGTGGAGATAATAAAATATATTGATACATTAATATACATGTGTATTTGTGTGTGATTTAAAATTATATATGGCGGTGAACGATCATTTATTGTGAATAGTCGTGATAAAAGTGTTTTTTTATATTATAATCTATTTTAAGTGGGTTACAGATTTAATGTTAACTGTCGGTATGTATTATTTTTATTTGTTCGCATTGTAAATTATTTGATAAACAGTTTGTTTCATCAAACCGTTGTCAGAAAACCGTTATCCGTTAAACCGAACAAATGTGTAGTGTTCGCGTAACTACAAGAAATCATTATATTTTTGTTTCTTTCCGCTAAAGAAGTATAACTTCTTACGTGCGTACGTAAGTACACACACGCACGTTTTTTATTTATTTAATTGAGGCTTAACACATAAGAGCTTTAATGAACGTCAAAATCTGGGAAAGGATAATGGGACAAACACTAACTTGAACATCGTCCAGGTGTCGAGTCAATAGTAGGTCAGGAAGCCGGTACATAGTGCCCCGGCCCACGTGTGGATTGCACGACTTAACAATTCTTATGTAGATGTATGCTGATGCTCTTCTGGTCGACTTCTGTTACATTATACATGGCCTTGGCCAGCTTGGGCACTGACAGGCTGATACTTTACTATTTTAAATTTCATTCATAAAAAATTACAATAAAGAGGAATCCTTCGGAGTCTCTTTCTCCTGTTTCTTCTCCGTCAGAGGAAACTGGCAGTAGATTTATAATATCTCGATCAATAAGTCATTAGTTTCTATGTCGATGAATATATGTTTTGATTTTTTGAGCCTCATTCGTATAAAGTTGCAAGTATCACTCGAATGTATAATATTGATCAGGTTATGCAGATGACGTGACTCGATGTAGACCCATTTCACATTAACCACTCCGTTCATTAACATCTTAACCATAGGAAAACTAAATTATTCAATTGTATGAGCACATGAAGAGACTGCCTTTAATTTTTTTTTTTATTACGTGATATAATTATGATTTGATGAACTTCATTGTATTTCCTTATTCATCACTTAAAATTGTTAAAACTGTACTAATTATATATATATATATTAACTAAAAATTATAATTGTGTAACATCAGATTTTGACATTTGTATTGAAATAAAAAAAATATAAATAAAAATTAATTTAATGTCAAATACAAATTCAAAGAAAAGTTGATACCAATTGATATTGATTCAGTATTAACACTTCAATATTCACTTGGCATGCCAAGTGTTGGCAGAATGTATCGGAATATATTATTACCTTGTAAAACCTACATTCTATACAAATAATAAAATAACCATTTTGTGTTTGTGGAGTTCAGGCGTACACAGAACAAATTGTTGATGTCAAGAATCATATAAATTCGAACCAGCATGGTTTTCGCACAATGCAACTACATCAACCTTTGTATCTATCACAGCAGAAATGTCGCAGGGAGAGGAAAAGAAGGAATCATTTAAAATAATTTGAATACGAAATTAACAAGGCGTTTACTGCCGTAAAACATTATGCTTGTTACACGAACTAAATTCTTTAAGGCCGTTATAGGCAAATAATATTTAATTCCGTTTTGTCGGAATTAGCGAAATTCTAAATGTTTGCACATGCCTTATATGCATCCAAATTCAATCGTCGGAGACTAGAGTTCAGTCCTCTGTGTGGAGGGCTCTTACCAATGAGTTTAGCGAAATCCATGTACCCAAGGTAGTTTCGCAAGCTTGGGCTAACACGGCGACAGAGCAATCACCTGTCATGTTGTTCTAATTAAACTCTGGTGAAAGTGGGTGTGAGGATAGCCAATAACCAAAGGAATACATTCAGATTTGAAGTATAACACTCTAACTTCAGTATGACTCGTCAGTTACTTAGTCTAGTTTGTATCTATTGGGAATATATCATGCCAAAGCCATGCGTCGACGTGCCAAGTCGTTCGGTGACGTAACAGTTGTTAAAAAGTGGTTCAGCGTTTCCGCTGGACTCGACAGCCTCCTACCACATCAGCCAATTTTCGTCCACTGCTGAACATGGTCCTCTCCGAGAAAACGCCCGCAAGTCAGGATATACTTTTTAAAGAGTTTGTCCATGCTCAGCCACCGAGCCGAGGGGTAGTACTCGCACCAGTACTGATGCTCCCCTTCATTAGACTCCGGTTCAGAAAAAGGTTTTCTGCCGTCAGTCTGACACCAGAACATACATATACATAACGTCACATGAACCTTAAAACGAACGCACGTAAAACCTCGGTTGTTATCGTTTGGTTATTATGTGTACGCAATGATCAGCTACTGAAGAAACATGAGGGTAGACCGGAGCACTCAACGACGTGAATTAGGTCGAGCGTTGACGACAAATCACTTGTATTGTTCAATAACGATCTAAGCCGCTCGTCATTGTGGCTGCCATTTCCAAACAAGTCTGAGGTTAAAACTGTCTTCTCCAAGCTTGCTGGTTCGGTCGTTGAACACTGTACCGCAAATTCACATGGATCCACGAAGGTCGGTGCAAGAATCGATCGCTCGATTCACGGTTGTTAGCTATTAGGTTTATGCGCCCCCCCCCCTCTTCTGCAAGATGCAAAGCAGGAAACGCACACACACGACCTGTTTTTAACCACACATTATATACAAGCTATGCCACTAGGACAGAATGTCTCAGAATAATAAATTATATAAGCTTTTTATCATGTATTAAACCTTAACGTTTCATAACAATGAAGTTTGTATAGTATAGTTGCAACGCGGCATGGCATGGCATGGTGTTCACGACAGTGTCGATTTTGATTGGTTTTCTTACGCAACCCGTTCAGTGCCCGCGGTACGGCTGTTGATCAGTAACGCGCACTCCGAGACGAACGTATTCTGTCCACATGTGTGCACCGCCCGATAGTAAACGAGGAAACGTCTGAAATGAAACTACTCTTTACGGATTTATCGCGTTTAATTCGCTTTTTTAAATCCCAACGTTTCCGGTACTGCACAAGCGGCGCGACTAGCAGCTTTTAAAAGCTAATTAAATCCGTAAATAGTAGCTTCATTTCTTCTTATTTCAGTAAGTGTAGTATTCGTGTAAATACAAGAAATCATTATGTAGAAGAAACGCTCAAACGTGTTCATTGCACGAGCAATATTTTGAAATTAAATTCTTTTTAATTTATAATTATTATTATACCCTGACTATACTATACATAGGTACCCACGTGAGTCACTTACAGAAATAAGTCGAGCTGAATAATAAAATTATCACAAACACGTAACAATTAATGTTCATTTTGTTCATAGAAAATGTAAAGTTTAGTCATCTGCACACAACTGCAGTGTGAACATCTTCTAAGTTTTAATAATACATAAAAATGTTACTTGTCCGTGTGTGTCTTCGGAGTATTCAAGTCATGTTATACGGTGACTGTGAATGTTGTAATATGTTTATTTTGCATAAATTGTCAATTAAATGCATGAACTAATTTTGTGAACTACTAACTATTAGTGGAGGTACAAGAGATAATAATATTCACCTGGTGACAACAAGCACAGGTATAAATGACAGTAAATTAGTTCATATTGGTCGACAGTTCGTTAGGTCACTGGTCGTGGCGCGCTCACGCCATTGGGAGTCACGGCTCACAGGGCGCCTTCTTGTTGGGTTCTCGAATATTGACCCGAACGCATTCGGCAGCCCGTATAGATGTACTTACAACATTGTCACCACGTCATCAGAGCAGAGACGGAACATTAATGGTATAAATAATTTACTAGGGACCAGAGAGCCACCTACCTATAATCAAATCATATATTTTTTATCTATGAACATATCTATTTCGGTCGCTAATCAGTAGTGCAGCCACTGTTGTGCTCCGGTTTGAAGGGTATAAGCACCTACTACAATTTAGGCTGTGGAGTATTCCATTTTAGTCCCCAAGGGTGACGAAGTGTCTGCAACTTCATTGACTTAAGTTGCTTCCAGGTGTCCAAGGGGTGCAGTAGTACGGGCTAGCAGTCCTTTCATCTGTTTCCACCCATATATATCTTGTATATTATTAAAATTGTAAATTTATCATAATGTGTACAATAAAGAATAAAGAATAAGGTATTTAAATAGAAGAACAAGGACACTACAGGCGCCCGTGCGACTCAGTAGCCTGCTGCCGGCCGCTGTGTCGCGCTCTGCCCCGTGCGAAAGACTTGCGACTCGCACCAACTCGAGGGCCCCAGCTCTTGCCGGGGTACCGTCGTTAAGGGCGAAAGGGGTCGAATTACTAAAAAAACGACCTTGAACAAAAGTACAAAAAAATGGAATTTAAAGAAGTAAATATTGGCTGGTGGAGCTGTGATATCTGTTGAATATCTAAACTGATATCGACATAAATTTTTGTTTATAGTATAGTAGTTTTGTAACTAGTTGTCATTTGTCTGTAGCGAGCGAAAATTACAAAAAAATCGCATTTGACTTGCAGGTATTTTCACCGCCAAGCTCGGCGGCGCAAGTAAATTCAGTATTTTTTAGCTGATCAGAAAATATTGTAATAAAATATGTGACATTATGTATTTTTACAACGGCTGCGGTTGTAATGAGAAGTGAAACGATCCTTGTGTGTGTTTAACTGTCAATACCGTCAATCGTCAGCGTTAAACGTCCTCATTGTCGCTGAACGCACGCACAAGCGCACGCTCGCACACACACACACCGGCTGGCGGTCAGAGGTTAACTAAGACACGATGAATGCCACTCCCACACGAGCGGCAGCGCGCCCACCGACACATTATACACAGAATATTAAGCACGCAATTGTGTGACCAATTATTATCTAGCTTATCTAATAAGATCCCCCAGTAGCCTAGGGTACAAGACCTTCGCTGCAATTTCATTTAGTACGCGTGGGCCCTGGGTTCGAATCCCGGTGAAATTGATAACCTACATGTGTGAGAAAATTGAAGACATGTGAAGTCCACAAACACGCACTAGAGCAGCGTGGGGATGAGAGCATATTGAAATGATGCCTTTGTAGGACATTTTCAGGCTGCTATTTGTCTTCATTCATTTTAAGCGAGCTATTTTTAAGATTTTACTGTAAAATTTTGTGGCTTAGTCTTAGCCAATCCAAACGTAGGAACGTCTGGCGCATCGCGCGCGTGCGACACGTGTCCCCGTGGCCGCGCGTGGCTCGCGGCAGCTTCAGACGCAACAGTCTGCAGAGCGCGACAGCATACGAAGTGATTCATCAGTTTTATTAATGATTGTTCCGGTAAAGACTGCAGCCCGTGCCTGATGAGATGACTCCCGAGGAACGCCGCACGGCACCCGCCGCCGGACGCGAGGCCGCTCGACTCACCTGTGCGTACGTAATTACATTAGCGTGAGAGTTCAACGTTTTTTAAAAAAATATTCACGGATAACATATCTATGGGCAGTCGATATGTTAATTTCGAAACAAGCGAATTTTTCTTTGTGTAATCAAAGTAGCCAATGCTCGCATTCGACAATCGCTAGAAGTTACCAGCGCACGAGAGCACCTGCCATCCGCAGTGACCACTAGTCGAGCGTACTGTGATCAACCCTCGGCTTCGAAGGAACAACTAATAATCATAGTTACATATATTGGCTCACTACCGATATATGTACAGTATGATTACTTTTCTATGTAGGTGTATGTTTTTCTTTCTTCCGTTGACAGCACCATCCAGGACTGGTCGACGAAGTTTATCGTACCATATAAAAAGAAATCAAAATTATATTACCGACGTCTTGTAAAGAAACGATTGAATTGAGATATGTGTCCTCGAACGTGCTCGTCTGCCGATACGTGGCAACTGGGCTGATACGTGTAGCGGGCAACCGAGTGGAGTCGGTAGCGAAGCCGAGTGCCGTGGCGTTGCCCAATGTCCAGCCGACGCTCCATTGATTGCAGTCAATGGAGTTCGACTCCAGGGCCGGGCCCGGGCCCCACGCGGCCCCGCGTACTGATTATCGTTTACAAGCTTTAATACCCTTCATCAATGAGGAAAACGCAACACTATTGCGTATTACTATGCCATGGAATTTAAGGAAATTTACAAAAAAAAAGCAATTATATTAAGGTCTGTTTATTTATTCACATGGGACAGTCTTAGCACCTGCACGTGCTGCAACGCGCTAATAGATAAACGAGGCTCTGGCGACCGAACAATGGCGAAAAGTACAAAAGAAAAGAATTTGTTGAATTCAATGATACGACGCACAGAACAGTGGTAGGGAGCAGCACCACTTGAGCACCGGCACCGGCACCGCGCATAGCAACACCAACCCGCTCCTCAAGCAATGCTCGCTGTCTTTTGCTGGAGCTTCTTGAACGTCGATGTTCAGCTGTGTACTTAAATAGGCCGTTGAAAAATAAGAAGATAAAAGATGCATTATTCCCCTTTACACCCTAAAAGAAATACAAACTAAATATTCTTAGGTTTTTGAAAATGTTCAGCTCGTTAGTACCTAAGTATTTGGAAGCTATCGGTAGACCACCCGTTGCTGGCACCCTTCATTAGATCACGTTTCAGCCGCACTGTAGCTTTTTTTGGAGAAGATTTAAATGAAAATTATCTAATTTCAGTTCAACGTTCAAATAGCACTGTTTATGGGTAGCTGCATCACTGGTGCTCTCCCACCCGCCCAGCGTGATGGCATGATGAGTGAAGTGAGTGCGGTGAGTGTGGTGAGTTTGTATTGAGTAAAACCATCAATGCATACTATGAAAGCACCAACAAACCGCCGCCGCTTTTGATGGTGCTTTTGTAGGCTTTTACATGGTAACAAATTAAGTTACTGAAAATGTAAATTAGAGGAAAAGTTTTCGCTTCTGAGTGCGGCGCTGGCGGCCCGCGGCGCCCGCTGCCAAGTCGCCGCGGCGCGGCTTCAATTGGCAACTCTTAAGACGCCAATGAACACAATTACCGCTAATGGGCTGCGCCGAGCTCTGTGCCGACGCCAGCCGTATACTTTAAATAAATTCTGTAATCAATATTACTTTGTAATTTGTGACAGAGCGACAATTGTAGCACATGCTAAAGTATCCAAACGCAGCCTGTAAACATCCCACGGCTGGGCGAAGGCCTTCTCACAACATTTGAAAGAGATTTTTGAGTTTTTATTCACCGCCGAGGACGAGGGTTGCTATCGGTGATCAGGTGATCGAGGTCAGGCCTCTCAAGTACGTAGTACGAACATATATGTTTGTACTACGTACTCGGACACGTTATTTTGTGAAAACTCCAATATATCGGTCTTATAATTTTATTAAACAACTTTCTTTGGCGAGGGACCACAATAAGTATTTATCTGCAAGATTGATTGCTAATTTCTCGGTCAAAGATGAGCGAGCGAAGGAAGTAAACAGATAACGTGCAAATATTTGCTCGGTATCTATTGCTCTGTGGTGACGTGCACTGCGCCGACATTCGGACCGCTATAAAAGCGAGGCCATGTCGAACATCAATTATGTTTTAGTCGCGAAGTTATAATGAAAACAAAAAGTTGAAAGAAACCGAATTTACTGACAAATATACGAGTATTTATGATAAAGTTTATGAAAGCAACCGCACAAATTTTCAACAACTAATTGAATCGCAAACATAACAGTCGAAGGAACTTCAATGTTTCAAATCTCACATGCTCATAGTTGTGTTTGAACAAATATCGCACGTCTCAATGCAAAGTTTCAAAGTTTATCTTTAAATAGTATGAAACATGGTCGCAATCCGCGGCTTTTTGTGTAATCGCTTAAAAACCTCCAAACTTCTAAATAGATTTCAATGCGGTTGTCACCATACGACCATTGAGAACATTTCACGAGGAAAGTCCATACGTATCACACGTTCACATTTAGTCTGCATGTTACAGATCTGTTCGTGCGAGGCCGGCGTGGTTCGCTTGTAGCTTATGTCCCGAAGCATGCTCTTTTTGATACGTAAGCTCCTCTCCTCTCGCGCCTATCGCCCTCAGGAGTAGGCAGAGATAATTCCCATTAGGCACTGTTTTAGTGCGGCCAAACGGACTTCCGCAAACTTATTTTTCACTTTTCGGAAATAGTGCTCGGCTGGTGGCGAGCCTTGGAGCTCTCCAGAGTTGTTTCTGAACCCTTCCCTTCCTGTGTGGAAACCAGATATTTTAGTAACACGGTTGCGGTACCGGTCCGGCTGATTTCTACCTTTCGCTGGGTACTGGCGGTTTGGAGGCGGTGGGCAACGCCACATCCCTATGACAGACTTTTTTTTCTTTTTGGGACAGGAACTGAAAGTAGACGTACTATATACTTAATACTAAATAGTTTACAGATATACCTATATTTTATTTATCTCAGGTGTACAGTAAAGCCCCTGATTTTTCGTGAAAGCTTAATGTCAAATTTGAGTGCTTCGAAGCGTTCAAACTACTTCGATATAATGACGTGCTGCGAACGGTCTAGATCTTAACTAAAGCGACACCTTCCGATCAACAAGCATACAATACAGACATGTTACAGCGCTGATTACTTTGTTGCACAGCGATTTACGCAATTCTGAACACGGACGTGAGAGAGGGCAACGCGGACAGATGAGCGTCGCAGAGGAGAGCGACGCGGAAGCAATCGCCGCGGCTGCGTTGCCACAGCGTTGCGGAAGCAAATGAGAGTGTTATGCGATTGCGAGCCGCGCGCTGCGGCTGCTGCGTTTCATGACGACTTTCTTATGTTTTTTCAACACAGCACGACGCCACGAGAAGTGGGTCAATGCGCTAAAGACGTACGCGAGTGGCTACGAATGACCACAGACGCCTGCAAACAATTTCAATCGAAGATGGTCACAGATGCGTCGTCCCCCCGCCCCTAAGATGGAGTGCCCCACAGCCCGTTATTACACTGGCTCTCAATACCTTTCAAACCGGACTATGACAGTAGTAACACTGCTGTTTAGAGACAGGAATGGATGACAGAGTGTTGCTTACCCCAAACCACTCCTGGGCAGTGAAACACACTATGACTGAAACGCATTATAATTATATTTATCACGCCTATCTTACTAATGCCACAGGAACACATCTAATACTAATTGTCACACAGATACGGAGGATACAATTCCAAAGTATATTTTACATTTTTCTTAATGTTCATCCATTATTTCGTTCTTTACAAGATCATAAGCACTTACCAATATCACCTATAGGAGTAGGCAATTACAGATTTCTATTTGGCCGTGTTAGCGTAGATAAACGAGGTTTTGCAATCCGTGAACTCAAGATAGAACGTGGATAATGCCTGGAGAATGTCATAACATTTTAAGGCTTTTCACTTACTTGGCAGACCCTTCTACCACTACCACAAGGTCAACTTCATCTGTACTAGATCTTCTGCCAAAAACAAGTTAGGAGTTTAACATCAGCGCAGATCCAAAACCTGGGTGTTTATCATAAGAAATGAGTTACTGCATATCACCTGTTAATGAAATAAGAAAAGGAGCGACATGGTTGTTACCAAAGAATGTACCACTACAGAAAAGCGTTGGAGTTTATACTTTTCTTTAATCGCAAGATGCAAATGGGAATGTCGCTTTGTTTAAAGTTATAGTAAACTTATTCACCGAGATGCCTAACTTATGAAGGGTTTTTTTTTATATATACCCACTTTGTGCAAAGCAATCATTTTAATTCGGTTTTTGAACAGCCCACTCCACAATGTAATTTAACAACATCGTTGAAAAATAATATTTGAAATGGCGCCAAATCAGTTGGAAGTTTCTTAAGTAACAAACGCATTCGTAATTTGAAAAAGAAACTTTTAATTAATTATTTGTAGGTATTTCTTGTTGTCTGCACGCATACTTACGTGTACGTTTCTGGTTCTTGCTTACTTTTACTTATAATATTTTATATTAAAAACTTTACTCGTTTATTTATATTTCTTGTAACATATGTATGTTGGTAGATCAATAAGGTTTTCTACAAGTACTCCTGATTTATCAGGCAGTCATGAATGGTGATTGTACTGTTGAACGCGTTTTATTAACTGCTCCGAATCCTTCAAATAGTGAAGGATATTACATTTCTTTACAAACTTTTTTGACGGCTCGGTGGCGTCGTGGCTTAGCATTTAGCGGCGCCGCTGTGGGTCGCGTGTTCGATTCCCACACGGGACTAGTATTTGACTACAAGTAATTGTTCCGGGTCTGGGTATTTGTCCATGTGCAATTTATGTACGTAAACTGCCTCTGCAACACAGGAGAAATCCCTACAGTGTAAGGTTAATTTAAAAAAATATATCGTATTTAAAATGTCTGAAATCATGAATCCACTCTAAAATTCAAACACGCGCTATGCTAATGAACTGCGTTCGGGCTGACAAAGCACTCTAGCGCTTAATTACGGCCAAGGTCTCAGAACCTCTTTTTTATCTATATTGTAACATATACGTACACGCTGGGATTTTTGATTACCACCTCAGAATATTTTGTTAGAGCACACACGTCTTTACTTTTCTAGACTCGCGCGCACTTTCTACGTCAACGTAAGAAACCAAACGTGTTAACTTTACTATTCATGGTTTAATCTATTACCTTGACTTTCTCAAAACGATCAGAGTAGAGAATATAATGTAGAATGCATTGACTTTAGAAATAATTGTCGTAGCAGCGCCTGCCGGTGGGTAAAGAGAACATCGATACTGTCAAGCGCTAATGACTGGCAGGCTGGGGGTGGAGTTATACCCACGACTTCGCTTCAGGTCTTAAAATAATTTTGGTTAATATGCAGAATTTTACATCCACGCAGCCTGTGCCACTTGCTTTCATCACAAGCGCCTGTCACGTGCTTCGTACTCAGAGCATTGCGCTTCTCATTCATTGTCGCCCGGGAGGCCACACTGTAATATATACTTAGTAAATCAAAAAGATTGGAAAGATCGCGTCAAGTTTTGTAGAATAGTGGGGTCGTTACGACGCTGCCACTAGAAAACCTTTTCGCTTACCTGCTGGCGTTTCTGAGAGCTGTGTAGCACAGCTTAATGATTCTTTAGGTGTTGGCGGTTACTTAGGTTCTGCTTCTGTGCCAAGGAGTCTTCACTCCTTGGCCACGCCTCGATTCCGTAAGAAACGACTTTTAACATGCACTGATATTTTTTTTCTAAAGATTTTGAGGTATACGAGACCAGAGGTAATTCGGGTGAACGCCGCCCAAATAGACGCCCGCAATTCTCATGTTGTCAGGTCTCCTGCACTCCTATCAAGGGCATGTGAAAGGAGAGCGACTTTGTTACAACTAATAAAATACTCTGACTATTTAAAGTATTTATTTCGAACAGGCAGAGCTTCGCCTTACGCGTTGAGATCTGATTTCCAATAAGATGCCTTTGCTACAGGTTAATGCGCTTTTATACAGACTTTATGCGGCAATCGACCATAAGTAATAAAAAATAAATAGGGTATTTCCGGTATGTAAAATTGCATAATTAAAATAAATAACTGTTGCTTTCATATTTAATTCACGAAAGTGAATTAAATATTGTATAGTTAATTTTAAGCCCCGTTATGAAATTATTTAATATTGTTGCATTTGTTAACGGAAATACCCTTGACTGATTATCATTACATTCCTTAAATAGACAATAGTCAAATGATAACTTATTTAGAAACTAAACAAAGTAAAGAAGCGATTATAATTGAGTAAAACTAATCAGACAGATTATTAACAACGAAATTATATGAGGCGGATTAATCCCTGCCATTTACATTGGATAACTTATTCCACATTAACTATATCGTAACCCACACGCCTTGACTATGTTGACCATAAACAAATATTGTTATTATTAAAAACCAAAGATCATTTACATGCGGGAGAGCCGCACGCAGCTGCAGCAGTCGGCTCGCATGGGGAAGAACCACACCCTTACGAAATACCATCGTGAAACAGCATGATGCTGCTGCGTTTCGTGTGGTGAGTGATTGAACCGTAGTTTCAATCACAAGTTTATTTCGTAGAGGCGTTTCATTTTAGTTCTTATGGTAGACAAACATCTACATTTTGACTTTTAATCAAAGATAGATTAGATATGCTGTAATAGGAAATCCATGGGCCCCAGCGCCCGTTTACCATTAGGTATACTAAGTAAACCTATAAGTGAATAAAAAATATACGTTGTCCACTGTAAGACATCACATAACTACACATACTCGTACTACCTGTAAATAAATATAGGAGGACAAAAGGAAAATAAGATCAACAGTTAATTGTGTTAATTCATACATTTATTAGTGATCAAAGTAACATTTTGTGCCCACGTCGAGTGACGACGACGGCACCTCGTGGCCGCCGCACGCACGCACGCACGCACGCACGCACGCACGCACGCACGCACGCACGCCCGCACGACACTGCGGCAGCATTGGCAGACAAAGTGAGGAGAGACATCACCAATTACGTTTAGCAAATATACGCTCGTTCGAAGTATACAGACATACAATTATAACGCATTATGTGAGTCATGTATAAAACGGCGCATTAGTGCGAGCCTAATTGCTACCGTCTGAAAAATTACTTCAAACCATTTCGTTTCTAATTACTTATTTTTCTTATTGTTGAATAAAAATTATCAAAACTTTGTAATAAATTTAAAAAAAATGTTTCTGTTTAATGTATTTAATACCCCTATCTCCTTTCCTCGGCTAGGACAATATGACTAAGGCGCTGTACACACGTCCACCACACTGTCACCTGTTTACGTTGTGGTTACATGTCAATGTGTAGTGTAGTACGTCGCGTCCGCATCGTGACTCGATGTCTAACAACGCAGGGCAGCTGCCGCAGCGCGCGCTAACATTCATTCGTTACAAAGTTATAAAAGCACACCGACTTACGTCTAAACCTGGCCTCGCTAGCCTCTACCTGCTCCAGATATTACAGTAATTCTAAAGACGATATAACTACCTGAATATCAATAGCAAAAAAACTACACTCGCGTTGTCGCACGCATGTAAAATAAATAATGTTACGCGCTAACTGTAATATTATATAAAAATTTCATATACATTAACATGGTCAGACCGTTTGTAAAAAAAACTTCTTAATGTAAAAGCTCACGAAATACACACACACACACACACATACATACAAGTAGACACACGAAGACTATAATATTATATAGAGTATTAATTGATCAGCAGAGTGTGTGTGTGTGTGCGTGTGCGTGCGTGTGCGCTCAGCCGGCGCAAATTACAGCTAATGTAACATTCAGTCGATACGGCATTTTGACACTTAAAGGAACTAATCGAAAACATAATGACTAAGAAATTTGTACTCATGGCGCGTTGGCTCCGCGTTGGCTCCGCGTTGGCTCCGCGTGGCGTGCAACGGTGAGCGCAACCTGTGTCGCCGGTTGCAATCCGAACAATAAATACTATAGAATAAAGGGCAACACAGGTTACTCACATGTACAGTTTCACCAAATTTGTCGCAGTGCGCGTACATTTTGCAAATCTTTTTATTCCTTTCTTTGAAGAAAAGCAAAATAACCCGGCCGACATCCGATGCTTCAACGGATGCCTCCCTAGGGCTCCGAGCGGCGCAGCGGGCAGCGGCGCGCGCACGCCGGAGCCCCGCGAGACGAGGACGCAGGACCATTAATAAACTCATCAATACAAAACAAAAATCACTATGAACATAAATCTTAAACACTAATTGTACATATGGCAGTGTATTTTAAACTAATATGGAGTGAGTGACACTTAAGTACAGAATGTTGTCGATGACCGCCAGCTCTTTGGTTACGGATCGCGCCCACCGCTGGGTGCCTCGGGCGGACACAGTCGCTGCTAAAGCTTATTTTAAGAACGCAATCAGAATGATGTGCAAGGTGCGCGTGTTGACGTTACAAGTGTACTGGTGCGAGTGTACTGGGAGACAGTTGATCAAAAGCTACATCATTCTGATTATGTTCTAGTTAAGAAACTGTAACAGAGAGCAATATCTCCTATGTAATATATTGTAACATCTATGTTACATTATTATAACAAATAAAAAGAATAAAACAATGGTAGGTCCACTACAACTTAACGTAAGACCGCGTTCAAACTTACCCGTCAATCTATCTTGTCTGGTTTCACTTCATTTAGAAAATAGATCAGTGGCGCCTGACAAGTTATAATTGCAATACCGAGCGACTTCTACAATTAAGGTCCGCTTGAATTTTTTTTATTACACATTTTTCGGACACCTTCATATTTATTTACTTGTATTTGCAACTTTAATAGATATTAAGTTGGAGGGCATATAACATATGATTTGTAAGAATACCCCTCAACATTCCGGTGTGCACAAATAATATACAGACGTCGTGTTTATTAATAATTTAATACTATTCATTTTGGTCTAAATCGTTTACATTTCAGTCTCATGATTGTGTATTTCCATAATAAACATAAACAATAAATAAATGCAGATTACTGGGACGTCGTGTGACGGAATGTGCCGTGAATAAAAAAATGGAATTTACCTACAGAAAAGTTATGATACAAGAAGTATACAACACGCTTCTTGCTTCTTAACTTTTGGTTGTAGCAGATTTTGAAATCGGTATGTATGCGAGCCACGCTGCTAACGTCGGCGGCTCCTGCGCGGCGCACGCGCGGGCCGACGTTGCGTGCAAAGGTGAACACGAACAATGACTACCTCAGATTAGCACATTACAATAACACCTAGTGACGAACACGTCCGCCACGTGGCTACACATGCGCCGCGTGTCGAACAGCGCTCAGTTGCCACGCTCGCGGGGCGCTTGTATGACTTGAACGACGAAAGCGGAACACATACAAGTGCAACTTCCTTCCATACAATATAAAGTGAGTTCGTTACGTTTCAGTTTTCTAGAGTGCATAGCTTGCAGGCTCTTCGATATCAACATGTTAGTTCCAGAATGTCTTTAGCCTAGTGATATGGTCCGATTGCACAAGCTGTGCCGTGCCTTAAGATGGCTCGCCGCGCCGCGTGACCTTACGCATAGACCTCCGTCCCCCGCACGCACCGCATGCGGGCGGGGCGGCCGGGTCGCGCACGTCGCCGCGCGCTGCTCTTCAATTGTCAATGCGAGTCTTAGATAAATTCACGAAATAATCTGGTGCGACGTGTTCGTTTTGTTAAAGTATTCCGATACGATTTCGTCACCGGACACATTCAGCTGCGCAAACTCCACACATGAATCGTAGAATTCGCAATCTTCAACAAAAGTATCTCTTTTACAATATAATATATTTGTTAGACATATGAGATGCTTTCGACATATACCCGTAGTGCTATATCGTGAGTAAAATATAAAATAATCTTAAAATACCTATAAATTAAAAATCAGTCAGAGAAATTACAAAGTTTGTAATTTATGGCACGTTGTATTAACTACACTGAGGTCGGGTTTGTTTGTTTGTTTGTGGTCGCGAGGCAGTTGGAGGCGGTCCGCGCGCCGGAGCAGGCAGGCAGACTGTTGACTCAACAGGAGCTCAAGTGTTACAAGTTGAAAGCGATCGCATGTGCGATCAGGCACCGGACCGACGCCGAGTCCTGCTGCTGCAGTACCAGCACGACAGTTTTCGTTAGTAAATGTTTCCAACTTCTTTTACTGAGTCTTGTTATTTATAAATTGGGCATTTGTACAAATTTTATGATCGCTTTTTGGCTGAAAGCTAATGCTAAAATAAATATAAGACAAAAATACCGTTGTTTAGCCGGCTCTCGCACTATCAACGTCCGCGGGACACGCCGCCGCGCACGAGCGGCCAAGTGCGCGGTTTGTGCAAGCTTCTATATGTACCCCCCGCGCGCGGCACGTCGCAGATGAAAAAGGGGTCTTAGATGAGTTGTCGCGCGTAGTTGGTCCGTGCGGTCGGTGCGGGCTTACGCCTTGTAGTCGGCGTGCGGGTGCGGGCGCAGCGCGAGCGCGAGCGCCAGCAGCAGAGCGAGCACATGCGCAGCGAGCAGCGCGGCTGCGACGGCGAGCGGCGCACGCGCGGCGGCTGCCAGGGCGTCCGGCACGCGCGCTCCGCACGCCGCCGCGTGCAGGCCCGGCGCGCCGCGCGACGCCGCCGCCACGCGTCGCGCCGTCTCGCACTCGAAGGGGTCCGTAGTCTGCAACCGAAACCATTTTTTTTCTCTAGGCCATTCCATGCATACGTCAATATAAGCCGCCGCACATGTGAGACGCCCCTCGCTTGCGGACGATGCGAGCGCGTCGGTGCCGCTGCCGCTGCCGGCGCCGCTACGTCCACAGCGGAGCCGCCGCTGCCGGTCACTAGTATGCAGGATAGGGCTCGGCTTCGTGCAATAAATTTTCCACCATCGGACGGTCAGCGATGCGGGTAAGCGGCGCGCACGCGAGGCTAACGTTTGCAGAGAAACATGTTACACTCCCCGTTACACCCTGAACTTATATTTGCTGTTATTCCTCATATGTTTTTATCATTTCTACCATCATTATCCGTTGTTACAACAATAAATCTTACAATATTGACGTCGCTATTTCTGCATCTTGCTAACATTTTATGCAACTTTACCTGCGCTCCCGCTCAGCAATCCGGGTAGCAGAGGGACGAAATAATTATATTCACTTCTTTAATTACAACTTTTTAAATTAAGCCACCGGCACACCGGGCGGTCGCGGGCTGACTCACTCACCGCGCAGCAGGAGGCGGGCACCCAGTAGTAGGCGGCGGGCGCGCTCACCGACAGGTCGAGCGAGGCGCGCGGCCCGCCCGCCGGCCCCGCCGCGCCCTGCTCTCCGCCCGCCCACGTCGCCTGCTGCCAGTCGCGCACTCCGTCGGCCCCGCAGCACTGCAACTGCGGAACGTGATACACGTCATTATCATTACTTCTTCTTGTTTCCTTTAAATCTAAGACCGTATAACTGTGTTCTACTTTTCGCAGCTTGCAACTTCTACGGACTCTATCTTACGCATCTCTCCATCTACGCATGGTGCAGCCGGCCTTTCCACAACTGATGATATAACCAGATGGATCATTTCAAGCTTCGACATACATCCGGCTCGAAGGACCAAGATCTAAAGGAATTATTTTTTCTGTACTCTTTGGTTAAAATTTTGGATATTTTAAACAAGATGCTATTCTCAATTCTGAATGGTAGCATTACCATTCAGAATTGAGCAGCGGTACTTACAGAAATACTACAATAGCTTCAATATAAATAATAATAAAATATATATAGTAATGCCAAAATTATTACTCTGAATAAAATTTAGTCGTCTAAAAAGTAATTTAAATATTTTTTTCAAAAATCACACGCATTGATGTAAGAATCGGCCACCCCCTTTCTTCGCGTGGACGTCGTGAGAGCAGACCGCCCACAGGCGGCGCGTCCAGGTGCGAGGTGCCTGGTGCTGTGATCGCCAATCCGCTTGACGAGGGTGATTATACCGATTATGGCAAATTTCCCTTATGGGAGAGTGTGGGAACTATTTACAGGCGGTTCAGATAAAGTGAAAGTTAGAAACGCATCATACCGTAGCAGAGAAAAGAGATGCAGAAACTATTAGTCTCTTTTTTGCTTCTGATCCGCCTTCACAGTTACCTTCTTTTTTTAGACATAATAATATAATTAATGTATATATTTTGCATTATTTCATCTCACAAAATATACTAATAATACTCAAACATATATTTTTTTGTATTCAGTTAATTTTGCAGTTTAGCAGTAAAATCTGCTTTGTTTCACTTAATTTCCATTCAAGAACAATTAGAAGACAATCCGGCTTAACATAGGTAAACGAGAGGAATTCGCTATTGACCTAGTGACTTTTCGGCTGCTAATGTCTGTTTGTAAGATGAAGACATACCCCGTGCTGTATTGCGTCGAGCATATGCGTGCGCGAGTGCACGCGGCCGTACTCGCGCGCGACCGTGTCCCGCAGGCGGTCGCGCAACGCCTGGCGCAGCTGCGGCGTGTGCGCGTAGCCCCAGGCCGCCGCCGCGGCCTCCGCCGCGCACGCCAGCGCCAGCAGCGCCAGGCCTACGCGCAGCGCCGCCGCGCCGCCGCACGCGCCTCGCAATGCCGCGCCCGCGCCTATCGCCAGCACTGCGCCCCACACCAGCACGCAGCACAGCCCCACGCGCCCGGCGCCCGTCCCGCCGGCGCCCTCCCACAGCGCCCAGCCCGTGAACGCGCACGCACCGACCCCGACCACCTGATCGGATCGGCGTGATGAGAATAGCCCGAATAGGTTATAGTCGCCGACACGTACCTTGAGCTTTGGAGTCGTATAGGCGCATCTTAAATTTAACATCACAACATATGCCATGCACAGCCTACAAATGATGACTGTTGCCGCTTTTCTAGGAAATGCCTATGCATTGGTACTTATATAGGCTGCAGAACAAAATGGATTTGTTATGATCCATAACCTAAATATATATGAAATAATATATTACATAGTGGGTAACTCCTTTAATACACAACTTAATAATTTTACTGAAAGATTATCACTTATTGTAAATTCATGCCCAAACGACTTTTTTGTTATAATGGGTGATTTTAACCTAAGTAATATCATTTGGACGAAACACTGTAACTATCATTCGCAGTACTCAGGTGTTACAGGTGAAGCCCAAACAATTTTCTTTGACTCCTTGCTAGAATGTAACTTAGTTCAATTTAATCTTAGCTACAACATTAACAATAGATTATAAGATTTAGTATTCTCCAACATTGATTTGCAAGTGTCTGCCTGTAGTCATCCACTGGTGCCGGAAGATAGTCACTATAAGTCTTTGGATATCTTTTTAAATTTAAAGCAATTCGACACATTAGAAATGAATTCCAGAAATAAATACTTTTTCGAGTCGGGAGATTACGTTAAAATAAAATCATTTTTAAATGAAGTAGATTGGAATGACTGCTTAATTAGGAACTCACTGGAGGACTCTGTCAGTGTCTTTTACGAACACTTGTATAGTGCTATAGAGAAATATATACCCCATAAGTTTATTAGTACTACTTCTTTTCCCCCGTGGTATAACGCGGCACTGAAGAAAGTTTTAAAGGAAAAGTTAAAATTTCTTCACAAACATAGAATATATGGTAACTCATCTGATTATGACACATTTTCCCTACTCCGTAAGAGAGCTAAAGTATTGAGTCAGAGTGCTATAAGACCTATCTCAAAAATGCGAGGACTCTATAGCAAAAAACCCAAAACTGTTTTGGTCATTTATTAAGTCTAACAAAAAAAGTTATGGCACTTCCTTCTTCTCTTTCGTATGAGGGACAAATGGCAAGTTCTGGAGAAGATGTTTGTACGCTTTTCTCATCTTATTTTCAATCAACGTATCTTTCCTCCCGTACCATGCAAAGTGATGGCTCCAGCGTGCACGATTCTCTAGAATTCTCGAATTCTATAAATACCATTAGCGATATAGAAATCATTCCAGAGACGGTTAATAAACTACTTAAGTCATTGGACATAACAAAGGAGCAGGACCGGATCATATAACCCTTTGTTTATAATAAAATGCTCAGACGTTTTAACTAAACCACTGACTCTGTTATTCAAACGCTCATTAACAGATGGTATGGTGCCAAAGATTTGGAAGTCTGCATTTATAACACCAATTCACAAAAGTGGCAACAAAAACAACATTGTAAACTACAGACCAATTTCTAAACTATGTGTCTTCGCAAAATATTTGAAAGATTGGTCTATACGCAAGTTTACAATACCCTGTCAGCTTCTTTTATCGATCAACAACATGGATTTCTTCGTAATCGATCAACAACAACCAATTTATTGACATTTATCGACTTTACTACATCAGGTATGGATTCTGGGGGACAAGTAGATTCCATATTTACTGACTTTAGTAAAGCTTTCGATCGTATAGATCACACTTTGCTATTACAGAAACTCTTACATGCCGGTATTCATGGAAATTTATACAGATGGTTTACATCTTACATTGAGAACCGAACTCAAGCTGTTGTTCTTAATGGTTACATGTCATCATGGAATCATACACCCTCAGGCGTGCCACAGGGCTCTTTACTAGGACCACTGCTTTTAACATTTTCATTAACGACATTAGTGCTTGTTTCCACCATTCCAATTTTTACTATATGCTGATGACATGAAAGTGTTCAAAGAAATTAATAACGAAAACGATTGTCGTATTTTACAGCAAGACCTATGTAGATTTGAAAATACTGTCACTTTAATAAATTAGACCTTAATTTAACAAAATGCAGGTTAATGACATTTACACGTAAAACTAAAATCACGAAATTTATTTACAAACTTAAAGATCATGAACTTGAAACCGTGGATGAAATACGTGACTTAGGAGTCGTACATGATTCAAAACTAACTTATGATAAACACGTTGATAGTATAGTCAAAAAAGCCAACACGTCTATGGGATTTCTGTTAAGAACTAGCTACCAGTTCTCTAGTATCAAAGTTATTAAAATTCTTTATTGCGCATATGTGCGTAGCATACTCGAGTATTGCTCACAGATATGGAACCCGCAGTATGATGTTTACATTAACAGGCTAGAGTCGATACAACGAAGATTTTTGAAGCACTTACAATTTAGGTGCAAGAAATACGATGCTGATTACAAATCAAGATGTAGGAGACACCATATGTTACCTCTTTATGAAAGACGTAAAATAGCGGATATTGCCTTATTAACTAAAATTGCGCAATGCCAGGTAGATTCTCCACCGCTCTTGTCTAAGATAAATCTGAAGATTCCTTTAAGATCCGTGAGACAACCAAGACATCTTAATGTTTCACATAGTTTTACAAAATATAGGCAAAATTCATTTTCATCAGATCAGCAAACCTAATGAATAGACTGGATGGCGTTCCCGATTTAGATATTTTTAACATTTCCCCAATTGCTTTAAAAGGTTATATTACAAAGGATTGGTTCGATGCGATTTCTTAATTGTTGTGAATTGCTTATGTGCAAGTAGCAAAAACGCAGATTGATAAAATTTCTAGTTACAATATGCGAAAACAACTAAAATGGTGTGTAGCATTTACAGTAAGTTTTAATTTATCAAGCTATGTATCACTGTATGTTTTCCGAATAAAATAAAATAAAATAAAATAAAATAGCTTAAAAATATTATTAGTGAAATGCTATTTTATATTTTAAATCATTTAGAGATAAAGTATGAAAACATGTCTGTTGCTCCTTACCATGTAATCTTTTACAATTTAGTTAGCTAGTTAGCAAGCAATTATTTAATCTTGAATAATATGTATATTTATAAATTGGTTTATGGTATTTGAATTGAAACTATTAATTATGTTTAAATATAATTTTTAAAGTTTTCTGGAATGTCTCATTATTAGGATAAAATTATGTATTTGTAAAGTGTTTCTCTAGATATGTGCCATGTCTCAGAAAATAAATTTTCATATATATAAATACATATGATACTAAACATACCAGTATGTAATAGTAGGCTGTACAAGCAATGCTTAGTTGCACAAGTACTACAGTATTATCTATCATATAATATATATAAATTCAGTATTAACCCTGTAAAGCATTGGAAATAAGTATTCCGTTTACCTATAATGTTTTTATCAATCTGTCAAGTTTTAATATATGTCTGTGTTTTGTAGACTATGGTGTTCCAATAAAATGATGATTTTATTATCAACATCTGTAGTTTTCATTGCAACAACTCAATAATTTGTGTTTTAATTTGTACATATTGACAGTGATGTTTTACTAAACAAAGGTCCATTTAGGCTAGTCATATTAGAAAGCTTAGTTGTTTCCGAAGTTGTGGAGAGGCAATATTTTCAGTTTATCTGCTTTATGAATCCCATAATAGGATATCCACAGTAGAATTAAAGTAACCATCAATACCGCCATCTTAGCTTATAGACCAACATTCATATAGAGAGGAAAGTTCTTAGTGGAGTCAGCAACAACATAGGTTGACTATCATTATTGGACATGGAATATAGATGAATCACACATGCTTTGTGACAATGAGGGTGGTTATATATTCTTTTATATGTGGTAGAACTGTGCAACAGCTTTTGCTGTTGTTTAAATGTACTGGTACACCCAGGGTAGTACCAAGACCTTGCAAAATACCAACAAGAAGTAGAGGCATCTTGTGCTTCTATGTTTCGTTGTAGGTCCCCGGGGGTTGCAGCAGCATGTAATCACTGCCATCAGGAAGGCAAGTGATTACAGATTGGCACAGAAGGCAATCGCTCGTTTAAGAAAGGGGTTCCCATAAAAACTTAGGCATTACTAATAGAGTATCATGAGGCAAAAATGATGTCTAAAATTGTATTAAAAAAACAGTAGGAAGATTTGTTAAACACTACTTTAAAATCTTATACACAGCTACATAAAATTTAAGACAACCAATATAAGTTCTAATTTATATATAAACAAACCAAAGTAATTGTGAATTATTTACTAATACAGAACTTTTAAAATAATAAACATTTGAAAATCATTACTAACTCAGAAGATTTCTATACAAAGTTAATATTGAAATAGCTTTACCAGGAAGATAATGTTGAACAATATCAGCAAACATTTCATCAAGGCGTAACAACGCGACTTGCCCATCCTTTTTGCTTCGTTTATCGTTTAATGCAATTGTATTGTATGTAATTAATTTCTATAATGAAAACTTAACTACCTTTAATTCTTAAGTTACAGTAACTTCAAGCCCAATTCACTAACCGAGTAGGTAATGGACTGAAATCATCAAGTGAAGTTTCACTGAAACTGTATGAAAAGTGAAAAGCTCAGAAACAAGAATAAAAGCTTATCATGTACTAAAATAATTTTTTTTTTATCTGTGCCCGACCCTAGGCCTCGACCACAGAGCACATAGCGATGGGCAATTGTCACTTAAAAACAATCGAATTATTCATTTGTTTCGTTTGCCGTAGTAGTCGATTGCAATCGAATTACAAAAAATGTTAAAATCAATGTTTTTAAGTAGATAATAATGTACTTTAAAACCAAAAGCTAGTACCTTATAGTATTTCTAAATATTTAACAGTTTCATTTTCACCAGTAATATTATTGAATAAAAAAACTGTAAACATTTATGACACTTCGATAAATTTTTAAATGAATAAAAAAAGTTAATATGAATTAATCAGGTATTTATTGACATTGCGTGGAATAAATATGACATCTGTTTCACTAATTAAGTAATACAGATAACAAATAAATGAACGCGAGCAACGAACGCAAACGACGCTCTGATTTGACAGCGAACATGGAATGTCTCCCTTGAAAACATAAATAAATGGCCACCGTTGTTATTACGTTCTTCCTAATCATAAGATTTTATGTTTGTAAAATGGACGCCGACTGCATGCAGAGGCGGAGGTAATTTCCTCTCGCTAAGTGAAACAATTAGTGACTTGCAACGACACGTTAATTTCGCAATGCCATTTAAACACCATAAAATAATGTTCATGACAGAAAGTTTCGCGCCACTGTTACAACTTGAACTTGATGGTAACCGCTTCGCTTTTCAGTGATGTTATCAATAGAAGTGTACTGTTTCCAGAGATCAAAATCCATCTCAGCGGGAGAAAAGGTGGAGCATGAATTCTCAGAGATTGGAAGAAATTGTGGCGGAGCTGATGAAGCCCATCAGCGATGTCCGCCGCAGCTTCGACACAGATCTTAGTTCGGTAAGCGTCACTTTTACTCTTTCAGTCTAATTTAACGCTCAATGTAATAACTAAGATTAAATTTTTATTCTAACTGAGAACAAAACAAGCCAGCTGCTCAGTCTGTTTCAATGCAATATGATTCTATGCCCTGTGCCATATGAATCAGTTAAAAGATAAACATTCATAGATTCTTGTTATCAGATATGCTTATTATTTACTATAAATGACTAAAGTAGTATATTCATGATGTAACTATGTACCAAAAGTATCACCACTGTCTATCCTGTTTTATAATAACATCATTTTGTCTATAGCTTTAGCTACTAATCTTGCTTACTAATTTTTTCTAATATTTTTAAAATTATAGATATCCTAATATACAAAGTAAGGCCTAATTCTGATTAATGGTTGTTTATGTCACAGAAAATTTTCTTGAAAACCACCCTACATTAATTCTTATGTAAACTTTATGGTAGCTGTAAAGAGGACTGTGCGCAACACTATTAGCTAGTACACTTCTAGCTTCTACTACAGTCAACTTGGAAAATGATCAAGGCATGGCCAGCTTTTGTTGGTGCATTTGTAGACTCACCTGTGTAAGGAGTTTGCTTGCCTACAACGGTCTGATAAAGAAAAATGTGATGAAACAATACAAATAAACTGTATATGTTTTTCCTTATGCCAACAGGCACGGTTTGGTGATTAGTGTACCTACCTGCCTGCTGAGTCAAAGCAAATATTTGTGCAAAGCACAAAATATTGCATTACAGGTTTTGCTGTGTGGTGTTTTGCTATTTCTCTGACGCTGTGTGTTGGCCTTAGATCATAAGCTTTACATATTATATCAAAGGATTAAATGAGCCCTGCAAACACCTTTGTGTTGGCATATACATCTAACTGCACTACAATATCTCTTGTAACCAAACAACTGCTTGTAGAAATTTTAAGGCCCGCTTCTAATTTAATACTGTCAATAGATTTTGGTGTGTCCTTAAATCCAATGTATTATACTATACATATAGTCCTAAGGGGCGAAGCACTTCTACGTCCTGCATCTGGTCGATTTCCAGCACGCAGCGAACTTTCGAATGTTATCTATGTATAGAGATATTATAATGCGGTAAATGTATGCACAAATAAAGATACAATCACTTGTCTTTGCCTTCCCATATGCGATGTAACACTTAAACGATAAGATCAGAGTGGATGTAAGTGATGAGTCCGATGCAGTGTCTATCTAGGGACTTGGGACGAACACAACATAGTCAGTCCCGAAAACCTATAATTTGTTTTTGTACAAATATTGGCTTTGGCTAGTATTAGAACCCAGGCCCAATTTCTCAGCAGTCAGGTCCACTAAACACTAAGCCACGCGGTGGCGATTATTTATGCTTATACTAGCTATTTCCAGCAGCTTCATGCACATGGTGCTTTAGAAACTGTGAAGGAGATAAATATTGTCTATCGTTATTAATCCTTTAAATGGTCTTCCTAGCTCTATGTGCAGATAGTTTAATGCTTTTACGTGAACACTTTACACTTTTGATACTTTTATTTACGGATTGTATTCGAAGCATTTTCGAGTGCTTTACAGCACCCATGGTCGATCGCAATGTCATAGTTAACTCGGGCTACCTTCAGCTCTTAATTATGAATTTGGGTCCAATCTATGCAGAATGTGCTGACAGTATCGTGAGGTCGAGCTCGTGTGGTGCACTTGGCTTTAAATTTAATTATATTTATTACTGGATTCCAAGCAACCTAATTGAAAGGAGGATATTTTTGATTTCAATAGGATCGGTGTTATTTTGCCAGGATTTGTGGTATATCAAATCTGTTGTAATTTTCGGGGGCAATCTAGGATATGATCACAGACTGCAGGCTTCCTAGTTCGTCAATTATTCATCGTTTTATTTATAGTAAGTACAGTATTTAATGGGACTCACTGCATCATCAAACTCGCAGTCAACCTATTGCTTTGCATTGCATTATTAAATAAATATAATGGACTTCATATAATAATACAAAAGGTTTATTATTATTTGTTCCATAACATGTTATAACTGTTTACATTTGGGATAGTTAAATTTATGAATAATGTATTTATGTTGTATATCAATGCTAATAATTTCAATCTTAATACAAAGTTATAGGAAAAAGTATTTGTTTTGATTTTACTTACAAACTGAATTTCTGCTGGTTGCAATTACCAATTATACCTAATCAATACATGAGACTTTATCCTTCAAAGGATACATACCGTTATCATGTGTAATACTCTACTTTCCGGCGGCAGCTGTTGGAGGAGTATCTGACGGAGGCGGGGCTGCACGCGCTGGAGGCCAGCGAGGAGGGCAGCGGAGCGGATGCCGACGCGGCGCCCAACTTCGCGGAGCTCGCGCTGCTGCTGCAGCACTCGGCCTGCGTGTACGGCCGCAAGGTGGACTTCCTGTACCAGCACGTGCTCAGCGTCAGCGACTCGCTGCAAAACAACGCGTAAGCACCGCCATGTCCCAGTGTTGCCCTGCGAGTGCCCATGCAAGTGGCGTTGCCCGTCCTCGCCAGGTTAACAAATCAGTTGGCGAGAGAACGATGGCGAAGTCTTATAGGGTGTATGTGGCGACGGGGAGCAGCGTCGCCGGCGCGCGGGTGGCGCTCACCCACCCAATGACCCTCTTTCTTTGCGCGTCGACTATTGATTGAAAGACTTCTTGGAAATGCCCAACATTCAGCGGTGGACTAAAATTGGCTGACGTAGTAGATAAGTTACAGACAGACGATGTGCAAAAGTGCACGAACCACATTTCTCTGCAAGAAAGTCAAAGTCACATCTGAGAAATGAGCCCTGTCTCACCGTGAACGAGGTTGAGTCTCGGGAACAGTCTGAACAGTCAGTCGCCCCGTTACATTAAATTTACTCACATAAAAAAATAAATCTCTTTGAACGTGTGGAACTCCACGCAGCATTTGGGACTCCACGAAACCGGCGCGGCCGTGCTTCGAGGCTTCCGGACGGGTCGGTGAGCGCTGTGGCCGGTACCACGGATCTTCGCAAAAACGTATACCGGAAGCCATCCGCGCCCGCCCACTCTGTAAACATTAACTTGTGGATATACAGCATTCTCTTGTATTCTTATCTTTGTTTTCATTGTGTTATCATTAACCGTATGCAAAGATATTAGTGCAACGTTGCGTCATATGTACATCGTAGTAAGAAAGGGAAGCAACAGCTTATCGATGTTCCATTTGTAGGAAAACATCTGTAATTTTTTTAAGGGGTTTTAAAATCAGGGCCAGCTGCTCTGCGGGTTGGCGGACTTCACATGTCATCGAAAATATTTAATTGTAGGTTTGCTCACGATGTTTCATCGTTGAGCACGTGATGACAACCAAGTCACTCACGTCTTCTTCATCATCATCATCAACATCACCATTATTTCAGCCTATCACAATTCCGCTGTTTAACATAGACCTCCCCCAGAATTCCGCAAAGCTCGGTCCTGAACACCCTGCATCCATCCACCCAACGGTTGTCAGTTCTGCGAGCTATGTGGCAGCCTATAATATATATCCGAAATGTATGTATCAATTTAGGAAAGAATCTTAAATTACTAATTAGGAGATAAACTGGTAGCAGGTAGCAAGCAGCAGGACAGTCCGCGACATTACATCGCAAGAAACTTAATAAATTGGTATTATGTTTAAATAGTTGACTTTACTACGCGGCTCGATAAGAGTGTGAATACATTATTTTGGAGTCGATGAACTACAAATTATTCCTGTGGAATCACATAATACTTATTCAAGGTTTAAACGAATTATTGTAGACGACCGTGTCCCTAATCAAAACAAATCAACATATTAATTCTTCGCCATTGGAGATTGTCGGACACAGCTTAAGCTTTACATCTGACATTGACGTAGGGGGATAATTAAGAGTAAGTGCCTCTGTGTTCGTACAGTGGCGACGTCACGCGAACGTTACGGCCGGGAACGTTAACTTGACGTTGTTGCGAGAGTGACCGGTTAATATCGGGATCACCATTACGTGTCGGACCGCTGGCCCGGGGCCCGGTGGCCTTGACACCTTCGGCGGACGGACCCGCGCGCAGAAGGCCCCCAATTAAGAAATAAACCTTCACGTCAACTGCAGTTTTAAGTGTATTTTATTTAAACGTACGTCGAATTGTTCCATTTCGTCGGTGACGTAAAGCGGCGTGGAAACTGGAAAATACATAAAAGTTGGCTTAAGAGCATGTGGATGGAAACTCGCAGACGGTTATCGGGCAGCAGCGCCGTAGGTTAAGGTGCTGTCGTGGCTGGTCCAGCACGGACCTGTGTCGCTATAGCATGGGCACTCATGTCAACGTCAACCGCACAGGAGATAACGCGTTGCGCGCCAACACGGAGCCGCCAAGGTCAGCGACACGGGCTGTAACGTGATACAACCAGACCCGAAATCAATCATTAGTGTAGCTCACGAATCGGCTGGGTTTCGTCGAGCACACGGTCTAAGGCTGGGCTGTCTGCGCGAACGGGCCGGCTCGACAGCGGCGGTAGCACGGTCTCGCAGATAGCGGCGTGAAGTAGAGGCATCTTGTGCTTCTGCGTCTCGTTCGAGGAGTGAGGTGACCGGAGGCTCACTCCTCGTTTCCGTCCGTCTCTCCCCAATTATATATTTAAAAGCCGGCAGCGCTCCTGCTGCTCCACTGGTGGTGTAGATGCACTCGGACATTGGTAATCACTTATCATCAGGCTATCCGCTTGCCCGTTTGCCACCTTTCTTTAAAAAAAAAACTCACGGCCTAGAGAAGAGCGTGGGCAGCATCTCTAGTGCTCTGCGCTTTCAGCTACCGCTTCAGCCTAGCGTGCTGAGTTTTTTCCGGTGCTTTAATCGAAAGGCCTCAGACCGGTAAAGAAAGGCTGACAAATCCATGTGGTCGCAAAAAGATCGCTTATTCGAGTGTTATTTGTCGTAGCGGTATACGGTGTAAGTTGAGTTCGTCTCGTGCAGAGAGGCCGGCCCCGGCGAGGAGCCGCAGACGCCGAGCTCGAGCCGTCGCAAGCGCAAGTCGTCGACGGGTGCGGGGGGCTCGTTCGCGCTCATCGAGCTGTCGGCGAGCGCGGCGGCGCAGCGCGGGGCGGACTGCGCGGAGGGCGCTGGCGGCGGCGCGGCGGTGCTGCGGCCGCCGCCCACGCTGCCGCGCGTCTACCTGGAGCTGGAGCCGCGCGGCGCCGCGCTGCTGCAGCACGCGCCCGCGCTGAGCGACTACGACGGCGAGCCCATCGGCCTGCTCGCAGACTTCCACGTCGCCTGGCGCCTGCAGGTTCTACCAACTTATCACATAATACAAATGTTACAAATATTTTGCCTTTGACGATGAGACTTCAATGTATGTTTGTGTATCGCTGTTGTATTTTTCTCAAAAGCTAGCTTATTATTGATTTTAAAACATTATAATCTAAATTATGCTGAATTTTTAGATTCAGTTGTTTCACATCACTGAGTAGTAATCTCTCTAATATGCACTATTTCCACGGTACCTAATATAAACATTGAAGTTATAATAATATTTGAATGAAACATTCTTCAGAACGGGCTGCTGGTCGAAGAGCTGTCCCAGCCGGACTGCGAAGACGAGGAGTCTGTGGGCGCGACACTGCGGCCGCTGCCGCTCGACGAGCTACAGGCCGTGCTGGCGGCCGCCGCGCCTCCTGACCCGCCGCCCCCTCCCACTCCCCCCGCCCTGTCTTCCCCGCCCGCGGACCGCTGCTCAACGCCTGTGCCGGGGGAGGGGGACGACGACGAGCCGCGCCACGTGGACACGCTGGACCTCACAGAGATCCTGCACGCCGCGCCCGCGAGGAGAAGCCGGAAGCGGAGGAACGACGCTCGGCTGGACGACGTCGTGGGTCGCGCCGTCAAGTTGCTCATCAGCAAAGGTCTGTGCTTACGTTCACTTCATCAGCGATGACGTTACGTGAAAGTTACTTTGGTATCATTTGATTCAGATTATGGTGCCATATATACCCACTATTATTATGTTGCTTGCCACGGTGAGCTGCCGCTGTCCATTCCTATTCATAAAATACCACTGAAATAAGTCTAAAAGTGTATCAATTACATATACATTACATATATCATTGTAATAAAGAGTATCAGCACAGTCTGTCACAACACAAGTGAACCCAGGCGCGCCTCACAGAGCTTCAACTGGCGGTAGACTCCGTCTCCTGCTGTGCTGTCGTGCTCATGTTCGAAAGGTGTTGCGAGCCGGTATGATTGCGGGCTGTGCAGCGGCTAAGATGGACTTAGTCCTCTGGGGTGACGACGCATTTGTGTGAGTCTTCTTCGATTAAGGTTCCTTTCCAATAATAAAAACCCGCAACACTGCCACCAGAGAACTTTTCTTCCCCTACCGTTAAAGTGAGCGGCCCACTACTTCAGCAGGACTATTGCAGCTTGCCGATGCTTAAGGCTATGTCGCTCACCCTAGTTCTGCTGCGGATAAGAAGAGCACAACCCTTTCCATACCCTGCTAAGCGGGCTACGGTTCCTTGAAATACTTTACAAAATTATTTCATTCATTATTTTTCTTTACAGAATTTAGAATAAAGTTACAGAAGATACAAGAATTCAGCATAGCAGAAGAATGGATAACGAAAGTGGTGGAGACTAGAAAGAGAAGGGTGCTCACCGTGCGCCGGAAAGTGCGGGCACTCGACCCGAGCCCGCCCAACTTAGGTAAGGTTACCGTCTCGCCTCTGCGACCGACTTGCGCCAAGCAGAACCTTCTTGCTTCACATTTAATATGAAAGCTACATATAAATGAATGTGCGTGCGTTCGCCTTCTATGCGTTCGCGCATCCTGCGTCCGATTTAGTTGAAACTTTGTACAGGTGTTGTTGGCATTTGCGCGGCTATAGATGAGTGTACTTTCTTAGAGCTTCGCGGCAGTTCGTGTGTTTTCGGCGTATCATCGCATTGAATTGAAGACCACGCGAGCGAAGTCGCGGGCTACAGCTAGTCTGCAATAAACTGTACGACTAATGTTCGGGTACCTGTGCCCCGGATCACAAAGGGAATTTGCCTTTTCAAAAAATGTGAGCAACTCCATTTTGTTGTTGGTGCTTAAACGGTAATATTTTAATAGATGAATTTAAAGTTGCAAATGAGTTACTTTAAGTAGTTCCAAGCATGAAACTGAAACAACGGAATGTTTACAATCTAGCTCTAAAGTGGCTGAGTCAGTTCAAAGAGCATACAAGTGCAAATGTAATTTATATAGGTCCAATGTAGCGATCTCTGAGTTGTCTCTGGTGTGTTTCTAACCTAAATAAACTTAATGAAATAGTAAGGTTGTCCTTATGTTTAAATCAGACTGCAAAGAAAATCCTACTAATTACCGATCCATTTTTGGGTTTACACGCCATAAAAAAAATTAACTTGTCTCTAGTAATAAAAAACATTATTAAATTTAAATACTACGATATTCGTGACTCCGCATTTGACCTCATATCCTCATTCTCAAATCGTCAACAAAATATTGCAATCAAGGGTATAGCGTCATCAGGTTGTGGTATAAAAATGGGATCCCTTGAAGGATCGATTATTGGTCCATTTTTATTCAGGATTTACATCAATGACGTTTCTTGTACAGAGTACAACCATTTGTACAATAATTATTCGGATTTTTTTAAAATAAATTGGAGTGCTCCCCTAGCTTCGAAATTAAAAAGAAACAATGTTCATTTTGCAAAACTAGCGATACTGGCACTCTATGACTAGAGGCCTAGAAAATCGCCATGTTTTCAAGAATCTAATATTTTGATATAGAGAATGGAAGTGTCCTTTGTTTATTTCTAAAAACCTCAATATGTCTACGTAAGAAATAATATAACAGATAGGGGGCGCCTGTCTGTTAATCACTAATAGTGTTTATTATTCACTTCTCTTAATAAGTTGCAATGTGGTGTATCCGCGTGATAAGCTTAGCGGAATCCGACAGATTCTGGATCTGGTCCTCGCTAGAGACTAGGATTTTTCCTCGTACGAAAGGCGCTCCTCAGTCTAACAGTTGCAGTCCGGCAATATCACCAGGAAATTGTAATGATTTGCGTGCGCACAGTGTCCAGCAGGTCTTGGGTTCACTAGTGTATTTTCACACGCGTGGGATGCACAAAGAGCAATGCGCCCAACACGTTCGTTCATAAGAACACGCGAATGCTTAATATTATGTGTGGGCGAGAGGTGGCACCGCCTGGAGCTCTCCGATTCCCCAGGTGAAGCGGAGATACGTTACACCAGTTAAAGACCAGAGGAGCTGCGGGTGCGTTGCCAGCCTTTAGGAATATTTAGGGGATGGGAGGGCGAGTGGGGCGTCAGGCTTCACTCGCCGAACATAACGCAGAAGCACAAGATGCCTCTACTTCACGCCGGTGTTCTGCTACCAGCAGCAGCAAAACCTATCGCTGGGCTACTGTTACTGAAGAATTGCATTATCCCTAGCTACATACGAAGGAGTACAGAGACACTGATGTTAGTTCTGTGCCACCGGACACCAGATCATGACAGATACAGTACAGATACAGTACAGATACAGTACAGAAACAGTACAGAAACAGTACAGAAACAGTACTAACTGGGTTGCGTAGTTTTTCCAGTGACATGGTACCTACATAATTACTATGCTTGGGTTAATGTATGCATTTCGTGTGTCGCCTCCGGTGCTTGTGATTGGGTCTTTTGACAGCGATGGCTTCCGAGATAAAAGCGTGCGATTTGTTTCAGACTTCCGCGGATTCCATTTAACCGATCCGATTGACGTCGGAGGTGAGGCCATTTGCCGTTGGATATCTGTAACTTGTAGAAGCTTAACGATTTCTTAGAGCACTGCTCTTTTGTTAAAAACGTTCATTTGATTTGAGCTTCCGTTACTTATTGTATTATATGTATTGTCTTGGAAATACTTTGTTACGTTTAATTTTAAAACACTAGTATTCGTAAGCTTATTTTTTTTTCTTTATTATTATATGTCTCTTGATATTGTTTGTGCTGATACAGATTATTTCACATGTTTCAAAATTAAAGAAATATGCTTATTATTCGTTTACTTTAAATCGTCACAATATGGTTTAGTAGCATGCATTTAAAATGGTTTATGAAATTAAATAAAATTATTAGTATAATTTTTTTAATAATATGTTTTTAATGTTTAAAAGCCCTTGAAGCCACTAATCTACCCTTGACTACACGGCCTTCTCCTAGAAAGATCAACCACGTCAAATCTTCTGGGATATATCAGCGACATAACTGAGGCATTTGAAGGTAAAAATAAACACGCTGTATATACAGACTTCTCTCAGGCCTTAGACGTGGTCGACCAAATAACTTCATTCAAAAACTTGGTTACGCTGGCGCGTGTGGCTCGCTCTTTATTAGGATGGTATGATTGTTACCTTAAGAAACGCTCTCAGCTTATCGTTCTCCGTGGTTTCAAGTCTCCTGTTAAAATTATAACTTCTGGCGTCCCTTACGGGTCCCACCTCCGCCCTCTTTTCTTCCTTTTATTTATAAATGACGACTTTCGCTCTTCAATAACCTCTGGCTTAAAAATGTCAGCCGATGATTTATCAGTAAACAGAGTACTATATGTACTCTAACAACGACATAACATCCGGACAAAATTATCGCAATAACATTCATCTCTAGGCACAAAATTGTTTTTGACGAAGATTGAAAGCCAAAACTTAAACTTTCGTGATCAGATTCAGATCACACATCAAAAAGGAGCAAAAAGCTTTTAGGCTTTGTGATAAGGCAAGCAAAATCTTTGTATGAGTCCGAAATTCCCGTCATCAGTTTTAATTCGTACCTTGCTGGAATGTTGCAGCTCTATTCGGAGCCCCTCTTACGCAACTCACATTAATAGAATCGAGTGAATTCATAAACAATTGCAGTGCTATAAAATCCCTTCGCTTTCTTATAGGCGCGGGATATCCGTTATCTTGCCTCGAACTCTTGCACGGGGCGATAGATAGCCGTGACTGAACGATATAAGTTACGGGCCATGGCACCGCGTGGTCGTGCCGGCGGCCGGCGGCCGTCCGCGCCGCAGTGGCCCCGCCCTCGCGCCGCTCTGCCCGCGGTCGACACTCCTCTCTATGCCGTCTGTAATGGCTTTTGCCCCGACCGAATGGTCGACATTGCAATGCAACGGTTAATAATATCACAAAAAAAAACCTGTACTGATGCTTAATTTTGCGTACATTTTAGTTGGTTTATAATTATTGGTTATTATTTAAGATGCATTATTTCAATTTGAATTTTTGAGCTTAAATTTGTGTTTGTTCGCTCAATGAAATCCTGATACTTAATTTTTTGTAATTGAGTAGCCATCTCTACAACGTCCACTTTGTGGTCCTAATAATATATAAAAATATGTAATAAAAATAATATTTTTGTTGCACACCAATTTGAACTAATATTTTAAAGATTTTGTTGTACTCTTACATCGAGTAACCCCATTGCTTTTGGTACGATTGGATGTCGTGCGGTCGTAGTGGGCAGCAGCGCTTGTTACACCTGCTTGTCGGTTAGCTGTGCTTGAATGCGAACAACAATTTGTTCAACAATGGTAGCGGGCTCAGAACTAATGAGGTATAATTGTACGGTCTGCAGGCTTCCACGGCTGGAGCAGCTCGGAGGCAGCGGCCGCGCGCTCGGCGGCCAAGCGCGCTGACGACTCCGACGACGACGGGTTCTTCGAGCAGAGTTCCTGGGCGACTCGCTCAGCGACGACTCGCCTCACACCGTGAGTGTCTCCCCCACCTCCTTCACCAGTGGGCACCGTTTGTCTAAACATGGGTCGAACTATTTCAAAAATTTCGAATTTTGTCCAAGAACTTGTTTACTAGACGAAATTTGTGCATAATATTATGTGCTTTTCTTGTGATAGCATTATTCACTTCGTTATATGTAATAGGCCGTCGTTTCGTTTTCAATTGATGAAAGATTATCAATACTATATCTTGGTTATGCCCTTCTTAGTAGATTGAGCTATTAATATATGTGAGAAATAAATATAGACCGAAATTGAGGCGATCGTCCATTGAAACTAACTTGAATTAACTTCCACAATTGAAAGCTATTCTGAATTGTGTCATTGACAAAGCTGTAAATGTACAGACAATAGTGAGTGGCGGTACGGCGGAAGGCAGCGGCGCGATGGAGAATGGCAGCAGTGGCGGCTGCGGCAGCGGTGGCGGCGAGTGGGCGGAGTGGCAGAGCGGCGTGCTACTGCGCGCGGCGCGCTGCGAGGCGCGCCCGCTCGACGTGCAGGCCGCCGCCGCGCGCCTGCTGCGACACGTGCAGCAGCAGCAGCCGCAACAGGGGCAGCCCGCGCCGCTGCCATGCGCGCGGCTGCTGGCCGCTGCTGAGGACCGCGCGGACGTTTCGCACCTATTCCTCGCCACGCTGTTCCTGGTAACTAGCTTCTTGCTCAGGAAACACTCACGCCTTCTGACTGCCAACTGACAATTCATTTATTTTTTTGATAACAAAAAACAGCAGTAAAGGCTTTTTTTTATTTATTTTTAAGTAACTATAACATGTTTAACTGAACCTTCATATTCACTTCACAGGCCAACGCTGGTAACATAGAAGTAATCCAGGGTCCCCCGCTGACTTTGAACTCTTTCTCGGTGCGACTGGTGTCGACGGACGAGCACTTGTACCGCGCGGTGGCCGCGGCGGACCAACAGTTCCTGCGATGAGAGCCCGCTGAAGCTCGAACTCGTCGAATGTTTAGCACAACCGATAAGTAGTTGGAGTCGCCATAAAACCATGAAATTCTTATTAAACGCATGTGCATGCACAATGGGGACCAGCCAACATAAAGTACACAATGTGTACTGATGCGAGAAGAAATCGTAAAGCTTTACACATAATAAAACAGTATTGCTTATGTTACACCGTTTAAGGTGTGATCAGTCTTAAGTACTAAGCGAGAGGAAGAGTGAAGGTGTCCCGCTGCTAGCTACCAAAACATTGACAATCACTAACTGCATTGTGTGCGGCTGGGGATTTGGTGTTACTTGGTTTGGAAAACTGCCCGAACTGTAACAATTGACAGAATGGAAACAATAGACACATTTTAATTACTTTTATCTGTCATAATATTTTGACAGACCTATTCCGGCATATCTACAAATTTATAATTCAATTATGTTTGAATTTTTATAAAAGTACAAGTTTACAAAATGATCATCAATTACTTACATTCGAATTAAGACTACTTAATTTTAGAGTATGGATTTAGATTTTGATATTTTCTTATTACGACAACATGACTCCACACTATAAAGTTATTTAGAAGCAATGAAAGTAAACTACCATTTTCATTCATCTCTGCTTCTTCAGCCAATGAACAATCCACTGCTGCATAAAGGCCATTCCCATGGGAGTTGGCAACTAGTATTATTAGCAATGGCATATTCAGAATAATGAATAAGTCTGGTGTAGGGATTTAGGTTTAGTAAAAGAAAATTAATCTCTGCTAAAGTATCCACATTCGAGTATATTTTCTTTAATTATGTATTTGTCTCATTTCACAATCACAATAATTGGGGTATATTTTCGAATTGCGTCGCTTATTCTTTAAAATTTAAATTACGAATTAATTATATACAATTAAAATAGTTTTATGTGCATTTTTTCTGATTATATCTAAAGAAACTTTATTTAGTTTTGATTAATTTATTTAGAAAATATATTGAGAGCATGAATATATTTTTGGTACCGAAATTTGAATTGTGTGTAAATAGATACTTTGTCTTGTAAATAATGTGTAAGTTTTGTAAATGTCGTTAGTCTATGTTAAGTGAATTATTGGTAAGATGTTATGTACATATATACAGTAGAGTCACTTGACGTTTGTTGGATGTTATACAATGTGGCGGCTTTATAAACGAAATGATGCGGTGTGATCGATTGCTAAGCAACTAGACCACTAGGACCACTGGTTGTGTTATAAAGTAGCACAAAATCAAATGCAATCTGCATTGCAGATGTTCCATATTATGTGTCTCAACCTTCTTGTAAATCGAGTAGACTTAATGGGGACCTTTTTATCTAGAAACTTGCCCCTTCAGGTGTGACAACACACCTATATATTAATTTTATACAATTTAATGTACTTGCTACACCGATCACGTCTGGTATGTGCATTGTGTGTTCTTATCTCGCACTTACCTAAGACGTGTCGTTCGGTAGACCTTTATAGTTACTAATAGCCAATATCCTGATATATAAAGCATAGTAATTACAATGAGTACTATGGCCTTGCAAAATGTGTTTAACTTGATATTTTAAAATTTTATCACATACCTTCATAATAGTAATAAATAATAGTCCTGTCAGACTCCCCTGCCTCTGACCATAATGCAGGGGGTATTGGGTATACAGTCGTGTGAGCTTTTATTTTTATTTCTCATTTCTCATAATATTTTCTCTGTCAATTCTATACACGTGGATCAAGTGCTAGAACAATAACGGGAAGTCGTGGTGAGGCAAGTAGGTTGCCGTGATGTGCTATTGAATGCTTCAGAATAAGTAAAGTGACCCACTAGTCAACTAACATATCAAGTAGAGCTTATAAAGCCGCCATTGTAAGTAAGTTTAGATACAATTAGGCTTTAGTCTGTGTTGACATCGGTTAACATCGGGGGCAGGGTACTATATCTCCAGACCTCGGTACATAGCAAGGCGAAGTTTAGTGCACTCATATATTTTTGTCAAAACTAAAAATAATTTCTAAGAAAGTGTTGTATAATATATAAAGTGAGCAAATGATTGCTCTAATTAGCTCGAGTATAACTTGAGCTTGTCGACTCCACAGAGGATGGGAACACTTGACACATCTGCTTCATTTATAAAACACTACAGTATTCTATTTTGACAATATTGGATGATCTACTTAAAATTATTACAAACAAACCCAAAGGGTGTTTTACTCACAGTTTAATAATCTGTCTTTATAACAATTTTATTACAAATTTCGAAGCCGTCCCTTTTTTAACATAAAATATTGAACTATCTTATTTATAGATTAGGCTAAGTCTGCATTAACATAGAAGACTTGTGTCTTTTTAACATGAAGATCTCATTGAATAGTAAATGATTATTGGTACAAGGAAACTTGTATTTGTAAACTGTTTGTCAGTACAATTTCATGTATTCTTCATCGGCCTGTATGCCCACTGCTGGACAATAAGCCTTTCCACGAAAGCACCAAGCAACAAATATTTTACTAATTTATTAATTATTGTAATGTTTCAACTACTTTATATGATATAATAAAATTTGTTTTGAAAGATACTTGGTGCCTTATAGCGCGGATCATTAGATCGTCGTTATTAGAGACAGTTCTAGCTGTGTAGCGGATCCAAATGTAATAGACAGAGTGCACTGAAACTTGCCCACAAACATTTTATTATAATTACACACTCCACATGCTATATGCTGTGTTGTACTACGCTGAAGCAATAAATTTAAATGGTTCATTTTACTAGCATACCTGAAATTGTTAAACATATTTTGTGCACCATTTTAATATCTCACTCGTGCATGCTTTACATACTTCATGAATTTTAGATTTACTGTTACATTTACACATTTGTCCTTCTTTTTTTATTATATTGACTTTTATTTTTACACATATTTTAATAATGGATTTTGAAATATGGAAGTATTTTTATCTATTTGTTGCCTGTGCTCAGCAATGTGCAGTACGATATAGCATGATTTGTGGTATATGATTCAGCAGCAGGGCCAAGAGCTGCTACGTCCCCACCACCACACAAGTGGTACAATTGTACTTTCTACAACAATAACATGTCTGAGGGCCCGGAGTAGCTGTGGCCAAATTATCAATTAACTTGTTATTTGGTTCGTAAATTGACGTAATAATACACATTGATTGTTTTATTTCTACATTATCCTTGTAGATATAAATGTTAAATTGTAAAGTACAATGTAAAACTGTGGCTATTTCGGTCGAAATAAAAAAAATATTTTTCTCATCAGTTTCAGTCTTTTCATGTATGGCCGCCTACCATTTACTTTTAATTTTTGAAGTGTTTTAACGTTTACACTTGTACCTACATAATACACGTTTATATAATCCATACATAGAATATGCAAAATTCCTGCCACTATTCTGTAAAAATCATACAATACATTTTGCAGCGTCTATCAAACTGGCCTATAATTAACAATAATGACAGCGTGCGGTAATTGAACATTCTACGAGACCGCAGCACCCGCAGCACAACGCCAGTCAACTCCTGTGATCACTCTTCACGATTAGGCAGACAGAGGTGCGCTTCCAACTGCCAGGAGACCAAAGTTATTAATCGTTTACAATTGGAATACCCGTTCTAAACAAAAATATAAATGTACGATTTGAAAACCTAATAAAATGAAGAGTAATGTTGTTAATATAAAGTAAAAAAATGTTCCATACAATTATTTGTAATAGCATGATGAAAGACAACTTAGCTGCCGTATGAACCATTTCGTCGCTTGAGCGAAGAGAAGATGGTTCGAATCTCGACCGCAACCAATTGTTGGAATTTTTGTTTGGCAATGAATTTAAGATTTGATTCTGAACCTCCGAAGTCCTTTAGGAAGGTTATTTCGGTGTCTGTATATCAACGTCGGTTTGCTCAGAAACTACCATGTTATTTAATTTGGCTCAGTTGAAAGAAAAATTTCCGTACAGTAGTGTCGTAGGAATCTGCCACCCGAGTCCATTTTGGTAAATTATTAATAAAAATATTGAACAGTAACGTTGCTAACTAAAGTCTTTAACTACAACGAAAAAGATTGATGCAATTAACATTGTATTTGAATATCAACAACATAGTCTGAAAAGCTTCCGACCTAACAAATATACAATACATTATTTATTTTTATTATTAAATGAAACTATTATTTACGGATTTTATCGCGTTGCATTTTATTTTTATATTCCCGACGTCCTTGAGCACGGCTGCTGTAAAGCAATCGAAACTTCGAGAAGTATGAAAACAAAATAAACCGCAAAAAACCGGAAATAATAGTTTAATTTAAAAATGTGTAGTGTTGGCGTAAATACAAAAAATCATTATTTTTATTTTTCTACATATTCAAACGATGCGCAACCACATTACCTAGCTTAATTGACGAGAGCTTCCATCTTCGCGTTAAGGTCGTAAACTGTTCAGACCACCGTCTTATATACATCGTCTACTTGTTCATTGTGGTTCATGGATTCAATCAAATATTATGAACAAGTTAATCTGCCTTTAATAAAACCATACTGTTGTTTTCCATATAAATGTTTAAAATGATTTTGAAAAATGGAATACAGAAGAATTACCAATGCTTTTGCAAATATAGGAATAATAGAAATTGGCCAGTAATTTTAAACTAAACGAAGGACATCTGCCTTGTATATTGGAACAACTTCAGCAGATTTCCAAATATGAGGTAAAATAGGTGAAGAAGAGGCGTGGCTAAATAAAGTTATGAATAAAATCTTGGCAGGATCCTATCCGATCCGGTTCTTATACAAATATCAATATTATTCAATTTCTCAGAGATATCGTCGCGGCTTAGCAACTTTTCCTAAGTTGAAAGGCATTCAATATTTAATATATTCACAAACTACACAAGAAATATTACTTAAAAATAGTGAAATCTAATTATATATAAATAATTATAACCTATTAAAGGGAAAAAACACTTGTATTTAATTAAATAGTGATGTTTATTTCTTATTTTTACCAATAGGTACTAAAATGTTTTAACTTTAACAATACAGGAACTACAGGCCTTGCAATATTTGTTGACGATATGTGAAACTAATCATGGTTTAAATCTATAACATCGCTAAATTGGTTCACAACGGAAGAGATAATAAATAGAGAATAAAAAAAATGAGGAATTAGCGCGCAATACAGATTTTAGAGAGGTAAGGAAAGGAGTTTGATTTTGCGAGGAAGGAATCGAGCAATTCAATTAAATTTAGCGAGTTCATCAGGAAAATCAACATGGTTTCTCATAAGTTTAAAAAGAAAATTGAAGATCCTGCAAGTCTCTTCGCTAAGATAAATGTGTTAGTTTAAACCTTTCATCAAAGGAAGAATTTTTTAGGCAAACCTGTTGTTTTTTCTAGATGCCATAAAAAACGTTTTTGTAACCGTTCCAATGTTATAGAATGCATCGAGTAATGGGGACGCCAACCAACACTACCTTATTCCAAGCATCTGCGCACTATACTAAAATATAGCATTTGTTGTTTGTGTTTTGAGAAACGCCCTACCATTTCTGATAAGAAATCCTAGCTAAATCGTTTTTGTGGCTTTTTTGACTACTGGGTCAATATGTGGTCAAAACGTAAGCTTTTGGTCGATTAAAACACCTTGGTATTTTATACAATCTAAATCTACTTCGGTTTACAAACAGTTCCTAAAATTGTATGCAGATGGGATATTATTGTTTTTGCAAGAAATTTTTATACAGAAACATTTCATATTATTACTTTTACACCAATTACTTGCCTATCTAGATCATTCTGAATACCTTTAATATCATCATGTGTATTAATTATTTTTGCCAGTTTGAGGTCGTCTGCATAAAGAAATGGGTTATAAATATATTAAATAAAGTATTTTTACTAAATTTCTAGTCATACCATTGAGTTATCAATTACCCGCTATCTCTTTTACTCACACTGAGGCTCCGAGAAATAGACAGATCGTTAGACAGTTTCGACTAGAGCGGCAACAAGAGGAGCTTCACCATTGTAATAATTGGTCCGAGTATTACTCATATTATGTATTCTTTTGATTTCTTTCTTTAAAAAACGTTACCTCTCACTGTTCGCGAAGGCAATTTACATACACAACTTGCACATACTACAAAATACAAATCTATGCGTTATGCTAAACAGCGATAGTGCAAACGACCAGCGACCATAGCTACTGATATACACAGACAAAAATAATGATAACGATATTAATTCACATAGGACACCAGCAGTACATACATTAATAGCTTGCGATCCTCCTGCTCGCGAGTCTCTACCGATGAAGCTGTAAAGGCCACCAAGTCAACAGCATATCTACCGTGGGGGTTTTAGTCGGTCCGGCACCTTCAATACTGATCCCGACAACCAGTCACCGGAGACGGTGTCGGGTAAACGGTCCCTCACGTTAAACTAGAAAAAAAATACATTATTTCGCTTTCATACAAACAGATTCGTATAGTAAGGGTTCTGATGTATGCGCTATTGTAGGTAACAGATCATTATAAAATAGTACAGTGAAAGTAAATTAAAACATTATACCGTTGCAGTTAATAAGAAAAAAAATTAAGATAAGCTGATAATACGACGTAATAATTCATATTCAACACAAACCATAACGTTTTATATTCACTAAGTTCCTAAAAGTTATTCATAATTGAAGTTGTCATCAGCCTTATCATAGTTCATAGTGATGTATAACATATATATCTATAAGTACATATTATGTTTGTAATTTTGGGGTTATATAGTTATTTATTATTAGTACATTAATGATTGCGCAGTGTTTTAATATACAATCATTTTATCAGCGTATCAGGAGTAGCAGTGGGTTTAGTCCGCTATTATATTAAATGTCTTTTTTTTCCCTTTAAATGGCAACCTAATAATTACTGCCAACGTCCAGTCATTAAAATAATTAACGAAAAATCTGTTATTCTGATTATAAGCCGAAATCATAATAACTATGATCTAATGAATTAATATAAAACTAATTGATATATATATCCTTTATATGATCATACCTCAGTATATAACTCTTTAACAAAACTTAAAATACCTCTTCCTATAGAAATACGCTCTCTTTTATTTGTTTCCGAAGATAGTAAAAAGTTTTTAACTGTCTTGTAGAATATTTAGATACAAATAACATTAAGTTATGATATTTAGTTCATTATCTGTAGTATGACCTGGTACTATCCAATATTTTTAATAGAGTAGTTGGATAATTAATTTTTTTCTCTTTCTTTATTTATTTAAATATATTTTACATTTTTAGTATGTCTGTGGTTGTAACGAATAGTAGGTATCGATTCGATATATCGATACCAGAACTGTCAATGTCATATCAGTTAGACTTTGACGTTTGTAACGATTATGATATTGTCGGATGCCGGCATATATTGTCTTTTTTATGTTGATGTATTTCTAATCGTAACCCGCAATTGAATAAATACGCAGGTCTTAAATATCTCTGCATTTGTATTGTCAGTCACATAAGAAAGACAAACGTCATTTCAGCAGTAAGTATTTGCATTTAAAGAATCAATCGCTCATTGTAAAAGTGGAAAGTGATTTACGACTTGATTTGGTTTAACAGTATTTTATTATTAAACTACAGAGACAGCGTATGCGTGACTTGCAATTAAAATGCGCGAGCTATTGTTACTTTTCCTGGCTTTCGCCTCTGCCTGCGCAGCTGAGTTTACAAGGTACCATATTTTATTCTCAAATATTGTACAATTATAAGTATATATTCTATATGAAAATATGGAATGTTAACCCATATTTCTTATCTTCCCTTGTAAGAAGGACAAGCTAACATTTAGATATTTACAGGAATGGATATTTTTGTTTTTCTCTACTAATGGTCCTTTAATTATCAGGGTCCCACTCTATCGCATGCAGTCAGTGCGTAAACACTTCCACGAAGTAGGCACTGAGCTGCAGCAAGTGCGGCTTAAGTATGCAGTGACAGGACCTGCACCTGAACCACTATCCAATTACCTTGATGTGAGTAAATTTTATATTATAATGTCACAAATACACACAACACAAATATCATAATAAACCAGTTTATCCAAAATTAGAACTAAACATCTCATTGTTTTACGATTGACTGACAAAATTTAAAAATTTGTGTTCAAAAATTGGAATTGTCATCTCTTTGTTTGGACTTGCATAGAGGTATGAGCAATATCAGATTAGATTAGCAAAATAATAGGAACTGTAAACTTTTGAATTTTGTAGACAATGCATAACATTTGCATGTCATAACAATAGAATTTCCAGTGTTGGAACACATCAACAGTTACTTGCTGCATTGCAAGTTGTGATGCAATTGAGTTTATAATGTAAAGGATTATAGTTAATGGTTTTATCATGAAAGAAGAAGTAGGCAACATCATAATAAGATTTTTACACAGCTACAACTTTCATTTACTGTGGAAACAAGTCACCTGTGTGTGCAGCTTATATTATAGTGCCACAAGTAAAAGTAGAAACAGGCCCTAAACCATGGCCAGAGGGTTTAAGGGTGAACTCCTTCAAGAAACAAAATTGTTTGCTCTCTGTGGCACCTGCTAGTGTTGATGCCGAAAGGGTGTTTTACCAGCACTCTAATTAACTTATAGAATTAGTCGCTGTTTGTCAGACGTTTAGTTGATGTAAACAATTACACATTATTAAATATATAAATATTAAGTTCCTAAAAAGTTATTTTCAAAATAGTGATGATGCCTCAGTTTTCGTAATTTTCATAGAAAAAATTTCTGAAAGTAATAATTTGTATTTTTCACAAATATTAGAGGAATAAGCATGTTGACACGATAGTGACCTGACAGCGCGGCTAGGTGAGCTGGTGTCTGACCACATCGAGATAACCTCCCGCCTCCGAGCGCGGCTTATCGCCGTGCCAGTGTACGCTCGTGTATTCACTGTTTGCTGCTCGTCTCCTGTCGTTGAACAAATACTTTACGAACATATTGATGTTCGATCTGTCCTCTTTCCTTGCCGCCCCGCATCGCGCTCTGTCCGACAGGGATGACAAACGAGCTACCACTACACCTGATGGTAACTGGCTACTGCACCCCGTCGACCTCTGCATCGTAGCAGGTGAGAGATGCGTTGTCACCCCTGTCGACGAAGTTGTATCGCCTCACAGCCCGTGATCATATCGGCTGTCTAGCCCTTTCAAACCGGAACACAATAGAGGTTAAATTGCTGATTGTTCAGTAGAAATGGTTAAAAGGTGGTTAAGTATCCAAACGATTTAGGCGCGGGTAAGGTGCCCGCCCCCGCCCAGTGAAATTAATCAGATATTTGATCTCCCCTCTTTCAACATTCACCTTCGTTTACCTTACCTTAACAGCCCGTAAATTGTTCACTGCTGTACGAAGTCCTCTGCTTTGAGCAGGATTTGTCACAATCGCATTGGCTATAGCAGTACCAGACGCCTCCCACAAGCAAAAGAAGGTTAAAGCGTCTCTAAAATACTCTTAATTGTCTGGACTTCTGACCACCCTGAGTATTAGATCCAACTTTGCGACGTCATGTTGCGCAGGTCCGCACCCTAACCCTTTAGGCTATTGGCTAATAAAATTAATAATTAAAAGCTGACGGTAGCCTGAGTTAACTAAGACATTAGAACGTCTAATGCCGCAGTCGGCCGTGACCACGGGTGCTGTGAAGCGCTTGAAACGTCAGGAATATAAAACTAAAATTATACGCGATCAAATCCCTAAATAGTGGTTTCATTTCAAATACTGGCGCTTCAATTTATTATTGATACGACGGACAGATTGTACTACTTTATTCGTATGTAAGATTTGTGTCGTTGAATACAATGACCTGTATGAACTTTTTTTTGCTTACCGTCGATCACGTGTCGACTGTTGGGTACTATCAATGTCGGTCAACCGCCTGTTGGGTACCGTCAACAGTGTTGGCGGTGTCAATGTAAACGTAAACAATTACACATAATAAGTGGCACTGATTACTCTACGAAATAAAATACGACGGTTCAGTACTCGCGCCTGCAATCCACAGGGGTAAGCAGAAATTAGGGGTTTTAGATTTGACGCGCTCTGTGTAGTCCGAACGGGCTTCCGCGACCCAATCTCCGTGTCCGGGAGATGGGGGGTGACGGGAGGCGAGGCGAGAGAGCGCTTCTTAAGTCACAGGCTGAAGGAAAGCATACGGCAGTCTATTTAAATCATTAAATTAATAACAACCGACTTCAACCCCTATTTTCCCTGCATTAGAGGTAGAACACGCGTATTTTCTTCTAATTTAAATGGAACCGACCTCGAGGTACAGCCTTGTCAATCAATTCTATTAATAAAAAATACTTAATAAATATATAGTTATGTAATAAAAATAAAATACAAGAAAAATTAAACAAAAATTCATCAAAATCATAATAGCGAAACATACTCGTACATACAAAAAGAAATGTAGACCAATTGACAACGTCCTCCTTTTCTGAAAACGATTGAGAAATGTATTTAACCTGAAACGTAAATGCAATACATTGCTTAGCTGTGAGCTAATAGTAATAATAAATACAAAATACATATATCGACTTCCGACATCGAATAATTAATACATCTCGACTTCCATAAAAGTTTAATTAAATGTGATACGCTATATTAAATACAAAACTTTGTTACTGTATGTAACAGTGAATAACAAGTAACAAAGAAAATAATTGTTAATTGTGCGCATACTTTTAAGAATTAGCCAACTATTGCCAAATATAATAATGTTCCTAAATTCATTTTGTTACATAAAAATACAGTCAGCGCTTACCTTTTGGATAAATGTCATGATTGTGATGTCATGACGGGCGCGATGACGGCGGTTTTTGGACATCCAGACTTTTCCAAATGTGTCAAAACTCTTTTGTGGTCAACCCCCAGCTCTTTAGCTATGTCGTAACTACTAATAAGCCATCGACTTTATCCGTAAGTGGTCGACGAGAGCGAGCTTCATCTTTGACTTCAAAATTCCCGAACTGAAAACGCTTGAACCAATTTTGTACTTCTCTTACTGACACTGCGTTAAATCCATAAACGACATAATCGAGGCTTTTGTCGCATTTTTTACTTTTTTTGTAATAAAACCTTTTTTGTATCGTATTTCTTCGTTAGATTCACTCACATAACTATATTATTTACTCGGATAGAAAAACAATAGAAAAATGGCGGGAAACCATTTTTACTTTTTATTGTTCTGTTTTTAAAATGTTATTATTTAATGGTATCAAAATCAGCCAGTTACTAACAGTACAACCGTGTAGATTTTACTGCAAATTTTACTTATAAAATACGTAAAGACTTTTTCCCCGACCTAACTAATTTGATTAGCGCGATTTATTTACATTAGTCGAAAACTAGCAATGAAGAAAAACAAAGGTTTACAGGGTTTTAATGTTCGGTATCTCAAGTCACGGTAGTCGCGTGCCGCGGGTAAATCTGAAGCTCTATAAGAGCATATTAAGGTAGCAAATAAATCAAATTCTAGCAATGTAACAATACCGACAGTATAAGCAGCACAATATTTGTGTGCGCAAAGTGTATCAAGTAAAAATATGTATCTTTTCTGCTCAGTGACATATATCGCAACTTCTACATCAGTAGCTCACTTGAGATATACAGATGTTTTTCAAACTGAGCGAACAGACAGGTGACACATCGCCTGTACTTAATCAGTAGCACAGATAAATTAAATACCAGTACACATGATATGATGAAATGAGTTCCAATTTAGCAATAGTTTCGCTATTTTGAAAATCAAAATAGTTAAAAATTTGTCATTTGATTTCGGAGTCGGTACTTTATTACACGGTTCCAAATCGTATTGTAGAAGATATAAAGATATTTTTTGAAACCAAGCGAGTGAAGATGTGTATCTTTTATATCACTAGCTCGCGAACTTTGAAGTGCAATTGAAGTTATCGACGAACTGTGATTAAATTTTAAAGTTCTAGTTTTGAGTTCGTTAAAATCTTCCATGTAAACTCGGCGTCAATGCGCTTTTATGGAAAGGCTTTTGTCCCAGCTGTGGAGTTATACAGACTGATAACAACTGAATTAAAACATCAATGTTTCAGAGAGGCAACCGACTTCAATATTCAACCCTATAATCCCATCCTCTAGGGGGAGGGGGGGAATATTCTCTTCAAATTTATTTAGACCACCCACCAGGTATATCTTATCGAATTAAAAAAAAGAGTCATTAAAATCGCTTCACAATCGGCGAAGATATCGCGTTACACAAAAAATGCCGTCTGTTTTTGACTCGGAGGAAGGGTGGGATGCATTGTCATAGAGACTTAAACAACAAACACTCGGAAGATGATCAATCATCAATGGTATTGATTTCGGCTGGGATTTAAACCCAAGGCCCGTTCCGATCCAATAGGCAATAAGGCTAACTGCTGAACCACACGGTCGCGATTGTCTACGCAATAAGTAGGACATTTATAAGTACTTCTAAAGATAACAAAAATGTATTTATTAAACTTATATTACAGTTTGCATCGGTCTATATAAATCACAAATTTTCAACGCTCCACTGATTACAATGCATTGTATTTCAACTGCACACTGTTAAGAATTTATTTAGTCATTTAAAAATAAAATACGAATCAATGAATGAGCAGACATTATTAGGTTTAAGAAACAGCAACTCTTTTAACTATTTATGTAACGTCTACCAAATACAATACGCGTATCTTGAAAAAAAAAATTCGCGACAATTTGATTGTTTTACAGTTATAGTAGATTTCAGGCAGCCGATATTTCTTGTGTGCCCGGTGCCTGCGGCTTCTTTCTTTTCTCTATACGGCAAGTGTTTGATGATCTGTCAGTGTCAAAGTGATATAATAATTTTCTGATATAATCTGTAATGTACAAAAAAGTCCGAACGTGTTATACCTATACTACCTATATACCTTCTCTAATGAAATGATCGAAATGTTCTAAACGATGGTGAAAACCGTTTAGAATTTACATCCATCGAGACACGTCACTCCATCGGTCACGAACTAAAGCTGTATACGAATTGCATGGCAGACGTTCGTTCGTCCCCTGCTGCAGCTTATGTTTATTCTACTCATTAACCTGACAGTTGTTTACATTCGCAGGCGCAATACTATGGACCGATCACCATCGGGAACCCGCCACAGTCGTTTAAGGTGGTGTTCGACACCGGCTCCTCCAACCTGTGGGTGCCATCCAAGAAGTGTCACTTCACCAACATCGCCTGCTGTACGTAATCGTATTATGTTTCATATCAACGAACAGACTTAAATGTAGCGTAAGTTAATATCCGCCTCACCGCGTCTCCGATGCAGGTCAGCGGACTCTACACAACAACACGTGGTCGTGACGTCTCTCCAGGCTGTGGACTCTTCTCTGCCTACTGGATTGCCAAATTTGGATTTTCCGCCAGCGTTCGGTCACCGGAGCCTCGTTTGTTAGCTGCCTCTTCTCTTGTAGGAGAGATTGGTATCTACCCGTCCCACTCCAGGCAATTATTTATTAGGACCGCATGGAAAGGAGCTTCTTGGCCCTAATTGTCGTTTCACCCGGTGGCCCGTCGCGCGCTGCCCTAGTACATGCGAGTGTTGTTTGTGTTGCGCAGTGCTGCACAACAAGTACGACAGCGGCAACTCGCGCTCGTACGTGAAGAACGGCACCAAGTTCACCATCCACTACGGCTCCGGCAGCCTCTCCGGTTTCCTCTCGCAGGATGACGTCACCGTGAGTACCGCCGACGCGAAGTCGAGCTCTTCTCATCTACGCCTGTGTTATGTAGAAGATTCTGCTGAAGCTCACACTTCTTCTGGGCAGGCGAGGCATTGAGCGTTGGACCGGTTACCCTTGCTCGAGTTGTGTCCACGGCTGAACATATACCTCTCTTTGGGTTTGCCCATACTCACCACACTGGGCAAGAGGGTAGAGTCGGCGGGATTTGCCTCTCTGGTTAGCTAGCGAATTCAATACGTCACGGTCAGGTTACACTCATGGCTATGCCATTCAGTTCCTAGATGCAGTTCAGCCAACTGCAGCCGTCGACCGCTGCGTCATGTTTGCGCAAAGGGACAGCAGAATCACTCTGGTGTACTGAGTGATTCCAAGATCGAAGAAGAATTCTCTGTAGATAATGATTCTGCTGTCCCTGAGTCGATTCCTACGCTACTCGTTAAACTACGGACGATGTCTAGTGTGTCTGATGTGCATGTTCTTGCATGACTTACCTTGTTGTATTGTTTAAATATATATATATATATATATATACCTCATTGTTGTTTTGTTTAAATTCTAAGTTTCTGAACGCTGACACGGATTTTTCGTTGTCAGATTTTGTTCGACGACGTCTAAGTGTTTCAGGCAGGAATTTATACAAGTGATACATAATAATAGCTAATGATTTATTGTTAACTGTACTTACGCACCATTTGTGTGGGCGACGGCCTCGGCGGGTGGCGCAGGTGGGCGGCATCACGGTGCGCGGGCAGGTGTTCGCGGAGGCCATGTCGGAGCCGGGGCTGGCCTTCGTGGCCGCCAAGTTCGACGGCATCCTGGGCATGGCCTTCAAGAGGTACGTCGCTGCGTTGTTTATGTTTTATTGGATTGGAGTGACAAACGTCCACCAGTCCACTGTAAGTAAACGCAACCCGGCACGAGTTAAAATAATAACAACCTTCTAATTTTATTAATTTTGTGAAATCCTTACTCTCAGCACCAGTTCTACCGTATGTATGTACCGTATATTAGGGGAATTATTTATCCAATTTTTAATCTGGATTTGAATTTTCTGAATTTTGGACAATTAAATGATAAACTTTATGCGAACAGTGTAGGACGAACCCCACAAGATGGAGTGACGACCTGCGCAGTGTTGCGGGAAGTCGATGGATGCAGGTGGCTCAGGACCGAGCTTCGTGCCAATCTTTGGGGGAGGCCTATGTTCAGCAGTGGACTTCTGATGGGCTGAAATGATGATGATGATGCGAACTACTTGGCAATGTCCTTGGAGATGAGAGCGAGGACAAGAAGGAGGGATGGGGAGACGGAGTGGTCCTGCGGTTGCCTAACTCACCAAAGGAAATGCAGAAGCGCAAGTTGCCTCTATATCGTGTCGGTATTCTGCGAAGATATGGTACTACCTCGGTCGAGCCGGCACATTCGAACAGCAGCAAAAGCCGCCGCTTGGCTCTACCACGTCTATATATCATATCTTATCAAACCAGTATGAAATTATATTTGTATGAAAGCTATTAAAACTAAAAAATATTATAGTAATACATTTTAATATGATTGTTGTCAGCATTTCCGTGGACGGCGTGACCCCAGTGTTCGATAACATGGTGGCGCAAGGCCTGGCGAAGCCCGTCTTCTCGTTCTACCTCAACCGGTGAGTGAAACTTCTGCAGTTAACTGATTCCTGTACAGAGATGTACCCGATAACCATTTCGATTGCAGAACTTCTTTTGTTTGAAGAAGCACTACTTCAAATTCTGTTAATTCTTCTATTCACGTATATTCTACTCTCCTGCTGACTTCTACTATTGTCTGTGGAAGTTCAGGTACTACCACGTTATGTATAACAACGTCACTAATTATTCTAAAATTTAGAACACAGGCATAGGGTTTCAAAACTGGGTAGATAGAAGATAAAAATCAATGTGTGACAATCGAAATGTTTTATATATACTTTTTTGTCGTAATAAAAACATGGAAAATTTTGTAGTTTGCTAATTTCTTTATAGCAGTTGTTCATCGTTTTTGTGTAAATCTGTTAACTTCACTTCTTAACTTCAACTGACGCGTCAGCCAATATGCTGACGGAACAGAGACTACAAAGTATTATCCCGAGATCTGTCTGTCGGAAAGAGTGTGACCGAGTAGATCGGAAGCGACGCAGTTCTGTGGGAGATGAGCGATTCTACGGACTGCTCTGTGCGTCGTCTTTGAAACCACACTCTGATGTGAGCAACGACAAAGCCAAGCTTATCATATATAATAACATCTTTTAATATCGTATTTATAACATCCCGGACGTCCGTCTGAGCGAGATTAGGATGACTCGAACAGCGTAGAAACGGCAATGCACCGAGCGAGGAAGCGGTTAGTCACCGGTAATCGGTACTTGTACCGCTCCATTGGAAGATGTTTTCAAGCCGCTGAACTGGAAAGGATACGGTATCAACATCAATGGCGAATACATCGCTCACCTTCGATTTCCCGACGACATACTTCTTATGGTCGGATCGCTGGAGGAGCTTAGCACTGTGCTCAATGACCTCAATAGTGTCGCCCAACTGGTTGGTCTTAAAATGAACATGAACAAGTCATGGTCTTCATGTCTAACGTCCATGTGATAACAATCCCGGCTGTTGTTGGGAACATTAGGCTCGAAGTTGTCGACGAGTGACCGATTAGGTAAGTCCAACTTCGACCCAGAGGTCAATGGACAATGCACAGGCTGCGTCGTCCGCCGGGCGGCAAGTCAGTGCGCGGCCTTCCTATCGATCAGTTTAAAAAAAATATTAAAAGATGACTTTGTTTAAAGGGTCATTATAGTATAAAGGAATACGTTGTGCTTCTAACTGCGAGTAACGAGATGGTTATATACAAAGACATTTATTTTGTGTACTCTTTATTTAAAGTGTATAATAAATTAAAGGGTATATGTAAACATCTTGTTGAAACTCGTATTTTATAACTTTTTTATAATATTAAAATGAAAGAAAAACTTATTTGAAATTACTTAACTGAAATAAAAAAATTAAGGTAAAATAAGGTAGGTACGGGAAATAATTTATTTTATTTAACACACATCTCATGATTTTTTGTTTCATTATAAAATAATTCAGGAAATTAGCCAGGGACGGCAGCTGGCTTTCTGCCAGCCAGCCAAGCGGAATGCCCGCCACTGTCCAAAACTTACTAGCCCGTGGATTGAAAATTCTTTGGTAATACTGGTCCGGCTTGTCGTTCTTCCTGCGAAGGCGCGGTGCATTCCCAGCTCCGAGTTGCTGCTGGCGGGTAGGAGCTCGGCCACTTTCTCCACGTGCGTTTGCTTCCACTTCATCGTCGGTCCTATTCTGGGGCACAAGATGAACCCAGCTCCTGTGCACGGAGTGCGTGAACTTCTCCGAGCGTTGTTAGTGGCCGAGCGGCTAGGGTAACGTGAAGATAACGCGAAGGTAACGGGTGGGATGCGTTGCAGCGACCCGAGCGCGGCCCAGGGCGGCGAGATCATCCTGGGCGGGTCGGACCCGGCGCACTACCGCGGCAACTTCACCTACGTGCCCGTGCAGCCCTCCTACTGGCGCTTCCGCATGGACGGCGTGAGCCTCGCCGGACACACCTTCTGCGCTCAGGTCGGTCCGCCTCAGCATCTGTTCAGTCGGAGCTGAAATAATCTAACCTCGTGGTATGGACTTTTAGAGACATAATAAGAAATGAGCAACATTGCAAATTATTTTAATACATATTAAAAATAATATTGAGGGCAATTGCCTTGGGAGGTTCCATTTTTTAAGTATAATTTAAAACGTGTGATATAAATTTAATTTGGCAAAGAAATGAAATTATTTGTTACTATTCATATACATATATTAGATGTATTGTTATTTGTTTATTTTCTTGCACTGACTGGATCAGTGGGCAGCTGTTTGTATTGTCTTGCTTCATTGCCGTATGATTGCAAATGTACTAGCGGACAACTCCGAGAGATAACAATTAGCTGTATTGCTATAAAAAGTGGCACAGCATATCAGCCGGCGATGGGGCCCGAGCTGGAGCGTTCCACGAGCGGGTCGGGCTCGCTCGCCGCGGCGGTGCGTGAGTGCGATTGTGCGTGCGTGTGCGCAGGGCTGCTCCGCCATCGCCGACACGGGCACGTCGCTGGTGGGCGGGCCAGTGGCCGAGGTGGAGGCCCTGAACCGCGCGTTGGGCGCCGTGCCGGTGGCCGCGGGGCAGTACGCGCTCGACTGCGCGCTGCTGCCGCACCTGCCGCGCGTCACCTTCACCATCGGCGGCAGCAGCTTCGCGCTCGACGGCCAGGACTACGTGCTGAGGGTGAGTCCGAACCGAGCCGCGCAGCCGACTTCACTTTACGAGTCATTTTCTAAAGAGTTATCGAGCATTTTGTTACCGTACATGCGGCGTGCCGCCGGCGAGCTCGGCGTCGCTGCCCTCACTCTGGCACCGCTCCACGCCACCCAGTCTGTTGAGATTTGGGTTTGACTGGTCCGGATAGAAGATATTCTACAGCAGTCGGTCGACAGAATCTCGTTATATGATAACGGTATATAATTCACGGTACATATCCCAGAAGAGGATTTTAAAATGTACTCAGGGAAATGGCACAATCACATTCTCAAAGACTCAACTTATTCAGATAATGAGCAGCATAAGGGGAGTCAAGCGGCGGCTTTTGATGTTGCTTGAATGGGCCGCCTCGACCGGGGTAGTGCCATGGTCTCGCAGATTACCAGCGTGAAGTAGAGGCACCTTGTGTGCTAACCGGATGCCCACTCTCTCTCCCCTCTATTCCTTCCCTCTCCCCAAATATTTATAGGTCGACGGCGCACCTCGAGCTCCTCTGGTGGAGCAGATTTAATAAACCAAAATCATAGCACCGCCTCAGCCTGCATCCTGCAGCCGCGAGCCGCAGCGGTGGCCGATACTGCAGCAGCAACTCCGCGGCAAATTTATCCAACACATTAATCATTGGCTGTGGCCCGGTTGCGTCATGCGGCCCGTGTCACTGAGTCCGGTTCCTTTGTTGAGGCGTCAGGCTCACGAGCGCTGTGCGCTGTCGGCAGGTGTCGCAGTTCGGTAAAACGATCTGCCTGTCGGGCTTCATGGGGCTGGACATCCCGCCGCCCAACGGGCCCATGTGGATCCTGGGCGACGTGTTCATCGGCAAGTACTACACCGAGTTCGACGTCGCCAACAAGCGGCTGGGCTTCGCGCCCGCCGTGTAGGCGAGCCGCGATGCAGCGGCCGGTACAAACCCTGCGCCCTTACCTTTAGACACTCTTTACAAAATACTCCAATATAACACAATAAAGGCAGCCTCTTCATTTAAATAGTTATAGTTGATCCTCCCAGTGGTGCTTTAAAATATAATATTAAAACTTCTATAGTAGACGTCGGTTCGCCGAGCTCTGTATTTTCTTTTGTTCAACCAAACTACCAAAAATTTCAAAAAAAAACCGATCCCTTGATGTGACTTCCCTTCCGCTCTGACCAGCCTCCGTTGAACTGTAGACAGCAGCAGACTGCTGCGGCTGCAGCTTAGTTTTTAAAATGTAGTGTTTGCTATTTTTGGTTATTATTAGTATACAATAGTTTTAGAACACGATTAATGTCCTATGCTCAGAACAAAGAGCGATACTGCAATGAGATTTGAGAATATTAATAAGAATTTTGAATGCCCACTGCGTATTTGTAACCATCATTTGGCACAAAAACAAAAAATGTTTGCCAGATATTGTCCATCTGTTTGTTCCGCGATATAATTAGCAGGTGACGAACTCGCCATACAGTTTCATTGAAGACGCGATTTTGTGAAGCGTCGCGTTAGAACTCTGTGCAAGGCTGCGCTTCGACGAAACCCAAGATCACTTGCTAGTCGTGCTGGAGGGCTGGAGGGCTGGGGGCTGGAGGGCTGGGGGCTGGGGGGCTGGGGGGCTGGAGGCGTATGACCCACACTGTCAATGGTTGTATCACTGTTCAAGTACAGATTCGTTCGTATAACATTGTTAGCCTAAATATTATACTCCAATTCATCAGTAGATTCCTAAACCCCCTGCCGAATCTCTCTCAATTGTAAAATAATGGGCATGCAGTAGAAAGAAGGTTTTCGAGACATTATTATTATTACAATGAATTTGTCGCTTCCCGCTTTGTGCAATAAATGTTTTTAAATATAATCCTTTGTTTCACTTCACCTTACCTTGACAGCTTGTTAACAGTTAGCCAGCAGGACATAGACCTCTCTCATAATGCGGCCTCGCCAGTCGCCGCGCTCGGCGGGCGGATTGCCGGTGCCGCTCCCGCACGCCTCGCACCGTACACATCGGTTCGCTTCATTTTGGCTCTGCTATCGTTCGAGATGGTTATTCCGCCATCTGCTTCCGTAGCCGTCGCCTCGTACGGGCCCCGCGGCGGGCGAGGCGCACGCGACCTGCAGCTCAGTTGTCCGCTGCCGTGTTGCCGTGCCGTCGTCCGCCGGTCGCAAGTTATCGGCGTGGGCGGAGCGGGCCGGGCGAGCGGGCGACAGCAGCATGTGCAGGGAATGCTTGCGCACAAACATCTGTTGCCGTGAAGTTGAGCCGCATGACGACGGGGCGGCCTCTCTCCGAATGTCTTAGATGTTTACGTCAAAATTAGTATTCCGTTATTACGTCGCCATCCCGCCACGTGGACGACATCGCTCGAGACACTCGGCAAATGTCCTTCTGTTTTACTCTTGCCTTCTTACTTAAATATTTGAATAATTACTTAAACACCGAACAGCGTGTAAGTTAATCTCAAAACATACAAGTGCATAAAGCTGGAGATCACGATGAAAATAGCTCCTAACTACAAGAATCCGTAAATGAAAATAGGTAGTTGCGTTGCTTTTAGATAATTTATTTATAGCATGTCCATATTGCGAACTTTAAGCGCACTATACTTACATAAGTTTGTGTGTGCAGAGAAGGTCATTGTCGGGTTCCGGTACCGAGGCACGGTTCTATTTTGAATTTCTTTTACTTTAAAAAACCGAGGGGCTCGACCGGGGCAGTGGAGGCTGCTTGTGCTCCCGCGCATCGCGCAGTTTGCTCGTGTGCCCACTTCCCCATTAAATACAACTTAACGGTTGAGACGATGACCACCGCGAGTGCACGTGCGTATTGTTCACAGTAACCAATTATTGATTGAAATACGCACGTTGCCGATTGCTATGCTTTTTGTCACGATACCCATCAATTGTACCAGAACATGTCTAGTGAAGTTTATCTATTGATATACTTGCCGAGACATGCGTATCTGTTGGACCCGACGGAGAGGCCACGAACGGCCGCGGGCTACCTTGATGCAAGCCCAGCGGTGCGCCGCCGCCCCGAGCGCCGCGCCCGTGTGCGTGTGCTCGGAGAACTTCTCGCTGTTAGCCGTATTGGCCTCGAGGCCGCAAGTGTTTCATTATAAGTACGTGTACAAGTGCACTTATACTGCTTACCTCCGTTCGATAAGCAATCTGTGGACCGTCCAAGGGAGGTTCGGACCTCGTCTCGGACGGTCGAGTTGTGTCCTTAGCTTTGGACGGTAAGAGCCGCCCCGACACGCGGGTGTCATGTCTGCACGATACGCTGTTATGCGTCGGCGGGCCCTGACAGCCGTAATTATTCTGGCTTTATACCTTCCGAACCGGAATACAACCGTATTCACACGGCTGCCGGCCCGGCCCACACCGGGACAGTGAAGTACTATAAATGTATTTTCCGCTGACCTAATACGAATTAAGAAGGCACAATTCCGAGATCATAGTGCCAGAGACCTACCGCGGTGCAGCAGACAGCACCGTGCACAAAGGTGCGCGCGCACGGTTCATTCGCTAGCATCACCACTGCATGCGTAAAACTAAATTTAAAACAAAGTTTTAAGAAACAACCGACTTCAACCCCTATTTTCCCGCCCTTCGGCATCGAGTATTGTTTTCAAATTCACATGGGGCGGCCACCCTTGAGGTATTGCCTATTCAAAGAATCGTCAAAAATTTTACAATCGGCGAAGATATCGCGTAACGTACAGACAAATAGATAACCTTCACCTTTTTTGAAGTCTGTTGTAAATAGGAACTTAACCCTTCGTGTGTCCTAACTTTTAAACATTAAGAAGTCCATTGCTACTGTCACGACGGGTGGGCGCGCTGGTGCCCGGACGCGGCAGGTCGCGACCCATCGCCGCCGACCACCAATACCAATGGCGTGTGGCAGTCTGAATGTTGTTTTTGAACTCGGTTGTGGTGCGAAATGAATACTCGCTTTGTCTCAATTAACGCTATATTATTTAAATAAAACATTAAGTAAAATAAATTGTCCGTAGATAAATTATAATTACAATAATCTGATAGAACACCTGCCGGCGCCGCGCCGCCTCACGGCACTGAGTCCCCCGCACTGCCCGCACTGGCCCGCACTACACTATGCCCAGTTTGTGTTTTTTCCTGAACTTTTTCACGTACGCCTCCACGAGGGCTTGGATTTTGGTCGGATTGATTTCACCGGACTTGTTATGGCAGATCTGAAACAGACAAATATCACAGTGAATGCTCCGCGGCGTCGCGGCGGTTGCGGGGATCCCCTCAACTCGCACAACGCACTGTCGCGTCACTGCTTCACATGGTCACTCGGCGGTTAGCGCACTGCCGAGCCCCGCATATGGGAGGGCAAGGACGAGTAGCGCCTCTTGTGTTTGCCCGTTCATTTACGGCGCTATGATATCACCTGCGCAGTACACACTAGCCGAGTGGTTAAGGGTTTTGCCTCCGAATGAGGACACTCGAGTTCCATCCCTTAAGTGGAGGGCTCGTACACATTGTAAAAAACAGTGGATTTTGTCAATAAAATAAAATATTATAAAAAAAATCTCCTCGCTGAGTCTGTCTGTCTGTCAGCGCGCATGACTTACTCCGTAGCTACTGAACGGATTTTATTCAGTTTATTTTCACTACTAAACAAACAGTGTGTGTCTAAAGAGAAGTTAAGTGAAAGTAACAACAACGAATCATAATTACAGTAACAACGAACGCACAACATAGGACTCTTGTGAAAGTGGATTAACACGTTATAACCTTAAACCCTTTAGTGTTCGACGCAAGCGTTCGGACATCTTGTTTCTGTTCAAAACTATCCATGGTCCGGTGTTCTGCCATGACTCTTTAAAAAGGATGGATTTGGTAACTCCGCGTTCTGCTAGTCGTCGAACAGAAAGACTTTTAATTTGCCAGTTTGTCGAACTAAAGTAAGACAGCATTCTCCAGTCCATCGCATGTTATCATTGTAAGGATGTACTGTGTTCATCATTTGGTATGTTCAACGGTTCCTTGGCTTCGGCCAAAGTACTTATTACTAAATTATTAACTAAATGTATCTAAAATAATATTGTAAACAATTGCAATGTTTAGGTCTGTTTGTTGAACTGGCAGAAAAAGCTTTTTTCGGACTTTTTTTTTATAACACTTTCATGTTGCTACTTTTAAATAAACAGTTTTTCATCTGTTTCTTTAAATACAGGCTCCAGCGCTGCAGGCGGCGCGCGTTCCGATTGAGACTTTTATTGATTGATTAATAATTAACAAGAATATTTTACACACGATTGACAATTCAAAATAATTGAAAATAGATGTTAAAAGAAAATTAATTTATCGTTTGAGACGCGCTCGCATGACGCGGGAGTGCTTTTTTCAAATCTATTGTTTAAGGATATAAGAAAAACAAGAAGAAATAATTTGCACGTTGTTAGAGAGCTCGGTCTCTGTGGGCATGCTCGCTCACGTGGCGGAGGTGTGTGAGTTATGGAAATGTTTCGAGTCAACACAAATCCAGCGGACATTTTGAATCATTTTCATGAAGAACATAGAAGCCGGCGGCATTTTATACGTGACAACAATTTGTGGGAATATTGATGCACTGCTGCAGATGCAGTCTTACAAAAGAATCCACGATACCATCTGTTTGTCTGCAAACCTTTGTCGTAATTTTCGAAAATATGCCTTTATTTACGAAAATAAATCAATCTTTTCCAATACTGTAACTAAAATGACCAATGATTTGATAAAACAAATTATAAATCCTTCAAACGACCGTCCCCAGCTGCACGCTCCACACGTGGTATACTCGTGTGCAATGTCGTTTTTAAAATGCGACCCATTTCTACCCCCATCGACAGTGACCCAAGCTCAGGTCTCACAGCGCCCGCGGGCTCCTGCGAGTCTATCCTTCGTTAGGCTGTTAGCGTCGCGACGCAGAGCGGTGCTGGTCTCGGCTCGCGGGTCAGCTCGCCGGGTCCACGGCGCGTGTCCTGCCCGTTGGGTTCCAGTCGGTCGGTGGCGCCGGCTTAAGGCTGATCCCGACGTAACCGGTCAATCCGTCTCGCGGAGTGTTCCCCCGCTGACCACAGGACGAGGCGCTGGCGACCGACTGACTGATTGCGGGAAATCCATCCGAGAACGCCGGACCAAAGTCTACAGACCAGCGACGGGAAGCAGCGGAAGCACCAGCACCAGCACCAGCACGCCGGCAAAGCTTCTATGAATTCTTTTATGAAAATACCTATGTCTATGTCCAGTTGGCATTTACAGGCTGATGAAATGAAACATTGACTTCATTAGCACATTACGTTACCATATCCACATAATACTATTGTACTAAGTGCCGAGCTCCTCCTCTACGTGGGGGACCTCTGGGCGGGCACCACCCACCCTCTTACCCATTTCCGCCACCAAAAAGCAGTTGAACCACTGCTGTGTTAATGTTTGAATGATATACAGAGCCGGTGTAATTAATGGCTGTGAGACGAGAGAGAAACTCCCCAGGGGTGACAACGCAGCTGTAACCTTCTCCGATTGAAGTTGTTTGCAGGTGTCCAGGTGCTGCACTAGCCACTTACCATCTGGTGGTCTATTACTCGTTAGTCGTCCCAATCCAATAAAAATTTAAAATTAGCTTTTTTATTTTCCCACATTGTCAAATACAATTGGTAAAATTAGTGTTACAGAAGAATATATAGATAGGGACCGGCCATACCTTAGGTACGGCGCGCCGAAGTATGTCTTTGTACTCCTCCTTCGTGACGTGTTTTTTATTGTAGTGCGGCTTCAGCACCAGCTTCACCTCCTCCACCACACGCTCCTGGCGGTTCAGCTTCTTCAAGAACTGCGGACGGATCAGTTGCGATGTAAACTAACACGTCTCCGGGTAGAACACGAGGTGGCATTTATGACTATTAGTGGATAAATGAACAGAATCATAAGAGAGATAGGCTACGATAGCCGAATGGTTAGTGTACCTTCTTACGAATCGAGTTCTTCCCCAGTTCCCGAGTTGAGAACTGGTGGAGTTTTTCAAAACTTATATGCGATATGTATCGATGGGGCACTGAGTCTGGGCACCGAGGTTCACCACAGGCCTCCTCCGTAAGGAGGATATGTCATAATCGCCACGCTCGGCAAGAGGGCGGGCGACCGCAGTACGCTTATACGGCGTGTGATAGTGTGCGAGACGGTTGTCCCGCCGTCGGTCGGCAGCCACTGCGATGTTGTAGGCGTTCCGCTAGTCGCCGCAGTAAGAAAGGGGCTCTGGCACATTCCTACGCCTGTACCACACTGCTATGCAACAAAAACAAATGTTATAATTATCACATTCCCGTGCACGGTTTCCCGTGTTGTTAACCATGTCTGGGTTAAACTAAACACACGGAATTATTGTGAATTTATTTATGGTGTAGCGGATAAGGCATCCAGTGAAAAATGGGTTGAAAGGACCAAAATGTCTAGACCTCGGACCAATTATCACCTTAACGGAGCTATAGGTTGTTGCCGCTCTTGTATAAAACGTGTCTGTATGCCGCCCGACCAGACGGAACGTGTAATATTAATAAATATCATTAATCTGGCGAGAAAGTTAGTGAAAACTGATAATATGGTGTGCTCTTTCGCTTTCTTCCTCCTATCTAATGTTACATTCAGAAAAAGCAAATTGAAAGAAAGAAAAAAAAATACTTTCGTTCATCGCCACAACTCAAGTAACACACGATGAAACTTAACATAACAAACAAATTGGATTCATTGAGTTGCAGCAACGAAGCGGCGCCGACGCAGCGCGATGCTGCAGCAGTGCTTAGCGAACAGCCACAGCGCCGGTGTTCTGTCGGCGCCATGGATATTTTCTCAATGAAAATTTTTTCAAATTAAATTTTAATCAATGAAAATCTCACATTTGAAGCTTTTACTTCTTTGACCTCCCCTGTATTGGTATTGGGTGTACGGTTGAAACAATGAAATGCTTACTTGTGGGATCTAGGAGGATCAGGAGGTGGCATTGGAGGTATTAGGACTAGGTGAACACTCACTTTGCTCTTGACCTGCATCTCGACGGCGGAGCTCGGCAGGTCGTCCAGGATTTTCAGGTTGTCTTCATCGATCTTTACACCAACATGCGTTTTGTTTCCTGTGAAATTATAGCGAGTAAATTTTTAACTTCGCGATATTATGGAAAGATAATAACAATTAGGTACGTCATAAATGTAAACATTGGTTCAAATTTTAAGTTTGCATTATGTTTGAAGACCTTGTAACCATTTAAACCGAAAAAAATATCGGAATCTATATTTATATATATATATATATATATATATATTTAGACGTGACGCATTGTCTCGACATGGAACTATGCGTTCCATGAGATCGGGTCGAGACGCACACAGCTTACCTTTCTTCTTGTTGAGTTTGACGGGCACTTTAGCGGCCGAGGACTTGTTCCTGCGCATACGCGGCGCTCGGTCGAACAGCGCCTCGAAGGCGTCGCGGCGCGCCCTGCCGGCGCCCGGCGGCGGCGAGAACAGGTCGCCGAAGTCACTCGAGCCCGGCGAGTACGGCGAGTCGTCCGCCGCGTCCTCGTGCCGCGCCATCGGCTTCACCGGCGCCGACTTGATGGGCTCCGCCTTGCCCACGAACAGCTTGGGCGCGCGCGGCTCGCCCGCCTCCGCCTGCGTCTGCGCGCCTGGCGGCGGCTCCGGCGACACGTCGCGCGTCGACTGCAGCAGCGCCAGCACCTTCTCCATCGGCGACAGTGGCCGCCGCGACAGCACCTCGTCGGCCGACAAGTTGGTGCGCTGCGCCGCCTCCAGCGTCATGGAGCGCGGTTCGCCCGCCGCCGCTCCCGGCCCCGGCCCCGCGGCCGCCGCCGGGCCCGCCTCCGTCCCCGGCCCAGATCCCGACCCCGCTGGTCCGCCCGGCGACGCGGACGGTGAGCGCGTCGGCTCGAACGGGTCGTAGGCGTCCGGCGAGCGCGGCGAGTGCGGCGAGGGCGGGGAGTGCGGCTCGGCCGGCGACGGCAGCGACGCGGTGGGCTGCGCCGGCGCGCCGGGCTCGGGCGGCGTCTTGGGGCCGGCGGGCGGTGGGCCGGGCGCGGGCTCCGGCGGCGCGGGCCCGGCCGGCGCGCAGGCCTCGGGGCCCGTGCCGGCCGGGCCCGCGCTCGGCTCCTTGTCTCCGTGATCGCTATCGCTCAGCACTATCACGTTCTTGGGCGACGGCGTCAGCTCGCGGAACGGAGACCGCTCGAGGTCGATGATAGCGACCGGCTTCGCGGTTTCCGTTTCCGGCGCGATCGCGGCGCGTTTCCGCTTCCTCTTCTCGCGTTTCGTCTCTCGGCGTTTGCGCTTCTCGCCCTGCTCCTCCCGCTCCTGGTCCTTGAAGCTGACGCTGACGAGGATGTTATCGCCTGACGTGAACACCTCCTTGGAGGGGCCGCCGACGTCGCGGCCGCGCTTGTGCCGCTGACGGTCCGGGTCTCGGCGCCTCTTCTCCTTGCGCTTCCGTTTGTCGTCGGCGGCGACGACGACCCTCAGATGTCGGGGATCGGGAGACAGATCGGGAGGCGGGGTGCGCGGGGACAGGAGACGCGAGTCGACGGAGGGCGGGGACCAATCGATGGGTGCGTGAAGCAGTTCTGGCTCGGGGGAGCGGCTCGCGGTGAGGCGTTTGTTCTTTTTCCTCTTCGGTGATTTCTGGCGCGGCGAGCGGCGGCGCGACAAAGGTCGCTCAGAACGCGAGCGTTTCTTCTTTTTGGCCGGTTTGGGCTTGGGGCTCTTGGACGCGGACCTGCGGCGCTTTCTGCCGCGCGACACCGAACGTCGGCGTCGCGGCGGCGTGCGGCGTCGCTGCGATATTGAGCGTCGTCGCTTCCGCTCGGGGGAACGGCGCGGCGAGCGGCACGGTGAGCGGCGCGGCGACACGCGCGGCGTGGCCGAGCGCGGCGACAGTGACACGCGGCCGCGACCTCGCGACACGGAGCGGCGACCTCTGTGCGGAGACGCTCGGCCTCTCATTGGCGATGCGCGTATTCGTGACGGCGACAGTCTGCTTCTCGACGGGGTCCTCCGGCCTCTGGAGGGGGATTTCCTTCCAAGCGAGTGAGACCTGCGACCGCGAGATAACGACCTTGGAATTCTCGAGAGGGTCCTCCGATTTCGGGAGAGAGATTTTCGTCCCCGAGACAAGGATCGACGAGTCCTCGATAGTGACTTTCGTCCCCTGGACAGCGATCTTCTTATTCTAGATAACGAGGTTCGGCCTCTAGACACCGATCGGCGGCTTCGCGAGAAGGATCTGCGAACCCGCGTCGGCGACTGAGCGCCGAGCGGCGAGAGGGAAGTGGAGCGCAGCCGCGGCGAAATGTCTCTCCCGAAGGCATCTTTTAGTTTTTTCCTTTTCTCAGACACCACAGTTCGGACATCGTATCGCTCCAAATCTTTTCTTTTTTCTTTTCTTCGTTTTTGTTTTTCTTCAGCGGTTTCACTCGATGCACGCCGTTCTTTCTTACTCTTACTTTTTTCGTCTTTGTCTCTATCTCTGTAATTCCTTTCTTTGCCAGTTTTACTAAGTTTCTTGAAAGAAATATCACTTTTTTTATTCTTACTTTTGTTCTTATCTTTTCCATCTCTTTTGGATTCCTTCTTTCTTTTCTTTTTGCCTTCTTCGCGATCTTCCCCTTTGACTTCTTTCTTTTTGTCTAGAACTTCTCTTTCTTCGTCTGCGACGACCATTTGTATTCTCGCAGGGGAGGTGTGCGACGCTTCAGAAGGGGCTTTTTCATTTTCAGAGAACATTTCGTTTCCTTCATCCTCAGATATCATTTCCGTGTCCAGGCCCTCTATACCTTTTTCTTTTTCGGTTTCGAGTGATGTGTCCTTCGACTTGTTTTCGTCGAGACAAGGCGTGTAACTACGTTCATCTTCAGTTTCGCTGATAGATTCAGTCATTTTTTCTACACCTTCATCATTGTTGTCTACGGAGGCCTTTTCTGGAGATTGCTGAACCTTAAGGCAGAGTTCATCATCTGAGTCATCCTCCGATGGCATCTCGTTGTCAGATTTTTCATTATCTGATCTTACAACATCACTCTCCTTATCATTATCAACCTCTTTTAATTGGGGCTCAATTGTTAATGGGACATTTGTTTCGTCATTGTGTTCTGTGTCCAAATCACTTGTAGATAATTCATTTTCCTGGTTCTGAATTTCACTCGTATCTGATTCAATTAAACTATGGTCGTTTTTAATATTATCTTCATCTAACTGATCCGAAACGGGAGACGCGACCGGTACCACGGACTCAGTGTTCTCTAAAGTCACAGTTTCTTCATTTTGAGCCTCTTTGTTACTAGAACATTCTTGTACTTTAACAAAGCTTTCGTTTATATTATCAATTAATTTTTCATCTATTACTAACTCAGAAGTAGATTCAGACGTTTTAGTCTTTTCTGCCTTATCGATCATCTCAGCTTCTTCACTTGTATCTTCTTCATCATATAAAGTTAATTGTCTTTTAATAAGTGACGGTGTATTCAGTTTTATTTTAATAGGATTTCGCGTGTTAGTTGTTATAGGACATCTTTTTGAAATTTTTTCTTTATATTCTTCCTCAGTTTTCTTTTTTATGTAATTGTCGGCGGTAGAATAGTTAGGTTTGGTATTGATCGTGGTGACTTCTAAATTCGTTGAACTGGTAACCGTTTCAACTTCCAGCAGTTTCGACATTTCATTCGAAGCCGTAGACTCGGGCTGCGACATGTCATCATCTTCTTGTACAAGATCTTCGAGATTGTCTTGAGGCACTTCTTTCGGAACATTCGCAACAGTCAAATTGCTATTATTAGCTATGTGCACACTTGTAGCCGAATAAATAGAGAAATTTGGACAGTCACCATCAGAGTCCTCGTCGCTTTTATCATTATGCGACATATCTTGAACCTTGGGGGAAACAATAAGATTCTTGTGTTCTTTTAGCACTTGTCTCACTGCACTGTCTAAAATATTATGGGGGACATTAATTGTACTCGTGTCTATTCCAGCTAATATGTTTTGAACTGCGGCAGGAGTCGGTGGAGGAGATGGTTCTGGAACTGCTGGTAAGGAGACGGTTTTCTCTCCGTCACAACTATCATCGTCGTTGGTCGGCTCGGTCGGATCATACTTCTCCGTATCAATCACTAATCCCGAATCACTCCTTTCGTCCTCTGACTTTTCGACTTCTGGCATCTTAGCAAAATTAAAAAGTGGCGGTTCTGGTAATGGCTGAAAGTTTGTTGTTGTTTGCGATTTATCTACAACAGGAGTCTCCGAGCGTGTGAACATTTCGTTGTTGAGCGACCTCATCGGAGGAGGTGCTTGTCCCATTCGCATGTCCAGAGGATTTTCGAATCCACCAAAAGAATGTCTATTTTGTAATAATTGGTTTTCTGGTCTAGGTCCAGGCGTCCCGATGGGAAATGGTTGCCAGGATGTACCCAAGCTGTATCGTCCCAGGCCTTGATCATTCAGCCTCTGATGTTGATGCTGTGCAAAGTTTGGTCCTCTGTTTGTGTCGTTCGGAGCTTGTCTTCTAGATCTGTCCAAGTAACTCCTACTTTCATCGTTGTCATTGTGCGAGTACTGCGGCGGCCTCCTTGTATAATTGTCGTACGAATCGGAGTCATCACGTCGCATGTTGTTATTTTGATAGTTCATGTTGCCTTGCCGATTTTGGTAGCCCCCTCCTCCATAATTATTGTCATAGTTATTGCCTCTGTTGAAATTATTTGAGTTTTGTTCCCTGTGGTAATTCCCGCGGTAGCCACCGGCCCAGCCGCCGCCACGGGACTGTCCGGGATATGATGGCGCTTTTTTAGTGGCGTCTTCGCCTTTTGATAAATCAAGTTTGTCGTTGGCAGTCGGCGCACTGACTTTTTTGGGCAATATACTTTGTTTCTTTGTTTGTAGTTTAATATCAACATTACCATCCACTGAGATAGAGACAATAGAGTTTTTAGAATGTAATAATGTTTGACTCTCCATAATATTAGAAAGTATGTCTGGGGCCGAAGTAGCATGAGGAGGGGATGGGATCGCAATCATCTTTCTTCTTGCCTGAAAACAAAACAGACATAATTAAATATCCGTGATTTTAATTTAAATAATATGTTATTGTAATAATATAATTTACCTGTCTGTATGCACTAAGAATATTAGATGTTGGTCTCATAGCCACAGCAGTCATAGGCCCATTAGATATGTTTAGATCTTGTTCATCATCATCTGTGAAATAATTTAGCTGGTGTGCATTGCCAAAGAGACTCAGGGAAGGAATGCCTGCCCTCTGTCGGCGTATAGATAAGTCTTGGCCTCCAGAGGTTGATGCTCCCTTTTGCTCTAGACGTTGATCTGTTTTCATGTTGGCCAACTTTGCTCTGACACTCGCACGGACGTGCGATCGACGCGCAGCTGTTCGTGTCTGTCGTCTTTTTGTCTAAAAATAAATGTCAATTTTTATTTAGAAGAAACTTTATACAATTGTACATGTAATATCCATGTGTTATCAACGTAAGATTCTGCCACCCCCTTTCTTCCCAATGGGAATATTTTAATAATTGCATGGCAATCTTCAGAAGCTAAAACAGGGTTTTGGAGTTGTGCCAAATGAAAAACCATAACTTCTATGGATGACCTACAAGTAAGAAAAGGCCACCCAACACATTACACACTAGGGCTATGGCTCTCTGAATTCTTCTTATATGACTGGCTGCTCAGCTCAAAATTATTGAATAATTTAAGTGATTGTGGGTGTCCATGTGCACTTTATGTATCTAAACTGCCTGTGGGAGGTAACATTTTTCTAAAAGAAAAAGTTATGGGCTGTTTGAAAATAATTCCAAAACATTTTAATTTTTGTGTGTTTGGCAAACACAATGCATAATCTTGATATAGTGTTTATTATGCTTAATTAACACTGTATTAATTTTATAATAAGAATGACTCCTCTTATAATTATCATTACAGATACTTAATTTTGACAATTTTCCTGACACTATTTATTTTTATATGATAGTGGTTTACACCAAGAGTACCAATAATATGAATTTAAACCCAGAACTCACCGCTCTGTTCAAGAACATTGACCCCTGCATGTCTCCTGTGTTGTGTGGAATTTATAAACATAAATAGAACATGGACAGACCAATCGGGAACAATTATTTGTAGCACATACAAATATTAGTCCCATTGAGAAACTTAGTTGCAGCAAAGCTGTCTGCTGAAGCACTGGGCTGATTGAGCCAATGTCCATTATGAGTGTTAGATTATTGTGAAATTGTAATTGAAAATAATTCCTTATAAAAACCGGTAATGAATTTATTGGCCAACACACCCAAACAACTATTAAGATGGTGACAATTATATGTCACTGGTCATAAGAGTATTGATGGGGTACATCCCATCCCCAGATTACTCTTGAATGGGTTACGAAAAAAACTCAGCCAAACAGCATTGGGAACAGTCTGTGGAATTTTTATATTAAGTACTTTACATTCTTCCAAGTCTAGATACTGACCCGTCTTTTCCTTACTCTCCTTTTAACTCTCCTAGTTACAGGAAATTTACCATTTTCTTCAATTTCATACTCTATAATAACTGTTTTGGTCCTCCTTGGTTTGTGCCTCCTGCGCTTAGTTCCTGTTGTTCTTCTTGAAGTATGAGTAGTACTTCTATGTGATGATCTGGAGCCACGGGATGTAGTTGGTATTTCATTTAAATTGTTATGCCTCCCATTTGACGTTGAAGGCTCATCTACAGCAGTCCTATTTCTTGATGACCTTCTAACATTTCTATGCTGTCTGAGTGCTGATGCTCTTGGACCTTCAGGCAATTCCAAGTCCTCAATACCAGAGTATAATTCATCAACTTCTGAGTTATGGATAACATCCAGGAGGTCATCACAATTTGGACAAAGCCATTGATTTAATGGTACCTGAAAAATTTACAAATATGATAATTATAAACTGCAATATCTTTATTAAGTGGATTTTGCACTTTCTTGATGACATCTTATGATCAATATACTAATTAACAAAATTGCATTTTATAAAGAAAAAGGAATAAAAGAAACTGTCCTATTTTACAATTTAGCTTTTTAAAATAAAATTATTATTCATCACTTTAACAATGAAAGAACAAACTATATACATTTTTTGCTGTTCCTTTATATATTACAACTTAGTACCTCATTTAAGGGGGGTGTTAGGCACTGCATGTGATATCCAAGGTCACATCCATCACAAAGAAGCATAGTTTCTTCATTATCTGTCCTTCCACACACCTACAAATACAAATAATTGTGTTAGTTTCACTATAATTTTTTTCCCTATCAAACTGCATTTACATATATTACTGGTGAAAAATTGTCAAATCTATGAAATTTTAAATTTAAAGATTTAAAAATTACAAATAAATTGTATACAGTATTAGAACTTGCTTTTTCTCATCTACATTATAATATAATAAGAAGCTAAACATGATTTAAATACTATACCAACCTCACAGACTGTTAAATCTTCTAATACTAATATATCTACAGAAGGTCTGCGTTCAACCACCTTAACGGGTTCTGTGCGCAGGACACGGCCACCAGCACAAGCTCTCACAACAATAAAATCAAATGTCATCCTATCAACAGGGCATGTGTTCACATTCTTTGACCATTCCATTATGCAGTCCAAGCAAAAAATGTGCTCACAGCTTTGCGGTGTACCCACTTCTTGGTTTGTGAACCGTAAAAGACAGATAGAACATTTGTCAGAGTTGCCTTCAGAACTATCAGATGCAAATCCTGAAAGTGGTTTCGCGGCCGAAGTTACAGACACAGATTTAGGTGAGTTTGAGTGGTCAGTGGCCCAACCAGACGTGTCGCTTTCATCTTCTGAATCCCGCAACTTAGGTAGGGTGCGTCTTTGCCGCACTCCACCGAACATCACTGAGCTTCCACTACTGCTGCCTGCCTCATCGTCGCTTATTACCTGAAAATCCATGGCATTGAATCACTGATAAATTTAGGCATGCCTAGCAGGTTAGTAAAGTAAGTCAAATATTCACCCTAAGTCTCTTTCTACGTGTCCCCGCCACGCCAACGCTACCGTCGCTATCGGAGTCCGATGTTGACGATAAGAGAACTACTTTTTTAATTTTACGTTTAGATCGCACGGGCGAGCCATCGCTGCCCTCCTCACTCATCCTGAGAGGTAAACACCGATTCCCAAGTGCTGCTTCAGTACGCACGACACGAAGCGATTTGCAAAGGTGTAAATGACCTTTGCAGGTAAATTGTTACAACATCCGAGCCGAAAATTATTGAATTCATTAAGCCTTGATATAAAAGAACTTTGTGAAGACTATCTAATTGCATTTAAATAGGGCATACGCGATATCCGAAATTATTTTTATATTTTGACAGCAAGCCGCTTTCGACGGTCAAGCGGCCATTTTCATTATTGCGATTCATAGACAAAATTATATATTGGCTTTGTTTGTTTTTGAATTAAGTAGATAATACAAATTTGCCTTTTGTTCGTTATAATGAAAAAGTGATTTCGCTTCCGAGTTCTGTTAAGAACCTTGATTTATATATTGATAACACTTTAAACTGGAGAAAACGAGTTACCAAAAGAAGCCGTACGGTTTCAGCTACGATACGAGTGCTCTACCGTCTTAAAAAATTTGTTCCATTTGAAACTAAGCTTAAGCTTCAGACTCATTCCATCTATTATATATTATGCAGATGTGTGCTACTCTGACTCTGACTAACCAAGCTTGTAAAGAAGATCTTCTTTACAAGCTTGGTTACACTACTCTGGAATTCCATGCCCGAAAATGTTAGGAAAATTTATAGTTCAAAATACTGGTATGTGAACACCTTTTTAAGACTATTGTAATAATTTTAAGTATCAATAATAAACATGAAGGTTTTAAGTACTAATATATAAATTGAATTTAATAATATTTCAGTGACCTATTCATATCATATAATTATGCAGGAAAGGAGTTCCCTTGTAAGTAAAAATATACTTGTGTCAGAAGATTCTGCTTGATTTCCGTTTGGAAGTGGAGGAGGGAGGGGGTGGGGTTCCCCCCTCCCAACCCTTTTTCCTACCCTTTTTTTGATAATCCCCGATTCTAAATATGTAGATAGTACTATAAATAGTATATTGAGTCACATAGAATTTATGGATTAATAGTAATCATAAAGAATGAATTAACATACACATTGACAGTCCCAAGCCTGTCAAAGTATGTGAAAAAGATATAATCGCCACATGTAAAATACAACTGACAGTGATTTATTGCCCGTGATATAATGGAGACAATTTTTTTTTATTTAATCTAAATTAATTCACAGTTCGTAGTTAGAGAGTCGTACGTATGTGTGCTTTTCTCGCACTTAGTATTTTTTTTATATAAGAAGGGGGCAAACGAGCATGCGGCACACCCTCCAAGTGACCACGGGACTGAACGTCGCCCGATACGTCAACGCCAAGGAGTTGTTCTCACAAAGAGGAGAAACAACAAAGGGATTCTTTTTAACGGTAAACGCGGAAACCTGTGTTTTTTGGGGTTGAATAGAACCGTTTAGTAGGCGTAGTAGTAGGCGTTTTTGGAATAAGGATGTGCGTTAACGATGCCAGGTTTGGATGCGCGCTTCGGATGCCATGTGGTACCGATAACTGATGCCGATGGCCATCTAGTTTTTGTCAACGTAACTGTCAATGGTTAGGTGCGTATCGTATCAAACTATCAAATGGCGCCGGTGAATCCCCGCCATAGTAAAGTAGTCGACGTGCCTTAGCGACTTCCTTAGGTGTGAGCGAGATGAGACTATTGCGAGGAAATCCTATCCTAGTGACTTAACGAACCAACTGTTATTTTATTTTGTTCATTGTTTTTTACCTTCTTACGTACTATTTATTAGAGACATGCAACCATTTAGTTTAGTTGAAGATGTAGGCTTTCACAAACTTTTGCGCTGGATTCCTGGCTATCAGCGTCGTTGATACCTGCTTTATTCGAACAAACAAGAAATGAATGCAAATCAATAGTCCTAAATGAAGCGGAATCCGTATGTATAACCACCGATTGCTGGACTTCGTGTATAAATGAACGTCTCGTTGCTGTGACGGCCTATTATGTGACCAAAGATTTTGATTCTAAATCGATTTTATTGGAATGTAGAAGTTTTGCAGGCAATCATATAAGTCGCAATTTAGCTGAGGAATTACGAGCTGTGGTCAGAGAATGGAATTTATCCAACAAAATATTATTTGCCGTGTCAGATAATTGCCATTCAAATTGTGCTTCAATGAAAACACTACGGCTGTTTTGCTCACACCCTCAATTTGATAGTACAAGATGCTCTTCTCTGCTCGTGCAGAGTATATAGAAAAAGTGAAAAAAGTTGTGGCTCACTTTAAAAGAAATACACAACCATGCGAGAAACTTCTCAATTACCAAATCAGTCATTAAGGAGCAGAGCATCCGAAACGGTTGTCTCAAGACTTCCCAACCACATGGAACTCGCCATATTATATGTTGAGGCCCTAGCAGAGGTGACAAAAGCCATGAAAGCTACTTATGGCGGTCATTAATCTCGATTGGTCTGTCATACCGGAAGAACAGTGGCAGTTACTTGGCAAGATAGTCCAGATCTTGTCACCCGTTGAAGAAGTGACTAACATCAGTGGCGAGAAATACTTGACGAGCGGAATAGCAATCGTCCTTGCTAATTGTTTGGTGGACGTGTGTAACGATCTTCTTCAGAACGAAATATTCTTGGACGGTTACACAGGATGTCCTTGTCACACTGAAGAGTTTATTGGATAAAAGGTTTCATAATATAGAAAATAGTAAAACGCTTGGCTTGTGCACGTAATTGGACCCTCGGTTCAAATTGATGGTTTACAAAAATTATTTTAATAAAGATTCAATAAAAAAATATTGTAAAGATCTCATGGTACAAATCATAGAAAAAGATTCACGTGGCAACAAAACATTTGAACGTAATATCGAAGAAAATACAGCAACAAAAAGAGTTTTCTCTTTCGACATCCTTAGAGTATTAATCATATAGTATAGCTATAGTAAGTATTACTGTTCTGTGATCTCTACTGCATCTTGGTCTATATAAGTTACTCTGTGACTGTATCCCACTCATGTTCGGTCGGTTAAGTGCGTTATTGCTTTGTGCATTTTCATTTATTTTATATTTTTGCAAAACAAGGAATTTGGTAATTAGGTTAACTGAGAAATGACTGCAGAGAACGAACGAGAAATATATCACAAATTAGAAGCCATGAAAGAAATCAGGTACTTCAATTTTGGATAATTGTTATTCGAAATACTATCGCACCTGTAGACTCGATCAATAAGTACTTGACAAAAATAATTTTGTTGTTTTTAGATGTATCTAAATATTTTTTACTATTTTCTGAAGCTGCTACTGGGCTAAAAGTAACTTGATCGTTGTTCTTTTAATAGACTGTCTTTTATTCACATCGATTCACCTCTTTTTAATGCGTTACTAAACATCGGAAAATCGTTAAAATGTTGAGTTATTATCTACGTAGGAATAAGACAATTACATTGGAGCGTTTGAAGCGAAGCATTTTAAATGAAGTGCGGAGCGGTGATCAGGAGGGTCGTTGTCTCGCGCAGTACAAGCGGGAAATGGAGCTGCTGCAGCAAGAGAAAATGAGCCATGTAGAGGAGCTTCGCCAGATACATGCAGATATTAATGCGGTTAGTTGAGTACTCCTTATTATTTAAATTATTGTTGCTGTTATTTTCTATGTTAAATTGACATGCAAGTTAGTATAAGGTTAGTCAGAAAAAAGAGGCGAAGTATTTTTGCATACTGTTACCATGTTATTGAATACGGCGAATCATTGAACAGTAATTTTCTTTTGTTATCACTTATTTCCCACAGCTTATTTATAATGTTATGGTTATGTGTGGTTAGAAGGTGGCTAGTAGCTAGCACAGTACCTTTAAGTTGATGATCATTCCTCTGTGTGTGGACAGACATATCTAGACAAATTATATTAATCACTATGTCCATGCTAAGTTTGTAAAGGCATGTTACTATGTTTGTATGTTATGTTTTCATAGTTAAACTGCAGAACCATTTTTAATGAAGTTTAGTATGAAAATAAGATCCATGTGGTTGACTTCGCAGGTAGAAGCTAGCATTCAATTGAGACTTACAATTGACCCTTATTCTATAAATTTCAACAGATGCTACATTATTTCCCTCTCTAGCAGTAGTCCACACAGGTCCTCACGATAGACAATGCATTTGTAACCTGCATCAATTGAAGTTATTTACAGGTGTCCATTTTCACCCCAATCAAATAAAAAAAAATGTTTTTGTTTCCTTGCTCCAATATGACATACTTCCTTTTTGCATTAATTTCCAATGAAACATCCTGAACAATTCAAATATGTTTATTCATTGTTCAATAGCTGAACCCTGCTAAGGTTTGCAGCGGATATCTTGTAAATCAAGAAAGAAACATATATTTATATATATTAATTGCAGTAGTTATCAAGTTATTATTCAACTGAAAATTAAGAAACTACAACATGTGCATCTTCCAAAGGCATTTCTGTATGTGGTTAAGCTATGTCCAAAGGTGTATACTCTGATATATTTATGGTATATAGTCCATTTTGTTCACATTAGTTTTTATGTAATATCCTGCTAAGTAGAAAGCATGTGTGCTTATTATCACAATCTGTTTTGTAATAAATAAACAAAATGTTTATTTTTATATGTATGTCCATCTTCTTTGCGAAATGCTATGAATTATAGTGTAAACTGCTTTAAAATCCATTAAGAAGTTTAGGAAATTTTAAGCGAATACTAATGCAAATTGCGATTTTGTTTTGTTCTATTTAATGATATATGAATCAAATAACCATCCATGACTCTTGGATTAACATTTATTTTTATCATACAAATATTTTCTCCTTTTGGACTTTGAGGGTGACTTCCAATTAATGTGGCTGTCGAATTAGTTTTTGCCGAGTTCCTGACCTTGATAATGTTAGCACAGACTAATTAATAGTAATGGATGTTGTATCAAATGCTTTTCCACTTATCCTGTGTTTACACTGCTGCTTGAAGAAATGAATAAGAGGCTGGTACCCATCCAGATGACTCCTAGGCCGAGAAGGAGTCTACCATCTTGTATCGCAGCAGTGTGATAGCGGCGTAAGAATCTGTCACCCCTCTCTTTCTGCCAGTGTGCCGTAAGTGGCGACTAAGGAAAAAGTGTTGAATCTCATGGATATTTTCGGCAGCCTATACGGCGGACGGAAGTGATCAACAGAAAGGGTGAGGGTTTGCATCATGATAACGCCGGACAGCAAATATTGAGAGAGCTTGGTTGGGACGTGGTAATGGATTCAGCACATAGCCCTCACCAGGCACCCTCAGATTTTTACCAGTTTCGGTCTCTTCAGAATTCTTTAGATAGTGTTAGTTTAACATCAAGAGAGGACTGTCAAAACTACTTGTCGCAGTTTATTGATCAGATGTCCCAACATTTCTACAGCAATTGGATTACATAATTCCTCTAGGTACTAACATCACTATCTACAAACAAGTTATCAATCAAAAAGGCATATATATAATCTAATGTAAATAAACTATTATTAAAAGTATCTTCAATTTATATATAAAACAAGAAAACTATTCCGCCGTTGTATATATATATATATATATAATGGTCTTAGTAGTATAATAGGTATTATATATAAATGTTTGCACATAAAAATTCTCAGAAAGCGGTTCAAATGCCTTCATATTCTTTACAAAGATCTGAATCTCCTGAGTTCTATCGCAAAAGCATAAATGATCTTCCCTGGAGATGGCAGGTGTGGATAAAAAGAGGGTAAATACGTAGATTAAATATAAATTTTTTTTCCTAGAAAAAAAAGGTGTTTAAATTTTTCGATATGAAATACGTCAATTTTATATTTAATGCCTAATATTTTTGATTGCTTAATAGGTCTTATAAAAGAAAGCCTGGCGGCCAGATGTTGCAAAAAGATTAACATGAGCATAAATATAACAGTGGCTCAGGAATGGCTAAAAGGCCGGAGGAATCTTATTATAGAAGGTCAAGAAATGATGAGGTTTGAACGGTACAAAGAGCCAGTGTAATTATAGGCTGTGAGGTGTTCCATCGTAGTCCTGTGCTGGCTATAGTGCTGTTTAACTTTCTTAGATGTCTGCAGGTGTCCGCGGCCAGCAGTGGCCAATTACCATCAGGTGCACTTGTTATAAAAAAAGATATGTACAATGATCAACGAGTAAATGAACACGTCAACGTAATGACGTCAGAAGTAAACTTGAATATTGTAGTCCTGTCTGGTCTCCAATTTACAATATACATATTGACAGAAAAGAAAGAGTCTAAAAGAAACGACTTCGACACATAACCTTCCGTTTCAGGCCACCGAGACGTGAAATCTTATACAGATAAAGATTAACATTTTAAAACACAAACCCCAAGACAAAAACAAGATCACCTAAGTTTAATGTTTCTACTTATAGCAAACGGTGTAACAGATTGTTCACAAGAGGGTCTAAGTAAAGATTCTCTCCACGCATCAAGGTTCCTTATGCCATTGTCGCTTTCATCATTCATCATTTCAGCCTATGAAAAGTCCACTGCTGAACATAGGCTTTCCCCAAAGATTGCCACAAAGCTCGGTCCTGAGGCACCTGCATCCATCGACAACACTGCGCAGATCGTCACGCCATCGTGTCCCACAATACGTTTGCCTGTACGTGGCTGCCACTCGAGAACCTTTTTTCCTCCGCTGTTGTCAGGTCTGCGAGCTATGGCCGGCCCATTGCCGCTTCAGCTTGTTTATCCTTACGACTGAGTCGGTTACTCTTGCGCTGCGGAAATCATCGTTGCGCAGAGAAATACCGAGCATAACCCTTTCCATATCGCGCTGAGCAACTTTGAGCTTCCTCATGCGGCCTGCAGTGAAGGGCCAAGTCTCTGTTCCGTAGTGATCACTGGCAACACGCATTGTCGCATTAGCAGAACTAAGTTAGGAAGGTGCAGGAGGCACCCCGACTGGGACTGGGGTTGTCTGTGCAATAGATTTTCAAACAAAACTGATAGCCTTCACATATGACTCCATCACAAAATCCAAAAAGACAATATTGAACACCGTCGTCGAACCCTCGTAGTGACTGATCTCTTTTATTCTGAACAAAGTATCATCTTTTTCCTCCTTGTCATACTTGATACATAGTATTTGGTTCACGTTGAGTTCGCTCATTATTAGAGTTACAATTATCTCACAGTCACTGTGGAGCGTGTTCAATGTGCATTCATTATTGTATTGCAGTCTCTGCTGGCAATCCTTAAATAAAGAAATTATTAGAAAAATGAGTTGTAAAATATGAGTACAGCATTAAAATAATTAATTGTAAATAGAACGGAGTGTCGAGTGGCAGTGTTTGTTGTTGCAGCTAGGCGCGGGCTATTGTTGGCGCACAATTGTAACATATTGCCGTGTTTATTTTGTTTGCCGGGCGTTCTCCCGCGCACCTCCACAGACTAATGAATTAACAGATCGTTCACAATGTATTGTGTTCGAGAATTATTTTTAAGTAAATGCAATAAGCAGCCGTGTGGTATTTGGCACCCACTGTTTACCTTTCGCGGGTGGCATAATAATAGCTATCGACGGATTGCGGGATAATCGTCTCAAAATTAAGCCGGCCGATGGACAGCAGCGTCTGAGGTGCGAGGTGTTTGCTCCTGGGCTCGCCAATCCGCTAACCGAGCGCGGCGGTTACGGCAAATCTCCTTACGGTTCCCTATGATTCCAGAGGCGGTGTTTGGTTGTGTGTGAGTGTGCGTTTGCGTGTACGCGAGTGTGTGCATGCCGATACAATTCTGTCTGTCTGTGATTTTGAAATATCTGTTTTTTTCTTAACTCATGATCATTTGTCCGGGCTAATCTGGTTGCCCCTTTATCCCACGCTGATATCATTTAAATATGTTGCCATACATATGTGTTCTCTCTCTCTGTGTCAATTTCTGTGAATAGAGAATGTAGTCCCAGATGGGTTCGATCGCGGCGATAACTTCTGAATTATTTCGGAAGGTGTCAACTGCGCGGGAGATGTTACAGTGCCGTGCCGTGCACGCGCGCACACAGGTGTTACCTTCCCATATCTGATGTACTGGATGTTAAGGGATTAGATCAGAGGAACGGTCAGACGCAGTGCCGGTAATCACGGGAGCACATAACGCAACCAGACTCGAAAATTGGCCCCGGCCGGGATTCCTACCTAGAACCCACAGCACACCAGCCGGGTACTTTAACCCCTGATGGTGCCCGTCCGACCGAACTTCTGTTCGATATAGATTCGGGGTACTTAATTTATAATCCTTTATATTACTGAAAGTCGTATTAAAATTTGATTTAAGTTTTCGATACGATTTCGACATTAAATTCATACCTCCGAATTAATTTGTATCGAAAAACTAGATCTAGTCGAACGGAACTCTTATTAAGCAAAAAAAATGACATAGTTAAGTATTACTGTCGCGAAAAAAGAACTATGCAGCGATGGTTAGCTTTCATTTAGGCCGAAAGGGTTGCCTAATCCTTGCGAAATATAGAATAGAAGTTAGTTCTGATTCCAACCACCACTCCATTGTGCGTTACCTTCGGTTCCAGGTCTCCGAATTGCTACGAATTCCAATCGGGAGTAAGCTTACCGTTAAAGGGTACAGTAGATATACTCAGACGTTTCAATTTCCAGATGGAGACTGTGATAAAACAAACGGAGGACAGCATGGGGCGCAAGTTGACGAACGCGTCGCGCCTGCACGAGGACTACCGGCCGCTGAAGGCCGAAGTCGACATGCTGCGGCGGCAGTGCCTCGGCCTCGACCGGCTGCCGGACCTGCACGAGGAGGAGGGTTCCCCCATTACACCCGAGTGAGCATGAACATCCATGCCGTGTGTATCGGCGTTTTTTTTTAACGCGGGGAAAAGGTGCTCGCACCTACCCGTCACCTTCTCCGGTGACAGGTTATGTCGGGATCAGCATTGAAGATGCCGGACCGACTAAAACTCCCACACGGTAGTTATGCTGTTGGCCCAGTGGCCTTTACAGCTACATCGGTAGAGACTCGCGAGCAGGAGGCCCGCCAGTTTTTTAAGTAAAAAGGAACGACGACGCTGCTGGTGCTGGCGGTGGTGGTGTCGGCGCGACACGCACCGAAAGAAAAACAAGAGGGGGGGGGGGGGGTCTGACGACAACCCATGGGAGGAAGGAAGGCGCAGGAGTGTAATTTCCTAACGCTGCCACTAACAGTGTGTATCGGCTTAAGGAACTACTTCCACCTTTCATTCCGTGGGTGTCGTGAGAGGAGACTAGGGGAAAAGTTTTGGAAATCGCGATACCTACCGACATGTTGGCGGGATAAATACCTGAATTGGATAATAACCAGACTTAAATAAGCAAATCGATGGCGGGGTAACTGAGCTATGGTGCGAGGTGTCTGGATTGCCAATCCGCTTGCCGTGCGTGGTGTTTATGGAAATTCTCCTTATGCGAGAGGCATATGTCCTGCCGCGGCCTGTTCACAGACTGTTAAGATGAGCGTGAACATGTACCTCTCGCGGCTCAGTGGTCCAAGTTCAAAGGCCAGCTATCTGTTTTAGGATGCGGTGGTGTGTATGTGTGCGTCGTCGCCTGTACTGACTAGACCAGCCCTGATACATAGTCATTTTCGAGTGCACAATACACTTAACAGCACTTTACTAGGCGGTGCGCTCTATTTCAGCCTAGTCGTCAGTAGGGTAGGTCAGAGGGGTTAGGGGGAAGGGCTCCACCGCTAAACAGCAGTGTAACAACCGCTGTGTTCTGGTTAGAAAGGTATAGAGAGCCAATATAATATAATCACGGGCTGTGAGGTATTGCATGTTAGCTGTCAGGTGTGACAAACCCGGAGCCTGGTCGATCGGGTGTCCACGGGCTGCAGCAACCGCTTACCGACTGCTCTGTTACTCTAATATTTAAATGACGTCCGTGTCCCCGCCGGCAGCCGGTTCCCGGCGGCGGGCGCGCGCGGCGCGAGCGGCTCGTGCGGCGGGGGCGCGGGGGTGGCCGCGGGGGCGGGGGGCGCACCCGCTTTCCTGCCGCCCGCACCGCGCAAGCCGCCCCCTCCGCCCGCGTTCAGGTCTGCCCTCCAACAAGATTTCATTACCGTCTCGCTGAGGTTCGATTATGATTTTGTTTTGTTTCGTTCTGCCCCTCTCCGCTGCCCCCATCGCTTACCCTGTCCCCTTTCCTGTCCCTTTCCCCCATCACGCCCATATGTTCTTGTTTCATACTTGCTGCGTGTCGCGTTGAAACGTACTAAATTACATATTAAATTGATTATAAAAACACATTGCGCTACTGCGGGAAGAGGTAGTTTTAATTTACCAATGTTTGATTTCTTGGATTTGTAAAATGAGAGGGATTTGAACGGCACCTTATAGGGTAACGGTCAAATCCGATAATGGTCGTTTACAACCTTTTTATTGTGCATACGCAGCAAGTGACTTCCATTTAATTTCTTTTAATTTTAAACTCATATTATTTGCTTCATGCATGTAGAGATCATTATTAACTCAAGTATTAATATCATTAACTGAAACGGTGCAGCAACCAAACATTAGATTATATTAAAACACCATCGTCCGTATGCAAGCAGTCAACTGCCGGCATCGGCTCGCTTGTTCAAAGTAACATCCGGCAGCCCCGCGCTAGTGGCGCTTCTCGCCATCACTAATCTGGGATTTGGGTTCGGCAATTTCGGATGGATTCGGTTATCATTCCGTGGTCAGTCCAGGTTCGTTGGCCAGTACGGCGCAGCAGTCCGCGTGCAGCTGCAACATGCTACATCTGTCATTACAGCCTCACACTCTCGCAGCCTAGAGACAGTTAACATTTGTCAATGGTTGGATTGGGTGACGTATGGTGAGTGAGTAAAATATCTGCCTCTCCTTTTCTTCCTGAGAGGCGTAAGAGCCTTTGAAAATCTCATGGCAGTCTCCGTTAGCAACAGCCCGCCGATGAACATCGCCAGCCGTCACATTCTATCGCCGGAGAGGCGAGCAGTGCGTTGCGGAGGGTAGTTAGGGGACGTTGTATCGAGCCAAATGGAATTCTATAGTCTCTACTTAAGCCTGTGGATCATAGGTGTGAATACTTAATTGCATTACCCACTCTTGAGTCAACATTTAATGGAAAACCTTCACAAATATTTAGCTAAGTCAATGATCGTTTGAGAGAATTTACGATTTCTTTTCGTCAACATTCAACACACCACGTAGTGCACTCTGCTGATTCTCTAGCGAGATTCTGGCGACTCACTGGTGGCACAAAATCCTTTGGAATATTCCGAATCCAAAGTTCTGTAGACCGGTTACGCGGAGCAGCATCAGCGCTGAGAGGGTGCCCGCACTGCGCTCACCGACACGGACCATCATGGTGACTAGGGTTCAATCTTCCATGCATGGCGTGTCAGCTTCGTTGACGCTTCCACGATAGGGCCCATGTCCAGCAGGTCTCATACATGCCGAAGAAGAAATGATTGTTTGTGTGACACAGGCAGCAGCCGCCGCCCATGAAGTCGTGCCTGTCGTGCCACCAGCAGATCCACCGCAACGCGCCCATCTGCCCGCTCTGCAAGGCCAAGAGCCGCTCCCGGAATCCGAAGAAGCCCAAGAAGAAGTAGTCGCCGCGCTCCTAACGAGGCCGCGGCCGCTCGCCTCGCTCGCGAACACCGCAGCGCGCACTGGACCCCGAGTCGCCGGGCATGGCACCGCGACCGCACTTGTATCCGACGCTGAACGACTGACCTCCGAATGAATGAATGAATGTATGAAATGAGTCAAAATTCTCTATTTGACGTAAGGAATTCAGGTTTCTTCCTCAATTACCATTTTTCTTGTCTGTCTGTTCGTCTGTTCAGTACAAATGTTGCTTTCTATTTTAATCAACTTCCCGAAAAGAAACTTTAAATACAGCTCAGAACTAAACTACAAATAATAATGAACAATGAGGCATGTGTTAAAAACGTTTGCTTCAATTTATCTGAAACAGAAAATGATTACAATCCACCGCCGCGGCTGCAACGTCCGCGGGAGCTCAGCAGGCACATGCTCAGTTCGCTCGCTGTGCCAGTCATGAACACTGCATGCCAACTGCACGAGTACATATCTTTCTCGAGGACCTTGAAATGTATTCAAGTGTAAGGGGAAGGCGGAGTTCTCGGTGCGGTGCTCCACTTAAGCAGCGCGGTCTCGGCGACGGGGTGTGCGTTCGCCGCTGCGAGTATGCTTAACGTAAACAAACAGATGTACAGTGTATATAGTTGTAGGATAAATGATCTAACATATCCTCGCTAGGGCGGGCCCACTCGGTACTGCCTTTTGAAATCGTTTAGCGATCGCCTAACAATAAGGAATCCCCGACGAATGTTAACGCGTCTAATGCTATAGCGAGGAGAATACGTGAAACAGATACTTGCAGCTTCAGCCGACGGAGTTGCCTGCCCACCCCACTCTCCACAGGGCCGCTATTACTAATTATCAGCCCGTGCTATGTTTCGGATCTGAAACTAATTGAGCCGCTGTGAAAAGCTGATTTATGTTTGGGCCAGGCCAACTCTCGGTGCTTGTAGTGGTGTGTGGTTAGTACTTAGATAACTTTGGCGTTGATGAGATGCAAGTAAAGTTTACATTAAGTATACATTAAGTGTAAAAAGTGCCAAAATATATTTAGTTAGTGTAAATAATTAAATTTTTAAATAGTTGTAATTTCTTTTACAAAGTCTTGGTTAAGACTTCTAGTCATTTATACCGGCACAATATTACAACTCCCTGAAACTTTTAATTAAATTTTAACCGGGCGACAACTTTGATGAGATTAGGTTTAAGTATTCTGACAGTGCTCAGAGTGAAACTAGCATTTTTCACATACATTTTTGATGTCAAAGATCTTTCGACGCGGTAGCGTAACAGCTGTTGAATCTGAAACAACGTCACGAATGATGAAACGCCCCATGCGCGTGCTGTCCCTGCTCACTCTTTCGTGCTTTTTCTCAGTCAGGCGTCAGTGAAGCGACCTAATAGCGTTTCATAATTCGTGACGTTGGACAGTAGCCAGAAGGCTAGAATTATTGCAATTCAGGACAGCAATATAAAATGCCAATAGCTTTGTATAGCGCCATCTCTTTCGTCAACCTGCCTTAAATATCTTGTATTCACCGTGTCCTTAGCATCACCGATTAGTTTATACCTGATAGCAAACGCAAAGGCCTTGAGACCACCGAAATTAATCTCTGTTGAAACACATCTGTTTATATTACTTTTTAACGAGAGTCTTTTAGATGAATAACTATTGGGGATTGATATAATTTACGTAACTATAATGTTACAAGGAATCAAACGTTTAAATTTATTAAAAACAAATACTATAAAATTATAAATTTTTCTCGGTTAACTTTTTTGCTGACGATATCAAAATAATGGTGTGAAGCTGGCAAACACGATCTTAAATGTACTTGAAATCCTTTAACCCGATAGCCCCAGAAGGAGGGTAATGTTTTTCGAGTGTATGTTGTATGTCTATTTCTATGGCACGCTCTGTTTTGTTCACTGTGGGAGTGGCATGTGGCAAAGTGACCCCATATTTAAATAAGGCGCCTGGGAATCAAAAAGAAAGGGTTATTTTAATTAATAGAATTGCTTCTCGTTCAAATTCGCATGTGTTGTAACAATAAATATTCTATTGTTATGACATAGCGATGTCGGGCAGCGGCGTCTGAGAGGCTAGGTGCCCGGTACTGCGTTCGCCAATCAATCCGCATGCCGAGCCTGGCGGTTGTGGCATCTCCTGCTTATGGGAGAGGCCTGTGTCCTGCGGTGGACTATTTACATGCTGTTAAGGAAAGGTAACCGACATAGCCGTAAAGATCAGCAAGCTGAAGTGGCAATGGGGCGGCCACATAGCTCGCAGAACTGACAACCGTTGGGGAAAAAAAAATCTCGAGTGGCAGCCGCGTACAGGCAAACGCAGTGTAGGACGATCCCCCACAAGATGGAGTGACGACCTGCGCAGTGTTGCGGGAAGTCGATGGATGCAGGTGGCTCAGGACCGAGCTTCGTTGCAATCTTTGGGGGAGGCCTATGTTCACCAGTGGACTTCTGATAGGCTGAAATGATGATGATGAAGGTAAGGTAAGGTATGACACTTCAAGGGATATGAATTTAATGGCGTATATATTACTTAACTATTTACAGTCTACCCCAATCGTTCTTTTGTTCCGAGTGCTCTGGAGATAGAATGTTGTAGTGAAGTGAATGCTTAGTGTTGTGTTAGCACCGTACCCGTAAGTTATTTATTATCTGTAAATATTCGAAGCTAAGTGTGAATATAATTGTTTCTACAATATAAAATTTTAATGTGATATGTTTTTGATTTATATCTCTGTCCCCGCGTACCAAGTTTATAAGAAACAACAACAACAAACACAAAGGGGGCTGAGCGTTATTTCCACACATCACTGTCCTCAATGTATTGATCTGTTTCATAGTTGGAGTTGGAGTAAGCACTATATCTTTACAGATTTTATTCACACAATTTCACTTTGTTCCTTTCAAAAGTAAATTTTTCTATCAAGTTATTCTCCATAGACACAACTTAAACTAAAGGTTTCAAGTCCACCGTCGAAGAAACGATTAAAGAAACTAGTAAACATAAAAGTGAAATACTGCAATTTATTCAGAGAGATCCTTCAGTACAATACAACGATGTGCTCCATCTGTCATGTCTTTTTTTTATTTTATTAGGCAATCCAACAGCGATTTACAAAATAATTAATGCATTACTTCTAACAATAAATAAGACCAAATACGGATTACACAAGTATATCAAAATTTTATATACAGAAACATTGCGCTCAACTTGCAATCTCTGGTTTGTGTGTTTGGGTATGTAGGTGGGTATGTGTAAGGGTGGGTGGTATTTATTTGCTACTATTAGTTATTTGTCATAATATGTATATGAAATATGAATAAATAAATATTAATAATGGCGTCAAGCGTGGGAGGAGACTCGACCAGAACTATAAAGTTGAGTTCTTAAACAAACGGATAGACTCCAGCGGAGGCGATTCCGCAGTGATTGTTCATGTTGCGCGCAAGTTTTATGTATCCATTTATACCCCTGGAGGTGCCCCATGAGTTCTTCACCAGCCAGTAATCGCCGAAAGTGAGGTCCGTTCCGTAGCCGACTATCAACACCTGGTAAACACATAAAACTATTACATTCTTGCATCTTTTGACGATGGCAACATTATTCCAACGCTACGGTGTGTATAAAAAAAGAGGCGCCAATTCTCGCGCATGTACAGGCTGGATGCGACACCGAGTTATTAATTGATTAAGTAAACTGGAAGCTCATTTAATTCTTAGTCATGACTAATAGCGCCTGCGTTTTATTTTGATCATTATGCAATTATTCTTTATTTATTTTTATTTCGTATATAGTCAAAGTGAGGTATATATACACCTGACCGTGATTTTTCATCGTTCCAGAGCCGAAACGTACTAACTTAAGTTGAAGGGGAGGTTTTGGAGAAATCAACCCAGGAGCGGCCGGCAGACTTTTCTTGCAAATGCCTCCCAGGCCCAGGCCGGCAACGCACCTGCAGCACCTCTGGTGTTGCAGGTGTACGCGGGCGACGGTAATCACTTACCATCGGGTGAGCCGCTTGCTCGTTCGCCGCCTATCCCATAAAAAAAAAAGAAAATTATACAAACGGTATGGTTAAAATTTTCCGGATCGGATATCAGCAGCAGCACTAGGGTAACTGACATACCCGTAAGGATCAGCAAGCTTAAGTGGCAATGGGCAGGCCACATAGCTCGCAGAACTGCCAACCGTTGGAGAAAAAAGGTTCTCAATTGGCAGCCACGTACAGGCGAACGCAGTGTGGGACGACCCCCCACAAGATGGAGTGACGACCTGCGCAGTGTTGCGGGAATCAGTGGACTTGTGATACACTGAAATGACGCGGATGAAACTTGTTAGTGTTGAATTATTATCTTTAAAAAAAAGGTTGCAAGAAGTGCAGAATGGAGAAAGTTTAAGTTTGATTGAGAAAAATTTATTTACTTACATTATTAACTCGGAACATCAGAATTTATTCTCTTCGAAATACTTATATTTGATTAGATTTTTAATTAAGAATGGTATTTTTTTCCAATATAATGAAAATAATATGCTAATTAAGACATCCGCGTACGGAGGCTGCGCGCGAATTGCGGAACATAACGACGCGGGAGGGTTTAACAGGAATATTAATGTCACTTAAATAGCATTATATAGTATTCTTTATTTAAAAAAAATCTAGGTACGTATACCAATTGTATTTTCATTGGAATTACATAAACAAATCAAGCGTTGGGGAAAAAAGGGTCTGCAGCCTCCTACCAGCGAACGACGACCCCCCAAACAATTTGCCAAGTTTATCATAACAATAACTTAAATAGTAATCATGCCTGCAAATTATGCTAAAATTATAACTATACGTACCTTAAAATGTTTCCTAATTGAAATATACAAAAAATATTTGCTCGAAACTTTCAACTGCGTTTTAAAACAAAAATTCAAAAAGTTTATTTCTCTGGCAACTCTTTATAGACAGATTAAAATATGTTTAGGCTAATACGCACAACGTCTACGATGTAGCAATCGATTCTACTCGTGACAATTAATGTGAACCCATAAATGAAGGATAATTAAATATCCTTTTATTGTCCTTAACCTGTATTGACGTCAACAAATTAATTAATATATTTTGATAACTTTCTATTTAACGAAATGAAACAGGAAAATAACAAATAACATTATAGTCAATGCAGTTTTTAGGCATTATTGGCGAACTTCAAACACTGTAAACTTGTTACCCCCTTTCCACTAGAATCAAAACATTCGACGCACGGCCAAGCAGAATTCCGGCGTGAAGTAGAGTCCTTGTCCTTCTGCGTATCGTTCGGTGAGGGAGGTATGCGTAGGCCACTCCCCCTCCCCATCCCCCTCCTAATCCTCCCTCCAAAATACCCTTAAAGACCGGCATTGCATTGCTAGTATTCTTTTCAAAAAAAAGAAAAGAAAAGTAAAGATGTGCCTCACAATATAGTTAAATTTTCTCCATAATGTCTTAATCAGAATTGTCGGTCTTATCGGCCCTCTATCTATAGGTGTAGGTAGTTCTACAGTCCTGTCTTCGGTCATGTAAGAGTCGCTGAGGTCCTGGCTATACTCCTAATGAGGAGACTCGTATTTATAATAATAATACGGGTCATATACGTTAAAATGTTTTTGATTTAAAGCTGAGGCTGGAAACAAACTGGTATGGCTTCACAAGTGGTCCCGGCTGATGGCCAGGAGGTATAGCCAAGAGTAAGTTTCTTTATTTATTAAATTGTGGGGTTCTGTAATCAAATTGGTGTAGAGGTACATTATTTTATTTAATCTGCCTACTGTACGAAATTACAAATTTAAATATTTGGGTTCTGGTTATATAGTGGCACTGCGTTTGGTTATCTAATGTACGTCAGATGCATGGGTATTACAGGAATAAATTGCTGACTATTTGATTGTGATTTAGGAATGGATAGAGTTATTTTACTACGCATCTGGTGCTGTTCTAAGAAATATACCTTCAAGAATAATACTCAATGCCTTTTCTAGACAGTCGGGTGCCTGAGCCAGTCATAGCCGAACTATTCTTATTTATTTCTCATAAGAATCAAATTCACTTACGTGACAAGATTATAACTGTAAATAACATATTTTTGGGAAAGGGCTCTATGTTGGGAGTTTCTCTGCGCAATAGAGTCTGCAATGATGATTTTCGCAGCAGAACTAGGGTAACCGACATAGTCGCAAGGATCAGCAAGCTGAAGTGGCAATGGGCCGGCCACATGGCTCGCAGAACTGACAACCGTTGGGAATAAAGCTTCTCGAGTGGCAGCCTCGTACAGGCAAACGCAGTGTGGGACGACCCCCCACAAAATGGAGTGACGAACTGCGCAATTTTGTGGGAAGTCAATGGATGCAGGTGGCTCAGGACCGAGCTTTATGGCAATCTTTGGGGGAGGCCTGTGTTCAGCAGTGGACTTGTAGTAGGCTGAAATTATGAATTTTACTTTTAAATTGCGACGTTTCGGAATTCGTAAATGCATAAAAACAATTAACAATTGAATTAGAGGCTAATAACTCCTTAGCTTTCCTAGATTTCTTAGTAATTCGTATTCCTAATAAAAAGTTAAGCGGCTCAGCGCGAGGTATCTGTGACGGCAAATACTTGGCCGTCGAGCTGCAGCACGGGCAGCGAGTCAGGCACGACAACGAGCTCCGGGTGCCGCGCCTCCGTCGCAATGACCGAGTGGAGCCGCCACGTTCGAGCGGCTGCCTCATGGATCATTTCGGCTATATAACCTCAAAAAGCGAACCTTAAAAAAAGATACAGGCGTCCCAGATGGATTTGTTAATTTTCACCATCTGTCAAGTGGTAAATCCCTCTTCGAGATGAAGGAGTGAACAAACTTGATTGTGAATATGGTATCTCTTATATAAGATAAACAAATGATCCGATGAAACCCACGTCAAGGAAAACATAGCTGATGTAAAACATAGACGCTGTAGGACGCCTGCAGTCTGTGATCATATCATAGATCACCCCAACCATTGAACATTAGATTTGACCGGCCACAAATCCTACGAATTTAATCTAAATAACACCTATTCCTACCAATGATGATTCGCGAAGCTATTTGAAGCTAAGAAATGAAAAAACCATCCTGTGATAAATAAAATTAAATATTGTTGTAATATAACAGTGGTGGTATGTTACCACTGCACGACCTCAAGATATCGTGCGCTCATTCTGCGTAGATCAGACCAAGCATTTATAAATAGCTCACGCTGACCAGATAGTCCAAGTCTTCAGCCCCCGTGCCCCGTGAGGGTGAAAAAACTTTTGTTCTCAGGCAGCGGCACGAAATGCCTTCATAGACTTTGTACAGTCCAGGTCCTCACAGTTCTATCGCAAAGGTATGCCTTTTTTATGAATAATAAATTATGAATTATCTTACCTCGGGATGATAGAAATGTACAGACAGCGAGGGACCTTTAAGATTTTTTTGTTCCGAGTTTTCAATATAACATGGCAATTTCATACTTCCTTCTAACAAATACATGGAAGTGATCGCTTGTTTAACGACATCTATGTTATATAATGAGAATGTTACCTCGTAAATAAGTTTCGTAAACTCACTGCTATGTGACCTCGATATATATTGAACTTGAGTACCCTGAGTCGGAGCCAGATCCTCTAACCACTCGGCTGTCTACTACACTGTTGACTAATTACATAGACATATTAACTTCTTTTTTTTTGATTAGGAAATTAGACATGTACATTTATTTATATTGTCATTATTTTATTTTATTTTAATAGTTGTTATAAATTTTGATTTTGACATCTGATCAACAATTTAATAATGTAATGTAATATACCTTACATAGCTATGTCTAGAAATTATATCATATTGTAAAATTTGTATGCCAATAAGATCATATAGGACATAAACAAAATGTTAACATCTTTACAAGTATCACATATGATCAACAAATAAATATAAATAAATAAAATACAATAAAGATTAAACCGAAACACATAAAATTGAGATGGAAAAAAAAGAGATTGTGCACGTGTATTCAGTGCGCCAAGTAATTTGATTAACATTGTTAAAGCGACACATAGGTTAAGGGTGACTTGGTGAAGTTCCCGGCTGCCGTCGTAGTGGCCGACTGACCCAAATCTTATTTATACATTTATTTACTTACCAATGACATAGTTCTTAATGTATTGCTATCGAAAACTGTCAACTGCGCAAGAACGTTTCGCCGCCCAATACTGAATAGATTTATAAGTAATCTGTGAACTGAGCGACGGCCGCCCCGTCGCTTCCCATGTACACCTATGTACTATTCCGACATAAACTTTTTTTTGGTACGCGGTAGAGCCAAGCGGCGGCTTTTGCTGCTGCTGGAATGGGCCGGCTCGACCGGGATCGAGTACCACGGCCTCGCAGAATACCGGCGTGATGTAGAAGCGTCGTGTGCTTTTGCGTTTCTTTTGGTAAGTTAGGTAATCGGAGGCCCTCTTCCCCTCTCCATCCCCCACTCTTATAGTCCCTCCAATCTCCAAAAATATCCTTCAAGGCCAGCAACGCACCTGCAGCCCCTCTGGTGTTGCACTTACCGTCAGGTGAGCCCCTTGTTCGTTTACCCCCTTTCCCATAAAAAAGAAAACATGTGTAAAGTAAATAGATTGGGGTTAAAGAAAAGAGTCCGTAGTTAATCGCCGGTTGTTCTCTGACGTTCTTTTGCGAGCCGGTGTACATTTTGACATTCATATGAGCTTTAAACAGGCCTAAATTGTATAAAAAAGTTTCGACTTTAACTATTTTAGATTAATGTACTATTATTTTATTTAAATTATACAAATGATATCATTATGATGCTACATAGATAAATTATAGGCCCTATTACAAATTGTACACGACGTTCACTTTACAAGAATGTTACAAAAACTTGCAAATACCATTTAAAAGCAAATTGCATGCTGCTACGGTATCAATTAAATAATACTTTTTACTGAGGTTTCAAAAGTTTTTAAAGATGTATTAAAAATGTCTTGGCGAGAGAGATAGAGGCGTATTTTCAGCAGGGGATTACTTGCGGGAATGGAAGAGAAGAAAAGGGCTTGTTGTTGTAGTATACAAAACGTTTTTTCATGATATTGTCAAAAGGAATTGAGGCGGATATGGAAAAACAGAGCATTCCTGCCTCATTATTTGCCTCTTTTTACTTGACTTAATAACTAATGTATAATTAAAGATTAATTAAAATTTCCACTGTCATAGTTTATCACAGCAGCCTGCAAATAGTCCATTGCAGTGCATGGGCCTCTCCCATAGCGAGTAGTTGTTATAATCGCCAATACACTCGGCGATGGCATTGGCGATTGCAGTACCGGACACCTTGCACTTAGACGCTGCCCGGCGTCGGTCGGATGTTCATCGAGATGGTTATCTCGTGGCGGATTCTTACGCAGATACCAAACGGTCCACCCTCAAAGCCTCACAGTTTAACAAAACGTTATTTTAAAGTAATCCTGTCCTCTGCGGTAAGTAATGGGCATCCAGTAGCTATTTTTACGTATCGGAACTCTCCGCGCCACTCGGAGCTCGGGAGGCACGGTCGTGGGGATTACTGTACTATAGACGGGGTAGGCAGACGAGAGAACGCCACGGTTCCGATTTGTTTTCAATCGAAACACACTTAATTGACAAAATTTGTATGTTGCAGGCGAACTTCTGGTCCGACAATAATCAGTTTTAAGGCATTATAAAGTTACATACAAATTTTTATTTCCTAAAACTATAGCAGATATTAAAACTAAAATAGGGTTACCAGACTAGATTTTCCCGTAAAATCGGGCGAATTTCCAATTTTCACCGGAGGGAGAGCTCCCTACGGGGAAAATTAATTGGCATGTCCAGCGATAGGTAATGAAATAATCAACAACGTATACAATTAAGCCCATATAATTATGTTCAGAATGCTTAATGCGGGAACACCCATAAGTAATGGAATACATCAAGCTAATCCCTCCATTCGTTTTACCCGTTCAGAAAGCTTCTAAATGATGTCCTCCGGGCGCGTTTCCTCCATCGCGACTACTCCGGACTGCCACCGGCAGTTGTCAGCTGCGCAGGCAATAGTGTAGTGCCGTAAACATATTGGTAGACAACACTAGAGGCACTCGCAGATCAGTGAACACTCTCCCACGTGCGGGAAGATAGATCTGATGCAGAGACACGGGACGTCTACAACACAACCGCAGCCGAAAACCAATAATTGTGTTTCTGCGCAAACGTCTTCAGGTAACACTAAGCTGGTGGCTACTCGGTTCTAGTACCGGTAGGAATACCCTCGTACTAGAGATACAGTTCCCCAGCACAGGTTTGTGTTTTTTTTTTGGGGTAAGCCAATTCAGATGAATATTCCGTCATCAATCTGTCGCCAGAGCCTCGTCGGCTAGTCGGAGCACCGCGCGCAGGTGTAGGTGACCATTTGAGAAACATTACGGTATGTGGTGGCCTAGTGGTCGGGTGTCTCGGGTTCGATGCCTGGTGCCGGCAACACTAAAATTGTTAATTACAACTTTAAGTGCTGCATTTACCTCGTGCACGACGGTGAAAACATCGTGAGGAAGCCCGTCAACGCGCAAAAAAACCCTCTCAGATATTTAAGTAGGCCTTTGCCCAGCAGTGGGCACTTACAGGCCGCTACTTTTAATTACATGGTATCATCTCTCTCGCCTATAAACCGGTTCATCATCATCATCATCATCATTTCAGTCTATCAGAAGTCCACTGCTGAACATAGGCCTCCCCCAAAGATTGCCACGCAGCTCGGTCCTGAGCCACCTGCATCCATCGACTTCCCGCAACACTGCGCAGGTCGTCACTCCGTCTGGTGGGGGGTCCATAAACCGGTTAAATTTAAATTATTATTTATATTAGACAACCGAGCAATAAAACAGCACATTTAAAAAAAAAATCTTTATTAATTAAACTTAATTATTAATCGGATCATAAAGCTGTCGCCGCACCACATCGCCACATCGCCACATCGCCACTAACCTCCACTACATCACTTGTATCACATTTAAAACGCTTGTTTGATTTAGCAAGAAGGAAAGTTTCGAGGAAACGCTAACTAATAAGGAGATTTAAACTCACTCAAAATCATTTGAAAGTAAACACTTTTACATAATCAGCATCCGGGCTTAATGACTCGTAGAGATAATCTCCGACACACGACAGTCGCAGTCGGTTGGTTTTTTTTTAATTTTCAACTTAACTAAAACGTATTCCCTGACTTCACACAATGTTTAATTCCCTGACTGCCGCGACGCGACACCGGGAGGACCGCTGCCCGCACAACGCTGCGGCTTGAATCCAAAAACATTGAATCAACTGTATTTGGCTATTGTTTGCCGACGCCACGGATATGCTTCGCTAGATCAACAACTTTCTCAATGATCTCTAATGTTTAAGCTTATACAGACATGTATTACTAAATATATATAACATACACAACGGCGATATATAACTCTAATTTTGGTGTAAAGAGGAATCGTCAATAAGAGACTTATTGGGTGTTGCTGATGATTGCATATATTGTATGTATTGTATATATTATTAATAAACATCTTTACTTAATGACTTATAATAACTTATGACGCGCGGACAGACGCGGCGCAGGGCGGGCACGGCGCTGCGGCTAGACGAGCGGGTAGGAGGCCGCGGAGGCGATGCCGCAGTGGTTGCCGCGGTTGCGCGCCATCTTGATGTAGCCCAGCGAGCCCCACGTGCGGCCCCACGAGTTCTTCACCAGCCAGTAGTCGCCGCCGTCCTCGTCCGTGCCGTACCCCACCACCAGCACCTGCGCAGGACGACGACAGACATTACAAATTCAAGAACGTACGCGGAAAATTTGGTAGAAGTTAAAAAACGTATCTAAATGGATGCAATATCTAAATATATATATATATAGATTTCCGACAGGCTTTTGACAGAGCTATTCTACCAATCCTAATTGGGAAACTATAAAGATTTAGATTGTGACAGCGTTGCCTAGGCGTTTGGATCTCATTCGTCCAGCCGCAATGTAGGGGTTGCGGTGAATGGTTTCAACTTAGCTCCATTCTCTGCGACGTCGTGAACACCGCAGCGATCTAATTTGGATCCGCATGCCGTTGTCTTCGTGAACGTGAACGTTACCGGTTTGCATTCGGATGCACTTTCAGAATGGCCTTGAACAATCAGTTGCAGTAACGTAGCAGCCGGTTAGCGGCCACTGCTGGGCAAAGAGCTCTCAATTTGTTTGAGTCACGATTTTTTCCTCAGCGCCGAGCACGTGGTAATTTCAGCACTTAAATTGTTATTAACCCAATACCAGGCCTCTACATAAATTATAAACTCTTGTATGTGTTTCATTTATTTCTATATAAGAATCTGTTTCAACAGTAACATACTAGCCGCGCACGCGCACTCCGTGATCGCAGTAGGAGGCCGTTGCGATCTTTAAAGTTTCTACCTTAATTGCTTCTTACGCAGACCAAGAACGGGGGGTGGCAGACGCTTACAACGACACCGCGCCAACCACTGGGCGGCTATGGTAAAGATGACATTATTTAATAATCTAGTTTGAAAGCGAACTGACCCCGTGGTCCAAGTTGGTGGAGGAGCAGTTCTCGTCGTAGTAGACGCCGTCCGAGTAGAACTGGAAGCTCTCCTGCGAGGCGTCGATGGCGACCGACACGGGCCCCACGGCGGCGACGGCCTGCATTAGCTTCTCCTCGTCGCCCGCCGGCACGTCCACGTAGCCCACGTCGTCGGCGCCGGAGTTCTTCGGGTTGTATCTGGTTTGAGAAGGACCAACGTAAAGTTAAATTCGAGAAGTTTTGCTACGACGCACATTCCATATTTCGATACATGAAGGGTTAGGTTGATGTAGCAGGATCAAGAACCCCGGGGCCTGCCCGTCGACTGGGAGGATCGGGCCGCCAGATTCCATCGCTCACCATCGTCACGTCAAATCAACTCACATAAATCACCTAAAAAAATTCTTAGCAATAATCATCAAAAATTTATTTGAGAAGGAGGCGTTTGCCCAGCAGTGGGCCCTTACAGGCTGCTCCTTTAAGTGTAACTGATTCTAAAATTAAATCATATTTTAGACGATAAAAGACGGATCACGTAAACAAAAGCCACGACAAAAACATTTAAATATCTAATGTAAATTTCACCAAAGAATCCGTAATAAAATCATCAAAATGAAAAATGTTGCAATTCGAGATGAATCGACCATTTTGTTGTGAAATCATTCCCCTCTCGGACTTCCCGTTACACATTCTGCGCCCAATGAACTCTGTATAAAAAGATAAGACATAAAAATGTCTAGTCGTAACATGGCGAATGTTCACTTGTACTGTATTGTTTTGTTGTTTTATGTTTTGCATCAATAACTTTGTATTATTTTAATTCTTTATCTTGATTGGCCGGTATTAGTGCGCTGCTTAGCTTGCACAGACCTTCCCATGGAAGCGCCAGCCATGCATAGAAGAACTGCCCGTTCTCACCACGCGGGGCTGCCAGACTGACCTTCGCATTGGGAACGCTGTTCCCCTAGGTATGTTCGAACTTATCATTGAAAATGTTTAAAACAAAAATATTTTAAATAGAATTAAATTCTGGATGACAGGGTTCAGTTAGTTTTAAAGTAAAGTTTAAATAGTTTAAAAGCAGTGAAATAAAAAAAAGTAATAGTGTGTTACCCAACTAAAAAAGAAAAACAGCGACACTCACACATGGGTTTACTTCTCTAAGCCGGGACCAGTGGCCGGTCACACACTCTCAAATTTGCGAGCTACCGCCGGCCCGCGAGCTCGGGGCAGCGAGCCTACCTGCACTTATCGTTGACCGCCTCGTAGGGGTAGCTCTTCTCGGTGTCGATGCCGCGGTTGTCCTTGATGTACTGGAAGGCGTAGTCCATGAGGCCGCCGCTGCAGCCGTTGTTCCCGTAGGCCGACGAGCAGTCGATCAGGTTCTGCTCCGACAGCGTCACCAGGTAGCCGCTCTTCCGGAAGTGTTGCCCTTCCAGCGCGCCCGTCTGGCGCACGAGAACACAACATTGTATATGGAGAGAGCGACGATGCATATACATATAATGTATGCAGGTTTACACATCTTCCATCCCTAATGGACATCCCTGTAATAGACTAGAATACGAACGGTACGAATTTCATACGATCCGCGAATACTCATCATACCCATACGTGGTAGAGCTAAGCGGCGGCTCTTGCTGCTGCTCGAATGGGCCGGCTCGACAGGGCCAGTACCATGGCCTCGCAGAAGTAGAAGCATCTTGTGCTTCTGCGCTTCGTTCTAAAGGCCTGCAGCTCCTCTGGAGTTGCAGATGTAGCAGTGAACGTCAGTAATTACTTACCATCAGGTAAGCCGCTTGCTCGCTTACCCATCATCCCATAAAAAAAACGAGGCGTATGGGACGGTGCAGCCCGTACTAGTCTTTTTCATCTTCCAAATCCAAAACTCTGCATGTGATGACTCTCGGCTAAAATCCATTGAATTAATTGAATCCGATGAACAGTGTTGTCGCTGTACATTAAGTTTACCAGACAGTTCGGTTATTATCATGCAGTTTGAAGACTATGGTAATTGATTAAGTCACTTTCTTATTAAAGTAAAGGATCATAATGAGCTTAGTTATGGAGATGAACCGTTCATTGTAATCAAGCAAAACACCAAACAAACACTTGTCAGTAACAATGGCGGAAGTTTCTCAGCGCGGCGGCGCACAACTCGAACAAAACTCCGTATACACAAACTTCGTGACTTAAATCGCGCGCTCGGAATAACAAAGGACGAAGACAGGGATGAGACAAAAGACGAAAACGAGAAGGAAAGAGACAATAAGGACTTGAAAATAACATACAACACATCGGCCATTCTCTGATTTGTATCAGGCATCAAACAATAGCTTGGAGTCGAACTCGGAAGATACTAGTTCTAGATCTGGTCAATAGATTGACACATGGCTCGGGTTCAAGGTATATTTTCTTTTCCTTCAGTGCCGAGGATCGTGAACAACGATGACTGGAGGATCAGTGCTCGCGATCACGTTCGGGCTGTTGTTGTTGCTTAACCAAGGAGGTGTTGCGTAGCGGTTTTGACTTGAACCAGTATAAATAGAGATAAATTTCACATATAAAAAAATAAGCGAACATACAAATAGACCAACTGGCAACGATTTCTAAATGCTATTCTGGTACCTTGAGCCACTGCCTGCAAATTTGAAAAAAACAATCATACCCGAAGAGTTTTGTATTAAAATTTGTATATAACAGTGAGTTTTTGCGGAAACATTGGACAGTTTTGCTAAGACCTGATTCAGAATACATATAGACCTTATTTACTTTCTACATTAAGACCCCATTACACACTCTTTATATAAGAGTTAGTTATCGAACCCTAGTTTCACAGATTATAATTCATTTTGTAACAATATGTTTTGTGACTAATGCACATCTGTTTTGTGCATAATTATTAGTTAAATATACAACCGTGGTAACAATAGGTATAGTAATGATTTGGCAAGTACTGCGAGTGAGTCAAGAGGTTTTTTTTTATAGAAGAAGGGGGCAAACGAGCGTGCGGCTCACCTGATGGTAAGTGATCACCGACGCCCACGAACATCCACAACACCAGAGGAGCTACAGATGCGCTGCCGGCCTTCAAAATGGCGGCGGAAAATATTCCGAGCGCGACGAAGCAACAGTTGACTTAACGAACGAACTAATCGAACACAATTCCAAAGGTCTTGTAATGATTTACAATTTAGCGTAACTTTCATTATGAAGTATGAAGACTGGTAATTAATGAACGGATGGCAATAAGCCAAAGTATATTATTTCATTGTAATCAAGCGAAACACCAAACAAACACTTGTCAGTGACAATGGCGGAAGTTTCGCAGCACGGCGGCGCACAACACGAACAAAGCTCTCCGTATGAACAAACTTCGTGACTTGACTCGCGCTCACGGAATAACAAAGGATGAAGATAGGAATGAGGCAAAAACAAGAAGCAACCAGACAATAACTTGCAAACAAATCGTTAATTTTGTATCAATAGCTTGAAGTCAAACTCTGAAGAACTTCTAGTTCTTGCCACGCGACCGATGCATGGCTCAGGTTGAAGGTATCTTTTCCTTCAGTGGCGAGGACCGTGACCAGCGATCACTGGGGAGCAGTACTCGCGATCATATGATGTTTAGTTACCGCGACCTAGTTTTACACATTTTAATTCATTCTGTAATAACATACACCGTGACTAATGCACATGTTCCGTGCATAATTATTAGTTACAGACAAACATGGAAACAATAGGTATAGCGATGATTTAGCAAGTAATCGGAATGAGTCAGAGGTTGGTTTGATTGTAAATAATCCGAGCGGGTAGAGTTCGCGTTCGGCGGCGCGATGTTTGTTTGCGAATGTTGTGTTGAAAACAGGTCATCCGAGCATTTGTGCAAACATTCGTCAGATTGCTTCGACTTCATTGTGACGTCGCTATGACAGTAGTTTTTTTCGCAAAACAAACCTAAAGTGCTTAAACAAATTGCAACTTTAAACAAGAACGGCGTGATTTGAATTGTAATTTTGATGGGTTGGTAGAAATAACACTTTGATACACATGTCGAAAATAATCGAAGTCATCTTTTTATTAACAATATTGTGTGACTAGCGGGCCGTCCCGGCTTCGCGCGGGTGGACATTTATTTTTGAATATTTTGGGATAAACATAGAGTAAATGTATCTTTATGGAGGATATAAGTAGTTTTTTTTTCACATCTTTATATTAATTCTTATCCAAATAAATCATTTCGTATTCAAGACTGTTTCAATACTTGTAGATTACTTTTTGAATGATTGAACTTTTAGTATGGACCCCTAATTTTTTTTCTTGTTATAAATATAGCCTATGTTACACAGGGATAATGTAGCATTCTAACGGTGAAAGATTTTTGAAATCGATCCAGTAGTTTTTGAGTTTGTTCGTTACAAACATACAAAAATACAAATCTTTCCTCTTTATAATATTATTAGTATGATAGTATGATGGGTGTTCGCATTCCAGCAAAATTACTTATGAATAAAAATGTAACGCCAACTAAGAACAAAAGCCAGAGAAAAGTAAGATGTTTGCACAAGGGCTATACTCCACAAGTCGTGTGTTGCTTCAATCATTGGATTCGTGGCGCCGTTTTGGTCTCCCATACTCGGTAAGTCCCGATGCGACTTGTGACAATTGCAATAGTTTCAAAGTTATCTCACGGGAAGAGTTATGTTAGAGATGCGCGAAGACAGAGACGAACAACTTTACAGGGTCTCAAGATGGCTTAATCCGGCTTTTAGGGTCCGTATAAATGTAAACACAGTCGAAAAGAGATGGAAGTATATTAAATCTTTGGCTCTATAGTTAAATAGCCCAGATTTCCACATATGTGCGTTGTACAACGATGATAAGCAAAATTGTCATTTAAATATCAGTCTGATGTGTTTTCAACATTGTGGTTATCATAATATATTTAATCACAAAAGACTAATTTTGAAAAGGATGTAAGATTATCTAGCACGATATATTATTATTACATTTCGAAAACATACGAACGGACAGAGCGATCGATAAGGCGTACCATGACCGTGAAATTCGTTTTGATGCGCATGCGCATATAGCACAGAAGGTATGACCTGTTTGTCCATATCATTTGGAGCCAGTCTCTTTTGCTCGAAGCTAAAATAAAACGGTCGTTGATGTGGATTTGGTTGATTGGGACATCTAACAGTAGGCAGCCGATCCCCCGCTGCGGCGCCAGCGCGGGGGGAACACCTCGCACATCCACATGGGGCTGCTCAATCCGACCGCACGTTCTCCGTTTGCTTTGGTTTCTCACGACACGCGACACGACCACTTTGGTGTTAAATATATAATATGCAACTGCCTGCTGCTCACCCGCAAGAGGTACACCCCGCCGGCTAACAGACGAGGCTCTGACCAGTCGGTGGACAGAGCCTCGACAGGGAGCATTCATTATAGTGACGGGGAGCGGCATCGTCGGCGCCGGCGCACCCGCCCGCGCATACCCAACGTGGTGAGTATGGGCATACCTTAAAGAAATGAAAGCCGGCTTGCTGGCACTTCGTGGTAGACTTAAATAGACTGATAAAGAAGTAGTATTGTCGCCAATCTTTCTCCCCGCGGGTACTAAAGCTTAAAAATACTTATACGAAAAACACCAGACCAGCGGCGGTGTATTAACTCCAACATTGCCAGGCGTAGTGAATATGCCAAATCCTTCCATTGAGTTAAGCCTATGTGCAGCAGAGGATTTGTTCACGAGTCCACTGTTGAACATAGGCCTCTCCCCCAAAGATCGTCACGAAGCACGGCGCATGAGCCACCCCGCTCCCACCGACGTCCCCCGCAACACGGCAGGCGGTCGCTTCAACTTGCCGATCTTCAAGTTCCTATTAAGACGAGTGAATGTGACTCACGGCGCTGAAGGACCAGCAGGAGCCGCACTTGCCCTGGTCCTTGACGTCGCTGACGGCGCCCTGCTTGCGCCAGTCCACTTGCTCGGGGAACTTCACGTTGGCCGCGGCGATGAAGCTGGCGCCGCGCACCTCGGCGCCCTTGCCGTACAGCCCCGGGCTGTGCCTGGAGACAGGTGTGCTCGAGTCACATGACAATTGTAATGTAAGCCCTGGCGCCTTCGATGAACAATACTAGGACGCCAGGATGCCACGGTAACGTGTGAACTAGTGATTCAAGTTTTTATATTAACATTTGATGGGACGTTCATCTGATACAAATGAAGAAAACAATACAAAGGTTATTTATTAATCTTTGTACTCGGTTTACCAAGGTAAGGAAGATTTGCCCATCACGTGGGGCTGACGGGTAGGTGGAACGTAGTATCAGATGCTGCTCCCCATCACTAGGCTGTGGTATTTGGGTTCGCCATAGTCGATTGGATGTCCCACCACCAGCCTCGTCCGTTAGATAGCCAACGCGTGCAGGCGAGGTCGACATTTACCTACCACAAGCCGCACCCACCCGCCCACAAAAGCAAAGCGCAACGATAAGCCGACCAATGCGTTTAAGAAAGTCGGTATTGGAGGTTTAATCTTTTTGCTAAATTTGAGAAATAATAAAAAATATTATTTCGAGTGTATTATATATGTGAAGCCCGCCAACCCGCACTGGAGCAGCGTGGCGGGCCCTTTCCGGCCCCAAAACCCTCTCAAGTATTTGAGGAGGCCTTTGCCCAGCAGTAAACACTTATCAGGCTGCTACTTTACACACCTTCACCAAGTAAATATTTATAGAATTAAACATAGCGTCCATTTCTTTTCATGTTTTCTTTTGCTAATGGTGTGATTTAATGACTATTAATCAAGACTAATCTATTCGACAGATTTGAAATGTCAGAGTGGGGAAATAAAGAGTGTGCTCAATCTGATAACAAAGAACGAAACCAATCGTGTCACATAGAAATTTTCTTTTCTGTCAAAACATGTGTCCAGAGCGCCGTAACTTAAGTGGATATTATTATGACGCGCAAGATCTGTCTCGTCATGATTTATACATCTGGTTGGGAAAATGAAACTTTCGGATCGTGCCTCGAGTTGCAAACGACTTGCTTATCGGCTGAAACCTTGTACGGGAACGTTATCAGCGCAGGCCGGAGGGCGGAGGCCGGCTCATCGTTACGAATGCAGTCGGCGTTACGCCTTCGCTGATACATCAGGTAGCATTTCCGATTGATGGAAGTGATCCAGTCATGTTTAAAGAGGTGTAGAGCCTGTTGTTACGGATTTTGGCACGAACCATGATACTTCTGTCGGTATGTTGCATATTTCACACAATGCATACATGCTATGTCGAGTTATGGGCGTCCACTGCCACTCGCCTCGGCAGTGTTAACTTCCGGGGGTGGGGGAAGGGGGTGGCCGAGGTGTTAGACGTCCCGAAGTCAGTTATTTTTTGGTCATATTTACGCAGCAAGTGCTCACAGTATTTTGAAGCCGTGCAATGCTATGCTAGGTTTTAGATTACTACAGCCATCAGAGCACCCAGCCATCTTCTCTGAAGGTAGAAGAGACCGGTAGGATTTAACGTGGTAGAGCCGAGCGGCGGTTTTTGCTGCTGCTCGACCGGGGCAGCTCCACGACCTCGCTGGATACCGGCGTGAAGTAGAGGCCAACATTTATTAACACAATCGACCCAAGAACACTTCCGTAAAGCAGTAGCAATGGATAAGAGTTACAGACCCCTGGGGTTCAAGCGCTTGCCCCCGACGGATTGTCAACAATGTGTCACATGTTTTAGTAACGGGCTGATTAGCGTTATCGTAACGAGGTTCAATTACTATTATTATATGCGTTATTATTGACAGCAGGCTATTGAACGCGATAAGCGCCGGCGGGCATATGCACGAGGCTTGTAATGCGTAGTTGGGTTGGGTTGGTTTGACCTCAAACGTCTGCACTGCTTTAAATTTTCCTTATTAACAGTTCTAATCAGCCGTCCGCCCATGTGATGACGAAATAATATTTGTTTATGTTCGTTGTTGTTTATTTGTGTAAGTCTTGAATCTACCGACAGATGGCGGGATTGTTATTACGAAAAAATCAGACGTAAATAAAGCAGGCCGATGCCAGGCAGCAGCGTCTTGAGGTGGTCAAATGCCCAATGCTTGCAGAGCGTGGCAAGGCCTTGCATAGGCCTCCCCCATAAGAGACTCCCCTTATGGGAGAGGCCTACGACCCGCAGTGAATTACTTACAGGCTGTTAAGGTAGCTAAGGTAAGGTAATATTAATCTCGCATTGCTGACCCATCACGACCGTATACCCCAATGCTGAGGTGGTCAGAATTTAGGGAAATTTATTTAAGTTTCAACCCAATTCACCAGTGTTTACATTGTGTAAACCAGGGGCTGCCTATAGCCATTAGCATCCAGGCGGACGATACAAATGGTACATATCTTGGGCCTCCTACTTCGAAGGGGCAGTACCCCTAACCACTCGCGGTTATCGTGGCCTGCATTGAGAAATGCTAGATAAGACCTCGCAGGGCTCGTGCACGTGTGCCAGTTCGTGTGCTCGGGTGTGTGCTCGGGTGTGTGCTGGTGTGTGCGTATGCGATCGGGACTCACTTGGCGGTCCTGTTGAAGCCGTTCATTGTGTGCACGAACTCGTGGTGCAGCATGTCGCCGTACTTGTTCTGCTTGAGGCGGAACGTGGCAAGCCCGCGCGAGAACCTCTGGTTGTGCTTCGCGATCTTGTGCTTGTTCTCCGCGAAGATCTTCATGCGGAACTTCTCCTCCGTCTCACTCTCGTACTCCTTGCGGTGCTCCAACTGGGTAATGGAGGCATCGCTTAATAACTTGGGGTGTTTGGCGATCATGGTTATAGTAAGGGTCGACTAAGAGAAGCGACCGGAACAAGTCGTACAGCCAATCCCCGCTTAGGGGGATTGGTCTATTTCCAGCAGTGGACTATATGATTATGATGATGATGATGTCATCCTGACCCGCCTGTCAACTGAGCAGGAAATATTGTAGTGCCGCGAGTGTGCGCGCGACACTGGTGCACTCGCTTGAAGGTAATTCCTTCGAATATCCGATGTAATGCTCATACGATAAGATCGGCGGAAGACGCAGATACAGTCGGAGACCAGACTGAACACAACACAACCAGACTCGAAAAACCAAAATTTGAGATTATACACAAATATTGATATCGGCTGGGTTTCGATTCAGGCACGCTAACCTCTAAGCGGTGGACTATACAAGCACCTAAAAAGTACTAGACTTCAAACTTCTCTTTTTTCTTTATTTTTAAGTTCACTGCTGGACGTAGGCCTCTCGAAAATGATAGGGAGGCCGGGTGAACTCCTGCAAATCGCCAACAATGTCATTTGCTCTCTGTGGTGCCTATAAGTGTTGAAGCTGAACTTAAAGCGCTTTCCGTAAAATTACAAGCAGTTTGTCACATGACAGATTAGATTAAATATTTAGTGATGGCGAAACTGCATTCCCCAGTCATCATAACATCCTACGTAACAAATGAACAAATGGTACATTTTGTACTTCTTCATCATCAGCTTAACTGTCCCCTCCGGGACACAAGCCTCTAACGGGAGGAATTCCATTATCGCCACGCTTAAGACATGGTTTTTTTTCTTTTCCCCGGAGAAGGAAAGGGGCGGCCACAGTGAGCACGTTTCAAATCCCACCGGCCCACAGAGAAGCGACACCAGCCGAGCAGTCGAGGCTCTTAAAAAAAATATGGTACCTTAAACGCGTTCCATTCTTCTTTGACCAGGTCGAAGAACGAGACGGCGCTGACCGCAGCCAGCGCGCACAGCAACACCAGCACGCCCTTCATACTGCAGCTGTGACAAGTTTTCTCTGTATTAGTCTAATAAATAAATTGATGAGAAGAAAACGGTTATATTGTAATGCCAAACCTATAGGATCTGTACGACGGACATTTACTGGAAAAGATTTTTATTTTGCTTACCTATAGGTTTTTGAAAATTTAGAAGAGGCAGTGCAATTTTTACGACTTTAATTAGTGTATAAATTTTAGTGGCGGCCTGTACCGGGTATCGAACTCGGGTCACTCGCGCTCTATTAAACTAAAGCGATCGCCCTGACCATAAGGCTACCACGGCTCCTTAGTCTGTCATCACGTTTCTTCCCCTGGGTGTCGTATAAGATACGACTAACGAAAAATAAATCACCGGAAGCAGGCAAACCAGGTGACGAGACTCGACTCCCATCAGGTTCTTTCATCCGAAAGTGGGTTGCGCAAGCTCTTTTATGCTACTCTGAGGCGTGTCAAATGGAAATCCGCAGTCTCTACCTATCCCAATCATATATCAGAATAAGTAATGCCAAATTACAAGCTTCAATAATATAAAATATAAGAAGTCATTAAACAAAAACTATAATCATTCTAATGCGAAGCAAAAAAAAACATCTTGAGTTAAATGATAATAACTCTTATGTTGTAACTGTTTTTATCCTCTTACTGTGGGCGAGTGAAATATAGTACCTACTTAGACCTATTCAGGAAAATAAATAAAATTATATACTCTGTTGATGCTGCAGTGGCTTAGCGGTTGGCTTTCATTTCCTCACCTAACAAATCTATGGTGCCTTAGTTCCTGGCGTGGGCGATATCGGTCATTCGTTAATACATCGGAGAACAAGATCTGTGCAATATTTCGTTAACGTAATCAGAATTCACACACCGAAGAAATATTAACGAGAGACTAGTTTTTTAATAAAAATTAATGATATGTAGTTCTAAGTTCGCGACCTTACTCGTATGGTCTTCAGAAATCCTAAAGATATTATGATGAAACAAAGACTTTGGTATTTAATACTTTAAATTTTTTTTTCGTATCCTTAAGTATAAAGTAAGATTTAAGTAATTACGTGCGTAAGTTAAAGACACATGTTCCTAATTGATTTAAGAGTAATTACATTACCGACATTCCTAGTAAAAGTTTAACAGTACCTACAGAAACTAAAAATATAATACTCAAGTAGATCAATGCTACCTTCATTTAATTCGTAATATGTAAGTAAAATTTACAAAATTCAATTTTTACAGTTCCTTCGTTCTAAATTACTTAATTCTATTCTTACATGAAGTTACTTGTGTTAGCTTCTAAATGTTTTCCTACTACGCAGTAAACGAGGACATGTCATCGACAAAAAACAAAGGAAACCAGACCCCTTAATCCGATATCTTTCTGAAAATCAATGTTTAAAAAACAAATGAATTAGTAAAATTAAATGCAAATTATCAAACACTCACCTTAAGTATATCAGGAATAAATTACGAAAATAAATACAAAAACTAATAACAAAAAAGATCGAAGAGAATTCTCAATGTAAAGGACGAGTTAGTTGTTCGGCGCTTGTTTGCTTCCTACAAATCGTAGATTTCTTATGAAAACAGTTGATAGCAAACCTGATAATAAATGGTAACGAACACTGTTACTGAATCACCGTTCAATCATTCATCATTCGACAATATGTTATTACAGACTATATACGTATTTATTAATATTCTATTATAGCTTAGTTATACTCTGCTAATAGCATAATATTATAATGTTATTAGCATATCCACGATATGTTAATAACACGAACTATTTTGTCAAAGTTTATCTTCCAATACCTTTTGCTTTCTTCATAATGAATAATATTTTGGTTATTAAAAATTATTGGAAAACTTTTATTTACTCAAGTTCAGTGAGGATGTTAAATAGCCATTGGTAAAATCAAGGGATTTCATCACAACAGTACTAAAATACTTTGAGCTAGGTTTTTGCCTCTAATCTGAGAGTCTTTTTTGAGAGAATATGCAATATTCTCTCAAAAAAGAGTAGTAGGGAAGAGTCCCCCAGTCTACTGTAGGACCGGATGACAGCAGGTGTTCAATTCTCTCCGGGCTAAAAATTTTAATTAAGAGTTGACGTGTTGAAATAATAATAATAATATAGTTTTCAACTATAAGCTTCCTGTCCTCAATTGCGCTATTGTACAATAAGAATGGCAAAAAATTACAAGCACTTGCAGCATAATACGCTATCATTATTTTACATCAAAACTCGAAATATACAAAAACATAAATATTTAACTTAAGGCATAATCGATACTTTTCGATTTGGCTCCAATTTGAACTTACAACAATCCTGAAATGTCTTTCATTCTTTTATGGCTACTCTTAGAAGAATTCTGCTAATATTATGTCTGTCATGGCAGTGACGATTCATGTAGAGGTTCATAACAGAATCTTAAACTTTATTTCAGAAACTCAATACTAAAAATAAAGTAGACACAATGGTACATTTAAAATCATACAACCTTTTGCATGTATTCAAAAAGTGATGGTTGTTTTTATTTCTGTTTAATTCGAGTTTTGATGTGTTGCCATGCAGGGCTTTAAGGAAAAAAAACCAGATATAATATTTGTTAGTTGTTACTTGTAATACCAGATTACCCATGTCATTCGTCAATTTTAATTTGTCAAAAGCATGTGCTAATGTTAATATTGTAATCGAATATTCAAAAACAAGAAATAATGAAACAAAATAATCAGGATAACAAATCGCAGCAAAAAAGGATAAGTTCAAGTTGTACAAGCCGAGAAAGAAAAAAAGTGGTGAAGAAGATTCAGCGATACAATACTTACAAGCACAATATGAGAAGGTAATTTGTACAAATGATATTAAACACCTAAAAATTGGCCGTGGACGCAAAATTTAGACATGCATTCTTTTTTAAAGAGCCTTTCTCCTCATGGGGGTCCTAAAAGAAGTCGTTAAGGGAAAACACTTAAAACCTTCATGACATATTTTTTTTGTTTATTTTTGTGAAATATGTGAACAATCCATGCTATGGTAAGTGATCAGTATGGATTATAGACCCCAACCTTTTTCCTTAGTTAAAAACTGTCTCAGTTTTTCATAATAAGTCTAAGTGCCAGTAGTTGTGTCTGATTCTCAGTCTAATTGACTGAATTTTAAGCTGAAGTACTCTGCATTGGGCAATATAATATCCTTTCACAAAAACAGCATCAGGTGTAGGTCATGCTTGTGAACAATGCTGCACAGGTCTACTTGGGTCGGCAATTCCTGTATTACTTTGCTTTGTCTTAGAATATGCGTCAGTTTTCTGTGTGAAATAAATTTATAAAAAAAGTTATGAAAGAATAAATAATAAAAGAGATCCCTATACTCTTCTTTCTCCATCTGAGAAACTTCGGTTATGTTTTGTAGAGCAGTAGTTACATTAAATTAAAAAAATAAACCATGTATTCCAACTGTTTCTGGACTACCTTTAGCAGAAAAAATAGTTCATAATAGTTAATTTCTAAAATAATAAAATATTGATACATATCTGTATAAATAAATGTAGGATTTATCTATTAAAAATCAAAGGGTAGAAATTAATAAAAACAACAACCAAATCTACAATAAAGTTGTTTATTAAAATATTTAAAAAAAAACACTTAAATAATTAAACAAATTCATTAAATGGTTGAGGCTGGTGGTTTTTAAAAATTTGTTTATTTAGGGTTCCAATTCTGATGTCATCAATCACAGATCGCTACATTCAGAGATGTGTAGTCAGTTCCTCTTTTGACAGAAAATTGGCCATTGCACTGAATCCACGCTCAGCCACATAGGAGGAAAAAAATGCAATTATAAACTTCTGTACTATTGCGCACAATCTAGGGTTGAGAACTGGTATATTGATTTTGGAATATATCTCTCTTGGGTTCCATATTTGAATTTTACTTTGAGTTCTTTGTTAGTAATGGGTTCAATGAGTTCCTCTTCCAAATGTGATAATTCTTCTGAATCTGCATTTGCAAAAAAAACTATATTGGAATATATTCATGTCAAAAATATATTGGAAATGAATATTACACAAAAAATTACTTTTCAAGAATTTCTTTTCTTTTATAAAACAAACTTATGATTACAGTAGAGTTTCGTTATTTCGAAGAGTAGATTCATTAAGTTGAATGGAAAATACACATACACATAATGATATTTCAACGTCTTTTGCCATTTCATCTATTTTCCTTTGCACTAAATTATTACTGAGACTCTATTGATGATATGCTCTTCAGGTGAGTAAGTGAACAGACATCTAGGCAAGCTTGTACCATCTTAGGCCTCATCTTCGCCTTCCATCGGGCAAGATTGAAGTCAAACGTAAGCCTATTTTTAAAAAAAAAAAAAATTATTATCACTTTGCTGGCAAAATTAATTCCTTGACAATTGTCAATTGTAAATTGCAAATTGTAATTGTAGAATTGTATGTCGTTTTGGTGTTTTTGCAATTAGCAATTGAAATGTTATATGCTGATAGTTCATCATAAAAGATGAAGCATAAAGTTTTGATACAGTTGGCTGTTGTAAATACTGTAGTAATGGTTTTCCAGTCATTCAGAATAGCATAAATATTATCAGCATTTTTTTTAAAAACGCTCTTGTAGCTTAGACGGTTTAATAAAAACGCAATAGCGTAAGTCAAATACCGGAACAATGCTTTTAAGCTAAGCTCGCTCTTATAAAAGCAATGTTAACTGTTTGTTTGATAATATTACAATTTCATATTTCAACCCCTAATATTATTCCTAAAATCATCAAGTATTTAATTCTTGAATAGTATTTAAACAAAAGTATTTTTCTAACAACCAAGAAAACATTTCAGCTTTAAATTTATTAAAAGGCACTTCGTAAATATATATTTTTTCGCCATACAATAAGCATTATTGCGATATCTGCAGGCTTTGGTGAAAATGTTGAAAGCATAGACCGCATGCTACCAACTTGCAATGACTTGTCACATCAATCGATTCTAAACTAAATGAAAACGAATGAAACAAATACCTAATAAATACTTAAAATTGCTTATTACCGAGATAAAATGACATAGATAAAATGTTTATTTCAAGTATTTGTAAAATGTAAAAAACAATTATATTGCTGATAAATATTTTTAAAATATTATGCTACTGATATAGTTACACCACGGCCGCCCCTTTTACTACCTCGACGCTCCCCATATGTATATTTTAGGTCTGATATATACAACTAGCTACCGCAAGTAGCGACGGTAGGATCGCGCTGTCGCCGCAACGTGATTGGTCGCAGCGCAGCGTGTGACGTAGAGACGGTGTTCACTTCCTCAACTTCCCTTCATGTTTCTCTCGTTCTCCGGTGTGCAATTTCTCGCTGTCCGTAACAATAACGTAAATTACAATTAATACAAAAAATCTAAAGACAATAATATTTATTAGGAGTGAAGAGTGGGTAAAACAAGTAAAATTGTCTCAACTACTAATAATATCTTAATCTAGACCTTAACAACACCCACACAGACCGAGCCATGGTCTGCTCGCTTGAGTATCATTGCGGTTCACGTTAACTAGACCTTCATGACCCAAATGACGACAATTACGGATAGCATAGTACTGAGAGCTCTAGCTATAATTTTGGATCTACTGAAGGTATTTTTGTTTTAAGTGAGATTACAAGCTATACAACAAATATAACGCCCCTGTCATTTTCACGAGATGAGCGCGCAAATAGATAAACAGACAAAAAATGGTTTTAATAATGGTTTAACATATATTTTATTTATTATATGTTTCAAATGACACACAGTATATATATATATATATATATATATATATGTATATATATTAAATTACTGTAAATTACCTAAATAATGCCAATACCGCAACTATTTAAGGATTCATTTTTTGGGAACTAATTTTGACAATATAAAGTCACAAAGTTCTATTTTTTTTTAAGAAAAAAAAAGAATACTAGCTAGCTATTAACTCTACTAGTATTCATGTTAACTGCTCCAACTAAGCATTAGAGCTTGTATCTGGAGTGGTTCACGAAAATAGTCTAATGGCGGGCTAGAACCTGCTACGTCGAACCATAATTTATTAGGCAATTGGTGCTTCATGCATGTCTTTTGTAGTATAGGCAGATTAGCTTTAAAGGAAAAGTTTGGATAGTTACACAAAGTAAAAGACATACAGCTCGGTTAAGTTACCTAGAAGTACAAATTATTAGTAGGTTGAGGATGTAAATATATAGCAATATTACTAGTCTCGCATCAACAGTGTTACATAGTAACACTAACAGAATCTATTATTCTCCATTTGTTAAACTAAAGAGGATTGTGAGTACTTCCTGCACATTTTATACTCTTATTTCTACCAACTCTTGGTGCATGAGTTTGCCAAATTCGAGTTTACATTCTATAATGTTGCCATGATGCGGTGCTAGGAGTATGTATACACATTAAAAATTGTTTGGTAATGGTTTGAATATTAACGTTTTAACTGTTCTTCTTGTTGTTACAGATAAATCCGGATGCTATAAAAACATTCAAAGACTTTCCTTTGTCTCAAAAGACCTTAAAAGGGTTGAGAGATAACAATTTCATTACTCCCACTGAAATACAGCGCCAAGCAATAGTGTATGCATTACAGGGTAAAGATATATTAGGTGCAGCTAAAACAGGCTCGGGAAAAACATTGGCCTTTTTGATACCCATTTTAGAGAACTTATTCTGCAAAAAATGGACTAGACTCGATGGAGTTGGTGCATTAGTCATATCACCGACAAGGGAGTTGGCGTACCAGATTTATGAAACCTTACGGAAGGTTGGAAGTCTCCATGACTTCTCAGCAGGTTTGATCATAGGAGGACAAAACCTGAAGTTTGAAAAAAAAAGAATGGATCAAATTAATATTCTTATTTGCACACCCGGAAGACTTCTTCAGCATATGGATGAAAATCCACTCTTTGACTGCAGTCATCTACAAATTCTTGTATTGGACGAAGCCGACAGGTGTCTAGATATGGGCTTTGAAGCAACTATGAATGGTATCATAGAAAATTTGCCACATGAGAGGCAAACACTTTTGTTTTCAGCAACTCAAACAAAATCAGTTAAGGATTTAGCACGACTTAGTTTATCCTTCCCCACATATGTTGCGCCTCATGAACAAGCCGAAACCGTAACTCCGGAGTATCTTCAGCAAAGTTATATCGTTTGTGAAGTTGATGAAAAAATTGGCATACTATGGTCCTTCATTAGAAATCACTTAAAACAAAAAATCATAGTCTTCATGGCAACATGTAAACAAGTCAAATATACATATGACTTATTTTGTAAATTAAGACCAGGTGTAAGCTTGTTGGCTTTATATGGAACATTGCATCAAGAGAAAAGGGAGAAAATCTACAATGAATTTTGTAGGAAATCTAATGTAGTTCTTTTTGCAACTGATTTAGCATCAAGGGGCCTGGACTTTCCTCATGTTAATTGGGTAATACAGATGGATTGTCCAGAAGATGTAGATACATACATACATAGAGCTGGGCGCACAGCCAGAGGTGTGTTTGGCAAAGGGGAAGGACTGTTGATACTCCTCCCACATGAAGAGAAAATTGTAGAGGACCTTAAAAAAAACAAGATTCCAATCAATAAAATTGCAGTAGATCCAACTAAAGTCGTAGCACCTCAAAGAAAAATTGAAGGGTTGCTTTCAGACAACACGGAACTTAAACAAACGGCACAAAGAGCTTTTGTTAGTTACTTAAAGTCAGTATTTTTGATGAAAAACAAGGAAATATTTAATGTTCAACTCTTAGATACAGATGCTTATGCAAGGTCACTAGGACTAATTGTCCCTCCGAGGATAAGATTCTTACATAAATACCAAAAAAGTAATGCACCTAATAGAGAATCGGAAGCTGTAGAAAATGTTGATGTTCTTAATAAATTAAAATCGAAAATAGAAGACGACGATGGTACAGACCAAAGTGCAATTGAAGATGAAAAAATTACACCACAAGAAAAGAAAAATAAGAAACTAAGGAAAGAACTGCCTAAATTTGATTTTCACCTTGATGCAGATAGCGAAGATGATTTTCTTCATGTTAAAGCAAAGAATGTGGATGTTGACGATCCACTAGAGGTAAACGAAAATAACACTTCAAAAAAGAAAAAGAAACCCTTGACAAAGGCGGCTGTTGCCAAGAAGTTATTGAAGAAAAAAATCAAAGTAAACACACAATTTAAATTTTCCGAAGATGGTGAAGCGATAGAAGATGAAAACAAAGATGTTAAATCTGAATTAGCCAAACAATTTGTAAATGAGAATGTCGGCGGAATTGATATAGAAAAAGCAAAAGAAGTCCTTCGTGAAGAAGATAAATTTGATAAAATAAGATTTAGAGAGAAAGTTAAAGCCAAACACAAGGAGCAGAAACGTAAACTCAAAAACAAGAAAAAGGAAGATGCAGAAGAACTTGATGAATTTGGTTCGCAATCTGATTCTGATGGACCGGATTTGTCGTGGCTGCCAGATCCTGATAAAGTTTATGGCAAAGAAGATAGTGGCAATGATGAGGAAGTCCAGTCTGACCCTGAGCATAACAGTAGTGAATCAGATGACCAGAATGAAAAAAAATATCACAGGTTACATTTCATATACGTAATTGTTACGATATTGTAATTTTTGTCATTAACTCTTTGTTTTTTTACAGGCCTTCAAAACATAAATTGGTTGAAAACAAGGGTATTCCTCAAGATAGCGTGGCACCGCGAAAGAAAAAGAAGCTAGAGGATATATCATCTTCGTTATCAATACAGGAAGCTGAAGCACTGGCTATGCAGTTGTTACAAAAACATTAGTTGTAAATTATATAACATCTGGTACAAATGATACCTTTGCATTTTTTTTTCAAACTACGAGTATTATGGTGACAAGCATGGGCACCGCGAGGGGACTGCACTTACAAGCCCTGCAATGTACAAAATGTTTTTTTTGTAGAAGTAGACACTATTAAGGAATTGAGTGTACTCTACACTTTTCTCATGAACTCTGAGCATCCACAGACCGTTTATCTGTCATTGGACAGATTTCAAAACTTGACACGAATCACACTAAATGAAGTCGGTAAAATAGTTTGACCTATCTTGATTACCACGCATAGGTACTGCTGGATAAAACGGGGTGACTTGCGTAAACAAATCTGCGTAGTGAACAAGGGATTAATTATGTCTTTGTCTTTTAAAAAACGCATGTCGTATCACTTGGTAGCTTCGGCAACAAAGATCGGTAAAAAACCTCCGTAAACGTTCTGTATATGTTCTGTTATGGCTAAAAAGGAAGATTTATCTAAAACTTATGGCATAGTTGGTATACGAGTCAGCGGCTGGTAAGTGATTACCCATGTGCACCAGATCTGCAACACCAGAGGAGGTGCAGGTGCGTTGCCAGCGTGCGTTATTTGGGATATTTGGGGAGTCCGATACCCGAAGACCATGAGGGTCAGGCAGGCAAACACTACCCGGTCCTAGCAGAGGGTCCTTTTTTTTAAAGATAGGGCAAACAAGCGGTTGAAATTTTATTTACCTATCCTATTATATATATTTTACCTAAAATTAAAATTCCAGCCTTTAAGTGACCACAGCTGGGCAAAGGCCTACTCAAATTAGTTAAATTTACCTATGGTGCAGGAAATAAAAAAATATTGGATTTTAAGGTTTCGGGATAAAATCACTTTGTTTTCCGCCTTTCTGCCCCTTAATTCTATTTATTTCGAGTTCCAGTATTTTTAAGCTGAACTATTATAGTGATGCAAGCATCGGGATTCAACCTCAGGCTACTATAAAATTAAAGCGAGTGCCCTTAACCCATACGCTACAGGTCTGGCTTGAATATATATAAAAAAAACTGAAAAGACAAGCTAAGTACAGAAAACATAGTCGTTAACGAGAGTGACAAAGATAAGGGGTACGAAGTGCTACTGTATACGAAAAGCTATCTCTGTTACTCTCTTAAATTTTAGACCGTCATTTGTTGAGAAAAATATTTCGGGAACTGTATAGAAATTTCAAAATAAAAAGGCGATTGAAATTCGAAACTACATAAGGAGAGCTAGAGCGCGCTTGTTCGCAATTCCGTAGAGAGCTCTGAGGTAAGTGAAAAAGGAAAAGAAGGAAGAGAAAAGTAAAGTAGTAAAGAAAAATAAATAAAAGTAGTGAAGACATGGTAATCAGGGGAGGAAGTGACAGGGGATTGATTATCGGCAGGAAGACCCGTGAAAGATCGTTCATGCGTAAGGGACTCTGCAACCTTTGTTAGTTGTCAAATAAATAGATTCTTAAAATACCAGTCTTTCAGTCCAGTCGCGCAATCTATAGCTCGTAACGATATAAATATAATAATAATAATATATCCAATACTAATATATTCTGTGGTAACACTACATAGTGTACTAACACTAGTTTGTAAACTGTTTATTAGCAGCACAGTGTAATTTGTTAGCTATAGCAACACTGCAGTTTGCTGCTGTCTGAAACTCTGACAGTCAGAAAATCAGAAAACGGATCGTTGCACTATCAGTGAAACTGAAACGCTAAAATTCGTATATCAAGAAGTTTTCTATGGATCTAGAATAGATTAAATTGTATAAAATAACTTTAATTATGTTCTGGAGCGGAAATTATGTATTAGTCAGGGAGTTAAAAAACCTCCTGAAGGAGGAGGTGCGTATTTTGATAAAGGAATTCATGGTTATGATTGGTTTTTGGGATTAAGTTTTTTCCAAAAAATTTCGGTTTTATTACAGTTTAACGTTTTAGAAAGCAATACAAGTTTACTATGAATATGTTTTGTTAAATCATATGAAACACTTTTGTGATATTGAACATAAACATTGTCTTTTTTATAGAATGTAACATTGACTCAAGTGTTGGATGCGGAAGATATCCTCCTAGAATGTAAGGCGGATAACAAAGAGCTTATACTTTTGTAAGTATCTTTTCTTGGATTTTTCCAGGCAATAGTTTTTTTCATTGTTTTTTGTTGTTAAAAGTAGCAGTCTGTAGGTGCCTACCTGCAGGCCAAACGACGCCTTCTAAAATATCAGAGGGGAATGTTAAGCCGCGAAGGGCGCGCCACGCTGCCCTAGCGCGGGTTGGCGGACCTTCACATGTACTCGAAATAATATTTTTTATTATTTCTTAGATATCCAGGTTTGGTCAGGGTGGTGAATACAGCACTTTAAATTGCTATTAACAATGTTAGTGGTGCCGGCACCGGGGATCAAACCCAGGTCTCTCATGCTCTATGAAACTAAAGCAAGCCCTCTGACCACCGGGCTGTCAGTGGTTGTTAAATTAGAGTACTAGAATTTTGCCTCATTAACATGAATATTTAAATGCCAAATATTAATTTGTTTGTTATGTATAACATATAGCTGAAATGTACAGTATTTATTTGAGTAGATATATGTTGTTGACCATTCAGATACTATTTTTTATATAAATTACTAATCAGACAATATAGTTTCACACAGAAAATTTGCAATTTATTGTTTTCAATTTCAGTTTAACAAAATCAGAAATTCTTGCTGAATTAGTGACCCTTATCACAGAAGAGCCACCAAAAAATGTGGACATGGCGTTGAGATACCGCCATGCCCACATGGCAAGTGAAGTCCTCACCAGCCAGCTTATGACACTGAGTGATCGTCTCTCCAAGAATGTGGTGCAAATGAACCGACTCTGTGACTTTGTCATTAAGGATCCACCCTTAAATCCTTTGCTGGCCTCATACTTTAGTAAAACAATTGAAATGCTGCTGGAGAAGAGCCCTATGCAGGTATACTGTTGCATTTCATTATATTATGTTTCTACACACTTTGGGGTGTAATGCCTTGGCCACAACTAATGAAGGTACAATTTTAAACCAGTACTTTTGTTTTCTCTGTAGCTGTATCGCTCAGCTGGAACAGTACCTACACAGCATTAGAATATGTGTCCTACCAGTAGTTAGACTCCTTTATTCTAGAGTGCACACCGCCATCACTTATCCCTATGAATAGAAACTCACTCGGGAGACATGGTGGTTATCACAAAAATTACATAATTATTTTACTTTTATTTTACATATTTACAATTTATAGCACATAATTATTTACAACAAAAGGCTTTGAAAATAATTGTCCTAATAAAGAAATATAAACTAGTTAAATACCTATTTTCTAAATCTGTAAGAAATATTTGTGTGAATAATAGGAATTTTAAACTAGTAATTGTTCAAACAACACAACTACTACAAAGAGCACCACTGGAATTGTTGTAATTAGGTGCTGAATTTACCATGTGTTGAGCATTGAAGAAAATTATTGTGCTCAGACAAAAATTGCTTTCAAGGACATATTATAATGTTCATTGTTCAAGGACATATTATAATGTTATAGTAGTCCAGCGTCACACTGGAATAAAATGATAGTCATGTTGCAGCTTAAAAACTCTTTCAAAAATTAGATTCCACATTTAAAGACTACTTTTCTAGTTTTTTAGTACAATAGAAATCAATTCCTTTGCCTATATATTATCCTTAAATGTCCAATTATAATAGAGACAATATTAATGAAATCAATTAATAATATTAAATTATTTATCATATTATCATAGCTATTATAAAATGATTGAATACATTATTTTTAATACAAGTTCATGATAACTTCGTTACATACTACTTCTTATGCCTGATTGTTTATTTAAACTAATTAAATCGACTATATTTAAAACATTAAAAAGTTGTGTCTTGTTGGAAAACTATCGGTTTTTCTTACAATTAAATTACAAATTGCATAGTTAAAAATAAACGAGGTATATGTCACTTCCATCAGTAAATACTAACTTTACTGTTACCACAAACATACATAAAGATTTTTGTTGCTTGGAAGAGATTGCTATGGAGCAAAAAGTACCGCCTAATAATGCTTTTTAAGATTAAAAAAAGCAGATGCTTTTTTTATTTTGTGGTGTACAATAAAGTTAATTCATTCATAAATAAAAATCCATCCTATGCATCTGAAGTAATATATTCCTATCTAAATTTTAATACTATCAAGGTGAATAGTTTGTATGTTTGATCTCAGTAACTACCAGTACAAATGATGGCAGAATGTCCCGTTCTAATTAGCCTAACCCAAATACCGCTGACTAGTGATCTTAACAATGTTTTGATTTCCTTTTCAACGTTTCCTGGAGGCGATTGCTTTTTGGCGATGAGGATCTATCTCTGCCTATTGTACTGTTGTTGTCACACCTGTTCCTAGTTACTGTGTGCAATGTTGTACAATTAATAATATTTTCATTTCATTTTATACTTTTACTTGTTTTAGGATTGCTACCTATACCATATTGTGTGCCTCCGTGTTTTGGACTTTTTTAAATCAAGACGCGACTTCCTGCCAAATCTTTTACGACACATTTCTACATCTACTATTGCAGACATATTTAAATACTTTATAAAGCTTGATGATCCCTTCAACAAAATTATTTTGGAGGTAAGCATGCTTTTCATATAAGGATAATGTTTATTTATTTTTAGCTGGTGACATCAACTTATATTAAAATATTGGCGCTTTAACTATGTTTTGCTTATTTGATTAATATTTTTCGGTTTCAGTGGTTCGAAGAGCACCAGTTTCTAGAGAGTCTCATTCAGATAATCTGTGGGACATATGAACATGAGGAAATACATCATGTCACCATCACTGAGGGGGCAGACAGATCGCCTGATCAAACCGAGAAAGGTCAGCAGGAGAACAGTGAGAAGGTGGACATGAACCATAAGGAGGAGGGTGAGAGAGACAGAAATGAAGAGGAGATAGGTACTATTCAGTTTATTCCTGATGGATTTTTTTGTTGCTGGCTTCAATTATCTTCATGATTACAAATATAAGCAAAAATATTAAAAAATGTAATATACCACATTTTTAAAACAGAATGAAACAAGCCAATAAGTTATTATTATTGTTATTATCTCTTAAAAATAAGCACAACAAACAGCCCGCAATCAATTCACAGTTTTAAAATAAACTATTTCTTAATAACTGCGTTTTATGCCAAAAGTCCCGGCTTCATAGCTAGGCTGCTTTTGACGGCAACACTGTGCCGCGAGTTGACGCGTGCTGTCCATTGCAGACCGGAGCGCGGCGGACCGCGGCGGGGGGGCGGAGCGCTGGGCCATAGCGGCGCGCGCGTCGGCCAACGCGGCGGCGCTGCTGTGCGATCTGCTGCTGGCCGCCTGCGCGGCCTCCGACGCTGCCACGTCAGTACAGCAGATAATTAAAGTACCAACGTGGAAATCCTCACCGCTGGACAAATACCTCTTTTTCAAATATCTGAACGGTTTTTAGAGCTGGAAAGAGTACGCCACGTTGCGCCAGTGCGGGTTGTCCTCGAAATTATTTATGCAGGCTATATCACAATTGTGTGTTTAGAACGACTATTACTAATTTTAGCGCCGGCCCCGGGCATCGCTCGCGTGACCTCTAGGCGGTTCCTTAAATAAGTGAAGTCAGAGGAGGGGGGGGTAATAAGCGGGCGGTGTTCCAGCAGCGACGGCACGGGCGGCAGGCCGCTGTGCAGCCAGCGGCTGGTGGGCGCGCTGCGCGGCGGCGGCGCGGTGCGGCGCCTGCTGCAGGGCATGTTCACGTCGCCCGCGCCCATGCGGCGCCACGCCGTCGTCAACGGCTGCCAGCTGCTGCTGGCGCTGCTGCCGCACGACTCGCTGCCGTGAGTCGGCCGCCGCCGCCGGTCTTTCGTTTCATTACACCCATTTATCGCGCACACCACAGCCGCGCACACGAGCAACAAGCAATGCAATTATCTAAAATACGGATGATTTCCTTTATGTTTAGAAAATAACTCCTCTCTCAACTCGCCATCCGGCTGTTGCCATTAACCGCTCCACGCACAAACACTTGGGCTCATAGTGCCAGACACCGTACCGTTTGGCACTTGGACGACGTTGACAGTGAATTATTTGTCATCTCGCGGGACGAACCTTTAGCTGAAATTAAAAAGAAAAAAATATTGAATTCAGAGCAGGAGTGAACTAAAGAAATATTAACGTGTCTTAAACAATATTCCAATCGTTTCAATCTTCTTTTCTTTTTTTTAAAGCAATATTGGTTATTGGCTACAACAATTAGTGTTATTTCTAATTTTAAAAATGTAGAAAGCAAAGGCTAATTAAAATTAAAAAGAGGTAGTGTAGATAGTATTAATTGCGAGGATTGAAAGTGAGTAGCTAGCTTTTGTACCAAAATTGTGATATTTAATTTGATATTAAAAATGATAATTTTTAAAAATCGTAAAATTTGTGTCTTAAAGAAAGTCTTAAATGATAGTTCATTACGCTAATCGTAATACAATTTTTTTCCCGCGGGTTCGGTGGCCTCTTATGGCTATAGTTAGATAACTTTTAGCCAGTGTCACAGTTCGTTTCAAACAATTTGCAGATTTCAATTGATATTACAATTGTGATTTCTTGGAAGCTTGGTGCAATTTTAACAGTCAAATTAAAGTTCTAACTGCCGATTTGGTGAACTAATGTGAAACAAAAGTAAAATTTGCATCTTTAATATTATCAACTGTAAGCTTTCATGAGCACTTTTGGTTAATGCACTCAATATTAAACATTCCAACTATTCCCCAAAAGACACCATCACTTTTCGATTTCGCGCCTAAAGTCCATGACGGAATGATGCACTGCAGCAACAACAGCGGCGGAGGTGAAGACGCCTGTGAGAACGCGAGCGTGCAGCGCGCCGTGGCACCGCACCTGCCGTTGTTACACCAAGCGCTGCTGCGCCCGCCCGCGCCGGCCACACCGCCCGCCCCCGTGGCACCGCCCGCCCCCGTGGCACCGCCCGCCCCCGTGGCACCGCCCGCCTCTGTGGCACAGCGCGCACCTGCGGCGTCTGCGGCACCGCCCGCACCGCAATCACCGAGCGCGGGCGCGGAACCGTCTGTCGTAAGTCTCGCGTTAATATGCGTACAATTATCTTGTGAATCAAAGCGCCGTAGTAACCGAACACTGGCGTCTGAATAACTCGTAGCTTTAATATTTCGCAGTAGGGTCTTAAAAGTATTGAAAAGTAAAAAAAAAAAGAAACCATAATCAATTTTTACTGTAGATACATTGAACTGAATTAAAACACAAATTTGGTAAATTTTCCAACAACAACACCATTATACATAAAAAGATTAAATACACAGACAACGACAAAATAAACAAACGTCACTTTATGTCATTTGAAGTCCGCCAATCCACGTTGCTGCGGCGTGGCGACTTCTTCTTTAAACCCCTTTCCAATGAGAGAGGAAGCCTTTGTCCAGCTGGACATTTATAAGTACTTCACAATTATCCTATGCAATTAATTTATTATCCAGGACGGTAATAAAGAAAGAAACGACGCTGAGCCAAACGACACAAAAACCGAGGAGAAATCAGACGACCAGGAGCACGAAGGCAAGGAGGATAGCAGAGCGAACGAACACAGCGCCGAGCAAACGCTTGTAAATAACACCGAGCATGCGGACGAACCAGACGGACGGGACGCCGACGCGAACATGCAGTGCGACGAGTCCGCGCACGAACGCACGCACGCGCACAGTGATGCGCACGCGCACAGCCACGGCAGCGTGGGCGTGGCGCGAGTCCACGTGGCCGCCTTGATTGCGCAACTTGCCTTTTCGGAGGTGGAAGATGTGCACAACGCACTGCTCACGTTAGGTAAGCGTCAATTTTACTCTTTCAATTGCTTAATTATCTATAGTTGTATGTGTGCACGTATGCAGAGAGAAATTATCTCTTAATACAAAATCGGTGTAAGGGGATTATACCATCTGTTGGTTCAAACGCCAACCGCGCCTGCATGTGGTGCTCCCTGCTTGCTAACGAACGAGACTCTACCGACCGAATTTACCGAACCCTGATCCTACAGATTAATGGGGAGCAGGGTACCGGACCCGTGTACCTGGATAGGATTCTGAGTTTTCAGAGGATTTCAAAGCTCGCTGACCCGCCCAGCCTGATGCGTATGGACAAAACTGTCAAGAAATATTTAACTATACTATACTGCTACTGTATATACAGGTTGGATGCGACTTTGTTGATATTGAATGAATTTTTTTTAGTACTATCAATCATAATTATTTGAAAATCGTCAATTAAATAGCCTAATAATCCAAATAAAAGACAAGCGCTATTCGCCACACTGACATTAGTCAGTTTAAAGACCTCACGAGAGCGACGACCTTCACGCAGGATTTCATTGTCCGCACGTCGGCGACTTCAAAAACGGGCAGCGGGCCCTGGCGTGGCCGGTCGATAAGGCCTTGGACCTGGGTATCGTTGGATTAGTTAACCATTAGCGCAAAAATATTAAAATAACAAAAACGTCTATACTTACTAGTATAGATGTGTGGGTGTATGACCTCGAAATGTGAGGTTAAATTTAATGACTTGTAGTAGCATCCAGTCTGTATATATATATATTTATATAAATGTGTGTGTGTGAGCACTTACGTCGGTCACCCATAAGGGGTAAGCACAGAAGCACTCCACGTAGCCAAAGGGGGATACGCAATCTTCGCAGCTCCGACGGCGCGGTTTGTTTCAAGAGATCGAAGTGATGTTTTCAAGTCCCTTTTCCCTAAGTCACTCTTAACTCTTACTCTTAAAAGAGCCGCAGCTCCTCGCATAAGGGCAGCCACACGTCATCACGTCTACAAAAAGCTTAACCGTTCTACACATGGTCGATGTCCGCAGGCACGGCGGGCGTGTTGATAGACATGTTCTTCGACTACCCTCAGAACAACTTCCTGCACACGCAGGTGTACATCCTCGTCCACAACGCGCTCTCCAACCGCGTGTACGGCGAGCGCTACGCGAGACACGTGAGTACGCCGCGCCGTGTTGCCTGCATTTAAGGGGTCAACTCTCACTGACGCAGTAGGGCACGGTCGAAGCGCGTCGAAGCGACACCTTAATATGTTACATTGTATGTTGGCCTACGTCACCGCAATGCATATGTGCATTGGATCGAAGTAAAGGAAAACATTCACATGTGACGTGTCCGATTTGACGCTTCGCTTCGTCTTAACCCGGAATTTGCAGTCAGTCCTGTGCCCCACTCTTTTTGTTTTGATTCCTAGGCTGTACACCAAATATCGATTACTTAGGTATAGTAATTAAATGACATGAAAATGTTACTGCTATGCTATGTCATTGTCGCCTCGACTCGAGACGTAGGCAGGTGAGTGACTATTGGACCAGTGGCCTTGATAGTTTTAAAGAGAGCCTTCTGCTGAGTCGACTAAAGTAATGGGCGAAATATATTTTTTCTTTTACTTTATAGGGTTATGAAATTAATAAAACAAATACTTGATATCGTATAAATGATTTTCACTATTTCAAAATAATCATGAGCCAACTAATACCAACCAACTTTTCTCTATACGATTGTTTCAGTTGATAGACGAATGCAACCTGCTTACAAGGCTGATGGACACATTCGAGGAGAACGAGAACACAAAGTGAGTGCGTTGACGCGCAATATTATCCAAACGGTGTACGTTTTGTGTACGGGGTCTAAAGGGAATATAAAGGTCGACCGCACCTGCTGACGGTGCAACGGACCAATAGACGAACTTTGAACGGTTACCGGTGACTTGGTCGTATTCAGATAACAAACACGAAACTAAACGTTTGAAATCGTAATTGGATGTTTCCAACTGTCGTGGCGACAAAAATGCTGACTCTCCTTTACAAACTCTGAAGTTTCTAACTAGCATGGTGATTGAGAACCAGCTACCGGGGTTCTGGTTATCACCAGACCTTCAACTTTGTGAGACAAACCTGTTTTCTCTGTTTGATCTTCACTAAAATACATTTTTAAATCAAAACGATGTGATTGTAACTATCACGGTGACTTTGGTCTAGTTGCCAGTGGTGTTGTTATCAGACCCCCAAGTTTGTGATTGGGAACTGTCTGATATTTGTATTTGAGAAGGAGGCCTTTAGAGGAGGAATATTAGATTGAAATTGTAGCAGTATCGATATGTGGCGTTTAAGTGGACGGCGGACTCCTTCTCTACCTGGGTGCGTACCGCTCTCTTTGTCGCTGAGCAGCAGGGCTGCCACTAACGTGTTCCGGCTTGAGAGGTGTACTGAGCCAGTTTGATGTCAAGCTGTGGTGCGTTCCATCTAAATCCTCAGGGGTGACAACAGTTCTGTGACCTTCTTCGATTGAAGTCGTTTGCTGATGTCAGTCAGAGGCGACACAGATTTTAATAAAATTATATGAACTATAACTGACTAAAAATACGTGTAAAACATTTAAGGATTACCTGGTACTGAAAGTATTTTTTATTATTAATGAATAATGTTAAATAAGTATCTGTATAATAAATAAGCCCACAAAGTACTGTAACTTTGTGGGTAAGTACTGTTACATGAAATATAAAATAAAATACTATAAATTATAGATAGACCGAAATAAGTCAATTTAGAAGTTAATGAATAACAATTTAATATAAATAACAAAGGCAATTTAAAAGGACTAACTGAATGATAACAATGTAAAGGCATAGATAGAAAACAAAGATTTAAAAGTTAATAAGATAAATAGCAATAAAAAAACTATCCTCTCCTAATATTAACTATTAACTCCTATTCAATGAATGAATCGTAGTAATGAATGTGTTAAAATCGAAACAACAGCGGTTGCACAGCTGCTTAGCGATCGAGACAGGTAAAAGGATGCTGCCATACGAGTGCCCCGCGACCGCGAAACGACGTGACAGGTGGTGAGCTTGTCACCGGATAACTATTTGGACAAACTGTACAAAACGTACATAAATTCCTAAAACGGCATGCGCCGTCCACATCGGTCGGTAGGGAGTACCGACGAATTAAAGGGTCGCCTGATGCGGAAGACAGGTCCCCTGATCACATGACTCGAGACTTAGACATAAACCTAAATGTTAGAATGCTTGACGTCATATTGCGTATTGTTCTTCGGGTAGAGTGGGCGCGGTGCGTCGTGGCAACATGGGCCACGTGGTGCTCGCGCTGCGCCGGCTCGAGGGCGCGGTGCCCGCCGACGCGGGAGCGGCCGCGCGCTGGGCCGCCTTCCGCGACAACGTGCTCTGCCCGCTGCTGCAGCGGCACGACACCCCGCTCGTGAGTACTTGCGTACACTCGCACACACACTAATTCATACTCACTCAAACTAGTTCACTCACTCTTACATTCATAGCCATTCACTCTATTCAAACACACACATTCTCACTTAATAACACTTATACAACGCACGCGCACGTACGTACGCATATACCTGTATTTGTAACTGAATAGTTCAGAAGCTCCTTGTGATACAAATACCGTGCGTGCGATCTCCTAATAATTCTTAATTCAACACCGTATTTATCTCCGCTTTGAAACGTCAGTCTTCGATGACAACACTGTTGTGGGACGTAATGGTTTATGTCGCTGTGATTATGTATGGTATAGCGTTCTGTAGCTATGTGTACTGGATCTGGTCCAGTACAGATCAATGTTTAACTTGTGTTATTATATCGATTATACTTCTCAGACAACCTAAGGTTAAAATGTATTTTATTCTATGTTCAGTCGATGCTATGTAGTGATGTGAAAACAACAATTGTTTTTTTAAAAAAAAAAGTACTACAGAAAAAGACTTATGAAGCGTTTGATTTTTTATTTAATTAAAGAATAACAACCAATATTGTTTACTTGTAAATATGATTTTAATCAACTTTTTTAATTTGCAATTAGGCTTACTACATGGACAGTGATATTTGCGTGAAGGCATTTGCCCAGCTGCGAGCCTTCACAAGCTGCTACTTACTACATTATAAATACACCTTATCATATACAAAGCAATAACCTTGGATGCAATGAATTAAAATAATACAATTTTTAAAATGTCGTTCGTATATACTCTAGTTTAATTTCTATCCTTGTAATACGAATATTACAATATTGAACAATGGTCACATGTCTACTGAAGAATTGTCGTTGAAACTATTAACTAAGAGAAAAAGAGAGGGAGACTGAATAAGAGATAGAAAGGGAGAGAGAGACAACAGGCGATAGAGAACTTTTAATAAAATTCGAATTTTTTTTTGTTAATATGTTTATTATCCTTGACTCTAAGCGGTTTTCGCAATAGTAATGCCATTTTGAAATGAATGTGTCAGGAAACTTACATTTCATAGACAACATTGTTAACATAGTGGTAATGTTGAGAGTGAGAAAGAGTAATATAGATAGAGAGTTTTGATGTTTCTAAAATATGTTTCTATTGTTTTCAGGGTGGATTTTATCCTTCAGAAAATATCTACGAGGTAAGAGCCTGCCCCCCTTTTATTAAAAAAAGTACAAAAAAAAATCTTTTATGTATTTAATATTGTCTTCCCCGGGGACGCGTCGGAACGTAAATCACACTCATAACTGGTGCACATAGCATTATCCATCACGCCGAGCCGACCGGGAGCGAAGTAGTCATAAGAGAATGTCACGGCTCGCGGCTATCTGTTACGAGTGTTTACCGAGTGTTGCTTCTATCGTTCTGTATTCAAATATTTTTCCAAAATTGGAATTGATCTAATTTGCTTTTTTTTCGTTTATTGGATTTAGGTGACACTTGATGGTGAGTGACTGCTGCAGACCGCGGACAGCTGCAAACAGTTTCAATGGAAGGGTCACAGGTCCGTAGTCGCTGCAGAGGACTGAGACTCAATGCCTCACAGCCTGTTATTATCATACAGGCTCCTCTCGAGCGGGAACACGACAGTGGTTGCTTGGCTAATTCTGTAAGAGGGAGGTGGCCCTGCGCCTAGTAAAATATGGTTGACGTACGTACATAATGTTATTAACCGAGATAATGTTGGGCTTGCAGTTCAACGAGGCGGCGGGCGTCACCGAGCCCATCACCGCGGCGGACCTCTCCTGCGATAATGTGAGTGACTTAGTTCGTGGGATGTCAATGTAACTTTATAGGCAAGGTATTCAAAAATATGAATTCTTGAAATGAAACCTACGCGCTAAGTACGTGCTGGTAAGGTTGGCATTTCGATGGTGGAAAAGTATATATATCTTAAGCGACCAATTCTTTAACTTATCTATATAAAAATATATATAATTCGTTTCATTGAAACGGCTCTAACGATTTGGATGAAATTTTGTGTTCATGTAAAGTGTTACTTTAGATAGGTAGGCAAATAAAATGCTATTTAAAATTAATAGAAAAGCCATCTTGAAGAATATTGAGGTACTGAGTATGTTCAGAGTGTGGCTCTTCGTTAGTACGTCTGCCATATGCCGATCGTCACTGCAACCGGCCCATCGTAATTGTCAAATTATAAATGACTTCCTCTTCAAGTGGGGGATAGACCTGTGCACAGTGCCATGATGTGGGGAGAATAGTTGGTAAATATTCTCCTAACACCACACACACACTACCGACTTGCTGCTACTGAATCGGTCTAGTTTAGTCTACACGTACAAAACATTTGCCATATTCGGATGTATATTTAGCCATAATTCTGTCACTGGCGAGGCCTCGTCCACTGCACTGTATACTGATTTACTGACGTTCTATTCTCTCTGGCATATTTCCAGTCGGCGAGTAACGAAAACAACTTCCTGGAGCTGGCCGGCCAACGGTTTGACGACAAGTGAGTATTTCTATGAAAACAACAGAATTCCTAAATAACTCGAGTGACCTGGGTTCGGTCTCCGGTGTTGATAGCAAAGTTCTAAGCGCTGCGTTTACCATGTGCTCGGCGGTGAAAGTAAACATCGTGAGGAAACCTGTATATAGATCTGGGAAACAAAAAAATATATTTCGAGGACGTTTTAAGTCCATCAACCCGCACTGCGGCTGCATGGCGTTGTCAAATATTGAGAGTGGGCTTTTGCCCAGCTGTGGGCGTTTCCCGGCTACTACTTTGCTTTTAAGCCTCATTTACCGTGTTAATCTACTTGGATATAATCGCGCGCAGCATGTGGGACGACAACGCGGACGCGGAGGCAGGCGCCGGGGCGGAGAACGACGCGGAGGAAGAGGCCGAGGGAGAAGCGGATCCCGCGCGCGTCCGGGAGATACTCGCCGACGTCTCACGTGAGCCAGCTGTTGCTCGTAACATTATAACATGAACAATATTAAACAAAACTATGAACTCGTGTTCTTGCGCACGCGGGGTGGAATTGTTTGGCGTGATTAAATATAGATGGCGTTAGTGAACAGTTTTTTTTGAACGAATTTTTCGTTCTTTAGCGAGCAAACTTATCATGTAGATTTAGAAAGATAGCAAGAAAACTTGCTTATTCGTAGACTAATGCCTAAAATAACAAAAATAAAGATGATAATAATAAACACCTTAAATGGAATATAAAACAAATCCTAAGAAGTGTGTGCTTGCGACACGAGACCACGACAGGGCCCGGACTCGGCTACAGGCGCGCTGCGACACGAGACCACGACAGGGCCCGGACTCGGCTACAGGCGCGCTGCGACACGAGACCACGACAGGGCCCGGACTCGGCTACAGGCGCGCGCTGAGCCAATTCATTAAATCTTTGCCGAGTTGCTTCACTCGTTGTGTATAATTATCACTTTGATCATTATCGTAACTGAGCCTCGCCTATTGCACGTAAGCTTTGTAAATATTGAGATCATCATGCGCGCGCGCACCGGCAAAGTTCATTCTCGAAATGAAGTATAATTTCTAGTTTGTGTACACGCATCTACATACCCGAACGTTTCATTCGGGGGGGCACCAGCTGGGTCCAGCGAGTTCGGATTGACGTTCCGGTTCATCATTCGGCCGTCGGGGCCTCGTCTGTGTGCTAGCAGATTGCACATTAAGTGTTCTTTATATATAAACTGATATGTTGCTCTGTAAACAAAGTTTTTATTTCGTTAGGTTTTACTTCTATTACATCAAAATACACTTATTATTACAACAGTCGTACCTGTGAACAAAGAAACGACATTTAAAGTTTATTCCTTAATAATTCGGATCGTTTTGTTTAGTCCTTTCCATATTTTATATTCCGAACGTGCACCAATCAGAGAACATTGTCTTTAAAATTGCGGTCCCTGTTTTATCGCCATCCTTTAAATTTAGTTTTTACTTTAAGTCTGCTATACCGACAGCATCCAGCGCGGGAGAATTCAAATAGACCAATACATGTTAACAAAACATTCATTCACGAAGACGAGAGAAACAACATTGATAGCCATTATTTCAGGTCTTTTAATATTATTATTTATAATATAGAAAATATTATTTTAATATCTCATATTCTCTTAAATGTAAAGACAAACTCAAAGAAAAGAGCTCGTACATGAGTGCAGTGGTTTTCTTAACATATAAAATATCCTGTGAAACTGAGTACATGGGGCAACATCTTGTCGCGTCTAGCGTGGTATACGGCGGAGGACAACGCGTCCGATGGGACCGAGTGGGCAAATTTCGGGGTCGCGTTCGCGGCACCAGTTGACCCCTTCGCCCCCGCCACGGACTCCGCGGGCGCCGCGACGCAGCAGCAGCAGCGGCAGCAGCAGCGGCAGCAGCAGCAGCAGCTCACTTTCGAACAGGACTTCGCTCCCTTTTGGGGCTACAGCGACGATCACAACGACAACGCCACAGGTAATAATATACCGTTCTCAGATGGCGACCCTTGCCCCGCCAACTTCGGCACGGTAACTCACATCTCTATCTGATGCCTGCGATGGGCGGGCTCGATGCCTCGAGCCATTCCAAAGCATTCCAGCGAACAGAGAAATGTGTTTACATTATGTTTATTAACACACGATGTTCTTAGAAAAAAAAAAATCTAATTAGATTTTTTTTATTCATGGGTATGGCGGCAAACGAGCAAGCGGTTCACCTGATGGTAAGTGATTACCGTCGCCCGCGTACATCTGCAACACCGGATGTGCTGCAGGTGCGTTGCCGGCCGTTGAGGTTATTTCGGAGATGAGATGGGAGAGGAGATTTCGCTTCCCTGTGACACTAACGTTTTCGTGTTATTTCATCCCTCTATAAAATCAAAAGAGAAAATTTACATGGTGTTATTTTATCGGGGAATAATCCACACGGAATTGTTGTGAAATATTTTTATGAATTAGTGCATACGGCCTCGGGCTGTGTGGCATTCCATTGGAATCCTGCTTTCTTTTATCCTTTCACACCATATGTTGACTAGTGAAGAATGCCTATAGGCATAAAGGCTTCCTTTTGTGTCCTTCTGTATGAAGGAATGGCAATAAAGACTAAATACATAAACAACATGGAAACCATTGAAATTCTATTGCTATCAACCATCACAGGAATCATGACATTAGATCTGTATATACAGAACATTCTCCGAGAAGAACCGGCAAGAAACTCTGGGGTCTGTTTTTTTTTCAACGTTATATTGTCATCAATAATTTACAATAAAATCGATACATTTGTAAGCCGTGGGTGCTGTCTTAGAACGTCTTTGTCCCGAATGTATCGAGCAAGCCTATTTTTAATAAAGTCCCTTTATCGAGCCTCCCGCAATATTGATATTGAAGCTGTTTACCCACTATGTAGCAAGGGCACATGCACTGTCATCCCGATTGTCACAACAGCAATCTGGCCCGCGCGGGGTGTCTGTTCGTGTAGTCGCCGCGAGTGCGGGCGGGCGCGGAGGGCTCCCCCCTCTGTTCTCTGTTTTCTCCGATTAACGCCCGAACGACGCAACCACACAAAATTTCCCCGATCCACATGAAAACAGCCACACGTCGTTTCGCAGATGCAAACAGTCGCGGCGGCTTAGAGCAAACCATGCAGGCTCTGAATTTAGGCAACGAATACAAAGTGAAACCCATGGACGAGGCCTCCACGGCCGAGCTCACCAACAATTTGCTCACCGCCATGAGCTCAATGGCGCCTGACGTCATCGCAGACATCGTGAGTGCCATGCCGCGTGCCGTCGAGCCTCTCGCCGAGCCTCTCGCCGAGCCTCTCGCCGAGCCGCTCGCCGAACCGCTCGCCGAGCCGCTCGCCGAAACGCAAGATTCATCCGCCGAGCCCGCGGGCACCGAGCCCGCCGCCGACAGGTGATCCATCATCGTCACGTAGCGCCGTGCGGCCGCGGCGGGCGCGCGTCGGCCCCGGGGCGTCCACCGCTCCGAGGCCGCGCTGCCGATTCACTATGACCCATTCTGTCCTTCCATCGTATTCAACTGAGACTCCTACATACCTGTGAGTTACCTTCTAGTTACTGTAAATAAATAATATAACGTCGGCCAACGATCATTAGACAAAATATGAGCAATCATTTCGTGACTTTTTTTATGATAAACAATATTTAACATGGCAATACAATCTCACAAGCTGTTACAGAGGTTGCTGTTAAAATACGAATTTTGTCTGAAAGCGTTGGCCAGAACTGAATACTTGTTACATTGAAATATTCCGTAATGTTTATATACTTTCACATTCAGATAATCTCTGGCCGAACTCGAAATTTTTAAAGCTACTTACACTTGTCTATCTGTTCCTAACGCACGTACAAAGAAAACAACACATTTAAACAAAAAAAGGACCAATGAATTCTAGAAAAAAAAACGCGATGGTAAATCCTATCGATGTAGAAATAATTCCGCTCTGAGCTTGTAAATTATCTCCTCTCCTTTATCACGTTATTGGCGAACTTTACCAAAGCGCGATAAAACGGAGAAGAAAAAGGTACAAACATAGTCATTTTGACGTTTGCTGCATTACGTCACCCGGCACTGATGATAATACGCTGGTAATATTAAAATTGTTCTCAAACCCAGTTTACTTTTATCCGCTGCACTTATAAATGTACAAGATTTAAAAAAAAAACTTATAATTAAGGGAGGCCGGCTGACGACGTTTGTCTAAACTTTCATTATTTCAAGTCGGTTTAAACCTTCTACGATCTGAACAAATGTTATTTTGAACGCAATGAGAGCTTATGTAGGAAAAGTATGTTGTGTAATGTCATTTGATATAGCGTATTTTAAGTCCAATCCACTCGTTTATTTTTAATATACGTAATGTGCTTAGTATACAATAAGTTCATTATTTAGCACAATTAAGGCAGGAAAAACACATTTATTTAAAATTAGTTCATAATTGGGCATAATCGATTTTAATACTTACGATGATCTTTCTTTTCATCACTGCTAGAGATTACTGGCAACTGTAAATGGACCATTAAATTTCTTCTTTCATAGTAATCAAATAGTTTTTTTTTACTTCGAATTGTAAGGATAATGTAAAATGCAATGTGCGAAATTGTTTGTGCGCGTGTAGAATGGCAAGTTTCGTTGATTTAGGGGTTTTGAAAGTACTGAATACGTTTACATATAACTTATGCCTAAATCGCGTATACTGGGAGTGAAATACTGTAGATTGTAGACGATTGTAGACACGCAGGTCCCGCTGTAATATCTTAGACTTAGATTTAGAGATGGTTTAGTTTCACAAAAGCAAATAACGTATAAAATTTATTGCAATTTTAGTTTTTGTTGAAATTAAAAAAGAAGTTAATTTTGTATGTGGAACAAGTGTAAATTAAAAATTGTCGTTTAAATGTTTATTTGTTGATATTAAAATATTACTGTGATGTTATTGTGCAACGCAAATGTTACTAATACGTTTAGTGTGCGTCGCTTCGATTTTAGTGTTAATTATTGCGTGCACTCTGCAATCGTATAACTTTGGACTGCGTTTCGGAACTAACTTACTAAAGACATCATCAACGTTCCTCCCTGCGCAAGTGCTGAACTATGGCCTCCCCGACGATTGCCGCAAAGCGCGCGCTACTGAAGCATTAGCATCCATTGAATTCCCGCAACGTTGTGCAGGTCGCCATTACATGTTAGAGGCGAAGGGGCCGGGGGCGTACACTCGAGAACCGTTCTACCCCAATGGTTGGTCAGCCCTACTGTCTATTCATCATCATCATCGGCCAGTCAAAGTTCAAGCCTGGATATCGTTTTAAGAAAATGCCATAAAAACTGCATATCCTTCAGGAATAGTTTGCCCACGCTCACCACACACGGCAGTGAGTGCGCTGCCGGTGTCACCGTTAATTCCCATCATAAGTGAGTCACTAGTATTTGAGTTCTGCCATCGGTTGGCCGCCAGAGCCGCGTGTGTCAGCCAGGAGAGCTCATCCACATGCCAGATCGATACTTAGAGAAAATATATATATTCTGTTCAAAAAGGTTAAATTTATGCCTGTTGGGGGCAATTCCATTGGTATATCTAAGGTAAGAATCCAATAATAGAACCTTATTGGTATATTTCAGTTTCTATAGTGTTCACGCGACGCAATCTTCGGTTATTGTAGAGTGTCACGCCAGAGTCACGTAGAGATGCTGTGTGAAACCCTTTGTATTTCACGTGTTTAATTCAGATTTCAATGAATATAACTAGAATTGTTATTTAACGTAGTTGCAACGTGTAGCCTATTTCGCACCTTACGTGTTATGTTCCGTGCGTGGTAGATTAAGACAATTCTTTAAAAATGCAAATTAATGAAATCGACAGAAATTTGCAAAGTATTGCTTTTGAGTCTCATAGGAGTTCCTTGTAGTAACACTTAACAGTAATATGAGGAAAAGAAAGAAATGATGAAACAATGCAAAATTTCTCATAGTAACATCGTTTATTTACGAAGTCTTATATAAAATAATAGTTTTCAAGGCATGTAACGATAATCAAAGTTGACAATCTTACTCACCTTTTCCTTAACTGAGAAATCCTTCCTACGTACAAGTAGCTCCTATCTCTGCATATGAAGCGCTACATACACAATTGTGCTCGATTGATTTCGTTACAAAACATTGATATCGGGATGAATATATCACTCCAACATATCGTATACGAGCTCTGACGCCGAGCGGCACGGTACGTGTGTTTGGCAAATATCACTTCTAGACTTAGTCGGATCGTGTTAATGAATCGTAAAGTTTGGAATATTGTTCGAATTGCTCACAACGCGCCCGCAACGCGCAGTATCCCGAAGTCGTTCTTAGTATTGATTCATGTGACAAATAATTAGATATTCTTTTAAAAACTGCTAGCATTTCAAACCAATTTGTCAGTTAAATGTTTAATCGTTCAATGCGACGTGGGAATGTCTTCAAATTCGATGTACACTGTCGAGGTAGGACTGTGCCCAAACATGGGCTTACTCGCATTGAAATGTTACATTGTAGAGTAGAGTAGTGTCAAATATATACAAGTTACCGAGACAGCGAATGTCTGAACGTTCAAGGTCATTTACTCACTTGCTTTCGGTTGTGAGCGGTTCGATGGGAGAGGCTGATAGTAAAGAAACTTGATTTTGGTCGCCATATCATATTTCTATTCCTTTATTAATTTTTAAATATGTCAATATTTACTCAAGCACATGTCATCTGGAAACATCACGCTCTACTATCGCGTCGACTATTGAATGTTTTATACTTTTTGAATATAGCCTTTAAAGTAATGTACATGAATAAACTCTTGATAAGTGTTCCTTTAGATTTAAAGCTTACGTGTTTTAGCTTTGACAGATTCATCACATATCCCTAACGCTACTGTCGCATTGTAATTATCGGTGTTACAGACGTCGGTCAGTTTGTCGTTGTCAGTTCAAGACTGTATGCGATTTTAACGTTTAAATTTGTGCAATGTTTGTTTCTCTGTATTATAGATCGTTAAGTGAACCCCATGATGTTGTGTTGTGTGGGGGCTGTCAGAATGGCGGCAAATGGTTTAGCTGTAAGTCAATTGAAATGTAACTTCTGTGATTAGCGAAATGTGAAACGGCACTGCAGTGTGGCGCAGCGGGATCTGTGACAGTGGAAACTAATTAACAACGAAGAGTTTACTTGAGCGATTGAATACCCAGTGAAATGGAATCCGGAGATAGCCTCAGTTGCTGGTTAGTCGTTAATTGAATTCACGTTTGTAACGTGTAACACGTTGCGTCACATTGACAGTTTCTATTGAAGGGTGCTAATGGTACAGCGAGACAAGCGCATGCGCGTGCGCCGCCGTGCGCGGGCCACAACAACTAATGTAAATAGTTTTCTTGTGGGCGTTGGGGCATCGCGAGTGCGCTCCGCTGTTTTGTGAACCTGTTGTAAATATTTAATTGCCTAGGTTATACATTGTAGGTTAGTTGCATGGTATTTTACTCGCGTAATCACTATATAATCATTTATGAATTGTTATGCAATAATTTACTTTACAATAACAGTTTAAATTAACATTAAATATCGTTTCTGTGCAAATGCACAAAAACTGATATTTGTAGAGTTATTACAAAAAAAAGCAATGTTTTAATATTTGATTTTGTTGTCTGTACGTGGCTTTGATCGGTGGCGAGTGAGTGTGGCTCGGTATTATGTTTGAAGTTCATTCAAATGCCCGTTCTGTACGTTACGCAACTGGGTTTCATTTTCTGTTCGAACAAGCGATTAGTTGAACTTAAAACAATGGCACATCCGACGTCGTGTGTAGAGATTTAAAGTTAAAAAAAATTAATACAGTTGCGACGCCCAATATACAACTAGATAACCGGTCCGCGCTCAAAATGTGTCTCGGCAAATTAACATTTCACTTCGAAAGTGAGTTCGAAAATTTTAATCTTTAATTGGAACAATGTATACAATTTGACAATATACATTATTGCAATAATGTCTTTTCATTTCACGACAAACTTCAAAAAAAAAAATGTGCGTTACGGTTGTGACGTACTCGTTTGATATTCAAACATTCTTTTTCAGTCGGCTAATGACCTCTTCTGTCTTTATATATCTGACTACGTGTCAGTGCGGACAGTGTCACGCTTAGGTATTGTGTGTGAATCAGTTATCTAGTTGCATCACCCATATTATACATAGAGGCTGCGTATTTTTTTCTAACATCTTTAATATATCTATATTTTAAGTAACGTGAATGTTTTCCGAACATAATTAGCATTCGAAGACACATTCGCTTGTCACCAGTTGTTTCGGGAAGACGCCTCTTTGTTAACACATCCATTGTGAGCGCGGCGTGTTCTTTGAGACGAATGTTGTAGTTATTAGGTTCTATTAGTGTCTCCACCTTGTGAAACGTACTCGGCTACGTCTAGTGCAATTATTTGGCTTCTTTGATCTTGTTGTCGTATTTTCTAGCCCCTATAGTTCTAAGCCTAGTTCTAGATCGCTCGTTGATAGCCGCGTCGTTTGAACGCTTTTCGTCGAACCGCCTCTGTAAATATCGCCAGCACGGCCGCCGCGTAACGTATACACGTGCAAGTATCGCACCAAACGAAGTTAAATGAACTATCAGCGGTCGCGCGGTGTCCGGACGGACCTTTACATAATAAACTTTTCGATGTTTAGGACATTTTGTTAGCGAATTTTACGGGAGTTTGATTCTGGCGATTGCGACAGTTCGCTCCGAAGGAATCTTCCAACAATTTTACATTGTACAGGATTATGTGATATGTAGGTTTTTCAATGTCGATACTCAGCCGATTGCGCCGTCCTTGACGTTTTGTATCGGATGTTGTCGTGGTGCCGCGACCGGCGCAGGCGCGGGTTCGGCAAGTGCCTTACCAGCATATGGAGGACGTTTCTAATTCATGTGTTTTGAAAATTCAATGTATGTTGGTGTTGCCAGGTGTCATTAATAATGATTATTGAACAATTAAGCATTTTATTTTCATATACAATGCGCACTGTGAGTTGAATTTTTTTTTAAAGTTTTAGATCTTCGTATATGTTAAGCAGATTTTCTAGTAATGCCTTCCATTTATAAGATTATCAATAATGCAAGTGATGACTTCCCGAGTCCGCGCCGTCGCCGTGTTAGCGGGGTTAGATTAGGGCAATGTTAGATTACTGTAACGGTAACTGGATACGATGCGTCATTCCTATTTTTGTATTTTTACTTACCCACGGCCTTGGACTTAACGCCATAAGAGCAACATTCATTAATATTCAAAGCGTCGCTGGACATACTCGCTCGGAACGTTTTGTACGCTACAGCACTGTAGAAATTATTGTGTTCTATACACACGCTAAGGTAAAACGTACGAAACGTTCTATATGCAATCACAAAACGCAATTGTTTTTCATTTGATATAATTTGTAACTCGTGAGTAACAAACAGGGGGAAAGAAATTTATTGTTTGAGCGCTCGTTTTTCAGAGTTTAAAAAAATAATAAACTTGTGTCGAGCACGCACCTGTTTTAACTGAGGTCGTCGGAGGAAAAGTTGCGAATGTTGTCAGCGATCAGCTTCTTCGCTTTTAACTGTATATATGCAGCAACAACATGGCGGCAGAATGGCGACGGACGCTCGGACGTCTGTCAAAACGAGAACTGTGCCTTGCGGGCGTTGTGGACGCGGCGCACACCTTCCCCCGTGCCCGACCCCTCCACCTCGCCCGAGACATGATGAATGCTCGTAATGTATTCTATTGTATTTATTATATAATAGTTAAAAAGTTTTATTAAAAAAGTTGCTCAATACAATTGCGTTTCCTTTAATCCTCCTCTTTTCAGTTGAAACGGGAAATAGAAGTAAAAAGCGGAGTTGCACAGGGAAGTATTTTAGGGCCACCGACATACCTTATATACACACGTTGTTAAAAATACTAGCGCCCTCATTCATACATTGCATTAAATACTATTTCATAATAAGAACATTTCAATGTGGATTTGTCGTAATGGCAACGGTTATCATACGATTGCAGCCTGGCCGGGTCTGGTCCTGGCATCTTAGGAGCTGCTGCCCGTCGCTGGACTGGTGCATTGATATTAGAAATATTTGAGATGAAAATTAAACGGCCATTCTGTCTGTTACTGGCAGCTTAGTTGACTTACGGTACCCACGTGATGAGATGTAGTTGCAGATTTTACTTAATTTTCCATCGATATATTCGATAAGATTGACAATTGAGGAACAAACCACCTCGCGCCTGTATTGAAGGTTGACTTTGCATTGCTCTCCGTAAACTCTCGTAAACAGTTGAGCTTGTATTGGACAATATATAAAATGGGCATTTTAAAATTTTTTGGTGTGTAAGGTGTGGTCGTACGCCACATCCCTTAGCAGACGAAGGAGGCGCAGGCGGCCGAATGACGGCGTAAAATACTTTCGGCCATGCCGCACCAGCTCCTCTTAGACCTGTAACAGCATCGGTAGTGCGAGAACACGGGCACTGCGCCCGCCAGCACCAGCCCGTCACTGCGCGATGGGGATGGTGGCAAGTGTTCCATTTAGGGCCTAAGTACCAGCAAGAGCCGGTGTGCTCTAAAATTTAGGGTTTGTCTTAGTTGGTACTTACTCGAGAAAACCCAAAGTTACATACTTTTAAAAGTCATAGGAATAAAACTTGTGTTTCATATATTCTATAGACTGAGACTGAACTGAAGTATTTGCATGTTAATTAGGTTGTCCATAATATATGTTTGACGTGTGAGATTTTCCTAAAAAGTTAAAATAAAAAACGACACATTCGATATAATTTTATTTTCATATTTTTATAATTCATTTATATATAATGACTATAATCGACTACCAAACTAAATAATATAATTCAACAGCATCCTTTATATACAATATGTATAGTTGTAGGTCTTATAATTCTTCATTCGCAAACTTTAAAAAAAGAGACAGTCGTCTAATTCATATAAAATAACGTTGAAACAAACTACGGTCGTTAAAGATTAACAAGTAATAATTTGCCACAAGTTTTGTTCATTATTTATTTACAAACCTTATATTAATTTAGTCCCATAATTTTCAAAATAATTGTCGGCACCTGAATGGGGGAGTATCGCCTGTCGCTAGTGAACACTAGGGGCACCGACTTCGAGCAACATTGAATAGAATTGAGTAAACTTAATAGACCTTATTAAAGAATCCTTCAGTACAACATTGTTACGGCGCGTGAGTAAGGACCCCTGGAGACTTGAGCCGAATAGCTGCAATGTCGGAAAGTGCTCTACGCCCATCGTCTATCGAGACACGAAAGTGAAAATGTAAAATGTAACTTACCACATTACTAAAATAATATTTGCAAAAATACTGACAGCTGATGTAAAACAATATTTATTTACAAGCATTGACTGTGACAGCAGACCACAGAATTAAATTTAATAAATAATTGTATGTTATCTATCTTAATATAAATATATTGTAAGACACTATAGTTATAGCGCAGCGACGACCGCATGTTTATGATATTCACAAGAATTATATTTCAAATAAATCTCTGGAACATCGATAACGTTCAGTTCAACAACTACTTATTCCACAATTTTTTTTTAATGCGAACAGTCTGTACAGTGCCAAGTAAGTGTGATATAATCTGTTTGAACAGTAATAAGAGCGCCGACTAAAGAAAACTCAACACTAAGCTCTATCTTCAACTTCAATTACAATTTAACTAGAAAACGTAATCTAATTCAGTTGATCGTTTTACGTTCAGTTTTCTTTAATCTGCCTATGTGAGTTCACTTACAAATAGCCTTATGTTTTAGAATGACAGAAATGAATCCTAAGAGGTCTTAGAAGCGTTAGGTAGAAAAGTTAAGCACCGTCTCACAACTACGACGGACTCTACGACCATACTAATTAGTCTGATATATTACACTGATATGCGACCAGATATAGAACGGTGCATCACTACAGCGGCTAGTGCGGACGCTACGGAAGTTTTAAACGCAACAGACGTAGCTTTCAACATCTAAAATATTCCGTTTGTGCTAATGAGGTAAACTATAATAAGAAAATATTGTTTTATCTACTCGAGTCTGTAATGGGCCATGGGCCGAATTCATTATTATATAACTTTGTTATTATCTATATAGATACTAAATCGGAACTGCGTTAGTCAAATTCTTTCGTTTCATTTGCATATTCCTGACAATAGTAACACTCCGTTAACTTTAACATTCTTATGGGAATAAATTTAAGGGACTACATTTTCAATAAATAATTTCTTTTGAAAAACATTCAATGAAATCTAAAATAATACATACACACTTAATTATTATAGTTTTGAACAACATTTACATAATAATATAGTTTTTCAACAATTTCAAAAATGAGGTAACGTTAAGTTGCTTACATAAGTTAACATTATAAAAATTAGAAAATGAAATTATACAACGCTAGTTGAAGAAACGATATAAAGATATTAAATAACAGAGATGTTAAGTAAAACACAGTACAGGTTAAAGTAGATTAAAAATGAATCGAACGTATAGGCTACTATCTCACGTTTTTATACAATACACAAATCCTTTAATTAATACGCCTGAACGATAAGAATACGCCTGAACAAAGATTTTATACAAAAAGCGGCAACAAGAGGCAACATAGGAATACCAGTGAGAGAGTTTGGAATAAAGAGCCATTAAAGAGAAGTGTTAAAAAAATATTATTGCTATGCGATACACCGATTTTTACTACATTGCTTATACATAAGGCAGAAGAAACTTGCTGTATATATCTTTCTATTTTCATTACTTACAAATGGAAGTCAATAGGAAGCTAATTATCAAGACTCAAAAATAGACATGTAAAATATTTAAATGTATACTTTTTTAAATCAAATCCTTTGCCGCGAATATTCGCTTTACTATTGCCTCAAGAGGGCGCGAGTGCTCACTTACACATTATTTAATATACACAGAAAGTTTCTCTACAAACCTATCATTAGCAAGCAATATACATAGTGCAATTATTTTTTACTTAATATATTAATAGTTATCGCTTTACTTTTAATTTGTATTTTTAACTAGCAACACCAACACGACACCAATTGGTCTGGTCTACTTTAGGCTGGTCACCTGTTCGTAGTAAGTATTGCTATCATTGTGTGTGGTGACAAGCACCGTGATCTAGTTATTATCATAAAAAATAATCAAATTCATGTGTCTATACTAACAAATGCTTAAAAATAAATCAACACCACAACATAAACATTAATTATGTTTTTTAAAACAAAACAAGATATTGTGAATTTCAAACTAACAAATAACATGAGAAAACGAAATGAATCTATATGACGCGGTGGTTCCAAAGAAATTTGCAGAGTAACAAAAATTATTGTCATCCAATGCTTAAGTTTCCAATCTTTAAAGTCTCTTTTATTTTTTATTCACTTATTACTTTATACAGTCCAACATCAACTATATTTCTCATTTTTTTTCTCATATTCATTTCTATAAAAATTTACAACTATTTGTTTAATTTTAAGGGTTATAGCAACGATAAATAATCTCATGCGTACGCAGTACTTTAACATAATTTTTTTTTATAAATAGATGCAATTTTAAATTTTATAGGAGAACCATTTACTATTTATAGTCTATAGACGAGTGATACATATTTTGACACTAAAACGAAATGTCAAAAAGCCCGCGCATCCTTATTATCGATTGTGAAAATATAAAGATCGATCAAAAGATCAAAATGTAAGAACGGAGGAAAAGTCGCCAAGCGACAGTGTTTTCGACTACTACATGTCATAGGTAGGTACTGTATAAAAAGTTTAAGTATATATAAGTTAATGTTTCTAATTTATTTACATTATTATCACAACGCGGAAATGAATCCTGCGCGAGCGGAGTGCACATGCCGAAGTGGGGAAGCAGAGGGTCGGATCTTCTATTAGAACCAGATCCGAAATCGTTGGATTGTGCATCCCATTGGAGTCGTAACCGAGAGATAAAAACATTACACTTTCGCTTTTGTGTGCCAACAGTTCGGTTTATCGTAAAATTAATTGATATAATGTGAATCAGGCACAGAAATAATTGAACGTTTTAAATAGAAACGGCAGCATGTTTTTGAATGGTCTACGTTTGTTCGAATTTAGAAAACGTTGTGCGTACCTTCGAGCTACGGTCGGTTTGGTTAGTTAGTATTAGATATTAGACTTGGACAAATATTAGCGTAAAAGCGGTTGAATATTGTAGGTCCCTTTCTCTATGTTTTTCATAACTTTGCGGTATTACACTATTTGCCGGTTGTATTGATTATAATGTTTTTAATGGCCTATGTTAGAGATACGTTTGAATGTTATGTGCGTAAATTAGTAGACGACTAACGCGTGCTCGACTTGACTATTTCGATGGTGCTACAAAAGATAAGCGCGTCGCTAACGACACAGTCTATTTGTACACCCAATAACTTCCGAGTCGTGGATTAATTCGGTTCGCGGGCGCCATATTCTCACAAGTTACATAACGACTCAGAAGGAGGTCTCCGAGCTTAAGCGCTAGCACGTTTTACTTTTACAATAGAATCGGAAGAGGCCATCAGCGACTCTTTCGAATCGGAATCACAACGAGGTTCACAAGGGTTCAAAGATCCCGATCCTCAAAGCTGGTACCACTTCTTGTCCTTGTACTTGAGCATGAGCTGGTGCGCGGAGGTGGAGAACTCGGCGGCCTGCGAGTGCATGCGCTCGGTGCGGTCCTCCAGCTGCGAGAGCTTGTCGCCGCGCTCCAGCACCAGCTGGTGCGCGCGCGACACCTCACCTGCCGCCGCGGACGCGCGTGCGCCCAGCTCGGCAGTTCCCGCCGCCCCCGCCGGGATGTGCTTCGCCACCGCGCGGTTCGGCTTGCCGCTGCCCTCGCCGACTGCGCACATGTTCACGTATATATTGTCGCGTCAATCACTTACCTATCTCTGTCGCCAAACAGCAGTGTTACAACCGTGGTGTTCCGTTTTTAATGGAGACTACCGTTCTCTATAGACACATTATTATAAGGTGTAAGGCATTCCCCTTCGTTCCTCAGGGGTGAGAACTGAGAAAGCATCTGTGACCTTCTTCAATTGAAGTTGTTTGCAGATGTACATGGTCTGCAGTAGCGACTTACTAGCAGATGCACCTATAACTAGTTTTTCACTCCAATCCTGAAATAAACACCCTGCACATGGCGCACCTTGCTAAGCTAACAAAGGCTCTGTCGACCAACTGATAGCAGGAATAATTGGCCGAACCAAAATCTCACAGACTAGTGATGCGGAGCAGTATCTAATGCGAGGGTTAAGGCATTGCGCTCACCGGTCCCCTTTCCCAGCGTGGTGAATGTAGCCAAGGCAGCTCGCTGGTGCTTTCCTGCAGAAGTCCATGTTCAGAAATAGACTTAAATAGATTCATGATGACAAGACTGTTTTGTGGTAATGGCGCAAGAGTCTACCAACCCCCTTGAGGAAGTCCAGAGGAAACTATCTCCGAGAGGAAACCCGGGGACGAGACTCGATTCCTTTTACGTTATATCTGTCTGAGAGGTGAAAAGCAGATTGAAGAAGTCTGCTTGACTAATGTTTAAAAATTTTTTTTATTTTTTGAGAGCTATTTATTCGTAATTTAAAAAACTACCAAACTTAATTACCATAAGGCATTATAATTTTTTCTATGATTGGTTTGTAACAGTAGTGGCACTGAGCTAATATCATCGATGTATACATCTAATTTGTTGTAATTGTGTACATTACGTTGGCGTTTAATTATTAAATAAAATGAAATACTGTGAGCGTGCTTTACGGAAAATCCGTTATACTCGTATCAACTCATAAGGGTGACAGAAGTGTTACATAATGCTGGCCAATTTCGCCTCCACGTTCCACCACATGAATGTATTTAGTACCATTTTTTTTAGAGCATCCATCACTAATACTATTGTTATGGTTTTAAAGCCCGAATTATTCTGCACACTTTAAGATCATTAGCCAACATTAGATACTTAGTTTTTATTATCGGATCCAAGTCTTTAGAGAAAAACTAAAACGAATATCGGTCCAAGAAGTTCGCCTTGAGGGACACCTGATAGTAATATTTTAGCGGCAGATTTAACACCTCGAATCATGACGAGTTGAGATTGATTGCAGAGATGAGATTCGTACCACCTGAGTAGTAAGAATCAAATTCCTGCGTGACATAGTATCTGAATAAGTATGCCATGGTCTACTACTGCGAATGCTTTGAAAAATTCAGAATAGATGGCATGTTCCTGAGATAAATTTTCAATTGCTTCTAATATGTCACTAACCTAGCCAAGAAGGTTCATTTTGGTTGACCTTTCAGGGAGAAAACGGTGTTGGTGACAGTCAAACAATGGTTTTAAATTGTACTGCATTTTTTGTACTCTTTCTAGTCGATTGGAATAATATTAGCAAGTTTCCATTTTGTAAATGCTAAAGATTTATAAAAATGTAACGTCGTGGTTTGGTTGCAAATATTTATATATACAAGTATACGAAAACAAAACTTACAAAGCTCTTCACGATCTAGTGGCCGGGCGCCACCGCCGAATAGTCCTCTAAAGAAACTCTCTTTAGGAGCCTCCGGCATATCTCGTGGGAGGAACAGCTCTCCCAACATTTCGTTTAGTTGTTGACTGAAGAAGTAAACAATCAAGATTTTAGAAGGAGTAAAGAAAAAGGTATATGTTAAATTTAAATTGTACACGTGTCACAAAATTAAAAACAGATTACGACTACTGTTAGCGAATCTAAAATATTCAAATGAGCGAAAATGCTGCTACGTTTTGTTATAGACTTATATTATTCGTCGAGGTGGGGTCTCCTTTTTAAATACGCTTTCTAATAACGCCTTTATTTATCGTACTCGATTACTTTAGAGCTAATAACATACAATTAGATGTGACGACTCGGAAATCTCAAAAATAACCATGAAGCCTATTTCCAGCTTTTTATGGTTTCCTACTATAATTTTTGAGGAGGCTCGGAGCCGGGATGAGTCCGTCACGCTGGTCCTATGCTGTTAGCGGACTTCACGTGTTCTCTAAGTATTTGTTTATATTATATCTTAGACAAGCAGTTTTCCCGCAATGTTTTCCTTCACCGTTGAGCACGTTGAATTTAACAATATTAATGGTGCAAGCGTCGGGATAAGAACTTAGATTATTTGCGTAACATGTTTTGAAATTCCATTTGTGTCTGTTATGAATTTAAACCATGAAAACTTTAGATCGCTCGTTGATAGTAAAGATAAACAAGAGCACTGACCAGAACTCGGCGTCGATGGTGAACTTCTGTATTTCCGTAGGGGAAGCGAGGTACAGTCCGTGGCCACGGTTGCTGAAGCAGAACGTCTTCGCTATCCTGCAATATCGCACAGAATCTATATAGCTGGTATTCTATGAACAACTCGTTGATTCAAACTACACATTGTCCTTCACAAGGGGTATACTTCAAAATTTAATTGATATAAAGTGTAGCAAGATATTTACGTACTTTAGTAGTATTGAAATAGAGCGCAGAAACTATGATCGAGTTACTCTCAAAAATCGAAATATGCAAACTCACAGGCAATGTGAATGACAGATTAGTAATGTTAATGTACTTTTTTTCTGGAGATGCGCTTTTTTTTAAATGAATATCGAAAATTCTCACCTTAGGTCCAGGTCCTTAGCGATGTAAAACTATTTGATTTACAATCTACAAAAGCAAAGCGTTTGGACTGTACAGTAGTGAAATATTCTAAATGAACATTTTAAAGACATTTCAAAGCAATCATGCGCGTTCGCTTTAAGAACGATTAGAGTCTGGTCGAGTATACAGAAGTTGAAAAGGAAAAACCATAACAGTAATAAAAATAAATAAGGAAGTAAAGGAGAGTAGTGTAAATGTGGCAGCGTTTTGTTTAAAGATGTTGTGGCGTAGTGTAGTGTGATGCGTGGACTGTTCGCCGATAGGAAATTAATGCTCAAAGCGTAATGCAAGCAGGGTCGGATCGTGGAACACATGTGGGTCGGTGCGAATCATTGCGACAATTTTCAACACGAATGTTACTCTTCTTTAATTTGTCAAGTTCAATTATGATTTGCGGATGAGGCGAAATGAATATGCAAAGGATATCTGCAATGACGCGCTCAGACCGCAGAGAAGTGTTTGTTAAACGCAACAGGGGTGGGGATGCTGACGGGGTGACATGAACAACTACCGGGGAGTTCTAACAAAGGAGCGCAAGAGGGCGCGGTGAGCGACTCCGCAGGACAGAGTGACGGCAGGTACATGGCTAACGCAACGCGGCCGCTATGGACGTCACTTACTGGTCCGTGTCCTCGTTAACAATGAGTTGCTGGCCCCAAATGGAGAGCATTGGGTCTACGATACCCCTCTGTTTGGACTGTGTCTGGAAACTACCAGGAACACAGACACCGAGTCAGTACAAGCTCCGCCGCGCGCCGGAGCCTCCGTCGCGATGCAGCGACAGAGCCAACGAGCGCAACGAAATTTGATTGATCGTCGTTTAAATAGAGACATGATACGGTAGAGATGTCATCCATGTGAGTCGTGAGGCTTATCCACTACATATTTTAATGAGTTGGTCGTCTAGCGTAGGGACCCAGGCGACAATTTATTAAATGGCCTTGTTTGTAACAATTCAGCGCCAAATAGTGGTGCAGATAAAAAAATGAAGTGATACGGCGTTGTTAGGTTGGACATAACATTTTGTTGTGTTTGAGTCGTGTTCAGAGTCCGTTTAATTATTAACTGAAAAATAGATGAAAAGTTGCAAATATCGGAAGCACAGGTGGTGCTCGACAGGTTGGCAGAGTTCGGACTACGTTGTGATAGAAATAGCACGGCGGCGGCGCGGTGTTGTTGACTTTTAAGTAAAAGATGACACCCTCACTGGTTTGGTGCAAAGTTTGAATTCGTGCTTCAAAGTTTACATTCAAATGGAAGGTTATAGATGCAATGGCGTATTCCTCGAATCGCGTCAAAGCCGTCGTACGTGAGCTGTTACTAGTTTTAACCGGAAACATATTATTTTAAAACCCGATTGTCATAAAATTTACATTGAACTCCATTGTTTCGTCAATATAACATTGAATTGATCAATCAACTCATGCTAGTCGTTATAGTCAGTATGATGTTTTGTGATAACAATTTACTTTTTATTTAACTACATGTGCGCAGTTCGCCGACTTTGATATAGTTAGAGATGTGTACAACCTTTGCACCGAACAAGTTTACATTTCTAACATTGATCTTAAGTAAAGGAATTCTATCTCTAGACTCCCAAATGATAAAATAGCAAATATTCATTAAAATATGAATGATGAATGAGAAAACTCATGGTTTGATATTTATGCAATTAAAGCATTCAACACGAAGCAAGTTTGAACGTAAAAGAAATCCTTTATCATTTAGTGCCTCAAATTAGTGCATGTAAGTCGTCTAGAAGTGACGGGAGTTCACCGGGCAAGTCTAACATGGGACTCGACACCGATTGCGCATCCACCTTCGTGAGATCGGAGTCCGCATCCATTGGTTTGGGTAATGCTCATTCTTCCATGGAAACCTCAAAAATATGTTTCTGTCAAAATATCGTTTGAATCCTGACGCGCTCTTTACGAACGTATAATCATAGCCGAAGTACAAAAGACTTATGTTATAAAATTAGTTTATGTAACCAAAGTGAGAGTTTAAAATAAAAAGCTTTGCTGCTCTAATCTATAAAGCGGAGGCGGAGTCAGATATATTCTAATTTCTAGGTGAAGCGCTTCACCGATTGGTCAGCACACCAACGATATTTCGAAGAAACATCAGGAACAAGGTTCATAAAAATTTCTTACTTAGAAATATCAAAAAACTTATCTCTGAGATTTATTAAGTTGTGAGATTTATTGGACGTTAAAAACGGTCGCAGATAAATCAAAAAACCTTGTACCGTTCTAGACAAAAAGGAAAATTTCAATGTATTTTCATTGATCTTTCAAATTTTTGTCTATTTATTTAGAGGGAAAATATATAAAATTAGAAGGTTCGGTTTCCATAGAACTATTAGATGAGTAAGATGTCAGAAAGAAGACCGCAGGAGGTTACCTGAGTTCGGTGAGGGGCAAAAACTCCACGTCGACGAGCGGGCGGAGAGAGGGCAGGCTGTATGCTACCAAGTGCCCCGTCGACAGGTAGTTCACAAGACAGACGCTGTCTGGAACGGACACGGTCCAAAAGTTATTAAGATTGATTATTCTAACCGAAATCTGACACTTACTGACAACCTGACATTATACTCCACTCACCCACAATGGAAATACTAAAATGAAACGTTAAATTTAAAAGTTGAAAACTGCTAGATTTATTAGCTTTTTACGGAATGTATATCGCAACGTCGCATTGCGATTTTCAATTTAATCTCATATTCTATATGCCATTTCAAGATCACGTAAGAAATATCAATAGCACAAGTACGCTAGACATTAGTCTGTACACTTTGACTCCAGATATATAAATAGATATTTTAGTAAATGGTTCACTAGGTCTCTTAGACTTAGTTTATAGACCTTAAAAATCGAATATCGTAAAGTTATATTCACCTTTGAGGCTGACCGTCTCCGATTTGACGACGAAGTCTGTGTCGACGATCTGCTGCCGGTAAACGCAGTTCTGGCTGGGCAGCGCCACCACGCGCGCCTGCTTCTCGGAGGCGAGGACCACGAACTGGCGGTCGCCGTCCGCCGCGCCAGGCGTGGGGCTGGTGCTGGTGCGGCTCGCAGCCCCGCCCCCACCGACACCCGCGCTCCCACCCCCGCCCGCACTCGCGCCAGAGCTTTGCTTGCTGGGCGTGCGCTCGCGCCGCTCCCGCCCCTATCGATATCATCAGCTTCAATGTAACCTTAATCGAAGCGCTTGCTAGCTGGATATACTGCATTAAAAGTCGACTTTCACTTCACTTCTTCTGTTATGTGTGGATATTCTTTTCATCTCTTGTTAACACACTTTTATTGGTACCTAACACGATTGTATATTTTTATTATATAATATTCTCAAATATTATTCTTTGAACTTCTATTCGTTTTATATAGTTTTGAAGTGAAATTTCAACACGCGCGACTTGTGAGTCCGTTCGAAAAAGGATGCCAATTTTAAAGTTATTTAGTGATAACGGAAGAAAGCGATCACATAAAGTTCTCATTGTCCTTTTACATGGCCGCCAAACAGAACAGCTCTTTTGAGGTCGCCATCTTTTGTCGAGGAGTTTTAGAGTGCTCAGTGGATAGTGCCGTAGATTAAAAGATCTATTCTCTACTTACTACTAGGGGCCTTATCCGTTTCGTTTCATTTCAACCGCGGGTAAAGGTACTATAACTATTTAGTTTTTCAAGAAAAAGACCATATGTTACCTCTTTACTATCGTCCTTCCAACTTTCGTACGAATAAGGTATTAAAGCACCATTGCAATCCAGGAAAGACATCGTTAGAATCGAGCCTTTAAGCCTTAAAATGGGTCCACCTGCCAACCGAAACATGGATTTGTGATACATGTCGACATACAATTCAACATGTTTCATTCAATTTTTGTAAACTATCTTTTAACTATCCAAAGTAACCATTTTAATAACTATTTAAATGAGTCATTACTCAATGCATAATATGTAATAACTCATTGTTGTTATAGTGTTGCCAACCCGCTCGCCAGTCGTGGCAACTATAAAACCCTCCGATGATCTTTAGGAGAGGCTTATGTTCAGCAGTGGACTCGTGATAGGCTGAAATGATGATGATAATGATAGTGTTGCCTGCGCCATTAATATGAATGGGGCTGCCACAATGATCTCTTCTAGGCCCTATTTTGGTTATGATTATGAAAACGTAACAGAAAACAAATGTACGATTATAGTCGTTAGACAAGGTTTCACTGTAACATTAACTACATGCAATTTTGTTTTCATACGATGTGTGGTAAATTCGTTGAGTTAAAGAATGAACAAAAAGTTATGTATATATTTACCGTCGCCCACGTACATCTGCAACACCAGAGGAGCTGCAGGTGCGTTGCCGGCCTTTAAGGGTATTTGGGAGATGGGAAGGACGATGAGGAGGGGGATGTGGAAGGGGAGTAAACCTCCGGTTTCCTTACTCACCGAAAGAAACGTAGAAGCACAAGATGCCTATTACTGCACGCCGTACCAACCCGGTCGAGCCAGCCCATTCAAGCAGCAGCACAAGCCGTCGCACGCCGAACTAGTTAAATATTTTATTATATACTATATTACAATACTAGATGCTCACCGCTTGTAGTAATAACAACGGGTTGCGTGTGCCTTAGATCAGCCTCAGGAAGGTTGATCATCATCGTCAGGACCGAGCCTAAGGTCGTGCCGATCCACAGAGTTGGCAATAAGCTTGTAGGGTCTGCCAATCAGTTGTTCAAGTATGAAAAAACAAGGAATTATTTGAAGATTTCAAATAATATCAGCCAATTCTTTAAAATTTATCATCATGCGATGCGATAAACTATTTCAAGTAGTACAGAAGCTATAAAAATATTTTCTTCGGCCTAGATATTTCGCTGGTGCAACTGTTTTCGGTGTTGTGTCTTTTACATTTATGTTTCTTTGGAAACCTATTTGTTATAATAAATGCAAGCAGTTGTCGTTTTAATCAAGTTAATTAATTACGATAAAAGTGTCAGAACTTGGCTCACCCGATTTCTTAGTGTAGCTGTCAGCGAATGCAAGGCACTGGATACCCTCCTGGGAGATGTTCTCCAGACTGGACATGCTGCTAGAGCGCGACCGCGAGAACGAGCTATCCAGCTTGTCTACGCGGCCCATAGCCAACAGAACCAACAGATTATCCCTCCGTCATAGACAAGGACATACTAAAGACCCGGGAGCACGGATGCTCGCGAGTCTTTATGCAGCTGCTTTGACTCTGGCTGAGCGAAGTTTCCATCAGACCAATACAAAAAGTAATTAAGAAAATCAGAAAGAACCACTGATGAACCCAATTGTGCGAGATCAAAAGTTTCGTTTACCAATTAGCGTAAACTTGTCTCAGTCAATATCACAAACAGTTTTATCTACTAGCTGCTGGCTATTGCTAATTGAATATTGTCTGTGCGGTTGTGATGTTAGCTGGAATCACCCATAGAGGTGCATCAAATATCTGGGTGCTCGACACATCCACAACAGATCAGGAGAAGGAAGAGTCATGCTTGAAAAGAATAATTTCAATTGCATGCCCGTCCAATTTCAATTTATTTTCATGTATTAAGTTGTTAGGTCTCACGAAAGTTTTTAACACATGGATTAAATACTTTGGCACAAACACTCTTAGTGGGAAATGGAAGGAAATATTAAAAACACCACGGATCTTAGTTACAGTTAATTGTACACATATATTCACAATTCTAAGTCAAGGAAAGAGCGAATGGATATGATAAGCGTAAGTCCAAACAGACAATGTAACTGGTAGCGAAGGTAATGTGAAATGAGTTTATGAGGGTGAAGATGAACGTCGGGGGCAAGCTGGGCCCGTTCGCAGCCGGCCATTTTTTCCCCTTTTTACATTCTCTAAGTAAAGAACATCCCCGAGCATAACTAAGTCTACCACGAGCCGATCATGGCACTTAACACTCCACTTTTCTAATACCAAGCAGTCGTATGGACGGACAAACAAGTTTAATGCAATAAAACATAACGTCTATGAAAACAGGAGCGGTGCAGACGTTCTCAAGGCGCATGCGTCTAGTGCTTTGTTATTAAGTATAGTACCGGAAGCATACATAGACATAACGACAGCCGTACATAGAGGCAGCCAAAAACGAGCCATATAAACTTTTTGCTTTGTGGTCGGGCTAGAAAAAAAAAAGTCATCATGTACTCAACAGTTTTCACAGTTAGTTAAACTGATTAGTCATCGTTCAATGTCTGAGCTGGTCGATGCTCGGGTTTTTTTTAAAAGGTTCCGTATTTAAAAATAGAAAAATGTTTTGGAGACAAAGGTAATGTGATCGTTTGTGATAGTAATCATAGATCTCCAACAATACGTAAGAAAGATTAAAAAGAATGGATGTATAATTCGCGTGTCTTATACAAAATGGAAAGCCTCGTTGTAAAATGCACATGGAACAAACAAAATCCGTTCATTGTAACATTGACAAAGTGATATAGATTATAAAATAAGATAGTTTTGGATAGTAAGTCACCTTTTTACCTTAAATCTAGAATTCATGCCGCAAGTTCTTTGTAAAAGTGCAGTTACTCACATAGTGCTGTGTAGAGGGAATAATACAAGACAGTCAGCCACAATTTCAAATCTAAAGTATAAACAAACACCTAAGGCGGGTGTACAGGGGCCGAGGCCCGTGGACAAGCCACGAACAAAACATCAATATCAAATAAAAAAAGGATTAAAGGAAAAAAATCGATGCAAATGACGTTTGGATACCATCGGGTTGCATTATTTGTAAGTACTCCATAGATGCGAGAGTCTGCGGAATAGTTGGTTCTGTATCAACAAACAAAACCACAAAGTTACAAGCATGATCCTGAGTACAGGAGCTGACGAGGTCGAGAGTCGCAGTCCAGTGCCAAGCTGCTTGGCCAAGTTAATATTGTTATAACGGGTTCAAAAAAAAATTATTATATTACTTGAAAAGTTTAATGGAACACCACACAACAATTTTAAATGTAAAATTTTTGTATATCCGCTGTACAAAATGTTCCACGTGTATCAGCAAGTGTTCCTTTAGGCAATTATTAACTTATCTGGCCTTTAATCAATAAAAGATATAAATCGGTTATCTTACAAGGAGACGAAGAATTATTAAAAGAAGAAAAGGCTTTTTTTGGCACTGGACGTCGAATTCTTAAACATAATAATCGGAAACGGCCGACTTTCATTTTAGCCTTGACACATCATACACAACATGGGAGGAACATTCTAGAAGACGATAATGAGGGTACAACAAAGGATAATACTAAAAACAACTAAGGAGGAAAACAAACATAATGAATGATATACTGTAAGGATTACCTATTAAATGATTCCGATCTGAAAGTGGAAAATCATTAAATAAATTTGTGAACTCAACACATGCTAAACAAATTGGGGTCAAATGATATGAATGAATCCAATAATACTCGTAAATCGACTTTATTTTTCAATGTACGAAAATCATAGCCAATTCGATGAATTGATGTAGAATCATTTATTCACAAGAATCGAAGACATTTTGGTGGTTTTTGCTTAAAATTGTTATACGTTTAATACAGTTATGAAGTTGAAGATTCGTTCCTATAGCCATTCACGTTGAGTTAAGTTAATTATATATAAGCAGAAACTATTTCCATCTTCAAGTTCATAAAAAGAAACATGAGTCTGTTATTAGTAATGGAAAGAGAAGTGGAGCGTAGAATGAACTAATAAAGATACAGAATATAAATAAAGAGAAAGAAACCAAGAAAAAACATTTCGGCGAGTTCGCTTGAAGACAAGAGCAGACGTGCTTCATTTGAAAATTAAGGCGTTATGAACGATGAAGATGCAACATCAACAATACGCAAGAATGCAGCTGCGGGCATCGAGCGACGCGGCGCGTGCGCTGGATGCCGCGGCCTACGCGAGCACGATCCAAGCGACCCGTCACTCACAAACGTAACGAAGGCGTAACCGAAAATGGAAAAAAATAAATAAAAATCGAGAAATTGCGACTGCTTCAGAGCGGAAAGTAGGCGAGACTGAGTTTCGAACAAGGTGACTGTACTACCAAAACTGCAATACTGTCGCGTCGTTAGCAGGGAATGCTGCGGGGCGGGGGGCGCGGCGTACACGTCGGAGGCGGTGGAGAGGCACTTGTGCAGTTTGCGGGTACCTTGCGAGCGCGAGCGGCGCACGCCCCGCGCCGCCCCCGCGCATCCCCCGCCGCCCCCACTGGCCGCGCCGCCCGCCACGCCGACCGCCGCGCCGCCCGCCACGCCGACCGCCGCGCCGCCCGCCACGCCGACCGCCGCGCCGCCCGCCACGCCGACCGCCGCGCCGCCCGCCGCGACGCCCGGCCCGTTCATCTACAACACACACATTCGTCCGACGCCGCCCACCACCCCGCCCGCACCATCCCGCGGCCCCGCTGTCCTAACTAATTCTACGTCCGCGTCTCTCCTGACGAGCTGGATATGTAAGCACACCGCTCCTTATTTACACTGTACACTGTTTGAACTTTGAAACCTATTGGAAGATTAATACTCGACCACTTAACTAAAATATTAAAATAGAATCTTTGGTGTGTACCAGCGAGTGTTTCATAATTTAAGAAAATTTAACTTACGAGATGTATTTATATATATAATATCTTTTCTATTAAATACGATTGGAGGTTACTTGTAAGCTGCGTGATTTGGCAAATTACTTTGCAAAATATCGTACATGAAATGTTTCCGAAGTGTAGCTCGAAACCCATCACCAAATGTCATTAACACAGAACGGACAACTTTAACCAAACATAGAGTGTCAGGGTCGGCATTAGTGACGCTACGAACGCGCACAAGTAGAATCAACACAATGCGGTGGCTGTGCCAGATAAGTCAAGATTAGTCAGGCGTGGTTCGAACATCGGTTATCCAAGGTTTTTCCTGTCGGTTAGTTAGTGTCACGTGAACCGCGTATTTTATAAATCATACCTATCCTGTTTGGGACTTCAATAATTTCCTCGTTCGTTCGTTCCCCGTCGTTCTGTTCGTTCCTCGTGCATAGTCTCGCTACATAATCTCCTGGGAAAAGCGCATCGGTCAAAATAGTGGAGTATGTATCGTGGCGTATCCGGGGCAGTCCTACGCTGTGTACAGTATGGTCTGTAGATGTGATGTGAAGCTAATAAGCGGGTAGTGCACAGCGATCGGGCTACGAGCTCTTACCATTAGCATTTCAACGTCATCTCAGTAACGGACATCAACAACACAGACATCATTACTTTTACTTGATGCAACAATTACAATCTTAATAATTGAATTACCGAGAAAATCTGCGAATAGATATTTAAGGCAGTTAGAGTCCTCGTCGGATGAGTCCTTGTCCTTGGGAAATAGAAAATAAACACATTCAATAACCTATCAATGTGACAACGCAGCCCTCAACGAATCGGTACACGGCGTGGAATTGTACATGTGATTGAACATAAACGCATTTTATATAAAACTGTATGTCACATAATAACAAAAATATAAAAAGCCAAAATTTCACAAGAAGCGAAAAGCATGTTATTGAATTTGTTATCAACACAATGTATTCTAAGAGTTCAATTCTAGTCAAATTTTATTTTATTAGTTTGCTTTAAACACCAGTTATTATAAAAAAAACTAACTACAGTCCACCTACGAGACAAATTTCAATATTTATAATTATTAATTAATAAATACATAGATATGTATATCGCCAAACCATTACCATTCAAATCCCATTCCTGAGCAATGGAACTACCTAGTCTATGTTACAAATGATCTAGTTGCTACGATCGTGGGCCCGGCTGGTGATCTGATGTGTGGATGACATGGAACATGGCGCCAGGATGAGGCGGTACTTACTGAAGCGGCGCATGAGATTACCGGCGAACGTCGCCGGCGCCTGCTGGCTCGTCGACTGCTTTTTCCTCAGATCGCGCATAGATTCCTGCTTATTATATTTTAAGTTTGGCACCGACAGCAAGCGTTGGTCTCTTTGCTCCCTTCCCTCGTCCTTCTTTTTATTTTTTTGTCGGGGCGGTCTTGTAGGTTTAATTTCCTCATCGAATAGCGGAAGATTGTCAGGACGCGTTGCTTTTTCCTCTTCTAATTTACATGGTGAAAGATCTGGCGACATTTCAATTCTATCTTTGTCTTGCCATCTTTCTTGCAGCTCTTTGTGCATTCTGTCGTATACATCAGAGGGTCTCTTTTCTTGGAGTTCTTTGTGCATTCTTTCAAAAACATCAGAACACACCCTCAAGGGGGATGAGAGATCTTTATCCTCCTCTATAGCTTCGATAGCTTTTTCCACTACCTCTTCTGTTTCTGTATTGCAATCTGTAGCGGTTTCAGTCTTTTCTCCGGGGTCGCAGTAAAACTGCGAATTGCCTTTCTCCGTAGTTTCGTCTACATTGTTCTCCGGAGGTACTGTGAAAGCGGCTTTGAACTTGAGGTCGACTTTAGAGAGCTGTCGTTTTAGGTTAAAAGTTTTCCATGGTGTTGACTTTCTTCTCAGGTCGAGTTTGGCGCGGTCTTCGGTCTCGTCGGCAGTCGGGTCGGGGCTGGCCGCCGGCGAGGCGCCCGTTTCCTCCAGCTTCGGGGATACAGGGCGGGTATCAGTTTGGGAGTACAGCGTTCAGACTACTGTGTTCGTGGCCACACGAGCACACGGGGTGGCGCACAGTGCTACAGCGAGTCGGTAGTCTAACGCCTAATCTGATATTTGTCGTCGACTATTCCATAAAGTAAGAAATTAATATGTAAGTAATAATAATTTATCAAACTTATTACTTTTATGAAATGGTCGATTCTTATGAACGATACTGATGTGATTGTTGTGTACGGGGAATAATATTGCAACAATAGTGAATTTAACAAGTTCAATTCAATTTGGAATGTTGTGGTTAATCAGGGAATTTAGTAAATTCTTAGCGGTACCAAGGGATTGCTAATGTACCAATGCGTGTAAGAAATAGTAGTCAAGACAGGCTAAATATAAAGAACGACTAACGATGCCATGCCATGTTGCTATTTGGAGAAGCCGGGGTAGCCACTAGCCAAAAAATCTCAAATCATAAACAAATACACGATCAAAACGTAGACTTAGGATGTGATCAGGAAGTGGTATCCGCTGACCGGTGCAAATTATATTTAATGAAAAAAAAATCGCAAATGAAAATTAATATGGAAAAGTTTGCTTTATGTTCGTTGTAATAGCACCCCGATGTGATTCAAATTTCTTTTCCATTCGCTTGGATGGTGTTTCGGGTGTTTAAGTGTGTCTGGTCGTGGACTCTGAGGGCTCTACGGTACCTGGTCGAGCGAGGGAGACCGCTGCCGCTCGTGCGGGCGGACGCTGGGCTCCGACAGGTAGAGTGCGTGCGGCGGCAAGGCAGCCACCACGCAACGCCGGAATATGTCCACCACTACCACTCCACGTTCACCCCCCCACGCCATGCTGTAATTGACGGAATAGTGTAAGTTACTCGTAACGTGATAATATTTATAATTACAAAGAATGAAGGAGTCAAAGAAAGACTATCGGCTTTTGCTATTCCTGTACGCGGCCAGCGGCGGTAGTGCTCTTTGTAACTGAGGATGCGAACAGTCCAAGCCACATGCACTGATCTGCATTCCAATACAAACACGCTAGTGATCGCCGGAAGTCTGGCGCTTTTCTATCATATCTATAGTGTTACTGTGCCATAATAAGGCATAAAGGACGGCTCGGGTGATTCATTATCTACAGCACAACAGCAGTCATCGATGCGACGCTGCGCGTTGGGCGAACATTGCAGCGTCGTTGGTCTTCAAATTCCCTGACACTCAAGAGCCTGTGCTCGCGATTCTTTCCGTCGAAGCTGTAAAGGCCACCGGGCAATCAGCTTATTTTATCTAAACCGTGGTTTTGGTCGGTCCGGCATCGTCAATGCTAAATCCGACACAATCAGCCACCAAAGACTGGTTGTGTAGGTGCGCGCCCTTTTCCTCCACGTAAAAAAACATTCCCCACTCGGCGATTGTACCTCCCAGAGTCTAATCACTTGATAACGCCTTGTTGCAAGGCAAACGCCTGATTCCATTTACTATCTTAAAAATTACTTTGCTCAATTCCGCATGCTATAACAATAGAATTGAATATATTATCTATTTCGAAGAGAGGAAGAGCAAAACATACCTTTTGTCTTCGCCGTTAACAAAAATTATAATTTTTTTTTATTTTCTTGGTAAATTGTTTCTAAATAATTGAGAGTAGAGCAGTGTTCGTTATTAACTAGGTATATCTTCCGCAGTAGTCGCCGGCATTGGGCTTTTAGCGGTGCGATGACGATGAGGCGGGGGTAAGTGTACGCCCTTACAGTCCGTAGGAGGAGTTGATGGTGAGCGCGACGACGGGGTGCGGCGGGCCGTGCTGCAGCGCCACGAGCGCGGCCTGGAAGCCCGCCGCGCGCCGCGCGCCGCCCGTGCCGCTGCCGCCGCGCACGCGCAGCTGCCCGCCCGCCCACACGCCCGACTGCAATTAACGTGTTTGCGGACACTTTTGACGTGAATTGGTACACATGGTTGCTTATTCTATAAAATTCTGTTCTATTTATTTCGAGTTTTGAAGTGTTATATTGCTAGTATATTTATACAGTTGATGGTCGCGAATGTGTACAGGGGTTGCAAAAACTTAATTCGAGACCGGAGGTGGCTAGTTTTCGTTTTGGCTCTACCAGCCTCCAACAGTTACAATGACTATTACGTTATAGATTTGGAAATTATGCAACGTTTTAGTTTTCCAACGTTTCATGGCCAATGACACATTAAATGTAACGTTATTTGTTCAACAAAGCATGAATTTAAATTTCCAAACTCCGTGAATTAAATCTCGTACTGGGAAATTGTAAGAAATCCAACAAAAGTATGTCTTATGGCCACCAAGCAGACCTAAACTGTGAAGACTAGATTTCCAATCGAGATAGAAGGGTTGACAACACAGCTAACTATATCAACAGGAGAATTAAAAAGGACAGTTTCCTATATTTCTTGATTTTTTGGAGTAAAACGTTTAAAACGGGTGGATAAAATAAACCACTTTCATTGCGTTGTTAGGAATAATTTTAAGATATACATACACTGTTTATAGAAATGGAAAAATCGTAAGTATTAATGTAATTGCATGTTCTAGCATTTCTGAAGTAGCAAACTTCGCTGTAAATTTCAAATTGGAATGCGAAAGGTGTTTTTTTAGACCGACGGGCACAATTTTTTTTTGAAAATTGTGTTTATATAAGCTCATATAAGCGTAACTCTTTTCTAACGCACGTTCTGTCGCGTAGTACGGTTCAAACTTATATATCTCTTCGTTATCGTCTTCATTGTACTTGAGTAACGAAAAAAAAAATTTAAAAGAAAACGCTGTCGACCATACCCTCCGCCCCTCTCCCTCGACACTGTCGCCGCCGCGGCTGAACGACGCCGAGCGGCTGCCCTCGGGCTCCGGGGATATTTCTTCTTCCAGCGTGTCCGATATTACTGGAATCTCTAATACCTGGACGGAGGAAAGATATTATGCGGATATTTATTTATTTGTTGAGGCCTAATACTTCATTTAATAATAAATTTGAAATAATATTTAATTAATTGTCAGGATAAGTTACAAAAATATATAAAAGATATGTAAGGACTCGCGTGAAAGAACACATAGCTGACGTGAAACACCGACGCCCTAGGAAGTCTGCAGTCTGCGATCATATCCTTGATGGCCCCCAACCATTAGATCAGATTTGATAAGACCACAAATCCTCGCAAAAGAACACCGATTCCTGCAAAGGATCCTAATCCTAATTTCAATAGAATAGATGGTTGGGTGCTACCACCGGCTTGGATCCAGTAATAAACAAAACGAAATCTACAACCAAGCATACCACTGCACGACCTCAAGATACTGTGAGCACATTCTGCGTAGATCAGACCAATAAAATTAGTAAATAAAAGCTGAAGGTAGCCCAGGTTAACGATGACATTTGGACGTCTAATATCTCAGTCCCTACGTGACCACGGCTGCTGTAAAGCAATCGAAATTTCATTTGAAACTTGTAGTGCTCGCGTAAACACAAGAAATCATAAAATTTTTTACAAAAAAAAAATTAACCACATCCCGAACCTTCGCTGATTGCATAAAAATAAAAATTATATGAATACATTAACACCGGTTGCATCAAAGTTCCTGCAATATTTACGATACATTTTTAAATTTTTTATATACGCGTATTAATGCATACGCGCGTATCAATGCTAGGATATTTCTCTGTGACAACGAACTACCAGTCCACCGATGGTGTGTAACCGCTTACGGTTACTGAAGCCTTGGTCACCTGCAAATGACTTCGATCGCAGGAGGTCACAGTTGAGTTATAAACCTCTGAATGACTAAGATGGAGCGTCTCACAGTTTGTAATTAGAGAGAGACGTGGTAGCCTAGTGGTCAGGGCGCTTACTTTAGTTTCATAGAGCCCAAGGGACCTGGATTTGATCGCCAGTGCCGGCACCACTAAAATTGGTAATAGCAATTTTAAGTGCTGTATTTACCACGTGCTGGCGATGAAGGAAAACATCGTTAGGTACAGACATGCAGGTTTATGTCTGAGAAATAATACAAAATATTATTTCGAGGATATGTTAAACCTGCCAACCCGTGTTTGAGAAGGAGACCTTTGCCCAGCAGGGGGCACTTACAGGCTGCTACTTTACTTCTTTTACTTTTGTAATTATACTAAGGCAGTATATCTTTCAAACCGAAACTCAACAGTCAATCAGATTAGAGGACGGTACTGGCTGTCTCAACGACGCCTAAGCAGAAAAGGACAGGAAGGCTACTGAGGCGCTAATGTGAAGAAATATTGTGTAAAAATTACATGAAATTAGATGCAAGCAGCTGTAAATGTAGCGGTAGTACGATGAGGCAATCTAAAACAATATATGTTATATTGTCTCTACTAGTTTAGCTCTTTCGCACGGTGGCTCAAACTATTAAACCATACCCTCCCTATGTTGGTAAGCTCTGCGGGTGCTTTATAATGAGATGCAAGCCGCGGGGCGACGGACTCACGTGCGTCTCGGCGGTGGCCTCCGCCTTGCGGAACTTGAAGAGCACGACGTGGCCGTGCGGCAGCGCCACGCTCAGCCGCCGCGACTCCGCGCACAGCGCCAGCTGCTGGATGCCCAGCGTCGCCTCCTCGTCCCAGCCGCCGCGCCGCTCGAACACTGCGAGCCGCGACACCCCCACGTTCTTAAACTCATTCGTTCTCTGTCGTTTCCACGATGATAGCTCGGTGAGCTGATTACAGCTCATGGAACCGACTTTTTTTTTTATGGATAAGGCGGCAAACGAGCAAGCGGTTCACCTGATGGTAAGTGATTTCCGTGGCCCGCGTACATCTGCAACGCCAGAGGTGCTGCAGGTGCGTTGCCGGCCTTAAAGGGTATTTGGGAGAAGGGAGGGAGGATGAAGTGGGGGATGGGGTGGGCCTCCGGATACCTCACTCACCGAACGAAACGCAGAAGCATAAGATGCCTCTACTACACGCCTGTGTTCGGCGAGGTAGTGGTACCAAACCGGACGAGCCGGCCCATTCGAGCAGCAGCCAAAGCCGCCGCTCGGATTGCGGCAGATGTTAGGGTATGTGAGGTGGCAGGTCATGCTAGCGCACGGTTGTACACGTAGAGACATGTCCGCGATGCGTCTTCAGACGTCTGTGTCGTGTCGGCAACCAACGAAATTAAAAAAACAAGCTCTTACAACCGTTTATTCAATACTGTGGCGGTAAGATATATTTTACACGTTAGAACCCAATTTTCTCTAGATGAGAGGCTAACGATAATTGTACATAAGTTCGAAAATGTAATGCCTACGATCACTCCACACAGGAGATGAAACTCGTGTCTCCAGAATCAGAGACAGATCCCTTAACCACTCGCCTATCGTGGAACTGAGTTAGATTCTCTTGAAACGTATGCTATACATCCATTCAAATTACCCTTAAAACCGGCATGCAGGTACATAATCTTCGGCCTATTCAATTAGATATTATTTAACAAAATGCCGATAAACTTACCGACTATAATTTCTAACATTGATCTAGTTTTATTGGAATTTTTCCTTATTTTATCGATACATGAAAAAGTCAGTGTATCGACAGAGAACAAGAGATACAACTCATACCTTTGGAACATTTCAACTTGTATAAAATTTGTAAGGTTCCTGCACTCGCGTCCCAGAACTTCACGCTGCCGTCCGCGTGCCTGCAAATTGTAAATGTATGTTGAACGATAACGGACGCAATCCTAAGATGAGCGAGACATACAGCGGTAGATGGCGGTAAGAAGCTAAGATGGCGGTTACTATCCAGACAACTTCCGGGCAAAAAAGTATTGTATTTATTATTGGATTGGAGTGACATACCACCGGTCTAAGCGGTCACTGCAGCCCATGGACATCTGCAAACTATTACAATCGAAGAAAGCTACAGATGTATTGTCACCCCAGAGGACCTAGATGGAATACCTCAAAGCTATTAAGTCCACCAAGATATGATTTTATTTGCGTTGTTCAAAAAATAATTGACATTGAGAAACAAACATATCTTTATTCCATTAGCCAACATAGTTTCCATACCGAAATGAAACATATAGTTGTGTAAAAGTAGGCAAAGACACTTTCACAGAACACATTCTGTGCTTACTTTATAATAAAGAGAAATATCTTATGGCATCCGACAGGTGACGGAATACATACATCAAATATACCTAACCTTTTTTTTTTTTTTGGTTTTTTGTCTATCGCATACCCGCCCTTTCGGGGGCAAGGACTGGTTATGTCGGTCTTGCGCCGACTAAAACCCCTACGGTATTCCACCTTCGCCGTATATCGGCAGGGTCAATCACGGGAACGCTTTCGCATACAGCCGCGACCCCACCAGCGCCGGCCGCTCTCGGCGCGCCCTTCTCGGGAGAGAACTAGTTCTCACCTACGCCAGACCTAAATTCAACGTATCTGGGACTGCGATCGCAAACTCGCCAGCAATTGTGGCAAATTCTCGTGTTAGAGACGCCTAACTTTATGTTATTGGAATGGGTTGAATGGGTTGAATGGGTTTAACACGGGCGTCCTGATGACGTTCACTTTCTGGAAAGTTACACCTGCATACAACTTCAATCGAAGAATGTTATAGATGCATTGTCACCCCTGAGGACTTAGGTGGAATGTCTCACAGTCAGTAATCATGCTGGCTCTCTATACCTACCCAGTGGTACCTACCCAGACGATTCCTAATAGCGTCTTTTAAACAAGAAGACGAACCCGGTTAGTATAATCTCGCTGTAGGAGCAGGAGGCCGGCGCCCATTCGCCGCCGTTGACGGGCCACAGCTTCTCACTAAAGCCAGCCACCTTCTTGTTGCCCTGCCGGCCCACTGAGTAGAATGCCGGGATCTGGAAAATAATAAGACAGATATTAATTCACTATACGAGCGCCAATAAAAAGTTAAGTAAAGTAGTAATAAAGACCTCCTGTAAATTATAAACCCAGATGTTTTCGTTTATAAACGATGTTATAGTTTAAAATTTTTTTTTTCTGAATCCAAATTTGAACAACGTTTATAACTAAGCTAACGTAGGAAGCTAATTAGCTTTGTAGCGGCTATTAACATTGCCAATATGGCCCTTAATCACACCAATTGAGCCTAAGACTTTGTATCTGGAGTGCTTCACGACCACAGTCGAACGGCGAGCGCGAACCAGCGTAGTTACATGCGCGTTGCCGCTGCCAGCCGAACGTGGTAACGAATGATCATTTATTTCGAATATTTTAATTTTGCCTCGCTGCAGTTAGCAACAAATGGTGTCGCAGGAGTATTTTTTAGGCCGACGCATGCGCAGCGGTATAAGCGAGGAGTGACAGCTGAGCGTCATACGATCCCGCTGTAGCTCGTATGTCATTGATTATTGCACACGTCCCGCTCGCTCCGAGCAGTGGACAGTCGATGTCATGTCGATTATTATTAGAATTTCTGTAGTTTATATACAGAAGAACATCAAGAATTATATACAGAAGAAAACTAACGAGATCCGATGGGCAATCCGCGAAGTAAGAGCAGCAGGTGACGGCCGATTCGTGTATGTCCATAGGATAAGGGTTCTCGAAGCAGGGGTAGCCCGGGGTCAGCAGGTCGATCACCACCAGGTCATTCTGCAGAAGTACCACGATCGCGTAAGGCTCTTGGTAGTCTAGAACAACAGACAGAAGGCACGTTGCACTTTTGAGTGATCTTAAATGGAGGTGAAGTTAAAATGAGGCAATGCTACTCGTATTTATTTGATATTATTGTCTTATCATTTTCATTCAGTCTTAACTTTTGTTTATACAATTTAAGCTTGTTTAAAGCTCTTACTATTATTTTTATTTCATGATATAAATGTACATGTAACCCGCACATTTTTTTTTTCTAAAAACTTTATTGGTTACACCCCTTATAATTTGAGGTGACAAAGGGCGGACTTAATGCCTATTGGCATTCTCTGCCAATCAACCCATGAGTAGGTGAGATAGCCGTAGCAGGTGTATTTATTTATTAAAATAACTAAGTAATTTATGTAGGTAACAAGTCTGGTTTTGTAGTAAACTTTAGACTAGAGAGTATCTACTATAAATAACTGTCTTTCGTTCAGAATTAACTTGGCTCTTTTGATTCTTATATGGCTATCACAGATCCACAGTACACCAGATTTAGATATTTAGCAAATCTCACTCACCGGCGGCATGCGGACTCTCGCAGAGCGTGACAAAGTCGACCACGCTGTGCTCCATCTCCAGCACGGTGGTGCTCTTGCCGTTGAGCACCGTGATGCTGTGCGTGCGGCCCGCCTTGTCCGTGGGCAGGCCGCCGGAGAAAATCACCAAACTTTCTCTGTAACGGTGAGTTATACGCGTGAATTTTCACATCTGTCACGTCACGACTCTGATGGTCACGGGTTCACATTGTGAACATGACTCATACATGTTGAACATAGGGTTGCCAACTCTTTTAAAATTGATAAAGTGTATCTGATTTTAGAGACGATAAGTAAAGAGTAGAGACTTTTAAAAAAAAGTATTGCTTATTTATTTAAAACAAAAGTTTGTACTTTTAGCAGCACATAATAATTTTGCCATTATGTCAAGGGTTCCAATTAAAGTTAGAAAATTTCACTCACCCTGATCTCGAAGTTTTCCATTCCAGTCTGTGTATAGGCTTACATGGCTCTAATTTGCCATCTTTGTTCGCTTTCGCTGAAATGAAATATTGCAACGTTTTAATACAGCGCTGATCATCGCTTTGCTGAGTGCTGTAAGCTTGGACTTCCCCGGGGGAGGGGAGCGGGAGGAGTAATAGCAGCTCAAGGTTTATTTAACTTCGCTGTCAGTTCTAGTGGAGCTTATCTTTTAAAGCTGCTTCTAAGCACGCTGAGAATCATTAATAATGCTTATTCATTCATTAAATAATAATGTAATGATAAATTCAACGTTAATGATGAATTGTGTCTAAGTCTGCTTAGTTTGTTCTGCGTATGAATCTGAAAAATTATTGAAAAATTTGGTTAGTGCTAGTGAAAAAACAGTGTTACGAAAGGAATAAATGTTTCAAACAACTTTATTATTATATTATACTATAATAATCCAAATGAAACGCAAGCTCTATTAGTAATGGTAAGTAGGTAACAGAACTGGACAAAGATCTCGCAGGATTTCTTGGTCAAACACGGGCAGCGGACGCCGGCATAGCACGGCCGGTCCTTAAGCCCTATGATCCGTGTCTCCTTGGCACGAGTTAACTTTTAGCGCAAATACATGTTGAGTCAAAGTAACAAAAACTACTTCCACAACTGCACTTATTTGATTAATATAGCTGGATGGCTTATGACATTAAATTTAAACTCATATTAGTTTATATTTAATGTCATTGCATCCAGCCTGTATATAATATAACATGTATAACAATGATTGAAATGTTTCGTTAAACAATTTCTTAACTACTTCCTTACACTTTAACTTATCGCAGCCGCTGGTGCTGGAGTACCACAGTGAAGAAGGCGCTCGCTTTAATACGGACTTACAGCACGGGAGTGACAACAAAATTCGAATCCGGCACCACAAAAATTGTTTATTGTTATTCCACATAAGAAGAAAATATCGAAAAACCTTCAAATCTGAGAATTAAAAATCCTGAGCACGTCTCATGATGCTCATTTAACTTTAAAGAAAAAAAATCGTATATAGGTTCAAATATAGTCTAGTCATTTCCATTTCAGATGAAAACAATAAGCAAAAATAATAAAATAACTACTTATTTTATGGTATTATTTGTATCTATACGTATTTATATGTAGAACACAACCAGATGAGAATATATAGAAATACCCCTAATATAATAACTACAAATCCTAGACTTTTGATGTAAAATAGGAAACCAGTAGACAAAATTCTAGACAAAAAATAAACCCGGTGTCGATACGTCAATTTTTTTCGGGAGTTATCGTGACCATATCCCTAAAAAAATCCGGATGCTCAAATCAATTTTTTTCTGAACTGTTTTTTTTCAAAGTAGCAATATTAGATGATTAATTAAAGTGTTGTCTTGATATGAGTCTAATCAAATTAGCATATAAGTGCAATATAATTGTGATAGAGGCGTTTGAAGGCCGCCGAATCGCTTGACCTTGACATGTCGGGCATGAAGCACTATCTCACGCCGCTTCGTGAGTCATGAGACTTGCAAAAAAAATATGTTTCAAGGACATACTATGGGTGTAAGTAACATACAGTTTACTGAAACATTTACCACAATTTTTTGTGTTAAAATTATTATTATTTTTTTTAAAAATGCATGACGAAATGTTCAGTTAGAAAGAGGCAACGCTGTACGGTTGCGATGGACGGGTACGTGGCGGAGGGCTAGACCTACCTACTACCTAGAGGGAGGGGGTATTATTTCCGTCCGACTCACCGTGCGGATAGGAGAGCGACGAGGGCCGCGGCGCCCTCGTGGTCCAGGTCGCCAGCGCGCCGTCGGCGTGCGCGGTCATGAGTTTGCCGTCGTGTTGCCAGGCGGCGGCGCGCACCTCCGCCGCGCCCCCGCTGCCCAGCGCGCCGCGCCACTCCGCCGCGCGCGCCCGGAGGTCCCACACCACTATCAGACCCGTCTCGAACGCGATCACCAACTGCGCAGCACAAACAATAATTAATTATCTGTTGCTACTCACCACACAATACGAAGGTTGACCAACTGCTGAGCCCAGTCGAAGTCAATGTTCTGTGCTCAAATACAAATTCCTGGTTATCGGGTCTGGTTGTGGTGTGTTCGTCTCGTGTCTCTCGACACTGCATGACTGACTGACCCATCCTCCGATCTTATCGCACCTCTGAGTGCCTCTGTGCTTGCGCGTACACTTTCGGCACTATGATATCTCCTGCGCAGTTGACTACGGCCTGGAGGATATCATCATCATTATCATAAGGTACAAAGCCGATGCTAGCCGTTGTGAGCTAGGAGATAGGAGTCGTGAGAATGAACTGCACGTGATGCCGGAGCATCCTGCTGATTAACGAACGAGGCTCTGAATCGATAGATGGTGAATCAATATATATCCCGAAATCAAATCGCATGGCCAAATATTGGAGAGCTGCGTCTATGGTGATCTGGTACCGGCGCTGCGCTCGCCGACCCACCAGCCTAGCGTGCTGAGCTTGGACAAATCTACCGTCCATCGCTTGCCAGCATTTGTCGGCGCTTATCACTGTCATTATATATATATTTATTTATATGTATTCATATTTGTTTATATATATTTATTCCGTCAGTATGTATTTAATTGTAAGTGTAGGTTATTCATGTATTTTAGTTCTTTTTCTTAACAAATTTTTATGTTTGGTACCCTTACAATATCTCTCCACGCCCCGGGTTGACTGGCAGAGAATGCCAAAAGGCTTTTAGTCCGCCGTTTGTAATACTCATATTTAAAGTTAAAATAAATAAATAAAAAAATATCAAAAGCAATGGACTAATGAAGTTTTAGACATGGTAGAGCCAAGCGGCGGTTGTTACTGCTGCTGCGAATGGACCGCCTCGACCGGGGCAGTAACACGACCTCGCAGAATACCGGCGTGAAGGTGAAGTAGAGGCTGTGTCATCTTGTGCTTCTGCGTTTCGTTCGGCGTGTGAGGTAATCGGAGGCCCCCTCCCTCTCTTGTTCTCTTTCTCTCCATAAATATCCTTCAATGCCGGCAGCGCCCTTGCAGCCCCTCTGGTGTTGAAGATGTACGTGGGCGGCGGTAATCACTTACCATCAGATGAGACGCCATTTTTTTTATTTGGGAAAGGGGGCAAACGAGGAGAAAGTGAAATTATAGACAATTAAAAACATTAATCTAATGAATTAATTAATTAATTATTTCGTCTCAACAAAAGAAATTGATATTTTCCAACCGATTGAACTTTTAATGGAGAAAATTAAATCTCAATGACATAACAAACAATATTCTTTCAAACTTAATTAATTTTGACGAACTCAGAATTGACTAAAAGGCGAAAAAAACACACAAGTAACGTTACAGAGAAACTACAAAAAAGAGAACGCGAAAAAAAAGGGCAAAGGAACTTCGTTAGGAGCACACGCCGGCTCTTGTGGAACCGCAAGAGCATCTCCGACGCGACACAAATTACAGGCTCCGGTGAAGTTTACTAAAACATCCTGGCGTTCTTCAGAGATTAAAGTTCTTTAAGAAACTTTGTGATTTACTATAATAAAACATATACACGCAATCTATATTAATATATTTTCTTGATAATTCCCTCTACGCCATATCAACTGTTTAATATAATTTTATTACTTAATCTAAATCGTGAAGCTGAGCTAGATTCAGCTCAGTAAATAAAAGAAAGATTTCTTCCTTGTTTTTCTTATAGTTGGGTACGAATCAGGGGTTGTAGACCTCGGCGACATTCACCGCTTAGTATTAGGTATATTATTTGTATTATTCTAACAGTATTCGATCAGATCTATAGAAATATGCATGTATCAGCGAATGTACTTACTTTGCTGGCGTCGAGAGGGTTCTCGCTTATCTCGACCACCGCCCCCGGGTGGTTCGGCCGCGTTCTGAAACAATGACAATCTCTATTACTTCTAATTCACTGCAGGACAGGGCATTGGGCCAAGCTGCATCATTAAGCTCGACCTTAGGCTTTCCGAATGTTTCTAAGCGATGCCTCCCTGATAAGACTTTAAATTAAGTTCAACTATGTGCTTAAATACGAATGTTCTTTATTTAGTAAAGTATAAAACATTCTTCTTTTATGGGAAAGAGGGGCAATCGTTCAAGCGGCTCACCAGTAGCTATAATATTGACTCTCTGATTGCAGGTGTAACGGATCAGGCTACAATGAGAAAGTGTCATGACACTACATATACAGATCAAGACTTAAGAAATTTTAACGAAGCTAGAACTTAATTCTCTTCCGCCGGGTTTTGTAACAGTCTAGAAAAGAAAACCTCATGAATTCCGACAGAAGACGGCATAAATGTTTCGAAAATGCTAGATCGAAAATACACAGACAAAAGATAATATAGTGATGGTACAAACAGAGCTTACGAATAATATATTTATTGGTAACCTCTGTTTGTAAGTATGTTAAAAAGCTAGCATGTCCGTATTGGGTGTACTGGGGCGGTTGGATGTCTAGACCTCACAGTGCAGACAGACAGAGACAGCCCTCGACGTACTTGTGTCCGGACCAAACATAAATATCAAACAATTATTTCGCAAAACTTATTGGTACGCACCCTCCATGCCGTCATCATCATCATCATAAGTCCACTGCTGGACATAGGCCTCCCCCAAAGATTGCGACGAAGCTCGGTCCTGAGCCACCTGCATCCATCGACTTCCCGCAACACTTTGCACTCTACCTTGTGGGATTCTATACTGTACGTACCTTGACGCCACACGTGAACCTTTTTTCCCCGACGGATGGCAGAACTTCGAGCTATGTGGCCGGTCACTTCAGCTTACTAAACCCTAATGGTTAGGTCGGTTACCCTATTTCTGCTGCGGATATTATCGCGCACGGAAACATCAAGCATAGCCCTCCACGTGAACGTACGAAATAGTGTCACCCGATTCGGTGGAAGATCTCCTTTGCCACTAGGCTATCATAGTACAGAGCTTAAGGACGGTTCAAATAAACCTCGAACAATTTAAGAAACATTATTCGAGAGCTTAAGGATTTGAAATTTTAATAAGACCGTGTAAATATTGCGGAAAGAGCCTGTATTTTTAAAAGAATCGCCATTTTCTGTACTTTGCGGATTATTGGTGTCAATGTTCTTAAATAATAAAAAAAAATAACAGCACTGTCTCTTTCTGCTTTTTGAATGGTGTAATTGTTTTGTAACAAAATTTTTACTTTCCACTGCTCACTGAGACAAGTAACTGCTCAATATACGCTCCCCCCTAAGATTGTTCCAGTGCTCGATCCTGTGCCACTTGTATCCATTGACCTTCCCGCAACACTTTGTAGGTCGTCACTCCATCTTGTGGGGGGTCGCCCTACACTGCGTATGCCTGTACGTGGCTGCCACACGAGAACCTTCTTTCCCCAACGTGTGTCTGCGAGCTATGTGGCCGGCCTATTGCCACTTCAGCTTGATGTCGGTTCCCCTAATTCTGGTGCGGATACCATCGTTGCAGACTCTATCCGAGTGGCGAAACATCGAGCATAGCCTTCCACGAAAAGGTACGAAATCTTCTCAGCTGTTTCAGAGGAAGATCCCCTTTATCAATCGGCTATTTGTATATTAAGGACGGTTCAAATAAACCTCGAACAATTTAAAAAACATTATTCGAGACCTTAAGGATCTGACTTCATTATATCAATTCATACGGACATTCTAATTTTTAAAACGCTTTCCAAATATTACAAAAATCACCCATAAAGTGTCATCAGTCATTATTTACAAGAACTTCTTAAATCAATCGAATGTTCGAAGCACAACAAGGTCCACCCATTAGTAGGGGGCAACGCTCTACAGATATTTATGTAAATGCAGGCGTCGTTAAGGCGTCGGCCGGAACGCCGAGGCCATCCGGGTGACGCCACTTGTTGCGACGAAGCGGCGGCAACCCCCTATCCCCTCCCCCAATAGAAGTGGGAGGAAGGTTGGACTCCTTCAGTACTAAGTTATGAACTGCATGCGTTTTGTATACCCGGATAGTCCATTAGTGGTAAATATGTTAGGATAGCGTAGTCGTTAGCGGGAAACTACAGAAAACTGAGTGTTCCAGATTCCTTTTTACCAAACTGCGGTAAAGGAAGTTGGTTAAAAAGAAAATACGCAATATGAATACTAACACCAGGAAACAAATAAACATATGTTATTACTTAGCGCACTGATGAACTGAACTGAATGAAGCGTACAAAAGTGTACAATTGTAGTCTCTAGCCTCAGTCGTTTTCGAATAAGTAGGCGATATCCACGTGTTTCCCAGTTCCCGTTAACACATGTTTAGATTTCGTTCTACAGCTTCAAATGCCGTCAAGTGTTATGTGCACTAATTGTATATAACTTAGGTAAACAAAAAAATGTATGTGGCTGATTTGTGAGCATATAACGTGTCTTTATTTTAAAACTTAAATGAGTTTCTATAAGAAATATCACGGAATTGGCTTCGTCACAATTTTGTCGAATTTTTTGCAATATCGGGAATTATGTCCTACACAACGCTATTGCACGGTGACCCCAGCGCCGCCTCGGAGCGCAAAAGTTAATCACTCGCGTAAAGCCGATTGAGATTCATAGCGACACATCGAGTGAGGCGGAGGACTTAATCAAAGACAGTACAGCCACATACAGCAGATCAAGAAGACCTTGCGGCTTAGTGGTTAGTTTACCGGTTAGCTGATTCATGGGTTTAATCTCAACGGAAGCCCATAATTTTGCAACACACAATTCCTATTGGTCTTTATGTAAATTGGTACTGGGATTGCCTCTCGTCGAATAACACTACACCCGGCTCTACCTTCAATCTTATCCCATATGCCGTGGCCGTGCAGATGGGTGGGTTTTTAGTCGTTGCGAAGTAAGTAGCATCCCTGCTTCTGGGAGTACTGGTACATCTGTTCTTCGAGTGGAAGTTGTAGTTGTGGAGGCGACGAAGGTATAAGCTTTGATAATCTCTAGGTAATCTCCTGATAATCTTTCGGTTATCTCTTTGCTCAGAGTTTACCCGACAGCATCGGCAATCGCGTTTTATACCCAGTAAAGTGAACATTGAGTTGCAGAACGCCGACTGGCTCATCCTTTCTCTCTCTATGAACTGTCTTCTAAATGTAAAACTAATAGTAATAGTAATAAATCATCGACCGACCAATTCTTGTATACACATGTATATGTATATGTATATATATACATATATATGTGTGTAATATAACACAGAAACGACTCTGACGTTTTGGATGAAATTACTAAATAAAACCCACGGTTAACTCGCTCGCCGAACGAAAAGCAGAAGCAAAGATGCCTCTACTTCACGCCAGTATTCCTCCTGGAAGACTCCTGACTGCGGTACTACGCCGGTCGATGGGGTCCATTCGAGCAGCAGCAAAAGCTACCGCTTGGTTCTACCGCGTATAATTATTTTTCTTTATAAGCTTTAAATTTTATAATAACTTTACAAACGACCAACAAATCGAGCAATTGGATTGAATTTCGATCACAGGCGATATTAGTATTAAATATTACGCGCTAAATATAGTCAGTATAATGACATTTCTAATATCTCAATACTGGAGCGTGTTGGAGCTGTGATTTGATCGAGGAACTGCGCCGGAATTGCTGAGGAAGCGGAAATCCGTTGAAGACTTTGCCGTTACTCACAGGGTTCTGAATTGTCTATTGTTGTTTTGTTTATTTCTTATACACATTGGTGAATTTTACTAAGTTCTATCGCGAAATGTAAAAATCCTAGTAACATAATAAATGCGAAAGTTTGTTTTGATGTTTGTCATACATATTAACTGCTGAACTGATTCTGATGTAATTTAGTATGTTGTGTTGTTTGAAACTTGGGGAAAGCTGTGGGCAAATTGTTCACGCGGACAAAGCAATTAGGGGAATAAATATACGTGACGTTCTAGGACGCTAAAGTAATTCAGCGAGAGTGGTGAGCCGGAGCGATGCGATGAAAAATACAATCTGCGGTTACCCAGCCTCCAGCTCTCGATGCGATTCTAAAACACGAAGGAGCCCTCTATATACCTATATCGCTCACTGTGCACTTTCGTTGTCGATAGAGTAGCGATATGAAAAAAAATTATCATAATAGAAAAAAAACCGTAGAGAGGGTTTCCATTGTTCACGTGACCTATTGAAATGATATATTGTGGCACAGTGTGTGTATTGTACAGAACACACAAGGGAATACGGAAAAAGGTTCTTACATTGTCATTTCGAGTGGAAGATTGCTCGTCTACTCCATACCCATTCGAAACGAGTAGCTACTTTATTCATTGTATTGTTCTTTTACGGGTAACTCCTTTTCATATAAATTTTGAATTAAAACATGTTTCCATTATTAGCCCGACGGACGGGGTCCCTCAGCTGGACGGCGCTTTTTTAAATTGACAGGATTATGAGCAAAAGTTAAGCTCACCCCCGTGTGTTAAGTTAATGTTTAAATTAAAACTGTTTAAAAACAATTTGTTTCTTTAATAATTAACTATTTAGAGGATATGTGAAGGTTCGCGAACCCGTCCTGGAGCAGCGTGCCGTCAGATATATGTGGAGGAAGGTATATGTTGCGGTGGGCTGTAAAGGGGTTCACTAAACCAGAACACAACAGTGGTAACGGTGCTGTTTGGCGACAGAAATTGGTAAGAGGGTGGTGCCTAGTCAGAAGCCTCCTAGGCAGAGAAAGACCACCTGTTTGAATATGCAACCGACTGACGGTAGATAATCCATCTGTACATGCCGAACTCAAACCCTACAGAGTGGTGTACGAAGGAGCATCCCCAGTACGAGGGTATGGGCACACCAATCTGCCTCCTCGGCGTGGGTGAGTGTGAGAATATTATATTGTAATATATATTCAAAATTCTCATAGAAGGAAAGGAGTAAGAAGCACAAAGTAGGTAACAAGTATGTAAGTATAAGTGTTAAAAAGTAGTACTAATTTACATACCATATACCCATCGACCATTTAAATATATTTTCTATTAAGTTGTGCATACGTCAGTATCGAGGTCAATCGAGGAATCCAACTCGGCTGGGCTGCGTTCGGGAAACTAGGTCATATCTTCTCGCCGAGTGCACCACAAAACCTCAAGAGCAAAGTATACAAACAGTGCATGTTGCCAAACTGAGACATGGTCCTTCACTGCAGGTCGGATGAGGAAGCTCAAAGTTGCTCAACTCAAAGTTGCTACAGGCAAACGCAGTCTGGGACGACCTCTCACAAGGTGGAGTGACGACCTGCGCAGTGTTGCGAGAAGTCAATGGATGCAGGTGGCTCAGGACCGAGCTTTATGGCAATCTTTGAGGGAGGCCTATGTTCAGCAGTGGACTTGTGATAGACTAAAATGATGATGTCAGCATTGGTTTCATTCGACGACAATTTAAAATAAAACACAAACAACAGTGCGTACAATACTATTTGAATAGTATCGTATGCTATCGGCAAGCCATCGCAAAATGGCGGCGTCGAAATCAAAGCTGCGCGACCAAGATGGCGACGGAGGCACGACAATGAAGCTCCCGGAAGTTGCGCTCGAGGCTGTAATGATATTCTACATATTTCGCAGCCTATTGATGTTGTCGACAATCGTGCGGAAATAAATAAAAACCTCGGTGTATTATAAAAACATAAAAGTGAGAAGTCATTAAGAGTAAAAGTTCTTGCCGGCCGAATTGAAAGAAAACAAATAGAAAAAATCAGAATAGATTATTTTAAGTAAATGAACACAAATTGTACAGGAGCTTCGAAGTACAAAAGAAGAGTGAAGTAAAAATACCGAACAAAAACAACACGGCGCCAGCGAGCCGTCTAAACCCATTTTTAAAATTAAACTCGAAAATCTAGAAACAAACAGTTCCACAGAGTTACAACAATATCGAGTATTACATAAATTAAATTATGTAACATACTTCACATTAATGTAAACTAAATTTAAATTAGCTAATCGTGCTACAAGAACAACCCTGGGTGAGAGAATGGGAAACAAAGCGAAAGGGATGCGGGGAAAATTAATCTGACATCCGGGCAGACGCGCCGACACTAAGCTGGTTATAAATTAAACATGCGAGCGCAACCCTTCGTTTGGCCTGCTTAAAACTTTTCAGGGACTTCAGAACTAAATTACTAAATAGATTATATTTAACCGAATGTAAGGTAGCAGCGAAAGCTTTTAAATAATAGCCACGCTTGCCGAGTCAATGGATCTGGAGATCGGACCAATGAGTTTTCGAAACTTATGTGCGATTTGGATACTGAACACATTGCACTGGGTTGAAATTTTTTTTACGTGTTAGAGCCAAGCGACGGCTCTTGCTGCTGCTCGTATGGGCCGGCTCGACATGGTTGCTACCACGGCCTCACAGAATATCGGCGTCAAGTAGAGGCACATTGTGCTTCTGCGTATCGTTCGGTGAATGAGGTAACCGGAGGCCCACTCCCCCTCCCCATCCTCCTTTTTTTTATGGAAACGGCGGTAAACGAGTAAGCGGTTCACCTGATGGTAAGTGATTACCGTCGCACACGTACATCTGCAACACCAGAGCCTTTAAAGATATTTGGAAGATGGAATGGATATTTGAAAGGAAGATGCGGAGGGGGACGGGGAGCGGGAGTGGGTCTCCGGATACCTCGCTCACCGAATGAAACGCAGAAGCATAAGATGTCTCTAATTCACGCCGGCACTCTCCTCATCCTCATACTCCCTCCCATCACCCAAATGCCCTCAAAGACCGGCAACGCACCTGCAGCACCTGTGGTGTTGCAGATGTACGCGGGCGACGGTAATCACTTACCATCAGGTGAACCGCTTGCTCGTTTGCCTTGTTTCCGATAAAAAAAATACTACTAAAATAAATACCCACAATTTGAAACGCACAATCATTGTGTAACTTGTGAAATTATTCAAAGAGTTTATAACCACAACGTTTAAAAATGAATACCACGATATTTGACCATTGACCATCCATCATGAAGGAGTGATACATTTTAGTAGCTAGTGACAGTGATAGGCTACATACAGATAGATACAGAGACATATCAATGGCAATGTTTATGCCCGCTGGACACATTAACGCTCGTTCCGTTCCAGATTGCGTGTTATAAATCTTCCGCGGGCGTCGCTTTGTGACAGTGACAGTCATAAGTCAGCAGCGGCGGCGGGTTTTTAGCGTGGTAGAGCCAAGAGGCGGCTTTAGCTGCTGCGCGAATGGGCCGGCTCGACCGGATTGGTACCACGGCCTCGCAGAATACCGGCGTGAAGTAGAGGTCTTGTGCTTCAGCGTTTCTAGGTAACCGGAAGCTCAATCCTCGTCTCCCACCTGCAGCTCCTCCTGTGTTGCAGGTGTACGTGGGCGAAGGTACCATCAGGTGAGCAGCTTGCTCGTTTGCACCCTTTCTCATAAAAAAGAGTACTCGTTAAATTTAAAGTATTCATCTAATTAATTCGGAGTATGGGTTAATTTTTGTTTATATGAGTACTTCTACTGTGCCCAATGTTTATCTTCACATAGATATCTAAAAAAAAAGTTAAAGTAGAGTAGCAGCCTGTAAGTGCCCACTGCTGGGAAAAGGCCTCTTTCTCAAATACGAGTGTCAGAGAGGGTCTAGTAGCCGGAAAGGGTCCACCTCGCTGCTCCAGTGCGAGTTGGCGAGCTTCACATATCCTCGAAATAATATTTTTTTATAATTTCTCAGACATGCTGGTTTCCTCACGATGTATTCCTTCTCCGCCGAGTACGTGGTAAATACAGCGCTTAAATAGCAATCTATTAACAATTTTCAAACTCAAATTTTCGATCGAACCCAGGTCACTCGCGCTCTACGATAGAAAAGTGAGCGCCTTGACCACTAGCCTACTACGATATCTAATGAAACAAAGCCTGAATTATATATATATTAGATTCAACTTGTATCCAACATTACTAAATCATATTACACTTAAACGTATTATAATGTCCGGATATAATTAATTCACACTAATTGAAGTGCTTTAAAACGACAATGCATTCTCGGTCCTGAGCGCGATAATGAGATCCATGACGGAAATTCGTTAGGAGGGGTAAATAGGACCTCATTGTGTGGTCTGACGTCACTGGAATTTTTGGCCGCAGGACACCTTATAATGATCTTCATAGCGTTTCAGCAATTAAAGTTTCCTTTTCAATAGAAATATAGAATACTACAGGACGCGCGGGTGGTGGCGCTGAACTCAACGACGTCAGATTGAAAACGAAATACTTTATTAATGCAAACAGGAATAGTCTGCACGTCCTTTGTCGCGATAACGAGGATGGATTCCGAAGTTAGATCTGCACGCGGATCTCACACATACTAACTTTGTTTATCTCTTATTGCAGTAAGGTATTTTTGTAAAATTAGATTTGATACCTTTAGCTATATTTATTTAACTTCATTTATTTATTTATTTAATCTATATGCACAGATTGGTACACATGGCGGACTTAATGCCTAGAGGCATTCTCTCCCAGTCAACCATTAGGCTAAGCAGAGATATATACATTATTACGTATATATCTCTGCTTAGCCTAATGGGCTAAGTTGAGGCGATACAGCTAAGAGAATAGAACAAGTAAAAGGATATAAATATCAAAATATATACTTACACAGATAGATAGATACATACATAAATAAAATATATACAAATATAGCATATACATATAGCTTCATATACATGAGAATGTATATAGGCGGACTTAATACCAGAAGCATTCTCTACCAGTCAACCTTTGGACGATGCAGAGATGAAACGAAGTAGGTGTAGGTGATAGAATAGAGAGAACTAAAAGAGGAAAAAAAATTATAATAAATGTTAATCTGTATATAGATAGAAGATTTCAATACGCATACAATAATAAATACATACACACGTACATACATACATTTATATTTATTTAAATATATTAATAACTTAAATATTAAATATATATAAAAATAGACTATTACTGAGATGATTCTGCCATTTTGTTAAGGATATGTCCCTATACTGAAGGACGAAACCGTGAATGAAAGATATAGTGAAACTGTCACTCAATACATAAATAAATAAGTAAAGGTGACTTTAGTTCTTACGTTATCATCATTGCAGTCTACCACAAGTACAGCGCTGAACACAGGCCCGAGAAAACGCCAGTAAAAGCTGGCATACGTTTGTTGGATGGTTTGCCCTCACGGTACCCTCTCGCACTGGTGATTCTGCTCCCAGCCCCTAGACTGTGGGATTTGGGTTAGGCAAATTCGGATAGATATCGCTGACGCAGTGGTGCCGAGCCCAGGTTTCACAGACTAATGATCGGTGTCTCCGGCGCGACATCTACACCTATCCATTAGTCGCAACAATAGCGACACGTGTCAGGAGCAGAGAGTCACAGAGTAGGTACGTCACAGAGTGTTCATACTATCGTCGCGAAGCGCACGGATCGATCGCGTCGTTCAGACGGCTCGGTGGTGTAGCGGCTGAGCGTTTAGCTTTGGGCGGTGCTTTGGGTCGCGGGTTCGTTTCCCGCACGGGACTAGTGTTTGTATGGACTACAAATAATAGTAGTGTGCAATTCATGTATGTAAACTGCCTCCGCGACACAGGAGAAATTCCTACAGCGGAAGGTTTTTGTTAATAAAAAGACAACATTCAAAGTATTTGGATTGCATTAACGACAATTATTAACTCTTTTAAAACCCTGTTCCGTCGACACTATCTGAAAGCCATCTGAGATTTTCCTCTACATATTTCATTTGTTTATGTATGTATTATATGTTTATGTATAGTATATTATGTATGTTATAAGTATATAAGTATGTAAGTATATTATAAGGGTTATGTATTTAATATTAATATTTAATTTACATTTATTATTAATTTGACACCTGCCAACATGTGTTTCTTTCTCATCCAGGGTTGACTGGTAGAGAATGCCAAAAAGCATTAAGTCCGCCCATTGTATACCTTATTATTTTTAGGGTCACAATAAAGATTAAATAAATTAGTTAGTTATTCAATCATCATCTACTTTTGGTGTTGACTTTTGGTGTTCTTAAACATCTGAGAGGGTTTTGGAGCCGGGAATAATTCACATATATTTATTTTACTATTTCTCAGACATGCAGGTTTCCTCACAAAGTTTTCTTTCACCGCCGAACACGCGATAAGAACAGCACTAAAAATTGCTATTAATAATTTTAGTAATGCGGGCTACCGGAGACCGAACCCCAGGTCACTCGCGCTCTAAGAAACTAAAGTAAGCGCGCTGACCACTAGACTACCATGGCTAGAACTGTGTTGATTTAATAAGATATCTCGATAACTCTTTTTATCTAAATCATTTTCTTTCGTACCGAGCCGCGCCGATTCTGTACGTACTTGGAATATGTTTTAAGTATACTTTTGTTTGGCAGTATCTGGAAAGTTTCCCGGCGCGCGGCTCTCTTGTCGTTAAGATAGTAATTGCTGGGGGGTAGGGCATCTGCATAGTATATTGCAGAGGGGCGGGGGAGGAGAGAGGGCTGTTATTTTCACAGCGAACAGCGGATTATTAACGGCAGGTCGGCTGACAGTGACCTAGGTTTGTTTTAGTTAATTGTGACGTATTTAAAAACGCGGTGCAAGTTACAGGTGTCTGTAACTATGATGCAAAAGCTTTAGCTCATTGTAAAAATATAGCTTGCTCATTTTTGGCCCGTATCTATGCAGAATGAAGTACTGGTAACAGTAACTTCAAGTCGTGCAGTTGTATGCTTGGTCTTGGCTTTATTTTTATTGATTCGGATCCCAAGCAGGCGGTAGTACCCAGCCCTCTTCTCTATTGAGATTAGGATGTTTTTTTTTAATTTCAATAGCCTCGCGGATCATCCTTGTCCGGAGGAATCTGTATTCGTAATCGAGGATATGTGGTCTGTCAAATCTAATGTAATGGTTGAGAGAGTTTTACTGTGATATCAGGACATCAAACACGCCATGCCCCCAGTGACCATGAATCGTCAGGATTAAAAAAGTAAAATTAAACGCGACCAACTCCGTAATTCCTCCATTTCAAAATTGTAATGTTCATGTAAATGCAAGAAATCATTATTAAAAAGGTAGTAACATTTTTTTCTCAACACCTCAAAAATGGATTTAACATTTTCTCATTAAATTACCAAGAAGTAAGCAGAATATTTTTAAATAAGTAAAGGAAATGTTACAGAACTCTTGCTTTCCTAAGCGCCGTGAACCATACAATAGAGTTCCGGCGCAGAGCTTCCGGCGGCCATGTCGTCCCCGCATCGCAACGCCATCTGGTGACCGGAGCTTGTTCCGTGCCCACTCGCGGACGCTCGATTGTCCAGACTTCAACATGTCGGCGATGGAACGCGCGCGACATCACTGCCTCAGTACATACGGGATGTACTTGTAAGATGTTTAGACGTGCAAAAAATATTAAAATTTATATCGTGGCTAGTTTGGTGCTACATAATATAAAAATTAAATTTTCATATCTTTCGCCTCTCTCTTTTTTATTATCATTCACCACCGTATATAATTTAAAATCACACACAAATACATATAATTTTTTTTATGCATAAATAATTTTTTTTTATCCCCATTGATTTTATATCGTACACGTGTTGTAGATTCATGTATATTTGAATAACTTGAATATAGTTATCAGTTCTCACGAAAACTTACGAGAGAATTACCGACCAACTTCATGGTGTCGCTTTCAGGTGTCGGTGTGCGCGCGCATCGTAAAAATTCACTCTAATAATTTTTCAAAAGAAGTATAGTATTTCAAAAGTTTTGACTTTGACTTTCTAACCGGAACATAACAGAAAGCTCTGTTGCACTACAGATTGCCAGAAATAGCGAAGGGACTGGTACCTACCCAGACCACTACAAAATCACCTAGTAAAAAGTTTGCTTATAATCGCTATAGCCATTGCAGTGTTTAGACTATCACGGTATTATTATTATCAATTGATTATTAGATATTCGATGTCCCTTACGCATTGCATAACATGCAGTTCATAAATGATTCCATCAACCGCGCAGTTACAAACTAAAACAATGCGCAGCTTCGACAAACGTCGAGATGCGACACAATGAGCTTTCGTCTCGTGCAGCGTCGCACGCCGCGCGGGCGGCATGTCGCAACATGTCATTGCGCCATCTTGTTGTGGTTGCCTTTGTCTTTCGCCGCCTGCTCTACGATCGGTTGCTCGAAGCGTGTCGATAGCAGTTGCTTTTCAACACATTGCCACTAAACACATGTTTGCATACGGGAAAATTGTAATAAATAATAATAGATAAGCTTTCACGACCGTATACCCAATACTGGGATGGTCAGATCACCTGATGATCACAGATCAAACCACACAACATGGTGGTCGCCTATAACATCTCCTAACGAATATTATTAAAAGCGAGTGAATTATTTACACGGGCCTTATCTGCTTAAAAATATTAATAGTAATTAGCCTGTAAGTATCCACTGATGGGCAAAGGCCTCCTCTTCAAATGTCTGAGAGAGGTATTTGGAGCCGGGAAGGGCCCGCCACGCTGCTCCAGTGCAGATTGGCGGGCTTCACATATTCTCGAATAATACAAGAGATTACCTAGAGATTATCAAAGCTTATACCTTCGTCGCCTCCACAACTACAACTTCCACTCGTAGTACAGATGTACCAGTACTCCCAGAAGCAGGGATGCTACTTATGTCGCAACGATTAAAAACCCACGGTGTTCCGTCATAACATCTGCACGGCCACGGCATATGTCTTCATATATCCTCGAAATATTTTTTTTAATTATTTCTCAGACATGCAGGTTTCCTTATGATGTTTTCCTTCACCGCCGAGCACGTAGTAAATACATAAGTTAAAATTGTTGATCGAACCCTGTTCACACGCGCTCTATGAAACCAAAGCATCATCATTCATTCCTCAATACCGGGCGTCGTAGCCCCCGATAAAATCATACCGTTTTTTTATTGGATGAGTCATTCTGTACTGACTTAATCTTTGAACCATCATTCATTATCATAGTAAAGCTAACATGATTCCTACCAGCAAATCAACGTAACCGTGAATTTAATGTAATAAAATAAATATATAATGAAATTATACAGGTAATTAAAACCCGAGACCGGACGGCCGAGGTTTAGGGAGAAAGGGAAAGAAACCGGCGGACAATGCTAGCGGTATCGATTATTTATTTATTTATTACATATTTATGTAGTAGCTATATATATATAACACATTATGTTATATATGTAGCTAGTACATAATTGTTAATTAGTATACTCTGTGTGGTTAGATATTGTTTTACATATTTTTGAAATTTTGATAATAATTCTACTAATTTATCTTCGCGCGCGTAGTATTGGGCCAGTCAATACATTTAGTATTGACAGTTATAAATATCTTGTATCGGATGTTGGCAACAAAGTTTAAGCAAACTTTAGTCAACTTTGATGAATCTCAGCTGGCAACATTGCGCGCATACGTTACACGAGAGCGGTAATCTATTTATTGCTGCAACGTGATCACTTTGATGTTCAATTCTAGCATTGGAGAGATGAAAGGAGGTTATGATTATGAGGTTTCATAGATTGAGTGAGATACTATCATTATATATCTTCTAAATAACAATCAACATGGAAATGTTATGTTTTTTTTTGGTACAGCACTATAAATTCTATTGCCTAGACGATGAGATGACTTTTACATCTTAAATTGAAGGTTTACAATACAATAAAGATAAAAGTCTGACACTTTGTGGCCGACAAAGCGTCAGACTTTTACTCTTCATAACCGGTCGGAGTTTGACCCCAAATCGAAATTATTACGAGATTTCTTAAAAAAAATCCTCTGAGCGAATATAATGGGGTACTCTAATTACTTTTTAACGATGTCTCGACTTTCTTATACAGCTCGAGATAAAATAATAGAACATGATAGTTAAATTTAGTCATTAATTTCATCTTATGTGAATAGGGAAATTATGGCGCCTAGAATGATAACGTCTGGAATGACTGTAACATATCAACTTCTTTGTCCAAGGTGAGGTAATGAAACATTGTATGTAAGCGTAAGCAACATGCATCCATCTCTCCGACATGCAGACATTTCTAAAATATGCAGCCAGTGAAACTTATCTTCGCTGTAATGATTTCTTGTATTAACGCGAACACTGCCTATTACCTTCAGCTTAAGCTAATTAAAAGCTGAAAGTAGCCCCAGTTAACTATGACATCGGGACGCGCAACACCTCAGACCCCTGTGACCACGGCTGCTGTGAAGCAATCGAAACGTCGGGAAAATAAAATAAAACCTTAAGTAATAGGTAATTTTCATTGTCTCGTGTGATTTTAAAAGAAAGAAAGAAAGAAAAACCATTTATTCACGACACAAGTACAAAGTTTATTAAGCGTAGTAGAGCCAAGCGGCTGCTTTAGCTGCTGCTCGAATGTTGCAGATGTATGTGGGCGAGGGTAAGCACTTACCATCAGGTGAACCGCTTGCTCGTTTGCCGTCTTTTCCATAAAAAAAAACATGCTGTTTTTTTTGATATCTTCACTTTGCTTAGTTTTAATTTCTAATGTTTTTTTTGTGGTTTTGCATTCATTTCTTTTTCTCTTTCTATAATAAACAATGTGTTGTACTTGTGCCGTGAATAAATGGTTTTTCTTTCTTTCTCTCTTCTTTCATTCTTGTACTTGTGTCGTATAACATTAGCGTAATCGTCATTTTTAATCTGTATTCCGAGAGGTGTTATCGATGCAATACCGACGGGTCATCCGGTAGACTGTGTGAACGTGCCAGTTTTACTTGCCCACAGCTCACAGAAACCGGGTTGGTTTCTCTTATTACTCTAAATTGTAGCGTATAATGCGCGAAGGACCCCTGTCAATTCTGCCTATTTTAAGAGAGGGTGGCCCCAAAGCTCGGTGTACCGACCGGTGTATCACCATCTCTGTCTGTTCAGCAGTGAACTTGTGGCTGTACCGTGAATGTAACGAAACATAGGCTATTAAAATAAATAAAAACATCAAAATAAGCCGCAACCTTTCGACGCAGAGCCGACAGGAATATTTATACCTGAAGCGTCGAAGGGGGCGAGTGCGAGAGCTCAAAATATAGAAAATAAACTAAACGGAAATAATATTGTCATCTGAACGTTGAAAGGGGCCGACCACAGCGCGATGCTTTAGATTGAAACGCGACCGGGACATCTATTTCCGACCGTCCACCCCTCCCGCCCTCCCGCCGCGTCCCCTCACATCCGGTCGCTACTACGTCGTTAGGGCGTTTATTAGAGAGGCTGTGTAATGGACAGAACAAATGTGTCCACCTTTATGTTCCATTTCCCCCCAACATATTTGTTAAAATTCCTAATACTAGTAAATGCTTTCAAAAACTAAACTAGTGGTCAGGGCGCACGATTTAGTTGAGCGCGAGCGACCCGAGTTCGACCCACAGTGCCGGCACACCTGAATTGGTTAATGTTAATGTTAAGTGCTGCGTTTATCACGTGCTCGGCGGTGAAGGAAAACATCGTGAGGAAACCTGCATATTTCTTTCAAATAATATTTTTTTCAAAGACATTTAATGTGCGCCAATCCGCACAGAAGCCGTGTGGTGGACCCTTCCCGACTCCAAAACCCCTGGCAGATATTTTAAAAAAGCGACCTTGACTTAAACTATGACTTGATTGAAGTTATTTGAAAATGTATTGTCTATTAGTAAAATTTTTTGTTCATGGAATCATTGAAGTCGCTTTACAGTGTCCCATAAACCTTCGTCGTACATTCCGATAGTACAATGATGGTTCTGAAGATACTTTACTCGCGTGACACAAAGCCAGCGCGATGTTGAAGTTTACGGCCTTCCCGCGCGTGTCTCGCATAACGGATATTAAAGCTGACGGAATCGATAAGGGTCCTGTTTACGGCCACTTTGTATTAAAGGGGAAATGGGCGGATCAGATTACGGACAGTAAGGGTGTAATCATAGTGTGCTAATCTTCAATTTTAATCTGATGTAGTCTGATATCTTAACCGTCACCGTGTCCATGATGGTCTATAATGGCATCCGGCTCACCACAGACCTTAGAAGAAGCTGCGAGTCTAATCTATATGTATGTATTGACACGCGGCAGTGGCGGCTTTCGCTGCTGCTGCTCCTATGGGCAGGCTCTACTGGGGCAGAATACCAGCGTGAAGTAGAGGTATCTTATGCTTCTGCATTTCGTTCGGCGAGTGAGGTTACCGGAGGCCCACTCCCCCTCCCCATTCCACTCCTTATCCTCCCTCCTATCTTCCAAAAACCCTTAAAGGCCGGCAACGCACCTGTAGCTCCTCTGGTGTTGCAGACGTATGTGGGCGACGGTAATCACTTACCATCAGATGAACCTATTGCTCGTTTGACGCCTTAATCATAAAAAAAGACCCATTCCCTCCCCCTCTACCACCACTCTCAGCCTTAGCGATATTGTTATTCGACATAAGGATATTATTCCTTAAATGCCGGCGACGCATCTGCTGCTGCTCTGCTCTGCAGCTGCTCTGCTCTGCAGGTGTACGTGGGCATCGGTAATATTTTGCAGTGCAATAATGCAAGGTCCAATTTTATTTATGGGACTGGGTACCGAATTTATCTAGGAATCATTTGATGTGAAGAGGATGAATGAAAGTAGGTTAACGAAACATATATACGAGTGTAAACGGTAGAGTCGGGTGAGGAAGACTATTCAAAACGCCAGTTAAATAGTTGGCAACATTTAATGGAAAGGATTATAAAGGTTCCAAAGTGAAATTAAAGCCTGCCCTGTGGTTTTTCACGACAGGTATTGAGGTTTCTAAAAAGGGAGATGTTCTGTGAAAATATCTAATCAAATGAACCCTTTGTTTAATTTGATACGTTTAAAGTTGGCGCTTTAGGTCAGAACAATCTGCGATGTATGTTTAATTCAGCGTCATATTTTATTTGAATCCTTGTGATGATGATGATGATCATGGTGATGTCAGTTTTGGCTTTAATTTTTGACATATTAAAAAAACAGAAATTATACTGTTAAGACGTGAAGACAAGGCGAGGTGAAGTGAAGGGTTATGCGATATAATCGGAGGAGGGGTAAGATGCAGTGTCTGAGTCACGGGATACACCGTCCATCACTGAGACACTGAACACCAGCTGGACTGTTAGCTCGTTTGTCATCCCCATCCAGTAAAGAACGTTAGTTTTCGTGTTTAACAGCGTGTAGGTTTAGTTTTTTTATTCCTTGTAGCTTACATCAAGAGAATCTTTCTGTTCTGTTATAGTATATATATTTCTAGTCTGTCTGTCCATAGACGGATTCATTGATATACTAATGTGAATAATGTTTTGAAAGCTATCCAAACGAGGTCACTGGTACAACACGTCTTTGGTCCAGCGGAGTTTTGCTGGAGTAACATCGTATTAAACGAGCGAGCTCATAAAAATTACATTGAAACGCGCTCCGTTAAGTCCCAGAACGACTTTGCTAATTTCGCTGTACACGAAGTACCATGTTAAAGCGGAACGCGGTCGTGATGAAGAGGATAAACTGTAGAATCTCTTTAAACATGTTTAGGAACTTGTCAATATGTACATTAACGTCTTTTGGTTTTATGCCTACAATGATATTTATCTCGGCATCAGTATTGATGTATGTTAGTGTAGTGGTGAAGTAATTACTTCACTTCACCACTACAGCCTGGTAATAGTCCACTGCAGGACATTGGCCTCTCTCATAAGGTGGATTTGCCATGACCGCCCAGCTCGGGAAGCTGATTAGCGGTTGCATTATCAGACACCTCGTACGTCAGACGTTGCTCGTCATCGGTCTGCATGATTTTGATCTGGTATTCATCTATTGTCTGTCGGTAGTCATTTTGATTTTGGCTAAAGCTAAAGCTTTTCCCCTCTTACTACACCCGACACATGGCATGGTGAGGTTAGTCCTTTATTACCGTTTCGATTGAGCTGACGAGCCCTGGTAGCTTACGGGAACCACTAAATTTTGAGAATATTTATTTGAGTGCTAATTTTCTTAATGCTTGGGGGCGATGGTAATCTTTGTGAGGAAATAGAAACGTCTGAGAAGTAAAAATAGTTCGGAGAGCTTGTGAAGTCCGTTGAATACGCAGTGGAGCAGTTTTCTCGGTTCCAAGTCCATGTCCTTATTCGCTATATCATAAAAGTATTTCTCTAGAGTTCCGTATGAAGTTATTCCTCCATTAGATCACATCTTGGTAATTTTGACATCCGAGACACGGTTTCGTTTATTGGTAAACATGCCTTGGATAAACGAAACCATGTTTCCATATAACTCGTTGTGATTCTGTAGGGGAATGATGTCACATGAAATTTTTGTGAAATAGTTCATGGTATAGTAGAATAAGGCTGCTACGCCTGTAGCGTGATGTTTCTAAGCAGCTTCTACTATGAGTACCTCCGTATTAACACAGATATAAATACTACGAGTGGCAAATATATGTAAGCTCATGATTTTATTTCAGGTGGTTAAAGATGTCTTTTTCTCACTATTATATTTTTTAGTTTGCTTTTTTTATTAATATATAGATGAGCTGTATCTATTGCAGACTCTACCGGCTCAATAGTGGTATAAGGCTGCGTTGAAGTGAAGTGTGAAGTGTTGCGGGAATCCGTGACGTAAACTGAACGTAGACCCATTTGTTGCATCCCACTGTAGCGCAGAAAAAAATCTAAAATCTTTTTTTTTTCTTTTCATTTTTTTTAATTGTTAACCAACAATTAATAACTTGTTAACCTACTGTTGTGTAATGAATAAAGTATCTTTCTTTCAAATTTATTTTGACGAAACATATGAGAGATATTCATCTCTGTTATCTACATAATCTATGTACCCAAAAGTCGATTAAAAATCGTGTGGTAGCGATTTTAGGATCTGCCTCCCCCCTTTCTCCGATGCATGTCGTAAGGGGTGACTAAGGAAAATCTCTTAGGGAGCACCCCGTCAGGTCGTCGGTCTTTTCGGCCGCCTGAGTTCTCCATCTCGGAGAGGCAAACGATCCATTTGGATACGCTACGTACCGCTTAATTGAAACCGTAATCACACTAGTGGGTGATGGAAAGCAGGATCTCTAGTGCGAGAGTGATGAGGACACCTGCACAGCGTGGTGAGTAAAAGTAGAGTAGTACAGTGCCCGCTTCAGGGCAAAGGCCTCCTTCTCAAATATTGGAGAGGGTTTTGGAGCCGGGAAGGGCTCCAGACCGGGTTGGCAGGATTCACATTGGCAGGTTTCCTCTCGATGTTTTACTTAACCACCGAGCACGTGGTAAATACTGCACTTAATATTGATATTATCAATTTTAGTGGTGCCGGAACCGGGGATCAAATCCAGGTCACCCGCGTTCTTTGAAACTTAAGCGACCGCCCTGACTACTAGGCTACCACGGCTCGTAGCATGGTGTGGTCAAATATTCCATTCGTGGAGTGCGAGATTTTGTTGATGGCTTTATAGGCTCATATCCAGAAGTGGGATTATATAGGTAAATACACGAATTATACATATTCTCGTTAATAAAGCAAACGAGAATGTTCCAATTGTTGATATTTAAAATTCCAATAGAATGCACGCACAGTTGCAAATATTGCCTCGTCACGACCGAGGGAGGCTGCCCGCCATACAATATTTTAAATGGAAACACGCCTGGGAGCCCCATTTCCGGTCGCACAATCCTCCCCCGGCGTATGCCTCAACTATTTGTCGATTTATTTGAAAAGCGGCAGGAAACGAGGCAAGCAGATTGCAATGGAAAATAATTGTAACCGAAATTGGTATATTTAAATTGGTATGTACATACATCAGCCTATAAAACGTTTAATTTGCCGCTTGGGTTGTGAAATTAACCAACAAAACTCTCCTGTTATTGGCACAACTGCTACAACAGCCTAATTTGGTCCACTGCTGAACATAGACTTCTCCAAGGAAGGATCCTATCCTCTCCAGGGTACATTTCTTGCAAGGTTCGCCCATACTCATGACACTGGGCAAGCGGGTTGGTGGAGGCGGCGTCGGTACCCTCGCACTGGTGATGCTCGTCCCCGTGATTAATCTGCGAGACTTGAATCCGGTAAGCTCATTCGCTCATCAGAGCCTCGTTTGCAGCCACCTGGGTGCACCACGTGCTGGTTTGTTGGCGTTTGGAGAAAGAGATGGTGTATTCCCCCTTACACTAATATAAGGATAAAAGTAGTAAAGTAAAGTAGCAGCCTGTAATTACCCACAGCTGGGCGAGAGCTAACTTCTCAAATAAGAGTATAAGTGAGAGGGTTTTGGAGCCGAGAAAGGCTCGCCATGCTGCTCCAGCGCGGGTTGGCGGGCTTCACATGTTCTCGAAATATTATTTTTTTCAGACATGCTGGTTTTCTCACGATTTTTTCCTTCATCGCCGAGCACGTGGTAAATACAGCACTTAAAATTGATATTAACAATTCAAGTGGAGCCGGCACCGGGGATCTAACCCGCGTCACTCGCGCTATTTGAAACTAAAGTGAGCGCCCTGACCATTGGGCTGCCACGAGCCGGTAACTCTTTATAAATTCTTGCAAATACGAACGACATTATTGACATAGAGCCGTGCCGTGGTAACCTAGTGGAGGCTACCACGGCTCCACTTGGCTGAACAGGACTAGGACAAAGTAAATAAACATTAATTGAACACTTTGAATTATTACTACCGATATTTCCATCGACAAATGTAATCTTAAGCTACGATCCCTTGACCTCTTTTCCTTTGCAATTGTTCCCGCCCCGCAATCCGCAGCCTCTTGACATTTACTTCATAACAAGAATCGGATTCGAAAGTCAAATAATAACGTTGTTATATTACACAAGAAATGCATCTCGATGTTGCTGGCGTCATCTATGGGAAGGCGACGAACGAGCAAGCCCCCACACCCGAAGGCAAGTGATTACCGTCGCCCGCGTACATCGGCAACACCAGAGGTATTCCAGGTGCGTTGCCGGCCATTAATGGTATTTGGTAGATGGCAGGGAGGATGAGGAAGGGTATGGGGAGGAGAGTGTGCCTCCGGATACCTCACTCACCGAACGAAACGCAGAAGCATAAGATGTCTCTGCTTCAGACCGGTATACCAACCGGCCCATTCGAGCAGCAGCAAAAGCCGCCGCTTGGCTCTACCACGTTTTCAAGGAGAGGTCTGTGTTCAGAATTGGACTTAAATATGCTGATAATGATGTTGAATACAAGATGAAGTCGTGGAACTTTATGAATTAAAGCATCCTTTTGATTTATCAAAAAAAAAAAAAAACATTCGAATCTGTGGAACGTTTTATATTAATGAGCACAAATTGCATCGCACGAAGCTTTCAACGGAGCTGATTACTTTAGCCATCGGCTGGTACATATTCTATAGATTATCGTCTATTAGCTTGTTGTATCTATAAATTGCTTTTAATTCAAAACTAGATAATATTTGAAAAGTTTCAAAATTGTGTTTACATGTATTGATTAGCTTTAAATCATAAATATCTTAATATGAGACACCTCGGTGGCGTAGTTGTTAAGCGTTTAGCTGCGGCGGTGTGGGTCGCGGGTTCGATTCCCGCACGGGACTAGTATTTGTATGGCCTACAAATAATTTTTTCCTGTCTGGGTGTTTGTCCGCGTGTATTTCATGTATGTAAACTGCCTCCGCAACACAGAAAACACACAACAATATATTACTGTTATCACAATAAACAGTAATTTGCATTCTACTCGTCATACAAACCTTATCTCTTGTTAAAGTTCAGATTAAATAAAAGGGTAATTAGGAAAGGGGACGTGACGCAAAAAGCAGCCGTGATTATGTACACGGCGAATGATGTTTATTTTATACATTTTTTGTATGGGGTAGGGGGATAACGAGCAGACATATCTGCATCACTAGATTATGCAGGTGCAGGTGTGTTGCCGGCCTTTAAGGATATTTGTACGCTGGCAGGGGCTCAGGCTCATTCACCGAACGAAACGTAGAAGCACAAGGTGCCTCTACTTCACGTCGGTATTCTGCGAGGTCGTGGTACAGCCCCCGTCGAGCCGGCGTTCAGGAGCGGCAGCAAGAGAAGCCGCTTGGCTCTACCACGTAAAAAAACTGCATAAAAAGGTGACAATATCTAAATACTCTTTTATATCTAAATACGTATTTGTCTGTCTATCATTCAAAAGGCCTACCCCTTTGAATGATAAAGATTACGAATTTCCAACACGCATGACTCAGCGCGGCCAATCGAGTTTCCATAAACATCTCCTCACTGGGAGATAGAAAGTGACGACAGACGAGCCTCGTCCCCCGGGTTTGCTTCCGGATTTCGTTCCGTTTGTCATGGGATTCTCGTGAATTTTACTATAGTTAGGCCTCCTCTTCTCTAATCTCCTTCCTTCTCTAAATGTCAAGCCTTCTCGAAGGGGGTCAAAGTGAACAGACACCTTCTAGGCAAACGTGTACCATCTTAGGCCTCATCTTCGCCTTCGATCAAGCGAGATTGAGGTCAAACGTTTCTTTGTATTATACGTGGTTTCTTTTATATATAATAGGCTTATATTATATATAAAAGAAAATAAAAAAAAGGGGACTAAACAGTTATAAGAGAATAATTAAATATGAGATGATGAGACGTGTATGATAATGTAGAGGAAATTTGCAGAAAAGTTGAATTTTAGTCCAAATCCAATAAGTGTCATGGCAACTTAAGTAATTTATTTATTTTTATTTATTTAATCTTTATCCATAAATTGTTACATATGGCGGACTTAATGCCTAGAGGCATTCTCTCCCAGTCAACCATTAGGCTATGCAGAGATATATACGTAATAGAGGCGATACAGCTAAGAGAATAAAACAAGTAAAAGGATATAAATATCAAAATATATACTTACACAGATAGGCAGATACATACATACATACATACATAAATACATAAATACATAAATAAAATATATTCAAATATACCAAATACACATAGAGTAATGAATTTTAATACAAAATACAAACAAATATGCATGTCAGGACAAACAACTAAAGCGGCACAATGACAAACAGCAGCACTAGTACAGACTTGCAACATTTCTGTAATGTTTGCGGATGTTATTTTTAAAGGTAAACTTATTAGGAGCTAATGATAATGTCATAGATAGATCGAAACACAGGAAAGTAAAGGAAAATTTGGTACCAATCCGGCACCGCAGCTGCTGCTGGTACAGGACCGTGTGACCTCAATTCGTAGCGGTTCGTAGCGGTTCGTAGCAGTTCGTAGCGGTTCGTTGCACCGACGTCCGCCCGCAATTAACACTTTGAATGGATGTCAGAACAGGGGACACGGTCGGGTTCGCCGTTCAATTTGTGCATTGATTACTTGAGCCGGCACAAAGGGTCCAATCTGTGTCGCCGAGGTGGAGTAGAGTCGTGTTAACAGCTTTTGTGTATTAACGATATTTAATAAAAATCAAACGTCAAATTGTCATACGGTAATTTCAGTCGGTTCGGTCCATTTGAGTTCTGTAACACAGTATTCTTATTGTTTCACATTACCAGTGTTTCCGAAAGGCTCATCATTTTTGTGATAAAACTGCGAAAGAAACTCAACAGAAAGTAATTTATCTAACGTCAACGTTACGAAAGAAACGACATTGTTTTATTGTATTTGGATGATATTACACAGAGTTACACAGAAAGTAATAACTATGCGTGTAACAAAGGTATTTACTATCTGCGTAGTATTTTTTTTTATAGAAGAAGGGGGCAAACGAGCGTGCGGCTCACCTGATGGTAAGTGATCACCGACGCCCACGAACATCCACAACACCAGAGGAGCTACAGATGCGCTGCCGGCCTTTATATAGAATGGTTAACAGTAATTATATTTCGATCGATTTCAGGGTAACTCATAGTTGACAATTATTATCGTCTCTTGCACTAGTTTCACAACAAACTTTTAATTTAACTTTAAAGTTTAATTATACGAGTAAGCGACAGGTCTTGTCTTACGGCATCTTCAGGGTGAGATCAATGTGATGATGTTGCACCAAGTGACAACAATCGCAAGTATAAATTAACTCACAGGATTAGAATGGAAACAAATAGGTTCTGCAGCGGCTCCGTGCGCTTTAAGCAAAAGCTCAAACTCCTCTGACGACTAAAACTTTATAATTGAAACAGTAAAAGAAAATCTGTTTAAATCTTTTGAAATTAATCTATAGTTTACGAATTTTATCGCGATTAGTTTTTTTTTAATTCCCCAATTAGATCGGTATTTATTCCAAGCGTACTGGAACTTGGTGCTTATTTAAAAAAAAATATTAAAAACCTTAATTCAATGCGTTATAATTCGTAAATAATAGTTTCATTTCAAATGTGTAGTGTTCGCGTAAATACAAGTAATCGTTATGTTTAAATCTTGTCAGGAAAAGTTAATTTAAAAAAAATTAACAGTAATAAAAAAAAACGCGTTCTAACGAAAGTGTTATACTAAGTACAAATTGAACAAAATGTCAACGAACCAATACCTTTAAGCCAAATTAGAAACATAAAGGAAAAAAGGTCAAACGATAAAATCACGGAACGCATAAGCATAAAAGCGGTGCTATGAAGATGTGGATTATGGCCGTGCAATTACGACTAAGCAATTAACGAGGGACGGCAGGCAGGGAGAGCTAATGGCATCCGGGTTTACTGCGCGATGTCCACGGATTCATGTTTTCCCTTATTCCGGAAAACGGAATTTTAACGGAATATTAACTCACATCACGGAAAATCGGAGGAAGTACGACGGATTATTTGAGTTAGTAAGAAGTAGACAGGGATTTTTTACAAAATATGATATTGTGGTAATGTAAGGTTAAATTATCAACATTTAAATATCCTACCGCTAGTTTTGGAGCCGGGAAGGAGAACGAAAGGACTTGACAATTAGAGGTGTCAACATTGGGATTCGAAACCAGGACCCACGCGTTCTATTAAATTGATACTAGCGCCCCGACAGCAGCACTATGCCCCCTATCTATGGGTGACAAGCTTGAATAGTTTAACATAAAAGGAGCATTATGATTTCTTGTATTTACGCGAACAACTATTAGCTAAAGGAATAAAAAAAACAAAATTAAACGCGATAAAATTACATAATAGCTTCATTTCAAAATAGAATAAACACATTAGAGATCTTCCGGGAGGGATAAAAGCAATTTAATAGATCCCTATGACTCCTTCTTGTAACGTTTGTTACACTGCTGTAGCGAGGTCTGAGGCCGTCCCAGTAATGGGCTCGGCCGGATCGCGGTCCAATAATTAGCCGAATTTAAAGCATCTGCAGGAGTCGTTAAAACTAAGGGAAAGATGGAAATAAAGGCACCTTGAGTGTTATTAAAGTAATTAAAGGTTAATTGTCAGTAAATTATGTATTTGGGTGAATGATTAATGATGTCAATTTAACCAGTTAAGCCGAGTAGTAAGGAGATCTGCCTGCCGGATCAGTAGACTCGAGTTCGATCCCCGATGTATAAAGCTTATGGCAGTATGTGTACTATACGTGGTAGAGCCAAGCAGTGGCTTTTGCAGCTGCTCTAATGGCTATAAATCGATGCCTATGCTCGAGCCGGGGTAGTACCACGGCGTCACAGAATACGAGCGTGAAGTAGAAGCATCTTGCGCTTTTGCGTTTCGTTCGGTGAGTGAGGTAACCGGAGTCCGGATTGTAGGTGTATTAGAGACAATGTAATCATATATATATATATATATATATAGATATAGTTTCTTATACTACTACAGGATGCAGTTTCCCTCGCGATGTTTTCCTACACCGCCGAGCACCGGATAAATACAGCAATTAAAATAGTTATTTACAATTTTAGTGGTGCCGGATACTGAAGATCGAAACCGGGTCACTCGCGCTCCCATTCACGGGGTATATGAGACTGAGAGGGACTGTGTGGGACTGGGAGGGACTGAGAGGAACTGACAGAGTGTCAGTGTATCGCGTTATAGCTTGCGGGCACTAAATGTGGCTCCAGCCCCGCAGTGTATGTATACAGGTAATAATGTATAAATTTTAAAATCACAAAATATCCCAACATATTGTCGTAGTTTCGTTCGAGCATATTTATCATATCTAACTCGCGAACAAGGAGCCAGCTAGCAGCGCTCGGAGTTCTAAATTAGTTCCTAATTATTTACCCGGCGCCGAGCGAAGACAATTAAGGTGTTAACGGGGGGCTTTATTAAGTGATATAACGGAAGAGAAGAACCTCTGCCTGCGTAATAGAACTTCACCTTAAATCGGTTTAAAACGGAGCGTTTCAAACGACACCCTATGGGTCCGTTGTACTTTGTTTTTATTCTGCTTAAACTAGTTAAAAGCGAAATTAAAAAACGTATTACGAAAGAATCCGCCACTCCTTTGGAACCGGGAAAAGTTCATGTTCATGTTCATGAAAATCTCATGGCAACCTCCGAGAGCAAGGACGCCTTCGAAGTACGCCAGCCGTTACGTTTCATCTCTCAGAGAGGCGGAGGCTGAGCCTCTGCCAAATGAAAATCCGTAATCTCTGCTTCAAGTTGAGGTCCCTTTTAAAGGATTTCGGAGTCAGATGTCTTACTCCGTCTGCCGCATTAGTACGTGTTTGTGGATCTCACATGTACACAATATATTTATATCTTAGGCATCTTGATCAAGCGCTCGCGAGTAGGGTTGGACTCCCAGTGTGGTAAAACGGAATCTTGTGTTTGGTGGTGAACCGAACATGATCACAACTGAACTTCAGATCTGCGAAGCCTTGCATGTTAAACAAAGCATAAAGACGAACTCACACAACAAAATTTATATGAAGGCACCGGGCGTAACGTGACAGCGGTGTGACGATGATTTTATTACGCGAAGAATATAAATATAATATATAAAAGGTGTACTCACACTTCGATGGCCTTGTTCCAGTTGATGACGTAGCCGCTGAGGGCGAAGGTCTCGATGTTGACGACGTGCACGTTCCCGCGCTCCGTGCCCACGTGCAGCCACCTGGACTGCAGGGGCAGGTGCAGGCAGGTGATCCTGTCGAAGGATGACAACATCGTGATATAGAAACTATTCGAAAATGGCAATTGAAAAGTAATAACCAGAGAAAAAGAACATGAATTATAAAATACGACAACTTGTGCAACAATCGAGCTAACATGCCACCTGGTGGTGAGAGGCTACTGGAGCCCATGGACACTTGCACACAATTTCTATTACGGAAGGTTCCCTGATGCGTTGTCAACCCCGAGGACTACGATGGTATACCACCTAGCCTGTGACAGTACTGGATTTCTATACCTTTAAAACCTGTTTGTGGGTGGTGACCATAAAGAGGTACGCAGTAGATGTACTCTTCCACATCTACTCAAAGCACATAAGGCGCAAACCTATGAAGCTGTATAAGCCAAAATGGCTAACAGCAATAACTTCATCGAATACATATATATTGTGGGTGGTAAGGATAAACGACTGAAATCCGTAAATAATAGTTTCATTTCAAATGAACAAAACGATCCTTTAATTCAAGAAGTCGAATAAAATCTTATTTATTTCTCTCTTACAAAATAAGTAACCAATTGGAAATAATATTTATTTATTATTTAATTTTTTTTTATGAGAAAGGCGGCAACCGAGCAAGCGTTTCACCTGATGGTAAGTGATCACCGTCACCTGCAGCGCTTCTGGTGTTGCAGATGTAGGTGGGCGTCGGTAATCACTTACCATCAGGGGAACCGCTTGCTCGTTTGCCGCCTTTTCCATAAATAAAGACATACACATGCTTACATACATACATACGTATACATATAGCGTGCTTAATTTTCTTCGCCCCAAAAAGCTGATATACTCGTACATCCTTTGTATACATAGATATCGGATGGGGGCGAGATAGGACCGAACCCCATCAAATTACCATTTCGTAAACGCAAGGAAAGCACTTCGCGATAATTTCGCACTTGTAACGGTTATGAATAGCTTCATGGGATGAGCCGGAATTGAACGAGACTGTGTTCTTTGTTATACGAGTTTATGTTTGAACGTTAATATTAATTTAAAATTCAAAACGAAAGTGCTACTCTTGTGTGTACGCGGAAGAGTCTTTACAAGAAGCGTGTAATTTTTTAAACGTTTTCTTAGTTTTGCACCACAGAAGAAACTAAGATTAATATAAGCGACGAACTTGGTATGATTATAGTGCAAACTTTAATGCAAATCTAGTATTAATACAATCCGACCGCACATCAGTAAGACTGGTGCTGAGGATCTTTAACTGAATGTAAGGAAACAGTTTTATTTTGGTTAAGTTAACAGAGATGAGTCCGACTCGCACTTGACCGGTTTTCTTATAAATGTCCTGCTTATTTAAGAGTCATGAAATGTGTGTATATTTTAGAGTATTCATTGCTGTATTGTGCAGATATACTCGTATATCTTACGACCCGATCTTATCAAGTTATTACAGAGCGTTAGCATAAAGCGTCCCAAGCTTTTTGCCGTAAAATTACAATTTTTTTAGGTCTACGGTATACAATCTCCATGATAACACAACATCGCGGCACTCTGTCATGGAAATATTTGGTTTTATGACTCCGGAAAGTGCAAGCTTCAAATAAGTGAGGAGAGGAATTTGTTTTGAACGTTCTCTGTTATATGGTTTTTTTTTTTTTTTATAGAAGAAGGGGGCAAACGAGCGTGCGGCTCACCTGATGGTAAGTGATCACCGACGCCCACGAACATCCACAACACCAGAGGAGCTACAGATGCGCTGCCGGCCTTTAAGGAAGGAATAAGCTCTTTTAAGGAATAGTGGTAATTCGCGGCTCATACCCACATATAGTTGCAGGTGCGATGCCAGCCTTTAAGGATATTTGGGAATGGGGAGGAAGAGGAGAGGGGCTGGGCCTCCGATTACCTTGCTCACCGGACAAAACGCAGAAGCACAGTATGCCGCGGTTGAACAGGCCCAGTCGAGCAGCAGCAACAGCCGCCGTGTTACAAGTACGTCATTTCTGAACTGTGGTCTGAGGTCGCCCCTGAACGAGGCTCTGTCGGCTTAGCGGAGTATCCGTCCGAATTCACCGAAAACGAATCCAACGAACAAGCGATAGGCAGCAGAACCACTTGTACGAGGGCACTACGCTGAGGCGAGCCCGTCTGAGCCGCGTGTTGAGCGCGGGCAATACAGACTGTACTTTTCTAAGCATGTGCAAGCTTTACTCTCTTCATACGATAAGTAGTCGTGTGGAATGAGATCGTTAGGAAAGGAATTACCTCCTAAAGTTGAATGGAGGCTGTCGAGGCTATCGCGAGGTAGCACGGGTACGCAGAGATTCTTTCACAATAAAATATAATGTCGAAAACATTCACGATTTTTTTTACAGAGTTACGTGATACTAAAAGGTTCTGAAGAAATTAAAGAGATTTGACCGCATCATCAGCGTTTATTGCTTCGAAACTGGAAAAGGTTATTTCTAATAGCGTATCATGCTTTAATTGGCCATTATAACAATAGCCTAAAGACTCCATTGAGTTCCGCTTACTAGATGAACATTTGATAAGAAATAAGCATCAGAAAAAGAAAAAGAAAAAGAAAAGAAATCAGTAAGTATTGTAAAGATGAAAAAATATTCATTTTAATTTGAACGAACACATTTCAACAAAATATTGCAGAAACGGAGAAGTTCTACGAACAGTCCGTAGCCCGTAGCACAGCTACGAACTGCATACTCAACGTGACGCTACGAGACACCGCTGTAAAATCCATAGTTGCCCTATAACGTCTAAGTATATGAAGAAATATTGTCATTTCATCTGATTATTCTTTTAAACAAATTAAAATGGACTATACTACAAGGGTAGTCCCATTTATATTTGAAGAAAATATTCCACTCCTAAGAGTCGGAGAATAGGGTCGATATCCTGGTCCAGCAGGGGTCCAGTCATATCAGCGTTGCTTAATGTTTAGATTGATTGAAGACACCAACGTGTTTCATGATGAATTAGTAGTGGTAGAGTAGTTTATCGAACTCTGCCTATACTGTCCATTATAATTATCTAATTTTAAAATCACATTTCAGCAACATTAATTACAATCTACTAATGAACAAGGTGGCAACCAAGCGAGCACTGTCTACAACACATAGCACAACAATGTCAGACAACATCAAACTAACACCGACATCAACTCACCCTTTGATCTCTTTTGTCTGTCTTGTTAGTTTGATGCGAGATCTGTAACAATGTGCAAAACGAACGCCTAGCTATAGTGCGGTGTTATTAATAATAAAAAAGAACATTTGAAATATTAAAACACACAGTAAAATCTGTGAAATAGTATACACAAGTGGCGTGAAATTGTTATATTATAAACATTACACAGTTATACTACAAGACGACATAGATAAATATAACAAACATAAGAAAAACATCATAATTAAAAGGCATGTTCCGCTCAATATCTCGGAAGTGAACCGCGGGAGCTTATTGTAATAGAGACCCACACAGTAAATGTATCAATGAAAAAAAATCAAAACGATTTAAAAATGTCGGAGGCAGGAGATTATTCATCTCCAGTTACAAAAAAATATATAAATAAAATATAAACAGTGAATAGACCAAAGCACAGGCAGTGGAAGTATTATAAGTTTTTAGATGTGGTAGAGCCAAGCGGCGGCTTTTGCAGGAGCTCGAATGGGCCGGCTCGACCGTATTGGTACGACTACCTTGCAGAATACCGGCGTGAAGTAGAGGCATCTTATGCTTCTTGCGTTTCGTTCGGTAAGTGAGGTATCCGGAGGCCCTCTCCCCCGCCCACCCTTCTCATTCTCCCTTCCATTTCCCAAATACCCTTAAGAGGCCGACAACGCACCTGCAGCACTGGTGTTGCAGATGTACGTGGGCGACGGTAATCACTTACCATCGGGTGAACCGCTTGCTCGTTTGCGGACTTTCTCATAAAAAAAAAAAAGTTAGTACTTCAGTTTATTTATTACACGGTCGCGCAATTTTATCTGTATTATTTATTAACTACAGATAAACTACTATACGGGAAGCTTTCTGTTAATGTCCCACACCTGGAAAAAGGCCTCCTCTCAATATTAGTGAGGGTTTCGAAGCCGGCAAGGGTCCGCCACGCTGCTCAAACTATTCCTCTGATATTCTTGTATCACCACGACGTTTTCAATGCTGTACGTGTTAGTTTATTATATATATATATATATGTATATATATATATATATATATATATATATATACTAAGCCCTTTTAAGTAACCAGTCACTGAACCTAAGGACTTGTATCTAGATGGGTTCGCGACTATAGTCTAATGTCTGGCTCGAACTTGCGACGTTATGTTTCGCAGGCCATTAACGCTTATAATGTTTTAATATGGCATTTGTGTTACTAGAATACAATTTCTTATGTATATATATATAATTAATGTACATTGTTTAAGCGACAGACTTACATACATAACAAACGTAGTATGTTTTTATGTAAACTATCACAGAATATAATTAATAGGGCAACATAAGCATGCTTCACGGAGCTTGTCCTTTGGGCGACGCATTAGCAATCCGGCCAGCAATCGCTTACCGCCACAAGTACCGTTCGGACAATGCAACTGCCTCGATACGTGGATTGTTCGATTACAGGCTTATGTCGGGTTTCAGTCTAAATGACGCACTGAAGCGTATTACAAGTATGTCGTCAGTGAACATGGAGGGTTCGTTATGTGTGAAAATATTGAAATGGAAATTTTGTACGCGATGGAGCCAAGCGGCGGCTTTTGCTGCTTCTCGAATGATCGTTTAGTGTTTGCTCGTTTGACCCCTTTAACCTAAAAAACTATTATTTAAAGAATATACCTTGTTTTATTACTTTTTTACATTCCCGTCCGTTTTGGATCCTCGACTAACACTTAGGTGTTTTATGTCCTGATGTCACAGTTATCCTGGCTATCGGCAGCTTTCTGTTGCACATTCTAAGACACAGTGTATTGAGGTCGTGCAGTGGTAAATCAGGTTAATGGCCCTCCGGTTACATCACTCGGATCACAGAAGCACAAGATGCCTCTACTTCACGCCGGTATTCTACGAGGTTTTTTTTTATTGTGAAAGGTGGCAAACGAGCAATAGGTTCTCTTGATGGTAAGTGATTACCATCGCCCACATACATCTGCAACACCAGAGGAGCTACAGGTGCGTTGTCGGCCTTTAAGGGTGTATAGGAGATTGGGATGGAGGATAAGGACTGGTAATTTGATGGGGTTCGTCGTTTACAAAATGGTAATTTGATGGGGTTCGGTCCTATCTCGCCCCCATCCGATATCTATGTATACAAAGGATGTACGAGTATATCAGTTATTTAGGGCGAAGAAAATTAAGCACGCTATATGTATACGTATGTATGTAGGCATGTGTGTGTTTTTATTTATGGAAAAGGCGGCAAACGAGCAAGCGCTTACCTGATGGTAAGTGATTACCGACGCCCACGTACATCTGCAACACTAGAGGCGCTGCAGGTGCGTTGCCGGCCTTTCAGGGGGAGTGGGCCTCCGGTTACCTCACTCACCGAACGAAACGCAGAAGCACAAGATGCCTCTACTTCCCGCCGGTATTCTGCGAGGCCGTGGTACCAATTCGGTCGAGCCGGCCCATTCGAGCAGCAGCTAAAGCCGCCGCTTGGCATCTCCGCGTACGTTCGCAGGTGGCACAGGACAGGTGTTTTGTGGCAATCACTGCTAATCACAGGATTCGCGACATGCATGAAGAAGTGTAAACGCACCCACGATTCAGGTGACGTTTCGTTTTAAATGATTTGCCAAGGCGGTGAACAACTATGAAAATCGCAACACAGTCTTCGTATCCACGCCGTTCGCGGGATATTCATAACATGCTCGAAGCCCAGCCCTGAGTTCATTAAGTCGAGCACTAATGCGATAAGTAACGGGCCGGCTGTGCGCCGGCGAGAGCTGGGCTAAGTCTAATGTCCTGAGAATAGATCGGTTTGTTCCCGGCGCTGTGAGCTAATGTAATTAAAAAACTGGTCTCGAGCGAATTCCGCAGAACAGTAGGAACGATTAAAACTGTACGTACAACGCCGATGTGAATGTACGAGTATATTAATAAACTCAGTGACTGTCGTTGAATTTCAAATATCTTTAATGAATTTATCATTAACTGAAATTTAAGACAGATTTTTTATACTGGTAGTGGGACTGCTTTTCTTGTCTAGCCGAGTGGGTGTCCATCTGGCTAGGTACGGCTTTCTGGCCTATTTCTACCGCCACGCAGCAATGCGACCTCAGTTTTTTGTATGGAGGGCCAGTAAAATTACAGGCTTCGAGGCATTACATATTAGTTCACCGGTGTGACAATGTAACTGTAATCTTCCTCTATTGAATACCTTTGGAGGTGTTCAAGGGCTGCAGGAGCCAGTTACCTTCAGGTGGTTTGTTAGCTCGTTTGTCACTTCAATTCAGTACCAAAAAGTAGGTAGGCAGGCGCCCAGACTTTTTTTTAGGATATTATTGTTTTAAGTACCAGCCTGTAAGTGCCTACTGCTGGGCAAAGGCCTTCTTCTCAAATATCTGAGAGGGTGTAGGAGCCGGGAACGGCCCGCCACGTCGCTCCATTGCAGGTCGGCGGGTTTCACATATCCTCGAAATAATATTTATTTATTATATATCGGACATGCAGGTTTCCTCACGATGTTTTCCTTCACCGCCGAGGACGTGGTTAATACAGCACTTAAAATTGTTAATAACAATTTTAGTTAGTGCCGGCACCGGGGATCGTACCCAGGTCACTTGCGCTCTATGATACTAAAGTGAGCGCCCGGACCACTGGGCTACCACGGCCCTTCGGCTTTAAGTTGTTTAGTTTATTTAATTAAGTAAAAGTCATATTTAGAAAATCACTCAATTGACACCAATCGGCTTATATTATTTATATTGAATGCAATACAATCGCTCTCCCCTCCCGCCGCGCGACCCCAAATGGCATAGAGCACAACGTCTGGCACGTAATTGGGATCGCAGTGTTTGATAATTAATTCGCACACCAGCGAAGCCACGCCTACCTCCCCCCCCCCCCCCCCCTCCTCTATTGCTTCACGTCCACCACTTGCTTTAATGACCATTCAAGAATAACATATTCCTCGTAATTTTGATTATAAGTGAAAGATGATTGGATCTTAATGGGATTTTAACATACTATATATATATATCATCATTAGCATTTCAGCCTACCACAAGGCCACTGCTGAACACAGGCCTCCCCCACAGATTGCCATATGCCTCGGTCCTGAGCCACCTAAATCTATTGACATCCCGCAACACTGCGCAGGTCATCACTCCGCTTGACGTATATATACATATATACTACGTGAGATTTGTAGAACCCAATTTAATGAAAGTAATTGTATTACGTGCCATAGGTGAAGCGTGTGCAGTGCGCTTGCTTAAAGTTTATATTACGACAGTGCCGTGGGTTCAATCCTCGATACCGACATAACAAAAGTTCATGGTGTCTTGTTTTTACCCGAACACTTCACACAGATTTTATCGCGTTTAATTAAATTTTTTTTTCCGAAGGTTCAGGTGCATTACAATACCCGGGGGAAACTAAGGTGTTTGACGTCGATACGAATTTTTATATTTAATTGTAACAAACTGCGCGGGAAATATTATAGTGCCGTAAGTACGCATACAGAGATGTTGGTTTTGACTGGGATTCGAACGGTCCCATGGCTGAACAGTTCGGTATGCGTTCCACTAAGGCACTTGTTCGCCCGTATATATAGACACTATCCACTTTACACTTGTATTGTCGAAACGTTATTTGTTGAAAATATAAAGAAGAAAAGGGAAGGAAAAAAAGACATGTAAAATAAAAATAATTGGGCTTTACTGCTTAAAATATGTTTTTTAACTTAAAAACTAATTATTTATTTATTTAAACTTTATTTGCACATTACAGAACAAAAAGGCGGACTTAATGCCAAGAGGCATTCTCTACCAGTCTACCATTAGATTGAACAGAAAAAATGTAAAAGGGTGCACAAAAATGTTATGTTCATACATACTCGAATATTATACTACAATATAATACTAATATCTACTTAAAAGAAATTAAAGAAGGAGAAATTCGCTGCAGTGATTACTCATGAATTTTCAGTGAAATTCACAAACGGAAGTAATTGCACAGGAAATGAATTAACTGCGGATAAGTTGAATTAACAGCAACACAAGCGCTGCAAAAAAATTCAGCGCTGGCGCTGCGCCGGCCCTTTCTAAAGACGCTTCTAATTCATTCGGCACAGAGCCTTGGAAGTCTAACTTTAGCTTGCCAACCATTACGGAAACTATTATGAACTATAACGATTGTCAGTGCGTTTTCTCATTTGTTCTGTTCAACGTTTAGCGCTTGATTTCATTTATTATATGCGCTAGACGGGTCTCTGCTGAAAGTGAGTACGCCTTTGAATGAATTTGGCAAATTGGCAACAATCGCTAAGCGGCGATCACACTACCGGACGCATTCTGCTCGAATGGGCCGACTCGGCCGGATTGGTACCACGGCCTCGCAGAATAACGGCGTGAAGTAGAGGCATCTTCTACTTCTGCGTTTCGTTCGGTGAGTGAGGTAACCGGAGGCCCATTCCCCTTTCCCATCTCACTCCTCATCCTCCCTCCCATCTCCCAAATACCCTTAAAGATCGGCAACGCACCTGCGGCTCCTCTGGTGTTGCAGACGTACGCGAGCGACGGTAATCACTTACCATCAGGTGAACCGCTTGCTCGTTTGTCGCCTATCCCATAAAAAAATCACTCTATGCAGAAAAGGCTCACAGCATGTTGAGGCCGTGCAGTGGTATGGATGGTCTTAGATTTAATTTTATTTATTACAGAATCTCAAGCAGGTGGATAGCACCTAGCCATCTTTTCTATTTAAATGATTTTTTCTTCAATAGCCTCGCGAGTTTTTATTGGCAGGAATTGTATTGTACAGATTCCACATATATGTATATATAATTTAAAGTTCCTTACTGCTATTGTGATTCCTCGTAATATTGTTTCAACCATGGCGAGGCTCTAAAACTTAACGTTAATCGCATAGGTACCCACCATACAGATTATTGTCTAGTGTGGGTATCATGACATGTGGTAAAGCAGAAATGACTCCTACCACCAGCAAATCAATGTAATCGTGAATTTAAGGCCCTGAAATCTGACTATACTGTGTTGTCTGATATTGTTTGTGCTGCAGAAATATTTTTTTTTAATTTTTATTTTGCGAGGTTTTGTGGTCTATCAAATCTGATGTAATGGTTGGGGCAATCTAGAATGTGATCGCAGATCAGCTACAGCTGATGTAAAACATCGACGCTCTGGGAAGTCTGGAGAGATAGTCGAAAAATTAAATGAGATAAAATCCCTAAATAACAGTTACATTTCAACTGGATATTGATCGCGTAAATAGAAGAAATAACATAATATCTTATATATATATATAATGTATATAATAATAAAAATAGCGTTTACACTCTATCCACTTTGTAACCTGCCGCTATATGACGCTGCAACACATCCCAACGACTCTGCGACTCTACGCAGGGATGGTCCAGAACTCAACTGGGACCGTTGTCCCCAACGTGACAGGTGGTGAGCCTGTCGTCGTCTCCAAGACAACATCGCAAGTCGTACATGAGTCTCGAAAGAACTCATCGGTACGAGCCCTCCACGTGGGGGATCGAACCCGATTCGGAGGCAGACGCCCTAACAATTCGGCTATCGGGGCTTGGTTAGTGAGTAAAGTGAGCTGATATGTTTTCCCTCACATTACTCTCTATCAATTCTAAAAGTATGATGAAAATGTATACCTGTATTCATGCATGGCAATAACAAAGAAACCAGGTAATTTTATATTCCCTTTGCTATATAAAATTCCCTAAGGTTTTGCGAAATACAACGCTACTTTAATAAATAAGCTGCACCCTTGTTTTGTTCACTATAACATCTGGAGGGCTCTTCAAAGCTGAAAGGATCGTAATATTTTCTTCAAAGAAGTGCCCTAATGAAGGAGCGAGGTCTGTAGGATCCCTAGACGAGTAATTATCGGGCGCATGAAAATGCTGCTCGGATCGTGGAATTTATCATTGTTTAGTTAACAAGGTGCCGGGTTCGGTTTCCAAAGAGAGACAAGACAACGGCGCCGCTGTTGTCATGGCGACGCACCCTTACTCTGCAGTAATTAATTCCGTCGTTGTTCAGGTATGGGACCGTACCTGAACTGTTGGTGCAGAGCGTTGAGCGGAATTCTTAAATAATTAGAAATGTTTAATTACGTATCCTTGGCAACATATTATTAATGAATGCATATACAGCATTATAATAATAATAATAATAAATAAAGAAATACCCTGTACAATAATAATAATAAGCCATTTATTCGACATTTCATTTTAGTTTTGCATTACAATTTTTGTTAGTATGTTTTAGCTTAAAAACAATTATGAATTCTTATAATGAATGTTACTATTAACTTATTTATGTTATAATTATTAATTATATTAATGTTAGTGTTGTTTTATGCAATATGGATCCCTGTTTGGGTAAAGGCCTCCTCCATCTTCTTCCAAGACTCCCTGTCTTTGCCTGACTTTAACCAGTCCTTTCCTATCAGAGCATTAGTGGTATAGAATGTGTAGTCCTTTTTTATTATAGATCTAAGCTTCGACTAATACATGACAAAAGAACCGAAGATTACTATGTATACGGGTAGTATGCCCCAGAAGGAGAGTTATATGTTTCATGTGTATATATATATGTGTATGTTTGCAAATATAATATATCCAATTCATTGGCATGCTCAATAGGCTAAACAACTTGATGGATTTCAATACATAAGGTGTCGTTAGATTCGTCTTTAATTTTGAAGAGACATAGGATATAATATTTAAACATTGCGTCTGGGAGTCATAATAGAGAAGGGAATAAAAAAACGCAGATCGGGTTGTTTCTTAGAGATGAATGCCAATTTAGAGATGCCTAGGCAGGCTTGTCGTCTATTATAATATCTAAGCGAGCGCTCTGGCCACTGGGTTACCACGGCTCACTCCATCCAGGTGTCAAATATCTATCTAGGAGCCATGGATAGGACATCGAACTAATTTCTACTAATAAATATTACCGTGCCGCCTGCTGCTTGCTCGATATCCGCTCGCTCATGTAACAAAGGATCAGCGCCGCGCTCTGATTTATTGAATTTGTACCAGTAGTCGGTAGGCGTCAGCTTTTGTGACGCGCGATCATTCGAGACGCCGGCAACGTTACAATTTTATCTCGACATTGGACACCGTAACAGGATAACACGGGGCGGGTTCTTCAATTCTTCTTCTCGTATTTCCAAACTGTTTGGAAGATTACATTGTTCTCGGAAAAATACGATAAATGTCTCGGGCAGCGGTTCTTATCGGTGTTTTCTATATTTCCTGATGTAAATTTTGGTCGGTATCGGAAACCGTACAAAAATATGTATACTAAGCGGAGAAGTTCTATTTACAATGTTGGTTCTTAATAATCAAACACGCTTATTATTCACAGGCTTCTGAACGGTGAATGTAACATATAAATCGTTCTGTGGTTTTTGGTTCGCATTCTGGCCATCATTTATGTTATTAATCCCATTCGGGTCGCATCCGATTTTATTCGGGATTATAAGTATTGGGGGTTTTTATTTTGCATCATGCGAACACTATAGACTCCAGTTTGTTTTGCGTAAAAATCCTGTACTGGTATTTTCCCGGTATAATAAGTAGCGAATTATTACTAAATTTTTTAACGCATAATTAAACAAAAAAAAAACAAAGTCTGTATAGAAAAAATAGTGTGTTTGTGTATAGTGGAATATCTATAACATTAAAACTACAGAAGCTATTGGCTTTCAATTAACACAGATCATATATAGTACCATAGGATTCGTTAAGTTTTTTTTAACCGTTATTTTCTTTTCTCTGTATTAAAAGTAGCTCCTTAAGGTCTTTAAAAACCCGGCGTTGACCCCTTGTGCCACGCTAAGAAGAGATGAAAGGCGTTCTACTTTTCAGGAAGCCCGTTTGGAGCTGTCTATTTGCGCCAAATAGAAATCCGTGAGCTTCAACCTATATAAATATAATCTGCCAGCCCCTATTGGTAACACGTATGTGTATATATTACTCAAAACTAAAGACAATGAGACAAACGACAGACAAAGTGACATAGTTATCGAAGAGAGCACAAGAGTAATTTGCATATATTAATATATACAAATTGTACAGAGTATAAGGATGACGCGTCTGTAACCATGGCTTGAAGTTGTCCATGGGCTGCTGTCAATATCACGTCGATATATAAAAAAAACGACTCTACTTGTAAATTGTCACTTTGTGAATATATTTCCTCCTAAATTTTTCACTTCGTGTAAACAGTGAAAGAAATAAGATTAGTTTAACGGACACTTTGAACAGATTTGTGCTCTTTGCGCGATCGTGAAATTGTTACTCGAGAATTACTTTAATGGCTGATTAAACAAACTCGGATTACTTTGATTAAGTGATTTAGACAAAGACATTAAATTCTATAGATATTTCGTATCTTGTTACAATTAAGTTTTAGTAAATAAAACATTATTAAAGCAATATGTAAACCACAGGGGTACATTTTAATTCGGCATATCCTTCCTCAGAGCCGAGGTAGCCTAGTGGTCAGGGCGCTCACTTTAGTTTTATAGTGTCCTGAGTTCTATCCCCGGAGGCCGGCACAGCTAAAATGTTAATAGGAATTTGAACATCTTCATTTCTGACAAATAATAAAAAATATTATTTCGTGTGAAGCCCGCCAACCCGCACTGGAGCCGCGTGGCGGGCCCTTCCGCTCAAATATTTTTGTAAGAGGCCTTTGCCCAGGAGTGGGCTTATCCTGGCTGCTACTTTTCTTTAAACACTTCCCCCACAGTCCACTAACCCGCATCCGATGTAGGCTTGTCATCGTCATCTTGCCTCGGGCTCATCCACTCGGAGCGGTTTCACTAATGGTTCATCATCAGATCAAACCTCGGCTACTATGCCATCCCGCCACGACAAGACGGGAACCTGTTAGGATGTACTGGCTTAGTTAGTACAGCCCAGATTTGCAAGACCATGTTGTGACCAGGATTAAGAACGGAATGCTTCGGTGGTTAGGAGACGTAGAGACAAATTCACTCCTTGAATGAGGAAAGAGTGACAAAGGAAACTTATGTTACAGAAGTGAGTGGCAGAGTCCCTAGAAGTCCAGAGAATGGACGACCTAGACAGAACGATATCAACCAAATTGGCGAGAGTTAGAAACTTATGTTACGTACAGGTATTTAAATTTCTTATTACTGAAATAGAGGCGAAACAAAACTGAATCAAAAACATATTACAAAATATACCTATACGTAGCACAAGAGCCGTACAATGTGGGTACGGCTTCTGTGCTACGAATACGACCTACGAAAAGCTACGACTAGCTACGGCGGAAACTTCACCGTACAGGGCTTTAATAACAATAGAGCAGTTTAAGCTCGAATAATTAACGAATTCAGAGCCCAAGTGAAATCTGATGAAATACACGCGGGAAGGAAAATTATTTAATTTTGATATACGTGCTGTAGGGTTGCCACATTAACAGATATTTGTGTTTTTAATTAAGTAAGAAAAGAGGCGTATTTGCGGAAGATTAGATAAAACAGATTCACAAACGCAACTTCAACGTCTTCCCATAAAAATATTTGTTTTTGTAAAGTAAGTAAAACATTATTTTGATCAAGGTTTAACTTACATTGTTTAAAATAAAATTAAAGTCTGAATACGGTCTATGAATCTGGCCCTAAGATAATACACGCATACACACAAACTTACACGAGGATATCTACAGAGTTTCTTTCCTCTGTTTCTTTTCCGTCTGAGGAACTTCATCACAAAACGGTGGTAGAAATGAGAATTGACGTTTGACAAACAAAATAAAGTTTTTACTTCAATAATAAGGAATTTTCTTTTCATTTAATTGCATATCGTGTTGTGTTTTATTTATTGCATATCAATGACGTTTAGCGAAGAAGCACAAGTGTGCGTAAATAATTCGTTTCACGTTTCGTAACGCGTTAATTTTTCAAAACGACAGTCACTTGCCGGGACCAAAGAAGTCTCATTTAAAAAGCATATACGCTTTGAAATGTAGACCGGACTCTATGTTGAAAGAATTTAATCAACGGTACAAAACATTAATAAGTTCGTAGAATGGAAACCCTATGCATTCAGATAATGGCAATTTCAAACAAATTCGAGAGCTACTTTTGTTATCGGAATATTCACAACATTCGATTTATTGCAGTTGGTAATGTTCAGCTTGGTCGGATACGTAAAATGAAATGGAGCTGTATTGGAATGGGAAACTGTTAAAATGGAAAACGGAATATCTGTTTGAATTTAGTTACCTTCAAAAGTTAATCGAGAAATACAATTAACATATTCCGGACAGAATTGAATTACAGACTATTTTTAAAATTTCTCATTTCATTTCATTTCTCATATTTTGTAATAGATTATATTGTCAAACATTTTACATATAAATATACTAGTGGGAGTCCGCGGTCTTGCCCGCGTGATCTTAAATATTACCACCAACAACACTGTGCAGGTCTCTCACTCCTTTCCCTGCACTCGAGAACCTTCTCAAGTGTTGTCACTCGTGAAGGTTCTCGAAAGTATATTTAGTGTAAATAAAACTCTTCCAGTTTACACTAAAACACCCTCTTGTATCGAGAAATCCATAATTTATTTATAAAAACAATAAACAGTTTATGCAAATAATAAAGAAAATATAAGATGGGAAAAATTAGAATGTTCATAAAAATAGTTTAAAGGAACTCGATATATAAAATAGACGACACACAAATCGACACTCACCGTTCTCTTTGAAACTTGAGCGACTGCACCCGCTGCGGTAACTTCTGGCGAAAGGTCCAGAGGTGTAGCTGGTCGTCGGCGGTGGCAGTGACCAGCGCACCTTCATTCACCAGGAACTTGGCGTGCAGTACTGCCTCGCCGGCTTCGTGCCTTACGTGCGCGTCCACGCCTGGGCCGCCGAGACTAAGTACTGGTTGAGGAAATTTAATGGTTCGGTTGCTTATAAACTAACAAGTTTTATTTAATAACCGGCTGAATTAGTGACGACGTCAAAATATCACGACACAAATCAAAAATCAGCTCAATAGTGGTGTAAGTGAAGAGATAAATCAGTGTTGCGGGAATCCGTAACGTAAACTGAGTAGAATCATTTGTTGCATCACACTGTAGCGCAGAAAAAAAAATCTAAAATCTTGTCGTTTTTTTGTAGTTTTTATTATTATTTTAATTGTTTTGTTAATAACTTGTTAACTAATTGTGATAGTTACTTTCTTTCTTTCTTTCTTACTTCAAATAAAGAACATGCGGCTAGGTCGATCCCAAGATGTTAAGCATAATTCCCTCAAGTTCAAAGTTTGACTGGCAAAGAATGCCTTATCGCAGTAAGTACATCCCTTATAACCTTGTGAATAAAAACAAAAAAAAATAAGACGGAAAAGGCGGCAAACGAGCAAGCGATTCACCTGATGGTAAGTGATTACCGTCACCCACGTACATCTGCAACACCGGAGATGCTACTGGTGCGTCGTCGACCTATATGGGTATTTGGGTGATGGAAAGGTAGATGAGGAGGGGGACGGGGAGAGGGAGTGTGCCTCCGGTTACCTCACTCACCGAACGAAACGCAGAAGCACAAGATGCTTCTCCTTCACGCCAGTATTCTGCGAGGTCGTGGTACCATCCCGACTTCGCAGACTAGGCAGAGAGGCGGAAAGTGAGTTAAGTCGTTTGTCGTCCCGTTCTAAATTGGAGTCACTGCCTATTCCTATGCATTATGGGGCGTGAATGCTTACTTATTATATACTAGCGAACCGCGCCGGCTTCGCACGGATCGATCTGTAATATATAAACTAAATGTGAATTGGTTTTACAAATAAATAATTCTCATGGAATGTTCTCAATGATGGTGAAAACATTGAAATCGACTTAGAAGTTTGGAAGTTATTAGCGAATATGCAGACTTTCATCAAGACAAAGACAATGATATTATATTTATTTTTTGGATATATGTACCACATACGCAGACTTCATTACAAACGAGCAGACTTTCCGCCAACAATGTTCAATTAAAGTAGAGAACCGGAATGTGCGCCGCATTTTCTTTGATGCGCTAACATGTCGCGGAAGCTTCTCGACGACTCGGAAAGTGCACGAAAACAAATTGAAGAGGAAATGTATTTGCTGACGTTTCGCGAAGATATATTAATGTGTGTTTTACCGGGTACGCTTGCGTTTTTTATTTAGGTTTTTTTCTGTTCACTTATAGTTGAAGTAGACGATGTTTTTGGGGTAGTGTATTGCGTCATGGTAGTGGAATGGGTAAGTGCGATCAAATCATGTTGCAACTCAATTATTCTTCATTTTGTTTTTTCCATAGTAAGTTTGAGCGTATATTGGTAGAGCTATGTAGGTAGAGCCATTTAGGTAAAGATATAGGTAGAGTTATTTACGTAGAGCTATATTGATATAGCTGTATGGGTAGAAGTATATATAGGTAGAGCTATATATGAAGAGAAACATAGGTTACATAGGTAGAGAATTGGTACGTTTTCACTGCAGGCCGTGGTGAAGCTTAAAGTTGCTCAGCGGGTTGTGGAAAGGGCTATGCTCGGTGTTATTCTGCGCGATAGAGTCTGCAACGATATCCGCAGCTGAATAAAGATAACCGACACAGCCGTTATGATCAGAAAGCTGAAGTGCCGGCCACATAGCTCGCAGAACTGACAGCCGTTGAGGAGGAAAGGTTCTCGAGTGGCAGCCAGGTACAGGTAAATGCAGTGTGGGACGGCGAAAAAGCAGTGACGACCTTCACAGTGTTGCGGGAAGTCGATGGATGCGGGTGGTACAGGACTATGTTTTGTGGCAAAATTTGGGGGAGGGCTATGTTCAGCAGTGGACCTGTGGCAGGCTGTAATGATGATGATAGTATGGTACACATATGATGGTACACTGCTGTACATAGTACTCTCCAAAAAACGCCAGCGTGCCGAAATACATTAAAGTGGAAGATTTTCCTAAACTAACACATACATTGCTTCTCGGGGAGCTCGGAGATGTCGAGCGGAGAGCTTCTTCGACGATGTATTTATTTAAAAACGCTATGTTCGCGGTCACATTACATACAACTTTAATACGCAACTCTTACGTTTTGAATTATAAAATATCATAACCCATTTTCCTCTAACGTTAAAATATCATACTTCACGAAAACTTTAACGTTAGAATATCTAAGACGCGGGGTAGTAAATCAAAATGTCGGAACACAAAATGAAGATAGGGAAGAAAGTCAAGAGGAAAGAACGAAGTTGCTGAAGCACAGTTGTTGCGGCGCCAGAGCTCTGTTTAAATAGTTTCTACCGATTTAGTCCGTGCATTATTTTCGAATTTAGAACTATTTTATTCTATTTGCACTTTTTATAAATTTGTATAAGCGACGGAATGTACCGACAAATTGCGATTCCAGTGCCGGTAAGTTTTTTTTATTTTCACTTTTCTCTAACGTATTATATAATAAATTATCTTTGTGTAATGTATTATATATATAAACTCTCAAGACTCTAATGCCGGGATGTTCAGAGGTCTAAACATCTTACCAGGTGATCTTGTCAGGTGGTGAACTTGTCGCCGGTTTAATGTCCAAGACTAGTTTCAAGAAACTGAATGCTACGTGCACTCAATAGAAGGGGTAACACAACACTAACTCGTGTCTACTGATTCGGAGGAAGATCCCCTAACATCTAGGGTATTGAGGACCTATTCATCATCATCATCATCATTTCAGCCTATCACAAGTCCACTGCTGAACATAGGCCTACCCCAAAAATTGCCACGAAGCTGGGTCCTGAGCCACCTGGCATCCATCGACTTCCCGCAACACTAGGCAGGTCGTCACTCCATCTTGTGGGGGGTCGTCCTACACTGCGTTCGCCTGTACGTGGCTGCCACTCGAGAACCTTTCTTTCTCAACGGCTGTCAGTTCTGCGAGCTATGTGGCCGGCACTCCAGCTTTCTGATCATAACGGCTGTGTCGGTAATCTTTATTCTGCTGCGGATATCGTCGTTGTAAACTCTATCACGCAGAGAAACACCGAGCATAGCCCTTTCCATAGCGCGCTGAGCAACTTTGAGCTTCCTCATACGGCGTGGACCGATTAGGAAACATTAAAAATACTCAGCGGTAAACATAAAAATTTAAGAGATTAGAGTAACGTGACAAGTGGAATGTGCAGATTTGAATGCGTTATATACCATAAGGGATGCAGGATTAGGAAACGCTTTTGTGTCCTTGTAATTTCTGGTAAACGAGCGTGAAATGGTTGCCGAGACCATCAAATCAAATTATTTATTCATCGACACAAGAAACATAAAATTCTAATTACGGTGGAAAAATGATTTTGTAATTTGTTTTGGTAGGAAATGGAAAATTACTAGTTTGTCATATAATTAAATTTTTAGAAACGGCTGGCGAGCGTTGAACTCATTCCCAGGGTAATTATGTATGTATGTATATATTCACGCCTTGTTTCCAACGGGGTAGGCAGAGACAATCTTTTTCCTCGGTCCTGACATACGTCTTTCGCTTCTTCCAATTTCATCAATCTTCGCATGCATGCTCGTTGGTTTGGAGTACTCTTGACCTGGCCTTTTTTCAGAACGTCTCCGATTTGATCGTGAAATGTTCGCCTAGGTCTACCTCTCCCGACTCTACCATTCTACTAGGGGTTATTGTCATTCATGTATTCCTTTATATTATAATAATCTCTTTTATACAGTCTTTGGGTAATACTATTCTTTAAACCTGATGATAGGAAGACAGCGCACTTACACAGATTTATAGTGATCGGGGAGATCGCGTTAGTTTCATAGCATGCGAGTGACCAGGGTTCGATCCACGGTGCTGGTACCGCTAAAATAGTTAGGTAACTATTTCAAGTGCTTAATTTACCACGTGATCGATGGTAAATGAAAACACCGGGAGAAATAACAAATACACATATATATTAGAATGTTACGAGGATGTGAGAAGTCCCCAACCCGGGTGGAGCAGCGTGACGGACCTTTACCGCCAAAACATGTTCAAATATTGAGAGGAGGTCTTTGGCCATCATTGGAACATTGAGGCTATTTTTCTTCTTTACTCTTACACTTCCGTTGTTTTATTTACTTAGAGTTTTACAATTGTTAAAACCATAAAAAGGGGGAATATTTTTCTAACATGCCAACCTCATCTGCACCTGGTGCTAATCGACAAACGAGGCTCTGGTCTATGTTCAGCTGTGGACTGAATTAGGCTGATGAAGAAAAAAGAAAAACCAGTTTATTTATAGATCTGTGCCGATTGCTTAACCTCTCTAATCCTCTAATATCCAAAGAAAATGGCGCGAAAAACCATTCGCCGCCATTTTGAACACAGTGCAAAGATGTCGATTACACCGACTGCAGACGTCGCGCGTCCCGCCGAGCTGTGAAGTCTTTTGTGTCTGTATTCTCGTGAGGTGGAGCTGGGGGCGTTTTATCGCTCCTCCTTGCACGGATAGAATAGCGCCGATCCAAAATCTAATGGATACGTTACGGGTATGATGAAAAATACTTGTTACTTGAAAAAAAAATAGTGCTCGGGATTTTGTTCCATGCGTTTGAGATATTACAATGTAACAGATTATAAGATTTAGTTAGTCTTAGGGCAAGGATGTGTCAAGTATCTAATTTGGAGTTCATTCATTTGTACGTTAGGGATTGAAAAGTATTTAGTAGAATAAAAACTTGAAGATATGTAGGTATATAGATATAAAGATACGTATAAAGATTACCTGCCACACTTGTAGTAACTGTGAAATGCGAAGAGGCCTGTGCCCAGCTGTGGGCTTTAATTATTTTACTCCTTTTTTACTAGAACGATTACATTTAATTACTCTGCGAGTCCATTTCGTAATCAAAGCGCAGTGAAAAGATGCTCAGTGGTAATATTTGTTAGTCTTGGCTGTAAGATATAAGGGAAACTATAGACAATATAAAGAAATTCAGGCACAACAGTTGTCCATTGTCGGTTGGATGTGTCAACGATCAACTGACGAACGTGTATTACTCTAGGCTGATGCGGAATCAAGCTCAACAAATTACTTTTAATTGTTTCATATAAATATTACTTATAATGTCATTTGTATTGTAATTATAATTTTTCTTCACACCCATGTTCCACAAATAAATGATTATGAAGTAGACACAGTGTTCATCTGTTAAGACATCGTAAGTTGCATTACTTTAGATAGCTATTTTTTTATTAATTTAACTAAATGAATACACCTGCTACTGCTATCTCATCAGCCCATGGGTTGACTGGCAGAGAATGCCAATAGGCATTAAGTCCGCCCTTTGTAACCTCAAATTGGGGTGTATGCAATAAAGTATTTATAAATAAAAAAAAAATTTAAATAGCCCACTCTTCACGACCTTTTCTTCTACGAGAGAGAGCGATTTATATGTAAAGTTGTGAATACTGAAACACTGATAATAATTGTTGGAATTAACTATTACTAAATACATTTTTTTTTATTTACAGTCCACCTGATGGTATGTGGTGATGGAGATGGAACGCCAGGAAAGCCCGGAATTTTATATGTATATGCCCGGTAAATAATTTTATATGCCCGGAATAATATACCTTTCCTAATTACTGTTTAACGGTAGAAGTGGAGATGCAGTAGATAAGAGAGTGGTATTGACTCAGAAAACACCAAGACAGAGAAGGAGGCTAATTTAAATTTTGATCTCTATCACATTTTCGGCCTCTCCATCTTCTGTGAGGTTTCAATCAGTACATGGTTTGCTTATAAATGAATTTAACAAATAATATTCTAAACCTTTCGAAACTGTTATTAATCTGTAGTGCAAAAATATCTCCGTGTACAAGAGATATTTAAAGAAAATTGTCTGATCCCACACATAGACATTGTCTATAATAAAGAGCATTCTTTCATCAGGTTCATTAAGCAATGTTTTAATATTTAGACCTCATTTGGGTTCCCATTTCGTAGTGTAATATAAAATACAATGAAAAATATTTTTATGTTGTCTTTTGCTGAATTGCATAGTTCATAAATACAGACAGAAAACAAAGAAAAGCTCATTGCATTTCTAATATGGCGTCATAAAACAGAGACACTTCGTAATTGTTTCTGAATCTCCTTAAATAGAAACACTCATAGTGTTAATGCTATTATGGGGTACTAAATCGACATCCCATTTACGGGATTTATCTAGCAATCAAGCGCTTTATTAGCAATGGAGCCGTGATCTCGACTTCATTACCGACCTCAGTGTCCCTGCCCGCTATCGTGGCGAATCAACTAAGGCTTCATTTATTATTCAGAAATCGATACCTGTTTCCCAAAGCTCTGCGCAATTTGTGATCGCTAAAGGTAACTGTTTCTTTTTATGGGAAAAGGGGGCGAACGATCAAGCGGCTCACCTGCTAAGTGATTACCGACACCCGTGTGCATCTGCAACACCTGACGGGCTGCAGGTGCAGGTGGAGGCCTTGGGGACGGGATGGAGGGAGGAGAGGGGGGTAGAGTGGGAACCAATAAACATATTTTAATAATTACTACATCAGACTGTGTGTATATATATATATATAAAAAACGAACTTGTATCTTGTATAAAGTCATACCCGATTGTTATGTCCTTCACTTAATTTTTATTAGCTCATAATTTTATTTCAGGTGGTTTAAGATGTCTTTTTGTCTTCTCTTTTATTAATATATAGATGAGCTGTATCTTTTGCAGAAACTCAGCTCAATAGAAGTATAAGGTTGCGTATAATGCAACATTTCTTACATCACTACTTACTGCAGCGATTAAAGAAAAATCCTAATGTTTTTTTAGTTTTTATTCTCCTTTTAATTGTTTTATTAATAACTATTAAACTAATAGTGATGTAATGAATAAAGTTTCTTTCTTTCTTTCTATCCCCTTAACTTATACTTTAATTTCTAGAAATGCCTATTTACTCTGTTATACGAAGCTGGTTAAAGTAACTGCGTCATTTGAACTAAACATAGTTATCCTGTAGTAATTAACCGCTCCAAACTAAACCCATTATTCGCGCACGTGTGAGACGTGGGCGTGGGTCGAAGCGACCACGTCTGGGCCCAGGCACGATTATCGTTCTAACGACTTACAATTGTTCTAGGCGTGGTGTTGATACATTTTATATGTTCTATTCATTGTTTTGGTATAATTTATGTGGTTGAAAGATGCGTCATTTTGTATTAATGTTACATTGTCTATCACTGCAGGATATAGGCATCTCCTATAAGGAGTATTTTCCATAATCGCCACGTATAGCAAGCGGATTGGCGATCCCAGTACCGGACACCTCGCACCCTAGACGCTGCATGTCATCGTGGGAGTGGGATTGGGCCACTTGTTACCTCACTCACCGAACGAAACGCAGAAGCACAGGATGCCTCTACTTCACGCCGGTATTCTGCGAGGTCGTGGTAACAACCCGGTCGAGCCGGCCCATTCGAGCAGCATCAAAAGCCGCCGCTTGGCTCTGCTACGTAAAAAGTATTATACTGTTATATAATCAAAGTCTTGTAATGCTCTATTAAATATGTGTTATATTCTTTCTTCATTTTATTGTACGAAACAAATCACCCCCACTTCTCTACTTACATATCTCCGACCGAACAAGACACGAAGCCGTATATGTCGTCTTATAATATCACCACTAATCGTGATAACAAAGTTGGGAAGTGTAATATGAAGCGAACATAAACGAACTGACACCGGAGGGGTAAGAGAGGGGTTGGGGAGGGGAGGGGGAGGGGAAGGGAGGGGCAAAGTTGGCTACCGAGCTTTCAACCGCTTAAAATGTAATGGACCAGTTACAAGTTACGCGGTAAAGGTGAGTTTGAGAGTTTGTTTGGTGTTCGAGCCGGCGACTTTGATATCATTGAATTTACATTTGAATAAAATGTCCTCGTGAGGAATTAATGAAAGAATAGAATCCGCAACTCCCGACGGTGTACCGGGCGGTAGAGTCAAGCGGCGGCTTTTGCTGCTGCTCGAATGACCTCCGAAGTACGTGATGTACGAAATTGAACGTATGTTTTTGAGGGAGCGAGCGAGCAATACCAGAGAAGGTGCGTTGCCGGTATTAAAGGATATTTGACGAGAGGGAAAAGGAAGGGGCAGAGGTCCACAAGATGCTACTACTTCGCGTCGGTCTTCTGAGAGGCCGTAGTACTACCACATAACAAGCAGCAGCAAAAGCCGTCGCTTGGTTCTGTCCGCCTATAAAATCATCGGTAGCGAGACCTCCAGATATTGGATCGAACTCGAGTCTCCCGATACGGAGGCAGTTTAAACATAAACAAGAGCATTGACAGATATACTCATTACAAGCACTCGGCGTGGAACGCAATAACAATTGATGGGCATCGCCCGGGGGCTGGCTCGTCACAGATAAGAGCAACGTGCGTGCACAGATACCGCTATCAATTACAGCCGGGGACTGTTTTGATTTGTTATAGATGTAAAGAGGCTGTAGAAACTCCGAAGCACAAAATATTACATAGCAACATTTAATGTCAGATCATTAGCACAAATCTCAAAACGAGAGTTATGGAAACATGTTTGCTTCCTTGCCTGACTTACGCTTGCCAGACTGGGCAGATGACGAAAAAAAAAACAATAAATAAAGCAGGATTTGGCAAAGAGGAATAGAAAGAAGCTATCTTGGACTCAAACTGCGAGATCGTGTTAAAAATTCCACTATAAGGATGATGGGAAATAAATATTGGGTTTAATGTGGAAATAGGCGGGACACATACAAACGATGAAAGATGGACAAAAGTAACAACCAACTGGTACCCCATGTATTGAAAAAGAAGAGTAGGAAGACCACAAAAGAGATGGAGTGAGGACGTAGCAAAGACTGCAGGAAAACTATGGATGAGATCGGCGCGGGACAGGAGAACATGGAAGGCTTTGGAGGAGGCTTTTACCGCCATCGGGGGCCCTTACACCGTATCAGATTAACTAGAAAAGTAAAAAAAAAAAATTAAATATATACTTACCATTTAGTTTTTCTTATGTCCTTTTAACTGTGTAAGGAAGAATAAAGCTATTTTTATTATAGATGTAAAGATATAAATGTGCCAAATGACAGGCAAGATATAGCCAACATTTCACGTACGTCTACACATACAAGCATGTTAAAGCTCATTTGCTAAGGCTTTGGGTTCGATACCCGTATGGGACAAGTGTAATTTACGTATCTAAGTTTATGATTCACAACACAATAGGAATTTAGAAGACTAGTAGTGTAACTATTTAAAAAATATCTCGAAATATAGGTAAGTTAAAAATATTGAATTATATTTTGCTTCAGTATATTACATAATCATTAATATTAATTATGTTGATGATATTGATATTAAAAGGTCAATATTGGGAAACGGAAATAAATCAATTAATAAATAAACTTAAAATATTAACAGAAATATTGGTCTAATATCATTTGAATGTTCGAAGAAATTAACAAAAAGCATTAATTAATGGAACGAATAACCAAAGCCCAATTTGTAAAGCTCCCAAATTGCATGATTTCTTAGAGATGTTTAAAGAAATAATTTGTAATTCAATTACAAATGTATTATCATTAGTTAGTGTAAATTTCACTTTCAAATCTAGTTCTACTCGTAATTCAAATCAAATCAAGTCTTTCATCGACGTAACAAACATAATCAAACGTAATTTTTAATCAACAACCGTGCGGTAAACGGACGAAAGAAACTCCTTTTTTTTATTCTCCAAAACCAAAAAGCTTTTATTATGGAATACAACAATAATATGGTTAGAATTAGCTTGCGATCTACTCATTCCCAGTGCATATTACCATCCATGTATTCCTTTATATTATAACAGCCCTTTTAATGAAGTCTTTGTTTAACATTGCCCCATGAACGAGTTAGTACTCTATGCTATGGATTATGTCTGTTCCTAGTATTGATATTATGAAGTTGCACGACAAAGCTATCTAATACATAAAAATTCCACAGAATACCATGAGTCACGTTCTGTTTCTCGGAGGCTCGAAAGCTTTTAACCTAAAAGTTTATTGTGGAGCGCCGTCTGGTTGAGCTGAGACATGCCTAACGGAAATCCCTGATGTCTACCTACCTCTACAGGTGCTACCTCTAGTGATTACGCTAAAAAAAAAACATTTCTTTTGATCACTACAAAGTACATTGATGTTTTCAGTATTTCTATATACAGAAATTCCAAATGACTAACATGTGTTGTTTTTGAGATAGAGCCCACAACCAAAAACGGTCTAAAACTGACAAATTTGGTGATTGTCTATTTATTGTTGAAGATAAGGGGTGTCATTGTATAGAACAGACAACTCTACAGTTAGGAAAAGAAAATAAAGTTTTTCCGCTCCTTTTATATGTCCCATACATAAATACGAAAACTCGTACGATAGACTAACAGCCAGATAGAATGAGATTAATAGAGCTCCGTATTGCTCTTGGGGTACGGAACCCTGAAAACTAAGCAGCTACAGATTAAAAACATAACAATTCCCGAAGCGCCCCCAACGCCGAGCGCAGTCGACTTATTCCTACAATAAAAAACTTTAGAGAGATTTTATTACCGGCCGTTATAAGCTTCAGAACGAAGCTGAACAGCAACATTTCGTTCTATCAAAACTTCGGCCAAACTAAGTTACGTCGAAAGCACTACGGTTCAGTAGTAAAGAGAAACTCGAAACTAAAGACAGTTTTTATTATGACGTGTGAAACCAGAGGATGCTCTTCTTTTTTTCTGTGGGTGTCTCCGTGAAAGGGCCAGCAAAGCGGCATGCATTTCTTTAAAGGCCCGTAATTCTCACCACGCTCTGAGTAAACAGATTGTTGAGCGCAGTTCTTTGTTTATGAGAACGAGCTAGCGGCTCTCCTGACGACGCCCACGTACAGCTGCAACACCGGAGGAGGTTGCCGGCCTTTATGGGTACTTGGGGTGCGGGGAAAGGAAGGGCAAATATGGAGAGGTGTATGTAAGTGGGCCTCCGGTTACCTCACTCACCGAACGTAACACAGAAGCACGTGATGCCTCTGCTTCACTCCGGTATTCTGCGAGGCTGTGAGTACTACCCCGGCCCTGCCGCCCCACTCCTGCAGCAGCAGCAAGAGCCTCATTACTTCTCCTGCTACCCGTTATAGTCTGTGGCATTTGGGAATTATTTTCCCTCATTACTCGATCGCTCGAAAGAGCCGTGGTAGCCTAGTGGTCAGGGCGCTCACTTTAGTGTCATAGAGCGCGAGTGACCTGGGTTCGATCCACGGTGCCGGCACCACTAAAATTGTAATTAACAATTTTAAGTGCTGTATTTACCACGAGCTCAACGGTGAAGGAAAACATCGTGAGGAAACCTGCATGTCTGAGAAATAATAAAAATATTATTTCGAGGATATGTGAAGCTCTGGCTTACTTGAATGTTAAATCTCGGGAACAGTTAAACAAACACAAATAGTTAAACAGACCCCGTTAAAAGAAAGAGAAAGAAAGTAACACACATAACTAAATAAAGAAAACAAATATTGATTTTAAGGAAATACAATTTGAAATTAATGACTAATAATTATGAAAAAACAATAATCTGCTACAATTTCTAAACTTTCTGTTATGCGCTGGACACCGGATCTTGGTATCCTAATCGGCTCTGTTTAAATTAGTCATGTCTAGGGAAGCCGTGGTAGACCAGTGGTCAGGGCGCTCGCTTTACTATCACAGAGCGCGAGTGATCTGGGTACATTCCCCGGTGCCGCTACACCACTTGCTCGACGGTGAAGGAACACCTGCATGTCTGAGAAATAATAAAAATATTACCTGCACTGGAGCAGCGTGGTGAACCCGTCCTGACTCCAAAACCCTATCAGATATTTGAGAAGGAGGCCTTTGCCCAGTAGTGGGGATTTACAGGCTAATAGCAAATTATATTCTCACCAGGGCAACATAATCGCATCGGTGATAAAGAGATATAGAATTAAAATCTTTCTAAAACTTACAGTATTAACGTATCATCATGTTACAATTTACTGCAGAAAAGCTCCAGATATATCCACTGCATTTTCGGGTTTATGCCACAAGGATGTGAGTGAACGGATATGACTCTATACTCGTAAATGACACTGTGCCAAGGTTCTTAAGGCCCCCTGGCAACCCGCCAACGGCTTCTAGGTAAGACATCGAAAGTAATAAACTTTCAAGTTATAAGACCGCTCAGTTTCACCTACGTGTGATTGTTTGAGAAAATGTACTTTTTCTATTAATATTAATATAGTAATATAGAGCTGTGGAAATACTGGACAGGCTTTGCTTTGAATTCCTAGTACCTGGATCACTAGCGATCCAGGTTTAAGCCGCGGTGCCGACATCACTAAAAAAGGGTGGTAAGGTACCATTTTAAGTGTGTTTTTAAATAAGTATCATAGATAACACCTTGTCGAAACCAATCTGGTATCCGTTACAGTGAAACGATGCCAGCGAACGGATGATGTTCTCCTCCCGGATTTCGAACATGGCGACACCTACCGAACGTTATCGGCAGTTGTCAACTGCGCAGGAGATATCATAGTGCCGTAAGTGTACGCGCAAGTATAGTGGCACTTGTCTTTACCTTCTCCATGACCGATGTAACGCTTGTGCGAAAAGATCGGAGGAAGGATCAGATGTAGTGCCAGTGGGACACGAGACGAAAACAACACAACCAGAACCGACAATCGCTAATATGTGTTTTAGCACAAATTTTGACTTCGGCTGGGATTCGAACCCCGGACCAATGACTCAGCAGTCAGGTACGCTAACCGCTGTGCCACACGGTCGTCGCCGGAAATTGCTGCACATTGTAACGCTAGATGTTAGTTTCGTGCACAATGGCGTGCTGCCAACTGTCCCGAGACAGACGCTAATTGGCTATAAACTGGGAAAGTTATGATGCGTTTCGCATTAACCCAGTAAACTGTTTGTTCAAGCAATGCTCGTTGTTTATCTAAGATATTGTTTTTACATTTAAATATGATGAGTTTGTAAACAAGAAGCTTGTTAGTCATCCACAGATGCTCGAAGCATTTCGTGGAGGAACACAAGTTATATAATTGCTTGTTCACATAATGATTTCTTGCATTTACGCGAACACTACACATTTGAAATGAAACTATTATATGCGGATTTTGTCGCGTTTAATTTAGTTTTTATATAGCTGACGTGTTACATCGACGCTCTAGGAAGTCAGCAGCCAGTGATCAGATCCTTGATCACCCCAACCATTACATCAGATTTGATAGACCACATCAGATTGGTTTTTTATACGTGCATGTTGCGACGGACTTAGACTGTATATCTTTTTATTACTTTCGTAAATTTTTAACCCGCTCAAGAAAACAAAAATAACTCTCTCTAACGACAATATTTTAAATTCCGTATATGCCGTGATCGGATCGAACAATTCGATCGTTTCATGAAATGTATGTATATGTGTGTACATATTCACGCCTTGTTCCCAACGGGGTAGGCAGAGACAATCTTCTTCCACTTGCTACGGTCCTGACATACGTCTTTCGCTTCTCCCACTTTCATCGATCTTCGCATGCATACTCGTTGGTTTAGAGTACTCTTGACCTGGCCCATTTTTTCATGAAATGGCCAGTAATAATTGACCATTTCATGTATATGCCATAACTCGTCAAATCGAGCCTCGAAGTGTATAATTTTTTTCAGATACGCTTACCACTAGGCCGTGTGGTTGCCAACATTTTTTTTTCATTAGCGCCAATAGCCGAATGGGTTAGGTTGCGGACTACGAAACATGACGTCGTAAGTTCGAGCCCGCCATTCGACTATTGTCCTGAACCACTCCAGATACAAGCTGTAAGCTTAGTCGGAGGGTTAACAGGTGATATTAGTAATGTTACTTAATAAATAGCATTGCTAGTATACTTTTAAAAGAAATTTAATTAAGTACATAGTAGCTGGTTTCAGTGTTAAAAGCGAAAACTCATTAACTTACTCTCCCTTACGTACGTATCCGCGTAACGTCACGTAGCTAACACAGTGCATATAATTAATTTATTACGCACCATCAGCGAAACCCCACGCTAAAAGGGTTCGATTGTAAATCAGCTGAAAACGTCCGCTCTTCAAATACACGTTTAATGAATTTACTGCCGCTTCCCTAACAAGAATAAACAGTTTAAATGGGTTAATAATTTCATTGTTCGTACAAGAGTGGATAGGCTTTAACTCTGTATTAATGTTTTGGACAGATAAATAGGTAAAAAGTGTTGCGGGAATCCGTAACATAAACTGAGCGTAGACCCATTTGTTGCTCTGTAGCGCAGAAAAAAAAATTCTACAATCTTGTTTGTTTTTTTAGTTTTAATTGTTTTATTAATAACTTGCTAACTAATTGTGGTGTAATGAATAAAGTTTCTGTCTTTCTTTCTAATATTTAGTAGTCTATATGAATTTGATAAGTTAAGTCATCTAACTCGTAAGTAAAATGAGAGCAACACACGAATGCTTAGTTGATCTCGCCTATAGTCGAGTCCGATCCATATCGTGGTCTCACGGGCAGCGCAGATTTTTTTTTTTTATCTCATGTTAGATACTGTAAAAAAGTAAAAAAGTAAAAGCTTGTAAGTGCCCACTGCTGGGCAAAGGCCTCTTTCTCAAATACTAGTATCAGAGAGGGTTTAGGAGCCGGGAAGGGCCCGCCACGCTGCTCCAGTGCGGGTTGGCGAGCTTCACATCTCCTCGAAATAATATTTTTATTATTTCTCAGACATGCAGGTTTCCTCACGATGTTTTCCTTCACCGTTGAGCACGTGGGACATACAGCACTTAAAATTGTTAATAACAATTTTAGTGGTGCCGGCATCGGGGGTCGAACCCTGGTCACTCGCGCTGTATGACACTAAAGTGAGCGCCCTGACCACTAGGCTATCACGGTCTTAGATACTGTGCTTTATTATTTTCTGTGTGTTTTTTTTTCTTTATTATTTGTGCTGCCCTTAATCCATGAATAAACATATTTCTATTTTGTTTCTTTTTATTATTATAACTGTTATTATAACCCGCTTGTGCAGCGTATCTATAATGGACACAAGCATAAGCTTAAGGGGCTTAGAGCTTAGGGGATAGTCACTATATTATTATAGAGATAGAAGGACTCGCGTTCGTTGGTATTCCTATTACTTGTTTTATACTTTCATAATACATAAAATTTCTACTTAGAGCTCCCTTATCAGGTTGTTATCAGTATGTTCATGCTGCTCGACTAGGCCAGCTCTCAGTATCACGACCTGGCAGAATACCGGCGTGAAGTAGAGGCATCTTGTGCTTCTGCGATTCGTTCGGTGGGCGATGTAACTGGAGGCTCATTCCCCCACCCTATCCCCCCTCCTTATCCTGCATCGTCTCCCAAAAATGCTGGCCGGCAACGCACCAGCAGCTTTACGTGTTGCAGATGTACACGGGCGAAGGTAATCACTTATCATCAGGTGAACCGCTTGCTCGTTCTCGAGGGGCATATTTTTATTTTAATATTTACCATAAAAAAAAAGGAAGTAAATCAATATACACTAATTATTGATAGTAGTATCCCAATCCCTAACTAGGATTCTATGTGTCTTGATCACTGAACGGTGATAAATATTCATTCATTAATATTCAGCTAAATAATCATAAAATACATGACTCGGGTACAAGCATTTATATTCATCATACAAATCTATTGCCCCTCTCCATCTCCATTCTGCTTCGATGGCGTCACTAAGAGATATCAGGTAGTTGAGTGGCTGCGCGGCAGCACAGGAAATCTCGCACTGATGCTGATGTTCCCTATCAATAGTCTGCGATTGGTTTTGGCAAATTCGGATGGAGGATCCAGTTGAGAGGGCCTAGTGGGTGCTTCGGCCACGTCCAGGTGACTTTTGGGATAAAAACCTGATATAAGGTTTGGTAAAATATAAAGGGGGATTACCCCCTTATAACCCAAATTTATAATTTACTTATTATTCATTTTGAAGTTTATTTTATAGCTTGAAGTACGACTTTGTGAGTTCAAAATGAAAGTTACTTTAAGAGACGTTAATTTCCAACAGACATATTTCCGATTTAACTTCTGTCCGAGTTAGGAGTTCATTAGTGTACTTTGACCGGGAAGCTCAACAGTGAGGCTTCCTCCTAATTAGTTTCGGATAACAATTAATCAACAGTTGGCGAAATTCCACTGCGTCGTCTAAGATTTTTGGCAACTCAATGGGTATGCATAGACTTAAGAAACAAAAAATTCACTACTACCCTAATGGAAAAGTGACAGGCGAGAGAAAATACGTAGGTTTCCTCCTTTTTGTAATTTTTCCCCAAATTTAAAAAAGTTTTAATCGTGCAATATTATAATAAAGTTTTTAAGGAACCGCTGGGGCGCTGAGCTCATTCCCAGGGGTTACTATCATCGATGTGTTCCTTTACATTGCGATAACCCTTTAGAAGGATTTTGCGCACTCTGGCTTTTGTTGTAGAAACGTATACGTTGTGCCCCATAGACGTGTTACTGGCTCTATGGGGTCCAGTAACATTTTTATTATGCGAAAGAGGGCCATCGAGCAAGCGTCTCAGAGCGGAGCTGAATGTGTGCTGCCGGCCTCTAGGTTATTTGGAAAAGGGAAGGAGGAGTGGGTCTCCGATTACCTCACTCATCGAACGCAGAAGCGTAAAATGCCTCTACATCACGGCGGTACTCTCCCAGGCCGTGGCAATACCCCGGTTGAGCCAGCCCCTTCGAGCAGCAGCAAGCTGCTGCTTGGCTCTACCGCGTACGCAAAATTATTGTGTTACTAAATACATTACAAGTTTGTGTGTTCCTAGTACCACGGGTTCTATAAAGCACTCGTACCGTCGGGAAACAAAAACTAAAATGAAGCGTAAATTATAGTTTCATTTCGAGTAGATAAAATATAATCCAACAAGTTAAAAACGATGCTGATAATCTTGTCCTGTTTGTGATTTATGGAGGAGGAGATTTGACTTTGATCGAGCCGGCTGACAGAGGTCATAAGAACGGCACGCCATTGTACGAGATGACATGAGAACGATTTCACATCTCGACGTCTCTCTGTGTTACAATGAACCGCGTCGAACGAGTCATTTATCATAGAAGTATGTATGTATGTATGTATATATTCACGCCTTGTTCCCAACGGATTAGGCAGAGACAAGCTTCTTCCACTTGATACGATCCTGACATACGTCTTTCGCTTCTTCCACTTTCATCAATATTCGCATGCATGCTAGTTGGTTTAGAGTACTCTTGATCTGGCCTCGCCTCATAGAAGAGAGAGAGAAAACATTCAACAGCAGTCTGGGAGAAGATTTCTTTCGCATTTGAGTTATTTTTTGTAATCTTCGAAATCTCTAGTGTTAAAATTGCGCTACTCACTTAAATTCAAATTACTTAAATCTGGTGATGTAATAATTTCGATTATAATCTTAACGATAGAAATTTCCCGGAAGTACGTTAAACGTATCAGTTAAATTTTGACCTCGATCATGTTTAATGCAATCATATTTAAACAGCGCTCCTGTATGTATCATTTGTGCTAAAAATATTCCTTTTCTGCTGCTTCACCGGCCTTCCTTAATTGGACTTATCCAGACTTTCAAGTAGATGCGTGGCAAAAATTAAATGTATTCATTTTTAGATTATAACTAACCACAATGTCCTTAAAAGACGAACAAACACCCAAATCCACAACAGTAATTTCTAGAGCATACAAACACTTTTCTAGCGCGGGAATCGAACTGACGTCCCGCAGTGCAAGTAAGATGGCTAAGTGCGGAATTTTTTCCACACTCGACACGTCGTTCCCTAACTTGCCGGCCTTCGGCTCGCAGGGCTCTGCCGCTGAAGCTGTATAGGACATCGGGCTTGCAGAGTATCTACCGTGGGGGTTTTAGTCGGTCCGGTATCTTCTATGCTGACCCCGACATAACTGGTGGGTGCTTACCTTACCACCCTTAGCACCTCACCCCCCGTAAAAAAAAGAAAAACTCAACACGATGGACAGGTTTGTTGGTGTGCGCAGCGTCGGTATATCCTCGCACTAGATGCTGCTTCCCCATCACTTGGCTGGGGGATTAGGGATGGACATGTCGGATGGATTTTTAGGAGAATGTAAAAGTTTAATAAACTTAACAATTGACCCATTGAGTAAACACTGAGTTCACAATGATCAAATTTTTTAATTTTTTTTGCTTTGAAAATTGGAAAGCATTTTGAAAAGTTGCCTGAAAATCTGTTAAAGCGGGACTTTCATAATTCGATGAAGATTCAATTTATGCGGCTCGCATTTCAAGGATTTTTTCATTTCCGTAAGAAAGTTTTTCTTTTCTTTTAGGTCTTAAAGAAAATAAGGAGTAAGGGTGGATACAACGGTGTCGTGTGACAAGATTTAAATCCAATTTTATTAATTGTTTTAATTAATTTTCGAGTTTCATCTTATTTACATAAGTTATTCTAAGGTGTTGTTCTGTGGTGTATATTTAGCAGATAATCGTTTTTCAAAATTATTAGGTAATGTCATTTATTTTAGTTATGTTTGTCATTTTCTTTCTTTTTGTTTTAAATTGGGTTTGTTTAACTGTTTCCGAGATTTAATATTCAACAAGGGCAGCGGCAGAACATGAGCGCTGTAGTTCACCGCTGGAGCATAATGTTGAGTGGAATGCCTTTTCGTTGCTATAATCCAACCTATTGTATTGTCTGTTATTTCTATGTTGTGTACTAGTATCGAATAAACATTGTTTCTTTCTTTCTTTCAAACGCATAACTAACAAGTACACCAGTCCCAATGCAAGGAGATATATTCCAACTCTACCAGCACGCGGTGCTCCCCGCCAGCCAACTAACGAGACCCTGGCGATCGAATGATGGCGGAATAGATCCAACGCTGGACATAGTACCCCCAAGTTACGAGCGTTCTCCGTGATCATCGTAGATATACGGGGCAGACCTAAGAGCCACTGAGATGACTTTAGAATAGACTTCTGTTGTACGGTAGGAGGTATAGCGACACGACACGAGCTTGCTTCATTTAAATTACTAAGACATGACTTAAACTTCAATAAAAGCTAAAATTAAAAACACAAAAAGTAACATTAAATTAATATTTATTATTAACAAAGGCGGTTGTCATAGTTACCACTGGGAATCAGGTGATCGTTGACCGGCTGTTGCGTAATGTTAAAAATTCAAATGTTCGTGATATTAGATTACCCTATCAGTGTCAGAAGTCCTAATATGACTCATAACAAAATCATAAATTTAAAATTATCTTTTATGACTCGTGACAGAATGAGAAGGTTTTTTCGTCCACTTTCCTGAAAAAGGACCTCATTACAAGAAAACAGATGTAAAAAATGACAACAGGTCAATGTTCCATAAACAAAAAAATATTTTACTCAATTAATTTCACGTACATATTCTTGGTAGCCTGGTGGTCAGAGCGCTCGTTTTAGTTTCATAGAGCCCGAGTGACTTGGGTTCGATAGTCGGTCCCGGCACCACAAAAATTGTTTATAGAAATTTTAAGTTCTGTATTTACCACGTGCTCGCTGAAGGAAAACACCGTGATGAAGCCGGCATGTATGAGAAATAATAAAAAATATTTAGAGAAGATTATTATTTGGAGCAACGTGGCGAGCCCTTCCCGGGTCCAAATATTTGAGAAGGAGGCCTTGGCCCAGCTGTGGGCGCTTACAGGCTGCTACTTTACTTTACTTTTACATATTCTTAAAATCATAACAACCAGCATCGATTACACGATGTATTTATTCACTTATTTATTTAAACTTTATTTCCACTAATAAAAGAATAAAAAGGCGGACCTAATACCAAACAGTATTCTCTATCCAATTCCAATCAACCATTATGATGAGCAGAGAAAATGTAAATGTATTTTGTATTAAGTCTAACAACATGTCTGCCGGATATCCGGCCGCTCTACTAACATGGTTCTCAGGAGGATACGATAAAAGCTTGTATTTTATATATAGTTCGAATAGGAACATGAAGTACAGGAAAAGCTTGCTTCTAGCAAGGGAAAAACGACGAGTTAAAGCTCCGCGGAACTTTGTCATATCCGGTTCTATTTTAATGTAACAATATATTTGTTTATGTATAGTGTATTATATATGTAATAAATATGTAAGTATATTATAAGGATTATATATTTATTATTAGTATTTAATTGACATTTATTATTTATTTGAAACCTGCCTACATGTGTTTCTTTCTCACCCAGGGTTGACTGGCAGGGAATGCCGAAAGGCATTAAGCCTTTTCCGCCTATTTTATACCTTAGTTTTATGTGTCACAAAAAAAACAATAAAAATAACATAGGCAAGAAGACATATGTGTTTATTGACAACAGAGAATAATTTAAACAAATCAATGAAAGCACCGTATAGTCTGTCAGTGATTTTCCGATTTGGGTACAAATAATTTAATATAAAATGGACGTAAGAAAAAGTGCTAAGTATTTTGCACCCCGAGTTGTGCAAAACAACTCTTTATAACATCTTTAAAATAATGTACTTCCGCAACGTACCCCCTAATGCTATTAATTATATTTTAATTAGTAGGTACATTGAATTGTACTTAATGTTTAAAAAAAACCTCTTGGTTTTTAGTAATTTCAGATCTCTGTTGCTGAGCTTTTAATACGCAATTTCTAAATAATATTTTGTATTATTTCTCAGACATAAACCTGCATGTCTGTACCTAACGATGTTTTCCTTCATCGCCAGCACGTGGTAAATACAGCACTTAAAATTGCTATTAACAATTTTAGTGGTGCCGGCAGCGGGGATCGAACCCTGGTCACTCGCGCTCTTTGAAACTAAAGTGAGCGCCCTGACCAGTAGGCTACCATAGCTTTTTTTAATATACTCGTAGGTAACCGAAGTTTAAATAAAGAAGTAGAAACTTTCCTAGGTACATATACCGTCTCGCTTGCGCTTGCGCTTTGCTGGACAGGACAGGCCAGGACAGGCTCTGCTGGACATGTTCAGCAGTAGACTAAAATTGTTATTTTTCATTAATGTCTTAAAAAGCCTTGCAAATATTGTTTACATACATTGTAATAAGTAAAAGTCAGAATAAACCTCCGCATTAATACTTTAGTTGTAAAAGTTTAATGTGTTATCAAGCTTTTAAGCTTAACGTATCCGGTAACACGACTGTAATAAAAATAAAAAAAATGGAGCATGACGTAAATCCTACATAAGCACGCCTGTTATGCCTAGGCCTAGGTAAAAATTATGGATTTAATTATGGGAAAGCACACCTTAGCTGCTGCTTCCGGATAATTTCCGGAAGGTGTCGTCGCGCTGGAGATCGGCCAGGAGGATTTCTTCAAATCGTAATGTGAAAAGAAAAATCAGTTTTGAAGACTTTTAGCAAATTATTATACACATGGATATTAATGTATTGAGTACATGTGTTCGTTTAAATTATTTTTCTGCACAAGTTGACTGATCAAACCAGATTAAAACTCATTTGTTGAGCACAAAGCCCGCAAACGAGCCAAGAGAACAAAGAGACCGGCGGGGCGGGCGGGGAGGGCGGTCAGCTCGCGACAAAGGGTCCGAAAATGTATTAACCGGTGAATGCGCTCCCATTGGTGACGGCCTGCGGTCGACTTGAGATTGATTTAGTAAACGGTTTTGTTTTGGTTAAAAACAAAACCGTACATACATTGGAAACATTGAAAAATTTTGGTTTTCAATGTTTCCAATGTATGTACCGAGTATGTAAGGACGTTGAAGTGCAGGCATCGTGTATGGCGCTTATTAAAGTTAAAAAAAAAAACAAATTGTATAACGGGAAAAATAAAAAAAAGTACAAAAAAACAGTGCACATTGCTAGATGATAGTCGAGGCTCTTGTGACCAAACTATAGCGGTAAATTCTTCCCGACGTTCCCAAGATCCACTAGAGATGGAAAGCAGCATCTCTAGTTCTATGCTACCGGCAATGCATTCATCACTTAAATAAATTAATGCAACTTTTTTTGGCACTGTTAGAAAAGCGCGTGTTCAGCTGTGGGATTAGAGAGATGGGTGATGAAGGTCGACAAATTGCACATTAGATATACCCTTTCTATGTTATGTAATAAATAAACAAAAGATGAATAAATAATATGGATAGCGTTTGGCGCTTTCTTTCATTCGGTTCGGCTCGCACTTGGGCAGATTTTATTATTTTTGTTGTTTTATGAAGTAAGGTAAGAGTAAAAAAAGTTTATGAAGTTTGAACTACAATCGCACTAAGTTTAACGCATGTATTTGTTACTGCTAAAAACGTTGAAAAAAATACGTATCTTTGTTTTTTATGGGAAAGGCGGCAAACGAACAATCGGTTCACCTCATGGTAAGTGATTACCGTCGCCCACGTTCATCTGCAACACCAGAGGAGCACCGGTGATGAAGGAGGGGGATGGGGAGGGGGAGAGGGCCTCCGGGTACCTCACTTACCGAACGAAACGCAGGGTACTTGTATGAGGACCTTCTAAAGTTTGACTTTTTGTGTTTGTTTTTTATATTTTTATTACGATATCCGCAATAGAGAACAAGTATTATAGATATTCTGTGAAAAAGGACTCATACTTTAAATCATGGGTAAAATAAGATATTCATATTCAGAGTCTATACTTAGAGCCTAATTTATATTTGAATAGGCATACTTAGCTTTCATACAACACCGGGCTTGTATGTGAGTGTTAAAAAGGATACATTCTCAGGTTGCCACCCTTGTCGCCGATGGCGAGCAGCTTCTGTATGGGGTCCCATGCCAGCGCCGTGGGCGAGAACGGGAAGCCGTGCCGGAAGGTCTGCGAAGGAAACGTAAATTTTGTATAAGCACTTAAACATGACAGTGTCGGAGAAAATCTATGATTGCACAAATGTTCAGATCTAGCTGGGATTTGAAGAAGTAGTGTCGATCAGTGGGTCAGTAGACACGCTAACCGCTAAGTCTCAAGATCGTCACCGTCAGCAGAATCGCATACATTGGCATTGATAACGTTATATAGCATTAAACGCAGGAGTGATAACCACTCCTTTAATGGTTCTATGTTCCAAGGAAGCCCGCTCTGTTAATGTCGGTATGGACCAGGGGTAGAAGAACAGTTCGACACTGAGCGGCACCCTGTTAAAGTGTACGGTATGATACGTTACACAGACAGTTAAATAGATTTGAAATGAAACTATTATTTACTTTTACTTTAAGGATTTAAAGTAGCAGCCTATAAGTGCCCACTGCTGGGCAAAGGCCTCCTTTTCAAATACAAGTATGAGAGAGTGATTAGGAGCCGAGAAGAGCCCGCCACGCTGCTCCAGTGCGGGTTGACGGGTTCCACATATCCTCGAAATATTATTATTTTTTTATTATTTCCCAGACATGCAGGTTTCCTCACGATGTTTTCCTTCACCGCTGAGCACGTGGTAAATACAGCACTTAAAATTGTTAATAACAATTTTAGTGGTGCCGGCATCGGGGATCGAACCCAGGTCACTCATGCTCTAGAAAATAAAGTGAGCGTCCTGACCACTAGGCATTAAGGATATAATCCCGTTTAATTTGTATTTCTTAAACCCCGACGTTTCGGGGGCTTAACAGCACACGTGGTCACGGAGGGACTGAGGTGTTTGACGTCCTGATGTCATAGTCAGCTGTGTAATTATTAATTTTGGGTCCGATCTACAAAGACTGAGCTCATGGTGTCTTAAGGTTTGCTTGGTTTGGTTTGTTTTGGATTTAATGTTATTAATTACCCTTGCAGATTGTGCACTCAAACATATTATTTAAAATCAAAATTAACACGTATAAGAAATATTTAGATAAATACATGTAAATATATATATACTAAATACATATAATGTAGTTATATCCTTTGTACTAGTACCTATATGTATTTGTTACATGTCATGTTTGTTGTACTGTAGCCTCGAAGAACTTTGTTTCTTTATTTCTATTAATATCCAAGGGTAATAATAAGGAAGAGCTGTTGTACAGAATAACCTATATATTATTCTGTACAACAGCTCTTTCATTCAAAATTGTTAGAGCAAAGCCAATATAAAATTGATTTCTTTTCTTCTCTACCAGTCCGTACGTTAAAGTACACTGTTGGATAAACATGGAGGATTTGCCTAGACTCACCACGCTGGTCGAGCGGGTGGGTGAGCGTTGTACCGGCAACCTTGGGCTAGAGATGCTGCTCTCCGACACCAGTTGGAGATCAGTCGCCCTGCCACGGTCTTGTTCGTTATTCGGCAGAGTACACTCCGCATGAAGTTGACATTTTGATAATACATTTATTATTATTTATTTATTTATTTAAACTTTATTTGCACATTACAGAACAAAAAGGCGGACTTAATGCCAAGAGGCATTCTCTACCAGTCTACCATTAGATTGAACAGAGAAAATGTAAAAGGGTGCACAATAATATTATGTTCATATATATATATATATATGTACTCGAATATTATACGACAATATAATACTTATATATGATAGTACTTAGACACAAGTAATTATAGTTGTACATTATATAAAACACATTACAAACTATACGTACATATTTATATAACTATATATATATAAATATTAACATTTACATATATAACATTCTATTCTTGGGACTATAGTATGTGTAAACGACGCGTAGTTGACCGTTAAGCCCTCGGTCCTAGATTCGAAGTTAAAACGTGCAAAAATTCAAATTATTTTTTAACTTTACTTTAACCAATCTCGATAGCATAAGCCTTACATCGGACACGGGAAGCTCCGTGTACGCTTACGGCACTATAATATCACATGCGCAGTTAACAACCGCCGGTAGTGTTCGGAAGTTGTCGCCGAGCACGAATTCGGCCGGGAGGGCTTCGTGATATTTGAAAAAAAAAGAACTAAACTGCTTTTACAGTTATCGTTAATGGTACGTTATATTATTAAAATTCGGCTCAAAAACAAAAGGAATAGGTGCAGAGTGTTGTCCGTTCAATTTAAGGATGTATTCATAATAGGTTGATTTAAAAAGAGAACCATTCAAAGCCGAAGTGAACTTGCAGGTTACTCGTATAACCCAAAATGGCGAAACTTTGTTTGGCTATGAATGTAAAATTTCTCAATTTCTCATTTGGGTCCGGGCCGCAGGAACAATGAAATTATTCTGAAATCTCGTTCGAAGTGGTCTTTCAATTCGCGTATCCACTAAAATTAGCATTTTCCTGTTAAACTTTCCCCATCGCACTTTACATTCATTTCCTAATGGAGAATTCGTTGCCCTTGCTTTTGGAATATAATATCTCTGTGGGAATAGGCATAAAGCTTTATTTGAACGGAGGCGAAACAGATGCTTCCATATAATGAAGGTATATTTTAATATTAAAGGCTCGGTGTTCGAACAACAACGACGGCCATATTTAAATGTAAACAGACATTAAACGAACGACACAGAGAAAATATAAATTTTCTCTAAAATCAAAAAGCCTCTAAAATCGCCATGGCTACCGATAGATGGCGTGATAACCGGCTACAAAAATTCCAGATCGCAATTAAGCAGATCGGTGGTAGGCAGCAGTGACTAAGGTGCGAGGAGGACACCTATGATGTCCTGGCCGACTTCAACTATGGCGACAACTTCCGATTCTACTATTGGCAATATACACACTACCTCAAAGGCACCAGCTCGTACCTAAACACCGTAGCCGATGGAACGCTCATCCGACAGGATCGGAGGAAGTGTCAGAAGTACGGGATAAAGACAACACAACCAGACCCGCAAGACAAACGATTTGTGTTTATGCACAATTTAAATCGGCTATGATTGGAACTCAGGACCCATGCCTCGGCAGTCGGGTACGCTAACCGCTAAGCTACGTGGTCGTCGTGCAGTGGACAATTTACATGCTATTAAAGTAAAGGTATGATAAGGAGTGAATATTGTGTGGAGGCGGCGTTAGAAAATATGGTGGCATCTTTCTTCTCGTGGGACTCGTGAGGGAGTCGTCCAAGGGAAATTCTCGCTGCTCACGATAGATGGCGAATTTTTCATTCTTAAAAATACAAGACTGAAATTACACAGCCCGATAAAGAAATACGTTGTAATTCCAAATAATACAAAGATTTAGAGTACGCAGTTTTAGAGTAAAAGTTGCAGTAAAATCTCTTTGGTTGTACTGTATCTGGCTGCTTTGAATACGATTTAATAGATGACGTTTTAAAAAGTAAAAATGGTTTCCCGCCATTTTTCTATTGTTTTTCTGTCCGCCAAAATGAGTGAATGTAACGAAGGAATTCGATACGTTTTGAAGTTTTATTTATATTTTATTATTATCAAATGTAAATAAACTATGATAATAAATATCTTGCATTTGTATATAAAAAGTCAAACGCTCGAGACAATTAGCCTTACCGATAATGTAGCATTCGATATATAAACATTGCAACAATGTCCCGCTATCTGTTTGTTTATTGTACACGCTATCACCTGACTTTTTTGTTTTTCGAATTTTAGAGGGCGGCCAGAGACGGCCGCTTTGGCAACAACTAAGTTGCAACAGTCACAAATTTGTTTTGTAAACAAAGATAACGCAATCATTCAGAGATTAAGCGAAGCGATAGTAATGTGATCAGAGAGCGTTGTGGCGTGAAAGACGTTATAGTGACACGAACGGAGAAAGGGATGCTGAGCTGGTTTGAACATGTGTAGAGGATGAATGAAAGTAGGTTGATGAAACAATTATATGAGGCGAGTGTAAATGGTAGAGTCGGGAGAGGAAGACCTAGGCGAACATTTCACGATCAAATCGGAGACGTTCTGAAAAAAGGCCAGGTCAAGAGTACTCTAAACCAACGAGCATGCATGCGAAGATTTATGAAAGTGGGAGAAGCGGAAGACGTATGTCAGGACCGTAGCAAGTGGAAGAAGATTGTCTCCACCTACCCCGATGGGAACAAGACGTGAATATATATATATATAAGCGAAGAAAGAGGCAATTGTCATTAGAATTTAAATTTGTCCTTCATTAGCCGTGGTGCTAAGCGCTAGTTACAAGGTACGCCTGGGGTCCGATTATTGGTGCTGACACTACTAAATGTAAACGCCGAATCGACCACAGGCTCGAAGGTGATTAAAATATCGTGAGGAAATAAATCGAGGATATGTGTCAACGTCATCTTCTTTTCTTATGTGCACCGGGGGCAAACGAGCAAACCGTTGTCCAAGTACATCCGCAACACCAGAGGAGCTGCAGTAGCGTTGACGGCCTCTAAGTATATTTGGGCTATGGGAGGGATGATGGAGAGGAGGATCCCCCGATAGAGACGACCGGGCCTCCGGTAATCTACAAGCGCCAATAGCCAAATGGGTTAGGGTGCGGACTACGAAACATGACGTCGTAAATTCGAGCCCGCCATTTGACAATTATCGTGAACCACTCCAGATACAAGCTGTAAGCTTAGTTGGTGCTTTAACAGGAATATTAGTAATGTTACTTAATAAATAGCATTGTGGGCACGCCTTTGCCCAGTAGTGGAACATTTATAAGCTGCCATAAATGTCTTTTATTAAATACTCATAGCTGTATAATTATTTTACTATTTTAGCCTAGCTTAGCTTACGTATGATGATATCACCCTGGCAGATGATCAACCACAGCGACACCTTTTTATTTTTAACGTGGGGAGATCCCTTATTGATCCTGCCCGCTGGGGGATCTCCGGGTTATGTCGGATTGCCACCGACTAAAACCCCACGGTGATCGCCATCAGTGCTGGCGAATGGTCTCGGGATCTCCGTTCGGAATACAACCGAAGCCCCTCTTTCGCTTGACTAAAATAGCCCCATCCTAGGGGCAGTATTACCCTGCCTCCAGCACCCCCGCAGTGCTATCATAGTGGCTCGAGACCACTTCGTGTCACCGCGGGGTCGTTTTACTGGACATTAGTTGTACATGACCCAGGGGCCCCGTTACTGGTAGTGGAATATCATTAATATTTGGAGGGCCATGACGAGACGCAAGCACGCCTCTGTGCCTCCGCTCTCGATCCCGCTCAGTAACCTCCTTCTGGCCTATCACAGAAGGCGGCTACGGCCCTTCACGATTTTAAAGCCCCAGCGACTATCCAGATTTTTCGGCTTCAGACCCACCTACACGGATGCACGAGTCGGATGGTTCCCTGCCTCGTGGCAATTTAATGGAACCATAGCGCCACGGTCTCATACGGCGCTATCTCCGATCCCAACTCGTGGATCTTAGCGACGACGATATCTTGGGGTCCTTGGCCCTCTCGAAGGTGTACCTGGCCACCTACCGCCAGTGTGTCGTCTGCATAACAGATGTCATTTACCATAGCGGGGAGATCAAAAACCAGGACTGCGTCATATGCGACTTTCCACAGTAACGGACCCAGATCCGACCCCTGTGGAACTCCGCAATGTATTTCCCTCCAGATCTTCCTGGCATCTTTGTCCATGCACAAAATATACCTACCGCGCGAGTAGTCCACGATAACGCCTTGCAGATAGGAAAGCACTAGGTACTAGTACCCCCCTTAAGCCTCCCTGGGTACGGTGTTAAAGGCATTGACGACGTCTAGACTTATCGAGCGGGCGCGCATGATCTCGTCTATGGTCGAACGCTCCTGTCGGAAGCCAAACTGGCTTTCCGCCAGATCGGGACCGACACGCCTCAGATGCCAGTTAAGACGGGCGGCAAGAATGCTTTCGAAAAGCGTCACCTACCGAACACTATCGGCAGTAGTCAACTGAGCAGGTGATATTAGAGTGCCGTAAGTGTATGCTCGAACACAAATGCACTCACTCGTTTTTACCTTTAAACCAATTATTTGTGTGTTTTTACAAATATTGGCTTCGGCTGGTATTCGAACCGAGGAGCCGTGGCTTTGGAGTCAGGTATGCTAGCCACTAAGCTACGCAGTTATATAAGACGCAATTCTGATTAGCGCGACCAAATCTTCCTAATGTCGATTACAAGGAAGGGTTTATGCCCAGCTGTGATATTACATAGGCTGATTTGGAAGATTATTAAGAAAAGAATATTATTTAATAGTTAAAGTATTATTTTACTACGTCTCGTTAATGTTCTGAATAAACATTATAATGATGATGATTTGGGTAGGTTTTGAAATAGCTTCACTACTATACGCAAATATTTTACAACTAAGATTTCAATCACAGAAAATTTATATTATATTGTTTAAACTTGTATGCACCTTGCGTATCTCAAAGTATGTATTTTGTATGGTAAACTACCATTTGTGTTTTTACTTCGCGATTGAAGTCAAATTGGATGTTATCTTTTAGTTTTCCTTTAAACAATCATAGATAGTCTTGCTGATTGTAAATTATTTTGTTACAAACGTGTGGATACTTTATTTATCTATATATAAAAATATAATGTATTTATCTATAAGTTTTCCCAAAAATAACAAAATAAAAATAATAAGGTCCCAAAGCAAGAACGCTCGAACCCGACAAGAGTTTCCCGTAAAGTGCACCGAGCAATAGCGGCCTCCAGGTTAGCGACAAGAACTTTGCTCAAAGAGTGTGAGAGAGGTTATCGCGTTATCTGAAAGAGGTCCAGGATGCCAAAACAATGCAGTTGATAGGTGCCGGTCGTCTCGATGTAGGAGTATAAAAGTGCGCGGGCGAGAGCGACCGGGGCACATACCCAAAGGCAGCGGTGATCATGAAGCTGGTGTGGCTTGCGGCAGTCCTGGCGGTGGCCAGCGCCACCGTGGTCAGGGATGACCAATATAACTTCCTCTTTGGAAAGGGCACGTTACGTGAGTATTTAAGAAATTATTCAGTTATTCGTTTCTAGAGAATTATTAGTTACATATTTTTAATATAATGTGCGATGTACTATGTTATATGTGTAATAGTTGCCATATGCACACACAACTATCTTCCATAGGGTCACACTGATACCAGAGATGATTTGATTTGACCATATTTTCACCTTTCCTGGAGATAAAACACTAATTACGTGTTTCCAATTATTGTTGAAAGAAATAAAATGAATTGTATTTTAAGAATGGTAAATAAAAAGGACAGACTTTTAAAAAGATATAGACGGACATAACAATTCGCCAAGAAAATCTGAGTTACTGTAAAAGAGATACTCTATTTAGCGAATCGTTTTTATATGGGAAAAGAGGGAAAACGAGCCAGCGGTTCACCTGATGGTAAGTGATTAAGAAAATTTGGGAGATGGGAGAGACGATGAGGAGGGATGGTAAGAGGGAATTGGCCTCCGGTTACCACACTCACCGAACGAAACGCAGAAAGCACAAGGTGCCTCTACTTCACGCCGGTATTCTTCGTCACCGGCCTTGCTCCACACTCTCCCCTCGTGGCCCATTGTAGCCGGGACCGAGGGATTAAGGGAGCTGCGTTTAAGATGTCGGGCTGCTAGTTCAACGATCGCCAATCTGCCAAACCAAGTGGCGATTATAAGGAAATACCCTTAACGACCTACGTGTGTAATAGTGGTTTGTGGTCTGATTATGGCGAATTATAATAATCGTATCGTCTAATTTTATGGTACAATTAATAATCGATGGATAACGTAAATTACAAAGAGAATTTTTTTTCTAAATTTGTTTCCAGAACTTTCCGAAATCTGTATTTTATCTCAAAGTTTACATAGCTGATACTGTCTAACTAAAGTTTTGTTCAAAGCAAACAAATAACTTGCTTGCGAACAACATTGTTTGGCGTAGCAAATTTCTGTCTCTAGACAAAAGCTTACCGCAAGCTTCTTTACCAAAACTTCTGGAAGTATCGCAACTCTGCCAAAAAATAATCCTTTTATTTTATTTAATTTTTATTTAATTACAAAATCCAAAGCTTTCTGCAATAGTTTAAATGAGAAACTCTTAAACGACACCCATAAGTTAAAATAATAGTAATAAATAAATAAATCTTTATTTCTTCAAAAAAAAAAAAAAAAAAGGTAAAATTTTTCTTAAAATTACCCTGGACCTCCAAACTAGGATATCCTGTGACTTGGGGGTCAGTCTCTTCCTATTTGTACAATGTGAATATACAAAACGGGTAGCTGATATATTATGAAGAAAAAGGTATATAATATAACAATAACAACCACTATAATATACGCTGGTAAACTACGGTACGTGTCTGTATGTGTGTTGATTTACGTCGGCGCACGCGCGCCGGTGTGTGGGTGCGTGCCTATATGCATGTGTGTGTGCGTGTGTGATGTGGGTCATATCTTTGGAATTGAAACGCCTGTGGATATTTTTACGATTTCGTTCAACACGAGTAATATTTAATTGTGTTTAAAAAAAATTATTTGAGAATTCCAACAGAAGAAACAGACTTTATTCGACGATTACTATCAAACAGATTGTAACATTTTGCCAACAAATTTGACAGTGAACTTGGACATTAAGAGCAAGGAAGCATGCATCATGAAACTGCTGAACCACATCCTGCAGCCCACCATGTACGAGGACATCAGGGAAGTCGCCCGCGAATATGTGCTCGAAGAGAGGCTGGACATGTACCTGGTAAGCGTTTCAAACAAAAACATATTAATATTTAGTCGCAAAACCGACTTCCGAGCAGCTTCCCGGCACATGCATCCACATTTTCATCTGTGTAGATGTCGTCTCCACGAAGTCCTGGCCGATTTTGACCATTTCGTTAATTCGAAATTCGTTAATTAGTTGGCTGCTGGTATACACGTACAGTAGTATCCCTTTAAAAACCTACATGGTGGCAGTTAGAGAAGATCTCGACTGAATTAACACAGAAGAATGACTAGATTTATATATATATAGTAAGTTCAACAGTTTTGACGATTCATTTCACTGTAACATTTCTTAATCTTTTCAGCAAGCTGATGTCGTGAAGGAGTTCATCAGCATGTTCAAAATGGGCATGTTGCCGCGCGGCGAGGTCTTCGTACACACCAACGAACTGCACATGGAGCAGGGGATCATGGTCTTCCGCCTCTTGTATCTGGCGAAGGACTTCGACACGTTTATCAGGACCGCCTGCTGGCTGAGAGAGCGCATCAACGAAGGCATGTTCGTCGATGCCTTCACTGGCGCCGTCTTCCACAGGACGGACTGCCGCGGCGTCACGGTCCCGGCTCCTTACGAAATCTACCCCTACTTGTTCGTCGACAGCCACATCATCAACAAAGCCTTGATGATGAAAATGAGCAGAGCGGCTAAAGATCCAGTCATCCAGGACTACTACGGCATCAAGGTCACCGACAAGAACCTCGTTGTCATCGACTGGCGTAAGAGCCTCCGCTACGTTATGTCCGAGGAGGACAAAATCTCCTACTTCACCGAGGACATAGACCTCAACACTTACATGTACTACCTTCACATGAACTATCCCTACTGGATGACAGACGACGTGTACGGTCTACAGAAAGATCGTCGCGGAGAGGTGATGATGTACGGTTATCAACAGCTGTTGGCGAGGTTGAGGCTGGAGCGCCTTAGCCACGGCATGTGCGACATTAAGATGATCATGTGGAGTGATGTGCTCAAGAACGGCTACTGGCCCAAGATCCGTCTGCATACCGGCGATGAGATGCCCGCGCGTCAGAACAATGTGAAGCTGGTCACCGAGGACAACGTGGGAGGCACCGTACTCTTTGACAACATCGAGGGTCTTATCCGTGAAGGCATTCTTACCGGACAAATCATACGAGTGAGTACTTTGTTTTTCTATTGGGATAACAAATGAAGTAACAGATCATCAGATGGTAAGTGTCCACTGAAACCCGTGGGCACCTGGAAAATAGCTTCAATTAAAGGAGGTTACAGCTGCCTTGTCGTGTTGTTGTTGTGGAACGCCTTACTACCCGGAATCATATAGGCAGAATTATATTTATCAAACATGTATTATTATTAAAAAATTTAAATAAATTTTACATTCACTAAGAAGTATTACAGGTGACGTGTAGAGCGAAGTGCGTTAAAAGAAATGTTATCCATGAAGCACTAATGCTTTCTAATAATTTGCTAAAGGAAGTAAGGGATATTGAGTCATTTCATAAATTCTAAAGAAGTTTAAAAAACTATCAGTAAAGACTAAAACTGGAAAGGCTGTCCCGTTAAATTTCCATTTTAACGTCACGTTGTAGTGAATAAGTTTCTCCCATGTTCTTGTTGAGGAATGAATGTCTCTCACCGCAATTCGTGTAATACTTTCAGCGCGACGGTACCGTGATCAGCTTGAGGAAGCCCGAGGATGTTGAGTACCTGAGCAGGTTTATTCTGGCCGATGTCGGTATACAGAATGATGACGCCAAGGTGATGGGTTTGTCCGCCATGATCATGAGGATCCTGTCATACAACCAATACAACTTTGACAAGTACGTTATTGCTAATTAATATTCTAAATTATGCCTCATTCGAGATATTTTAAATAACCCTTGATATGCTATTAATATTTTGTATGCAGCATTAATTAAGTATTTAAAAGCCGTGTTGTAGCGGTAGTCTGTCACCTCCGGGAAAGAAAATTCGAATCCGAAGATTTTCGTAACAGACGACTAAAGGAAAAGCCATGAATATCTAATGGACTTCTTCTGGATCGAAACCAGCGACGAGGCTCATCATGTTCTATCTAACAAAGATGCGGAAAGTGGGTCGCGGGTGATCTTTCTGCTTGGCCGTGCCGTGTCGAATGGAAATCCGTGGTCTCGGCTCTGGGTGACAGGCGTGACTTTGCCGTCTATCAGTTCCATCTGATATTAACCATTCTAATATATACCATCTAATATTAAACTTTTCTAGATACACGTACGTGCCGACCGCGCTGGATATGTACTCCACGTGCTTGCGTGACCCGGTCTACTGGAAGGTGATGAAGCGCATCGTTGAAAACGTCGTCCTCTTCAAGAAAATGCTACCTAGGTATACGCGTGACGAATTCGACTTCCCCGGTGTGAAAGTGGAACGCCTCGTCACCGACAAACTGGTCACATTCATGGATGAATACGATATGGACATCACCAACGCGGTATATCTCGACGAGTCTGAGATGAAGAAGAAGCACTCCGACATGACCTACGTCGCGCGCACGCGCCGCCTTAACCACCACTCCTTCAAGGTGACGATGGATGTCGTGTCGGAAAAGGCCGTGGACGCGGTCTTCCGCGTTTTCATCGGCCCTAAATACAACTGCATGGGTCGTCTACTCAGCGTAAACGACAAGCGTCTCGACATGGTCGAAATCGACAGTTTCCTGTACAAGCTCGACACCGGCAAGAACACGATCGTCCGCGACTCCGTGGACATGCACGGCCTCATCAAGGACAGACCGTGGACCCGCAACATGTTCGGAATGGGCCCAGTCGTTACCAGCACAATCAACGGCGACAGAGTAGTGGACAGCTGGTGGTACAAGTCGCGTCTCGGTTTTCCGCAGAGGCTGCTGCTGCCACTCGGTCACCTCGGCGGTCTTCCTCTGCAGATGTACGTTATCGTGACACCAGTCCGCAGCGGATACGTTCTCCCCACTATTGACATGAGCTACATGAAGGACCGCCGCATATGCCGCTGGACCACTTGTATCGACGGCATGCCTCTGGGCTACCCATTTGACAGAGAGATCAACATGCCCTACTTCTTCACGAACAACATGAAGTTCGCTGACATCATGGTGTACCGGAAGGACATGGGACTGTCGAACAGCGTCAAGGACATGGACAGGTCCGACATGGTGATGAAGCGCGACGACCTGACCTATTTGGATACGGATTTGCTCGTCAGGCGGTCCTACAAGGATGTCATGCTAATGAGCACTGATCAAATGCTGAGAATGTAAATGTGTAAATTTCCGTATAATTTACATTAAAGATTTCAATAAAAGGATTATTTAAAACTTATGTAGAGTCGTTTTATTTTATAAATGTTGAAGATAAGTCTATTTATAAGTATATATATGTAAAGTAGCAATCTGTAAGTGCCCACAGCTGGGCAAAGGCCTCCGTCTCTGAGATCTGAAACACTAGTATCTGAGAGTGTTTTGGAGCCGGAAAGGATCACATATTCTCGAAATAATATTTTTTGTTTTTTCTTCCACATATAGGTGGTTCCTCATGATGTTTTCCTTCACCGCCGAGCACGTGGTTAATGCAGCACTTAAAATTGCTATTAACAATTACAGTGGTGCCGGTACTGGGGATCAAACCCAGGTCACTCTCGCTACTTGAAACTAAAGTGTGAGCCATAACCCTCTCTGATACGCGTACTTGAGAAGGAGGCCTTTGCCCTACAGTGGTCACTTACAGGCACTTACTGCTACTTTAACTGTGACGGTCTCGGAGCAAGCACCAAGCGGCTCTTAGCAATGTCTACGTAATATTTTTTTTTGTATTTGCTACTTCTCAGATACCCACCCACGGAACCCACGCCACTTCCGTGGCTATGAAATAACAGCGAGCATCAAGCTACATCCGTGCCATGGCAATAGTTAAACAAAATGCATTCTGCGTTTTACACTGTCACTCGTATATTATCGAATATTAAAGCTCAAAGTTGCTCAGCGCGCTATGGAAAGGGCTATGCTCGGTGTTTCTCTGCGTGATAGAGTCTGCAACGATGATATCCGCAGCAGAACTAAGGTAACCGACATAGCCGAAGTGGCAATGGGCCGGCCACATGGCTCGCAGAACTGATAACCGTTGGGGAAAAAAGGTTCTCGAGTGGCAGCCACGTACAGGCGAACGCAGTGTAGGACGACCACCCACAAGATGGAGTGACGACCTGCGCAGTGTTGCGGGAAGTCGATGGATGCAGGTGGCTCAGGACCGAGCTTCGTGGCAATCTTTGAGGGAGGCCTATGTTCAGCAGTGGACTTGTGATAGGCTGCAATGATGATGATGATGATGATGATAAAAAAAAACTCAACAGCACACAAACATTCCAAAGAAACATCTACATAGAAAGATAGAACGAGTGCCAACGGCCTACGAATGCGTCGAAGATACAAGCTCTCTGCGGAATGTTTTAATTACAACTCTACGTATGTGCGCGCCACGAAGCAGTTTGTCCCGAGCGCAGAGCTGGGGTTGTTCGCCGGCGAAATACTTTGTGCTGAGTACATTCAGGTCACGTCGTTTTTGTGCATTTTGTGCATAGTTAGGAAAAACATTTCGCGTGTAAATTCTCTTATCGCAGAATGTTTAATTTTGAATGGGGGGGGGGGGGGGGAGGGGGAGTGTGCACGATGCGGCGGACATGTTCGAAAGCGTTCCCGAAGCCTTGCCTATATGCGACGAAGGCAGGAACACCCATGGCTTTTGGTCGGTGCGAGTCAGATATAAAATCAATTCAACCATCAAAAGCCACGCACGGAAGACCACCAAGCAGGGCAGGTGGGTGAGCGCAGCGCCGGTGCCATCGCACTGGTGATGCTGCTCCCCATCGCTAGGAGTAAGTTTTAATAAAATTAAAAGTATATGGGTTCTAACTATTCGGATGGCTACTCCGTCATCATTCGGTCGCCTGGGCCTCGTTTGTTGGCTAGCAGGTTGCACCAGCTGCAGGTGAGATGGGCATTCGTAGAAAGACATGCTATATTCCCCCTTACACCCCCCCAAATTTAATTAATTTCTTCTTCATCGAACCCTAAGAGGTTTTAAGCGGTACTTTGGCAAGTTTAAAACAAAGGAACCCAAAGAACTGTTGCTGAAAACCGATATCAAGAGTGAACCATTTTTTTTTCTTGTATTGTTTGTTTATTGTAAACAGGAGCACCAAATTAATAAATTGTATCGGAAAATTGGGAATTAAGTTCAAATTTATCATTTTACCACTTTTTAAATATATTGTTAAGTGAATACGAACGTTTCCAAGTACAAAAAAAAAACAGCCAAGCGCGAGTCGGACTGGTGGCGCAAAGAGCGTTCCTCACAAAATAAAACGTTTCTTGTACGGGGGCTCCGTATGCCTTGTTAAGATATCCACCGTGATGACACACATCCTGTGAAAATTACAACTGAGGACTGAGATAGAATGCCTCTCAGAAATTTACAAATCATAGGTAATATGTAGAATACATACTTACTTACGTATGATATAAGTTATATAAATATAAGTTATGCCAAGCTTTAACAAGTGTTCCTTTTTATTAACGGCGAGCAAAACAAAAAAATAACTAAAAAAAAAACTGCAAAAGTTTCCAATCTAGCCGGGAAATAGACATGGGCTGCATCTGACAGGTCAAAGCCTCCGGTGTGATCCCGGACATCTCCAGCGAATCCAATATGAGCTGAATCTATTTACGGGCACTATGTCTGCAGCGTCCGTCTACTTGCTCAATAATACAGATTATAGACTATAGCCTAGTAATAAAACAAGAAGCAATTCAATTAGGAAATAAAAACCGCATACTATGAACATTTTGCTATTCTTCCCTCTTTTTTGATTCGTATCTGCGAAAGTTGCAAAGTTGAAAGTTTTTTTTTACGTCGCGCGCGTACATCTGAAACACCAGAGGAGCTGCAGGTTCGTTGTCGACCTTTAAGGGTATTTGAGAGAATGAGGAGGGGGATGGGGAGGGGGATTGGGTCTCCGGATACCTCACTCACCGAACGAAACGCAGAAGCATAAGATGCCTCTGATTCATACCGGTATTCTGCAAGGCGTGGTACCAACCGTGGCTGGCCCATTCGAACAGCAGCAAAAGCCGCTGCTTGGCTCTACCACGTTTATATATGATACCCCATATCACTCCTACAATGAAGAAGAATTACGCATTTACATTGTAGAGATATTTTTCAAATATCTGTGAGGCTTATAATGTGTATTCTCTATGTATTCCTCCCAAAATATAAATAAATATAATATAAATGAATGACAAACTTTTCAACGTTATACAATAACACAATATAATATGTATTTCAATGCTTATTTATAACTTATTTACCGGAATGAGTTTATTAATTATGCGTGAAATGAAATATACAATTCTGTTAGTATTGATAATAAACGTATTTCAGAAATTGGAATTACAAGATTATTAATCCATCACGACTGCGCCTGATGGATTGTAATCACAATGAAAATGACGTCGAGAGAAATTATTTCACAATTTTTTTTAAATAGTTTAACTGCATACGACTGGAAGAAAGATCTCTGACAACTATCTAATGAGGTATTTACCTTATTTAACAAAGATTATGTAACGATAATGTTCTGTTTGTTTTATACTTGGAAAACCCTTAACGCATACGTTCCTTCTTCTCCGCGTATCCATAGGAGCGCTCACGCACACATCCGCGTGCCACCAGCCGCCCCAGGCGATCCCTCCTCCGGTAAAGACTACTTTACTACTCCCTCAAGGTAAATCACGCAGGGACACGAAGGCGCCTTCATTGTTATTTTTATGGGGCAGGAGTAAATCATTTTTAAGTGTGGTAGAGCCAAGCGGCGGCGTCAGCTGCTGCTCGAATGGGCCGGCTCGACCGGGTTGGTACCACGGCCTCGCAGGATACCGGCGTGAAGTAGAGGCATCTTGTGCTTCTGCGTTGCGTTCGGTGAGTGAGGTAACCGGAGGCCCACACCCCCGCCCTATTCCCCTCCTCTTCCCTACCATCTCCCAAATATCCTTAAAGACCGGCAATGCACCTGCAGCGTCTATGGTGTTGCTGATGTATGTGGGCGATGGTAATTACTTACCATCAGGTGAACCGCTTGTTCGTTTCCCGACTTTTCCTTTAAAAAAAGCATCTGAGAGGGTAGGTCTTTTGGAGCTCCGCCGCCAGAGCGGTGGCAGCGAACCAGAAGAGGTGTTCGCGTTGATCAAACGGCAGGAACGTCAAAACGCATTCGCGACATGGCGCGCTAGGCTCAGCGACGATACGCGCGCAAATGTGTCGTCGAAGCTTTCCTGCCGGTCTTCGAAGCCTGGATGCAGCGACGGGGAGGAAGACTCACCTACATACTTACACAGATGATTACCGGACACGGGTGTTTCGGTGATTATCTGTGTAAGATCGGACGTGAGGCGACGGCGAGCTGCTTCCACTGCGGTGGAAGGGACCAGGACTCCGCATCGCACACACTGATGGTGTGCCCAGCATAGGCGGTGGAGCGGAGAATCCTGGTGAACCATATTGGGCGAAACCTCTCCCTGCCAGCAGTCGTGTCGGCGATGCTGAGCGGGGATATGGCGTGAAGGGCCGTGGCCGCCTTCTGTGAGACCGTGATGGTCCAGAAGGAGGCTGCTGAGCGGGAATGCGAGAGGACAGATTTCACTCGGAGACGGGGCCACTGAGACGTGCGTGCGTCTCGTCATGTTCCCCTCCAAATATTGATGGTGTTCCTCTACCTGAAACGGGGTCCCTAGCGTCGTGTACAACCATTGTCCCGTCAGTAAAACGACCTCGAGGAGGACGGTGACTCGATGTGGTCTTGAGCCACTGTGATAGCACCGCGGGGGTGCAGGGGGCAGGGGAATACTGCCCCCGGGACGGGGCTATTTTAGCCAAGCGAAAGAGGGGCTAAGGTTGTGTTCCGTACGGAGATCCCGTGACCCCTCGCCTCGCGCCGATGGCGACCACCGTAGGGTTTTAGTTGGTGGGAGTCCGACATAACCCAGCTGGATACCCAGGGGGCTGGGTATCCACAAGGGATTTCCCCACGATAAAAAAAAGGTCTCTTGGAGCCGGGTAGAGTCTGCCACGCCGCTCCAGTGTGGTTTGGCGGACTTCACATATCCTAGAAATATTTTTTTTCATTAGTTCTCAAACATGCAAGTTTCCTCGCGATGTTTTCCTTCACTGCCCTAGAGCGTGGTAAATTTAGTACTTAAAATTGGTGGAAGGAACATATATTTATAAAGAGTTAACCTTTATAAATATATGTTCCTGGTGTAAATGTAGAAATAATATATTATTAACAATTTCGCACAAATATGGACAAAAAATATAAATAAATCGGCTTCTGTATTTCATTAAAAAGCCCATTAGCGCTATAATAATAGCATATTGCTACAAATTAAACTGAAATTAATTATGCAATCTGACGCCGGCAATATACATCGCACAAAGACAATCTCTCATTGTAACTTTATCTCTCCTCTTTACCATTTTAATTACATATTGATATACAGTAGAGCGTCGACAATCCGGATTATCCGGTTGCGACCGGTCCGGATTAATTTTCGAATATAACCATGCAGAGGCAGAAGTTTTGTAGCAGTAAGACGACCCCGCCCAGCCTGTAGCTTCAACGTTTTGGTTGACTAATATGTATTCAATAATTTAAAACGGTTAATACCAGCGGCAAATTGAACTGAGCTATTGATTCGAAAACATTTTTTCTTATAAACTTTTAAGTCTTTTAGTTCAACTAATTAAAACTATTAGTTGAACTAAACGACTTAACTATATTTATTCACTTCAACTTTTTTTTTACCGTAATTGAATCCGGATTATCAACGGTCCGGATTTTTGACGTCCGGATTATCGACTCTCTACTGCGCCGATTTTGAAATGAAATTAGATTCGTTTGTCTGGATACAAATTAATAAACTCGAAAAGTCAAATTACGTGTTGCTTATGTATTCATTTGAGTTTTAATGAGCCCTACTAAGAAAGGCAGTGCTCGGTGGTGAAAAAAAAAAGGAAACCGTCGCGAGGAAACCTGCATGTTTGAGAAATAATGCAAAAAATATTTCGAGGACATGTGACGTCTGCCAACCCGCACTGGAGTGGCGTTGCGCGCTCTGCCCGCCTCCGAAAGACCTACCCTCCCAGATATTTGAGCAGGGGTGCTTCGCCCCGCTGTGGGCGACTTGTGGATTTACAAGCTGCTACTTTATTCGAAAGGTTTTTATTATTTAATATTTTATATATTTATGTATTCCGCCCTATATCAATGAAAATCTTAATCCCTCACATTTAATAAAGCTTTTTTTTAAAAAGAATGCACCAATGCTATGTATTAAGTAACATTACTAATACTCGTGTTAGCCCTCCATCTAAGCTTACAGCTTTTATCTGGAGCGGTTCACGACAATAGTCGAATGGCGGGCTCGAACTTACGACGTCATGCGAGCTTTTACAGAGAACACTCGGCTATTAGGAGTAATAGCCGGCCCATTTGAGCTCTCCAGCTTTATCGGCTGCTGCTGCTGCTGGTCCGGCTATCGGCCGGCTCGTCCGGTGTGGTGTCACAGACTCGCAGAATACCAACGTGAAGTGGAGGCATCTTGTACTTCTACGTTTCGTTCGGTGAGGAGGTAAACGGGTATTACCCGTCCCCATCCCCCTCCTCGATCTCCTTCCTATCTAGAGGCCGGTAATGCACCCGCATCGCCTCTGGTGTTGCAGTTGTACGTGGGCGACGGTAAACACTTACCATCAAGTTAACCGCCAGCTCGTTTACCGCCGGTCCCACAAAAGAAAAATAACGATACGTTAGCTTACAGATTTTTACATATTAAACTCAACCAATATGGTGTCGTTGAGGTAGCTTTTATCACAGGCCGTTGTAGAATAAAGCTCTAACACCGATGCTCTGTGTTCTTTAATAATCTGTGCTCTTTGATATTTTATTCACAGCGTCGTAAAAAATGTGAACGCGTCGTAAACCACACATCCAGTGCTGACACGATGTCGCACTCCGAAGATATAAAATCATTTCTTTGTAGTGTTATCGAAACTGGACTGTCTTTCTGTCACAAAATATTTTGCGTCGCATTGAAACGGCACCCTAGTAATCTGGCTTCGATCCTTGCCGCCGACTCCAGTAAGACTGTTAAAAGCGACACATCACGAAAATTCATCGCTGAATTTACCACATGCCCAGCGGTGAAGGAAAACATCATGCCGAAACCGGCAGCCAAGCACAACGCAGAGATTTCATTCTCAAAAAAAAAAAAATCCCGGCTCCGAACCCCTTTCAAATATTAGAGAAGAGTTATAATGTTCACAAAAGAAAACGTTACATCGAATTAGATATTTGAACGACGTGTAACATTGTTCGCGTTGCAGTTATAAGTGAAGGTAAAGTATAAACAATTTTGTAAGGCAGGGATTCCCAAACTATTTTGGGCGAGAGACCCCATTTTCCAAAATTAACTGATACCTAGGACCCCATACCTAAATTACTTTAAAAATCCTATCTCTAATTTATTTCCTATTGATACAAATTACTAATTTAAAAACATTGTGGTTTGTTAAGTGAGTAAACTTGGTACAAGTAACACAACTTATACAGTATCTTAAAAGTTTCAAATAAGAATTCCCCAACATCAGTTTTCGTTTATGTCAACCCCCGGGGAAACCAATATCGACCCCAAGTTCAAGGATATCGACCATTTTGGGAATCCAAGTAAGGTGTGCGATAGCGCCTAGCGTCTGTCGAACACCAAAAAATGCAAAATCCCGACATTGCATCACGATTTCGTTAACATTTCGTCCATCTGTTCAATACAATACAACATTGTTCAGACTTTGTTTTCCAAGACTGCGAATCGCCAACCGTATGCCATTAAATGGCCAATATGATTACTATAAGTAGTAGTTAAAAGTGCGGTCATCTGGGTTCACAGACCTTTAATTACTACGCAGGTATCTATTAGTGGAACGGTGCCCAAGAACAATGGCGACCCCAGCGTAGTAATTACAAGTTTTAACGCCCCGCCCGCTGTTATACCTTAAAGCTCATTAAATTCGTGATAACGAGGCTAGTGAATTGTGAACTATTACTTTAATATTGTAGATATTCAAATGGGATGAAGAATATTATTAATAATGAATGGAACAGGAAAAGGAACAGGAAATGAAATTCGATAAACATTTGTTTTAAGTTCAGCAAATAGGTAAGTTCGGAAATCATCCGGTCTATACATTTGAATTTTGTTATGTGGCAAAATAATTAGCTTCAGTAAGTACACCTGTTAGATGTGGTAGAGCCAAGCGGCGGCTTTTGCAGCTGCTCGAATGGGCCGGCTCGACCAGATTGGTACCACTACCTCGCAGAATACCGGCGTGAAGTAGAGACATCTTATGCTTCTTGCATTTCGTTCGGTGAGTGAGGTATCCTCACGCCCACTGGGGAGGGGCCATCCCCCTCCTCCTTCTCCCTTCCATCTCCCAAATACCATTAAGCGGCCGGCAACGCACCTGCAGCACCTCTGGTGTTGCAGATGTACGTGGGCGACGGTAATCACTTACCATCAGGTGAACCGCTTGCTCGTTTGCCGTCTTTTTCATAAAAAAAAAAGATTTACTACATATTTTTAGTAATGAAACTTCTTTGGGTGCGATGACAGTAACATTTCAAGGTCGAATTGGAGTGCAACGTTTTCGTGCAACGTTTCTGTTGCCTGTCTTACATTTTCAATTGGAAGTGTGAAATTTTTTATTTCTTTATGTAGAGCACGTGTTCCAACAGTGACCAATGTTTCACTTAGCAGCCTGTAAGGGCCGCCTTCTCCAATATCTGAGAGTGTTTTGGAACCGGGAAGGGCCCGCCACGCTGCACCAATGCGGGTCGGGGGGCTTCACATATTCTCGAAATAGTATTTCAAACATGCAGGTTTCCTCACGAAGTTTTCCTTCACCGCCGCATAAAATCGCTATCATCAATTTTGGCGGAGCCGGCATCGGGGATCGAACCCAGGTAAATCGCGCTCTATGAAACATTTTGGACACAATTTTGTAAAGCTGTATTTATTAAATCTATTTATCCTTGATTATAGTTAAGTTAGTTTTCATTTTATTATTGTTACTGATATTTCTTAAGCTATGTACAATATAGTTGAAAATAACTTTCCCCGTATTTATACGAACGTCCGTACGTCACTCGACACACAGGCCCACTGAATACCAGCGCTGTAGTCTCAACTGCAGCATTAAGCTGAGTGTGGTCTGTTTGCCCCATGCGCCACGCAACGCGTCTAGAGGAGTCAACATTAAACATTGTTTGTGTAAATAACTGTTTGATTAAATGTGTTGCAATGTTTGTTTGTTATCGAGTGGCGTATTTGTGCAATAAATGTTTCTTTCTTTCTTTCTTTCTGAAACTAACGCGAGGTCCCTGTCCACCACGCCACCGCCTACTCTTACATATAATTTCAAAAAATATAGTATTTCATAATGGAATCAGCGTCACGTAAATTTTTAATCGTAAAATAAATTATATGCGCAGCACTTTGTCACTTTGCCGGAATGAATGTTACAAAGTCCAATATAAACGCAATCGCATGTGAAACAGACCCACGCTCCAGGTGTTGGCGTGTCATCGTAATCCCGGCTCGAAGGCAGCTGTCTCCGGGACTCTGCGGTAATCCCCGAGCTGACAAATTGCCGCCCGGGACCTCTAGACTGACCCGCACTGGACCAACGGATATTTATGTCCTGTCCAATGTTTAGGGAGTTCGGAATGGCCTTTGATAACTTTGACGTAATTGAAATTCAGTGACTTTCACCAATAATGACTTTGGTTTTTTCTTTTCGCTTGTGTTTCTTTCGATAGAAATAAAAGTTATAAGTTAGTTCTTTTTTTAGTGGAAAAAAATCTCTTGATGATTCAATGAATCTGTGAAACACATGTTACAGTTAAGGAAGATCCAATATTATTGGCATTTAGAATATAATTAAATTATTATAAAATATAAAGTGCCATATAAATGACTTTTCCTGAAGTTTTTTTCTCGGAAGCAAAGAGGGATTAAGTGGAGGCGAGCACCGATTATAACCCCGCGGTGTTCCAACGTCGCCGTCCACACCGCCAGGGTCACGGGAACGCTCTAGGCGGTCCCGTCTCGGAAGAGAACCCAACCCTCCTTCTCCGTGGACGTGGACGCCCGATCCCACGTAGGCAACAGACCCACCGTCTCCGGCACTCGGATGCCATGAGGATCAAAAAGCCGAGCTTTCGTAAGCGTAGCGTTTTTTTTTATGGGTTAGGCGGCAAACGAGCGGTTCACCTGATGATAAGTGATTACCATATTCTGCGAGGCCGTGGTACCAATCCGGTCGAGCCGGCATATTCGAGCAGCAGCAAAGGCCGCCGCTTGGCTCTACCACGTTTAAAATAAAACAACCTCTTGCACTCCGCTTCAGCCGCACCGAGGCGGGTGGAGGGGTACGTGGGTCAGATAACCTAGCCTATCATTGAAACGCTACAGGACAGATCTCGATCTGACTTCAGTCACTCGACGAAACGAAGAAGCACCAGGTGCCTCCGCTTTACGCTGGTATTCCGCGAGGTCGAACCGGTGTATTCGAGCAGCAGCAAAATGATGGGGCGTTCCTTACATAGAATATTTGCCCATACTCACAACGCTGAGCAGGAGGGTTGCAAGCGTAGTGGTTCATTCCCTTGCACTAATCATGCTGCTCTACATCTCTTTCCTGTGGGATCATGTGCGGCTTTCTACTACCATTCGGTAACCAGGACTTCGACAGGGGTAGTCATCGGGGGAAACTACATAAAGTACAAGTGAGGAAAATTTTTAGAAAATGTTGCCATAACAAACATTTTTATTTCCCTCGCACATTCCATCACCCCTGACGCTACTATGAAGTTACAAACGAACATAATAAGCCGAAAACTTCCAACCGACTGCCTCAAGGGCGCGTCACGTATCCATTCATGGAGATGTCGCAGCAAAAAAAAAAGCCTTTGACTCTAACTAGAGAGCTTCCAAATGCTCGATAAGACTTATAAGAAGTTTGTTTTGCAAGACCAGTACAGTATACAATATTCCGCAAATTCACAGTATTGACAAATACCAAAAATATGTAACATTTTGCTTTAAAATTTATTCCAAGGAGAAATAATACTTATATATGATGTTTTTATTCCCTATTCCTCTATTATTTAATACAGACGTGTTTCCTATTTCCCCGGCCACGACACTGCCCACCCCCGTGTTCTGTTCGCTGGCCACAACGGCGCAGAGCACGAAAGATGTTTAATCTGTAAATAATTATGTAAGATAATATAGCAAAATATAGTTTATATCGTCAAACTAGATGGCACTAGTCATAATGTAGTACACGATATGGTTTCACCTTTCGAATGTTTATGTATTGTTTTCTGTGATTGACAATAAATGAGTATTTTTGAGTGCACAGTGTGATGTCTAATTAGAGCGCGCGGACGAGCCGACATCCGGTGCCGAAACCAGGGAAGTAGTGAGTTGTGTACTAGTGACAGTGAAAAAGTGCTAGCTTAGAAAATTGTGAAGTGAAATAGTGACAGTGACATATAAGGTGTTTACGGACTTAGAAAATTTTGTGAAAAATTAACTTTGTCAGTGAGAAGAGTGTTGTTAATTGAGACTTAATCTCCGTTCCTCTTAGTTTATCAAAGATAGTCTCTAGCCGTAGTGACTTTATTTAAAACATAATTTTATTATCTATTTTAACAGAAAAGACATCCGTTAAAATGGATAACTTATTAACTAAGCAAGAAGAGCTATTTGATCAAATAAATAGAAATTATAACAATTATAAAAAGTCACCTAAAGAAAGAGTATAAACGAAGTCTTATATTGAAGTTAGATCTGAAAATTTAGAAACGTTATGGAAAAGGTTTACGAGTAATCACTTTGAAATTATAACCCTAGCAAAAGGAAGTGATAGATCGAAGTTATCTTATTTCTCGAGTGATATGTATGAAACAACAGAAGAAAATTATTATACATATAAGGCTCAGTTGAAGGAGGATTTTGAATATAGAAACGTGTCTCCCACAAAATGCAGTCCAGTAAAATCATCTACATCAGAAGTCAAATTACCTAGGATTCAGTTGCCGACATTCTCTGGAGTTTATGAAGACTGGCAAACGTTTTACGACATGTTCTTATCACTGATCCATGAAAATCATAACTTGAGTGCCGTTCAAAAGTTACATTACTTGAAGAGCAGCTTGACGGGTGAACCTGAGAATCTCTTAAAAAACTTGTCTACAACGGAAAATAACTATGAAGAAGCGTGGAGCAAATTAATAAAGAGATACAACAACAAACGTTATAATTCCAACGAGATTTTGAGACGCTTGTTTTCCCAGAAGAGTATTTACAACGAGTCTGCATTAGCAATCAAACAAATACTTGATATAACATCTTCCTGTATTAAATCTCTAAAGAATTTAGGCATAAATGTTGATTATTGGGATGTACTAATAAATTATCTTGTTGTATCCAAACTTGATTATGAGTCTCGAAGACAGTGGGAGACAGAAGTTTGTCATTTTGAGACAGACGATCTTCCTACTTGGGATCAACTAGTGAAGTTTTTAGAGATGAGGTTCCGAACTTTAGAAATGTTGGATGGTTCTAAAGGCAATATGAAACTGATTCAAATGAATACCACAAAGCAATTATCTAAGCAAAAGTTATTTCACTCAACTGTACAAGAGGAGAACAGAGAAAAGAGTAAAGTCTGCGCGTTTTGTTCGAAACAACATTTGTTGTATCAATGCAAGCAGTTTGGCAGTATGTCCCCTGAAGAGAGGTCTGAATTTATACAATCCAAAGGACACTGTTTCAATTGTTTGTCACCTAATCATAATGTTAGAGGTTGTCATCAAGCGACATGCTGTCGCCGATGTGGCAGGAGACATCACACTCTACTACACTTCGAGAGAGGTCAACAACCAGAATCAAGTACTCCAACAAGAACTTATGAAAAATCTTTGACTCCAGAGACGAGTTGCGAGAAACCCATAGTAGCTCATTTTGCAAAAGAGGAACACCAATCTGAGGTGTTATTGGCTACAGCTTTAGTTAAGGCCAAATCAACAAATGGCTACTCACAAATAGCGCGTGTGTTAGTTGATCAGGGCTCTGAGGCCTCATTTGTTAGTGAAAGCACTGTACAATCATTAGGTCTGAAACGCATTCCTGTAAATGGTTTAGTATCTGGGGTAGGTAATGGTCAAGCTAGAACAAAGAGTATGGTTATGTTTGATCTTGAATCGTTATATAATTCTGAGTTTTGTATTAGAGTCAACGCCTTTGTTTTAAGTTCACTAACATCATTTCTTCCATCGAGTAAAACGTCCATCATGAACTGGCCTGAAGTTAATAACTTACAACTTGCTGACCCTAAATATGGTCAACCTGGTAGAATTGACATGATTTTGGGAGTAGACATTCACAGTGAGATCATGCTAGAAGGTCTTCTAAGACATCCATCGCGATTTGGACCAATTGCACAAAAGACCCAACTTGGATGGATCCTATCCGGAAGAGTAACTCCTCAAGAGTTATGTAATCCTAGGGTCATAAATTTACACCTTCAAGTTAAAGAAGATCAACTCCTCAAGCAATTTTGGGAGATAGAAAGGGGAGCCTGACTTGATAGGAAGGAAGCTTACAAGGGGAGGAAATAAAATGTGAGGAAATTTATGAGAAAACTATGACGAGAAACAGTGAAGGGCGATATATAGTGAGATTACCATTCAAACATTCAGATCCAGAATGTAGGTATGGAAAGTCCAAGGAGATAGCTTTAAGAAGGTATCAATTATTAGAAAGAAAACTGAAGAAAAACCCATCTTTAAAAGAACGATACACAGATGTTCTAGAGGATTACATAGAGCAAAATCACATGGAGAAGATAGTAGAAAGTAAGGAAGTTGAAAGTTCTTGCGCAGTTTATCTTCCTCACCACGCAATAGTGAGGGAAGATAAAGAAACAACTAAGGTGAGAGTAGTTTTTGATGCGTCGTGTAAAGGTATGAACAACATATCCTTAAATGACACATTACTAGTAGGTCCAAAACTACAACAGGACTTAAGACACATTTTAATGAGGTGGAGAATTCATCGATACTGCATTGTCGCAGATCTGAAGCAAATGTATCGACAAGTTCTTGTAAATGATCAGGATACCGATTTTCAAAGAATTGTATGGCGAAAAAATCCTGGTCAACCTATTGAATATTTTAGACTTTTGAGGCTTACGTTTGGGACTGCTTGCGCACCATATCTAGCAGTGAAATCGCTCCAACAAGTGGCAAAGGACGAGCAATTCAAATATATTCTAGCATCTAAGATTACACTAGAAGATTATTATATGGATGACTTATTAACGGGTTGCGAGACCGAGACAGAAGCTACAGAAATTTATGAAGAAATGAATAAGCTAATGAATGCTGGCGGATTTCAACTCCAGAAATGGTGCAGCAATAGTCAAAAATTGTTGGATCATATTGATAAGGAGAATCTGAGTACTAATCAATCATTCGTTTTTAAGTCAAACAACATAGTGAAAGTGTTAGGAATTGCATGGAATAAAACATCTGATAGTTTTCAGTATACTTACAAGTTACCAGAATTAGATAAATCAGTTACAAAACGCAAGATTTTGTCAGAAATCGCTCGGCTTTACGATCCCATGGGTTGGATAGCTCCAACGATTATTGTCGCCAAGATATTTATTCAGAAATTGTGGAAGTCTGGTTTAGATTGGGACGATCAAGTCACGCCTGAGCTACAATCTGAGTGGCTTAAATTTAGGACTGTGTTACACGAGGTGAATAATATTGTAATTCCACGATGGTTAAACACAAAGAAAAACGCTTCGTTGGAATTACATGTTTTCGCCGACGCATCACAAAGGGCATATGCTGCGGCAGTATATCTGAAAAGTAAAAATATCGAGGGTGTTCATGTGAGATTAGTGACTGCAAAAACGAAGGTTGCTCCTATTGAGAAGGAAATATCAATTCCAAGAATGGAACTGTGCTGCTATGCTGGCCGCCAGGCTGATTAATGAAGTATCACAAATACTACACGTTCCCAAAGAGAATCTCTTTGCATGGTCAGATTCAACTGTAGTACTTGCTTGGTTGAGAGGAGAACCCAGCCGATGGACAACATTCGTGAGTAACAGAGTATCTGAGATTTTGACCATATTAGATAGTGAGCAATGGAATCATGTTGGCTCAAGTCAAAATCCCGCAGATTGTGCCTCAAGAGGTATGACTATCTCTGAACTGACGAATCACAATTTGTGGTGGAATGGACCTGACTTCCTTTGGCAACTGAACGAGTACAAAGTTGAGCAGAACTTTGTAACAAATCAAGAAGAGAGAACCTTAAAGATTTTATCTGCTACATTTCAAATCAAAGAGGAATTCATATGGACAAAATTCTCTAACTTATTAAAATTATTAAGAGTTTTGTCTTATTGTAGAAAGTTTCTTCAACTAAAATTACCAAAAGGAAAAAGGATGATTAATAAAATTGTAACTACAGATGAGATGGATAAAGTTTTACAAATATGTGTAAAAGGAAGTCAAGAGATGTATTATGAGGATGAAATAAAGCAACTAAAATCTCAAGCCTATATCATTAAGCGAAGCTCACTTCATACACTTTCTCCATTTCTAGACGGAAATGGAATTATGAGAGTAGGTGGCCGAATAACCCAAAGCCAAGAAGGTTTCGATAAGAAACATCCCATAATTATACCTAGTGAAAGTCATATCACTAAATTAATAGTTTTGAATGCCCATCACAAAACCTTAAATGGCGGACCACAGCTCATGTTAAATTTTTTAAGAGCCAAGTATTGGATCATTCGTGCTAGAGAGCGTGTTAAAAAGTGTTACAGAGAATGTGTATCTTGCGCGAGGTATTCTCGCCAAAACAACAATCAACTTATGGGACAACTTCCAAAGGCAAGAGTGACACCAGAAAAGCCCTTTCGATCTTCTGGGGTAGATTTCACCGGTCATATAAATGTTCGTTTTTCACCAGGGAGAGGTTCAAGATCGTACAAAGGATACATTTGTGTTTTCATTTGTATGGTCACACGGGCGATACATTTAGAAGCCGTGTCGGATTTGACTACAGCAGGATTTATTGCTGCGTTTCGAAGGTTCGTGTCCAGAAGAGGACATTGTCAACATTTATACTCCGATAACGGAACTAACTTTATAGGAGCTGAAAAGAATTGCGAGATATGTTAGTACAAGCTAGATCGAAGCAACATAGTGAAATCGTCCAATTGTTGGCAAATGAAGGTACCTCGTGGCACTTCATACCGCCTCAAGCACCGAACTTCGGAGGTCTCTGGGAAGCTGCTGTGCGATCCACAAAGACTCACTTGAAAAGAGTAATTGGAGTTTCTACACTTACTTTCGAAGAGCTTTCAACAGTTCTTGCTCAAATAGAAGCTTGTTTGAATTCGCGTCCAATATCTTGTTTAAGCGATAATCCAGATGATCCGTTACCGCTGACACCAGGACATTTTTTAGTTGGAGAGCCGCTAGTAACAATTCCAGATGAGAATTACGCAGAGTCGACAAGAGTTTCAGGCCTTCAGAGGTGGAAACTAACACAGAAGATGGTTAATGATTTCTGGCGTAAATGGTCTGAGGAATATTTGGTGAACTTAAATCAAAGGTATAAATGGACAACTAAAAGAGCTGAGCCAGAGATTGATGATATTGTAGTTATAAGAGATCAAAATATGCCACCTGCGAAGTGGTTATTGGCCAGAGTAATTGAAAAGCATCCAGGAACGGATGGTATTACGCGTGTAGTAACGTTAAAACAAAAATGGAACGTGCAAAGACCATGTAACAAGCTTTGTTTGTTACCTAAGTCAGAGAGTTAGAGTTTTATTAATTCTGTTGAAATAATAAGTATTTTTTTTTGCCTTTAAGCTGTGTAGATAATGAGTTATGGTTTGTTTTTCTTAAGAAAGTGATATAATTTGCTTTAATTTCTTTTATGTATAAAAATTGTGTTGCTAAACCTTCCCGTCTTATGTTTCTTAAAATAAGCCATTACGGTGGGCGGCTGAATGTCATTTCTTTTTTGAATATATTTTAATGAGTTGAGTTATTCTAAATAGAGTGTTGTTATGTGTTATCTTAAAATGTATTTTGGTATAGATTATTGTGTTCTTAATAATGTAAAAAGAAAGAACGGAGTTCTTTGGTGGGCGGGATGTTTAATCTGTAAATAATTATGTAAGATAATATAGCAAAATATAGTTTATATCGTCAAACTAGATGGCACTAGTCATAATGTAGTACACGATATGGTTTCACCTTTCGAATGTTTATGTATTGTTTTCTGTGATTGTCAATAAAGGAGTATTTTTGAGTGCACAGTGTGATGTCTAATTAGAGCGCGCGGACGAGTCGACAAAAGCCTTCTCTCATTTTTTGAAAGGGCTTTGAAGCCGGGAAGAGTCCGCAAGGTCAGTGCTGATGAGCAGGTTTTTTATTTGGTTGCGATGCCTCTATCCCACTACTGAACTATGCGATAACATGAAGAGATAAATCTAGGCATTAGTAAGGTTGTGTTTTTTTTTCTCTTTGCTTATTTCTGATATTTTTTAGTAGATGAATATTTTTTAATTGTTGCTGATTCATGCATTTTATTGCATAAAAAAGCAACAACAAAAAAAATATTTTTAATCAAACAATGTTTTTTTTTAATTAAGCCATTAATTACGGATGTTACTGCGTTGAATTTTTGTTTTTCTGGTCCTCCCGTGACCGCGGCCGCAGAAAAGCTCATGAAACGTCGGGAATATAAAAATAAAAATTAAACGGCATAAAATCCGTAAGTAATAGTTACATTTCAAATGTGTAGTGTTCGGGGAAATTTAAAAATAATGTTTTTTTTCTTTTTAATAAAAATTGTGCTGTATATGTACCGTGAATAAATTGTTTTCTCTCTTTCTTTTTATTCAAACCCAATGCCCAGCCGCTGAACTACCAGAGCTTTGAATAAAATATCAGTATACATCAAAAGCTTATGCAGATTTAACAGAAGTAAATAAAGTTATAAAAAAAAGCTTTACGTTGAAATACATTTTCACATTTCTATGTTTACACTGATGCCTCTGTCTATATGTATAATAATCTTCGAAGCGGCTCTGAATTTCAAAACGATTTCCGCAAATTAAGCAGGGCATTAGGAAGCTGGTATCAATTTCGGAAGTCTTAGTTGATTCGTCACGACAGCGAGGAGAGACATTGGGGTCGGTAATGAAGTCGAGATTGCAGCTTTGTCGCTAATAAAGCGCTTGATTGTTAAATAAATCCTGTAAATGGAATATCGACTTTGTGCCCCATAATAGCTTTAGCAATGACAAGGTTTTGATTTAGGAATATTATATCTTATAAAATCTACATTGTTCGCTAAGGTTGGCAAAATTTGAAAAAAAAAAATGTTTTCTAAATTTATGATATCTCTAATTGAGAAGTCTAATGTAAGTGTGTGACGTTCCAAATTTATAATCTGTAGCTGCTGTAAAACTACTTCAAGTCTGTGGTCGTCAGTATCATAGAGGTCAAAACGCCCGGTCAATCCTCGTTCTGGCAAGAGCAATGAGCAATTAGCTCAGCTCCAGCAGCTGTATTCGGAGCAGCGCACACATGTCCAACTAGGACACGTATCAACCCTGACTAGGGGCCTTCTTTTCCTTCAATGTCTTGGGCTTTTTAAAGCCCCTTAGACGGGTCTACTCGTAAGGTCATACCACTCTGCAAGACCACCTTGGTGATCCGCGGGCTACTGGCCACGAAGGCAGCGATGCAACAATGGTGCAGGGACGGTACTTTGCTCCATTAACTGAAAACTATGAGCATTCTACAGTATAGAGCTCTTTACCACGACCTAACCGTTACTAAATAATGAGATAATAAATTTTACTAGACCTACTTGACTAGTAAATATTTGACTTGACTTAATAACTAGTAAATACTAACACACAACGTCACAACATGTGTATAGGGGTAGGCAGAGATTATTGACTTTCGACATCATAGTTTTCGCCTTACTGGGAGACCGAAGGTGAAGGGTTTGCTCTCGGAGATTGCTCTTAAGGGATTTCCTTTAGTCGCCAGGTACGACACCCACTAGTGTGGAGACGGTGGTAGATTCTAACGCCAACACCACAAGGGAAAGTCACCATGATATGATATTATATTTCAATGAACGTACGACTTTATAAAATAAAACACAAACGTGCGAAATAAATGTATAGTCCCGACGGGTGATTTATAATTTTGTCAAACTTGAGTGTTTACGGTATGACAAATGCGTCTTAGACCCTTTACGCTGACGGAGGCTCCGCTTTCGCCCTTAGCCCTCATTTTTTCTTTTTAGATGAATATATATATATGATATATAGATATTATATATGATAGAGCGCTCGTTGCCCCCAAACGAGCGTGCGGCTCACCTGATGGTAAGTGATCACCGACGCCCACGAACATCCAGAACACCAGAGGAGCTACGGATGCGCTGCCGGCCTTTAAGAAAGGAATAGGCTCTTTTCTTGAAGGTCCCTAAGTCGTAACTGTTCGGAAATACTGCTGGCGACAGCAGAATCCACAAAGTCGAAGGTTTAAAAAAATTACATTCCGTGAACAGTTTACGCCCTAAAATAGTTACTATTAGAATACTTCTTTCTTTTTATGGCTCGCTTTTAATAACATACGCACTTGAGTGTTCTGGCTTCAGCCTCAGGTGCAGGCACCGTATGTGTGTGATTGGGCCCAACGGGGAAGGATGACGTCTTGAAGCAACTGGCTTATCACAAAAATTTAAAAAAAAATGGAGGACATTCAAAATCTGTAGTCTACACGTAGTGGCGTGGTGAACGGGGCCCAATCAAATAACAGAGATTACACCGGTGCCCACCAGTGGGAACTTTACATACAGCTACTCCTTCAGCATCTTCTTATTCACTGCTCAACTAAGGCTTCTCAAAGGAAGCGCTAGCAAAATTCCGCATATGTTGTTTTTTTATGGAAAAGGCGGCAAACGAGCTGGCGGTTCACCTGTCGGTACGTGAATACCGTCGCCCACGTACGTCTGCAACACTAGAGGTGCTGCAGGTACGTTGCCGGCCTTTAAGAAAGGAATAGGCTCTTTTCTTGAAGGTCCCTAAGTCGTAACTGTTCGGAAATACTGCTGGCGACAGCAGAATCCACAAAGTCGAAGGTTTAAAAATTACATTCCGTGAACAGTTTACGCCCTAAAATAGTTACTATTAGAATACTTCTTTCTTTTTATGGCTCGCTTTTAATAACATACGCACTTGAGTGTTCTGGCTTCAGCCTCAGGTGCAGGCACCGTATGTGTGTGATTGGGCCCAACGGGGAAGGATGACGTCTTGAAGCAACTGGCTTATCACAAAATTTAAAAATATATGAGAATGTGTAACGTTGTGCGTATTTGACAAACGCCGATCGAAACATCACTATCATCATCATCATCATCATCATCATCATCATCATCATCATCATCATCATCATCATCATCATCATCATCATCATCATCATCATCATCATCATCATCATCATCATCATCATCATCATCATCATCATCATCATCATCATCACTTCATCATTATCACCAGTAACTCTTAAAGCCTAGTAAACTCTAAAGCTCTAAGAGCCGTGGTAGCCTCGTGGTCAGGGCGCTCCCTTTAGTTTCATAACGCGAGTGACCAGGGATCGATCCCCGGTGGCCGGCACCACTACAATTGTTAATAGCAATTTTAAGTGCTGCATTAACCAAGTGCGCTGTGGTGAAGGAAAATATCGTGAGGAAACCTGTATGTCTGAGAAATAATACAAAAATTATAATTTCGAGGATATGTGAAGCCCGCTCAGATATTTGAGGAAGAGGCTTTTGCCCAGCAGTGCGTACTGATAGGCTGCTACTTCTCCAATGTCTGAAAATCCTCCTCCAAAATCCAATGATGGCGGAAAATCTATCCGTATTTCGTGAACGCCAATCCCGCAGAGCCGCCTGCCGGCGAGCTGTGTATGACCAAACATTTCGAGAGATGCATGCGATCAGAAGGACATTCTTTGTAATATATTTTTGAGATAGATTGAAGAAGAAAGAAAGAAAGAAACACATTTATCGGGCAATCACACAACAAAACACAAAATAAAAAAGTGTAATTTGTTGTGCGATGTCCAAAAAGTTCCCGTCTCAGTGATACCACAGCACTGTTTTTCAGTCGGGTCCTTCATTGAATTCACGAACAACCGGACTAGAAGCATATTGTACATAGTACAACGATATAACATAAAAAAATATTAAATATAAATTGTAAAAACTATTAAAATTGTGTGTATAACTATTATTACTAATTAAGCACGAGAAAAAAAACGTTATTAGTAAAAATGGCCGGGTGGGCTTCGCCACGCTGCTCCAGTGCTGGTTGGCGGAAGTAAGAATTTTTTTTTTATTGTTATTCCTCACGATGTTTTCCTTCGCCGCCGAGCACGTTGTGAATTCAGCACTGAGAATTGCTGTCGACAATTTTATTTATGCCGGCATCGGGGATCGAAGGCAGATCACTACGCGTACTACGATATTAAAGCGAAAGCGAAGCGAAGCTCTTACTTGATACGAACAGTTTTAATGATGATCATTTCGTTCCCTGCAATACAAGTCCAAGTCCACCGATGTGATTCCCCGGGTGCATTACCGCTTTAATATATATATATAGAACATTACCATCGAGGCCCCGTGCCCCATTCGCGTATTAAATATTTACGAGGCGTTTCCGAACTACGCCGCCGTGCCGATATATTTCCCAATAGAGTTCTAAATAAATATTCGCGAATTTAGAAATTCGAACCGAATCTTTCGTACGTTTCTTTGGTAGAGCCAAGCAGTGGCATTTGCTGCTGCTCGAATGGACCGGCTCGACTGTTGTAGTGCCACGGCATCGCAGAATAACGGCGTGAAGTAGAGGCATCTTGTGCTTCTGCGTTTCGTTCGGTGAGTGAGGTAACCGGAAGCCCACTCCCTCCTTTCTCCCAGGGTTGACTGGTAGAGAATGCCTCATGGCATTAAGTTCGTCTACTGTATCCCATATTTTAAGGTGTTTGCAATTAAGAATAACTAAATAAGGGACCTCCTGAACCTATGTAATTTTACGACTCATGCGAGGAAGCATTTTCCACTATGCGATTACATGGCTCCCACTTCCCTTTAATCTCCCCAATGTCCTGTTAATTCACCTGCAGCTCCTCAGGTGTTGCAGATGCACGTGGGCGTCGGTATTCACTCACCACCAGGTTACGACCGCTTGCTCGTTCGCCTGGTTTAAACTAGTCCTTGTTTATCAGCGGGTAGAAGTCGACTGTTGTACATAATCCTTTCCACCCTTAATCCTTTAAACCCTTACAGAGGTTGGCATTCCGCTGGGCATGGGAGATTTATTCACAGTCGATGCGGATTTACGTTTGATCGGATTTTCCGAAAAAGTAGTTTATTTATTTATTAAGGATTACCAACAAGTTTAACACATAACAAATTATTTTTTATATAAAAATGTTTTTTTTTTTAAAAAAGCCATGTGCCGCCTTACTTAAAGGCAACCACGGAAAGCCAGTAGACACAGTCTAGTAAAGTTAAATGAATATTAATATTAATCAGGTCAATTGCTTATCTAAAGTAACACCATAACAAAGAAAGGTAATAACAAAAATAATGAAATAATGAAACAGTTAAGAAACCTACGATTTTCTTCTATAATAGTTATTGTAGTGTTTATTGTAACTGAATGAAAATTGTAATGTCTATATGTGTTTTATGTATTCGGTTTCTGAATACTTTTCCGTTGTAAAACAGCGATCTGAGAAAATATTGAAGTGAATTCGTTGAATGTACGCTTCAATATATACTACTATTTATTTTTTAGCGTGGTAGAGCCAAGCGGCGGCTTTAGCTGCCGCTCGAATGGGCCGGCTCGACCGGATTGATACCACGGCCTCGCAGAATACCGGCGTGAAGTAGAGGCATCTTGTGTTTCTGCGTTTCGTTCGGTGAGTGAGGTAACCGGAGGCCCACACCCCCTCCCTATTCCTCTCCTCTTCCCTCCCATCTTCCAAATATCCTTAAATACCAGCAACGCACCTGCAGCATCTATGGTGTTGCAGATGTATGTAGGCGACGGTAAGCATTTCCCATAAGGTGAACCGCTTGCTCGTTTGCCGTCTTTACCATAATAAAATAATAATTATATGTGACGTTATATTACGTTATACGGTTTGAGATTTGTTTTAATAATTGTTCACACCTGACCTTTTAAATTTAATCATCTCCGCTCGAGGCCGCTCATAGTAGCCCATAGCATATGGTGTCGATAATGCAGGACAAATGAGTATAAAGCAAACACAGAGGTATTCGCTAGTCTAAATCTTCGAGATGTTACGCTTACGCGATCAGGTTACATGAAGAGATAATTGTTAAATTACGATGTTGAGTTAACCCGTTGAAGCAAAAGCTAAAAAAGCTACAAGCTTTTGATTGTTATCCGCAAGATGTCGTCGCAGTCGGAATCTTCATCATCCTTATGTGCATATATGTTATGATACATAATATAATATAATATAATGTGGTACGTTCAATTATGCATAAGTTCAATTACGTGGACTGTTGAACAGATTATATAACCACGATAATATCTCCAATGCATAATTTAGCTCGTTAGTGCAATATGATGATTGATCAATATTGTCAAAACTCACGCCGATCATCACTAAGGGGATAGACAGAGGTGGTAAACTAGCCAATTGACAGAATTCGAAGACAGTAGGAGCAATCGCTCTCATTAAAATTGTATTTGGTACATGTAACTCGATATGTTCTCAAACCGCGATGTGTGATAATGTACTAAATATTTGGAAATTAACTGTGTGGTGGGATGGTGGGTGTGCTTTGCCGAGGAGCCCCAGCTAGTAGGTACCACCTTCTCACTTATTCCTTTCGCTGAAACAACAAGCCCGGCAAACAGCACCGGAGCAGGGTGGCGGGCTTCACATAACCTCGAAATCATATTGGTATTGACAATTGACACCGGGGAACGAACCCGGCTCGCTGGCGCTCTATGAAACTCAAGCGTGTACCCTAACCACTAGGCTACCACGGCTCTTATGTGCACCTCACGTCACGGCACGTCACGGCGTCTGTGTACCGACCGTTGTTTTATTTTATTTTTCTTAAAAAAACGTTGGCTTCCGCTGTAGGAATTTCTCCTGTGTCGCGGAGGCAGTTTACATGCATGCATTGCACAAGGACAAACACCCAGACCGGGAGTTGTTACTTTGTAGTCCATACAGATACTAATCCCGTGTGGGAATCGAACCCGCGACCCACAGCGCCGCAGCTTAACGCTTAGCCACTAAGCCACCGAGCCGTCGATCACAAGATCACAATATCAATCACAATATCAGATCTAGACACATACTAGTCCATTCATCATTCAAACAAAGTAATCTATATTCCACCTGGTGTCGTTCGGTACGCATCGTAAGCGATAGCATTTGTCTCCGGGAGGAGATAAAAAGATACGAATATACAGATCTGTAGGAGGCAATCCGTCACCCCGGATGCTATCTTGCAGGATGCTGGGAACGATTCCTTTTAGTTTTTCCTTTCTTGTTAAAAGCGAACAAAAGACCTGCGAGGTGGAAGAAAATAAAAAATCCTTTATATTCAACAGCCAAGGGTTCCTTCCATTTTAAGTACGTAACGTAATCTATTGTTTGAAACTAAACTATTATTAACGGATATTTTTTTTTTAAATCACGAGACCTCGGGTGCAGCACGAGTGGTCACGAGGCGACTGAGGTGTTTAACGTCCCGATGTCCACAGAAAGAAAGGGGGAACGGGGAGTGGCCGCAATTAGTCAGGAGGGAGACATCATCAATGTTTGGCTAGACGTGAATAATGCCTCCCCCTCCCACCGCCATCCCCCAGCTGTACTGTCGCTTAGGGCTCTGAGGTACGCGCCGTATCGTTGTATCAAATTAAATTTAACGCTACGTTTGTGGATCGTCAATATCCATCGAATTCCCACAGGAATATAATCCAAAATTGGAATTAGATTAAGCGTGCCGTTGCGTTTGGAAATTTAACCGAAATCCGGTTCTAAATGCCGATCATAGTGGTGATTTAAATTAGTACGCCTGAGCTTATTCTCTGTTTAGGAGCGGCAGTAGAGAAATCCACTCGGTGGTGGATTCCCTCTCTGCGTAGGAGTCGTCTGAGTGGGTGCCACCCTAGTACTCATTTCCGGCGACCTACACTGCAACTACTGTTATATTCCGGTTTGCAGGACATAGGGAGCCAGCCACCGACCCCCATGACTCATCCTGTGGGGGTCTTATACGTGGACCGACAGTCAGTTTTGTTTTCTAAATATATTTGACAGAAATTGCATACCACATGTATAACACTCACCCCTTCCCCACAGAATTAGACAGAGATAGCGGATTTCGGGACATAGTACAGCAAAACGGACTTACGCAGCTTATTGTTCACCTCTCCGGGAGATAGAAAGTGAAGGATGGCCAGTCTCGTAACTAGGTTCGATCTTGGAGAATAACAATAACCTATCAAAGCTTTTTCCTATACGCAAGTATATATCTTACGTTTTCACTCTACAGCGGACCTCTAAAAAATATTAATCCAATATTTGCTTATCGATAAACAAAACCATGTATTGGCTGTGTTTAGTGAAATATGTTTGTGGTGTTTTTTTTTATGGAAAAGCCGGCAAACGAGCAAGCAGTTCACCTGATGGTAAGTGATTACCGTCGCCCGCGTACATTCGCAACACTAGGGGTGCCGCAGGTGCGTTGCCGGCCTTTAACGGTGGAGGGGGATGGGAAGAGAATGTGGGCCTCCAGTTACCTCACTCACCGAACGAAACGCAGAAACACAAGATCGCCTCTACTTCGCGCCGGTATTCCGCGAGGCCGTGGTACCAATCCGGTCAAGCCAGCCCGTTCTAGCAGCAGCAAAAGCCGCCGCTTGGCTCTACCACGTTTAATCGTGGTGTGCGGTGAAGGTCCCAGGATTGATGATGTCCACGTCACATAGAATCAGAACCCAATCTGCACTATACCAGCGACATGCGGTGGCAGTTCCTTGTGAGAATCGCACTTACCCTTTTCACACACACATAGTTTCACGTAAATATTAACGAACATATAACCAGTACTTTAAAATATTCAGAAGCTCCTTGTCAGAGTAGCGGTTAAATTCTTTAGCTCTCGCAAGAGCATGATAACAAAATTTACTCGTTAGCAAGCGAAGGAATATTATATATAAGAAGCACATTTTACCGGGTCCGAAAAAAGGGTCCCCCCCGCGGGAAATCACGAGCTGCCGGAGATTCTTGGGTTAAAAGTATGGCCCGCGGCGACATAGACCTTTACACTGCTCAAAATGTTTAAATGGAAGCGTGTTTTTAAGGGTTCCTTGCGTCCGTCCGTCCGTCCTTCTGTTCGTCTGTCCTACCTTTAAAGCTTTGTATATTTTGAACCGTAATAGGTAGGGGATTTAATGGCGGATATCCTAACAAATAATAAAAAACACCAACAGTAAAAATTAACGATACAACATACAAGTCTTATAAAGGTTACATTTAAGTAGCGTTACGTAAACATAAAAACTGTAACCCTGAAGTAAAACAATAAACAATAAAAACTGGCCAAGTGAATGTGAAACTGAATGCTTCATGCATTTTTATTCTCTTGCACAGAACCCCCGGCGCGCGTGTCCGACTCGAGCATGGCTGATTTTTATTTAATGCTTTTAGAAGTCACATTTTTCTTCGCTGTTTTTTTTTTGAAAGGTGGCTGCATATGAGTCTGCTGCTTTCAATTTTCCCGCAAGCGTCACAAGAGCTAATTAAGAGAATAGCCATGAAAATATCAGCAACATTCCCAGCGACAAGGCATATCATGGCCAATTTCTACCCCAACGTCTGCATGGTCAGATATAGTTACTGACAGAATCTGTCAAGGTAGGTATTTTTTTTAATATGCGTGGCTACGTGGTGGTATACTGAAGGGCTTTACCTTCAGTATACCACCACGTAGTCATGTTAAATATATCCAGCGAAGCTTTAACCGTTGTCAAATAGTAAAAGCATTAGGGGAATAATAAAGAAACCGTGTAGACTTCGATGAATTTTCATAATGTCAATTCCGTGTCGATTGTTCACAGGCGGCGACGTAATGGGGATCGGTTACATGAATAAAAGGTTCCATTTGTACGGACGCCATAACATTTGCATGTCCAGTCGAATAGTGATGTGATAAATGGGGGAAGAATAAGTAATCATTCAATACCCTAAATATAATATAATGGATACGGTTTTTTTTATTTATATAGTGTAATAGATATCGTTTTTCATTTACAATCTATTATTTAACTGTACTCGTTGATATGTTTGGGTGGAATATTGCAACTGATTATAACTCGTTTCCCCTCAAACGATTGACCGGAAGATAGCTTAAAAAGCTCTCGCATTGTGTCACGACGTACTCTCTGAATACTCTAAGCACTATTAAATACGTTCAGCCAACTTAGAACTTGTGTACTTATCACACAATCAATATTCTTTAGTGGGAACCTGATTGGAATCAGCTAATAAATTAAATTAAATCAAAGACGTCGATCTTTTTCTTATGGACGGCGACCTCAGGAAGCAGTGCGCGGTCTGCGTAGATCGGACCAAAAATTAATAATTCGACCGCCGATGGTACCCGAGATAACTATGGACATCGGGAGGTAAACGAAAACCTCAGTCACGCCGTGACCATGGGTATTCACAAAAATCTTGGTGAAAGAAAAGTTTTTTTTATGGGAAAGGCGGCAAACGAGCAAGCGGAAGGGATTGTAAGGTAACACACTTGATGTTAAGTGATTACCGTCGCCCAAGTACCACTGCAACACCAGAGCTGCTGCAGGTGCGTTGCCAGCATTTAAGGGTATTTGGGAGATGAGAGGTAAGATTAAGAGGGGGGTGGGATCAGGCCTCCGGTTATCTCACTCACCGAACGAAACACAGAAGCACAAGATGCTTCTACTTCACGCCGGTATTCTGTGAGGCCGTGATACTAACCCGGTCGAGCCGGCCAATTCGAGCAGCAGCAAAAGCCGCCGCTTGGCTCTACCATAAAGGAAAATTAGCAGCCTACTGGGTAAAGACTTCCTCACATTTGACATTGCGTTCACCAAGCCGTCTGCACGAACGTGGTGAGTCAGAACAAACCCTCGTAAAGCTTTAAGCCAGCTTACCGGCGCTTTGGAGAGATCTAAGTTCAGATGACTGACCCTGTCCCTGACATGTCCAGGGTTGACTGGTAGAGAATGCCAAAAGGCATTAAGTCCGCCCATTGTATTCCTTTTTTTTAAGGGCACAATAAAGAATAAATAAATAAATAAATGTTCAGATGTCAGAAGTATTGTTGTATAATATGTATATTTATTTATTTATACTTCATTGTGTACACGAATAGGATTAGAAAAGGCGTACATAATACCTTTTGGCATTCTCTGCCAGTCAACCCAGGGCGTGAAGAAATATTGTGACATTAAGGTACATCAAATTTAAAATTATATCAATAGGCACAATCGAGAACTATAATTAAAACCTATTTAAATGTATAGGTATACTTATGTCACTCTCTCACAAACACATACATACATAGAAACACAAACATTTATACATATTAAATATTATATTTTAGTTAAAAGTATTTTAATATCGGTTTAAAGTACACTGTCTTACATGAACTCGGTACACTCCCGTTCATAAATCTTAATAAAAACTTTAAAGCTTTCGTTTTTGTACCGTCAAGGCATCAATCTATTACAACCACTACGAGACGGCAAACGATATTTTTATCTGAAGATATCCAAACTTTTTTCTCCACGTCCCGACATAAATTAAGATGATACGTTATATTTTATCCTCGTGTAAAATATGCTTTTTATTCTTCAATAAATCTGTGGGTTTCATCTCCATATGTTATTACACATCGACGCACAAACTTACAGAACGCCAACGATTTTTCACCCCAAGTTAGGTTACTCACGATGACATGAGCTATTTTATGATAACAGCTTCCCAGATGATTTACATAAGCTTGTTGAAAATAAGGTTCAATGTAAAATATATTCACAAGATGGATTTCATTACAGTGAAATGTGTTTGTATAGATTATACTTTAAGCGACGTACAGAAACAGAGGTTGATAATATATTGAATTTTTGAATCCTAGAATTTTAAACTAAAAGGTAGTTTATATATGTTGATAATTTAAGAAAGCAATTGTATGTAGCAATATAACTATGTTATTAATTTTTCGGAACTGGCTCTAACGATTTGAAAGAAATTTTGTATTTATATAATGTTTTAAATTTCTAGTTTATCTAGATAGGTCGCGTCCGGGAGAAAATTTAGTTTTCACATAAATAATTTCTTACGCCATCTCATATAATATCTTATGTCAGCTATTCAGCAAAAGATGTCACTGCGCTACATCGTTTGTGTGGCTGTTTAGGAGACAGAACTGGTCAAGGAACCAAAGTACTATATTTTATATACGTTAGGATTACTGTGCAACACTCTGCAACTCCATTGCCTCCCGTAAGTTCAACAAAGAGAATATGGACGTCAAACATGTACGGAAAGTAACTTATAAGTATTAAACTTTAGCCTCTGAATCAAGAGACGTGAGTTCGATCCCCAGAGTGGAGATCACGTACCAATGACTTATTCTATATATTCTGTTTTTATATTAACACTGTATAAGTGAGGAGAGAGGTAAAGCCAATGGGATTGCACGCAGGGGTTATCGTTATACGCCACAAGAAATGTCACAATAATTCCCCGTTAAAATTATTTCGTGTCTTTCTGTGTTTCGTTAATCTATGGCATTATCCTTATCAATAAACGAAACCAGGTCATGGATGTGAAAAATTACGCGGTATGATTTTATCGAAATATCTATATGACCAGATATGGCACAGTTATGCCCGGAATGACCCCAACAGAAGAACTACACTAAAGAAGAAAGAGATAGAGAGAGAAAGATATCTAATACCACTAGTATACCGCAATAACTTTATACGCAATAAATTTATCAATAGATATAACAGCAATGGTTGTTGTCAAAAAAAACTTTTTAGGAAGTTTAATGAGTTTTTTTTTCCACTAACAAATAAAATAGATCGAGGATTTCGAAAGCTTTCCGAAGTGAAATTAAGAAACAGCTCATTAATAATTAATGAGATGAACAGGAATCTTCGAAAGTAATTAACAACAAACAGATCTAATTCACGTAATCGTTGGCAATCCGCAGCCTGATCCATTAATAAGTTTCAGGTTAAATTAACAAATTAAGTTCATTAATTTAACTTTTTTCTATATTCCTTAATCTGTGCAACAAAACTTGAGTTTCTTTTATTGAAATTCGCCGAGACTATATATACAAACCAGAACTATAAATGAATCAAGATAAAACATTACAAAAATACCGCAGCGCTACGGAACGAATAACCTGTATTGTAATTTAGGTGACGCCCGAGGGGGGATGGGGTCGGGGGAGCGGACGGTGAAGTTCTCAACGGTGACCATCAAACACGCGAAATGCTCGTTTGCTTGTTAATTGATACAGTGGTTCCGTACGAAGCCAAGAAATGAGGGTAAATATGTGATTTAATAACTTAAAGTGGATTATAAACAATTCAGTTTTGATTGTATTTTTCATTGGGCGCATAAACTATGTATGTTGTAGCGACAGTATAAGCTCTCACAGTGGTGGTGTTTACCGGAGCTTACTGAGGAACGTTTGCTCGGACCGTACTGAGAGATGGTGAATCTGTTGTCTGTCTTACTGTACGGACTATATGACGACAAAAATGGTATATATTTTTCGAAAAACTCATTGGTAACCTACGAGCCCTCCTCGGAGAGAATCGAACTGGGTTTTCCTGTTTCAATGTCAGATCCGTTAACAACAACCCGTGTTGCAACTCTAGTAGTACTGGTAGAGCCAAGCTGGCCTGGTGGCTTTTGCTGCTGCTCGAATGGGCCGCCTCGACCGGTGTTATCACGGCTTATGTTAATATGTAATATCATGGCCGGCCCCGCAGAACACAGACGTGAAGTAGAAGCATCTTGCGCTTCGGCGTCTCGTTCAGTGAGCGTGGTAACCAGTGGCCCACTCCCCTCTCCCGAACTCACCCATCACCAAAATGTCCTAGAAAGCCGGCAACGCACCTGCAGATCCTCTGGCGTTGCAGATGTCGGCGGGTGACGGCAATCACTTACCATCAGGTGAGCCGCTTGCTCGTTTGCCGCCTTTACCATGAAAAAAAGAAAGGGATCACGTCATGAGATAGTGATGGGTCAGCATTGCCACAACGATGTTTTGCCAACTCAGCATCCCCGGGTGGTAGCGCAAGATCAACGGGGCGTTGTTTCCGAGCACGTCTGAAAATCACACTCGGTTTAGTCTCACGGAAGTCATCACTTAATTAAATAATAGTTAAAATAAAGTTTTTATGTATATATTCACGCCTTGTTCCCAACGGGGTAGGCAGATTCAATCTTCCTCCACTTGCTACGGTCCTGACATACGGCTTTCGCTTCTCCCACTTTCACCAATCTTCGCATGCATACTCGTTGGTTTAGAGTATTCTTGACCTGGCCTTTTTAGAACGTTTCGGATTTGATCGTGAAATGTTCGCCTAGGTCTTCCTCTCCCGACTCTACCATTTACACTCGTCTCATATATTTCTTTCGTCTACCTACTTTCATTCCTCCTCTCCATATGTCCACAAGTTTTTATCAATTTTAAAAACTAAATCGTCGCTCCCGGGAACTTGACAAGCTTGCAACTGAAATGATATTAGGAAAGCTTGAGTTCAATTCACAGCCGTTGCTCGCGTAAAGCTCAATTCGATATGGCGGCAGTACAATATCTACAAAGATGTTATTGCGAATTCGTGAATTCGAATTTTCAAAAGGAAATTGCATCGTGACGTAGAAAAGGAATTTAAATTCTCTTTTGAGTCGCGCACAGAGGTAAGGACTAGCTCCATCTCCCGCTGACGTCTAGCTGCATCCATTAAACTGTGACATCTTACACCAATTGTTTCTTATCCGACACTTAATTATGGTTATTAAGTAAAATTATGGGATTCTATTAAGATGTATTTGTAAAATTGGTGGCCTATTTTAGGCTGTGGTCCTGTGACAGCAGACAGACAAAGGTAGACAGACGAGTGGTTAGGTGATTTGTTTCCGATACAGGAGACTCAAGATCAAACCGTAAAAATATGGGGAGAGCTCGTTTTCGGGGGTTTTTCAAACTACATCATACAAATCCTAGAGTAAAGTGCGTTGAATCGACTAAAAGATAAATCGTTATTGGACAGACATGCTGTTTTTTTTTTGAGTTTTGTTAATGACTATGCGTAGGTTCAGCCGCGCGGTATCGTATATAATAAAATCAAGTGTGCCCTTGCTCATCATGGGTGACGTAAGAATTGACTAAGGGCTTCATAATAACATGGCAGTTCTATCAAATCTTATATATCTATCGGGCCACTTTTATATCAAATGCCTCTATCTCTCGGAGAGGTGAAAAATCAGACGAGAAAGGCCGTTTGACCGCGCTGAGTTGCAGCAAATAGAAATCAGTAACCAATTGGTTAAAACACTATTGCAGACAAATTAATATTATTATCTAAAATAAGTCCATTGCTGAAAACAGGCCTTTTACAAAGATTGCCACAAGGCACGGTCCTTAGTCATTTTACAAAGATTGCCACAAGGCATGGTCCTTAGTCATCTACATCCATAGACTTCCTGCAAGACAAGACTATTGTGCAGGACGTCACTCCATCTTGTGAGGGGCGGAGGGTGGGGCGGGGGTGTTCCATACCGCTACGTTCCTACTGCTTTGTCAGTTCTGCGAGCTATGTGGCCGGGCCGTTACCACTTCAGCTTTCCGATGCTAAACGCTATATCGGTTACCCTGGTTCTGCTGCGTCGATGCAGACTCGATTGCGTAGAGAAATACTGAACACATCATCCACGTCATCGCCGTCATCATCGCACGCACTGCACGTTAGTTACATCTTAATTGCAACATCCCATCCCTACTCTATCCTGAAACTACATACGTACCTCTTTCAGTCCCATGACTATCGCTTTACCCTACGTTAGTTTGACAACCTAAATTTATATCCCCCCATGCGACCCGCAGTTATGAATCGAATAATTAATTAAATTTTCACTTCCGCCCAATTATCCTCCCCTTCCCATTATCATCTGTAAAGCGTATTGTCTCCATTAAGGCGGGTCAGCGTCCCTGACTGCTGGGAATGTAACATTATCTATCATTGCTCCATTGTTCGATTCTGTAAGAGTCTGTAATCTTTGGTGCACAAATCCAATAATTTTGTGTCCAATTAGTTTGATTAATGACAGGCGATTACTAGACTTTCTTTAGCCTTATCTCTTTTCTCGTTCTAGTATCACCATTAATTAAAATAATATCTAAATCAGTCCAACGATAGATCGTGAGTTGTTTGAATTTCGTGATGTTTATTCATATAACAAAACACATCGATACCATCATTTAGTCATACCGTAGGAGTCAAGCCGTTCGTTTTATTTCCATAGCATCTCGTCTTGGGTTCGATTTCCGAGGCCGGCACCACTAATACTGTATAATAATAAAGTATTAGTGGTTACAATATTAATTTTTAGTGCTCGGGGGTGAAAGAAAACATCGTGAGGAAACCTGCATGTCTGAAAGATAATAGATAATATTATTTCGGGGAAATGTGGCGGCGCTAAAACCCCTGTGAGGAGGGCTTTGTCCAACAGTGGGACATTTACAGGCTGCTACTTTTACTTAATATATAACAAAACACAATTAGTGTTCGTCACACATTTGGCACAACTGAGCGTGCCCAAACGGGTATGTGCAACCTACTTTTCCAAATTCCGAGAGCGGGAGAACATAATAGGGTTACTTCCCGGAGATTATCACGAAAGTTTCAAGGCTTTTTTCCCTTACTCTCCTTTTACGATATTCACGGGGAGAAAAGGAGTAACAATTTCAGATATTTCGTATACATGTAAGTGTTTTTAATTGATATCTATAAGGTTTTAAGCCTTTGCGCTCTTTTGTAATATCAAAGAATTGTGAATTTTTAATTTAAGGTATTTAACGTGAAAACCCACCGCGCGCCAACCCGCGCTGGAGCAGCGTGTCGCGGCTCAGTTCCCTCGCGAAAATAGTTTCATTTCAAATAGGTTTTATTATTTCTCAGACACAGATTGCCTCACGATGTTTACATTCACCGCCGAGCACCTGGTAAATACCACACTTAAAATTGCTATTGCTATTTCAGTGGTGCCGGCACCGGAGATCGAACCCAGGTCACTCGCGTAGACCAAAGCGATCGTCCTGTCCTAACTACAACGGCTCTTATTACCTAATGACGGTTTATTTTACGTTATGTTTACGAACGATTGGGTTCACGGTCGATTCCAAAAGCTTTGGTTGCAATTACAATAAGCTCAGACTAAAAATGATACATACGTAAACGCAAAGATCTATAGAATACATCGATAAAATATGTTGCAATATGTACAAAATGGTCATGAATACATGGATTTGAAATGAAACTATAATTTACGGATTTTATCGCGTTTAATTTGGTTTTAATATTCTCGACGTTTCGGGGGGACAGAGGTGCTATACGTTCAAATGTCATAGTTAACTCGGGCTGCCTTCAGCTTTTATTTATTAAGTTTGGTCCGTACTACGCAGAATTTGCTCTCAGTATCGTGCAATTGCTCAGGTCGTGCAATTTGCTTGACTTTAGATTTCTGCCATCTTTTCTATTGAAATTAGGATGTTTTTATTTTCAAAAGCCTCTCGAATCATCCTTGCCAGGCATCGGTGTTCTTTTGCGAGGATTTGTGGTCTATCAAATCTGATGTAATGGTTGGGGCGATCAGGCGTCGGTGTTTCACGTCAGCTATGTGTTATTTCAGATCTTATGCCCTATGTGAGAGAGACCACATTCACAATCAAGCTTGTACACTCCTGCGTCTTATAGAGGGATATTGCTCTTGACAGGTGGTAAAAATTGACTTTGAAAAACGTTCCAACAGAATCCCACTTCAAGATATATCCAATCTATTCCGTAACGCCTCTGATACACGGTGCTATCCAGCAGGTGGTCGCTCAACTGTGGCCGGCTTCACTTCCAATGTGAAGTGTTCGCGTAATGGAATTTTAAGATCTTCACGACTTTCAAGTAGTGGACTATGAGCAGACAACACAGAAACAGAAAATCGATAGCTAAAATAAAATTGAGAGTGCAGTGTTTGTTAAAAATAACTTGGCAACGTTTCCGAAAGCAAGTCATAGTAGGCGTCCATAGAATATGTGTAGGCAAAAGCAACTCAATGCTCATGAACAAGAGTGCTCTCTGCATGGCACCCTAAATTTATAACAAACTTCCAAATGAATTAATGGAATTTATTTAAGAAAAGTTTGTGCAATATATTGACTCGAAAATGTTATTATAACGTTAATGAACTTTTGATGACTTCTGTTTTCTAATATTGACATTTTAGTAACAATCTTTTAATTTCTTGACATGTTTAATATTAATGACTAAACAATGTGACGATCTTCTAGCGAACATTTAAATATTTGCATACTCCGTTGAATAGAGTAGTAGAATATAACGAAGCAATATATAATTCACATCTGTAACATACCTATATTCCGCAAATAAATTATTATGATTATTATTAACTTTATTGTAAATTTAAAGAAGTTAAGTATACCTTCAAACCTTAGGCATCAATCATGCTGTGAAAATCTTTACATATTTTTCAAAGAATATTTGGGATGTATTAAAAGGAAATATTCCTTGGAAAATAAATAATAAACAGATACAAGTATCTTGCCGCTGTAACTGAAAACCCCACCGGGAACAGATGAAAGAATCATCTGAACGAGTCTGTCAATGTCGAGCTTCAGTTCACTCGAACGTTAATTGAGGAGAGACCTAATTCAGCGATACTTGGATTTTCAAAGCATTCGTTGGTTATTCTTTGATCATAAGATTTTTGAAACTAGCGAACGGCCCCGTCATGTACACATTTGTCTGTGCAAAGCCGGGGCTGGGACTCCGTGACGGACGGCTCCAAGCTCAAATGCAGAAGATGGTGCTTCTTGATACCGCTCGCATCGTCCCTAACTTTCCACACGAGTATATATCTATAACTGTAAATATAAATAACCCCACATAATAATTAATTACATATGAAACCCATAGAGAGAGTGAGATTACAGTTAACTGTGTGTAGCTTGGAGTATTAAAAAAAAACGTCCCCTCACTCCTACCGGTATGTACCGCCCATGCCCGGGGTAGCCAAAGCCGGTCTCGAATCAGGAGACAGGAGTCCGATCCCATACGTTGAAGGTTAGATAAAAGCGCTTGTGAAAGGACAAAAAGAATGTCCATTGAGCTGTATTCAGATTTTAATTCGTTCTTTGGCAAAACTTTGAGATTTATTAGACACGAGGATTTCGCTTCGTAAGTTCACTTCGGAGAAAACTTTTAATTTCCCCGAAGTGAACTTAAAAAAATTTAGAAATATAAAACTCTCGAGTATAGACGAGACTGCTGAGCGGATCAGAAATGGATTGGAACAGTTTTAGTGATTGATATTAACAATTTTAGTATTGCCGGTCACTAGGAATCGAACCCTGATCACTCGCGCTCTATGAAGCTAAAGCAAGCACCCCGACCACTAGACTACCACGGCTCTACCAATTCCGCATACAACGAATTAAATGATATGTAATGCCTAGTTCGAAAAGATAAACATCACATCCTCCCTCCCACAAATGCTTGCACTACTTATTAAACATCAATCACCAACACCATCACTGCCTCCTACTCTGACCAAGTTAGTATATACTGCACTACGTCACTGTCGGAACGTGGTTATGTCATAACTGTCACAGAATATATCTAATAGATTCGGATCGTCGTTCGTCGGCGTACTTTGAATACCCTGAAGATGCCTTAAGCCGAAACCGTTCTGAAAACTAAAAAAAAATGTGTTGTGAAACTACGTGGGAAAGAAATAATAATAATACTTTTATTAGAAATAAGCGTGTGCCTCAGTTCTTTCATTGATATGAAGAAATAACACCCCTTGAGAGGACCACGTGTTACAATATTAGCTTTAAGGTTTTAGTGCGCTGTAGAGCGGCTCTTGCTATTGCGCGAATGGGCCGGCTCGTCCGCCGTGGTACTGTAGCCTTGCGTAATAACGGCGTGAAGTAGAGGCATCTTACGCTTCTGCGTTTCGTACGGTGAGCGATGTTGCCGGAGGCCCTCTCCCCCCTCTTCCCTCTAACCCCTCCCAAAATATCTATCAAGGCGAACTGCACCTGCAGCTCCTCTGGTGTTGCAGATGTACGCGTGTGTCTTTAATCACTTATCCCATCATTATCATAAAAATGAAACGTAATTGAATTTCATACGATTACGTTACTTTTATTTATCGTCCGCTGCTTCGTTTTCACGTACATTTACACGTTTGTAAGTACTCAGTACTACGCGAACGTGCAACGTCGGCATGGATGCAGCGAGATGTTCAAAGCGAAAACAAAACTGTTTTTCTTTTATTGTAGCACCCACGAGTAGCTCTAGATTTTAAAAATTCTCTCACAATTCTCGCCTCGCCGCTGCTGTCGAACTGTTTGTTCAGACTTGCCGTCATTCGGTCCTATATTTTCATTCGATGCGGAAATTTAATGCGTTAATTAAGTTGCGGGCCTCCGGCTCGCGAGTCTCTACCGATGAAGCTGTAGAGGCCACTAGGCCAACAGCATATCAACCGTGGAGGGGCCGATCCCGAAATAACCAGTCACCGGAGACCGTGACGGGTAGGTGCGAGTACCTTTCCCCCACTAAACTAAAAAAAAAAAAAAATTATGCGTTACCTGTTTGTTAAGTTAAGTTTTAAAAAAAAACATTACAATTTGCTGTTCTTTTCCTATACGTCAATAGTTAGTATTGGGTACGTTACCAAAGACAACCTTAATTCTAACCGGGCCAATCCGTAATCTCTAATTTCAAAATGCAAAAGCAGCGGACAGTGACGTCTGTCACTACAACACAGATAATATATCGTCTATTTCCCTTAGCTCGAGAGAAAGGTGACACAGAAAATATTTTCACATTAGAATCGTTTTGAGAAATGCCCCATTGTTACACGTATCTAATACTTTTATTTATTAGATGTAGGGACTCTATTCCTTTCCCAGGAGTCGTCCGGATAGAGACAACTCTATGGGCTACTTACGTCACTAAGCAACAGTGCAACCGCTGTTGTGTTTCCGTTTCAAACTATAATTGCTATATAAATAACTACCAGTATAATTACAGGGTGCTTGGCATTCTATCCTAGTCCTCGGTGGCGACTGTAGCGTTCATCGTTTGAAGTTCCCCGCTGGTGTCCGTGGGTTAGAATACCTCCTATCAAGTTTTTTTTTTTTTTTGGAAAACGGGTCAAACGAGCCAACGGCTCACCGGATGGTAAGTGATCACAGACACTCACTTATATCTGCAACACCTGAGGAGCTGCAGATGCGATGCCGGCCTTCAAAGATATAGGAAAGGAAAGAGAGGAGGGAGAGTGAGTGGCCTTCGGTTACCTCACTCATCGAACGGAACGCAGATGCACAAGACGCCTCTTCATCACGCCGGTGTTCTGCGAGGCAGTGGTACAACCCCGGTCGAGACGGTCCATACGAGCAGCAGCAAAAGCAGCCGGTATGCTCTACCACGTAAAAAGTATTATACTGTTATATAATCAAAATCATGTAATTTACTTAATTTAAATATGCAATGCTCTATTAAATATGTATTATATTCTTTCTTCATTTTATTGTACGAAAAAAATCACCCCCACTTCTCTACTTACATATCTCCGTCCGAACAAGACATGAAGCAGTATATATCGTCTAAAATATTTCTAGAGCTCTGATCACTCCGTGAGAATTAATTTTTTTTAAACAATTAAAGTTACTGGCATAGATCAAAGTAAATATCAATGTCACGACCAACAGTGTGAAAATCCAATTACCAAGCGGTCGCGGAGCGATAATAATTTATTCCCTCCGAAGCAATCCTCGCGCCTAGGAGATAAGCTGTGTCCCCCCTCCAAGGAAACACGCCGCCTATCTAATGTATAGACTAACAGTTCTAGAATACTACGATTGTAGAAATCCGACACTACGTGAACCTTCCCAACACCAGAAGAGTTGCAGGTGCGTCGCCGGCCTTTGAGAAAGGAATAGGCTCTATTTTTTTAATGTCCCTCCCTCAGTTCAGAAATACTCTTAATAATAAAGTTCTTTTTTTTAAGCTCTTGTGACAACCCTATCTCTACGACATGGCGGCATGCTTTATGGAACAAAGTGGTCGACCTGTTCGCGTTAGGGCCTATTACTAAATGTTGTGATTAATTCCTTAACGTATTCGAGAGAGCAACGTAACAAATTTCCCCCAACGAGCCGTCAATCGCCGCCTCGTCTAATTAACGGGTCCAGTGTCGGACGGAACGCAGCCTCGGTGGACGCGGTGTGGGACCTTAATTGCAAGTTTGCGGTCAGCTGGGTGAAGCGCGTTTGCGACGTAGGCGTTGTGCGAATACCAGTTAATTGGAAATACAATTTGCGATTTATAATTTAAAGAAAAAAGGTGGCAATTGCTCGGGCACGGCCGCGTCCTGTGTATGAGAGAGATAAAGTGAGAGAGAGAGAGACATTTAGAGAGAGGTGATGTGTGTATGCGTGTGTTTATATGGCCAATGTCTAGTTAGAACAGGTTTAATCCGTGACTTACTTAGTTTGGTGCCGTGTGGCCGCGACGTATGAATCTGGCAAGCAAAGCATCCTGCTCTTAGGAGAGGCCTATGTCCGGCGATATACTATTTACAGGCTGTGAAGTTAAGGAACGGTAAAGGTAATAAAGGGCTAAGTACCTCGGCGCGCCGAGGTCGCCGGTGACTTTAGGGGTTTACTGAGTTTCCATGAGGAGGTCGTTGGGCTCAAATAGTTCATTTCGTTCGTGAGGAATACGCCAAATACGCAAACGGTCGTGGACTTGTGGATACCAGCCCGTCATAACATAACATAACAAGGGTTTGGTTCATTGCGGGTTGGTGTGCTTCACAATAATTGTTTTTATTATTTCCCAGACATGCAGGTTTCCTCACGATGTTTTCCTTCACCGCCGAGCCCAGTACGTCTTTTTTTTTTTTAAACTTAGTAGAGCTAAGCGGCGGATTTTGCTGCTGCTCGAATGGGCTGGCTCGAATTGGTTGGTACTACAACCTCGCAGAATACCGGCGTGAAGTAAAGGCATCTTGTGCTTCGGCGTTTCGTTCGGTGAGTGAGGTAACCGGAGGCCCACTCCCCTTCCACATTCCCCTCCTCATCCTCACTCCCATCTCCCAAATACCAGCCCAAATACCCAAGAACCTCAAAGGCCAGAAACACACTTGCAGCACCTTTGGTGTTGCAGATGAACGTGGGCGACGGTAATCACTTACCATCAGATGAACCGCTTGCTCGTTTGTCGCCTTTGCCATAAAAAAAAATAGTAAGTCGATAGTAATTTGTTTAATACGCATCAGCCTCCTTGAATTTACAACTAAAGCATAACGGAAACGGTTGCCATGTTTGAATATTACATACACAATACACACGGTAAAACAAAAACATAAACTATCATTTCATCTCGATGAAAAACTTTGTCTTTGTGATGACTAAATCGGATTTCATTGTTTTTCTCAATGAGTTCCGATAGTTACTCGAAGGCTCTACAGATCTGCGTCATGAAACGTTAACCGCTATTATACATTTTTTTTATTTATTTTTTTCTATTTTTTTTATTTATTTTTTGTTTAGTTTCTCTTTTTCGAGACGGGTATTCTGCTCAACTGTACAATAATTTAACAACTGTGTATCTTTTATTTTTACTAATAATGTTTTTTTAATTTTTTACTTGTGTTTTATTAGTAATAGTTATACACACAATTTTTATAGTTTTTACAATTATATTTAATATTTTTTTATGTTATATCGTTGTACTATGTACAATATGCTTCTTGTCCGGTTGTTCGTCAAGTCAATGAAGGACCCGACTGAAAAACAGTGCTGTGGTATCACTGAGACCTTTTTGATATCGCACAACAAATTAATCATTTTTATTTGTATTTTTTTTTTATTTAATTTGGTATTTTGTTGTTGGCAATCCAAATAAATGTGTTTCTTTCTTTCTATTATCTACTTAACACCAGAGATAGAGCCGACGCTGTGTTAACTTGCCTCCCCTTTATTGTGCAGTCGTAATATCTAATTGTGTGATAACTTGGCAAATGGCCGGTGAACAGACATAATAATCATAAATAAGCTCTCGGACGGACGAATTGTGCAAAATTCTATTTTAAATATTGTAAGCTATTTGGAAATACTGGCAGCCTAATGGTCAGGGGGCTCACTTTCGTTTCAAAGAGCGCGAGTGATCTGGGTTCGATCTAATGTTCGTTAATAGTAATTTTAAGTGCTGCATTTAAGACGTGCTCGGCGGTGAAGGAAAACATCGTGAGGAAAACAGCATGTCTGAGAAATAAAAGAAAACATAATAGTTTAAGGATATGTAAAGCCCGGCATACTGGAGCAGCGTGGCGGGCCCGTCCTGGCTCAAAACCCTCTCTGATATTTGACAAGGAGTCCGTTGTCCAGCAGTTGGCACTTACAGGTTGCTACCTTACGTTTACTTTAAGTAATACATAATAATACATAATACCTTAAATAATAAAATTCTAAATATAAATAGCAATGAACGATATCATCATACTAAAGAGAACTTAACGTCACATCCTTTGACGTTAAGTTTTCTGTAGTGAAGTTTTCCTACAGGTAGTAATAAACTTGCTTTAAATGAACAACTCGATTTGTTCTGCGCGTACACTAGCTGCGAACTTTCTTTTGCCAGGAAGTCTAATTAAAACTTCAAACTCCTTCTAATTACTAGAACGTACTCAGAGGTTCAATGAAAGGGTTCAAAGTAAAACTGTACTGGTGTTATTTAAAACTTAAACATGGCTTGTCAATGTCTGTGTCATACGAGTGTAAATAAAGGGCTTTGACTTAAATAGTCCACTGCAGGATATGCCCTCTCCCTTAAGGAGAATTCGCCAAAATCTCCACGCACGACAAGCTGCTTGGCGATTGAAGCGCCAGACACCTAGCACCTTAGAAGTTGATGCCCGTCATCGGTCTGTTTAATGTTGGTCTGGTATTGTTCGAGATGGTTCATTGTGAATTTCAAGGCTATTCCGACTCCCCGGAAAGAAAGGGGTGGTATATTCTTACGTCATACCAAATTTGATGATAAACAATGAAAACCTCTCGCGACTTATTGCGCATGTTAGAGCCAAGCGGCGACTTTTGCTGCTGCTCGAATGGGTTTGCACGTTCGATCACGCAGAATACCGGCGTGAAGTAGAGGCATCTTGTGCTTCTGCGTTTCGTTCGGTGAGTGCGGTAACCGGAGGCCCACTCCCCGCTCCCCTATTCCGTCTACCGATCCTCCCTCCCGTCCCCCAAATATCCTTAAAGGTCGGCAGCGCATATATAAAAAACTTACATCAAAATCTGCAGGATATGTATAGTCCATCGAAATTTTTATTCTTTTACACCATCATCAGCCTATTCAAGACCACTGCTGAAAATATATCTCTCCCTGAAAGCCCCAGCTAAAGCCGGAATGAATTCCTTGAAAGTTTTGCACGTCTTCACCAGGCTGGGCAAGCGGGTAGGTGAGCTCAGTGCCGCACTAGGGATGCTGCTCCCTATTGGATTTCGATGTGGCAAATTCGAATGGATTTCCCACCACTATTCGGTCACTAGACCCTCGTTTACATACCATATCGAGGATATGAAAAAATTGTACCTCTGGGCCGATTTAAAGCACAGTAACAACTTGTCACTTGTCACAGTGACAGATAATGTTTGATTGTGTGATAGCTCCGGCAAGGAAAAACATAAAAACACTCCTAACACTGTGTCCGATTGGTACAACGTATGAAAATCAATTATCTTATGCCACATAACCTCCATCTGGGAACCAAGGCATGCAGTTCGAAAAGAAAGAAAGTGGTAAGTGTATGCAAATATTTTTATAGTACTAAAGTAAAAACTGTATGTACTTAAATATAGAGACTGTGCAGTAGATATAGTAGAAGTAGAAATATTTAAATTTATTCGTGAACTCCGAGCCCATTCGTTAATTGTAGTTTTGATGTTTTCGACCATAAAGCCATTTCCACACGAGCTCCAATGATTTCGCTTTGACGTCGGTTGCACAAAGGACTTCCCTTTGTTTTGTTCGATGTATTTTAAGTTGCCATAATTAGCTTCACAATGATGTGAATATTTAGGGTCTGTACATTAGTAAAGTTATCTGTTTTTTAAACAAAATTTATTGTTATACATTTATAAATAATATTCATACATTTATATTGCTACCTTCTCTGTGACTCGACTGCAGTTGTCAATTTAACAGTATTGAAGCAACGTCGTGGAGTCCAAAACCTGGTCAAAAAATTAGAAGAAGATTTAGCCCATCAGTGGTATAATTACAGGCTGCTGCTACGTTATTTTTTTACTTTTACATACCTGACGTATTAAATATGCAAATTTATACTTTTTTATACATTAGCATTGACTTTGGATTGCATTTGATACGATTAGCATAAGCCAAAGGGTTTCCTTATCCCAATTCACGTCTCTCCAAGAGCTAGACGTGATGGGTGGCGAGTGTTGTCACCCGGGTTGCTTGTGGTGATGTTTCAAGATAGTTGACATGAGGCCAATTTTAGGTCATCCACGGAAAGGACGTCACAGATTTTCTGCCTAGTCTATATGCCTATTGAGATTATATTATAAAGGAGTTTCATGGTATTGGCTGAATAGTCCTAAACCTTTGCCTATTGATGTTCATCAAAGAGAGCATTTTTAAGAAAGTGTTAAGTAACGTGGGAGGTTTTCGGAGCCGAGAAGAGCCCGCCATGCTGCTCGGGGATGGGTTGGCGAACATGCGGGATTCATCGTAATGTTTTCTAGTACCGCCGAGCACAAGGGGTAAATTCTGTACTCAAAATTGCTATTACAAATGTTAGTGGTGCTGATAAATTCACAAGGCCCTATTCACTAGGCTACCACAACTCTTACTAATCAATATAGCAATTTACGGCGGTAAAATGAAATGCCAACTTCAATTAACAAAGCAACGAGTATAACAAAAAATCCATATCAACACAAATGTTCTATTTTTGAATTAGATTTCAGCGCGGTCAGACGTGCGCGGATGGCAGAAGCGTCGACTAATTAACAGGTCCGCTGTCCCGTGAAGCTAACGCGCGGCATACGTTCGTGGTGTGTGGTGTTGCCTTAATTGCGAGGTTAGCTCAATAGGATGTGTACGAACCAGTTTACATATAATTGTGAATCACGTTTACAGTTATACAATAGGCCGTATTATACACCCCCGAATGTTGGTTAGCAGATATTATGGATTCCCATTTGACACGACTTAGTGTAACATAATACATATTTTTTACGTCGCAGGGTTTGCTCGCGAAACTTGAAATGCCATTTTCAAGTCTCTTACTTTAGCTGATTAGGCCCTACGCCGACGATCAAGTCTTACTTGCGTCATCAGCTGAGGAAGTGCAGGCAATGGTGACAATATTGAATGGGGCACTGGAATGAAAGGGAATGAAAGTAAACCTTAATAAGACAAAGGTGTTTGAAAGAGACAAGAGGATGACGAAAGAATGTATCAAGATTAGGGAAGATAGTTTAGAGCAAGTGAATGAGTTTGTTTACTTGGGAACAATGTTTACGAGAGATGAAAGGTACGAATGTGACATTGAAAGGAGAGCGATGGCAGGTAATATGGTGCATGGGGCATTGCATACATTTATAAACAGACAGACGATATCTCACAAAGCTTTGCATTGCATAGCATTTGGCTGTGCATAGAGGGGTATTGGTACCAACATATGGAAGCGAATGCTGGGTATGGCAGAAGCGGCATGAAAGCAAGATAAATGCAGTAGAAATGAGAGCGTTAAGAAGTATGATTGATGTGAAGATAACTGACAGGGTTCGAAATAATCTGATCGGAGAGCGTTGTGTCGTGAAAGACGATGTGTGACACGAATTAAGAAAGGGATGCTGAGCTGGTTTGGACATGTGGAGAGGATGAATGAAAGTAGGTTGACGAAAGAAATATATGAGGCGAGTGTAAATGGTAGTCGGGTTTCACGATCAAATCGGAGACGTTCTGGAAAATGGCCAGGTCAAGAGTACTCTAAACCAACGAGCATGCATGCGAAGATTGATGAAAGTGGGAGAAGCGAAAAACGTATGTCAGGACCGTAGCAACTGGCTACCTCGTTGGGAACAAGGCGTGAATATATGTATTACTTTAGCTGCCTCTTACGACACATTAATGGCAAAATCATCATGTGTTGGGGCTGTGAAAACTAAACACAATCTTCGAGAATTAACTGGGTGACGATGCCTGCCTCCTGACTACCCGTCACGTTTTATCCCCGGCAGATGAGAGTGCATCGCGGAAGCTGCTTTGGATGCGATGAGTTGTGCCATAAGTTTTTTTTTATGGAAACAGAGGCAAACGAGCTAGCGGCTCACCCGACGGCAAGTGATTACCGTCGCCCACGTAAATCTGCAAAACCAGAGGAGCTGCAGGTTCGTTGACGGCATTTAAGGATATTTGGGGGACGGGATGTGTGAGGACGGGGAATCGGGAAGTGGAAAGTGTTACCTCACTCACCGAACGAAACGCAGAAGCACAAGATGCCTCTGCTTCACGCCGGTATTCTGCGTGACCGATCGTGCCGGCCCATTCGAGCAGCACCAAAAGCTACCGCATGGCTCTACCGCGTGCAATGCGTCCGGGTTTGCTTCCGTAGATAAGATATTTAAAGGAAAAATGGCAAAGAACTCTGGCAGCAGTGGCAGTTACTGACACCGCCACCACTCTAATAATGCGGATAAATATTTATCAGTCATTTTTTATAAATGGGAGACACTATCACTTTTCAATCAAATGTGAAAATAACTTCGTCAGCATTCAAACGGTAGCTATTTGATTATACAATATTAGCGGTCCACGGCCTGCCCCCCTTTTTCTTTCTCAGTAGATACACATAATATACAAAGCAGTCTAAAAATAAATGATCAATCAAATAAATTACAATAAACGAGACATCGGATTTCCTTCGCCAGGTATCCTCGCTTCCTTTTCTGCTGGAAATCGATTGTCAAAATTTGATTATATTCGATAAGCTAGCTCAGCGTAGTTTGCAGTCGTACGTCCATTTATCTGATACTGTTCCGCCAGATGTCGCTCTCATTAATCTGTTTGTGATGGTATTAAGGAATCACAAAAGACGTTTCCTTGCGACGATTTAATTTTGAAAATTCAATTGACCGATATCGATTATCTTTATAATTTCTTCTTTTTTATTTATTTATTTATAATTTTAATATTAAAATACAGAGATGCATCATGTAAACCACACACATCAGGGGTACACGATATAGCATCTGTGAACCACAAAGGTTCGTAATTAATGCTATATTCTATTGTACATGCGAAAATTGATGAAAGTGGAAGAAGCGAAAGACGTATGTCAGTACAGTAGCAAGTGGAAGAAGATTGTCTCTGCCTATCCCGTTGGGAATAAGGCGTGAATATATATACTTATACGATGAAGGATTTCATTTACCTAAAATAACACATTTCTACACAGAAATAATAACAATGTTCTAAATCAATATTATTTAGGAAGTAGGATTTTAATTTAGATGTAATATTTTCTGGCGTAATATTGTTACCTATATTAGCGGGTGAGTTGTTAATTAAGGAACTAAGTGAGAAGCTCTGCGTGGGCCGCAGACATTGTTTGCATGGATCGTACAAATTCGATTTTGTGGGACTTCACGTGTGTATACAGGCTGTCGGATCGTTATCGGAAAGAATTGCACTTTAAGAAATATATATTTAAATCAAATATATTAATTAAATTTTTATGTTATATTACAGCTGAAAATTCTTTCGATTCCGGTTCGGGTACTTTCGTAAAAAGAAGAAAAATACTAAAATACTGCTTGTATGAAAGTAAAAAACAAAAAGAATCACAAAGTCACCATTATATAGACGATGTCTTTAATGAGATGTTAAAACAAAACGTCTCCACGTGAGCCTTTGTTCTTTAATTGTTGAGTATTAGTTAACGCATATCTGAATCAGATAGCGTTCTTCATCAAGCACTTTACCACCTTTGTTCCGCTCGTTTGTCTTTAATTAAGCCCCCCCCCCCCCCCATCTAATTAATTTCATTACACGACAAACGAGGAGCAGCTACATGTGAACATGGCGCCTATAGTGTCGAAACAAGCAAACAGATTTTATTTATTATGATCTAATTATTCTAACATGAAACTAATTTACCTAAACCCTCTCTGATACTCGTATTTGAGATGGAGGCCCTTGCCCAGCAGTGGGCACTTATAGGCTGCTACTTTACTTTACTTTACTTACTATTCTAACATGTACTTGAACCTCGAAATTGGCTCCTGAAATAGTTTTCTCTAGTTCGGGAGGCCCATGGATTCATTGAACATAATTTGTCACTTGTGTATGTCCATTAAATTTATTATTATTATTAAATGACTACACTATTTTCTCATCTGAATTAATCTTCATTATCCCTGTCCATAAAGAAAAGCAGCCTATAAGTGCCTACTACTGGGTAGAGCCCTCCTTCTCAAATATTTGAGAGGATTTTGGAGCCGGGAAGGATCTGCCACGCTGCTCCAGTGCGGGTTGGCGGGCTTCACATATTCTCGAAATAATATTTTATATTATATCTTAGACATGGAGGTTTCCTCGAGATGTTTTTCTTCACCGCCGAGCACGTGATAAATGCAGCACATTAAATTCCTATTAACAATTTTAGTGATTCTCTCTTAACTCTATGAAACTAAAGGGAGCCGCCCTGACTAATGGGCTTCCACGGCTATCCATAGCTTTAAGTTATTTATAAACAAAGCCATTATCTGCTTCTAAACCAGGAGTCGCTAGTCCGATCCCATACGTTGAAGGTTAGATGAAATCGTTTGCGAAAAGACAAAAAGAATGTCCATTGAGCTGTACTCAGATTTTAATTCTTTCTTTGGGAAAACTTTGTGATTTATTGGACACGAGGATTTCGCTTTGGAAGTTGAGTTCGGGGAAAACTTTTAGATGTATCCAGTGACGTTCAACGAAATCGCAATCAAAGTAGAAATATAAGACCGTCGAGTACAGCCAGGATAGCTGTGTGGTTAGGAATTCTACCTCCGAATCAGGAGACTCCAATTCAATCCCCCCATGTGGATGTGTTTTTGAAACTTGTATACGATTTGTATCGTTGGCTCGGTCACTAAGACGGCTTGAAAAGGTTTACCACGGGGTCCCAAAAAGGACTAAAGATATCCAGACCTCTGACCAGCCAGAATTTTGTCGCGAGAGCTAGTTATGTCTAAATAATATTAGTTTAAATAAATACAACTTTTGATTTTGTAACTACACCAATTTATTTAAGACGAATCGGTTTCTTACTTCACAAATATAAGGTCCCTCTTACAGCATCAATCTCTTTTACATCACATTATTCTGCGGTTCAGCCGGGCTCGAGTCGTTTGTCGTCTGTCGTGTTGCATCGTCCGATTAGTAGCTCCCCGGTCGTGTGAAGTTGTCGCACGGACCCTCGGTGTCGGGGTACCGAATTACGAATCTCTGGTTAGTATGATTCACGCCCGTCCGAAGATTGCGAATGTAATACTGTTATAGTACACAGTGTAATCCGTTTAATGTCACTCCGCCTATATTGACCGACTGCTTAATACAAAGTAATCGTAGTGCGAGAGTTTATTTATACAACTTAACGATTTCTTGTATTTACGCGAACTCTACACATTTGAAATTATACTAATAGTTCTTTTTTATTCTTCTATACCCGACGTTTCGATTGCTTTGCAGCAGCCGTGAACAAAACGAAAAATTAAAACACGATAAAATCCGTTGGTAAAAATTTCGGTTTAATAAAAATTACATGGCTGGGCTTGTAAGACAAACTTTTTTGTTTCATGAAATAAAATGTATAAATCAGTAACAATAAAAAAAAAATATACATCAACTAAAAACTATCAGAAGTAAGCAAAGAGAAAAAATAACACAACCTTACTAATGCCTAGATTTATCTCTTCATGTTATCGCATAGTTCAGTTGTGGACTAGAGGCATCGCAACCAAATAAACAACCTGCTCATCAGCACTGACCTTGCGGACTCTTCCCGGCTTCAGAGCCCTTTCAAAAGATGAGAGAAGGCTTTCGTGCTCTGCGCCGTTGTGGCCAGCAAACAGAACACGGGGGTGGGCAGTGTCGTGGCCGGGGAAATAGCAAACATGTCTGTATTAAATATCAGAGGAATAGGGAATAGAAACATCATATATAAATATTATTTTTCCTTGGAATAAATTTTAAAGCAAAATGTTACATATTTTTGGTATTTGTTAATACTGTGAATTAGCGGAATATTGTATACTGTACTGGACTTGCAAAACAAACTTTCTTATAAGTCTTATCGAGCATTTGGAAGCTCTCTAGTTAGAGTCAAAGGCTTTTTTTTTGCTGCGGCATCTCCATGAATGGATACGTGACGCGCCCTTGAGGCAGTCGGTTGGAAGTTTTCGGCTTATTATGTTCGTTTGTAACGTTCATAGTAGCCTCAGGGGTGATGGAGTATGCGAGGGAAATAAAAATGTTTATTATGGCAACATGTTCTCAAAATTTTTATGTAGTTTACCCCTGATGACTACCCCTGTCGAAGTCCTGGTTACAGAATGGTAGTAGAAAGCCGCACATGATCCCACAGGAAAGAGATGTGGAGCAGCATGCATTGGTGCGAGGAAGGGGAGGAATCACGTCCGTTACAAGCAGCCTACTCAGCGTGACGAGTGTGGGCAAATATTCTATCTAAGACACGCCCTATCATTACGAGTGCTTTAATGCTGTAAAACACCACTCGACACGTCGGTCACGGTGGGGACTGAGGTGTTGGGGCTCACGGTGGGACCGTGAGATGTTTACATGAACTTCTATGAGACAAGGTTCGGATATAATGACACTGATTTTTTTTTTTAAAATATGCCCGTTTATAGTGTGCGATGTGAATTGTTTATTAGTCTAGTGACACTTTCGCTCGATGCTGCCGGCCGGCTCGACCGGGTTGGTACTACGACCTCGCAGAATACCGGCGTGAAGAAGAGGCATCTTGTGCTTCTGCGTTTCGTTCGGTGAGTGAGGTAACCGGAGGCCCACTCCCCCTCCCCATTCCCCTCCTCATCCCTCCTCCCATCTCCCAAATACCCCTAAAGGCCGGCAACGCACCTGCCGAACCTCTGGTGTTGCGGATGTACATGGGCGACGGTAATCACTTAGCATCAGGTGACCCGCTAGCTCGTTTGCCGTCTTACCCATAAAAAAAAAGAAAAGGTAGAAGATCGACTATATAAATGGTTTTTAAAATAGATTGCCGGGAAGAGTCCGTCACGATACTCCAGGGCAAGTTGGACGTGAGAAGTCTCCCGAAATGAGTATATCTTATTATTCATCAGATATGACGGTTTCCTCACGATGTTCTCTTTCACCGCCGAGCGGGAGATAAAGAGTGGCGGTAGCCTAGATGTCAGGGGGGATCGCTTTAATCGGCTAATCAAGGTTCTATCCCCGCTTTAATGTTTAGTAAAGAGAAGATAAAAGGTAACAGTAGAACTATTAGATGACACGCGCAAGAATAGTTTTACATTTGTTAAATGAATCCAATATTCTCATTTTAAGGTAATGCTCATGACAGCGTACGAGACGACGATGTCGCATCGATTAGCCTATTTTTATTCCCGCGCCGACCCTTTTACTGACGTCATATTGTAGGGAGGGTTAGAGGGTTATAGCCTTATAAGGTTTACTGCCAACAATTTGTAAAGTGTCACTAATCTGTTGCGACATGATGAAGTTAAGGGGAATCATATTTTGAAACGAACACGTTTTTTTTTTAAGTGAAAAGGGGGTCATCGGGTCAGGCGCCTCACCTGATGGTAAGTGATTAGCGACACCCACGTACAACTGCAACATCAGAGAGGACGCAGGTGCGTTGCCGGTCTTTACGTCGTATTTGGGTATTGGGAGGGAGATTGAGGGGGAGTGAATGGGCCTCTGGTTACCTCACTCACCGAACGAAACGCAGAAGCAAAAGATGCCTCTAATTCACGCCGGTATTCTGCGATGCCGTGGTAACAACCCGGTGGTACCGGCCCATTCGAGCAGCAGCAAAAGGCCCCGCTTGGCTCTACCGCGTATAAAGCTGAATTCATACTGCGAATAATTCTAATTGCCAGTCAATTGCAGATCAAATAGCTCACCACTAACTAGTATTTACAGGTAAACAAACTATTATTCATATAGCAAGGAACCGCATGCACCTGAATCAGCCACCCCATTTCACCCTTAAAAGATCATATCTACGAAAGCAAAAACAGACGCAACAGCAACACGGCACAACTTATCGCAGCCAGAGCAGCTTCCGCGATCCACTCTCATCTGCCGGGGACAGACAGTGACGGGATCTTCGCCCAGCCCCAATAAACATATTCTCATCAACGTCCCGTGGGTGTCGTACGAGGCGAATGAGCAATGGCTACTGTCAGATGCCTGCCATCTCGAAAAATATCAGATCAAATTTAAGCTCGAACGGTTTAGCACCACGGCCTCACAGAATACCGGCGTGAAGTAGAGACATCTTGTGCTTCTGCGTTTCGTTCGGTGAGTGAGGTAACCGGAGGCCTACTGACTCCCCCTCCCCTCTTCAAAATACTTTTAAAGGCCGCCAACGTACCTGCAGCATCTCTAGTGTTGCAAAGTACGCGGGCGATGGTAATCACTTACCATCAGGTGCACCACGTGCTCGTTTGCCACCTTTCCCATAAAAAAAAAGGCTGCAAGATGATGGGCAGCAGCGTCTTAAGCGCGGGACGCCTGGCACCGCGCGCGCCAACCCGCTGGCCAAACCCATTATGTCAAATCCTCCTAATGGGAGAGTCCTATGTCCGGCAATGGACTACCACCAGGCTGGTAAGAAATGAGAATGTAGATCGACTTAATTTAAAATAACAAAGGTACTGGTTGAAGAAAGTCGGGAATATAAAAACAAAATTAAACGCGATAAAATCCGTAAATAATAGTTTCGTTTGAAACAAAGACAATGTTTTTTTTTTAATCGTATTTTACAATTGACTAGCAACCCCTGATAATTCCGAATCGCAAAGAGTATTTAAAAACAAAACACAGGCTAATAAAGATAGCGTTTGTAAAATTATTTAATCAGAAGCGACACAAAACACAGTACTTAGGCAATAAAGAGAAACAGACACGGCATTAAGAGTACAAACTTTTTAATGTTCAGCATATACCAGTCTATGTAGAGCACGGTGTTATTGTCAAGTTTATAGTCTGTGGTGACATGAGCGGGTGTGTAACGAACGTAATGTTCGCGTGGCTTATCACGCCGGAGCGTGGGATAGATGGCTATGACGTCATTCGAGGCTGGCGAGAGCTGTACAGTCTGACAGATTTAGGATTACGTTCAAAAATTTATAACGTACGTTTGTTTTTATCCCGCAGATGGAAATGCCAGTTTGCCGGGATAGATTAGCCGGGTTTTTCTATAGGTTTGAAATAAATATTAGATTACCATAGCAGTGGGATAACTAAAATTTTTAAGTTACTAGAAAAGCGATAATTATTTTGTTATTGGTTATTATTGTAATAACTTGTTAGTAGAATACATAACAAGGATACGATAAAACGATTCCGAACGCATGTCTCAGTGTTCAGTGCCCGACTGTTGAGTCACGCTCCGAGTTCGATCTCAGTCGGTGCCAATATTTGGATAGCACCAAAATGATTGGTTTACGTGTCTGGTTGTGTTTTATGTTTTTCGTCTTTTCTTTTTTTTTTTTTTTTTTAAGAAAACTAAACGAGCAAGCGTCTCACGTGATGGTAAGTTATTATCGTCGCCCGCGTACATCTGCAACACCAGTGGGGCTGGAGCTGCGTTGCGCGGCTATAGGTATATTAGGGAGATGGGAGGGACAATGAGAAGAGGGATTTGGGAGGACATGGCCTCCGGTTACCTCACTCGCCGAACGAAACGCAGAAGCACAAGATGCCTCTACTTCACGCCGGTATTCTACGAGGACGCGGTACCAACCCGGTCGAGCCGGCCCATTCGAGCCCATTGCTCTACCGTACGCACAAAAAATGTCTCCCCGATTTTATCGTATAAGCGTAATAAACGTTACACTGGGTATGGGTAGGCCGAGAGCACGGTATGCTGACTCTGCAGACTCACGAAGAACACTATCAAGATGATCATACGGATTTTGATGGGTTACTTATGATGACCACTGTGTTCGTCATCAGGGCGCTCGTACGTGAGTTTCAAAGTACGCCAGTGACCTGGAGGCGATGAAAGAAAACATCACGAGGGAAACAAGACGTCTGAGAAGAAATGCGTGATGTTATTTGGACATGGAGGACATCTCAAGTCCTCTCAAATAAATGAGAGGAGGCTTTGGTAAAGTTACCATATGTTACTTTACTTTACTTTTACTTAGGACTTATGTGTCTATGAAATATAAACGTAACAATAATTATTTAAATGCTATCGAAAAGCACGGGTAATAAAGATGAACGCGGGCGTGCAGCGTCTCTCGTACTGTCTGCAGAGCTTTTAATTAAACCCCTTTCACGTCGCTGGAAAGGTGCTCTGGAACGAATTTCGCGGTGTTTAAATCCGAGGTCGGAAAGTTAATAATTGTGTGTACAGTTATAATAAAAATACACATATTTCACGGCTTTCATCATCATCATCATCATCATTTCAGCCTATCACAAGTCCACTGCTGAACATAGGCCTCCCCCAAAGATTGCCACGAAGCTCGGTCCTGAGCCACCTGCATCCATCGACTTCCCGCAACACTGCGCAGGTCGTCACTCCATCTTGTGTGGGGGTCGTCCCACACTGCCTATGCCTGTACGTGGCTTTATAACACTCTAAATATCCGGACAATGAAAAAGTGTGAATTTTATTTAATATGTAAGTACTAAGTACGAAAGTGTACGCTACGAATAACTTTAGCAATATATATAAAGCCGGTGACGTTCATGCAGTCACCGTCTCGGTAATTCAATGCGATAAGCGACTACCATACATCAATAAACATATATACGTATATTATATACAGACGGACAAAGTTACAAACGTTTATTTATATTAACCGTACAGATTTTTGGCCCTGGCTGGTCGAAGGATCATTACCGACTAGGCTATCGGGTCGACAAACACAATATTTTTCATATTGTGGTAGCTTCGAAAGAATCTACTGCACCCTTTCTTCCCATGTGTGAAGCCTTGAGAATTCCTTACCACTTTCCGGAAGTTAACCTGGAGACGAGGATTGCCACTCGTCACGTTCATATGCAACACCAGAGTGGCTGCAGGTGCGTTGTCGGCCTTTAAGGATGTTTGAGGAGGAAGGTGGAGTGGGCTTCCGCTTACCTCACACGCCGAACGAAAGGCAGAAGTACATGCTGTCTCTACTTAACACCAGTATTCTGCCACTCGCAAAAAATAATTCCGGTAGCTCTGTCGATGGCGCAAAATTCATTAAAATATTATGACAAATCCATTTTGGTTAAGAGGAGCAGCATCTCTATTAGGAAGCTTAAGCAGCTCTGCGCTCACCAACCCCCCTACCGAGCGTAGTGAATGCGAGCTTTTGTTTAGGTTTTTATACAAAGCTCTGTGTATAGTAGTCGAGTTGTAATTTGACACAACTATTATTGACTAAGGACTAAGGAAACCAGTCATACAATTAGGCACAGTTATTTATTGAGCGGCGGTGGGTAATCACACAGCGTTTCCTCTCTATTCATAATGCCTGACAAGAGAGGAGGCTGTAACGATCAACGTATAGACTATGCCAGTAGAATGTAGCGTCGCTGCCTACCCGGGGTCAGTGTTTCCTGGCGTGAATTGTGTGTGTGCGTGTGTGTAGCGAAACTGTAATTAAAAAAAGTAATTTCTAGAGTGTTCTCATCGGCCAGTATAATATTAAATGATATCCATTTTATTATTTCACACGCGCGCCATATTCCAACATCGTCCGCTGAACAAACACGTGCCCAAGTCAATATTGGTGAAATAATTTAATTACTGCACGTTCACATTCGGCGTCGTTTTATTTCAATGTCCGTAAATAAATGTTTGTTTTAATTATCACTTATGTGTAAGTAAATATCGTTGTAGCGAGAATTGTTTTAATGAGAACATGACTCAGTGAGTGTGAAACGGAGGGCTTCTCCACCCCTCCCCTCCCTCCACACCTCCCCCTATAATCCTTTCTATCTCCCAAATATTCCGGCAACGCACCTGCAGCTCTTCAGGTGTTGCAGATGTACGTGGGCGACGTTAATCATCGTTGCTACCTTCCTCAAATAAAAAATCTTTTCTTTTTCAATAACAAGTGAATAAAAGTAAAAAAATTAAAAAATAAGTGGAAAAAAAAACAGCAAAGAATATAATTTTCTCCTGACGTTCGACGTTTAATTTCCCGACTTCAGCTACAAATTATACGTAATTATAGCTGTCAAAGAAAGTCGAGTTCTTTCTGAAAAAAAAAAAAACCTTTAAATAGCATTTCAGAAGGTGACTTGAATTTTAAACAAAATGGCTGCTCCAAATTGAAACAAGACTCGCGGACCTAATTATAGCATTGTCTTCAAAGGAGGTTTTTTATGTTTGAAACTATATTGGTGTCCGATAAATAGTAATGTGATTCTATTATAAGGGAATATACATAAAAAAGCATGTGTGTCTGTGTATGTACTTATTGAGGCACAAAACAAGTTATACCCCTTTAGCGTAACAAAACAAAAATAACTAAAAATTTGATCCCTTGTGCCAGTACTTGTTTGTGAAAAAATTACAATAAATACAATTGATAACGGTTTAATTAAATAAATTATAGTTCACCACATGTATTTTTATGTATGAATATATTTCTTTTATCTCCACTGATATAAAATACGTGTTGTAGATTCATATATATTTCAATAACTACCTTAAATATAGTTATCAGTTCTTACGAAAACTTGAGAGACAATTACCAACCAACTTCATGGTGTTGCTTTTAGATGTCGCTGTGCGCGCGCATTTAAAAAATTCACAATCATAATTTTTCACAAACGCACCAGAAGAAGTATAACTGCAAAAATTGCTTATACGACATTTACGATATTTATGTGATGAGATGGAACAGATTTTCGTATACCGCCAGCACACCAGAAAATTAAAAACATATTGGTCTTAATAGCCCAATTTTCACCAGAGATTATTATGGACAACGTGACTAGTGGTGGGTCCGTCCCCGTACCAGCGTCCATACTAACAACAACCAAATCAACCATTGCTTCTAGCCTTCCACGAGGTAGAGCCAAGTAGTGACCTTTGCTACTGCTCGAATGGGCCGGCTCGACCGGATAAGTACCACGCCCTCGCCGAATACCGACGTGAACTAGAGGTAGGTAGTAGGCAGATCTTGTGCTTCTGCGTTTCGTTCGGTGAGTGAGGTAACCGGAGGCCCACTCTCCCTCCCCATCCCCCATCCTCATCTTCCCTCCAAACTACAAAATATCATTAAAGACCAGCAACGCATGTGCAGCTCCTCTGGTGTTGCAGATGTACGTGGGCGACGGTAATCGCTTAACATCAGATGAGCCGCTTTTGTATATAGAGAGTGACACTTGGCTTTAGGTCCACCCATTGTTACCTTCAGCTTAAGGTCATCAATAAAGAAAAAATAAATATATATAGCCATCTTCGTTGGAAGTTGTTTCCGAGTGTCCGTGGGCTGCAGTGACTACTAAGGTTTAAGTGGTTCCTTAGCTCGTTTATCACGTACATCAAAGTAAAAAAAGTAGCAGCCTGTAAGTGCCCACAGCTGTGCAAAGGCCACCTTCCCAAATATCTGAGAGGGTGTAGGAGCCGGGAATGGCCCGCCACGCTGCTCCAGTGCGGGTTAGCGGGCTTCACATATCCTCGAAATAATATTTTTATTATTTCTCAGACGTGCAGGTTTCCTCACGATGTTTTCCTTTACCGCCGAGCACGTGGTGCTTTATGCTATTAACAATTTTAGTGATGCCGGCACCGGGGATCGAACCCGGGTCACTCGCGCTCTACGATACTAAAGTGAACGCCCTGACCACTAGGCTACCACGGCGTATCACGTACATAGATAAAAAAATGCAGTTAATATTAGGAAAAATACCATTACTGTCGGACTGGGTAGATATATTAACACTTGACTATCAAAAATGATGGTACATTTTTAATATTTATTACAAATGATATGGAGCCTAGTGGTCAGGACTCTTTCTCTTATTTCAAAGCATGTATGCTACTCTTTCCTCATAGCGTAGCTTCAATCCCCTTGATGGTCTTGCCAAGTGGATCATGACGCTGTGAATCTTGTTCAGACTGTTGTGGTCCCGTGAAGTATTCCTGCAGCAGTGAGCGAGGCAGGTAGAGCCGCGTGTGTCTTATGATAGATTATCAGCCACACTACCAATAAGATCACACGCCGGGCTCCACCTGACCTTCGTCGTACTCTTCTTCGACTCCAGCATCGTCGGTTGCTTCTGGCCTGGCGTAATTTACCTTTTTAAAGTCTAACTTTCAATATATAAATACAGTTTTCTTCTTTATTGGCATTACAAATTCAGTTTCCTTTTTATTAACATCTGTTGGTGAATTTAAATATTTTAATCTCGTTAAAAAAAAAATTTTTCGTTAACATACAGCAATTACTGATGGAAACCTGAAACCAGAAAGACTTAATATTCTTAAACTAAAGACAAAATAAACGCAACAATTATAAAAAGTAAGTATAGAAAATATTACTACTATAGAATTTATATCTTGTCTGTGTTTTGCGATGAAAAAGCTCTCACTCTATGGCCGCGGCTGGTATAAAAGCCTTTGCGCAATTTTTTTTTAAAACATATTATAATAGGGGATAAAGTATGAAGTTGAAGAGGGAAGCTCACCCATAGAAAAGTAATGGACACATAATATGGTAATTTTTACCGTATATACAAGATTTTGCATGCATCGATTTAGTTTATAACCCTTAACGTGTCATAATAATAGTATATATATATTCACGCCTTGTTCCCAACGGGGTAGACAGAGTCAATCTCCTTCCACTTGCTACGGTCCTGACATACGTGTTTCGCTTCTACCACTTTCATCAATCTTCGCATGCATGCTCGTTGGTTTATCATAATAACAGAACTGTTGTTTATCCGTTCTTAGTTATTTAATACGATTATCCGAATAATTCAGCACCGCCATGCGCCCCCACTACCTCCCCCCTTATCCTCACTAATAGATGCTCCACAGTATAATTGTTAAATTATATACGAATACAAGTGAATGAAAAGAAAGTGTTAGACAAACAACCGACATCGTGTCCAATATGAAACTTCTATCTTAATATTCACAGCCTATTCAATAATAAAAAAAAAGAATCACTTTTTTTAACTACGACTACAACAAAACTATACACGTCCGAATCTTCAAATCGCTCCGCAGTCAGGGAACGTTTTCCAATACACGATTCGTTTAAAGTTTATTCCATCACGGTGTAGAGGGGAGAGGGCGCCCCAATTACAAAGTAAAACGTGTCACGTGCGATCCAGCGACCCGCGATCCTGAGGACACCGCTTCCTAGAATCGTCGTCGCTGAACTAAATTAAGGACAAGACAGGAACAGACGTGCGGACAATATTAATTTACATATAGATACAAACTACGTGAGAATGTTGATACAGATATATCTATACTTATCTATATACCTACGAGTATATTAAAATGGATGTTGGTATATATGTGATTAATAAACAGAAACTTTTCGCGCTATTCACTTTGTTACAGCCCGCCAATAGATGGCGCTGCTGCACATCAACATCTGTACCGTTCAAGCACACACATCGCGCCACCTACCAGAAAGGGTAGCACAACTTCCGGGACAGCTAGTAACATTATAAAGCTGAAGAGTTTTTATGTTTGTAGGCGACATTCTCAAAAATTACTAGTACGATTTGAAAAATTCTTTAAACATTAGATACTTTGTTTATTGTGAAAGATTGTAGGCTATACAACATTACACTTCGTCCCATAGGAGCGAAGCAGTAACCATAGTCATTGGATTTTCTCTACTCATGTGTATGAAACAGGCATATTTAATACTAATTTAACAAAGAAGATAGAACGTGACGGGTGAGGAGCCTGTCGCCGGTTTTGCTCCCAGAGATTTTTTTTTTAATAGAAGTAGGGGGCAAACGAGCGTACGGCTCACCTGATGGTAAGTGATCACCGACGCCCACGAACATCCACAACACCAGAGGAGCTACAGATGTCATGAGATTCATCCTTAGTCGCCTCTTACCAGACGCTCGAGGAAGATAGGTAGTGCCAGATTCTGTTACGCTATCACGCTGATGTTTTACGCGAACAGATTGACGGCTACATTTTTATGATAAATAAAAAGCTATCCACAAAACAAAAGTTATTAAAATGTTTTGAGATCCTGAGCAAAATATGTAATTAGTAGCACGGTAGCCTAGTAATTATCTCCTAACCTACCACGGAATCAGGGGACTCGAACTCGGCTCGACTCGACTCCCCCGAAAGGAAGTTTTAAACGTGGTAGAGCCAAGCGGCGGATTTTGCTGCTGCTCGAATGGGCCGGCTCGACCGGATTAATACCACGACCTCTCAGAATACCGGCGTAAAGTAGAGGCATCTTTTGTTTCTGCGTTTCGTTCGGTGAGTGAGGTAACCGGAGGCCCACTCTCCCTTCCCATTCCACAACTGATCCTCCCGCCTATCTCCCAAATACCCTTAAAGACCGGCAACGCACCTGTAGCTCATCTGGTATTGCAGATGAATGTGGGCGACGGTAATCACTTACCATCAGGTGAACCTATTGCTCGTTTATCTCCTTCACCATAAAAAAAATACTCCAGGTAAACGCTTAATTGTTATAAATAAAAAAGTATATTCCCTTCTCGCTCTCTCTTAATTACAAATCGTTTTGTATATGAGGCAAAGCACAATACATTATGATTTTACATGACACAAAGTATTTATGTAAATTTAAATGAATAAGCACGAAACCCATCCAGAATAAAATACAATATACGAAAAACATTAAGGCCAGTAGACATTGTAAACCGGGCCGCGGTGACGGGCCGTGAATAATTCATCGCGTATTCCTTATTTTATCTGTGGCCGCGGCAAAAGGTGGCGGAGAAAATAAAAATGTTGTGGGATTTGTGCAGAAAAAAGAGAATATCCACAGAATACGTGAGAAATCATACATAAATGTTTCAATTTACATCATTATGTATTTTATTATTCATTCTGAAATATTAGTACGACATAAGCCACGACAGCCGAGTGGTTAGTGGGTTCGGCCTGCGAATAGGGGAGCCTTGAGTTCGATCTCCTATATGTGGGCTCGTAACGATGAGTTTTTTCAAACTTAAGTACATACAGTACATTAAAACGGCGACGGGCGCACTTTGAATCGCGTGGTCGCAAATAAGCTACGGTGAAAATTGGGTTCAAGCTATTACAATGTGTAGACCTCTGTCCTGCCACAGTATTGCGCGCGCGCGCGTGTGTGTGTGTGTGAAAATTGGGTTCAAACGATTACAATGTGTAGAACTCTGACTTCCCACAGTATTGCGCGCGCGTGTGTGTGTGTGTGAAAATTGGGTTCAAACGATTACAATGTGTAGACCTCTGACTTCCCACAGTATTGCGCGCGCGTGTGTGTGTGTGAAAATTGGGTTCAAACGATTACAATGTGTAGACCTCTGACCTCCCACAGTATTGAGCGCGCGCGCGTGTGTGTGTGTGTGTGTGTGTGAAAATTGGGTTCAAACGATTACAATAGGTCGTCGTCTCAATAATTTCCTTCCAACCACTACTAAGATTTTACTTGTGCAATCGCTCATTTTGCCAATTATTGACTAGGCCGATGTGTATTGCACATACCTATCTCAACAACATCTTAACACGCTGGATCGTCTTCTTAACAATTGCATCAGATACATTCATGGTCTCCGCAAGTACGACCATGTGTCTTCCTTTCGTGCACAACTCAATTGGCTTCACAATTCGTCAGCGCAGAAATGTTAGAACACAATGCACCCTTTTCACAATTCCAAACGATACTTGTGGTCCTGTGTACTTGAAAACTAAGTTTCAATACCTGGATGATTCTCATAACTGTTCTCTCCGCTCTTCGGGTAGGCTCAAGTTGCTGACTTATCTAAGTCATTCGCTTTCACGGCTATAAGACTGTGGAACGAAAGCCCTCTTGACATTAAAAAAGCTCCTAGTAAGTTTACCTTTAAAAATAAAATCCGCAAACATTACAGAAATGTTGCAAGTCTGTACTAGTGCTGCTGTTTATGTCGTTTTAGTTGTTTGTCCTGACATGCATATTTGTTTGTATTTTGTATTAAAATTCAGTATTCTATGTTTATATGTTATATTTGTATATATTGTATATATATATGTACGTATTTATGTAAGTATGTATCTACCAATCTGTGTAAGTATATATTTTGATATTTATATCTTTTTACTAGTTTTATTCTGTTAGCTGTATCGCCTCGCGTTATATATATATATATATACTCCTATACATATACATATATATATTTCTTATGATTGTTCTATTTGTTCAGTGGTTGTATATATATGTAAATATAGAAGAGACTTGAACAAAATATATTGAATGATCCGGAAGTGATTATATAACATATAATTATCGAATTGAATATGATTATTTAAAAACACTATCAGAATGTTTAAGAGTAAAACTCTACTTGCAATAAGGACGTGTTTTATTCTCAAGTCCATAAATCATTGCAGTTTACCAGGAAGGGGATATTATCAAAAGCAGTTTACCTTTCCCTCCAGCCGGTGAGTTATTTACGAGACGTTAAACCCAAGTGTAACGAGCTGATAAGGCTCGAATCGATACACTGGTCGTAAAAACTCAACTTTAAATTGCTCTCGTTTAGATTCTATTCGTTTCTTAGAATTGATACCGCACCGGGTTTGTATTGAAATTGTTGGTGTTATCCTCCCATGGCTTCAGTGGCGCGCTTCAGTGTCAGAAGAAGAAAGAAAGAAAGAATGATTTATATAGTACACATGTTTAAAATATTACGAATACAAAATACATAGATTAAAAAAAATTATAATAAAAATATAACATTTAATACATAGAATAAAAATGAGTATCAAATAGGTCTACAACTCAGCTTAATGCTGCAGAGGTTGCAGCGCTGATTTTCAGTTGGAGCCTCGTGACGTCACCGACAAGCCGACGTGCGATCCTACAATAGTTTTATATTTAAATAATTTAATATTTAATAGTTGTATTACAATAGGAAGTTGTACTTATGTAATAGTTTTAACAAGTTTTTTATCCGTAATTATAAAGTAATATCTTTTTTATCACTTCTTAGACTAATATAGATAACTGCATGGCCTTGGGTGTTCCGACCTTGGGTACGCAGTAGGTATAAAAACAAAAGTATGTGTATTACAAGATAAAACGGCCAAATGCGATACGGACTCGCGCATCTCGGGTTCCGTACAGCCACACAATATATCTGTGTTTCATTCAGTTCGGCCATTATTGGCCTACTCAAATTACAGTTGGCCGATTTTTATTATTTATTGATTTACTTTAGAGTTAGCACTATAACCACACCAGCTTAGACGCTTGCATCTATTACCGTTTCTTTTAATTTTTGCTTATTGTTTACTTTTAGTTTATATAGGAAACCCGCCATAACAACTCATTCTGGGAAAATTACAACCGGCTACCTATTACGGTTCAAAAGATACAGCCCTTTATAGGTTGGACACACAGACGGACGGACAGACGGCGTAGACTTAGTTATGGGCCCGTTTACAACTGCACCCCTCACATCTAACAGCATCGAATGATTCAATTAAAAACAAATTATTGGAAGTTCCAATCGAAAGCGAAGCCCGTGGAGCTTTCCGCTCCGTTAGCGCGCCCCGTGTTAATGACAAAAAGCTTTAGCGAGCTTTGAAGTCGATTGGTTTCGACGTTTCCAACCTGTATGTAACTCCCGTCTTTATAATTTCAAAGTGAGATGCGATCTTTCACATCACGCTCCGCTGAAGCGTTAACAGTGAATGCTTCTCATATTTTGTAATTGTAAGAAGCATTGAAAGAGAAGTAATTGTTTATTTCATTTTAATTACTTTCAACATAAGAATGTTGAAAGGAAAGCAGGTAGGTAAATTTAAAAAAAAGTGAAGTAACTAGAGCATGGCGACGTTGTCGTGGAGAACTCACGATTTAAATTGCAATCAGCAAAGGGCAAACCAGCAAGAAGACTGAAGGAGAGTGATTACCGAAAGTGAAGTACGTCTGTAACTCCAGATGAGCTGCAAGAGCGTTGCCGGCCTTTAGGGATATTTTGTGGGACCTCCGGTTACTCACTCACCGAATGAAACGAAGATGCCACTAATTCACGATGGTGTTTTGCGTGGTCGTGGTACTGCCCCGGTCAAGCTGGCCCATTCGGGCAGCAGCAAAAGCCACTGCTTGGCTCTACCACGTAATCCTATAGTCTTCATAGACGTCTTAGCCATGGTAAGAAAAGGGGGTTGCAGATTCTTACACCTACCTCACACAATACCCGTGTAAAATAGCAAAATAATGACGCAGCGTTTCGTATGGCCAGCAATTGAACCGGATTTACTGATACCGAGATATTCGATCTTAATCCTCTGTAGGCTGTAGGAATTCCTCCTGACTTCAGTGGCGCGCTTCAGTGTCAGAAGAAGAAAGAAAGAAAGAATGATTTATATAGTACACATGTTTAAAATATTACGAATACAAAATACATAGATTAAAAAAAAACATAGAATAAAAATGAGTACCAAATAGGTCTCCAACTCAGCTTAATGCTGCAGAGGTTGCAGCGCTGATCTTCAGTTGGAGCCTCGTGACGTCACCGACAAGCCGACGTGCGATCCTACAATAGTTTTATATTTAAATAATTTAATATTTAATAGTTGTATTACAATAGGAAGTTGTACTTATGTAATAGTTTTAACAAGTTTTTTATCCGTAATTATAAAGTAATATCTTTTTTATCACTTCTTAGACTAATATAGATAACTGCATGACCTTGGGTGTTCCGACCTTGGGTACGCAGTAGGTATAAAAACAAAAGTATGTGTATTACAAGATAAAACGGCCAAATGCGATACGGACTCGCGCATCTCGGGTTCCGTACAGCCACACAATATATCTGTGATGTTATATTTTTTCTTTCATTCAGTTCGGCCATTATTGGCCTACTCAAATTACAGTTGGCCGATTTTTATTATTTATTGATTTACTTTAGAGTTAGCACTATAACCACACCAGCTTAGACGCTTGCATCTATTACCGTTTGTTTTAATTTTTGCTTATTGTTTACTTTTAGTTTATATAGGAAACCCGCTATAACAACTCATTCTGGGAAAATTACAACCGGCTACCTATTACGGTTCAAAAGATACAGCCCTTTATAGGTTGGACACACAGACGGACGGACAGACGGCGTAGACTTAGTTATGGGCCCGTTTACAACTGCACCCCTCACATCTAACAGCATCGAATGATTCAATTAAAAACAAATTATTGGAAGTTCCAATCGAAAGCGAAGCCCGTGGAGCTTTCCGCTCCGTTAGCGCGCCCCGTGTTAATGACAAAAAGCTTTAGCGAGCTTTGAAGTCGATTGGTTTCGACGTTTCCAACCTGTATGTAACTCCCGTCTTTATAATTTCAAAGTGAGATGCGATCTTTCACATCACGCTCCGCTGAAGCGTTAACAGTGAATGCTTCTCATATTTTGTAATTGTAAGAAGCATTGAAAGAGAAGTAATTGTTTATTTCATTTTAATTACTTTCAACATAAGAATGTTGAAAGGAAAGCAGGTAGGTAAATTTAAAAAAAAGTGAAGTAACTAGAGCATGGCGACGTTGTCGTGGAGAACTCACGATTTAAATTGCAATCAGCAAAGGGCAAACCAGCAAGAAGACTGAAGGAGAGTGATTACCGAAAGTGAAGTACGTCTGTAACTCCAGATGAGCTGCAAGAGCGTTGCCGGCCTTTAGGGATATTTTGTGGGACCTCCGGTTACTCACTCACCGAATGAAACGAAGATGCCACTAATTCACGATGGTGTTTTGCGTGGTCGTGGTACTGCCCCGGTCAAGCTGGCCCATTCGGGCAGCAGCAAAAGCCACTGCTTGGCTCTACCACGTAATCCTATAGTCTTCATAGACGTCTTAGCCATGGTAAGAAAAGGGGGTTGCAGATTCTTACACCTACCTCACACAATACCCGTGTAAAATAGCAAAATAATGACGCAGCGTTTCGTATGGCCAGCAATTGAACCGGATTTACTGATACCGAGATATTCGATCTTAATCCTCTGTAGGCTGTAGGAATTCCTCCTGACTTAAAGTACGGTTTACAGACACAGAGCCGACAAAGTAATTTGTAGTCCATACAAATATTTGGTTACGTTTGTCGCGAACCCGTCTACCGCAACACAGCGATCCAACGCACAGCCACTACGCCACCGAGCTAGCGTTTGATAGATTTCAGTAGGTCTTAGTATCTGTTTGCATAAATAACATCTCACCGCAAGGAACAAAGGATTCGCCGCTACCCTGCATTCTGTCGGCTTAACTGCAAAGACATAATCGCATTAGGCGTGCGAGTAACTCAATGGGAAGTGACGTCGAACAATTTGCGTAATTCATAGAGTTTGTAGCACCACTGTAGCGGGTGAGGTTTGTGTCACAAATTCATATTGGGATAAGACATTTTGATACGAATTGATTTGTTTATATTCAATGGTTATTTTTATACGAAGTACATATAGAAACGAAGATCATTTACACACACGGCAAGGAGAAGGTCAGGTTCTGCGAACCGGTTTAGATTTGCACCTTCGTGAGAGCTCGAAACGAACCTTAATCTAATAAAAAAAGTTTTGACTGCGATTTTGAAAATCCCTTAATTACATCTCTAGCGCCGGGGTACCAACACTGCGCACACCAACCTCTTTGCATGGGGCGGTGAAGGTCAGAGCAGTGCAAACATTTCAAGAAATATACGCCTCTATCAGCTATTGCTGGGTTTGTCTAGGAAAAGCCTATGTCCAACGGTGGATTAGAATGTTTTATGTAGTACGGGTTGCCGCTTACAGCACGCACGGGAAGGAATGGCAGATTCTTACGTCTCTCTTCTTTCTGCCATACGCCCGATATACACAATAATTAATCGATTCCTATCTCCGGTAGTGCAAAGTACTATTTCGAGTTTGAAACGCGTTTTGTCAGGGATGTCACCGATCTTGATAGACTACTGAAAGTAAAACATTATCTAGACACGAAATTTCATCCAAATCGTTAGAGCCGTTTTTTTCTACATACGGATTTACACATATTACATCTACATACAGATATATGTTCCCGAATTGTTCTCTGAATGATAGAAATATAAGCTAAGGGGCAGCCCGTATAGGCAACTACGATGCAAACGCCCCAAAAAAAAGTACTTCAAACTCGAAATTACTATACTATTTTCTCATCTGAATTAATCTACATTATCCCTATCCATAAAGTAAAGCAGCCTGTAAATGCCTTCTGCTGGGTGTAGGCCTCCTCCTCAAATATTTGGGAGGGTTTAGGAGCCGGAAAGGGCCCGCCACGCTGCTCCAGTGCGGGTTGGCGGGCTTCACATATCCTCGAAATATATTTTTTATTATTTCTCTGACCTGCAGGTTTTCCCACGTTTTCCAGCGCCATCGAGCACGTGGACTTACAACTGCTATTAACAATTTTAGTGGTGCCGGCACCGGGGATCGAACTCTGGTCACTCGCGCTCTATGAAACTATAGTGAACGCCCTGACCATTAGACTATCAGGGCTCTTATTCTTTAGTTCATAAGTAATAATTGTTTTAGTTTTCTTAAGATAAAATTGATATTATAAATTTGTATATATTCAATTTAAACTCCATCAACCTTAGTTTACTATCTCACTACTTCATTATAATGTTTCACTGTAAAGAGTTATTTGCGTTCAAATTAAAATAAACATATTTTAATTTGAACACTACCATCATCTAACGCATACTATGACATTTAAACAAGCACCCTGTAGCCTAGAGCTACGTCGGCTCTACATACTTCAAATAAATCCCCAAATTCCCTCTTCTCATTGGCCTAAACCCCAAACACGAATAAAACGCAAATTAATAAAATATTAATTCGGTTTAAACGAAAAAGGTAAAAGGTGAAATATATTATCGAAGTCGTTCGAGCGTTGGCGAATCAAGCGCCCCGTCAAGTGGTGCGAGGCGCTCGTGGAGGGGAAGTTACTTCCGTAACTCATTCATACGTGACAATCGTGACGCAATTAAACTTATTTCGTTGTGAATATTTCGGGTATTGTAGGCGCGATTTTTTTGTGATACTATTCTTGTTTCTTTAACAGGCACTTGAAACTCTTTTGATAATGTCGGACAGGCACAACATAACCGACATCGGCGCAAGGATCGGTGAGCTGTAGTGGCAATGAGCAGACCGTATAGCTCGCAGAACTGCCAACCTTTGGGGGAAGTGGAGCTCTCGAGTGGCAACCTCGTACAGGCAAACTCAATGTAGGTCGTAATAGAGTGACGATCTGCACAGTGTTGCGGGAAGCCGATGGATGCGATGCTGTATAGCAATCTTTGGTGTAAGCCTTTATTTTAAGAATCTGCCGCTCCCTTTCTTGCCGTTGATGTGGTAATAAGCCTTGAAACGTGGCAGAGCCAAGCAGTGACTTTAGCTGCTGATCGAATGGTCCGGCTCGCCCGGGGTAATACCACGACCTCGCAGGATACCGGCGTGAAGTGGAGGCATCTTGTGCTTCTGCGTTTTGTTCCGTGAGTGAAGTAATCGAAAGCCCACTTCCTCTCCCCCATCCCCTCCTCATCTTCCCTCCCATCTCCCAAATATCCTTAAAGGCCGGCAACGCAACTGTACGAAGTACGTGGACGTGGGTAATCACTTACCTACAGGTGAGCCGAATGCTCGTTTGCCTTGTCCCATAAAAGAGGACAGACGGAACCCTAAAAAATTACCGTTACCAGAAATTATATCCGTATCGTATACTTAAGGAATATAGTTAAAATATCCTAATTTAATTGCTTATAACGCAATCTGTACCATGTGTTGGGGTAATTTGCATTCATTGCTATTTAGTAGGATTATATATAATACGACATTTCAGGTAGTCATGGCTATTGTGATGTGTCGAGATGTCATGTTTGCTTCATGTAACTTGTTCAACAAGTTATTGTCTATTCACATTGTAAGATTATATTTTAATTATTCATCGATTTTCGAAATTCTAAGAAATCGATAATTTGATGATGTATTGTGTTTACACGAACTCTACACATACACAGGCTATAAACAGGCTAAATATATACAGGCTGCTAATTTCCTCACGCTTATCGCCCTTAGAGGCAGGTAGAGATAAGGAATTCGCATTTGACATGCGTTTACGTAGCCCAATAGGCTTCCCCGATCCGATACGCTTTTCGCCTCTACGGGAACTAGCATATAACAGGCGAGCCATGTCGCTGGGTTTGGTCCCGGAGATCGCCATGAATTTTTTTTAAGGCTTTTCTCTTAAGTGCCTCTTGCGACACTGACGGGGAGAACAGGGGATGGCAGAGGGGGGATACGAACACGGCTAATATTTAGTTACCTCACGATGTTTTCCTTCACCGCCGTGCACGTGGTAAATACAGAGCTTAAAATTAACAAGTCCGTGTTAACTATGTCATCTGGACGTCTAACTCCCCGGTCCCCGTGACCACGGGTCCTGTTAAGCACTCGCAACGTCGGCAACATAGCAACAAAAACGATTAAGTTTTATTTAGACATGAGTAGTCTTCGCGTAAATACAGGAAACCATTATTCACATATAACTTTATATAGGTATTGATGTTCTATAAAACTCCGTGAAAATGGCTTTCAGTTAAATCCGTTTAAACATCATCACCATCATCATCATTTCAGCCTATCAGAAGTCCACTACTGAACATAGATCTCCCCCAAAGATTGCCACGAAGCTCGGTCCTGAGCCACCTGCATCCATCGACTTCCCGCAACACTGCGCAGGTCGTCACTCCATCTTGTGGGGGGTCATCCTACACTGCGTTTGCCTTTACGCGGCTGCCACTCGAGAACCTTTTTTCCCCAGCGGTTGTCAGTTCTGCGAGCTATGTGGCCGGCCCATTGCCACTTCAGCTTGCTGATCTTTACGGCTATGTCGGTTACCTTAGTTCTGCTGCGGATATCATCGTTGGAGACTCTATCACGCAGAGAAACACCGAGCATAGCCCTTTCCATAGCGCGCTGAGCAACTTTGAGCTTTCTCATACAACATTCATTTACATACATGTAAATAAAGCTTATATGTTAGTATAGATGTAAACATTTCCGACACGGAGCCCCAATAACTCGCCGAAGCAAGGGAGCCCCCGGTGTAACCCGCATCAAACATATTTGATAACATACCGAGAGATGTGAGAACACCGCAATCCACCCTCGTCCGAGTATTCAAAAGCATCAAAGCGAGTCGAGGTGTAATTTCCTGGCGCAATCCATTGCCGGCTCTGAAATAGCGGTTTCCGATCCGCACCGTCGCCCGCCGGAAACCTACGCGTAACACATCGGAGACACCCATCCGAATGGTTAGAAATGTGAACGATTGAATATATGGTGAAAAGATTGAGTAGCGTAAAGTTTTTTTAAAACATGATGATTGGAATAGAACAGGAATGATTTTTTTTTATATAGGAAAGGGAGCAAACGAGCAAGCGGCGCACTTGATGATAAGTGATCGCCACACACGTACACCTGCAGCACCATAGGAGCTGCATGTGTGTTGCCGGCCTTTGAGATTAATTGGAGAAGTGGGATGGGGCTTGCGATTACCTCGCTCACCGGACTCACAGTTGCCGCCCTTTGAGCCACGCGGGTAATCTGCGAGGCTATGGCTTTACGCCAGTCGGGCCGGCCCATTCGAGCAGCAGCAAAAGCCGCCGTTTAACTCCACCATGTACAATTGAAAATAAAACTGTGGCGTGAAAGACGATGTAGTGACACGAATTGAAAAAGGGATGCTGAGCTGAGGTTTGGACATGTGGAGAGGATGAATGGAAGTAGGTTGACGAAACAAATATATGCGGCGAGTGTAAATGGTAGAGTCGGGAGAGGAAGACCTAGGCGAACATTTCACGATCGAGTCGGAGATTGATGAAAGTGGGAGAAGCGAAAGACGTATGTCAGGACCGTAGCAAGTGGAAGAAGATTGTCTCTGCCTACCCCGTTGGGAACAAGGCGTGAATATATATATATATACATTTACGGCATCTTAGGACCGTTACCGTTCCCTTAGCTTCAGCTGCTTAAGTATAAAGCTAAAATTCTGTGTTATGAATTACCTAAAATAATGTATACACAGACTCACAGATTAGGGTTTGCACTATAATCACGCCAAGTTTGACGGCTGTATTTATAACCGCTTTTACGAGAGAGCTAAAACGAAAAACGTTTAAAAAAGTTCTTTTTTATGTTTTTCATATTACTTGTAAGGACTTTTACAGTATATTTCATATATATAACATATACAGTATATACAAATTTCAACCGGTTAATTTATTATGTTTAAAAACTGCACTGTAGTCCGTACATACGGACAGACGGCATACGTAGGCGTACTAATGGGGCTCCGTTCGGACCCTAAAAAAACAGGTTCGTGAGGACTGAGGAACTGAGACCGTAGACCTGCAAACAACTGCGGTAAAGGTTGCAATTAAGTGGTAGCCCCTGAGAAAAAAGATGCCTTTTAAAACGTGAACACAACAGCGCTGGCACAGCTGGCGAGCGCTGGAAACAGGCAGGTAAGTGTTACTTACCTGAACGATTCCTTGACAGATAAGGAGTCCTACCACGAATTCCATATAGGCAAGAAGGGCACCCAGGATCAAAACATATATAGTTTTACATACATGTAAATAAAGCTTATATGTTAGTATAGATGTAAACATTTCCGACACGGAGCCCCAATAACTCGCCGAAGCAAAGGGCCCCAGTGTAACCCGCATCAAACATATTTGATAACATACCGAGAGATGTGAGAACACCGCAATCCACCCTCGTCCGAGTATTCAAAAGCATCAAAGCGAGTCGAGGTGTAATTTCCTGGCGCAATCCATTGCCGGCTCTGAAATAGCGGTTTCCGATCCGCACCGTCGCCCGCCGGAAACCTACGCGTAACACATCGGAGACACCCATCCGAATGGTTAGAAATGTGAACGATTGAATATATGGTGAAAAGATTGAGTAGCGTAAAGTTTTTTTAAAACATGATGATTGGAATAGAACAGGAATGATTTTTTTTTATATAGGAAAGGGAGCAAACGAGCAAGCGGCGCACTTGATGATAAGTGATCGCCACACACGTACACCTGCAGCACCATAGGAGCTGCAGGTGTGTTGCCGGCCTTTGAGATTAATTGGAGAAGTGGGATGGGGCTTCCGATTACCTCGCTCACCGGACTCACAGTTGCCGCCCTTTGAGCCACGCGGGTAATCTGCGAGGCTATAGCTTTACGCCAGTCGAGCCGGCCCATTCGAGCAGCAGCTAAACCCGCCGCTTGACTCTAATACGCTTAAAATTAAGGTATTTAAGAAGGAGGCCTTTGCCCAGCATTGGAAACTTACAGGTTGCTACTTTACTTTAAACTTTTATCTAAGCAACCGACCGGTTTCGTATTACGGCAATCTCACTATGGTATTCAATTACATATTATAATATATGCTGCGCAACTCTGTTCGCAACGCATCAAAATTTCTTTTTTAATTTACGTCACAGCCAAAATAACCATACGCCGCATCATCGTCAAAACGTAATTAACTCAGACACAAAGACATTATCTTGAAATTGGGGCCCATATATAACGTCGTGAAAGAAATGACAACCTTAATCTGTAAGTGGGGCCTAAAAATCTCTTTTATCTCAAAAATCCGAGAGAAACATGCGCCCTAATGATGCAGGCGGAGCGCGCTCCGCGCGGGCTCGCTGTTAGCTCTTTATCTAAACCTCTTATACTTTATACAGGTAAGCGTAATAAAAGCGACGTAAGGGATTCTACCCTTGGATACAAGACGAAGAACCTTTTTTCCAAAATGCCACCCTAGCTGACTCAGAGTCTAATGGCGACTAATGGCGTTAAAACCATCCGAAAATGCCGAGTCCGAAATCAAATCATTCACTTCGTAATAAGAAATACAAATCAATTGGTCTTACGAACAACGAACGGACAACATTGGATTCTTGTGAAAGTGGATTAACACGTTATAACCTTAAACCCTTTAGTGTTCGACGCAAGCTTTCGGACATCTTGTTTCTGTTCAAAACTATCCATGGTCTGGATGGATTTGGTAACTCCGCGTTCTGCTAGTCGTCGAAGTAACAGAAAGACTTTTAATTTGCCAGTTTGTCGAACTAAAGTAAGACAGCATTCTCCAGTCCATCGCATGTTATGTGTACAGTATGTACAGTGTTCATCATTTGCTATGTTCAACGGTTCCTTGGCTCGGCCAAAGTACTTATTACTGAACTATTAACTAAATTTATCTAAAATAATATTGTATACGTTCTTATCACGCAAGCTGTGTTCACTATATTAAGAATGGGCACAGTATGTCTCATAGTAAGTAAGATGTTATTAGAATGTAACACTTAAATGTCACTTGTGTAAAAAAATGTCACTTGCGAAATCTACTACCGTTTCCTGATGAGGTAACTCTGCTGGAGAAACGACAGGCGAACGAAACTCCGCGGGTATCCCCTTTTTTTTGTAATCTTTTAACCAATTTTTTTTAAATAACACTTTCGAATATGATTGAAAAAGTCGATTAAAAAAATATATCTAAATTCACAATCGGATATGCCGTCTCTTCGGTGAAAGCCGGCAGCGTGTCCGCCAAAACCGATTGGGTAAATATGTTCGGGATGTGGGTATAAATAATACATGAGATGTAGCGTTGCAATAAAACACATAAATCCGGGGATTTACGAAGCTGTGTACCAACTAAATACACATAACGTGGGAAGGGATGATATAAATCTAAACACTTAAATTGACGCTCCGTAACTAAGAAGTATATATTTTTTTTTGGATTAAACACGTACGCCGTGTAACAAACTAAACGGAGGATAGCAAACTAACTGCTAAGACTAAGGAAAGGGCCTTTTAGAAAGAAAGAAAGAAAAGAAAGAAAGACAATCACACAACAAAACACAAAAAAAAAACAAAAAACATGAAAAAGATTAATTTGTTGTGTGATGTCAAAAAAGTTCCCGTCTCAGTGATATCACAGCACCGGACAAGTCTCAAAGCTTACACCTTAGTCATCAATATATAGGAGTTAGACGAAAAGTGCTTACACGACTTAACACATCTGAACTCGCTAAGTCATGTCAAAAGCCACTCGTCCGTGCCAAATCCGTAATCTCTACTCTTCCCTTATGGAAGGTAGCACTGCTCACAATGTGCAGTTTCACGTTAACTTCGTGCAAAACAAACCATTTTCCATTGGAACGTAATCAAATCCATGCTGTAAGGCGAAATCGAAATTATTTATATAAACAAACAAAATGATTTTACGCCGTACTGGGTACTTATCTAAGTCATTCGCTTTCACGGCTATAAGGCTCTGGAACGAAATCCCTCTCGATATTAAAAAAGCTCCTAATAAGTTTTCCTTTAAAAATAAAATCCGCAAACATTACAGAAATGTTGCAAGTCTGTACTAGTGCTGCTGTTTGTCATTGTGTCGTTTTAGTTGGTTGTCCTGACATCTATATTTGTTTGTATTTTGTATTAAAATTCAGTATTCTATGTGTATATGGTATATTTGTATGTATGTATGTATCTATCTACGAATCTGTGTAAGTATATATTTTGATATTTATATCCTTTTACTTGTTTTATTCTGTTAGCTGTATCGCCTCTATTACGTGTTTATCTCTGCTTAGCCTAACGGTTGACTGGGAGAGAATGCGTCTAGGCATTAAGTCCGCCACGTATACCACTTTGTGCATGAAGATTAAATAAATAAATAAATAAAATGCGTTCCGAAACTTCTACAAGAAATAACAATAATTGTCAAAAAGTTTAAATAAATATTGTCAGAAATGTATTTGCGATAAAATTCGACTAATTACATAGATACAATTAAATTTTATTCGAAGACATTTAAATAAACATTTTTGAAATGGCATTGAATTTAGACATTAAATTTTTCTATATAATAAAAATTATAATTTTGACTGTCTCAAGAATATTGTTTTTTATTTTATATAGGTAATATAATTAATAAGCCCTAAAATATATATAATTTTTGTAAAATTTATATGCCAATAAATGGTAGTAAACATAAGGTACTAAATCTACAAGTATCACATGTATCTAAATGTATCACATATGATCAAAAATTATTATATTATTATTACAATACTTTTTTTTTATATTTTCTTATATAATTTTCTATTTCACCCCCAACCGGTCCCCGTATTGGTATATCTCATCCCTCACAATATTATTCCCACAAAGCCATCTCAGGAAGCGGAGGAATGGCGCGATAAACGTCTTTTAAATTGAGAGTGTCATTATTCAAATTATCTTCGGGTGTAATATATTTATCCCTTCGGGATATTTAAATAGCGAGTGCGAGCATAACAACGACCGTTTCACATCAGATGGATCTGCATTACAATACCATTGGATCTCTCAGACCCGTTGTAGAGCCCGGGGCTGCGCCGCACTCAACACCGGCGTGAAGTAAAGGCATCTTGTGCTTCTATGCTGCGTAACCAGAGGCTCCATATCCCTACCTTTTTCCCCTCCCCCTTCCCCAAAAATCCTTTAAAGCTGGCATCGCATCTGGAGTTCCTATGGTGTTGCAGATGTACGTGGGCGACGGTAATCACTTATCATCAGGTGAACCGCTTGCTCATTTGCCGCCTATTCCTTAACAAAAAAATTCCTTTTTTTTGAGACAGACAGATGCTGCAGGTGCGTTGCCGGTCTTTAAGGATATTTGGGAGATGGGAGGGAAGAGGAGGGGAATAGGGAGGGGAAAATAATACTTACGATTCAAATCGTATTGGCGTAGATACAAGCAGACTTTACATATTTTTATTGTGTACATTGATCGAAACTGGAAACATCCGTGCATTACAATACTGCCACAGAACTTTATGTACTTAATAAATCGATGGACATTTTCTCGTCAGTAATAACAAAAATAGAAAACGAAGTTAATCGCTCACAATTGCTTTATTCAGAGATTCCGCTGACAGCACAGTCCCGGGAGGACGAGCGGGCTCCAATTAGCCCTGACTTGACCCGGGAGAGAGAGGGGGAGAAATCACGTGATAAATCCCTTTTTCTCAAAGTTATTGTTTAAATTTGTCCCCAGCGGAAGCTAATGACAAATGGATCCAATTATCTTTTGACGTACAAATCCGTACCCGAAAGAATTAATTAATAAATGGAAAAGTAACTCCCACCGTTATGTAACCTAAATAAAATTCTTGTATGTTTGTATGTTTGAATTGATTTAACTTAAAAATAGATTGGTGAAATTTAAGGGACATTTTTTTGTTAAAAGTTCTTCAATTTTAAAAAAATAATAAAATGGCATATACTACTTCCTTCACCACAACTGCCACCCACACATGCCCTACACTAGCCACTGGGTAATATACAACACCGACATTTAATACGCGACACGTGTTTTCCTCGCAACAAGGCAAGGCATTATCAAATCAAATCAAATTCTTTACTGCATTCATGAGTAACTAAGGTTTTATCATGTAAGTAAAAGACCCACCGTGTAGCTCTGTTATTGGGCACTGCGAACGAAATTACTCGCTCGTAGAAATGAGAGTAAACTCAAGATGCGGTAGAGTCAAGCGGCGGCTTTTGCTGCTGCTCGAACGCGGTAGCATCAAGAGCAGAAGCATCTTGTCCTCCTGCGTTTCGTTCGGTGAGCGAGGTTACCGGAGGCCCCTCCCCACGCCCCAACCCCTTTCCCTATCAACCGCTCTATACCCCAAATATCGTTAAAGGCCGGCAACGCACCTGCAGCTCATCTGGTGTTGGGCGACGTTTAATCACTTACCATTAGGCGAGACGCATGACCGTTTGCCCCCGTTCACTTAAAAACAAAACTCGTTAGTTACCCGTCCATTTTCATACGTTCCGAATCGAATGTGTTTGCCGCCGACAGAACTTTGTACGCGAATGCAACTGAATAGCGCCCGACTTTGTGTAAACAATGTAATAATAAGATTCTCCTAAAGGGCGTTACACGATAGCGATCGAGCCGCCAGCCTCCGGACCATCTCATTAACTTTGATCCCAAATAACTTAAAGAAGTCGTTGGCGCCGGCGGCCAATCTGAATAACCTCTCTAGTGCAGATTAAGAACCTGCTCGAATAGATTTCCATCAGGTATTTTGCTATAAAATTGCTCTAATAAAATCCAATGAACGGTTACTTTCGCTTCCAGTAATGGTTTTTTTAAATAATAAATTTATATTCTTAATCAAGGTGTAGCATAGTATAGTTAGATAGATAGATAGATAGGTAGAATACGCTTTATTGTACACCAAGGAAAAAACCAAAAATAATAAAAGCGTAATTAAACATGAAAGGTAGTACAATGGGCGGTCTGTGAGATCTCTTCCAGAATAACCTTTGGACAGGATTGTTGAAAATTTATTTGGATGTTACAAAAAACCAATTGGCATAAAATGATAAATTTACATAAACAATAACATACACATATTATAGAAATACATACAATAAAAATAAATAAATATATATAATTGTCTCGGTATAGTATATATTATATACTATCTGAAGGCAAAAGCCATCAGAGATTTTTCCTCTCCATATTTAATTTGTTTATGTATAGTCTATTATGTATGTTATAAGTATGTAAGTATATTATAAGGGTTTCAATATTAATACTTAATTTAAATTTATTATTTATTTTGAACCTGCCAACATGTTTTCTTTCTCACCCAGGTTTGACTGGTAGAGAATGCCAAAAGGCATTAAGTCCGCCTATCGTATTCCTTTTTTTTTTAGGCACACACTAAAGAATAAATAAATAAATATATAAATAAAAATAGAGTTGTCTAAATCAACCGAGTTGTGTCAACCCTTGGCGGAGGCTTGGAGCTGTGAGCTTGTGACTCTATTGTGCTGTTGATTATCATAAGAGTAAGAAATTCACACTTCTTCCAACTTAACGTATAACACCGTTACTGAACTCGTAGCTCAATTCAAGAGAAATGTCAATTACATTCACGATTAAATTTGTGAGCTTAACATCTTAAGATATTAGTGACGTTCGGACTTAGCGTCAGATGTTTCATCTAATTAGATGCCGAAAGACAACTTGTAATTTCAAGTTTAAGTTAACTTAAACTTGAAACTACTGACCCGTTGAGTGATGCTACGCTATAAAATTACATTATCTAAATCACATTTTTTTCTACAAAACAAATTTTAGAAGTAAATTTTTAAGGATTTTTTGTTAGAATTTGAAAAACTCATTCATAGACGTGATTAATTTTTTATTTTAAATTACGTATTTCTAGAAAGAAGGAAGGTATACAAAATTGCCGTATTTAGCACAATACTGGCAGCCCGCATTTGCTCCTGTGACCGCAACAACAGACAGCGGTAACGGACAAGGAGCGCTTCGTAGCGCACACTGCGAACAAACAGACAACGCGAAACAATAATATTAAGTACCCCGGGTACACCTGCCTCTCTGTTAGATCAATGTTGGTACATTTGCTTGCTTGTTTGTTGCTTTCTGGTAGGCATTAAATAAACATTATAAGGAAGTTGAGATACTTGAAGGAAATATCTTTTCACGTGGCCCACGTGGGATTCGAGGCCAAGTAGGTTGGCGCGTCTATCCCCATGTATAAAAAAGGGCCTACGCCACATGGCGCTTGGCAATTGCAAAAAGGGTTTCGTTATAATGTGTGAAATGAACTAGAAAACATATTCGTAATGTTAACTGCATTGCTATAAAAAAGAAACGATGTCTTGTCTACCTCTACAACTGTTCGCGATAAAGAATAAAGGTATTTTTTTAATGGAAAAGGGTGTTACCGTCGCACACTTACAGCTGCAACACCAGAGGAGCTGCAGGTGCGTTGAGGGCCTTTAAGAATATTTGCGGCATGAGAGGGATGACGATGAGACGGGTCGTGGGAGCGGATGAGTGGGGCTCCGGTTACCTCACTCATCGAGCGAAACGCTGAAGTACAAGATGCCTCCACTTCAAGCCGGTATTCCGCGAGACCGCGGCACTGCCCCGGCCCATTCGAGCAGCAGCAACAACCGGCGCTAGACTCTAACCACGTACAAAAATATACGTGTGTTCTGAGTGTGCTTTCTACCAGCTAAGTCGTACCTACCCTCTATCGCTGACTTGTTAGTAGTCAATTATCGGTATAGCCGTAGACCTGACAGAATGGATCAGCGCCAAACGTCACAGAACCCTATTTTCACCTGAGCTCTTATTCTTACCCAATCACCACTGGGCAAATATAGACGATCAAATAGAAGCGAGAAGAAAAAAATGTGAAAGCACTGCAATATCTTAAGCCATTTTCCCCCCTATCTATCTCTCATTCGGTAATGTTAAACAACGATATCGCGCTCAGGAGCGATCTCCCCGCGGCGCGCTGTAATCCGATTTTCAGGATACTGAAGCGATTACCGGATGTAACGTAGCCCGTTATCTCCGCCGAAAGCCATTGCGTGCAAACGGACGCTGTACAATTAATGTTACCTGTAATGGTGGTTCGTATATTTTGAGTCAAACACATCTCGCACAATGTTTTTGTTTCGCTTAATACGAAAATGGAAATACAGTTAGTTGGTTTCTTTTTTCGTTCAATCGTTTTGTATTTTTTTTCTATGGCATAGGGGGGGGGGGGACGAGTATACGCCTCACTACCTGATGGTAAGTGATTACCGTCGCCCACGTACATCTGCAATACCAGAGGTGCTGTAGGTGCGTTGCCGGCCTTTAAGGGGATGGGGAGGAAGAGAGGCCTTTGGTTACCTCACTCACCGAACGAAACATTCATCAGCAACATCAGAGGGGCTTCGGGTGCGTTGCGGGCCTTTAAAGAGATTTTTGAATTTGTCAGATTCGGATGGCTTTTCTGCCAACTTCCGCTCGCCCGAGCCTCGATTGTAAGGTATCTTACCTGAAAAAAATTATATATCCTCAGCGTATCCTGAGCGACCTATTCACAAAGCACTTTCCGCTAGGTTTGCTTCTAGAGGTTTCTATAAAATTTAACGACCCTGTCTTTAGAAGTCTCTTTTTACATGCACGATAATGAAGGGGATTGACAGATTCTCATGTCGATAACTTACGCCGCATATTATGAACAGGGGAAAAGATCTTATTGGTTTATAGGTTCTCTTACCACGCCCTATCAGCCTCTTAATGAACCACGGCAGGACATAGACCTCTCCCGTAAGGAGGCTTTGCCATATTATTACACGTGGAAGACCCAAGCGGCGGCTTTTGCTGCTGCTCGAATGGGCCGGCTCGACCGGGTTCGTACCACGACCTCGCAAATACCGGCGTGAAATAGAAGCATTTTGTGGTTCCGCGTTTCGTTCGGTGAGTGAGATAACCGCAGGCCCACTCCCCCTGCCCATCCTGCCTCCCATCTTCAAATTACCATTAAGTGCCGGCAACGCACCTGCAGAACCTCTGGTGTTGCAGATGTACGCGGGCGACGGTAATCACTTACCATCAGGTGAACCGCTTTCTCGTTTACCGCCTTTTACATAAAAAAAAAACAACCGCCAGGCTTGGCAAGCGGATTGGCGATGGCAGTGGCGAACCCCAGACTCTGCTACCCATAACTGCTTACTACTTACTTTTAGTTCGGTATTTTGCGAGACGTTCCGCCATCTATCGGTCACCTTTGCGATTTTCTAGACTTTAACCGTAGTTATAGCTTACAACAGGAATTCATTTATAACAATCCTGTCCATCCAAAGGTTGTCTGGAAGAGATCGCTTTTGGCGATAAGACCGCCCATTGTTCCACCTCTCATGTCTAATAACGTTTTTGTACTATTATAATATTTTTCTGTTTTTGGTGTGCAATAGTACTCTATCAATCTATCTATCTACAACACCCGCAGGAAGAAAGAGGGTGGCAGAGTCTTACGCCGCTAGCACAAGATATGTAGGTTCTCATGGTCGATTCTTATGCCATTACCATAATTATTTAACACACGTGTAGATGTATGAATATTCTGCACATATTACTAAATATCGCCGTAAATAAAATTCCTCCCTTCTTCGTATATCTAAACGCATAATGGTATATTTTGAAAGATACGTTTAGCATTTCCATTTAAATATTATAATTTAAAAGCTCCGGCTTCATTTCCACGGCGTCCTGTCCGTTGATTACTAAGAGATGAAAGACAGAGTCAGATAAAAAATGCACCAAGCGGTGTGTTTTCAAATGTTAACCTTTCCTGCGGTGGCACATTCTCGTGTTTATAGTAATAAGCTATAGCGGTTAAAGTGACATATACAAAATGAAGACAAAAATAATAAATGATATTGTACTAAATGATAATCTTGGAAGAAATATTTCATATATTTCATTCATTACAACTTACTTGTCACAACTCGGCGTAGGCCGTTTAACCAGCAGTGGACTATTATATAGCATTGTGAACGAAATGTAAGTTTTAAATCTCACGCATTAAAATGTTATAACTAAATAATATATGTTTTGTTAGCATGTCATAAATTGAATGTACTGTGAAAAACAAATGTCTCATATTTATTATAACTCGACTATTCTGATTATGAAGAGTTTCAATTGAAGATATAAACCTACACGGGGCTCAGACACCCACGATTGACAATATAGTTTAAATAGTGATGTACTTTGTACCCAACATTCATGTATTTTCAAGACAGTTGTGAGAAATAAAGGACGTATTTGAAATTAAGCTATTATTTACGGATTTCATCGCGGTTTTATATTATATTATAGCGTATTTATATTCCCGTCGTTTCGATTGCTTTACAGCAGCTTTTTCACGGCGAGACTGAGGTGTTAGACGTCCAGATGTCATAGTTAACTCGGGCTACCTTCAGCTTTTATTTATAAATGTTTGGTCCGTTCTACGCAGAATGTGCTCACAGTATCCTGAGGTCGTGCAGTGGTATGCTTGGTTTAAGATTTAATTATGTTTATTACTGGAACCCAAGCTATATATGACATCTGTCCGTCGTAGTTATTGATGGTAAAGACAATCGAAACGATGCGAATATACAATAATTGAACGCGATGAAATTCGTAAACAATAGTTTCATTTCAAATGTGTCGTGCTCGCGTAAATACAGGAGATCATTAAAAGGACGTATTATAAGAAATTTTGATCAACTCCACTGCCGCCTGTCCAACATGTCCGAGCGCTTACGTCGCAAGTAATACATAGTTAAATAGAGAATAGTCGGTCCGTCACAGCGTTGTATTAGCGAAATGAAAACGACAACGTGTTGGAAATTAAATTGAAAGAAGAGAGGCGACGCGTTTAAACAATGTGACACTTTATTAATCCGGTTTATTCCATGTCGCAGTTTCATCCGACACTGTTCGCGTATTAAAGCCGATCAAAATGCAATTACTCCGCTACACCCTTTCTTCCTGTGTTCCTAATGAAGCTTTCAAAATCTCACGGTAAACTTCGGGAGCAGATCCGATGACGGGACTCAACACTCGCCACGTATCATCACTCAACATCACTCGGAGAGGAGCAAAGTTGGTTTCAGACGTCGGTTCGGCTTCGCCCAGTCCTTACTATAGGTGACAGAAGGAGTCCTATGGGTTTATGAAATGTGGGAAAATCTCTATGGTCTTACGGCCGGAAAAATTGTCAACTGTGCGTAGATTTTTCGGTCATTCGAACTCGGGACCCACCATTTGACAGGCTACGTTCGTTTACCAGGATTTAATAGTCTTAAGAAGTACAATTATAAGTGTTCAAATTACTAAATATACAAATATATTGTATGTGACACATAAATACTATATTATCGGCTCGATGGCACGCAGTGGCAAAGCGATTGTTCTGCAACGCTGCGGGTCACGGGTTCGGTGTCCGACGGAACAAGATATGTATAAATTAAAAAAAAAAAATCCGGGTATATATGTTTGTCCATGTGATATTTATGTATGTAAACAACCTCCACGAAACAGGAGAAATCCCTATGGTGGGGAATGATTTTAGCAAAAAGAAATATTATATAAGAAATATCTTACATAGTCCGCCTGTGACCTCAGACCTGGCAACCAATAATCGTGATTTACCATAGAGTTCTGCTTACCTGTAAAAAAGAAGAAAAAATGATAACCTAATATTGAAGAATATATGACACTTTTCGAATATGATGTATAAAAATAACAAAAAAAAAATATAAAAGCCAGATGGGGTCCGCCACGCTGCTCCAGTACGGGTTGGCGAAGGGGGCCTCCGGTCACCCCACTCACCGAACGAAACGCAGAAGCACAAAACGGCTCTACTTCACGTGGGTATTCTGCGAAGTAAGAAAAAATTAAGTAAGAATACCCCGGTCGAGTTCAGTTTGACTCTACCACGTTAAAATAACAACACTAATAGCATCCCTTTCCTATCATTCTCGAGCTCGTGCTGAATCCAGTACTTAAAATTTCTATTAACAATTTTATTGGTGATGCCCCCACCCCTCCCCATCCCCAAGGTCGCTCGCGAACTACAAAGCGAACGCTCTAAACACTAGGCTACTGTGTTATGCTCATGTAAGTTATGTATTATGTTTGATTACAGCAATTATACAGTACAAGTGAACTAATCTAATTCTCGCTCCATTAAACCGACTGCATCATCAATCCACGACCGTCGATCGAGCCGCTTCTCTGTCGGGCAATCCTAATTATCTTCAATCAATCAAAGTTCTATTTGATAATATCGGGCATCATGCTTCATCATCACGTAATATAATTTCCCCGCACTACGTTTATAGGTAAATACGTACCAATAAATAAAGTGAAAAATAAATTCCTCCGACTGATTGCGTCTGTCGGCCGAAATTTTATGCGTTGTGAGTATGAATGATGTATGTATGTGTGTATGTACGTTTGTATGTATGTATGTAGAAATAAAAATTTACGTTAAGACCTTTGACGTTAAGTTTTCTTCAGTATGTTGATATCGTTCATTACTTTTTAAATTTAGAATTTTAGTATTACGTATTTAATTTAGAATTTATTACCAGAGGGATTATGTAACTACTTAAAGGACAAGTAAAGTAGCAACCTGTAAGTGCCAACTGCTGGGCAAAGGCCTCCTTCTCAAATATCTGAGAGGGTTTCGGAGCCGGGAAGGGCCCGCCACGCTGCTCCAGTGCGCGTTGGGGGGCTTATACATATGCTCGAAATAATATTTGTTATTATTTCTCCGACATGCAAGTTTCCTCACGAAGTTTTCCTTCACCGCCGAGTATGTATATGTATGCATAAATGTTATTTTAGTTGAAGTGCTAAAAGTCTTCTCTAGTTATTTTTTTGTTATCCACCCACAGCTCCATCGTACAAACGTTTTCATCGATTTCTTTTTCCACAAACTGAATGTGTTATAGAGGTTGTTTTTTTAAGAGCTTCAGGATTCAACACTGAAACAAAACTCACACAAATTGAATAAATTAATCTTTTTTTTATTTTATTTAATTTATTTACAAAATCGACAGCTTTCTTCAATATTTAATGACACTTCAAACTAATTTTCTACGCAAATTACAGCCAAAATAGATTTATATTTTATTTTTATTAAAGAAATTTATGAACCACTCCATATCGAAATACATTAGTTACAATTATTCTATGTATAATATTTATAACATATTTGCGAGTATATATGTGTGTGACTTATTATTATTCGAGAGATTGTCTTATGGAATTAATGATGGAAGATGATTTCGGTCATGTAACCACCACGGGAGCGTCTCAGGAACTGCATCCTGGAGCTACTGTTTAAGACCACTTTTCGAAAAATTTGACAATGCTGAAGATGCGTCCCAATTTGTAAACACTGCTCAGGCGTAAGTCAATAATTGATAAAAAGATGGCGTCAGCTGTAAGAGTCAGTATGAGACATTTGCCTTATTATTCGGAAAAGTCACTCAGCGCCTAATTCGCCATGCCACCAATTGAACTTCATACTGAAAAAACGTCTCCCTTCAAAATGGCGTGACGACCTACAAAGTGCACCGGGAAGTCGATGGGTCCAGGCGGCTCTGGTCGCGGATGTTCAGGAGTGGATTTGTGACAGCCTGATCATGAAAACTTAAAAGAAAACCTAATGGTTTAATATTAGTTTAATATAAGCTGTTACATTCTTTACCTTCAGTGGCAGTTGCAGCCACAAAAATACATGTGTTGTTTGTAAAATTAAAAGTTACTGGAAACGAATAGCTTTATAAAATATAAAATATATTAAACAGGAAGGTAACAATATGTCTGTAACACTAATATATGTTTTCAATCTTTTATATAAAGCTTTGCAAATGATGAATTTTCAAACATTCAGTGGCTCTTGTTTTCGCCCCTACAAAATTAACAAAATTCATCAAAGTACTAAATACAATTTGAATAACACAAATTATATTATATATATTATATTGTATTTATATTTTATTCTTAGCAAGCGTACTTCGAGTCTGCGTTTAATGTAGTAAATATTAAACTCACACTCAAAGGTAGACTAGACCCGTCTGCGACCTCATTTCGCTCCCAGGCGAATACATCTGTAAACTAACTACAGTACTGTACGGTGTAGAGTTAAAATTCAATACGTGAATCTTCGTACAGGTGCTCTAGGGATGCTCTTGTTTCGTAAATACCAAGCGATACATTTCACTGAGTACCTTTGTTAAAGATGTAGAAGCATACGGCGTCGTGGGCTGGGTCGTACATTTCCCTTTAACATGGTCGCATGATTGTGAACAGGCGCTGCTGGTGGGGGCCGGTCAGCTCGGGTTTGCAAACCCTGCGTTAGTTTTTATTAGTATTTTATCTTAGAATGTTCTCTAATTGCTCGGGAGACTATTTGTTATTTCTGTATTTTATTTTCTTCTTTTTTTAAATTTACTTCTGCATTTTATATTGTATCACTTGTAACGTACAAAATCTGTTTTTTTTAAAAAGAGGATACCTACGGAGTTTCTTTCGCCAATTTCTTCACCGTCAGAGGAATCTCATTACAGAACGGTGGTAGACGTTAAAAAAAATTACTATTGATAAATTACTAATGATAGGAAATCTGAATTTCTTACGTTAAAATAAAGATTTCTCATGCTCGGTATGGGGGTAGGGTGAGATATCGGATTTCTGGTTGACCTGCCTCATAGTAGCAAAACGTAGTTTTATTTTTTTTAATTTCCATGAGATTTAATGGCCTTTCTCTTAGTCGCCTCTTAAGAAACTAACGGGGCGAAACGGGGCGAAAGTGGGTAACATACTCTTGCGCAGCGCATGGTAGAAAATTTACCAAAACTATATCAAGAAAACTTCTTTTTTATCTTTTAAAAATCAGCCTGTAGGTCCTTATTAGGTACCATGCCAAAACCAGGAAGCCAATATTAGGTTCACACTAATATTGGAAACTCAATAAAATTATGTTTCTTCATTTAAAAGACAAAACAATTTATTTCTTACATCAAAAATTTTATTGTTCAAATATGTATATATTAACGTACTACATAATTTTTTTAACGTGGTAGAGCCAAGCGGCGGCTTTTCTTGCTGCTCGAATGGGCCGGCTCCACCGGGTTTATACTACGGCCTCGCAGAATATCATATTGTGGTTCTGCGTTTCGTTCGGTGAGTAAGGTGATCGGAGGCCCTCTCCTTCTCCCTATTCCCTTCCTCTTCCTCCCTCCCATCTCCCAAATATCCTTAAAGACCGGCAACGCACCTGCAGCACCTATGCAGTGTTGCAGATGTACGTAGGCGACGGTAATCACTTACCATCAAGTGAACCGCTTGCTCGTTTGCGGTCTCTCCTATAAAAAAAAAAATATTCAAACAAAAAGATAAAGCCAACACAACAAAAGACAACATGATGTAATTATTATAATGAGACGTGATTTCTCCGAGTTGGCGTAACAAAGGCCTTATGGGACAAGTCACAATCGGGTACAAACAACTACTTAGATATTCGTAAAGAACATTTTAAACAATTTACACGTAAAGAACAGGATATCGTATTTTAAAACAGTTTAAATAATATTAAGCTAAAGTAATTCTATGTCGCAGTGTACATAAAACAGAAAGTTACGTCTTATCTCATTATCTTTTTTTTATTTCCACTCAACTGGACCTTCGCGTCATGCTGACGTCACAACTCGAGTGGAAATTGTCTGCGGACACTTTATAGTCTGACTAAAAACAAATACAACGTGCACATAAGCTACTTAAGTTAATCCGGATGAACGAGAGGAAAGCGCTTCAGCTAAGCCTCCAGCAGTGAAGGAGGTAAATATTAAAGCACTAAATCTAGGTTCGCCTGGATATCATGTTTCACAGAGGTGCATTCATGTACATATATTATATATATATATCCCACGACTGTGACCATTAAAGTGGTCAGAGGCCTTACCTTACCAGCCTGTAAATAGTCCACTGCAGGACGTCCTCTCCTTAATATCCTTCATAAGAAGGATTTGCCATAATCACCACGCACGCATCGCTCTACCGCTTGGCTCTACCGCGTAGAGCCAAGCGGCGGCTTTTCTTGCTGCTCGAATGGGCCGGCTCCACCGGGTTTATACTACAGCCTCGCAGAATATCATATTGTGGTTCTGCGTTTCGTTCGGTGAGTAAGGTAATCGGAGGCCCAATCCTTCTCCCTATTCCCTTCCTCTTCCTCCCTCCCATCTCCCAAATATCCTTTAAGGCCGGCAACGCACCTGCAGCACCTATGCAGTGTTGCAGATGTACGTGGGCGACGCTAATCACTTACCATCAAGTGAACCGCTTGCTCGTTTGCGGTCTCTCCCATAAAAAAAAATATATTCAAACAAAAAGATAAAGCCAACACAACAAAAGACAACATGATGTAATTATTATAATGAGACGTGATTTCTCCGAGTTGGCGTAACAAAGGCCTTATGGGACAAGTCACAATCGGGTACAAACAACTACTTAGATATTCGTAAAGAACATTTTAAACAATTTACACGTAAAGAACAGGATATCGTATTTTAAAACAGTTTAAATAATATTAAGCTAAAGTAATTCTATGTCGCAGTGTACATAAAACAGAAAGTTACGTCTTATCTCATTATCTTTTTTTTATTTCCACTCAACTGGACCTTCGCGTCATGCTGACGTCACAACTCGAGTGGAAATTGTCTGCGGACACTTTATAGTCTGACTAAAAACAAATACAACGTGCACATAAGCTACTTAAGTTAATCCGGATGAACGAGAGGAAAGCGCTTCAGCTAAGCCTCCAGCAGTGAAGGAGGTAAATATTAAAGCACTAAATCTAGGTTCGCCTGGATATCATGTTTCACAGAGGTGCATTCATGTACATATATTATATATATATATCCCACGACTGTGACCATTAAAGTGGTCAGAGGCCTTACCTTACCAGCCTGTAAATAGTCCACTGCAGGACGTCCTCTCCTTAATATCCTTCATAAGAAGGATTTGCCATAATCACCACGCACGCATCGCTCTACCGCTTGGCTCTACGCGGTAGAGCCAAGGCAGGATAAGGAGGGATGGGGAGGGAGTGGGCCTTCAGTTACCTTACTCACCGAACGAAACGTAGAAGCATATAAAGCCTCTACGTCACGCCGGTATTCTGCGAGGCCGTGATACCAACTCGGTCGAGCCGGCTCATTCGAGCAGCACCAAAAGCCACCGCTTGGGTCTACCACGTTTAAAATGTACCATGCTTGCTAATAAACGAGGCTCATGCGCTAAAATTATGGCAGAAAATTTTACAGGTTAGTGGTTTGCGCACTGGTACGAGGGTACTGGTACGCTTGCCCAGCGTGGGAAGTAAGGACAAACCTTCAACGAAATGCATGCCGGCATTCGTTGATACTCATAGGCTGTCAAATTTGTGGTTATATTTAAAAAAAAAACTGGTAATACAAGAGAGTTACATGTTTTTGTTACAGTAAATTAGTTACATTTATGTTTTCCAAATTGATTTAAAATTTTCGAGTGTATGTGAATATGAAAAAAAAAACATAGTACTAAGGCCGTGAACATTTTAAACAATTTACACGTAAAGAACAGGATATCGTATTTTAAAACAGTTTAAATAATATTAAGCTAAAGTAATTCTATGTCGCAGTGTACATAAAACAGAAAGTTACGTCTTATCTCATTATCTTTTTTTTATTTCCACTCAACTGGACCTTCGCGTCATGCTGACGTCACAACTCGAGTGGAAATTGTCTGCGGACACTTTATAGTCTGACTAAAAACAAATACAACGTGCACATAAGCTACTTAAGTTAATCCGGATGAACGAGAGGAAAGCGCTTCAGCTAAGCCTCCAGCAGTGAAGGAGGTAAATATTAAAGCACTAAATCTAGGTTCGCCTGGATATCATGTTTCACAGAGGTGCATTCATGTACATATATTATATATATATATCCCACGACTGTGACCATTAAAGTGGTCAGAGGCCTTACCTTACCAGCCTGTAAATAGTCCACTGCAGGACGTCCTCTCCTTAATATCCTTCATAAGAAGGATTTGCCATAATCACCACGCACGCATCGCTCTACCGCTTGGCTCTACGCGGTAGAGCCAAGGCAGGATAAGGAGGGATGGGGAGGGAGTGGGCCTTCAGTTACCTTACTCACCGAACGAAACGTAGAAGCATATAAAGCCTCTACGTCACGCCGGTATTCTGCGAGGCCGTGATACCAACTCGGTCGAGCCGGCTCATTCGAGCAGCACCAAAAGCCACCGCTTGGGTCTACCACGTTTAAAATGTACCATGCTTGCTAATAAACGAGGCTCATGCGATAAAATTATGGCAGAAAATTTTACAGGTTAGTGGTTTGCGCACTGGTACGAGGGTACTGGTACGCTTGCCCAGCGTGGGAAGTAAGGACAAACCTTCAACGAAATGCATGCCGGCATTCGTTGATACTCATAGGCTGTCAAATTTGTGGTTATATTTAAAAAAAAAACTGGTAATACAAGAGAGTTACATGTTTTTGTTACAGTAAATTAGTTACATTTATGTTTTCCAAATTGATTTAAAATTTTCGAGTGTATGTGAATATGAAAAAAAAAACATAGTACTAAGGCCGTGAAAATTTTAATTTTAATTTTAATAGACGTACCCTCTCATTTCAAACGTTTCCGAAACACGAGTGTCACGCGAGAGCTTGGAGTGTCGACGTTGGTCAGCCGCCGGTGTCGAGTGTGCGACGAGACTGCCAAATTGCACTACTGTTTTTAAACAATGAGATGTGCATAAAAAATCAACATTTTCATCATCATTTCAGCCTATCAGAAGTCCACTGGTGAACATAGGCCTCCCCAAAGATTGCCACGAAGCTTGGTCCTGAGCCACCTGCATCCATCGACTTCCCGCAACACTGCGCAGTTCGTCACCCATCTTGTGGGGGTCGTCCCACACTGCGTTTGCCTGTGCGTGGCTGCCACTCGAGAACTTTTTTCCCCAGCGGTTGTCAGTTCTGCGAGCTATGTACGGCCCATTGCCACTTCAGCTTGCTGGATCTTACGGCTATGTCGGTTACCTTAGTTCTGCTGCGATATCATCGTTGGAGACTCTATCACGCAGAGAAACACTGAGCATAGCCCTCTTCTATAGTGACATAAGGTTACTTATGAGGTTCCTTCTCATATGGAAAAAACTTTCCACGCACACGAATTCGCGTGCAGAAGCTAGTTATTTATAAAGAGCACGCGATCCCTGTCTTTACGTCCTGATCTAATACTGTCATCTCTTATGACCATTCAGACAGATTCAAAGTACAGTTTGTTCCTGAAGGGAAGGATTTATTCTGTATTTATGTAACAAGACATAATATTAAAAAGGCAAAACTTTATAAATGTTTATGAAGAGCAAGCGATACAAGTCTCTACTTCCTGTTCCAATACTGTCATTTCATAAGATAGATTCACAGTGAAATTTGTTGTAGAAGTGAATATATATATATATAGTATTTTCTATTATAGATAGTTAACTAGACATAATATTAAAGAGAAATAATATAAGAAAAAGATTAAAAAGATACAATGAAATTGTTTGCCTTTTGCCTGCAATGGCAAAGACAGATATCTCGCGCTACAGAATCTGCTAATCGTCACCGACATATATTGTTGTCAGGTGGTTGTAAACACGTGGTAGAGCCAAGGCAGGATAAGGAGGGGGATGGGGAGGGGGAGTGGGCCTTCAGTTACCTTACTCACCGAACGAAACGTAGAAGCATATAAAGCCTCTACGTCACGCCGGTATTCTGCGAGGCCGTGATACCAACTCGGTCGAGCCGGCTCATTCGAGCAGCACCAAAAGCCACCGCTTGGGTCTACCACGTTTAAAATGTACCATGCTTGCTAATAAACGAGGCTCATGCGATAAAATTATGGCAGAAAATTTTACAGGTTAGTGGTTTGCGCACTGGTACGAGGGTACTGGTACGCTTGCCCAGCGTGGGAAGTAAGGACAAACCTTCAACGAAATGCATGCCGGCATTCGTTGATACTCATAGGCTGTCAAATTTGTGGTTATATTTAAAAAAAAAACTGGTAATACAAGAGAGTTACATGTTTTTGTTACAGTAAATTAGTTACATTTATATTTTCCAAAATGATATAAAATTTTCGAGTGTATGTGAATATGAAAAAAAAAACATAGTACTAAGGCCGTGAACATTTTAATTTAAATTTTAATAGACGTACCCTCTCATTTCAAACGTTTCCGAAACACGAGTGTCACGCGAGAGCTTGGAGTGTCGACGTTGGTCAGCCGCCGGTGTCGAGTGTGCGACGAGACTGCCAAATTGCACTACTGTTTTTAAACAATGAGATGTGCATAAAAAATCAACATTTTCATCATCATTTCAGCCTATCAGAAGTCCACTGGTGAACATAGGCCTCCCCCAAAGATTGCCACGAAGCTTGGTCCTGAGCCACCTGCATCCATCGACTTCCCGCAACACTGCGCAGTTCGTCACTCCATCTTGTGGGGGGTCGTCCTACACTGCGTTTGCCTGTGCGTGGCTGCCACTCGAGAACTTTTTTTCCCCAGCGGTTGTCAGTTCTGCGAGGTATGTGGCCGGCCCATTGCCACTTCAGCTTGCTGATCTTTACGGCTATGTCGGTTACCTTAGTTCTGCTGCGGATATCATCGTTGCAGACTCTATCACGCAGAGAAACACCGAGCATAGCCCTTTCCATAGCGCGCTGAGCAACTTTGAGCTTCCTCATACGGGCTGTAGTGAAGGACCAAGTCTCGGATCCGTATGTCATCACTGGCAACACGCACTGGTTGTATACTTTCGTCTTGAGGCTTTGCGGTATACTCGACTAGAAGATATGACGTAGTTTCCCGAACGCAGCCCAGCCGAGTTGGATTCGTCGATTGACCTCTGAGTCGAAGTTGGACTTACCTAATCGGACAATTTGTCCCAGGTATACGTACTCGTCTACAGCTTCGAGCCTATTGTTCCCAACAACAACCGGTATTGGTGTGACATGGACGTTTGACATGAACTTCGTCTTGCATAAAAAATACTTACACAGAAAATGAAAACTATGTGCAGAACGCCGCTGAAATCGTCTATGACGTTAATACCTAGCAATGAAACTAGAGAGTAAAGAGCTAATAAAAAAAAAATAAGTTAACAAAACAGACTGAGAGTAACAATCACAAACATGTAGCCGATGGGCCGGCACTCCGGACGAGAGGTGTCCAAATTTCGGAAACAAGTGCGATCGAGAGAACTGGTGGACTAATAGTTTATTGACCTCGTAACAAGACAGATTCTCACACCGTTGCCACTCGGCTACTAGTTGCAAGGCAAGTCCCATCTTCGAATTAAATAAGCTACGGTACGAATTTAATCTCACCCTATCGATGCTGTGAATAAATAAGATTTTTAGACATACGGCATTGATAAAAAGAGATACATGTACTGACGGACGTGTAGTGTACGGACGTGACGGACGTCCTACATTTGTTGTGTCTGTAAAACTCACAGTTGTAACAATCTTTAATTACCTGTACAAATACGAATTTGAAAACATAACTGTAACTTATGACTCTGATAAAGACTTTGCCGCGGCTCTTTTTAATAACCCGTCCAGCCGGTGACAGCTACAGCTTGAAATGAATGTGCAAAAAGATCCAGACCCCAAGTCGCTGTCGCTCAGACGTCGTGTAGCGGGGAGCGAAATCTCCATCTCGTGCGAGAACACATTCCCATTTTAATGTTCCAATGTAGCCTATATGATAATCTTCAAGGGAACAAAACATTTTTGAAAATTGTTTCAGAAACATTGTTATTGGGAATAAAAAAATTGATGATAGTTTAAACGCATTATTAAGCATTTTTTAAAGCGTGGTAAAAATGGCGTCTGTCGTGAATTCCGGACCCGCAACTTAGTTACGATGTCAATGAAATACACGTTATTATCAGAACTGTAATCCCCAAAACTAATAAGAAAGTAGTCTTTATGTATGGTCTCCACTAATGAAATCCATTCATTGCCTCACCACCTCAGAATCACTCCAAAGAGTTAGTCCCACACGTGTCAAGCCATTGCACGCTTTCAATTCCTAAAGCAGCCTTCGACGCTCCGTTGTTTCGATTTGAAACGGAAGTTTGAGAAACGCCGCGCAAACAAAGATGGCGGTGCACGATTTTCGCCGGCAACGGTTTCGAGCTGCGAGAAATTGGATTTGAAAACGAAATTGGAGTCGTGCGATGGAGCGCTACAGTGTTGGACCAGCGTAATGTGAGAAACTATAGAATTAAGGCGAAAAGAATAATGCAATTTCGAGCAACAGTCTCTCTTGTACAAGCGAATGCGAACTGATCCTACCTCCTGAATGTAATAAATCGAATTAAATTTCGCATTGTATATGCGATAGTACCACCCCACACACCACCACACACACAATCCAATCCATCCATTGATATGTATATTTACATTTAAATCAAATATAAATTAACGATCGCTATCATGACCGTATCGCCCAATAGTTGGGTGGACAGAGATCTAGACATTAATTTTAGTGGTTTCAACCCACTTTCAAAATGAATTTGTTTCGGAAGAAAGCGAGGAGCGTGTCACCCGGTCGGTTATTATTAAAAATGAAAACGGATTACCCTGTGGATGAAATGCAGAAGAGTAAGCGTGAATGTATTTTATTTTAAGCCTTAACGCCTTTACCTTCAAGTCTAAATCCATGTGAATATATATTAAATAAGCTATTTTTGCTATTTATTTGGCTTTGGGGGAGGCCTATGTTCAGCTGTGGACTTCTGATAGGCTGAAATGATGATGATGATGATGATGATGAAGATATTTCTGTTATTTTGTTAGTACGGTCGCGAAAATGTTGACATAAATGTTTACTTACGTGTATTATTTATTACCTCTCACTCATTCCAACATCAGTGATACGTGTTTATTTATCTTCAAATATCCGAGGCGACCTTTCAAGATATCCGCCCAAATGACCCTCTACGCCTCGGCCCTTTCTTCCCACGCACTACAGAGGACCCTGCTCAGAGATTTGTGCTAATGTGCGGACTGTGTTGATCACTTAAACAACTAGATAGCGCTGGCGCTAGTAGAAATTAACAATATGGTATGGTTTGGCTCCGACGAAGTGTATGTGTTATTAGATAAGTATAATAAAAAGACTTCCGATTCCCCAAACTGTATCGAGTTTTATTTAAGATAATCTTGATTAGTCACTGGGGTCGGGTTGGAACTTGTACAGACTGTAAATATAAATAGTGAGTTTTTTTTTTGTTAATTTGGGTACAGACTTTAGCACCGTTTTCTCCACAGATTAATAATGGAACTCTTAACTTACAAAGAGAGGTTAGTGCTTTTCTTATAAATGTATTTAAAACAAGTATTAAGCGTTAACATGGTAATCTAATTTTTGTAGTAACGTTGGTTTAAATGTATTAAAGAAAGTGTTACAATTAATAAAATACTCTGACTATTTAAGTATTTATTTCGTACAGGCAGAGCTTCGCCTTACGCGATGAGATCTGATTTTAAATAAGATGCCTTTGCTACAGGTTAATGCGCTTTTATACAGACTTTATGCGGCAATCGACCATAAGTAATAAAAAATAAATAGGGTACTTCCTAAATAACTGTTGCTTTCGTATTTAATTCACGAAAGTGAATTAAATAGTGTATAGTAAATTTTAAGCCCTGTTATGAAATTATTTAATATTGTTGCATTTGTTAACGGAAATACCCTTGACAGATAATCATTACATTCCTTAAATAGACAATAGTCAAATGATAACTTATTTAGAAACTAAACAAAGTAAAGAAGTGATGATAATTGAGTAAAACTAATCAGACAAATTATTAACAACGAAATTATATGAGGCGGATGTACCCCTGCCATTTACAATGGATAACAAAAGTGCTGTAAGATTTGAAACCGGGCGATACAGAGTAGATCGTTAACAGCAATGTTGTAGGTGTCATAGGTGACGTGCCAAATTGTGTTTGATGCAAGTTTAAGGGAAGAGAATATGGGGGAAAAACCGAAACGAAACCTAACAGAGAAAGAGATGTATTTAGCAAACAAAACTAAATTGTTGTTGAACTTGATAAGCAGAAGCTTATCAAAAAAAACCCAGACAGTTTGATTTCTTGAAGAGGTAACGACAATTTTTTGTCTATACATAGTAGCCCAGTGGTCAGGGTACTCACTTTAGTTTCGTAGAGAGCGAGTGACCAGGGTTCGGTCTCCGGTGCCGGCACTACTATAATTGTTCATAGCAATTTTAAGTGCTGTATTTAACACGTGCTCGGCGGTGAAGGATAACATCGTGAGGAAACCCGCATGTCTGAGGAATAGTAAAAAAATATTATATCGAGGATATGTATAGCCCGCCAACACGCACTGGAGAGCAGCGTGGTGGGCCCTTGCCGGCTCCAAAAACCCTGTCAGATACAGCAGCCCAGCAGTGAGCACTTACAGGCTGCTACTTTTTATGATCTGGTCTATGATCACATTCTTATAATAAAAGTGAAGACGTGTAATTCGCGCTAGTCTCGCGCGCTCTTCTTTTACCGCAACAAACAGACACAAAGTTTTAAATTAAATATAAGCTTTCGCTTCATTCTTGTTACTTTAAACAGTCACCCGTTTTATACCTAAATAATTTGCCGTTACAGCATCTCCCCTGAGAGTATCCGAGGCGTTTATTTGGGTACATCTTAGACCTTCCCCTAAATTTAAACATTAGCTAAGTGATGAAAGGGACAATGGACCGTATTCTACTTAGGAATATTTGATTACTCGACGACCTTGTTCAATGTAATGTTTATTCGGGATGCTTTCCTAGGCCCAGGGGTCAGAGCCATGGCTTTAATTAAGTACGCGTGTGACACATGTTGGAATCCGACTAAAAAAGTTAATTGCTATTTTAGTTAATTTTTGATCGCATATATTAGCATAGGGTAGGTAAGGTATACAACTAGGGTAACCGACATAGTCGCAAGGATCAGCAAGCTGAAGTGGCAATGTGCCGGCCACGTAGCCTGCAGTACCGACAACTGGTGGGGAAAACAGGTTCTCGAGTGGCAGCCACGTATAGGCAAACGCAGTGTGGGATGACCCCCCCAAAAAGTGCCGATGTCCACAGACTAGAAGTGCTTCAATGAATATATATAAAAATAATGAGACAGATAAGCAGCGGATTCCACAGGAGGCTGATATGAAAACGGTCACCAGATATAAATAAATGAGCATCTGTAGAGTTATCAGGACGATGTAAGGAAGGTTACAGAAGAACACACAGATGTATTTTAGTATGTGTACTGGTTGAACGACAGTGGTCGAGAATTTTTTTTGAATCTTTTGTGTTCTTAAATCATATATAAATCTAAATAACTTTAACCAACCCTCAACACGGAATCAAAGTCAAGTCTACTGATGTTGACGTTCATAAGAGCTTTAAAGAAGTATAAATTTAATAAGAAACTTTTCGACTTTGACTTTTTATGCATATACACTTACCACTCGCTCGGCTTTAGAAAAGAATTCGAACATCATTAAACAAATCCTATAAACAACCTAAAAAGACAATCGCATGTAGTGTCGGATCACTCGACACCCACTTCACTGCCCGAAGCACTCACGACAATCCCGTATCGCCATTTTGTGCCGTTCAAGTGGAGCGGCGAATTAAAATGGCGGCCTAGTGGTTGAATGTGAGACGAATATTTTACCTTTTCCATTGTTTAATTCAAAACGATACTGTACTGGTACTATGGAAGATATTCTCCAGTGATGTTGAAGTTTGCAAACCAACTAAATCTGCACATGGACAAACTTCACACTAGTCACGTGACCCGCTGCGCTGCAGCTAAAACCTTAGTCAACGCGCCATCGATCCGACCCTATAACGTTATGTTACTATGAACGAGGGCATTTTTTTTTTATTGAAGAGACGGCAAACGAGCAAGCGGTTCACCTGATGGTAAGTGATTACCGTCGCCCACATACATCTGCAACACCATAGTTGCTGCAGGTGCGTTGCCGGTCTTTAAGGATATTTGGGAGATGGGAGGGAAGAGGAGAGGAATAGGGAGGGGGTGTGGGCCTCAGGTTACCTCACTCACCGAACGAAATGCAGAAGCACAAGATGCCTCTACTTTACGCCGGTATTCTGCGTGGCCGTGGTACCAATCCGGTCGTGCCGGCCCATTCGAGCAGCAGGTAAAGCCGCCGCTTGGCTCTACCACGCTTAAAATAGCTTGTCCGATGATAAGATCAATCTGTAGTTGGCACATTTTCTATAATTGAGTCTCTGGTACCTCCAAACACCAGCCTAGCGTGCATGTGGTGCGCCCTGCTAAGAAAACAAATCAAACTCTGTAGAGCAAATATTTGGCGGAATGTTCATCCCCATTTGCAGAACGATCTAGTCAGAGGGTACCGACGCTGCGCTCACCACCCACCCACCCAGCGTAGCGAGCATGGGCAACCTTTTCACGGCTTTCGCCGGCACATTCTAGGTCTATGTCTTGTTGTAGTATCGTGGGCAAGAAGTGCGATAATCATTACGTAAAGGTTGTAGAGTATAAAAGACATTTGACAAACGAATTTGTCTTTCATACGTCGAAAAGGTAGTTACTGCTTACTAAGACCACGTGGCCGTAACCATTAAGGTTAGCGTACCTCACCGCTAAGTGGCGAGACCTGGGTTCGAAACCCAGCTGGGGCTAATATTTGTGCATCACACAAATTATTGGTTTTCGGGTCTGGTTGTGCTATTGTGTGTCCCGTATCTCACGCTACATCGGACCCTGCTAAAGTACTTATAGAATAAATGTTACATTGGGTGCGGGGAGGTAAAGATGAGTAAGTGGCTCTGCACGTGCGGCACTATGATATGTCCTGTGCAGGTGTACTTCACGCCGGTATTCTGGGAGGCCGTGGTACCAACTCGGTCGAGCCGGCCCATTCGAGCGGCAGCTAAAGCCGCCGCTTAGCTCTACCACGTCTATTGGCGATATTATTAGAAACCAGCCAGGAACTCGATACAAATCTCTTCTGGTACTTAAGGAAATACTTTCATGTCTGATTAGACAACACAATTTTATCTACAATTGGAAAAGACATTTATTGTTCGTGAGGTTTTGGTGGAACGGTTGGGGGCTGGCGACTGGAGCGCTGCCAGATTGCAATCGGAGCCCGCGAGCCGCCGGAAGTTATTCATTCTAGTAATGTGAGATTTATTTTATGTGAAAACGTTTCGACGGCTATTAACCATTTTGAACAGCAATGTTACTCTGTAAAAAAAAATTACTTTAAATATGAATACAGCCGCACCCACAAGCGGCTGTATCCTGGCTGATAAAACAGTATTTTAATGATTCCAAATGTCTCGAATTGAAAACACATTTGAGATATGAAATTCGTATTTAAAAGTACGACTTTTTATCCAAAGTGGAGCCTCTGCTTATGAATGGACTGTCGACTATTAGAAGTATTCTCTCAGCTACCTACCCCGTCAGGTTTGGGGAAAAAAAACCATACATACATGTGAATATATTTTACGTAACAATTAGTAATTTAGAATATTTCTGTAGGCACATACTAGCATTTGAAATGTGAACGCTGAGAAAAATGGTCAGAATTCCCTGGACTGGTTTTACCACAAACACCGAGGTACTAGAAATAGTTCGGTGACAATGTGGTTTTTTTGGGACATCCACAAAGAATTCCCACGGTTGATCCAAAAGAGTAAAATCCCTGAAAACAAACTCCTATTCGGCAAAGATGAAAGTGGACGGTCGGTATTAAAGAATGGAGCGGATTGGCATATTAAGTTACCCGCGCCGCGAAAGGTGAACAGATATTTCGCCAACTGACCATCAAACTTCAGGCTGAAGGTGATGGCACCCCATGATGATGATGAATTAAATTTTTGAACGCGCTGCTGCTCGGCTCGACCGGGATATCGAATACCACGGCCTCGCAGAAAACCAGCGTGGAATAGACGCATCTTGTGCTTCCCTGTCTCCCGTCACCTTTCCTCTTTCCCAAATGCAACGCACCCGCTGCTCCTCTGGTATAGCAGACGTACGTGGGCGTCGTATATAATCTGTCTTCACGCTTGTTGTCAATGCAGTAAGTGTTGTGAAGTTTGACACTCAACACGCTTTAGAGCAGAGTGACAAACTATTATCAACACTCTCTCTCTCTCTCTCTTAATTAAAAAGAGTTTGTTCTTTTCAGAAGAACGTATCTAGAAAATTCTGTTTGGCTGGATCGAGTTGCGATACATTAGCTTTGCATTAGTAGTACTTTCGTTTGGCAGAGAATGCCACAAGGCATTAAGTCCGCCCATTGAAACCCCTACAGAGTGTATGCAATGAAGTATAAAAATACAATAAATTTGACGCAAAAACCACGTTACTTTGAATGGGCCTTTGGAGTATATAACAATCCTATGATAATAGATAAAATATCTTTTAGCAAAACTAAAATAACATAAACTTTCGTTATACTCGAAAGGTAAACAACAAAAGTATATCTAGCAGCAAATAAGCGTAGAACAAAATACAAATATTTTCTATATAGGGCGGTATTTGCATAGTTACTCGTGGCCTGGCTCAAAGCCATGTTCTGAATTTAAACTGACCTAACGCGTGGGGGCGACCTAACACCTATCACACACCCAAACATATACAACTCATGCCTATTAGCACACACAGTGACCCAACGCCCCCACACACATATCACACACCCACACAGATACAACACATGCCTAATTAGCACATACAGTGTAGCCAGAGATGAGTAAACTGCCAACATTAATTTAGACATAGTTATTATTTCATTTACAGCAGAGGCCATACCTGTTTACCCATATTGATCATTTTTCATCTCATAATACCCAGAATATAATGTCTTTATACGCGTTGTGAGTCATAAATGCACTCGACGCTTTCGTTACAGAATAGCACAACATCAGACAGAACAGAAAGGAAAGCATGAAGAAGAAGTGGAGGAAATAGCTACGCGAAAGTCTCCCTTTGGCCAGCAGTTGGGAATATATAGGTTAGTACAAAAACGTCTTAAAAGGGCAGTGCAGTAATATAGCTACTTCAAGATGATACATAATAATAAATTCGAAAGTAACTCGTCATTGTTCAAATACTGCAAGGTTTTTTTAATAAACGTATTCTGTGAAAATTTCAACCGGCTACCTATTACATTCCAAAAGATACGGCCTTAAAGGTAGGACATACGACAGGACGGATAGGCATCGTGAGCTTAGTAATGGGGCTCCGAAGCCTTAAAATAGTACCTAAATGTGAAAATCAGAGTAGCGACATCTATGCCACTGTCCACGAAGCTCTAAGATATAAATTAATTGGCAAACGGGGTAAGGGCATAAGGCACCTTGATGCTTGAGGATCCTTTTAATAGCTAGTTTCGTTTATAGGAGCTTTTGAAGAAATTGGACCTTTTTTCAATAAGCAGTGAATATTAGAAACACAGTAAATATTAAAAGCAAAAATAATACAAAGTTCTAGATAGTGATCTAGGTGGAAATGTTTCGCGGAGGCAGTTTACATACATGAGTTGCACATGGACAAACACCCAGACCGGGAACTGTTATTTGTAGTCCATACAAATGCTAGTCTCGTGCGGGAATCGAGCCCGCGACCCAGAGCGCCGCAGCTAAAGCCGCCGCTTAGCTCTACCACGTCTACTGGCGATATAATTAGAAACCAGCCAGGAACTCGATACAAATCTCTTCTGGTACTTAAGGAAATACTTTCATGTCTGATTAGACAACACAATTTTATCTACAATTGGAAAAGACATTTATTGTTCGTGAGGTTTGGTAGAACGGTTGGGGCTGGCGACTGGAGCGCTGCCAGATTGCAATCGGAGCCCGCGAGCCGCCGGAAGTTATTCATTCTAGTAATGTGAGATTTATTTTATGTGAAAACGTTTCGACGGCTATTAACCATTTTGAACAGCAATGTTACTCTGTAAAAAAATTACTTTAAATATGAATACAGCCGCACCCACAAGCGGCTGTATCCTGGCTGATAAAACAGTATTTTAATGATTCCAAATGTCTCGAATTGAAAACACATTTGAGATATGAAATTCGTATTTAAAAGTACGACTTTTTATCCAAAGTGGAGCCTCTGCTTATGAATGGACTGTCGACTATTAGAAGTATTCTCACAGCTACCTAGCCCGTCAGGTTTGGGAAAAAAACCATACATACATGTGAATATATTTTACGTAACAATTAGTAATTTAGAATATTTCTGTAGGCACATACTAGCATTTGAAATGTGAACGCTGAGAAAAATGGTCAGAATTCCCTGGACTGGTTTTACCACAAACACCGAGGTACTAGAAATAGTTCGGTGACAATGTTGTTTTTTTGGGACATCCACAAAGAATTCTCACGGTTGATCCAAAAGAGTAAAATCCCTGAAAACAAACTCCAAATCGGCAAAGATGAAAGTGGACCGTCGGTATTAAATAATGGAGCGGACTGGGATATAAAGTAACCCGGGCCGCGAAAGGTGAACATATGTTTCGCCGACTGACCACCAAACTTCAGACTGAAGGTGATGGCACCCCATGATGATGATGAATTAAATTTTTGAACGCGCTGCTGCTCGGCTTGACCGGGATACCGAGTATCACGGCCTCGCAGAAAACCAGCGTAGAGTAGAGGCATCTTGTGCTTGCCTGTCTCCCGTCACCTTCCCCCTTTCCTAAATGCAACACACCCGCTGCTCCTCTGGTGTAGCAGACGTACGTGGGCGTCGTAAATAATCTGTCTTCACGCTTGTTATCAATGCAGTAAGTGTTGTGAAGTTTGACACTCAACACGCTGTAGAGCAGAGTGACAAACTATTATCTACACTCTCTCTCTCTCTCTCTCTCTCTTAATTAAAAAGAGTTTGTTCTTTTCAGAAGAACGTATCTAGAAAATTCTATGTTTGGCTGGATCGAGTTGCGATACATTAGCTTTGCATTAGTAGTACTTTCGTTTGGCAGAGAATGCCACAAGGCATTAAGTCCGCCCATTGAAACCCCTACAGAGTGTATGCAATGAAGTATAAAAATACAATAAATTTGACGCAAAAACCACGTTACTTTGAATGGGCCTTTGGAGTATATAACAATCCAATGATAATAGATAAAATATCTTTTAGCAAAACTAAAATAACATAAAATTTCGTTATACTCGAAAGGTAAACAACAAAAGTATATCTAGCAGCAAATAAGCGTAGAACAAAATACAAATATTTTCTATATAGGGCGGTATTTGCATAGTTACTCGTGGCCTGGCTCAAAGCCATGTTCTGAATTTAAACTGACCTAACGCCCCCACACACCTATCACACACCCAAACATATACAACTCATGCCTATTAGCACACACAGTGACCCAACGTCCCCACACACATATCACACACCCACACAGATACAACACATGCCTAATTAGCACATACAGTGTAGCCAGAGATGAGTAAACTGCCAACATTAATTTAGACATAGTTATTATTTCATTTACAGCAGGGGCCATACCTGTTTACCCATATTGATCATTTTTCATCTCATAATACCCAGAATATAATGTCTTTATACGCGTTGTGAGTCATAAATGCACTCGACGCTTTCGTTACAGAATAGCACAACATCAGACAGAACAGAAAGGAAAGCATGAAGAAGAAGTGGAGGAAATAGCTACGCGAAAGTCTCCCTTTGGTCAGCAGTTGGGAATATATAGGTTAGTACAAAAACGTCTTAAAGGGCAGTGCAGTAATATAGCTACTTCAAGATGATACATAATAATAAATTCGAAAGTAACTCGGCATTGTTCAAATACTGCAAGGTTTTTTTAATAAACGTATTCTGTGAAAATTTCAACCGGCTACCTATTACATTCCAAAAGATACGGCCTTAAAGGTAGGACATACGACAGGACGGATAGGCATCGTGAGCTTAGTAATGGGGCTCCGAAGCCTTAAAATAGTACCTAAATGTGAAAATCAGAGTAGCGACATCTATGCCACTGCCCACGAAGCTCTAAGATATAAATTAATTGGCAAACGGGGTAAGGGCATAAGGCACCTTGATGCTTGAGGATCCTTTTAATAGCTAGTTTCGTTTATAGGAGCTTTTGAAGAAATTGGACCTTTTTTCAATAAGCAGTGAATATAATATTAGAAACACAGTAAATATTAAAAGCAAAAATAATACAAAGTTCTTGATAGTGATCTAGATGGAAATGTTTCGCGGAGGCAGTTTACATACATGAGTTGCACATGGACAAACACCCAGACCGGGAACTGTTATTTGTAGTCCATACAAATGCTAGTCTCGTGCGGGAATCGAGCCGGCGACCCAGAGCGCCGCAGCTAAACGCTCACCCACTACGCCACCGAGCCGTCCAAGTATTAAGTGAGTTTACAGAATACGCAATTAATTTAGTAATAACTTTGTATAAAAATCTATCTCGTCTAAGCCTCGACGTAACACAATAAATTTGCCGTCGAATTCCCAAAACACAGTTGAATTCGTGCGAATGAAGTCAAAATGTGCGAGGGCGTATCGACGTACTCCATTACAAGGACCACAGACCTGAAAATTCCCGGGGGGACAGTGTATCGGGTACGTTTGATACCATAACATGTCAGTGCTATATGAAGCATCAACGATAAATATTTATTTATTTATTTATTTAATTTCATATACATGAGAATGTATATAGGCGGACTTAATGCCAGAAGCATTCTCTAACAGTCAACCTTTGGACGATGCAGAGATGGAATGAAGTAGGTGTAGGTGATAGAATAGAGAGAAATAAAGAGAGGAAAAAAAATATAATTAATGTAAATCTATAAATAGATACAATATTTCAATACGCATACAATAATAAATACATATATAATAATAAATACATACATACATTTATATTTATTTACATATATTAATAACTTAAATATTAAATATATATAAAAATAGACTATTACTGAGATGTTTCTGCCATTTCTTTAAGAATATGTTCCTTAGCTTTCTTTCTAAATATTAGGTTAGGTCAACAAATATCAACCCCACAATAGTAGAGTGGTTAGAGGTTAGTCTGCCTCGATCGAGTCCTCCTATGTGGTTGGCATGTACCCACGAGTTGCTCAAAACTTATGTACGATTTGCATCGTTGGCTTGTACACTAATGTATGTTTCTATGTATTTTTTTTTTTATGGAAAAGAAATCAAACGAGCAAGCGGTTCACCTGATGGTAAGTGCTTACCGTCGCCCACATACATCTGCAACACCATAGATACTGCAGGTGCGTTGCCGGTCTTTAAGGATATTTGGAAGATGGGAGGGAAGAGGAGAGGAATAGGGAGGGGATGTGGGCCTCCGGTTACCTCACTCACCGAACGAAACGCAGAAGCACAAGATGCTTCTAGTTCACGCCGGTATTCTGCGAGGCCGTGGTATCAATCCGGTCGAGCCGGCCCATTCGAGCATGTATATGCATGTATAGTATGTATATAGTCACGCTTTGTTTCCAACGGGGTAGGCAGAGACAATCTTTTTCCACTTGCTACGGTCCTTTCGGGTTCTTCGCCCCGTCGTCACGAGTGAACTGAGATGTGGGACGTCCTTGTTGTAGGTCGCGCAGCCGTATACATGTTTCAGTTTTCATGGTCGTGACACGAAAACGCAATTTGATTGAAAACAATGCAGTGTATAAACATTTCGAAAACACTAAAATATGAAGAGTTATTTGAAAAGATAACCAGATCTAAATTAATGCGTTAAGAAGTAACAAGTTTTGTACAAGACTTCTTTTCTAAACTATGATATTTTTATAAAAAATAATTGCAGCTCTACATTTTCATTATTCTGTACTTTGCATGCCAAAGATAAGAAATGCAACGTAGCGTTTGTTAATTTTTTACTCTTCACGAAGTAAGATTAAATTAAGAAACTTGTGTTTCGTAAGAGAAGTGTTACAACCAGAAAAATATTCAGACTATTTTAAAAATTTATTTCAAACGGGCAGAGCTTCGCCTTACGCGTTGAGATCTGATTTCCAATAAGATGCCTTTGCTACAGGTTAATGCGCTTTTATACAGACTTTATGCGGCAATCGACCATAAGTAATAAAAAATAAATAGGGTACTTCCGGTATGTAAATACCCATAATTAAAATAAATGAATGTTACTTTCAGATTTAATTCTACAAAGTGAAAATATTGTATAGTAAATTTTAAGCCCTGTTATTAAATTATTTAATATTGTTGCATTTGTTAACGGAAATACCCTTGACAGATTATCATTACATTCCTTAAATAGACAAGATTCGAATTATATTTATTTAGAAACTAAACAAAGTAAAGAATTGATTATAATTGAGTAAAACTAATCATTATTAAAAAATATTAGGCGGTGTTCCATGTACCCCTACCATTTACATCGGATAACAGAAGCGTTCTATTTTCAAGTTCTTGTTAATGATAATTAAAGGTATGTATTAAAGATACCTTTAACGATCATTATTTTGGCGGAGATTAATGAATAAACAACACGATCATATGATTTCGTAGTTCTATACAGAGAATAATGATCCTTAAGTTGACAAAAAGCGATTGCTTTTTAATCGTTATCTAATATCGTTTCAAACGGGAAAATAAAGGAGTTCGGCTCTCAATGTAATGCGACATAATTTATGAGTTTGACCCAGATAATACCCTAACGGCGTCTAGAGACTCATAAATTACATTCATTTTGTAAATGCGGGCGTCATATTAATCCGTTGCTGCTTATTATTATCGCGAATCTGCTGGCCGTATTCCTACTTGTCAGGAGTTATATAGGTATGAGTGTATAGAGAAAAAAAAAAGGAAAATGAGCAGGCCTTCTTCTCAAATATCTGAGACGGTTTTGAAGCCGGGAAGAGCCCACCACGCTGCTGCAGGGCGGGCTACACATGTTCTCGAAGTAATATATTTTTCTCAGACATGCAGGTTTCCTCACGATGTTTTCCTGCACCGCCGAGCACTAGATATCGAATCCAGGTCACATGCTCTATGAAATTTAACTGAGCGCCCTGTCCACTAGGCTAGCTACGGTAGAGAGGTATGGAGAGGTATAACATCATAAAATTCATAATTCGTCTTTACTGCTTGTCACAAGTTCACTACTGAACATAGATTTCCTCCAAAGAGTGCAACTAAGCAGGGTCTTGAGCCACCTGTATCAATCGACTTCCCACAACACTGTGCTGCAGATTAATAAACCAGTCAATCGGCCAATGACATGTCTCTACTTCACGCCAATATTCTGCGAGGCCGTGATACCAACCCGGTCGAGCCAACCCATTGGAGCAGGAGCAAAAGCCGCCGCTTGGCTCTATAAAATGAATCTCTGTTATTTAGCTTATTACACTTTTATTGAGGCTTTCATGGTGATTCCCATGTCCAACAGGCTGCAGATTAATAAAGCAGTCAATCGGCCTCATCTCTGTTCACAGAATTAAGAAAATAAACAGTTTCACAAAACCTTAACTAAGCGCTGAGCTCTTTGGCAATGACAATAACGAAACTTCTGAGAGTTAAACGCACCGTGGTAACTTGGACCTGGACCCTGCACCGACGCGCCATATCTCCACTTGCGTCCCAATGGATGACTCGTTATAAACGATTCGACGGATCGCCCGAGGCAGTTACAGCGTTGCCAACATAAATAATTATCATTCATTCCCTTGAAATATTTTGCGCATATTTGTAACTGGTAACCACTCAGCAAAGTAATATGCTGATATCATCATCATTTCAGCCTACCACAAGTCCACTGCTGAACATAGGCCTCCCCCAAAGATTGCCACGAAGCTCGGTCCTGAGCCACCTGCATCCATCGCCTTCCCGCAACACTGCGCAGGTCGTCACTCCATCTTGTGGGGGGTCGTCCCACACTGCGTTTGCCTGTACGTGGCTGCCACTCGAGAACCTTTCTTCCCCAGTGGTTGGTGAGTTCTGCAAGCGATGTGGCCGGCCCATTGCCATTTGGGCCTGATAATAATAAGGACCTTATGGCTCTATAGTTTACTCCACGCAGAGTTTTTACCGACGCAGAGAAACACCAAGTGTACAATTTTGAGCTTCGTCATACGGAGACGCGTGTACCAGTAACATTAATTATATGTAGCAACTTCACTGTAATAGTTAAATATTTAAATCTCCGTCTCAAGGTATCTGACTAAATACAGTGAAACCTTATTAAAGTCACGCCAAATTCTGTGTTACTTGGTTAACTCAATCAGGAGATAATCCCATGTTCAAAAGTCATCTCACATTTAAGAAACGCAACTGGTTAAAATATGATGGGTAATGGATATTGTTCTATTCTATGTTTAGTTCAAACCAACATAACATATATAAAAACAAAAATTCCCTCCGAAATATATATAAATATATAAATTCATTATCTTCTTTTTTTTTAATGGGAACGGCGGCCAACGAGCTAGCGGTTCGCCTGATGGTAAGTGATTACCGTCGCCCGCGTACATCCATCCGCAACACCAGAGGATCTGTAGGTGCGTTGATGGCCTTTAATGGTATTAGGAAGATGGGAGGAAGGACGAGAAGGGGGAAGGGAAGGGGGCGTGGGCCTCCGGTTACCTCACTCACCGAACGAAACGCACAAGATGCCTCTACTTCACGCCGGTATTCTGCGAGGCCGCGATACCGATCCGGTCGAGCTGGCCTATTCGAGCAGCAGCAAAAACTGCCACTTGGCTCTACCTCGTTTTATTTAATTATAAAAATAATAATATTGTTTAAGCTGAAATTTTTATACGTTTCCTCATTGGCCTAGTTTAGTCCACAGCTGAACATAGGCTTACTCCGAGTAAGCGCCAGCGAAAGCATACATTTCATGAAAGGTTTGCCCTCACTCACGACACTCCCCACGCTGGGCAAGCGAGTTGGTGAGCGTGGTGCCGGTATCCTTCAGTCACTTTTTTCGCCATCATTCAGTCGCCCGAGCAACGTTTGCTTACTAACGAACTGCAGGTGAGTTAAGAGTTTAAAGAAAGAGAAGAAGTTGAATATTCCCTCTCAACTTAAATGTTTAACGTCCTATAAAATATTTCAAAATAACGACTCCCTCAAAAATTTAAAACAAAACACGCAAGTAAGAATATACGCCGAAAAAAAAAAAACGTAGCGACAAGCACTTCACGCAAATCACCCGAGTGAATTATTTCCACAAAAAGACATTAACCTTACACAAGTGTTACTACCCTTATACAAAGATCAAAACACGTATATGATATTAGATTCTCGCAGACATATATACATATTCGTAAATACATATATATATATATATATATATATATATATATATATATATATATATATATATATATATATATATATATATATATATATATATATATATATATATATATATATATATATATATATATATATATATATATATATATATATATATATATATATATATATATATATATATATATATATATATATATATATATATATAAAAACAAAATTCCCTCCGAAATATATATAAATATATAAATTCATTATCTTCTTTTTTTTTAATGGGAACGGCGGCCAACGAGCTAGCGGTTCGCCTGATGGTAAGTGATTACCGTCGCCCGCGTACATCCATCCGCAACACCAGAGGATCTGTAGGTGCGTTGATGGCCTTTAATGGTATTAGGAAGATGGGAGGAAGGACGAGAAGGGGGAAGGGAAGGGGGCGTGGGCCTCCGGTTACCTCACTCACCGAACGAAACGCACAAGATGCCTCTACTTCACGCCGGTATTCTGCGAGGCCGCGATACCGATCCGGTCGAGCTGGCCTATTCGAGCAGCAGCAAAAACTGCCACTTGGCTCTACCTCGTTTTATTTAATTATAAAAATAATAATATTGTTTAAGCTGAAATTTTTATACGTTTCCTCATTGGCCTAGTTTAGTCCACAGCTGAACATAGGCTTACTCCGAGTAAGCGCCAGCGAAAGCATACATTTCATGAAAGGTTTGCCCTCACTCACCACACTCCCCACGCTGGGCAAGCGAGTTGGTAAGCGTGGTGCCGGTATCCTTCGGTCACTTTTTTCGCCATCATTCAGTCGCCCGAGCAAAGTTTGCTTACTAACGAACTGCAGGTGAGTTAAGAGTTTAAAGAAAGAGAAGATGTTGAATATTCCCTCTGAACTTAAATGTTTAACGTCCTATAAAATATTTAAAAATAACGACTCCCTCAAAAATTTTAAAACAAAACACGCAAGTAAGAATATACGCCGAAAAAAAAAACGTAGCGACAAGCACTTCACGCAAATCACCCGAGTGAATTATTTCCACAAAAAGACATTAACCTTACACAAGTGTTACTACCCTTATACAAAGATCAAAACACGTATATGATATTAGATTCTCGCAGACATATATATATATTCGTAAATACATATATATATATATATATAAGAGCCGTGGTAGCCCAGTGGTCAGGACGCTCACTTTAGTTTCAAAGAGCGCGAGTGACCTGGGTTCGATCCCCGGTGCCGGCACCACTATAATTGTTTATAGCAATTTTAAGTGCTGTATTTACCACGTGCTCGGCGGTGAATGAAAACATCGTGAGGAAACCTGCATGTCTGAGAAATAATAACAATATTATTTCGAGGATATGTGAAGCCCGACCACCCGCACTAGAGCAGCGTGGCGCTCTCTGATACTCGTATTTGAGAAGGAGGCCTTTGCCCAGCAGTGGGCACTTATAGGCTGCTACTTTACTTTTATATATATATATAAATATATAGAAAGAAAGAAAGAAAGAAAGAAAGGAAGTAGTTTATTCAATGCCACAACTCAAGTAACATATAAGTAAACTTAATTTAAAAAAAAATAATAACAATTATATTTTATTGGGTTGCAGCAACAAAACGGTGTCCGACTCAGCATAATGCTGTAGCAATGGTAAACCACAACTACAGCCCTGGTATTCTGTCGGAAACCTTTTTTTTTTGATTTTTTTTTTATTTTCTTCGCGAGTTGTCGTCAGTCTTTATGTACTTCATGATGAATATATAAATAACAACAAAAGACGTATTAATAATAATAATGATAAATATAGAAATACCCCATACAACAATAATAATAATAATATAATTCCGCAACGAGGACTAACAAATTTAACCTCTATTAACCTAATTGCCATGTAAAGAAGTGACATATACCTAATTTTAAAACTAGCCTTAGATTGGTACCCACGAAGAGGTGGTGGTAGGTTGTTCCAACACTTGGTGGCTAAGTAACGAAAACTACCTCGAAAAGCGGCAGTGACGTGTCCTGGAACAGTTAGCAAATATTTCGAGCCACGCGTATTATGATGGTTATATTCACTAGACCAAGTAAGCTTTTTATATAAATAATCTGGTGCATTGTTTTTTATAACACCAAACAATAAGCAAGCGAATTGTAACTCTATTCGCTGTGACATATTAAGTAGCTTGCCGTTGTTTAGATATGTGGAAATATGTGTTCTAGGAGGAATATTAAAGCAAAAGCGAGCACATGCATTTTGGACTCGCTGAAGAAGTTTTAATGATTTGGCTAGAAGACATGGACCATAGACAGTGATGCAGTAATTTAATTTTGATAATACTAGACTTTCACAGAGGGTGACTCTAAGGTTAATATTAAGGAAACTACGAATTTTATATAATATCTTCAATCGATAAAAACAAGCACGTGCAACATCTATGACATAGCTCTCAAAGCGAAGTAAGCCATCCATTTTAAGCCCAAGATTGCGAGCTTCATCAACCCGCTGAACCGCTTCACCTTGCAGATATATGCTGATATTACTCTCCGTTATTTTAGTTATTTGGTTTATTGTTCCTAAAACAATGTATTTAGTTTTAGATGGGTTAAGATTGAGTGAATTAATCCTCGACCATTCAGCAATGCGCTCCATGTCCATATTTATTTTATTTATGCCCTCTGTTATATCTTTGGATTGAAAGGACAAGTATAATTGAACATCATCAGCATACATATGATACTGGCAGTCTTTTATGATGCCAGTCAAGTCAACACAGTAAAGTATGAACAATAGAGGCCCTAGTATAGAACCCTGAGGAACGCCCTAGTAACAGGAGTTCGACCTAATTACGCCCGACCTCTCGCTTACGCAGTTCAACAAGCTGATGTCGACCACTGAGGTAACTTTCAAACCACCTGATCGTACTATATTATATTTGACATATATATATGTGTCAACCATTTATCGTTGATATCACATGCTTAGACAAATCGCAAAGATACGTCTCTTACGGGGTAGGCAGTGACCTGCGAATTTACATGCGGCGCGTATTTGGATTTATTATTTAATTTCTGTTTATATCATTATGTGTTTACCGAATATCTAAATACAGACGTTGGTCTTGTTTCGATGTTAGATTTCAACACAAATGAAGACGAATCCAACAGAGTTTCTTCTCTATTAAAAGACCTCGTTACGAAATGGTGTTCAAATTAGTAATGTCTACTTCGACATATATGTTATTTTCCTGACGTAATAACAATTTAACCAGTGTTCGCGTACCAATCGTTTGAAAGAAATTTTATATGGGACTTTTCTAATGTCTTCGGGCAAGGAGTTCGAGAGAAGTGTAGCCTGTAGATATTGATCAATAAACAAGCACTTTACTTAACCAACTGGAAATCATGTTTATGCCGACAATATAGGCGAAGAGCCAGGAGCCCGAGTACGCTAGCACAGCCAGCGGTACATCGATTAGTCCTTGTCGGAAAACCATTAAGGCAACGTTTTGTAATAACCCAATGGGCTACTCAATTTCCCGTTTCAAAGCACCGGAGAGAACTGTGTGAAATTAAGAGGTATTCTAAATTCTACATAATGAAATAATATTGTAACGAATACCCAATAACGTCTTGTCAAGTCTTACGTCTTCTAAAGACGAGTAAAAAGAAATATTTTTTTATAAATTACCAGTCGCTGTTAACAAAACTCTTTAATATGGATAGCTGTACGCTGGTTGAAATGTAAGCCAATTATCTTCAATAAGAATTAAATACAGTACGGGTAATATTCTGGAATAATCTAAAATAAAAAGGCAATCGTAATTCGGGACCATGTAAGGAGCGCTGGAGCGCACTAAGGGCCGCTCAGTAGTGAATTCTGAAGTTAGTGGAAGAGGAAGATCACGAAGAAAAGGAAAAGAAAACCGAAAAAAAGAAGAGAAAAAAGGCGGAAACGAAAGAAGATTGGATACTATCAGGAAGACCCGTAAGTGGAAAATCAAGTGCGCGGGACGGCGCATCAGAAAGAAACTCTGCTTACTCCCTTTGTAAGTGTTAAAAATAAAAAGATGTTTTGGAAACCGGCCTTTTTTACTCCCATCTCGCAACCCGTATCTCGTAACAATGTCAAATGAAAGATAATTATGAAAGGTGTATGGGGGGGGGGGCTAACGTACTAACTTATTTCAAATATCAAACTCTCGTATGCGCAGCCCGCTTGATGATTAATGAATAAGGCTTTAGAGACCGACTGATAGCGGAAAATCTATCCGAATATAATGATGGGTTCATAGTGCCTCCTACTCCGCTTACGAGTCGTCTGGATAGGCTATTTTTTAAGGGAAAGAGGGGCAAACGAGCAAGCCTGATTTCGGTCGCTCACGTACATCTGCAACACCAGAGGAGTTGCAAGTGCGTTGCCGACCTTTGGAAATATTTAGGGAGAGTATAGATATTTAGGGTGTGCGGGAAGAAGAGTAGGCCTCCGGTTATCTCGCTCACTGAACGAAATGCATAAGCGCAAGTAGCAAGAAATAAGATTTTTTTATTATTTCTCAGTTATGCAGGTTTTCACGCCATGTACCGTCGAGCGCGTGGTAAATATAGCACTTAAAATTGCTATTAACAATTTTAGTGGTGCCGACACCGGGGCTCGAACCTATGTCACTAGCGATCTATGCAACTAAAGAGTGCGCACTAACTACAGGGCTACCAAGGTTCTCAGTGCCTATATAAGATTTTTTTTTATGTGATGGCGGCAAACAAGCAAACGGTTCGCCTGATGTTAAGTGATTACCGTCACCCACGTACATCTGAAATACCAGAGGTGCTGCAGGTGCGTTGCCGGCCTTTAAGGATATTTGGGATATGGAAGGGAGGATGAGGAGGGGGATGGGGAGGGCGAGTGGGCCTCCGGATACCTCACTCACCGAACGAAACGCAGAAGCATGAGATGTCTCTACTTCACGTCGGTATTCTGCGAGGTAGTGGTACCAACCCGGTCGAACCGGCCAATTCGGCGCCGCTTGGCTCTTCCGCGTTTGTTTAATTATAAAAAAAAACTGGCAATATTGTTTAAGCTGAATATTTTATACGTCTCTTCATTGTCCTACCACGTTTAATATTACTTGTGTTGTTTCATATTTACTCATTTTATATTTGTCGTTACAAATACGTTAACTTATTCAGTCTTTAGTAGTGGTACCAACCCAAAAGGCGCCGTTTGGCTCTTCCGCGTTTGTTTAATTATAAAAAAAAACTGGCAATATTGTTTAAGCTGAATATTTTATACATCTCTTCATTGTCATACCACGTTTAATATTACTTGTGTTGTGTCATATTTACTCATTTTATATTTGTCGTTACAAATACGTAAACTTATTCAGTCTTTACAAAACCTAACGTTGACACGGCGCATGGCGACCTGCCCTTAATGTACGAGCAGTGCCTCTTTCAAACTATTTGCATAAAAGATCCCAAGTCGTTACACGAATCCACCCACTGAATCTTTCACAACGACATTATACTCTCAGCTCAATGTACTTTCGGAACCCTAAATTAAATGAGCGAAGGGTAAACAGCTGAGGTTGTTTGTGTACGAGGTACCGCGGACTGGGATCCCCTAATGTAAACGTTGGTAAAAAGAGATTGTTTATTTAAGTTTTATATTAAATGTTGCGGTAAAAGAGTAAAGTAAAGTAGCAGCCTGTAAATACCCAACGCCGGGCAAAGGCCTCCTTCTCGAATATCTGAGAGGGTTTTGGAGCCGGAAAGGGTTAACAGTTTTAGTGGTGCCGGTATCGGGGATCGAAGCCAGGTCATTTGAGCTCTATGAAACAAAAGCGAGCGCCTTAGCCACTAGGGTACCACGGCTCTGCGGTAAATTATGTAAATCCAAACTTTAAATCGTTCGATAAGTCAATCGAACTTTAACTCCAAGCAGCAACAGCTTGACGATGTTTCTTCCCTTTTTTAGCATGTGTGTTGCAATAAACGACTAAGGAAAAAGGAAAAAAACGCCTTAGAAATATAGAAATCTCTCTTTACCTTTTTAGTTACTATATTTTAAATTCTAAAATTCCGTATTATCAAAATTCTAAATAGTGCAAGAAAAAAAAAAACTTGGTTATTTTCAATTTCACTACAACTTGGCGTTTAATTTTTAAAAAACGTAACTCGAGCGTTGCCTTCGTGAAAGCTTATTTATGGAATTATTAATGAGTTCATCATCCAGCGTCCCTTCGCAAAAAGCCACTGCCTATTATGAACATGTCTGCACATGCCACCGATAAAACAAAAACAAGTTGACACTTAAGGGCTCGTACTACACCACAGTGGGGCTATCCAGCACGTCAATTTACGCTAGGGTACAGGCGTTTGCGTTAATGAGATGCCTGGACTGAAGGCTAAAATTAAAAAAAAAGGTTTGCAGCCTTACTTTAATGTAGTATGAAATTAAGTAGAGCGCCCTGACCGGACTAAAAGTCTACAAGTTACAGACAGTAAGTCTAATATAAATGTTAAAATTCGCACGCCGCGTCACGTTGCAAACGAAGTATCGAGTGAATACCGTCATACCTCAGGAACCTATTTTCCCTTGTTCACCCTCCAGATGTGCCATGCAGATCGCATGTCAGGACTCTCCTTAATTATCCTATCCATAATTTCAGCAGTCCATGCAGTTAGGTTGTGGCACTCAATACCACCTACCATAAGAGATTCCGGAACTATACTTTTATTTAAGAAACGTGTAAAGGACCACTACTTAGCTTCGTGTTAATGAAATATATATTGTATATTTACGAATGTGTATGCATGTATGTATATATATATATATATATTTATATATATATATGTATATTACTTAATTACATGTAATCTTATTTATTTAATTGTATACATATTATTTATTAGAAATGTACGCACTAAGTTTGCCATTTCAATAAAATTTCCTGTTAGGGTCTGCTGGAAGTAATTTCAATGTATGGAATAAGTAGTACCCTTGTACTAATAATATGTTTTAATGTTTTCATGCCTTTTTGTGTGCACATAAATAAATAAACTAAAAAAAAAGAAAAAAAAATCCTAACGTGATTTCGTTTGATACATCTGTGCTACGCTCCGATCGAATGCCCGTAGTCTGCGATGCAAATTCTTAATATATGTAGACACATGACAGGTACGTGGTGGAGCCAAGCGGCGGCTTTTGCTGCTACTCGAATGGGCCGGCTCGTCCGGGGTAGAATTGCAACCATGCAGAATACCGGCGTGAAGTAGAGGCATATTTTGCTTCTGCGTTTCGTTCGGTGAGTGAGGTACCCAAAGTTCACTCCCTTTCCCCATTCACCTCTCCTCATCCTCCCTCCCGTCCCCCAAATATCCTTAAAACCGGCATCGCGTCTGTTGGTCCAAACTTGACGACAATTTTTAATTATAAAACTTGTGCATGGACTTCATGAAAACGAAATGAAATCCTACGTCCGGTAAATAATAAACGAGTTCATTATACAGCGTCTCCTCCCAAAAGCCTACAGTCAGCCTACTATGAACATCTCTGCACATGTCACCAATAAAACAAAACAAGTCGACACTTAAGGGCTCGTACTACACAACAGTGGGGCTATCGAGCACGCCCATCTACGACATCGAACACGGGCATCCACCTTAATGAGATGCTTGTAACTACGTCGCGGGGCTATCGCTGCGTGGACGGAAGGCTTTTCCTCTGATAGCACTTTGCAAGAGTGACGTTGACTGAACTAAAACTAACTGAAGGCAAAAAGGGTAATCAGATACAAAAAAAATAGGTTTGCAGTCTGTTGGTATTTTACTTACCGTTTGAAATGAAACTAACTTTCAGAGATTGCATCAGCTAAAAATTACATAATTTTACAATGCTTTTCTTCTCTTCGTATTTATAAGTGCAGTCGTCTGTATTGCCCCCTCTCGATATTTATGAGTTTTAGAACCAGAAATGATCCACCACGCTGCACACTTTTCTCCGTGATAGAGCCAAGCGGTGGCTTTATATGGTGGGTGCTGCTCGAATGGGCCGGCTCGACCGGATTGATACCACGTCCTCGCAGAATACCGGCGTGAAGTAGAGGCATCTTGTGCTTCTGCATTTCGTTCGGTGAGTGAGGTAACCTGAGGCCCACACCCCCTCCCTATTCCTCTCCTCTTCCCTCCCATCTCCCAAATATCCTTAAAGACCGGCAACGCACCTGCAGCATCTATGGTGTTGCAGATGTACGCGGGTAATGGTCAACACTTACCAGGTGAACCGCTTGCTCGTTTGCCGTGTTTTACATAAAAAAAAGCAGGTCTCTTCAGATCTTATCGAAATATTTTTTTTATTCATAATGTGAAATGTCTCAGACATTCATTCGTTGTTTGCTTGCGAAGTATCCTATAACGACAAGGGCGTGGTTAATTCAGCATTTAAATTACTATTAACACATGACGTGTTGCAAAAATGTTCAATATATTGTTATGTTATATCTATGTTTGTCATCAATTTTTCGGCCTTTTCAGAATGTGCTTTAAATAAATAAAAATAAAACACTCCCATCGGTTTTCCCAAACGCGCCAAAAGAAGAATAACTTTAAACAGACAAATGTATGTTTGTTACTAATTTATGTGTAAACAAAGTGAGGAAATTGTTGTTATTAGTTTCGGTATTCCCAAAACAATGGTGACGATTCATCGAACTCAAATATAGCAATTTAAAAAAAAACATTCTTTTTACGATAACAATTGCGACTATAATAGCTACCAAACTTATCGTCAGTCTCATGACACTTCCCATTATGTATTGTTGTTGTCTTTCAAATTTCAAACGAATATTCGCGCGAGTGCCTTTTCAGTCGATTGTATGTCCTGCGAACGAGGCTCGTGACTGAACTTTAGCGGATTGACTTCCGTTAAAGGTCTGTGTTTACTTTTTATAGGCTAACAATGTAAAACAGTGTTACCTAATTAATCCCCTGTTTGTTCAAAACGATTTATTTTCCATTTACGTGAAAGTAATACATGACACTTTTTTTTAATAAAAGCCGTGTTCGATAATATATTAAGACCCTTTTATACAATACATAGCCCCCTCTGTAATCTTAAACCCTATATGTCAAATATTTATGTGGGATAATATTTGAGTGGGATATAATTTAGTTGAGAATACACTAGAGTAGACGTTAAAATTTATATAGCCTAATTAAAGCCTGTTAATGTCCCACAGCTGGGCAAGGGGCTCCTCTAGATATTAGGTAGGAAGGGTCCACCATTTGTACTTATTGTTACTTATTAATTAACAGAATCTCTAAAACCCAATGTAACTTTAACGAAAATTTTGATAATAATACTAAATATTTAAACATTTAAACCTTAACAACCCTTATCAAAATCCGTACAATGACTACAATTTTAATTTGAAACAACGTCTAAAACACTTGTACAACGAAACATTTTACATTAAACAAAGTTCCAACAGTCCAACTAAAGCTTCGAACTGCTACGATTACGTAGACCTTTGTAGCGGGTGCTGCTACACGCGTAGTACACAAATTGCCGTAGTAATCTGAAGACCGCTACGAAATTGCGGGGAAATCAGGAGTAAATTAATTTTAATTTGATAAATTGACGCTAATATTTTAAGTCAATAAATAAGGTTATTACCGAGAATGGTACATAATACCAAAATTAAAAACGGCTTAAGTGAAAAATTGAGATACAAAATTTCATATGAGATTTAAAATATTCTTTTTCTGGATAGCCTCGATACTGAGTGGTTAAAAGATCTGCCTCTGAATCGGGAGATCCAAATTCGATATGAGTGACAACTCTGACGTGGTTATGACAAAATATTACTTAATGGCGTATTGTTACATTTACTTACGTAGATAAATAATTATAAAAAAACCTTATAATAATGTATCTTTGTCTTTATAATTATATTATTATAGATAAAGATACACGAGTCGGGTAGAAACATTAATATTCATCATGAAAATATTTGTCCCTTGCAGGATTTGCTCCTATAGGAAATCTCATATAGTTAAAAATCTATCTAGTCTACATATTATATATAATATACCGTTTAAACTATAATCTGGATATCTTCAAGGCCAAAGTGAACACATATCTAGGCAAGCGTGTACCATCCTAGGCCTCATCTTCGCCTTCCATCGGGCAAGATTGAGGTCAAACGCAAGCCTATATTTCATAAAAAAAAAAAAATACCGGACAACATACGAGTTTTTATAATCTACTTGCTGCCCGCTGACGCGGCAAAAGTTGTTCTGCTCGTTCCCATAGGTGGCGCTATGAGTGTTGTGAGTGTGAAACAAAATTTATTAATTACCCTTAACCAATGTTTATTATTGATAATATGAGTCGTTTTTGGTTCATAAATATAAAATTTTGTTGATAAAAGGACCACAGCGCCACCTATTAGGTCCAAATATAGCTATGAACCATCGCCTCGATTGTACAAATATATTGTACTAATACTAGCTCAATCGGTCAATTTCATAGGTTACACGATCACTAACAGACTCACACAAGATTTTAATATATAAAGAACGTTGGACAACAAACAAGAAGCAAAAAGTACTGACGAAATCGAAGAGAAAAAGCCTCGGATATTTAAAAGTGAACTCGCTATACCGGCCCTGACAATTCCTTGAAAGTAATTCGACGACGACGTGGTTTGCAGTCGCTCCAAGATATCTGATAATTTTTTTTTGGTTACTTTTTTATCAACCGCAAAGTTCTCGTACGTTGTAATCGCTTTTGAAGTGCAATGAAATGAAAGAAAAGAAAGGAGCGAGCCGATGTGACACACCACTGTCCTCAATTACCGCGAAGCTTTCAGAAGTATTAACTTAAAATATTGCACATTTTGCACAAGCATTTAGTTGCAGCAAAAAAGTTTCATTAGATGATTGCCGTTACACGACATATTCTCATGATAATATTTACCATATCCGTTGCATGTGACGTGAAATATGATATTGGATTATTAAATATTACCTAGAATCCACTTGTTTATAACTATAATATTTTTTAGGAAGGAACGACAGAACGTGAGAATAGGTAGGCTTCTTCTCTGGCGGGATACCTTATTTCCGGAGCAGAGGTTAAATACTTGCTACATTGCGTGTTGACGGACTTGCATATCCGTGAAGTGTAGGTACTAGGTAATACTAGGCGGTAAGCTCCTCCTCTACCGAGGAGTCGTCTGGTTAGGTACCGTAGCTTACCCATTTCAGCCTCAAACAGCAGTGTAATAACTGTTATATTCCGGTTTGAAAGGTACAAAAAGCGAGAATAATTAAGTGCTGCGACGCATTCTGTCTTTGTCTGGGTTGATTTTACATATAATATTATATTATAACTTTCGACGACGACGAAAGGACGACCCCCCACAAGATGGAGTGACGACCTGCGCAGTGTTGCGGGAAGTCGATGGATGCAGGTGGCTCAGGACCGAGCTTCGTGGCAATCTTTGGGGGAGGCCTATGTTCAGCAGTGGACTTCTGATAGGCTGAAATGATGATGATGATTATAAGTTTCTTCGATTGAAAGAAAAGGATGAATTAATTGAAAGAAAGGGATGGTGAGCTGGTTTGGACATGTGGAAAGGATGAATCAAAGTAGGTTGACGAAACAAATATATGAGGCGAGTGTAAATGGTAAAGTCGGGAGAGGAAGACCTAGGCGAACATTTCACGATTAAATCCGAGACGTTCTGAAAAAAGGCCAGGTCGAGAGTACTCTAAACTAACGAGTATGCATGCGAAGATTGATGAAAGTGGGAGAAGCGAAAGACGTATATCAGGACCGTAGCAAGTGGAAGAAGATTGTCTCTGCCGTTGGGAACAAAGCGTGAATATATATATATTCTTCGATTGAAATTGTCTGGAGTTTACCCCGATTCTATAAAAATTATACTCATGTGTGCAACATGAAATTATTACTATCGGTGACTGGACCAAGGGGAACTGAAGTTGCCACTCTCCGAGTGTGACTAAGAAAAAAGCGTAGAAAATCTCATGGCAATCTCCAGGAGCAAACTAAGCGACAAAGCTCGCCACAAGTCGCTCTCCATGCTCGTTTGGCTACGCTGAGTCCTGCCAATTGAAAATTCATAATCTCTCCTAAGGTATCAATGACAGGTGTGAATTAGATTATATATCTGTACCTTTTATTACAGATATCAAATAAATTGGTGATGAAATACTACTATAAACAACATACGTCTTTAACAATGCAAGCTATTAAGGCTGGGTGATATAAAATATTAAGAAAAAAAAAGCGACGTCTGGGTTAGACCGCCGACACGAATTTCCGTGTGCCAACTCTACGCCACTATAGAACGGACCATGAATATGCATACCGTGTTATGAGGAGTTTGCTCTTGTCTAGAGCGTGCTTCACCGTCACCAACCTAACGTAACACTCAGGGAACAATATCAAACGGATTAAAGCAAGCTCTGTCGAATCTGTACCTAATAGGTAAGATTACTTTTGAGTATGTTTCTATGGCAGAGAAAGGTTTTATTTTTTATGCGAAAGGAGAGTAACGAGCAAGCGGCAAAACATATTGAATATTAGAATGTTGTTGTTCATTTTTTGCTAAATACGTTTAATTCATGATACTTAATCATACTGTAAAGGTACATCTGTCTGAGGAATTACTGTAGGGGTCCATTTTTATGTGCGCGGGGGCAATTCAACCGATGGTAAGTGTTTACCGTCGCCCACGTACATCTACAACATTAGAGGAGCTGCAGGTGCGTTACCGGCCTTTAAAGGTATTTGGGAGATAAATATATATAGGACGTATAATGGGGAAAGGGGGTTAGGAGCGGGGGAGGTGGCCCTCAGTTCACCTCACTTACCAATCGAAACGTAGAAGCACAAGATGTCTCTAATTCACGTCAATTTTCGGCCCATTCGAGCAACCACAGAAGCCGCTGCTTGCCTCTACCGTGATAGGTGCGATGGAAGAGAGTAGCTACCCGCCAGGTCGGGTGTACGTGAGCGTGGGAAGACGTCTCCTCCTCCATTATGTAACATGGCAGATGATTAACGTGGTAGAGCCAAGCGGCGGTTTTAGCTGCTGCTCGAATGGGCCGGCTCGACCGGATTGGCACCACGGCCTCGCAGAGTACCGGCGTGAAGTGGAGGCATCTTGTGCTTCTGCGTTTCGTTCGGTGAGTGCGGTAACCGGAGGTCCACTCCCACTCACAGGAAGAAAGAGGGGGGGAGGAGGTGCAGATTCTTACGGCGATACCTTAAAATTGTTCCTCGTGAGGCATGACAGGCTTGTTGCAGGCTGTTCCGTCCTACATACTATCACAAATGTGAATGTTTGTATGTTCGTCGTCCAATCACATTTAAAGGACTCAACGGATATGAACGAAATACGATATAATGTACACAGGTGTGTAAACAGTACTTATTCGGTTGTTTGTAAAGTTAATTTTTTTTATGAACAAATAGGCTTTCGTTTGACCTCAATCTCGCTTGATGGATGGCGAAGATGAGGGCTAGGATGGTACACGTTTGCCTAGAAGGTGTCCGTTCACTTTGGCCTTGGCCTCAATGAAGGTACCGACTGAAAAACAGTATTGTGATGCTCCCGCAGATTATCACTGAGGCGGGATCCTTTTTGACATGTTAATTCCATACTAATGAATGTTTTTTTTGTTTGGTTTGGTTTGGTTGTGTGATTTTAATTTGGCAGAGATATCGCTATGGAATAGTATGTAGAATTAATTTTATTTCAATTAAGAGCTCTCTTGCAACAAAATTGTTAATCATGCAGACGAAGCCACCTGCAGCCCCTAGTATATATAAAAATGTATGTTTCTTTATTCGTCTCTCAGACTCGCAAACCACACTTGCGAAGAGCGACAGTGTTTATGCTGGTGTACAATAAAATCTAAAATCATCGCACACGAACAAAACGATTGAAATGAAACAAAAGACAGGCATGCCTGAAAACAACAAACACTCTAGAAACGCTGATACAAAATCGGCGGTCACTGTTTGCAGCGTACGCTGTTAGAGGCGCTTGTATTTTAACGACATTGCAAAATTATCCTCAACAAACATATAAAACGTAATGCAGTGTGAGCGATGCTTACTTTTAAGTACCAAGTTATGATTTTTTATTATTATGCTGCCGTTGGCTTTGCAGGATGTGCTAAAAATTTCACGTCGTAAATATAAACTGGTGACGTCGACAGCGAACGACGTGAATGACACTAAAAATGCTAGGAAACTCTGGGGTTTCTTTACGTCGTTTGATTTAAGGCATAGGATTCCGTGGTGGAGCCAAGCGGTGGCTTTTGCTGCTCTGCTCGAATGGGCCGGCTTGTCCGGGGTTGGTACCACGGCCTCGCAGAATACCGGCGTGAAGTGGAGGCATCTTGTGCTTCTGCGTTTCGTTCGGTGAGTGCGGTAACCGGAGGTCCACTCCCACTCACAGGAAGAAAGGGGGGGGGAGGAGGTGCAGATTCTTACGGCGATACCTTAAAATTGTTCCTCGTGAGGCATGACAGGCTTGTTGCAGGCTGTTCCGTCCTACATACTATCACAAATGTGAATGTCTGTATGTTCGTCGTCCAATCACATTTAAAGGACTCAACGGATATGAACGAAATACGATATAACGTACACAGGTGTGTAAACAGTACTTATTCGGTTGTTTGTAAAGTTAATTTTTTTTATGAACAAATAGGCTTTCGTTTGACCTCAATCTCGCTTGATGGATGGCGAAGATGAGGGCTAGGATGGTACACGTTTGCCTAGAAGGTGTCCGTTCACTTTGGCCTTGGCCTCAATGAAGGTACCGACCGAAAAACAGTATTGTGATGCTTCCGCAGATTATCACTGAGGCGGGATCCTTTTTGACATGTTAATTCCATACTAATGAATGTTTTTTTTGTTGGTTTGGTTTGGTTGTGTGATTTTAATTTGGCAGAGATATCGCTATGGAATAGTATGTAGAATACATTTTATTTCAATTAAGAGCACTCTTGCGACAAAATTGTTAATCATGCAGACGAAGCCACGAGCAGCCCCTAGTATATATAAAAATGTATGTTTCTTTATTCGTCTCTCAGACTCGCAAACCACACTTGCGAAGAGCGACAGTGTTTATGCTGGTGTACAATAAAATCTAAAATCATCGCACACGAACAAAACGATTGAAATGAAACAAAAGACAGGCATGCCTGAAAACAACAAACACTCTAGAAACGCTGATACAAAATCGGCGGTCACTGTTTGCAGCGTACGCTGTTAGAGGCGCTTGTATTTTAACGACATTGCAAAATTATCCTCAACAAACATATAAAACGTAATGCAGTGTGAGCGATGCTTACTTTTAAGTACCAAGTTATGATTTTTTATTATTATGCTGCCGTTGGCTTTGCAGGATGTGCTAAAAATTTCACGTCGTAAATATAAACTGGTGACGTCGACAGCGAACGACGTGAATGACACTAAAAATGCTAGGAAACTCTGGGGTTTCTTTACGTCGTTTGATTTAAGGCATAGGATTCCGTGGTGGAGCCAAGCGGTGGCTTTTGCTGCTCTGCTCGAATGGGCCGGCTTGTCCGGGGTTGGTACCACGGCCTCGCAGAATACCGGAGTGAAGTATAGTCATCTTGTGCTTCTGCGTTTCGTTCAGCGAGTGAGGTGACGCGAGGCCCACTCCTCCTCCCCGTTTTCTCCCCATCCTCCCTTCCAACTCCCAAATACCCTCTAAAGGCCGGTAACGCACCTGCATCACCTCTGGTGTTGCAAATGTACGTGGGCGACGGTAATCACTTAGGTGGGCCGCTTGCTCGTTTGCTGCCTTTTCCATAAAAAAAAAACGGGGGAATATACCATAAATTTCTCCAAATGGCAACCTCACCTGCACGTGGTAAACCCTGGGTAGCAAACCAACGAGGCACTGGCGACCGAAAGATAGCAGGATGTCCATCGTCGAATTTGTCGAACCAAATTCCCGTAGACTGGTGATGGGCAGCAGCATCACTGGTGCGAGGGTATCGGCACTGCGCTCACCGACCCGCTGGCCCAGAGTGATGAGTGTGGGCAACGCCTCTAAGAAATGTATGACAGCTTTTGCTGGCCCTTTCGTGGAGAGACCTAAGTTCAGCAGTGGACTGAAATACTCTGATGTATTACATACCTGTTTTTTCTCTAAATATCAAAGTCTATTGTCTTCAAGTCAAAGCCCAGGATAAATTATACTCTAGTGGCCCTGAACGATATACCCTAATGGACTTCAAATGCTTTATACTTAATATTCAACGGAAATAAGAAACAATAAAACATCTAAGATAAATGAAGAAATAAGTGGAAAAACATGTAATTTTTTAAGTTGACTTGAAAAAGGACAGACTTAACTAATTAATGTTTTCTTTTCCCTCCGACAAGCTGAAGAGTTCAAAGAAATAGCGACAATATTTAATTAACTGAGCGTTGCCAAGTTTCTAATTTATAGTACATTAAAAGAATTAATTAGGATAACAAGAAAGGAATTTAAATTCGTGGAATTAACAAAAGCTAGACAAATAATTGATGATACAAAAATGTCAGAAATAATTCACGTAAATCATGACGCAATCTCGCTAACTGACCTTAACAAATGCCAGAGCTTTAAAATTATATAATGACTTCGACGAGGCGGCGGATGGAAATAAAGGAGTTCCAAGCTCACCAGCACCGATTGATGGTGGAAAATCCACCCAAATGTAATAATAAATATAATAAGCTCTCGCGGTCGTTTACCCGAGATTGGGGTGGACATAGGTCTAGATAATTATGAGTATTAAGTCCGTACAGCCCAAATACCAGGGACTTTATCCGCTATGCCAAACACGATTTCACAATAAATCCGTGTATAAAAATCATACGGTGCTAATTGAAGCATGTTAAGCTTTTTAACTAAGACATGGTCAGCAATAAACGAAATCATTTATTTAACTACACATGTAGTGCTGTGATTATAACCGGATTTAATGTCTGAGGCATTCTCTACCAAAGGGTGATGCATGGAAAGTACAATATGAAATAATAAATCTTATAAAATGTAGAGAATATACCTAAACATAAATTAATATAATGAAAAAGGGTTTATAATACATGTACACATACATGCGTATATTATATATACTCGTAAACGATAAAAAATATAGACGTCTGTCTATATTTTATAAAGAAATTATACTCAAGTGAGATATAATACTAATGTGATTATTAATCATTAATTAGTTGTGAAAAATAACACGGTGTGATTTTATCGAGTAATACCTTCACATTAAATTGTTGTGAAATATTTGAATGGCACCAGCGGATAAAACTTATTTAGGACCCGTAACAGGAAGCCACGGGCTATAAGAGTCCGTGCTAACTCTACATATCTTACGAAAGTTTCGAAAGACACATCGGTACACGCCTTCCACATAGGAGATCGAACTCGGGTCTCCTGTTTCGGAGGCGGATCCCCTGACCACATGGTTGTCGTCTGAATAAGCCGAACCCACATCCCATAGACTTTGCCAGCGTGCTGAGTCTGTGCAAATGTTCCGTGCTTGGAGTGCCAGCTTTTGTGGGCGCTTTGATGGGGCTGATAGTTATGAGATAGGCATGAGAAGATAGTTACTTCATTTGTTAAGTGGGGGACCCACGCTCCGATGCTATTAATTGTAGCTGATAAATAGCACAACCAGAAATGTACGTGGGCGACGGTAATCACTTAGGTGGGCCGCTTGCTCGTTTGCTGCCTTTTCCATAAAAAAAAAACCGGGGAATATACCATAAATTTCTCCAAATGGCAACCTCACCTGCACGTGGTAAACCCTGGGTAGCAAACCAACGAGGCACTGGCGACCGAAAGATAGCAGGATGTCCATCGTCGAATTTGTCGAACCAAATTCCCGTAGACTGGTGATGGGCAGCAGCATCACTGGTGCGAGGGTATCGGCACTGCGCTCTCCGACCCGCTGGCCCAGAGTGATGAGTGTGGGCAACGCCTCTAAGAAATGTATGACAGCTTTTGCTGGCCCTTTCGTGGAGAGACCTAAGTTCAGCAGTGGACTGAAATACTCTGATTAACTGAGCGTTGCCAAGTTTCTAATTTATAGTACATTAAAAGAATTAATTAGGATAACAAGAAAGGAATTTAAATTCGTGGAATTAACAAAAGCTAGACAAATAATTGATGATACAAAAATGTCAGAAATAATTCACGTAAATCATGACGCAATCTCGCTAACTGACCTTAACAAATGCCAGAGCTTTAAAATTATATAATGACTTCGACGAGGCGGCGGATGGAAATAAAGGAGTTCCAAGCTCACCAGCACCGATTGATGGTGGAAAATCCACCCAAATGTAATAATAAATATAATAAGCTCTCGCGGTCGTTTACCCGAGATTGGGGTGGACATAGGTCTAGATAATTATGAGTATTAAGTCCGTACAGCCCAAATACCAGGGACTTTATCCGCTATGCCAAACACGATTTCACAATAAATCCGTGTATAAAAATCATACGGTGCTAATTGAAGCATGTTAAGCTTTTTAACTAAGACATGGTCAGCAATAAACGAAATCATTTATTTAACTACACATGTAGTGCTGTGATTATAACCGGATTTAATGTCTGAGGCATTCTCTACCAAAGGGTGATGCATGGAAAGTACAATATGAAATAATAAATCTTATAAAATGTAGAGAATATACCTAAACATAAATTAATATAATGAAAAAGGGTTTATAATACATGTACACATACATGCGTATATTATATATACTCGTAAACGATAAAAAATATAGACGTCTGTCTATATTTTATAAAGAAATTATACTCAAGTGAGATATAATACTAATGTGATTATTAATCATTAATTAGTTGTGAAAAATAACACGGTGTGATTTTATCGAGTAATAGCTTCACATTAAATTGTTGTGAAATATTTGAATGGCACCAGCGGATAAAACTTATTTAGGACCCGTAACAGGAAGCCACGGGCTAGAAGAGTCCGTGCTAACTCTACATATCTTACGAAAGTTTAGAAAGACACATCGGTACACGCCTTCCACATAGGAGATCGAACTCGGGTCTCCTGTTTCGGAGGCGGAGCCCCTGTCCACATGGTTGTCGTCTGAATAAGCCGAACCCACATCCCATAGACTTTGCCAGCGTGCTGAGTCTGTGCAAATGTTCCGTGCTTGGAGTGCCAGCTTTTGTAGGCGCTTTGATGGGGCTGATAGTTATGAGATAGGCATGAGAAGATAGTTACTTCATTTGTTAAGTGGGGGACTCACGCTCCGATGCTATTAATTGTAGCTGATAAATAGCACAACCGGGGAAGTAACACGCTCTGAAATTTAAACACAGAGAATATGCATTTCGTATATTGTTCAAGTAGGTAACAATGACGGTATAAACCCGTGAGTTTCATGGGAGACGACTAACGGAAAAGCCTTGAAAGAAAAATACCAGACTAAAATAAACCAGACCAATGACGAGCACCAGCGTCTAAGGTGCGAGGTGTCTGGTACCGCGATCACCTATCACCTTGCCAAGCGGCAGATGCCTATGGCCAGCAAGGGCCTATTACTACACTAATTGACCACACATCTCTTAGCTCTTTATTAAGTAAAAACATTTCTCGTCTCGTATCACACTTTTGAACAGCCCTAGGCTAGAAACTGAGACAGACAGCAGGCGTACCGAATAAAATCTAATGACGTCGAAACAGTGAGGATTTATCGGGGGGCTTAAAGCTCCCCGGGCGACTGGGGCCCCGTCAGCTGTCCGGGACAGCGCCCGTGGCTGAGTCGATGAAATGTTATTTAGAGTTTTAGACATTTTGCGAACGCGGCTGCCGACAACTGGGTTCCGTTGCGACGTACGGATGCCTGTAGGCGAAGGGAAAAGCGACATTATTCAACTACAAATATTAACAATTTATTTTTAAATTAAGATTAAAACTTTAGGTCATTAAATTTTCCGGAAGGAATTCATCATAATTTCAGCCTGTAATAAATCCAATACTCAACATCCAATACGCTGGAAAGGTGTTCTGGAACGAATTTCGCAGTGTTTAAATGCGAGGTCGGAAAGTTAATAATTGTTTGTACGGTTATATCATTTCCACTACACCTATCATAAGACCACTGCTGAACATAGGCCTCCCCCATAAGATCGCCAGAAGGCTCGGTCCTAAACCACCTGCATCCATCGGCTTCCCGCGACACTATGCAGGTCGTCACTCCATCTTGTGGGTGGTCGTCCCACACTGCGTTTGTCACTGTTGGACTGCCAGTCGAGAGGCTTTCTCCGCCAACGGTTGTCGGTTCTACAGACTACATGGCCGGCCTATTGAAACTTTTATTAAAGCTTCACAGCATGACGACGTGATCAAGTGCCCACGACTGCTGTAAAGCACTCCGAACGTCGGGAATATAAATAATAAGAATTAAACGCGATAAAAAAAATGTTTCTCATATCTAAACAAACGTACAATCTCACTTTATAACATTAGTATAAATAAGCCGTGGTAACCTAGTGGTAAGGGCGCTTGATTTAGTTTATCTCGAGTGACCCGAGTTCGATCCCCGGTGCCGGCACCACTTAACCCTTAAATACCCGAAGTTTCAAATTTGATACCGGGGTTATAAATCGCATTGGGCACCTACAATCGATTTTATTTTAATATTAGGCTGTTTACATGTAACCTTTGACTGATAATCTTCAAGTTAGAAAACAAAAACAAACGTAAAGTGTCGAAAGATGACAAACAATATGACATTTCGGTTTCCCGCCGCATTGAATGGGTGACATAGTTTTACAAAAAGTTTCGCTTATTAATTTCTTTGATTTTTTAAATTTTTTTGTAAATTAAAAGACTTGTGCGATAGGTGAGTATCTTATTTTATTATGATTTATATTTTTTCTTACACCTGCTTTGCTTGAAGAAAAACTTGATGTTTTGTAAGTATCAATTTTGATACTACAGGCATTCTGGGCTGTTTGAATCCGCCTTACTTACCTACCTGTTTTGGTTCAATTTCTGACTGATTTTAGTATTGTTTCATGTTTATACGCTTGGTTTGGTGTTGGATTGAATGTGCTTAGCCTTTACTTAACTGTATATTATAATTGAAAATGAAGCCGGACGATATTGAGGCTATGTTACGGATGCTAGAAAATGGTGAAAATTCTGAGGATGAGGCCAGTTAAAATGAAGATGATATTGATCTTTGTTGAGAAATTATTAAAATTCCTTGTAGAAGAATCAAACAAGTATCCGATACAAAAAAATCCTAACTTCACAGAAGTTGTGACTCTCTTAAATTACGTAAATTTTTGGCATTCTTATTTTCACAAGTGTTTATCATTATCCGAGCGTGAGATCGTACTGGTCGAATAAATCAAAATTTGAACCAATTGCCCGGACCATGAATCGGAACAGGTTTGATAAGATTAGACAAATTTTCACATGAATGATGACAATAAACACTTGCCACCTGATCATACTCAACACGACAGACTGCACAAGGTTCGCCCAGTATTAGACCACTTGAATAAAAGATTCGTTACTGGACCTTTTGACCATCGGCTATCACTGGACTAGCAAATGTGTGCCACCAAAATACAACATTTTATGAAGCAATATTTGCCCAACAAACCCCACAAGTGGGGATTGAAATGATATGTGCTGTGCAGCCTTTCGGGTTACGCATATAGTTTTGAGGTATACTCAGGAGCTAAGAATGTTGAGAGATTACCACACGAACCGGATTTAGGAGTGGTATCGAATACAGTCGTTCGATTGCTAAGACCAATACCAAGGAATGTTAACCATATCCTATATTTCGACAATTTTATACCAATATTCCTTTATTACATTACCTAACCAAAGAAGGTATTTACTGTCTTGGTACCGTCCAGAGGAACAGACTGGGCAAGACTTGCAAGTTGCAACATAAAAAGTTTTGAAGTCCATAGTAACAAGAGGAGCCTATCATGAAAATATTGCTACCTTTGAAGGTATGGATTTCTCGGCAACAAGTTGGAAGGACAATAAGCAAGTGCTATTGCTTTCCACTTATGTTAGTTGCGAACCAGCAGAGCTATAACCCGCTACGACAAAAAATAAAACGTAAAACATATTCAAGTACCTTGTCCTCGCGTAATCAAGGAATATAACGCCCACATGGGGGGCGTTGACCTGATGGACAGCTTCATTGGGCGATACCATATACCCATAAAATCTAGAAAGTGGACAATGAGGTTGTTCTATCATCTACTTGATATTACAATAATCAACTCTTGGGTACTCTACAAAACGTTAACGTCAAAGAGGAACACCCCAGAAGGACATACTGAAGTTAGGTGACTTCAGAACAGAGCTTGCTGACACCTTATGTCAGTATCAAAATCGACCTGAAAATAAACGTGGAAGGCCAAGTACAAGTCGAAAAGATGATGATGTTGAACCACCCTCCAAAGATCACGGTCTTGTGTCCAGGTCTTACCCTCAACTGACATACGTTATGATCGAGTGGGACATGAAAAGTTTTTATGGACTCAAGAAATAAATGTAAATATCAAAATTGTCGAAAGCTTACTTCATGGTTATGTAAAAAATGAAAATTTTCCTTATGTGATAATAAGAAAAATCCCTGTTTTGCATTATTTCATTATTAAATAAATTTTAATATTTTGATTACCGTGATGCCTAAAGTATCAAAAATGATACCAAATCTTTTTCAAAATAAATATATAAAAATATCGTTTTAATTTATTTTACTATTTTTCCTCATTAGTAAACACAGTAAAGGGTACATTTATATATTTTTAAATTTGATTTAAAAATCAGGCTTTTAAGGGTTAAAATGTTTGTAGCAATTTTAAGTGCTGTATTTACCACGTGCTCAGCGGTGAAGAAAGGCATCGCGAGGAAGCTCGAAATAATAAAAAATATAATTTAGAGGTTATGTGAAGTCATCCAACCCGCGCTGGAGCAGCGTGGCGAGCGGTTCCCGGCACCAAAGCCCTCTCAGATATTTGAGGCCTTTTCCCAGCAGTGGGCACTTATAGGCCGCTACTTAACTTTTAAGATGTCACCACAATTTAAAACGTAATTCACATCGTGCGCCACAAACTTCTTCTTGAAAATCGTTGTAAATATTTTTATAGACAAATCGTAAAAAGTAAATATCTTTCAGTGAACAAATAAAGTCTAGCGATACGAGGGTCGTGGTCGGTTCGCCGGCACCCCGTCGCGGCGCCGCGTAATCCGTTGCAAAGTGAACCGACACTCGATAGAGCTAAAGATCAATATCGAACTGTATCGTTCAGACGCGACCGAACGCTTTGTTTCCAACGAAGATGAAAACAAAGATTGAGCCGGATTCCGGTTCGAGATAAATCAAGATGCGTTGTCTCATGGAATATATAAAAAGCAGCTGAGTGCAAGTCGGGACATGCTCTATTAGTGTTCCCTACATGTGACCAATTAAAGTACTAAAATATAACAGAACGGTATTTTCAGAATTTTTTGTTTAACAATATGCAGAAATACCTCATGACAGAGAGCCTCGTTCCATAAACCAACTTAAGATTCGCGTTCCACAACATAATACAGGATACTATAACTCTTCTTTTACTGTTCAAGCTACACTCCTCTGGAACGCCCTGCCCAATAACATAAAAGCAGCTCCTAGCAAGAAATCTTTTAAGAGTCTAGTTCGTAATTACCTAATAGAATAATAGATCATTGACAATATTCGGCTTTTTTGATTTTTATTATATATTTATTTATGTATTCTTTTACTTGTATACGTATTTGTGTATTTAATTTAATTATATAGTGTTTTTATATGTACTTATCAAGTTATTATTATTGGAGTTTTTTATTTTATTTTATTTTTTATTCTTTGTTTTGTACCTGCCAACTTTCACCATAACAAGGGTAGAGAATGACACTTGGCATTAAGTACGCCCATTATAACCTTAAGCTTAAGGCTAACAATAAAGAATAAATAAATAAATAAATACCTTAATGGTCTAAAACTGACAAATATGGTTGAGGTTCCAACATAAAAAAATACATTTGTGTTCGACACAATGAGCTCAAGACAATATTTAATTGTATATATAAAACCATACTCTAATGTGCTAAGTAAAAAGTTGTTGCTTACTACTCACTTACTTACTTAAAGTTCTCTCCAGGCTCAGTACAGGCGCTTTCAGGCGACGGTTCTTCTAGTGTTAAGTTATTACCTGTAAAGATAAAAGTTATGATTATCGATTGGTAAGAAATAAAACTGATATACATGCTTTTTTATTCTCTTTCATTAAGTCTTCTTCATCAGGTGAAATTAATAGGACCTGCGTAGATCGGCCAGGAATTATTAATTAAAAGCTGAAGTATCACACCAGGACGTCTAACACCTCGCCCCCTCGTGACCACGAGCACGTAAAGCACTTGAAACATCGGGAACATAAAAGCAAAATTAAACGCGATAAAATTCTTAAATTACAGTTTCATTGCAAACGTTTGTACTGTTTGCGTAAATATGCGTACCAGAAATTATTATTACTCGTTAAGACTAACTAATGGGTTATGGGATCTCAAACTAAATGGGTTTACTAGCACCCACTTTCCAGCTCCATCATCAGACCAGCTCGATAGTGCAAAATTGCCAAATTATTCCAAACGTCTGGACAAGCTAATGAAAACGTATAAAATGAAAATTTACATAATATAAGCGTCCTTCCGAATTCTATCTTTTGTTATCACCTGAGCAGGATATATTAGAGTGACGTAAGTCTCGTCCTCATCGTCCCTAATCCAAACAATAAAATTAAAAAACACATTTAAAAAAAAACACAAATTGATGTTTTCGCGCCTCCGATGGTCCAATATCTTTCTTATTTCGCAGTCTGTTACTGAAATTATCTGTTGTTTTGCTCTATTCTCGATAAATTAGTCTCATTTACGTCAACTAGTATTTTTTCGGCGAGTAAATTCATTGCGTGCCGAATTTTCATTACTGTTTATTGCATTTGAATAATTGATTTGTTGTACCTATCCTTAGGAAACTATACTCAGGAACAAAAAGTCTTCTCGGTTATTTATTAAAAAATTAAAACATTGCTTACTCTGTATGCGTGGTGGCTTTAAAGGGTCTAAAACATTTCAATTACAAATCACCTAACACAATTATTGAAACTCTAAAATCGCCTCATTCACGTAGTGTATACTGAGAAACGATGCTATTCATTATACGTTTCATCTCGTGAAAACGTAATGATGCTGTGAGCGGAAACTTTGTGCAGACACTAATGTAGCTAGTGTTGGTGACCTGCGAGCTGAGTAAGTGGAGTGGATGCAGGAAAACGGTCTCTTGTGGACCACGCGGATGGAGTGGTCTATAACTTGTCACACATATCTGTGAATATGTCGGATAACCGAGTTAATGTTTGAAATGAACAAGATGGTCATTATCTGATAAAAAAAGGTAATTCGTCGGTTGTGGCTTACTCCCACACTACATCAGACAACTGCCGAACTGAGTGTCTATATTTTAAATGAAACGGATTTCATAACGTTTTCTTTTTATATTTCCGACGTTACGAGTGGGGAGACTTAGGTGTTAGACTTCAACTCGTGCTACCACCAGCATTTATTTATCGAGTTTGGTCTGATCTCGGACCTGAATAATAGTTTCGTTTCAAATGTGTAGTGTCCGCGTAAATGCAAGACATTATTACGATGTTCAAAAGCGCCAATAGCCTAATGGGTTAGGGTGCGGACTGCGAAACGTGACGTCGCAGGTTCGAGCCCACCATTCGACTATGTTCGTGAACCACTCCAAATACAACCTGTAATCCTTAGTTGGAGGGTTAACAGGAATATTAGTAATGTTAGTTAAATAGCATTGCTAGTATTCTTTTCAAAAAAAAAAAAATGTTCCTTAGTGTGTGCATCACCACGCTGGGCGACCGCAGTGGTACCCATGCACTAGTGACGCTGCTCCCCATCACCAGTCTGTGGGATTCGGGCTTGGCGAATTCCTATGGATGTTCCACCATGATTCGATAGCCAGAGCCTGATTTGTTTGCCGAGTGGAGGCGAGGTTGGTATATAGAGAAAGGGAATCTCATAGTGAGAGCGCTATGCGATAGTGAACCCTATAAGTGAGTTGGCTAAGAGTGTTTATATTTCAATAGAACAGAAACATTAAGTTTGAAAACGTTATATAGCTTTGAGCAGAACTAGGACATTAACTGATAAAATGTAATTTTTTTTTTTTTGGGGAAAGGCGGCAAATGTGCGAGCGGTTCACCTGATGGTAAGTGATTACCGTCGCTCACGTACATCTGCAACACCAGAGGTGCTGCGTTGCCGGCCTTTAATGGTATAAGAGAGATGGGAAGGTAGTAAGCCTCCGGTTACCTAGCTCGCGCGTACGAAACGCAGAATCACAAGATGTCTCTACTTCACGCCGGTATTCTGCGCGGTACGTGGTACTAACCCATTCTAGCAGCAACAAAAGCCGCCGCTTGACTCAGCCTCGTTTAGAAAATTTATAACCTAATCTCATTCCCTAGTGCTATTTTATATTCACCTTTTCCACATTTTCTTCTAACCTCACGTCGTGATATTCCTTTGAGAATGCCTCAGCTCATCGCTTCGTCTAAGTAGCACTTCATAAACAAAGCTTAAGAGGGAGATGAGTCGTTTTCTAAATTAGATCTCGGATGTAACGAGTCGAGTTTTCGGCCGCGCAAGCCGTCTGACAACATTAAATGGCTTTAAATAAAACGTCACTTGACAATGAACGTTACGTATGTTAGCGGAGCAAGTTATGAGCAAGCTTAATCATAATCTCGCATCTGTAAGCAACAGCTTTATGGTTTACCAAACTTAATGCTTAACTTACTGTTTAGTTGCTTAGTATCTGACTGAGTTCGAATCCCAGCTGAAGACGATATTTGTCGAAAACATTCAAATTAGCTTAGTGGCTATGAAATCTGCCTACGAATCTGGTGTCTGTAGTTCGTACCATAGAGTTTTTCGAAACTTATGTACGGTTCGTATCATTGGCTTAAACTCTAAGTTGGCGGTAATGAATATCTCAAAGCAATAAAGCAGACAGCTCGGTGTAGTTGCTAAGGATCTCTATTTGAATCGGACCTCAAAGCATTTTAATAACTTTCGTTTTGTGGATAGATCATTTGTTTATTATAAAACTTTAGCCGCCATATTATTCGATTAGAATATAGTTTCAAATTCACGAATTTCCTTTTTTCTACTGTGTGGCAACGACGTAACGAAATTTACCACCCTATTTCCCGTGGAAGTGGTAAGTGACAGAACTAAGGTAACCGACATAGCCGTAAAGATCAGCAAGCTGAAGTGGCAATGGGCCGGCCACATAGCTCGCAGAAGTGACAACCGTTGGGGAAAAAAGGTTCTCGAGTGGCAGCCACGTACAGGCAAACGCAGTGTAGGACGACCCCCCCACAAGATGGAGTGACGACCTGTGCAGTGTTGCGGGAAGTCGATGGATGCAGGTGGCTCAGGACCGAGCTTCGTGGCAATCTTTGGGGGAGGCCTATGTTCAGCAGTGGACTTGTGATAGGCTGAGATGATGATGATGATGATGATGGTAAGTGACGACTACGGGTCTAAAAAATGCCATGCCCATTTCAGGAGGCAAACTCGGCATCACTTGCGCATGCCCCTTTGGTTTCGCCAAGTCCTGCCACATAAAATTCATAATATGTCTACATTTAACAAAATATGATATTCTTTCTCTCCGCTATTTCTTGTATCTCGAACCGCATCCCTCGCGCTTTTCCAAACAGCCTTAACGCAACGGATTGTTCGCGAAAAATTGCCACAAGACGACCTGAATTCACCACCTCAGTTTACATAGCGGCTTTTATTCTGGATCTTTTAATTTTTATGAGAAAGGCGACAAAACGAGCAAGCGGTTCACCTGATGGTAAGTGATAACCGTCGCCCGCGTACTTAGGTGCGTTGCCGGCCTCTAAGGGTATTTGGGAGATGGAAGGGAGAATGAGGAAGGGGATGGGGAGGGGGAGTGGGCCTCCGGATACCTCACTCACCAAACGAAACGATAAGATGCCTCTACTTCACGTCGGTATTCTGCGAGGTCGTGGTAGCAATCCAGTCGAGCCGACCCATTCGAGCAGCAGCAAAATCCGCCGCTTGGCTTTACCAAGTTAAACTAGAATGAATTGCGTAACTGTTTTACACAAAGTTCCTTTGAATTTAAATACGAACTCTTGAATACTTGATTTAATAGATTTAATAAGGACTTCATAAACGTGAGTCCTACGACTCAGCTTAAAACGCTATGAACTACAAGGATCAATAGACAATACTCTTTACTCTAAGGTTTGAATGACCCTAGCTAGACCCGATGGCCACTTACGGCAATTATGAAGAAGAAAGTTAACCAAATTACCGCTGAAGTTCAGTTAAAATTGAATAGATGCCCTAACACAGATTTACATTGCTTCGTTCTCAATCCGGGTTAGTGCAAACATCTCCACAAAAGTACCCTCCGACGTTTAACACGCCACTTCAGTTACAAAACGCCAAGCACTCGCTCTCCCGCACCTGACAATAGATAGGTTCATTCGTCAGCGACGTTCAGTGCTCGGTCGCACTTCAATCCTTACTCAGGCTCCGTACCACGACGCCAATTTATTACGCCGTTCATGCCGTCTCTTAAGTGAATTAAACGTTATTGGTAAGTCTGTTAGATAGATAAATTGTTTAATAATTAAGATGGAGAGAACGCACGGTTAAAATTTATGGTTGATCAACAATTCTGTGTAAGCTCGCAACGGAAGGCGTACGGTAGGTACAGGGTTGAAATAAAGCATAAAATTCCTCAAGGGGAATCTAAGAAAACAAATAAAATGTCTTTAATATTGAAAAATTGGTGCATCACTGTATTCTTGTGCCATGTTTTCAGTTGTCTATCTTTATTTTAAGATGAAAATAAAGGATACCTACGGAGTTTTTTTCGCCCCTATCTGATTCCGTCAGAGGACCCTCACCTGATGGTAAGTGATTACCGTCGCCCACGTACATCTGCTACAGCAGAGGAGTTGCAGGTGCTTTGCTGGCGTTTAAGGGTATTTGGGAGATAAGAGGGAGGATGAGTAGAGGGATGGGGAGGGAGAGTGGGCCACCGGTTACCTCGCTAACCGAACGAAACGCAGAAGCACAAGATGCCTCTACTTCACGTAGACCGGATTGGTACCAATCCGGTCTGGCCGGTCCATTCGGAAGCAACAAAAGCTACCGCTTGGCTCTACCACTTACATAATAGAAAAATACACAACCTTTTTCGCTTCTGATATACTTACGATACGTGGCTCTGACGACAGACAGACGGCGGATAATCTATCGCACAATGCCGAACCCAAATCCCGCAGGCTAGTGATGCTGACCAGCATCTCAAGTGCGTGGGTACAGGGTATACGAGCTCTGGTTGACTATTTCATGGAAAAGCCTATGTCCAGTAACGTATTTACGCCGATTAGGAGGAAATAGAAGATGTAAAACAAGATTGTGAATGCTATTCACATAAACATTATATGGAATCGAAATTGGAGTAGAGTTGTGGAATTTGTTTCATAAAAAAATGGCCATATTTCCTATTTCAAAAGGGTGTGCCCAAATGTGGGATAAAATGGCCGCTCAAAACCTTTCTACCTGTACGATGTGCTTCAACTAAAGAACTCTTTACAAAGCCTATTCGACCTTTTCTTCCTTAAAGACGCAGATTATATCGGGTGACGTCTCGTCTAAAGGCGAAGGCTATGTGTGCGACACTTAACCGTACTCGTTAAAGTTGTTGAAGCTCAATACAAAAGGAGACATAACCTTGCTTGCTTGTAGTTACTTATAATGACAGCAGTGCCAACCCTAGCTAATTTCTCAAAGAAAAAGTTTACAAAGCGGCGTCGTCTCCGGGCAGACATAAGGTATAAAAAGTATATTAAAGCCCTATGCAGGCTACTGTGTGCATCCAATTAACACCTTTCTTAACGTGGTAGAGCCAAGCGGCAGCTTTAGCCGCTGCTCGAATGGTCCGACTCGACCGAATTGGCACCACGGCCTCGCAGAATACCGGCGTGAAGTAGTGGCATCTAGTGCTTCTGCGGTTCGTTCGGTGAGTGAGGTAACCGGAGGCCCACACCCACTCCCTATTCCCCTCCTCTTTCCTCCCATCTCCTAAATATCCTTAAAGACCGACAACGCACCTGCAGCATCTATGGTGTTGCAGATGTATGTGGGCAACGGTAATCATTTACCATCAGGTGAACCGCTTGCTTGTTTGCCGTCTTTTCCATAAAAAAAAAAAACACCTGTAAATAATGACAATCACAGGAACAGACGCATAGAACAGGACTCTAGGGAATAAGACGGAATGCCTCGCGGCGTGTAATTATATTGGCTCTCTGTACCCCATAAAATAGAACACAATAGTGGTTGTTGAGATGTAAGCGGCGCTACCCAGACGACTTCTAGTCAGAAAAGGACTCCTACCACCTATTAAAAATTTACTTGAACTTACAAGCATTAAAAATTGTCAAACAAGATAGATATTCCGCCATATCCTACCTGTATGTGATGGTCATGTCCAGCAGTGGACTAATTGCAGGCAGTCAAAGAAGAATGGAAAGGTATCGCCAATAAGTAGTATACTTAATAAGTTTGAGAGAAAATACATGCGCGATTATCAACAGAAAAATGTATTTATTATTGAAAACCGTAATCGCTTTAAGGTAACTCACAGATTATTCCTTAACCCCCCATTACTTCTTAGAAAATTCTCCAATATCCTTCCAGTCTACTATACAACTTTCACCCGACTACACGTTTATACAGATGGTATTACAAATCCATGGTCTGCTCGAGTTTGCAATGCATTTGTCCTTTAATCTTTTGGATCGCAACCTTTTGTAGCGAGCTTTCAATTTCTGAAAGGAAAATAAAAAAAAAGGATACCTTCGGAGTTACTTTTGCCCATGGCTTACTTTGTTATACCTTCATTACGAAAAGGTGTCAGATTGTTAAAGAAATACAAGAGTCGATTTTATATATGATGAAGAATCTTCATTTTATTTGTCTCATAAAAGACACAACTTTTTTTTCTCGAGGTGGACTCGATAATTCTGTAATAGTTTTTCTATTTAGACCGTGAAAGCGTCTGCGTCATTAAATTATATCGCTATTTTTTATAAGAAGATAACAGAGGCTGTGTTTCAACTTCCACGTAGAGTCCTGCCTCGTTAATAAGCTCTTTCTAAGAAAAAAATAATGAAAGATATAATGTTTGCATGCTTCTGCTTAATTAAGATGAAATACAAATAATGTGAGCTAAAACGAAGCTGGCCGGTGACGGACAGCAGAACCCCTTAGGTCTGGCACTGCGACCGCCAATCCACTTGACGAGCGTTGACGGTGACGTGGTGGCTAAACGTTGAGCTGTGGCGCTGTGGGTCGTGGGTTCGATTCCCGCTCGGGACAAGTATTCGTATGGACTACAAATAACAATTCCCGGTCTGCGTGTTTGTCCATGTGCAATTTATGTAAGTAAACTGCCTTTGCGACACAGGAGAAATTTCTACAGAGGAAGGTGACGTTTTTTTTAGCAGTTTAGCGTGGCGATTGTAGCTTGAGCAAAAGTCCAACGTCCTGCAGTGGACTATTAACAAAGTAATTACTAAGCTCGGGGTGGTAGGGGAATATACCGTATTTCCCCCTAAACAACCTCACCAGCACGCGGTGGATCCCACTGGTTAACGGACGAGGCTCTGGCCACCGACTAATGCAAGCGCAAATCCCATAAACTAACTACTAGGAGAGCAGCATCAATAATTCAAGGATTTTTATACGTGGTAGAGTCAAACGGCGGATTTTGCTGCTACTCGAATGGGCCGGCTCGACCGGGACGTTCCACGGCCTCGCAGAATACCAGCGTGAAGTAGAAGCATGTAACCGTACGCCCACCTCCTCCCCCTGTCCCCCTTTTCATCCTCCCTTCCATCTTCCAAATACCCTTAAAGGCCGACAACGCACCCGCAGCACCTCTGGTGTTGCAGATGGACGTGGACGACAGTAATCACTTACCATCAGGTGAACAGCTCGCCCGTTTGCCGCCTATTCCATAAACAAAAATACCGGGACTGCGCTCACCGACCCAAAAAACCACTAAAGTATAGACAGTAATCGCCGTCTTTGCAATACTATGTATTTGTATTAAAAAAGATTCCAAGCGTATACTAAACGATATATGATTATGCCATCAAATCATATATACGATGTATCCAGTAAGTTAAGAAATATTCTTGCAATAAAATATCTCAGCTCAATACGCGAATGAACGGAAAGAAATGAAGACATGAAATTCGAGATAGCTCTGAAGAAGAGGCGCCAAGGCGTAACAGGTGTCGCGGTTCGCTTGTCGGCGCTGCGGGCGAAGCAATATCGGGGAATTCGAGAGAATAAATCTTCCCCCAACAGTATTTGACTCACACGAGCACAATCTGTAATAAATCGTGAAAAAAAAAATTATGTGTTAGTTTCTAGAACATAACATCGGGCCCAAAAATAGTCCGCAAATGTTTCGCTGGGTGTGTTCCTGATGTAAGAATCTGCCACCCACTTACATCCCGTGGGTGCAGGAAGAAGCGACTAAGGGTAATCATCATACCGAAAACTATGCAGACAGAAAACGCATGACTTCGATCTCGAATAATACCAGGGTAAATGAAACGGACCGATAACGGGCAGATGATATGACAAATCCTCCTTATGGCAGAGGCCTATGTCCTTGGGCCTATGTCCTGTGGCTGTAGACTATTAAGGTAAGGTTGTTAAGGTTGCCGCGATGATATGACAAATCCTCCTTATAGGAGAGGCCTATGTTCTTAGGTCTATGTCCTGTGGCTGTAGACTATTAAGGTAAGGTTGTTAAGGTTGCCGTGATGATATGACAAATCCTCCTTATGGCAGAGGCCTATGTCCTTGGGCCTATGTCCTGTGGCTGTAGACTATTAAGGTAAGGTTGTTAAGGTTGCCGCGATGATATGACAAATCCTCCTTATAGGAGAGGCCTTTGTCCTTAGGTATATGTCTTGTGGCTGTGGACTATTAAAGTAAGGATATTAAGCTAAGGTACTTATCCGTCGGGATAAGGATAACCGTCTTACCTATCTCTGTCGCTAATGAGCAGTGGAATAGCTGTTGTGTTTTGTTCGGAAGCGTTTAGACAGCCAGCACAAGCTCATGTGCACTTCTAGACACAGGCGACAAAGAAACTGTCAATTATGGTATAAAGCCAGAAATAAATTTTGAAATTATTCATAATGTTAAAACTGAGTAACAGTTTAATATGAATATGTAAAAAAAAATTAACAATAAGTTATGACTTTTTTTCTGAACCTGCTAATAAGCAATGATTGCCGTGTGCTTAAGGGATCCACCTACGAATTAGGAAACTCGAGCTCGAACCCTTCGCGAAGGGCTCGTAATGATTCGAAACTTAAGTACGATTTGTATGGTTGGCTTAGACACTAAAATATTTTAAAAAAAATATATAAGATGTGGTGAAAAATCGGTTAAATAGACTAGAATATCTAGGATCACTGACCACCTCAGTATCGGCAATAAAGCTCTCCCGCTAAATTAATTAATAAAAAAAAAATCTGTTGTATTTAAATTTTATAATAGTGAAATAACACAAAATCACAGAAAATAAATAATTAGTTTCTATACCTTTTCGTTTAATAAAAGTTCTCATTAGATAAAGAATATTATCCATTAAAAATAATCCAATTATATATTAAAACAACGTTATGAAAATATTAATATGTTTTGAGACAAAACTAGTCTCTTGCCCGGGGGAATGTGTTCTTGGAGTTATTTCGAAATGAAACTCGCCCGGCGGTTTCTGCAGGAGAATTAATTTACGTGCATACCTACATTTCACTAACCACTAACCATGTTTTAAAACAACAGACAAGAACTTTAATACCATAAAGCAAATATAATGTTCCTTTTTCAACCTGTACTAGTACACATCTGTATGCCTCAGGGGCTGCAGGTGCATTGCCGGCCTTTAAGGATATTATTAAGGAGAGAGGAGGGGGGATGGAGAAGGGTCGGCAAGTGGACCTCCGGTTACCTCACTCACCGAACGTAACGCAGAAGCACAAGATGCCTCTACTTCAAGCCGCTACTCTGCGAGATCGTAGTACGACCCCGTTTCACCCGGCCGATTCGAGCAGTAGTAAAAGCCACTGATTGGCTCTACCACGTCCGATATATATACGAGGAGGCATAATTGATTGATAGATTTCATCGAGGAAATCATGTCGCAAAATAGTGCTATCTATAGCACATCCTGCTATAAAGTCCATCATCGCGCTTTGAAAGTTTCTTCAGACGCAAATTTATAATAGTGAAATAACACAAAATCACAGAAAATAAATAATTAGTTTCTATACCTTTTCGTTTAATAAAAGTTCTCATTAGATAAAGAATATTATCCATTAAAAATAATCCAATTATATATTAAAACAACGTTATGAAAATATTAATATGTTTTGAGACAAAACTAGTCTCTTGCCCGGGGGAATGTGTTCTTGGAGTTATTTCGAAATGAAACTCGCCCGGCGGTTTCTGCAGGAGAATTAATTTACGTGCATACCTACATTTCACTAACCACTAACCATGTTTTAAAACAACAGACAAGAACTTTAATACCATAAAGCAAATATAATGTTCCTTTTTCAACCTGTACTAGTACACATCTGTATGCCTCAGGGGCTGCAGGTGCATTGCCGGCCTTTAAGGATATTATTAAGGAGAGAGGAGGGGGGATGGAGAAGGGTCGGCAAGTGGACCTCCGGTTACCTCACTCACCGAACGTAACGCAGAAGCACAAGATGCCTCTACTTCAAGCCGCTACTCTGCGAGATCGTAGTACGACCCCGTTTCACCCGGCCGATTCGAGCAGTAGTAAAAGCCACTGATTGGCTCTACCACGTCCGATATATATACGAGGAGGCATAATTGATTGATAGATTTCATCGAGGAAATCCTCCTTATAGGAGAGGCCTATGTTCTTAGGTCTATGTCCTGTGGCTGTAGACTATTAAGGTAAGGTTGTTAAGGTTGCCGTGATGATATGACAAATCCTCCTTATAAAGGCCTATGTCCTTAGGTATATGTCTTGTGGCTGTGGACTATTAAAGTAAGGATATTAAGCTAAGGTACTTATCCGTCGGGATAAGGATAACCGTCTTACCTATCTCTGTCGCTAATGAGCAGTGGAATAGCTGTTGTGTTTTGTTCGGAAGCGTTTAGACAGCCAGCACAAGCTCATGTGCACTTCTAGACACAGGCGACAAAGAAACTGTCAATTATGGTATAAAGCCAGAAATATATTTTGAAATTATTCATAATGTTAAAACTGAGTAACAGTTTAATATGAATATGTAAAAAAAAATTAACAATAAGTTATGACTTTTTTTCTGAACCTGCTAATAAGCAATGATTGCCGTGTGCTTAAGGGATCCACCTACGAATTAGGAAACTCGAGCTCGAACCCTTCGCGAAGGGCTCGTAATGATTCGAAACTTAAGTACGATTTGTATGGTTGGCTTAGACACTAAAATATTTAAAAAAATATATATAAGATGTGGTGAAAAATCGGTTAAATAGACTAGAATATCTAGGATCACTGACCACCTCAGTATCGGCAATAAAGCTCTCCCGCTAAATTAATTAATAAAAAAAAAATCTGTTGTATTTAAATTTTATAATAGTGAAATAACACAAAATCACAGAAAATAAATAATTAGTTTCTATACCTTTTCGTTCAATAAAAGTTCTCATTAGATAAAGAATATTATCCATTAAAAATAATCCAATTATATATTAAAACAACGTTATGAAAATATTAATATGTTTTGAGACAAAACTAGTCTCTTGCCCGGGGGAATGTGTTCTTGGAGTTATTTCGAAATGAAACTCGCCCGGCGGTTTCTGCAGGAGAATTAATTTACGTGCATACCTACATTTCACTAACCACTAACCATGTTTAAAAACAACAGACAAGAACTTTAATACCATAAAGCAAATATAATGTTCCTTTTCAACCTGTACTAGTACACATCTGTATGCCTCAGGGCTGCAGGTGCATTGCCGGCCTTTAAGGATATTAAGCTAAGGTACTTATCCGTCGGGATAAGGATAACCGTCTTACCTATCTCTGTCGCTAATGAGCAGTGGAATAGCTGTTGTGTTTTGTTCGGAAGCGTTTAGACAGCCAGCACAAGCTCATGTGCACTTCTAGACACAGGCGACAAAGAAACTGTCAATTATGGTATAAAGCCAGAAATATATTTTGAAATTATTCATAATGTTAAAACTGAGTAACAGTTTAATATGAATATGTAAAAAAAAATTAACAATAAGTTATGACTTTTTCTGAACCTGCTAATAAGCAATGATTGCCGTGTGCTTAAAGGGATCCACCTACGAATTAGGAAACTCGAGCTCGAACCCTTCGCGAAGGGCTCGTAATGATTCGAAACTTAAGTACGATTTGTATGGTTGGCTTAGACACTAAAATATTTTAAAAAATATATATAAGATGTGGTGAAAAATCGGTTAAATAGACTAGAATATCTAGGATCACTGACCACCTCAGGTATATGTCTTGTGGCTGTGGACTATTAAAGTAAGGATATTATTAAGGAGAGAGGAGGGGATGGAGAAGGGTCGGCAGTGGACCTCCGGTTACCTCACTCACCGAACGTAACGCAGAAGCACAAGATGCCTCTACTTCAAGCCGCTACTCTGCGAGATCGTAGTACGACCCCGTTTCACCCGGCCCATTCGAGCAGTAGTAAAAGCCACTGATTGGCTCTACCACGTCCGATATATATACGAGGAGATGATTTGATTGACAGATTTCATCGAGGAAATCATGTCGCAAAATAGTGCTATCTATAGCACATCCTGCGCATAAAGTCCATCATCGCGCTTTGAAAGTTTCTTCAGACGCAAATTCATAATAAATTCCAAATGACACCCCCGACAGAAGGACTCTTCACCGCCGAGCACCTGGTAAACTAAGCACATAAACTTCCTATTATCAATTTTAGCGAAAGTAAGGTGAAAGAAAGAAAAGTCTTTAAGAAAAGACTCAACCGGGTTGGTACCACGGCCTCGCAGAATACCGGCGTGAAGTAGAGACACCTTGTGTTTCTGCGTTTCGTTCGGTGAGTGAGGTAACCGGAGGCCCTTCTCTTCTTCCCCATTCACCCCCTTCCTGATCCTCCCTCCCATCACCCAAATACCTTTAAAGGCCGGCAACGCACCTACAGCACCTCTGGTGTTGCAGATGTACGTGGGCGACGGTAATCACCTACCATGAGGTGAACCGCTTGCTCGTTTTCCAACTATACTATAAAAAAAAAAAGTTTAATAACACGGCTCTGCAGTTAACGTAAAATTCACTCAAGCACATGCAATGAACAGACAAGAACTTTAATACCATAAAGCAAATATAATGTTCCTTTTCAACCTGTACTAGTACACATCTGTATGCCTCAGGGCTGCAGGTGCATTGCCGGCCTTTAAGGATATTATTAAGGAGAGAGGAGGGGGGATGGAGAAGGGTCGGCAAGTGGACCTCCGGTTACCTCACTCACCGAACGTAACGCAGAAGCACAAGATGCCTCTACTTCAAGCCGCTACTCTGCGAGATCGTAGTACGACCCCGTTTCACCCGGCCGATTCGAGCAGTAGTAAAAGCCACTGATTGGCTCTACCACGTCCGATATATATACGAGGAGGCATAATTGATTGATAGATTTCATCGAGGAAATCATGTCGCAAAATAGTGCTATCTATAGCACATCCTGCGCATAAAGTCCATCATCGCGCTTTGAAAGTTTCTTCAGACGCAAATTTATAATAAATTCCAAATGACACCCCCGACAGAAGGACTCTTCACCGCCGAGCACCTAGTAAACTAAGCACATAAACTTCCTATTATCAATTTTAGCGAAAGTAAGGTGAAAGAAAGAAAAGTCTTTAAGAAAAGACTCAACCGGGTTGGTACCACGGCCTCGCAGAATACCGGCGTGAAGTAGAGACACCTTGTGTTTCTGCGTTTCGTTCGGTGAGTGAGGTAACCGGAGGCCCTTCTCTTCATCCCCATTCACCCCCTTCCTGATCCTCCCTCCCATCACCCAAATACCTTTAAAGGCCGGCAACGCACCTACAGCACCTCTGGTGTTGCAGATGTACGTGGGCGACGGTAATCACCTACCATGAGGTGAACCGCTTGCTCGTTTTCCACCTATACTATAAAAAAAAAAGTTTAATAACACGGCTCTGCAGTTAACGTAAAATTCACTCAAGCACATGCAATGAACAGACAAAGAAGATGTGGTATTTCTAAGTCACGCTCTATATTTCCTATTCTATAGAAAATAAGAGATCATTGATACCCGCAAGATTTACTCACTCGCCGCTCGATTTCACTCGAATGAAAGATCCGAAATCAAAGAAGGTTTCTATGCTTAGCAATAAAACTGAAGCGATTTTCCTCGGACATCTCCATTTCCGTGCCTCGTCAACAAATGCTCTCTACTACACAGCATAGAGTCTAACATTTAAAGGTGCATTTCTCAACTCACGAAATGTGAATTTTTTTGTTTAAAATGGAGACATTTTATTAGTTAACAGACTAGGTGTACGGTACGTGTATAATTGGTATTGATTAGTTTTCTTATAGCAAATAGAATGACAAGCTACAAATCTTTCATCATCATTTCAGCCTATCACAAGACCACTGCTGGACGTAGGCCTCCCCCAAAGATTGCCACAAATCTCCGTCCTGAGCCATCTGCATCCATCGACTTCCCGCAACACTGCGCAGGTCGTCACTTCTCACGTCATCTTGTGGGAGGTCGTCCTACACTGCGTTCGCCTGTACGTGGCTGCCACTCGGGAACCTTTTTTCCCCAACGGTTGTCAGTTCTGCGAGCCCTGTGGCCGGGTCATTGCCACTTCAGCTTGCTGATCCTTACAGCTATGTCGTTTACTTTAGTTCTGCTGCGGATATCATCGTTGCAGACTCTATCACGCAGAGAAACAAAGACACCCGAGCCCTGAGATGGGAATGTCTCACGTACTATACCTTTCAAGCCGGAACATAACAGTTGTAACATTGCTATTCCGAAGCAGAAGGGGTATACCACCTAGTAAAGATTTCCGAACTGTGACCTGGTCCTTCACTGCAGGCCGTATGAGGAAGCTCAAAGTTGCACAGCGCGCTATGGAAAGGGCTATGCTCGGTTTCTCTACCGCTGGAGCTGTAAACGCCACTAGGGCAACGGCTTATTCACCGTGGGGGTTTTAGTCAGCCCTGCATCTTCTATGCCGATTTTCATCACTAGTCTGTGAGATTCGGCAAATTCAGATCTATTATGCACCGTCCAGTCCATCGCCGGAGCCTCGTTCTCTGATGTTTGGTAGTCGGGTGCACCGCGTTCAGGTGAGCTTGGCATTTGGCTAAAGTGCTACACTAACACGCTATTCGTTATTAATGCTACAGTAATAGGGCAATGAGAAGCGTAGCTCGGTACGGAAGCTCTTATCTAAATGATTGATCTGTTTAACTGTAGCGTGTGTGAAGCCAGTAAGAGAAGGAGTTCAACGCGAGCCTGCCAGTGCCCTTATTAATGTTCATAGTTTTACAACCTACAAGACCTTCTATTTGTAATATAGTAAAGTACCAGCCTGTCAGTGCCCAATGCTGGGCAAAGGATACCTTCTCAAATATGTGTGAGGGTTTTGCAGCCGGGTAGGGATGAAATTGCTATTAACAATTTTAGCTGTGCTCTGTGGAATTAAAGTGAGCGCCTTATCCACTAAGGTACCAGAGCATTTGTAATATCATCATCATCATTTCAGCCTATCAGAAGTCCACTGCTGAACATAGGCCTCCCCAAAGATTGCCACGAAGCACGGTCCTGAGCCACCTGCATCCATCGACTTCCCGCAACACTGCGCAGGTCGTCACTCCATCTTGTGGGGGGTCGTCCTACACTGCGTTTGTATGTTTGTAATATATTACGAACAAATAAATATTAGACTGTCATGTAGACTTGTTGAAAATAGATGTATTCCTTTCTTAAATTTAGAAATACTAGTATCGCTCAGGGTTAAAATTGGACCATTCATCCCTGAATGCTACGGAGAAAAGGGAGGGAAAGAAGAAAGAGGTAGTTTATAGGGTTATGTAGCCTAATGGCGTGATGTGATATGATATTGCTTGTAACCTTCCTATATAAACGGACTATCTAACGCAAATACAATATTCAAATCGGACAGGTATATCGTGGGATTAGCGCGGTCATAGGGAAGAATAGTGACTTCCATTTATACTATATTTAGAATATAGATGACACTTAAAGGTATATATGACGTTAATGTTGATTCAACGAAAGAAAGCAGATATAGTTAGACTCAATTCAACTCACAGTTAACTACCTTTTTACTCCCGTACTGTAAACACGCTGAATACAAACAAGCGGGGAAAGAGCCGAACGCTCGCCGACAAAGCTTAATGGGTTCCCCGACTCCGAGTAAATATTGAACCCACAATTCACGGATATGATCGCAATATTTATTCTTTGAGAAATGAGCACGTTGTTAGATAAAACGGAGATGAAAATAAAGACTCTATGTTTCCTAACCGCCTTTAATGTACCAAGTATGTACAAAATCGACTTCATTCTTTCAATTTTTATGTCCCCTTCTCAATACGTCAGCTGTCACTTTATAAATGTCAATGCCCAGAGTGTTATCAAAGCACTTGAACAGAGTAGAGGTGCATCAGACCTGGCTGTATGGACTAAAGTCCTTTGCCTTTTCTATTAGGGAAAAATAATATCATCATCATCATGTCCATGCCCGGAAGGGCACAGAGGAGCACTGGTGAGGCGGCCACCAGGTGAAACTGACAGTTTTGGTTTCGAACGGTCTCAAGGGCGCACGCAACCACGATCTCGGCGGACGTTTCTTTTTAATCCAATTCGATCTTAGCGGTCTATAATAATTCGGTGAAATTATTATTTGTATTATCGAGAATTATAAGTGAAGTGATTATTGCCATAGTTATTTTATTGGAATACAGTCTCCCTACCCGATAAGATGTCTAATAACTCTGATAATAGTCGAAAGAGTACAAATATATTTAAAAAAAATTATAACAACCTATCACGCCTATCACCTAAACGGGTGGGTAGAGATGTCCGGTGTTTATTTAGTACGTTTATACGTTTTTGTTAAACTCATACTAATGACAAAAGGAAGCATTCAATTGTTACAAGATTTAATGAATATGATGATTGAATGAAGATGAAATGCACTCTGAAACGTCTTTAAAAATGACTTTGAAGAATTAGGATGATGCTGTATAAGTTCGACCGTGAAAGGATTACTCTCTCGTAGAATACTATTATTATAGTCCACTGTTGAACATGGACTCTTCCAAGAGAACGTTCTAGCAAACTCCTGCATACATTTATTGAAATGTTTGCCCACACTCGCCACCACCAAGCAGGTTGGTGTGCGAAGTACCGTTACCCTCGCACTGGTGATGCTGCTCCGCTTTGTTAGTCTACGGGATTTGGTTTCGGTAAATTCTGATCAGTTTTCCGCCCTTAGTCGGTAGCCAGAGGCTCGTTAGTTAGTTAGCAAGGTGCACCACGTGCAGGCGAGGTTGCCATTGGGAGAAAGAGATGGTATACACCCCTTTACACCCTCTCACTCTATCAATGAATAACGTCGTAAAATATCATAAAGCAGCTGTGAGTGCACCATTCTTGGTTAAAACCAGCTTGTGTTTTGATCAAAATATGTCTTAAGAATTTCCGTGTTTTATGTTTATTTTTTGCTATTTTTATGATATTTCAAATTTCAGACTGTGGTGTTCAGATCCGGTGCTATACTGTTCTGTAAAGCATCGGGCATCGAACCTATGTCCCGTATTTTGATATTTCTCTCTCATAGTTCTCTAGTTATATCTGTTCGGACAGACAGTGAACATTAATCAATTTCATGATGATTGATTAAATTAGAACAGATATGGTCGGAAATGGATTTATAAGTACTTACAGTTGATTCACGATTTACGTGTAAAAGCAACTCCGAAATAGATTTATAAACAAGAAAGAGAAAACATTAAAACATTTACTCTGGAATTTCGACTTCCATTCCTTACTTGAAAATTACTTCACTAACTTATCTAATTAAGTTCAAAATAATATACCTACACATAAAGAGATAATTGCTGTTTGTAATCGGCGTAAGATTCTGCCACCCACTTTTTGGAAAAAACTTTGAAAATGGCAATAGCCACCGCGAGATAGCAGACCAGATGGCGGGCAGCAGCGTCAAAGGTGCGAGGTGTCTGGTATTCGCTTGTCGATTGTGGCGATTATTGAAAATCCACCTAAAGAGAGCGGACCATGTCCTGCAGTTAACTGTTTCTAGGTTCAATGATTGCTTGAATTTACACGAACACTACACATTTGAAATGAAACTATTATTTATGGATTTTATCACGTTTAATTTTGTTTTTATATTCGAAGGGGAGCGTTAACTGGTATGACATCTGGACGTCTAGTGTTAGACGTGTCTCAGGCCCCCCGCGACCACGGCTGCTGTAAAGCGACCGAAACGTCGGGGAGATCAAAACAAAATTAAACGAGATATAATCCGTAACTATTTAATTTCTAATGTTTCTAGGCTGTTAAGGTAACGCACCAGACTACAAGGACTTTCTATACATATCTATAAGTATGTTTGTACGTTAGTATGTTCATCCACGTGTAGCTTTCAAACTACATATCATATGTTGATAAATGTCGTGTCGTTAGTTTTGTCTTTAAGCTCCCGCGTGTCCCAGGCTCTGTAATTTTTTTACATTACCATACTTTCTTATCGTAGGATTAACTTCAACTTGTACTTTACAGAAGTCGAGTTTTTTTTATTGAAGAAGGGGGCAAACGAGCATGCGGCTCGCCTGATTGTAAGTGATCACCGACGCCTACGAACATTCGCAACACTAGAGGAGCTGCAGGTGCGCTCCCGGCCCTTACTTAAACTTACATATAACATAGTTCTTGTAAAGCCACGATACTGAGGCATATAAGTGATAACACATTGGTCGAGGAAAGAACATAATCCTATCCAGAATACGAGCTGTAAAAATTAAAAAAAAATAACAGCTGATTGATGAATTTTATACAAAATTTTAATTGAAGAAGCACAGTGTCAAACTCTCAACAATCCAGACTACAATGTGGGGTCTCGTACGCTCTGGATACTTGAGGGCGGCCGTAAGTTAGACCCTCACTTCGTTCGCAAGCCGTCGAGCGCAAGTTTAATAACTACGCCCGGAAAGAGGAGGAAAGAGGAGGAGGAATCTGCCAAGAGGAACGGGACATAGCCGCCGCGTCGGGCGCACAGCCCGCCCTGTTGTGGTCCCGCTTAGCGAGTGAACTTTATTAAAAAGCCCGCGGCATCTGAGACACCTGCGTCACAGTTGACAGACACCGCTTGCTTAGCTTTATACTTAAGCAGCTGAAGCGAACGGTAACGGTTCTAAGATGCCGTAAATGTTAATATATATTCAATAATGTTAATATATATATTCGAGTTTCAAGAAGTGCATCTTGGATTTTGCTGGCTGATTATTTGGAGAGACCTTTGTTCAGCAGTGGACTTATATGGGCTTAAATAGGAACACACGGTAGGTCGAGTGGTTAGTGGATCCTCCTCCGAACGTGTATATAAAGAGTAGTGGTGAAAAGTAGGTAGTTAATTTTTTTTTTTTACTTTTCTTTTCATACTGTTTTTGGTGAATAATGTGGCGACTTATAAATATGTACCTAGGACAATTTCGTCACGTGCATCGCTTCAAGTGTCATAAAAGTAGAATGTATGTATATATTCATGCCTTGTTCCCAACGGGGTAGGCAGAGACAATCTTCTTCCGCTTGCTACGGTCCTGACATACGTCTTTCGCTTCTCCCACTTTCATCAATCTTTGCATGGATGCTCGATGGCTTAGAGTACTCTTGAGCTGGCCTTTTTTCAGAACGTCTCGGATTTGATCGTGAAATGTTCGCCTAGGTCTTCCTCTCCCGACTCTACCATTTACACTCGCCTCATATATTTGTTTCGTCAACCTACTGATAATAAATAATACTTAATACTTATAATGCCTTAAATAATACTTAATATATATTTTTTTAAGAATTCTAGCTATTTATTAAGTAACATTACTAATATTCCTGTTAACCTTCCAACTAAGCTCTCAGCTTGTATCTGGAGTGGTTCACGACAATAGTCGAATGCCGGACTCGAACTTATGATGCCATGTTTGCAGTCCGTACCCTAACCCATTTGGCTATTGGCGCTTAGAATATGACCCTGTTTATTAAGAATATTCAATATGAACCGGTTTATTTCTTATATTTACGCGAATACTAGATAATATTGTCATTATAATGAACTAATTATACGGAGTTAAACGCGTTTAGTGGTTTCATTTTTGTAACTAGAGTGGTTCCATGTGAATTATTAATACCAATTTTTAGGTACCTATAACAGTGACTGTAAGATCACCTTTGGGTCCTTACTGTTGCTGCTTTCCATCACTAGGTAGATTCGGATGGACCTTCTGGTGTCTACCAACCAACCCAAATTCCATAATGGAGACCAGAGTGTGTCTAACTGTGTTTATAAATTGTTAAACAAATTAATAAATAGAATACAGGCGAGTCATCCACTTCAGTCGGTCACAAGTCCACTGCTGAACACAGGCCTCACGCAATGATTGCCACAATGCTCTGTTCTGAACCACCTGCATCCACATCCCGCAACACCAGGTCGTCACTCCATCTTGTGGTCACAGTCACACACTGTGCTTGCCTGTACGTGGCTGCCACTCGAGAACCTTTCTTCCCCTAACGGTTGTCAGTTCTGCGAGCTATGTGGCCGCCCCATTGGCACTTCAGTTTGCTGATCCAAACGGCTATGTTGGTTCTCCTCGTTTAGCTGCGGATATCCTCGTTGTAGACTGTATCGCGCAGAGAAACACCGAGCATAGCCCTGTCCATAGCCCGCTGGACAATTTGAGCTTCCACATACGGCCTGCACCGTAATATCACGTCTCGGTTCCGCCATCACTGGCAACACGCACTGGTTGCATACTTTTCACTTGAGAATTGCAGGTGTACTCGAAGAGAAGATGTGACGTAGTTTCGAGTAAACTTCTAATAAACTTTTTTTTTATAGAGGAGGGGGCAAACGAGCGTGCGGCTCACCTGATGGTAAGTGATCACCGACGCCCACGAACATCCACAACACCAGAGGAGCTACAGATGTCGGTCTTTAAAACACAACTACATCGAGTTCATTTCGGAGAGTGTGCGGAGGTTTTGCATAACCTAATACCCCCTTCCCCTTTCCATCTTCGAACGATTAGACGCGGCGAGCAGTTCCACCCTTATGTTGTAGACATTCCTCCATTATGCACGAAGCGGTTTGCCTCTTCTTTCTTTATGCGGACGGCTAAGGAGTGGAACTCTCTGCCGAGGTCAGTTTTTCCGGAAACCTATAACCTGGAAATCTTCAAGGCCAGAGTGAACAGACATCTAGGCAAGCGTGTACCCTCCTAGGCTGCATCTTCGCTTTCCATCGGGGAAGATTGAGGTCAAACGCAAGCCTATGTTTTCATAAAAAAAAAAAAAGTTTTCTGGTAGATACAAGTGTCGCCTTTATCGAAATTGGTCAGTAATATATTGAGTCATTTATTTATAAGAAGTGTATAGTTTATTCTCATCTGTTAACAGGATTCTGCGTTGATAAATATTATACAGGCATAACCACTAATATGTGCTAATTATCTGATACGCCCCCTTAACAACATATCGAAAATTATTTAACATTCCCCGCAGGTTAGAGCCTTACCACACGAGCCGCAGACCGCAGCCGCGTACCTTCAACCGCACGACTACGGTCATAGATATCGTGGCAGTGTCGGCGAGCGTGATTTATCGTTGATTGAACATAATCACCGTTTACGTATGCATGAAGCGTCATTGCGGAAATTGCTGTCGTACTGTTGTATTTAGAAATTGGTGAAGTTTTTTTTTTTTATTGGAAAGGAGGCAAACGAGCAAGCGGTTCACCTGACGGTACGTGATTACCGTCGCACGTACATTTGCAACACCAGAGGTGCAGCAGTATATGAGAGATGGAAGGGAGGACGAGGAGGGGATTTGGAGAGGGGGGGGAGAGTGGGCCTCCGGATACCTCTTACCGAACGAAACGCAGAAGCATAAAATGCCTCTATTTCACGCAAGTATTCTGCGAGGCCGTGGTAACCCGGTCGAACCGGCCCATTCGAGCAGCAGCAAAAGCCGCTGTTTGTCTCTACCAGAATAGAAATTTGTTCTTGAAGTTAGTAAAATCAATCGGCCTATATAGGTCTACTGCCAAACATAGGTCTTTCTGATGATGGTGACGATGATGATGATGATTATCACGTTCAGACAGATTTCAAGCACGGCGAAAACTTCCGAATGCTATCGGCAGTTGTCAACTGCGCGGGAGATATTATAGTGCCGTTAATGTACGCTCAAACATAGATGCACTCTCTCGTCTTTACCTTCCCGAGGAAGGGTCAGATGCAGTGTCTCAAAGAGACCCTAGAAGCAATAGTTTATGTCTTTGCACAATTATTGACTCAAACCCGGGATTAGGCTGGGATTCAAACCTGGGACCCATGAATCAATCAGGCACTATAGCAATAGGTCATAGGGATTTCTGCGAAAGCGATAACAATAGCTGGCATGCCATGGATGGAAGATTTGTCCATACTCACCACGCTGGGCAGTCGGACCTCGATTTGGCATTTTATATATGCTCAATTCAACATTTTCCTTGGCATGGCCTCCTTCCTCCTTGGCCATGAGATTTTCAAGTCTATTCCCTTAGTCGGATCTTACCACAAAGCCTTTATAATTTATATATACAACACAAAGTACGTTATTGATCCCAGTAAATCGGTAAAGTTGAAAAAGCTGCCCTGCCACAATTAGCTTCAGAGACGCAAAAGAAAATCCATTTCTACAAAGAAAAACAAGAAAAGCCGTTGATCGACGGCTAAGAACTTGTAAAACAAGTTAAAACTGCCTTTTATTTATTCACCGTAAGCCGTTCAAATTGATTTTAACTTTACGAATAAAAAATTTCCCCTAAAAGGGAAAGTATTACGCGGAGGGGGAGGGGGGAGGAAGGGGGAGGGGGTGGGAGATACACACCCGACAGCGTACCGAAACGTAACATTACGATAGAAGTAAGATTTCCGTAAGGCTATGCTCTTATTGGTTGGAGCAAGGCGGAAACACAATACGGCTCCTTTATTACGATGCGAAGTTAAACTCGAAGATGTCAAAATACTAAATAGAAACTAAATTTGAAACCCATTCTATAACGAGGCCTTCCAAAACTACTCCTAGATTGCTGACGCGACCGTACTGCTCCAAAACAACGGAATGGACCATGCTGAAAGCAAGCGGGCTTTTCAATACATTCTACAGTGTCTAATTCATTGTTTTTATTCATACTTCTTTAGCTGCACACATCAGACATTACAACATCATCATAATAGTCAATGATTGCTACAAGGCACGGTCCTCAGTCACATGCATCCATCGACTTTTTTTTTTATAGAAGAAGGGGGCAAACGAGCGTACGGCTCACCTGATGGTAAGTGATCACCGACGCCCACGAACATCCACAACACCAGAGGAGCTACAGATGCGCTGCCGGCCTTTAAGGAAGGAATAAGCTCTTTTCTTGAAGGTCCCTAAGTCGTAACTGTTCGGAAATACTGCTGGCGACAGCTGATTCCATAAAGTCGAAGTGCGTGGCAGAAAACTTCGATTAAAACGCATTGTGGTGGAATGCCAACCATCTAGGTGGTATCGATGGAACTTCGAATTCTGTCGCGATGTACGATGGTGAAACTCAGCAGCTGGGATCAATCCGAACAGTTCCTCAGAACATTCCTTCATTAAACATGACTTCCCGTAATCCTGCGCAGCGTTTTCCCGCACTCGCCAGGTCACCACTCGACCTTCCTTTCCTAACGAATGTCAGCTCTGCAAGCTATGTGTCCGGCCCGTTGCCACTTCAGTACGCTGATCACTACAGTTATAACGGCTACTCTGGTTTGGCTGCCGAAATCATCTTTGCAGTTACTATCGCGCATAGAAACACCGATATAACACACATAGATAAAATAAACATAAAGCAAACGTGGTAGAGCCTGGCAGGGTCTTAAGCCGCTAGTGAAAAGGGGCCGGCTCCTCCCGGGGGAGTGATACGACCTCGCAGAACACCGGCGTGAAGCAGAGGCATCTTGTGCTTCTGTGTTTCGTGTTTCGTTCGGTGAGTGAGGTAACCGGAGGCCCGCTCCCTCTCCACATTCCTCCTACTTATCCTCCTTCTTATACCTAAAATGTTTAATAGCCGGCAACGCCCCTTTAAGGATTTTTGGGATGCAGCTTCTCTGGCATTGCAGATGTACATACGTGACGGTAGTCACAGACCATCAGGTGAGAGCCGCTTGCTCGTTCTCCTCCTAGCTCATAAACATTAAAAATAAAGACAGATAGACAGACAAATGTTTATATGATTCCGCTTCCGCTAACCGCTCGCTACTAAGCGCGTATTTAAAACCTAGACACGCCAATAGTCCAGACGCGTCACCGCGATGAAATTAAAGGAAATGGAACGTCACCAACGCGTCCCGGAATGAATTATTCAAATCTAATTTCGCGCTTTTGTAATTGTTAATACAAAGGAAAGCTTAAAGCTAAAGATCAACTTAAAGTTACTTTGACTTCACAGCTTTATTCCTAGCGAAAGTTTAGAGGAGCGTTTCAAAAATTCAAAATTAAGTTAAAGACGAAAAAAGAAGAAAGAAAAAGAGATTAGTCAAGGGAGTAGACTGGTTTATTTGAAAAAAAAAACCTTTTTGCAAATTGAAGCTGCGCTCACCGCATTATACCGAGTTGCAAAGCGCTTTCTAGGGAATGGCCTACATTCAACAGTGGATTCAAATAAGCGGATCAAGATGAAGAATTATGTTGTTTATACATATGTATACTACGTTCTAGAACTTTCGATATCACACCATCGTCATAATTAGCATAATTGGCAACACAGGTAATGAAAAAGATCTTTAATCAATCAAAATCAACGTGTATAGTTTAAGCTTTTCCCTTCCCGCTTCGGTCTCATCCACGTGATCAAGTGAAATGAAAAGGAAAATCAAATGAGCCCAAACTCGACAGATTTACTAGGAGCCGTTCAAGGCTTCCGTTACTCACCTTCCAGCTCCATCACACCAGATCGATGGTATCATATTATTTTATCTTCATCGGTTCTTAATATGTGTTCAACGTTACAAATTATTTGCAAGTCCGGAAGTAGATGAAACTATAATTGAAAGATTTCATTAAATCAAATCAGGTTCTCATCAACATAAGAAACATAAATTGCACTTGTGAAACGCCAGTTTTTCATAAATTACCACCGTTTCGTAATGAGCTTCCTCTGACGGAGAACAAACTAAAATGTAGGAGTAAATAAAATGTTTTAATGTTTATTACCTTTATTTATGCATACGTAAAGGTAAATCTAATAAAGCGAGTAAAAAAACTTCCTTATGCAGTTAAACTTCGAGCTTTTACCTAAATAGAAAACCACAACATGAACATTGAAATTTTCACGAAATATAATTATTATAGACATAGAGACGCAGTGAACACTACAAAATGCTTCTCATTCCGTTAATACGAGTGGAGTGTAATATTGTTAGGTGCTACGTCATCATCATCATCATCATTTCAGCCTATCAGAAGTCCACTGCTGAACATAGGCCTCCCCCAAAGATTGCCACGAAGCTCTGTCCTGAGCCACCTGCATCCATCGACTTCCCGCAACACTGCGCAGGTCGTCACTCCATCTTGTGGGGGGACGTCCTACACTGCGTACGACGTACTTGCTACGTATTCGGTGCAAATTGGCTGCCGTAAAGAGCGATCCAACGTGGTAGAGTCGAGCGGCGGCTTTAGCTACTGCTCGAATGGGCCAGCTCGACCGGACTAATACCACGACCTCGCAGAATACCGACATGCAGTAGAGGCATCTTCTGCTTCTGCGTTTCGTTCGGTGAGTGAGGTAACCGGAGGCCCACTTCCCCTCCCCATTCCACTTCTAATCCACCCTCCCATCTCCCAAATACCCTTATAGGGCGGCAACGCACCTGTAACTCCTCTGGTATTGTAAATGTATGTGGGCGACGGTAATCACTTATCAGAAACGTTGCCGGCTTTGCAGTATATTTGAGGGAAAGGAAGGAGGATGAGGAGAAGTATGTATGAAGTAAGGCAGAAGACCTCCGGTTACCTTACTCACCGAACGAAAAGAACTAGTGCCGGAGCTCACGATGCCTAATAATTATTCTAATAAATTGATTTAAACAAATCAAATCTTATGTTCAATATTTGTACAGCGTAGTGTACTCAGTAGAATACAATCAAAACCAAATTTGCAATCTCTTATTACTATCAAGATGACGTCATACCTACATAATGTGAAGTTAATTAATTTGCATATAGATTAATACCATACAAACAATGATACTAAATATTTCATAGAATAATATCAAACCGTCAGTACAAGTTACTATTCGTAAACAACATAAAACAAAGTGCACATCCAACTTCAATCTCAGCTCTTATCTCTCCCCGGAGAGCTTATAACTGCAAACAGTCGGGGCCGAGTGATACAAGCTAGACGCTCGTACAATGAGATTACTGGGACGAAGCCGTCTTTGGTCTCTATCGTCTTGCTTGTTAGATTCTAATGTCATCTATAGACCCGATTGATTATTAGTTGGTTCGATTTTATTGAACTTCGATATGCAGGTTAAGTCAGCCTTTAAAAATAAAACCCGCAAACACTATAAAGATGTTGCAAGTATGTACTAGTGTTGCTCATAGTCATTGTGCCGTTTTAGTTGTTTATCCTCACATACATATTTGTTTCTATTTTCTTGTTTTTTTCTTTATTTTTTTGACATCATCACCAGTGCGAGTGTGCTGCAGTTCTACCTGCACCTGCACCTCGTACCACGCTCCTCCCCATCATCATTGATCTTCTTTAAAGTCTACTTGCAGAATAGTACTCGCAAGAAGAAAACACATCGCGTATTCCAGATTGATACCACCCATGTCGCGAACGCGAAGCAGTTTGTAATTTGATTAGAATAAAAGAGGTAGTTGCATATGTTAACTTAAAAATAGCGAACTCTAACTAGAAAATAACTCTAGGAAGATATAAAAGTGTGACGACACGACTGTTGGGGGCTTTTTGGAGTTGTTGTCGGACCGTGCGGAGGAGAGGCTGTATCAGTGAGTCAATTATATAATACCTATCTCAGTGTATCAGATTTACCAGTGTGTGGATCTGGTACCAATATGTGTGTGTAATATACCAGTAACCGAGGCGCTCGGGCTGTCTGCGGCTATGGTGCAGGCACCAGTGGTAAAGACAAGTGCTCTTCTTCTCTTTGATCTAGCGAAACCTCTTCCTTTTTTTTCTTATCTTAAGCATATATAGATTTCTAAAAACAAAAGGCTCACTAATTTATTAACTATTAATATTAACTATCAAATTTTATTCCATTCCAATCAATGTATCTGGTCCTGCCATTTAAACTTTCAGTCCACTTCAGAGAACAAATAAGAATTGAACAAATGATTCAACAATTCAAACTTCTACATCGCCCAAACTTTAAAGTGATTTACCTTCCCGGCAGCTTTTGAAGTACCCCTTATGCATAACAAGTCCGTATCTAAGAAATGAAACTCGAATCGACAATTTTTTGATTTTTACGCGACATTCTAAAGGTTTTAGTTTTTTACGGGGTGGGCAGCGGCCAAATAATGATATATTGATGATAATGATATATAGAAAAGATAATCCAGCACACCGTAACATCGTGTGGGCTTCTTAAGTGACAAAGTAGAGATAACAACGAAACAATAAAGACACTGCATCAATCTCTCAAAATATGCAGACCTTAGCTTGCGTTTAACTCTTTTAAATCCCTTTCTTCTCACTTTCATCGGACTAAATTTACTTTGTCCAATGAAACGATAAGAGATTTTTTTTTTTTATTCAACAGCGTTTTGTTTTTTTATTCAACAGCGTTTTGTTTTTTTATTCAACAGCGTTTTGTTTTTTTTTTTTGACATCATCACCAGTGCGAGTGTGCTGCAGTTCTACCTGCACCTGCACCTCGTACCACGCTCCTCCCCATCATCATTGATCTTCTTTAAAGTCTACTTGCAGAATAGTACTCGCAAGAAGAAAACACATCGCGTATTCCAGATTGATACCACCCATGTCGCGAACGCGAAGCAGTTTGTAATTTGATTAGAATAAAAGAGGTAGTTGCATATGTTAACTTAAAAATAGCGAACTCTAATTAGAAAATAACTCTAGGAAGATATAAAAGTGTGACGACACGACTGTTGGGGGCTTTTTGGAGTTGTTGTCGGACCGTGCGGAGGAGAGGCTGTATCAGTGAGTCAATTATATAATACCTATCTCAGTGTATCAGATTTACCAGTGTGTGGATCTGGTACCAATATGTGTGTGTAATATACCAGTAACCGAGGCGCTCGGGCTGTCTGCGGCTATGGTGCAGGCACCAGTGGTAAAGACAAGTGCTCTTCTTCTCTTTGATCTAGCGAAACCTCTTCCTTTTTTTTCTTATCTTAAGCGTATATAGATTTCTAAAAACAAAAGGCTCACTAATTTATTAACTATTAATATTAACTATCAAATTTTATTCCATTCCAATCAATGTATCTGGTCCTGCCATTTAAACTTTCAGTCCACTTCAGAGAACAAATAAGAATTGAACAAATGATTCAACAATTCAAACTTCTACATCGCCCAAACTTTAAAGTGATTTACCTTCCCGGCAGCTTTTGAAGTACCCCTTATGCATAACAAGTCCGTATCTAAGAAATGAAACTCGAATCGACAATTCTTTGATTTTTACGCGACATTCTAAAGGTTTTAGTTTTTTACGGGGTGGGCAGCGGCCAAATAATGATATATTGATGATAATGATATATAGAAAAGATAATCCAGCACACCGTAACATCGTGTGGGCTTCTTAAGTGACAAAGTAGAGATAACAACGAAACAATAAAGACACTGCATCAATCTCTCAAAATATGCAGACCTTAGCTTGCGTTTAACTCTTTTAAATCCCTTTCTTCTCACTTTCATCGGACTAAATTTACTTTGTCCAATGAAACGATAAGAGATTTTTTTTTTATGGAAAAGACGGCAAACGAGCAAGCGGTTCACCTGATGGTAAGTGATTACCGTCGCCCACATACATCTGCAACACCATAGATGCTGCAGGTGCGTTGCCGGTCTTTAAGGATATTTGGGAGATGAGAGGGAAGAGGAGAGGAATAGGGAGGGGATGTGGGCCTCCGGTTACCTCACTCACCGAACGAAACGGAGAAGCACAAGATGCCTCTACTTTACGCCGGTATTCTGCGAGGCCGTGGTATTAATCCGGTCAAGCCGGCCCATTCGAGCAGCAGCTACAGCCGCCACTTGGCTCCACCACACTTAAAAACGACAAAGTTTACAAATATGATATGTTTTGGATTTAGATACGCTAGGCGATAGGCTTAGTAGCTCTGCCTAGGAGGGTTGCGGCTTCACCTGGGATTCCTATCCCATGGTAGTCCCTAAGCGTGACAACGCAATTGTAGCTTTCTTTGTTTGAAGTTGTTTGCAGGTGGACTGTTATCCCGTCGGTCACAAAATCTAGACGAATCTAAAGCAAACTTAAATTTAAATCTTCCGCTAAATACTTCGGCAGATCGAAGCTATTTATTTTGTCAATGATTTTACTACTCTACTAAATTGGTATAAAGTAGATCCGAGTTATTCTAGGCTGGTATTCCGTAAGAGCCCTTCTCCAATTACAGCCAGTATCAAGCGCGCTACTGTATTCGTGTACCTTTATTGTATTATATTAGGAAAATCATCTGAATTTTTAGTATTCCAAAATGGGAGATGATAATATCTAAATTATTTTTCCACCACCAGCATTCTTAAACTATAACAGTAGCCATTTCAGTAAACGAAAAAGAATTTTCGAATTTTAGTTACGATCCGCCATTTTGTTTTTAGAGCGTAAGGTGAAATGTGCAACTGAATTTTGAAGCGGGAAATTGTATGTTTTGATAACTGTGAAACGGAATTAATTACAGTTCAGGAAATTTTACGGTTTAATAACTGTGAACTAGTATAGAAATTTCAGAAACGTAACTAAACAAATAATTCAAAACTGAAATACATAGCAGATTGTAAACTCAAAGGGTGAATAATTGGTAAAATTCATCGTAAAAAGCTTTTAAGTCGAAAGTTGCCATTAATTACTACAGATAAGCAATAGATCTGAATAATATTAATATCCATTTAACTTTACTAGACTGTGTCTACTGGCTTTCGGTGGTTGCCTTTAAGTAAGGTGGCACATGCCTTTTTTTTTAAAAAAAAAAACATTTTATATAAAAAGAATTTGTTATGTGTTAACCTTGTTGACATGCCTTGAAAACTGCATGATTGTAAAATATTATTTCGTGAACGTGGTTTTGAACATTTGGAGCATGGTCTTGGAGCCAGGAATAGTCCGCAACATTGCTCCAAGGCCGGATAGCGGAGTTCAAATATATAATTATTATAGTTTCTCACGATGTTTCTCTTCACCACCGATCACTTGGTAAATTCAGCGCCTAAATTTCATTTAAAACTGTTGACGATCTCTCCGCCCGATATTAATTATAAAACTATTGTTTACTCCACAGCAATGCTCTGCAGCAGATAAATAACGAACTCATGCTCGTAAGCACTCGTATATCGTGCAGAACACCGCTCCCGGCCCGACCGGCCCGTCCGGCCCGACCGGCCCGGGCCCGCGTTATTCAATTTGATCAGAGCTTCCGTACTAATGTCCCGGACGTGCACTGAACAGAAAGCAAGGTGAGCGGGAATATTATTAAACTATCGGAGGGCGTTCGTCACGCGCCACGACACCGGTTCTCGTAAGCGGTTTAAGATGATAATATTCCTTGGGGATTTTGTCTCCAACGTTTCAAAGTGATAAAAGTAATTGGAGGACATCTTAAGGCTTTTCTGTCTCTTTGTTAATATATGAGCGGAGAACTTTTAATGGACTTCCATAATATTTTCGTCTCAAATTACCAAATGATCATACTCGTAAATTATTAACACACATAACAATATAAATAATCTGTTCGTGTCTGTCTTTCTTTCTTCACTGAATAATTAAACTACATCTGAATTTAGACACTTTTGTCAACATTGCGTGAGATATGGCTTCAGTCTTCAACTGAACAGACAGTTCCCTAAGACGCTATCAAATTATTATTAATACAGCCCGTATTGGAGATAGGCACAACAAAGGATCAAAAATGTTCGCCAGAAATCTGTCTATCGGAAAGAGCCAACTGACAAAGATGAAGACCGAAAGTGGCGCAGTTATTTCCAATTCAACAACTGTTCACCGCGTTGTTGAAACCACACCTTAGTGTGAGTGGCATTCCCGACGTCGGTCTGTGCAAGATTAAGGATGGCTGTCAAACAGCTTAAAACGGCAAGGCCGCGAAAAGGTGGAATTACAGCTAAGCTTGTGAAAGCGGGCTGAAAACCGGTACTTGTACTCCTTTAGAAGCTGCTTGATTCCGTTATTCATGATGGAGTTTCGCCCAAAGCGCGGAGTAGACAGCCACGCTGGTTGTCTTATTCTTCTTCAAGAAAAAAGAGGATAACGGACTTCTGAAGAGTTACAGAACGACATCGCTATCAAGCCTCGTCTACGTGCCGTTTTCGAGAGTCATCACGAATCGTCTAGCCAGCAGACTTGACCACTACCAGCCTCCTGAACAAGCCGGTTTCCGAAAAGGCTACAGTGCCATCCTTAATGCCAGGAAGTCTGCAGTCTGTCGCCCAAACCATTAGATCAGATTTGAAAGACCACAAAACCACCAACATCGTAATTTCAATAGAGAAGATGGCTGGGTACTACCACCAGCGTGGGGAGTATTAAATCTAAAACTAAGCATACCACAGCACGTCAACATACTGTGAGCACATGTATTCGCGAAAGAATTCCAAGTTTCATCAATACCACCTAGATGGTTGGCATTTCACCACAGTGCGTTTTACTCGAAGTTTTCTGCCACGCACTTCGACTTTGTGGAATCAGCTGTCGCCAGCGGTATTTCGAAACAGTTACGATTTAGGGACCTTCAAGGAAAGAGCCTATTCCTTCCTTAAAGGCTGACAGCGCATCTGTAGCTCCTCTGGTGTTGTGGATATTCGTGAGCGTCGGTGATCACTGACCATCAGGTGATCCGCATGCTCGTTTGCCCCTTCCCTTATAAAAAAACATTCTTCGTAGATCGGACCAAAATTAATTATTAAAAGCTGAAGGTAGCCCGACTTGACTATGACATCTGGACGTCTAATACCTCAGTCTCCTCGTCACCACGGGTGATGTAAACCACTCGAATCGTCGGAAGCTTAAAAACAAAAATTAAACGCTATTAAATCCCTAAATATAAGTTTCATGTAAGACATCTGTTCTGCATAGTAATGTACGAGAAATACGTAGAATTTGTTTGAAAGCATCGCACGACAACTTAACATGATAATGTCTAGAATGTGAATATAAAATTTATCTTGTAGAAATAAAACATTCGATGGAACTTCGGTTTGCACGAACTTCATCAGTGCATGCGAAGCTCCTGCAAACAGGATATCTGACGAAGTCGGAAATTTAAGATTCAATTCACTACAATGTTATGGAAAACAGATCTGGCTGCAGTGCTTTACTATCTAGCACACGATCATATAATATCTTCGCTCAAAAAACTTCACTAACATTCAAATGGGATTCTATACTTTGATGCCAAACGGCAAATGAGGAATTTAGATACGGCATAATCGGTCAGATCCTCGTGTTCTGGTGCCGGTGGTCGCATCGCGTGCGTGTAATATGACTGTATTAATTGGCAAACACTGTAGATGGAAAACAATTCTTAATTACCTCTAGCTCACACATCTTTGCCGGGTGGGGAGAGGGAAAATTATCTACATTAAAAATAAGAAATAACTAACTTTTACACATCATTATTCAAATATGTTAAAATTTTGCAAACACGTAAAATGTTAATTTCGACATTTACGACTAATATAAAATATTGACTACTCCCTCATTTATACATTTTTTTATTATTTCTAACACGTACACTTGCTTCAAAAACGTACATTGCTTACAAAGTGAGAATGTTAAGAGCCCTAAATAATCGATTAGAAGATTAATGCCATCTATACCCCCAGGACTGACTAGACGCCAGAAGCAAGTATTTGTATGATAAATATGAATCCTGAGTCATGAGAATGTTAATTTGATATTATAATTATTTATTTTGACCATATTCACAGACACATATTAAATATTAAATTAGTTTTCATGGAAGTGCAAACAGGAGGCCTCATCGGTAAACAGCTATCTATATGGTTCTTATTTATTTATAATTATGAAGGTATTCAAGGGTAAAATATACCATCTTCTTCTCCAAATGCCAACCTAATCTGAACTTGGTTAAGCCTGCTGATAAGTATCATGGCTCTGGCGACCGACCGATGGCGGAACATCTTTTTGACACACTATTTTTGACCTTTTTATAGTCGGTCCTATGAGTATTACCCCAGATCAACAAGCCGTCCCTCAGTGTGGCTGCGACATATGCGCTGTTTGAAGAATGTTTTTCTCAATCTTCTTAATACACACATCATTCATCATCATCATCAATCATTTCAGCCTATCACAAGTCCACTGCTGAACATAGGCCTCCCCCAAAGATTGCCGGGAAGCTCGGTCCCGAGCCACCTGCATCCATCGACTTCCCGCAACACTGCCCCGGTCGTCACTCCATCTTGTGAGGGGTCGACTCACACTGCGTTCGCCTATACGTGGCTCCCACTCGATAACCTCTTTTCCGTAACGGTGGTCAGTTCTGCGAGCTATGTGGCCGGCCCGTTGCCACTTCAGTTTGCTGATCCTTGCGGCTATGTCGGTTACCTTAATTCTGCTGCGGTTATGATCTTTGCAGACTCTATCGCGCAGAGAATTTCCGAGCATAGCTCTTTCCATAGCACGCTGAGCAACCTTGAGCTTCCTCATACGATGACACACATACACCTCCTCATACACACACAAATAAACAATAATAATGTTGACATTCGAAGAAGGAGAGCATGGGAAGAACAGTTCTATAATGGAAATAACTAGGATGCATAAGACCAGTCTAACAAAAGCAACTCTATCAGAAAAAGCTCAACAAAGTAACTTCACGGCACAACGATATTAAGAAATAACTGGGATGTACCAATCCGCGGCGAAGCGGCGATGCGCTCAGGAATTTATCAACCGCAAAGAGAACTGTAGCTCTTTGTTTGTAGAATTCTACTCGTCTACAATGAACGGACACTGCCGACCTCGTGGCACGACTTCGTAGCTTAACGATTGAGCCAAGAGGCGTGCCGGGTTCGAGTCACAGTCGAAGCCAATATGTCTATGACCCCTTCTCCTATCTTATTCCTACGCTAAGAAGAGCCGTGGTAGCCGAAGAGCCATGCTAGCCTAGTGGTCAGAGCGCACACTTTAGTTTCAAAGAGCGCGATTGACCTGGGTTCGACACCGGTGCCGGCACCACTAAATGTGTTAACAGCCATTTTCAATGCTGTATTCACCACGTGCTCGGCGGTGAAGTAAAACATGGCGAGGAAACCTGTATGTCTGAGAAATAGTGAAAAATATTATTTCGAAGATATGTGAAGCCCGCCGACCCGCGCTGGAGCAGCGTGGCGGGCCCTCTCCCGGCTCCAGAACCCTCTCGGATACTCGTATTTGTGATGGAGGCTTTTACCCAGCGATGGGCACTTACAGGCTACTACTTCTAGTGCTAAGCGGCAGCATTCGGCCAAGGAGATATCGTATTGAGATATTATAATTGGAGATGACATCTAAGAAACTCCTGACATCACTCACTGTTATTGATACGGTATGACTTACAGCAGTTCCTAATAGCAGTTCCTTACCTGAAGAAAAGAAAACATATTGAATATTAGAATGTTATTGGTAATTTTTTGCTAAATATGCTTAACTCATGATACTTAAGCATACAGTAAAGGTACGTCTGTCTGAGGAATTACTGTAGGGGTTCCTTTTTATGTGCCCCCGCAAATCAACTAATGATAAGTGATAACCGTCGCCCACGTACACCTGCAACACCAGAGGAGCTGCAGGTGCGTTGCCCGCCTGTAAGGATATTTGGGGATGGGAGAGAGGGTGCGGAGAATAAATGATTGACTCATTATCACATACATCTTTCGCTTCTCCCACTTTCATTAATCTTCGCTTTCGTTGGTTTAGAGTACTGTTGACCTGGCCTTTTTTCAGAACGTCTCGGATTTGATCGTGAAATGTTCGCCTAGGTCTTCCTCTCCCGACTCTACCATTTACACTCGCCTCATATATTTGTTTCGTCAACCTACTTTCATTCATCCTCTAGGATATAGGAATACATTAAAGAGACTAGTTCGTGAACACCTAATGGATCACTGACAATATTCACCTATTTTTTTTTCGTATCGTAAATCGAAATATCTTAAGCAAATTTGTAAAAATTCTAAATCAAACGCAAATAAATGTGACCTGACCTGACCAGACCTGGTGTCCTGAAATACAAGCCCAAAGCTTAGTTTAGGCATCAGTCGCCCACAGTATGTATAAAAATGCATTCGTTACTTTTATATTGAGGGCAAAAAATAAATTATTATACATATTTTATATTGTAAATGTTTATTTATTATTTCATCACAAAATGTTTTTATATGTTTATATTAATTTATCGTTTTATGGAGTCTACCTATTATAGTTTTTTATTCTTTTTTTGCACCCGCCATCTACTTTCCACCATGACAAGGGTTGTCTCGTAGAGAATGCCACATAGCATTAAGTCCGCCCATTGTAACCTTTAAAGAATAAACTAATGAAGAATAAATAAATAAATAAAAAACTAACATAGATTATACCTTCATTCGATGAATATGAACATAATAGTAGTGTAGAAGGTTTTTTTTTATTATAATCTAGTCACTGATCATTACACAAAATATTTTCGTATTTCGATGTCGTATTTTATCTAACACGTCGAACACAAGAGCATAGGATTTTTTAATCAAACTAAAATGCAGTGTATCTATGTGTATATATATATATATCTTTCTAACCCGTGAACGTCTGTCTCCGTAACCAGAATGAAGTTCTCTAACTTCCACTTGCGTAACTTTAAAGCGGCTCAACTTAACTGCAGAGATATGCTCTAACATCTCCTTTACTCAATGAAACGTGTCTGCGATACGGTCGGGTGGCTCCCAGGAGAGAATGAAGCGCAAAGCTGAACGCCGCGTCATCTACATATAGTTAAATATGTAAGAAAATGTTACTTGTCTGTAATGTATTGTTCATTCGTCTACCAGAGATATTACATACATACATACTTGGAACTAGCGTATATTAACGTGGTAGAGCCTCGTACTGCTCCTTCCTACTTGTCTTCCCACTTTCGTTACCTTTGCTCAAATCACGACAGAACCCTACGTTCGTCTCTAATAATCTCCTACTCCAGTGTCCCTCACATACCTCATGCTTTGTCCGTTCATCCTTTCCTGTTCAATCCGTACTTCTTTGGAATGCGCTCCCACTCGAAATCAGAGCGTCTAACAGTCGGTATATATTTAAAATGAAAGCTAAGGAACATATCCTTAATAAAATGGCAGAATCATCTCAGTAATAGTCTATTTTTATATATATTTAATATTTAAGTTATTAATATATTTAAATAAATATAAATGTATGTATGTACGTGTGTATGTATTTATTATTATGTATGTATTTATTATTGTATGCGTATTGAAATATTGTATCTATTCATAGATTTACATTAATTATAATTTTTTTTTCCTCTCTTTAGTTCTCTCTATTCTATCACCTACACCTACTTCATTTCATCTCTGCATCGTCCAAAGGTTGACTGTTAGAGAATGCTTCTGGCATTAAGTCCGCCTATATACATTCTCATGTATATGATGTTTAATAAATAAATAAAAATACCGACGTGAAGCAGAGGCCCGGAGGTTACCCTATCCCCTCTCATCGTTATCCCATCAATGTCCCAAACATCCTTAAAGGCTGGCAACTGCTGCTCCTCTGGTGTTGCTGGTGTACGTGTGCGGCGGTCATCACTTACCATCAGGCGAGCCGCTTGCTTGTTTAAAGTCTGGTATGCAGTTTTGTAGTTGCGAAAGAATCTACCATTCCGTTTCTTTAAGAGGAGGCTACAGGAGGCCTTGAATAGCGACGAGACTCGCCACTCGTCACGGTGATGTGGAAAGCTTATAGCGGAAGCCCGTTTGGGAGTGTCGTACCAAATCGACATCCATAATCTCTTCCCCACCCCTGTAGGTGACAGGTGTGTGCGATTATAGTTCATAAATGCAAAGCTCATGACATCGACTTTAGTTAAAGATGAGATTATACAACTGCACCTATACGTTGACTAATGGTTAGGATGCAGCATCCCGGCAACAGTCTTATTTCTCGGGATTGAACTTATTGGGAATTCATGAGAACCTGCAACAGGCGATTTATTTGCGCTAAAGTTATAAGTTACATAACTCAAATGTATGTATTGCAGGTAATCGATTATAAACCAATCGATAATTCGGTGAAATGATAAAATCGAATAATATTTTCGAGTATGAGAAACAAGCATTGCATTTTAGTCCTCCAGGGCCCAATCCGCTTTGTCATGGCAATTTCACAACAATTCCGTATGACGTCATTCCCCCTAAAGAATAAAGCATTTTCGTTATCATTAATTTAACAGAGGAATAACTTGATACGTAATTCTTGTGAAATATTTTTATACTGTAACGGATAAGTCCCCAGGGGCGACATCGCACCTGTAACCTGCTTCGATTGAAGTGTTTTGAAGTTGTCCAAGGGCTGGAGCAGCCACTTACCATCAGGTAGATAACGGGGCAAACGAGCAAACGGCACACCGGATGGTAAGTGATTACCGTCACCCACGGACATCTGCAATACCAGAGGAGCTGCAGGTGCGTTGCAGCCCATTTAGGATATTTCGGTGACAGGGAGGAGAGATGTGGACCGCGGAGAGGGTTTCTTGTATTTACGCGAATACTACACATTCCCGGCTACCGTCAGCTCACTATGCCAACAGGACGTCAATCACCTCAGTACCTCCCTGACCAAGGGTGCTGTGCAGCCGCTGAAACGTCGGGATTCAAAAATAATCTAATTTTAAACCCACTAGAATCCGTTAATAATAATTTAATTTAAAAGTTATTATGAAAGTTAATTAGGGGGGCGATGCCGGCGGGCTACCGATGATGCTATGAGTAGTGGGGAGGTGCAAAATGTCTTTCGGGAGCAGCGTATCTCTGCCTAACCTCTGTCTAGAATGTCTGTCCAGCTCAGTATTGGTATTATTTATAAATTATAGTTAGAGCACATTTTTTTTTATATTTATTTCTATTCCTACGTAAAAGGTAAATTTTATTATATTAAAGACTAATGCATGGCAACTCTGCCCGCACCAAGGTGATGGAGTTATTAAATTTGACCGGTGTTGCCGGATTCATGTCACAGACACGCGGCGAATACCGATCAAGTAGGTGGGAGGAAAGAGGAAAATCATTTTATTATCGTGGGACATTAATCAGGCGCGTGACTTCGGTGCCCGCGGCGCGGCCCCCTCGCCCCATCCCCCGGGGTTGAATCCTCCCTGCGGTGATTGAATAGTGGATAAAGGACATTTGAAATGCTTCATTCTTTTCTAATGCGTCTCATAGAAGCGATTAGTTTTCGCTTCTTTTCTAGATCTTTCCATGTTTTTTTTTCTTGTTGTCCATTGTGTTATCGGGGTGAGAACCCGCTACCCCGTTACGTACCGTGGGTGTCGTAGGAGGCGGCTATGATACTTTGAACCATCGCATGGCTGAAGATATTTTTTTTTAGACGGCAAACGAGCAAGCGGTTCACCTGATGGTAAGTGATTACCGTCGCCCACGTACATCTGCAACGCCAGAGATGCCGGCTTTTTAGGAGGTGGAGGAGAGAGATGTGAACTTCCGGTTACCTCATTCACCGAACGGAACGCAGAAGTACAAGATGCCTCTACTTCACGCCGGTATTCTGCGAGGTCGTGGTATTATTCCGGTCCCGCCGGCCCATTCGACCAGCAGCGAAATCCGCCGCTTGGCTCTACCACGTTAATGAATAGGTATCTATGAGCTGATGTAACCACCAGGAGGACTGTTCTGGTTTGTCATTCTTATGTAACAAAAAATAATTTTATTTAGATGAAGCTATCAAAAAAATCTTCACATAATTACTGTAACATATGTATGTTGGTAGATGTCAATAAGGTTTTCTACAAGTACCCCTGATTTATCAGGAGTCGATAAATGGTGATTGTACTGTTCAAAGCGTTTTATTAACTGCACCGAATCCTTCAAATGGTGAAGGATATTAAAATTACTTAAAAATTATAATTAATATTGAGATGGCCTGGTAGAGGCAGGGAGTAAAACAAATCTCAAGCGAGATGCAGGAGTTTGACAAATCTAGGCAAGCACTCAAACGGACACGCTGTTTGGCACGCGTCTCGTATCCAGATGGGTCTCCATAACTTTCAGAAAATTCCAAGCATTTTCTTGTACCGTTTGCAGCGAAGGTGATATTTCTGGAATGTTTAAGTTGACGCCAAGGACGATGTTATGCGAAAACAAGCAGCGGAAATACCAGTAATGTTAAGGAAAACTGACATTGGATTGGAAACTTCTATGGGCAGAAGCAGAAATTAATTATAAAAATATAATTTAGACTTGCGATTGTCGTCTCTCGGTAAAATTCATATTGACAATTATTATTATCACTTGTACTTGTGTCATAACACATTTTAATTATTTATATAAGTAACCGACCGGTTTAGACTAACGGCATTTTCAGGGTATTCAATAACCCTATGATAAAATACGATGAAATACGGAGCCGTACGCACGCTTTAGTTAGAGCGCGAGTGACCTGGGTTCGTTCCCCGTCGCCGAAACCAGTAAAATTGTTATTAGCAACTTTAAGTACTGTATTTAGCTCGTGATCGGCGGTGAAGGAAAATATCGTAAGGAAACCTGCATGTCTGAGAATATAATTTCGGAGGACGTGTGAAGTCGGCCAACAGGTACTGGAGCAGCGTGGCGGGACCTTCCTGGCTCCAAATGATCGATCTCGTTTATTTGAGAAGGAGGCTATTTATTACCCAGCAATGGTCATTTACAGGCTGCAAATTTACTTTTCTTACTTTAATCAAATAGGGTTCTGAAATAAAAATGTCGTCAGGATTTTGAGCGTGGTAGAGCCAAGCGGCGGCTTTTGCTACTGCTCGAATGGGCCGGCTCGACCGGTTTGGTACCACGGCCTCGCAGGATACCGGCGTGAAGTAGAGGCATCTTGTGCTTCTGCGTTTCGTTCGGTGAGTGAGGTAACCGGAGGCCCACCTCCCTCCCATCTCCCAAATATCCTCAAAGGCCGGCAACGCACCTGCAGCACCTATGGTATTGCAGATGTACGCGGGCGACGGTAATCACCTACCATCAGGTGAACCGCTTGACCGTTTGCCGCCTTTCGCATAAAAAAAAATGTCTACAACCTCAGTCCCCCCGTGACCGCATTGACAGCAATCGGTCCAGTATTTCCGGTGATAATCCGTCACATGCCCTATGACATTCGTATTTCGACCTAAGAAATGAATCCCAGCAAATGGGACTATACTGTTCTATATTATTTTCGGTGGCGTTCAATTCATGTTTCATTTATACTGTCACTGCACTTCGTTACTACATTTAAGCTGGTCGCTTTCCGTACGTCCCTGTTAAAAAAAAAACTTTCTTAACTTCTTTGTTGAATGTGATCTCTCTCACACAGGGCAAACAAAAAGATCAATTGAAACCCGCGCCATGGAACACATCGTACCGTACAATACGTGAAGCAGTATAAGTGAGATGAGAAGCAGTAGAAAGCTGCGCGCGTGACGAATTGAAGCAATACGTGAGAACTGGCTGTTTGGCACGAGACTTGGCTGCAGATGGGAACTTGTCACCGCCTCACAAAAATCTTTTTAATTTCTCTTTTATAATCTTTTTAGGTCAGGTCGCAATGCAGCTCTGATAATTGAACAACTGTCGTGTTTCAGTTGTTCAATTATCAGAGGTAGGTAACATTTGTAGGTCTTCCCCAATGGGACGATTTCCCATGAACGCACTTGGCTTGCTTGCTCCAATCTATGAACCGTGTAGCGCAGTCGACTCTTATGACACCCACTTTTTCACGGCACCCACTTTATAGTCACAGTACTGTGTCAGAGATCTTTTAAACCCACTTCACCGGGAGCTTGTACGAAATTCGTGACAGACGTGACAGATGACGAGTCTGTCGCCATTATAATCTTTACAATGTAATTTTACTATTTTTCTTACACTTGAAAATATATTCGGAGTGTTTTTAGAGAATTAATTAAGCCAAGTGCAGCCTCAGCTTTGCATTGAAAGTCTAGGCCCCACTCTCATCTTTACCAACTTAATAGCGCGCGAATCGGATGAATGAAAACTCTTGGAGCGTAATCTATTTACAAAAAAAAAGAATCTCGAGTCGCAAGGGTCATAGGCAGTTGTTTACTTTGCCTTTGAGTGAAGCCGGCTTTGATTGACGTCTATATAAAGTCTAGTGTACACTTCCACCCATCCACCCATGAGCAATAGAAAGAATTAATCTGCAATATATTTATTAATCTGTGGCTTGGTAGTTAGAAAAGAAAAGAGCATGGCCATATTTATGGCTCTGTGTTTATTGATCTTTGATAAACACATTCTGAACATAAGTAGATTGCTCTGACCGGTGTCTAACGCAATGCAGTGAAATGCATGACGCGACGGACAGACATTCAATCTCACGCAGGGTACACGAAACTTTGGATACGAACGTAAACAAACCGGTGACCTGAGGGAATAAAGTTTGTATAGAGCTGATTCGCTGATATGAGACGTGCTCTTGCGTACATAGTTTCATTTAATTATTCAATCTCGTCTATTATTGAGCCCCGAGAGAGCAGTGGTAGGCCAATGGACAAGGCGCTCGGTTTAGTTTCAAATAGCGCGAATGACCTGGGTTCGATCTTCGTTGCTGGCGCCACTAAAATTGTTAATTGCAATCTTAAGTGCTCTGTATTTGCCACGTGCTCGGCGGTGAAGGAGAACATCGTGAGAAAACCTGCATGTTTTCCCCACCAACCCGCACTGGATCAGCTCGGCGGGCCCTTCCCGGCTTCTAAGCCTTCTCAAATATTTGTGAAGGAGGCCTTTGCCCAGCTGTGGGCACTTACAGGCTACTTTCGGTCTTATGCTGCAGCATAGACTTAGTTTCACTCTTGTATGACATTTTCATTCATTCGAGCTATCGTGAATTTAATTAATAAGTTATTTTTGTTATGAAAATCAACCGAAGCCAAACACTTAATAAATATTAAAGAGAACTGTTTACTCGGGCGACTTATTAAAATTTATTTCACAAACTTTTATAATATCGAGACTCCATGGGCCCTTAAACAAAGGACTCGTAAACGAGATATTGGATTTTATTAAAAAAAAAAAAAAACAGCGTCCATTTTCTCGGCGCCGTTGATTAAGAAACAAAAATGTTATCGCTGAGTAAATATAAACATCAAGAATTAAAATTCGTTGCGAATAGGAGAGCAATCAAAACGTGTAAACTGCAGATGCCTTGGCGGCAATTTCAATTCGGTGGCTTTAAAATTTTGTTTCAGAACATTGAAATTGATTTGTAACTTTTTTGCTGTTCACAGCAACTACGCGACATCTATTCGTATTCATGAATAAAATTAAAGTCGAAATTAATTAAAGTTCCAGCAACATAAGGACCTAAATTAGTCATTTCATGTCTTTTATAATTTTTTGCCTGTACTAACGCGCTAATCTGGAGATCTACCAGTCCGATTTGAGAAATAATTTTGCGTTAGATAGTCTGTTCATCGAGGAAGGTTACATCACGCTATGACCTACAGGAGCGAAGCAGTATCCATAAACTTTGGTCATACAGTCATCATGAGTATGATTGTAATGTGTGCATCGTGTATAAGTAATCCAAATTAATCGCGTGTAAAGCCGCCAGGCACAGCTAGTCATAAATAAACTGGCACAATCAAATAACTAAGTAGCATAGTGAACGTGAATGAGTATACCACAAAACCTCAACAGCGAAGTATACAACCAGTACCTGTTGCCAGTGATGGCATATGGAACTGAGACATGGTCCTTCACTGCAGGCCGGATGAGGAAGCTCAAAGTTGCTCAGCGCGCTATGGAAAAGGCTATGCTCGGAGTTTCTCTGCGCGATAGAGATAGAGTCTCTGAGAGATAGAGGGACCGCAAGTATCAGCAAGCTGAAGTGGCAATGGGCTGGCCACATATCTCGCTGAACCGACAATCGTTGGGGAAGAAAGGTTCTCCAAAGTTAATGGATGCAGGAGGCTCAGGACCGAGCTTTATTGCAATCTTTGGGGGAGGCCTATGTTCAGGAGTGCACTTGCAGTAGGCTGGAATGATGACAGTGAACGTTTGTCCGCCTTGTAACATAGTGAATGTCTTATTGAATTGTACGAGTGTTTCACGTTAAAAAAATATAAAACAATAGACAGCATTTCGCTCGTAAGAAAATGGCACTGTGTAGCTTATGTCGAACAGTCGTTAGTTTTCGGAGGCGTTATGACGATGACAATGACTTAAAGGCTGTCATTGGAAATTATGACTTATGACACATCGTGTCTCGATGCAGAAAAAATCTGACATAACAAACTAATCTTCAGACATCACGCACTTTCTATTAATAGCATCTCAACGTTAAAGCCTTTCAATTGGCTGCGTTCAGTTCACGTGCGACACGAGAACGGTATGATTTAGGACCTCGAACTTACCACGCGTTGGTACCTTTCGAAGGTATATATTTCGGCGGCAAACGAAATAATTGCTAGCGTGAGCAATTTCGGCAAAACACACGACGTTAAAGTTTTAGGGGGTCGGGCTAACCAACCCGTGATATGAACCCTTATATAGATTCTGAAATCTAGATGCGAATCTAGATCTAAAGGCCAAGACTAATTTTCCAGAACGTAACGTAACACAAAATCTGCTTTTCCCCAGTCATTAGGAAAGGAAAAAATTTATAAATAAAATTAACACACGTAAAGGCCTAAAAGGAATTACCAAAGAGCGCTCCCTTGCAGTGTATCCGGCTCGAAGGACCAAATGTACAATTTAATGCCCTGAATGTCACCTGAGCATCACACTAATCAAAATACAGAATTTATCGGTAATTTATTGTAAGACTTATATTTTATTTATAAATTGTTCGTTGAACTTATACATAATAAACCAGTTAAACCATATCGCAATCTAAGTAGTCACAGCGCCATCTGTAATTATAAATAAATATTAATGACATATACTACGTTATACAGTAAACGTGTGCTATTACGTACCGAATATAATAATCGTTTTCTAGAGTTCTACACGCAGTAAAATATAGAAATATACCGGCTGTAGCATCAAATGGGTATCGGCTCAACCGGAGAACGACTATAAAAACAAATAATTTTAGCATAAAGAACTGAAACCTGTTGAGTATCGTATAGTGATAGAGAAGAACTGAAGACAACGTTAATTCCTCATCAGAGATGTCTACTAGATCTGGGATTTGTTAATAATAGAATGTATGCTCAATCCGTATTGGATTGCTAACATAATCATTCAAGTTGCAACTAGAGCCTTGATAGCCCTGTTTCAATTTCATCACACGCGAGTGACGTGGGTATCATGACCGTTGCCGGGAAAATTGTTAAGTTAATTTTGAGAAAAAAAAGTCAAGGATAAGTGAAATCCGCCAACCCACACTGGGGCACCCATCCCTGCTCCAAAAGACTGGGTATTAACAGACTGCCACTTTACTTTTTCTACTCTTACACATATCATATCGACGGATGACGTTTCTACGCAAGTCAAATGTGTCTAGAAGTCCACAGGACTGCAAAACGGCACCATTGCATATTGTTACAGATTATGTAAGCTAGTATTCATAAATACATTGTATTATGTATTAAGTACGTACGTATGCATGAAAGAATAACAGTTATAATATGTATACAACATTGTGTTAGACTTCACAGGTTAGATACCGCACTGCTAACTATAACAAGCAACGTTTCGAGTGCTTTACAGCAGCAGGTCAGGGGAGCCAGTAACCTAAAGTACATAGATCTGTTAAAGAAGTACTCTTTCATACAAACAGATTTGGTTTTGTATTACACTGGCTGTCCATAGCTATCAAACCGGAAACACAACACCACAATAACACTAATGATTTTTAGTATTAACGCGAATACCACACATTTAAAATGAAACTATTATTTACGAATTTTATCGCGTTTAATTTTGTTTTTATATTCCCGAAGATTCGATTGCTTTACAGCAGCCGTGGGCACGGGGGGGGACCGAGGTGTTAGACGTCCAGATGTCATAGGGCTCGGGCTACCTTCAGCTTTTATTTATAAATTTTTTAGTCCGATCTACGATAAGACCTCAAGATACATGTGATGTGAGCACATTCTGCGTAAACGCGATTAAATACGTAAATAATAATTTCATTTCAAAACCTCGTAAGCCTGAGAATAGAGGCAGATTTCCATTTAGCACGATCAGTGTGCCATATCCCACCGATTCCTACCTTATAAACTATGGCAATATTTGTAAAGTAAAGTAGATTTACCATGGGAACCCAACTTACCTGACCAACCCATAAGAAGCAGCCTGTTACCAACCGTAGACTGTTATAGATGTATTAGAAGACTACAATGATGAGGAGATGTAAGTTCTCAATAAGAAATTTATATATTGGTTGCAAATCACTCAAAATATTCATGCATTTTATCTAGAATTATAAAAGCAAAAGAGGATATAACACAAAACGTACATAGACGTACGTCGTTCTTATAAGATACGTGTTGTATCGCTCCACAGAAATTCCCAAACAACCACATCCCATTGTACGGCGCATAATATCACTTCGTAGCGCATATGGAGGAGGTAACAAGGTTCGCGACAAAAAGAGGCAATAAAACGTCATCCTTATCTACGTCGTGGTGCGCATGTGATTCCCGCAAGGAGTCTGAAAGGGCCCTTACATTATAATCTGCGAATGTCGTAAATAAAAGTTCTACCAAAATGAGTGCGCTTTACAAATTATATTCTTATGACTCCTTCATACATTCTACATTCCTGGTATTACTTTATTTCATTCTTTCTTTACAAATTACAAACCTTTTTTTCTATATCATTGACAAAATTGACAAAAACAGAATACGAAATGCCGGTGTGTGTTCGTAGGGTGGGAGATTGAACCGGAGGCCCCTTTTCTAGTAACGGGGCATTCTACTTTAATCCGCCGGGGTGAAAACGAATCAAAATGGTAATAATTTTGATTTTTAACCGAGGACATATAAGAGCTGCTGCCAACCCTTACCTTCAGCAGGACTGTGCAAGTGTGTTTACCGTAATGGAATTTAAAAAAAGGATTTTTGTTCCAAAGATTCTTAAGATACAACGTGTCCTTCTGTTTCTTTCTTTCTTTTTCTTCATTGTCAGGTTACATATTCTAAACTGCTTTCTCAGAAACTATGAAAATATAAAATATAGAGTGATCAGCGCTCCCACTTTAGTCTCCTAGAGCGCGACTGACCTGGGTTCCATACCCGGTGCCGGCAGCGTCACTAAAATTGTTAATAACAATTTCATGTACTGTATTTTCCACTTGCTCGGCGGTGAAAGAAAACATCGTGAGGAAAGGATAGGTGAAGCCCGCCAACCCGCACTGGAGCAGCGTGGAGGGCTTCAAAACCCTTTCAGATATTGAGAAAGAAGCATTTGCCCAGCTGTGGTCACTTACGAGCTGCTAATTTGTAAAGTGTGTACGTCGGTGGAATGATATACTACCCCCTATTCGCGAGGCTAAACTACGTTTAAAAAATTATATCGTCTATATTTATTAAATATGCTAAAGTCAAATTGACAAATTCATACTCTGTTTCTTTAGATATATACTAAATATGTTTATTTCAAACTGGATTGATTGTTTAAGTTTTCATTGTTGGTTAAGTATAGTAGTGTTTTGTAGTGTGTAATATTATGCTGTTTTTATGAAATTTTTTCTAATTTTAATCTAGTTTTGTTACATTAATTGTTGCTTTTATATTAATTTGTTATAAGTAACTTAATTATGCCTGTATATGGATGGTAAATCATGGAAGAGCAGTTCGTTTACAGCAAACATATCTTGCGTACTGCGATTATGTAACAGTATGCGAAGTACAACGCGCAGCAGGGTCGGTGCTGACTGAAGATCACCGTTGCGTTTAACCCCGAGACACTATGCCAAGTCAGCGCCGTTTCATTTGACACGACACGGGTTATAAATTATAAAGTCTTTCTCTTAAATCGTTTCTTTTTGTTTTTTCTGTTTTAATTGTATTTCTTGTAACTTTTGTATTGTGTAAATGAATAAATCGTATCGTATTAAATAAATCAAGTTAGAATTAAAGTGAAAAAAATATTTCCTCATTTAATTAAATAAACAAAAGCAGTGTTACACACTTCTAAAACAACAGAACAGTACACTGTACAGCGTCACAACGTATCAAAGGGCGAGGATCCCCCGCCCGGAGCGTTTACAATGAAATAGTCGACATCACTCAAACGCTGAAAGCGTTATTCAGTCGCTTCTCGGAATGGATACCGAGCCCTCCAAAGGTATCTCTACAAACGCTCAAAAATACAAAAGATACAAGCTGTGAGCTTAGTCGGAGGGTTAACAGGAATATTACTAATGTTACTTAATAAATAGCATTGCTAGTTTAAAAAATAAAGCTATACTACTGCACAAAACAATCTCTACGGTACGACCTTGTTAAAAAAAAGGCCGGACAAGTGCGAGTCTGTCTCGCGCACCTTGGTTTCCGTACAGCCACACAATGTGTTAAGTATTTAAAAAAAAAAAAATTTTTTCTTTCATACGGTTCATACATACATGTTGCGATCCTGGCTCTCGCTAGACCGGTTTTTATTATTTGTTGTTTTACTTTAAAGTCTGCACTATGATCTCGCCTTGCTTTCCGCTTGTGCTGGTATTGCCGTGTCTGCTATAGAACAAGAACAAAATTACACGTTTCTTGATCGCGCATCCGATAAGTTGTTATTTTATTTTATTATTCGTTAGGAAATCTGACATATTTTGTAAAAAAAAATTGAATCGGCTACCTACTACGGCTCAAAAGACACAACCTCTTAAAGGTTAAAACAGACGGGCCGAGTGTGTTACCTTTGTCCGTACGGAGCCTTAAAAATATGCAGTTTTCAGCCACGGCCAAAACCAGCACGTGCTGCAGGTGCGTTGAGTTGAGGATGAGGATCGGCGTGAAGTAGAGGCATCTTGTTCTTCTGTGTTTCATTCGGTGAGTGATGCAACCGGAGATCCATCCAACCCCCCTTCCCTTTCTTGTCCTCCCTCCCATCTCCCAAATACCGTTAAAGGCCGGCAACGCACCTGCAGCACGTCTGGTGTTGCAGATGTACGTGGGCGACGGTAATCACTTACCGCTTGCTTTTTTTGGCCGCCTTTCCCATAAAAAGAAAACTAATACGCAAACACAAAGAAATAGGTTAGGTATTCATATAATTAGGTGATCACGATGTAGAATAGATCAGCATCTGATTTGAAGCTGATCTGTGGTACATCGATGCTTGATGAACCAGTTTTCATCCTCTCTGAGAAATGAAAATTCTCTCAGAATGAACACTGATTCATCTCATCCTCTGAATGTTAAATGATTCATGCCGAGTTCATCCATCTGGTTAGACGAGATCTCCATTGGTTGAATGAACGATCGGAACGCCCCGACTGCAAATGTTTAATTTAAAATTTAATATTTGTACTACCCTGGTGGGTGAAACGAAGTTCGTTAAAGAATTTTAATTAAAATCATAAGGAGAAAATGTAAAAAGTTTTAACTTTCTTGAAATTAAACAAGTTACAAAATGTGGTTTTAACATAGCCAAAAGTGATGTAAGGGAATGTACCTTTAAGGAGTACCTTGTAAGGGAATCTCCAAATGTCCAATGTGGAAAAGACGTATTCATTTCGTCGAGCACAAATGGCTGCTGCTTCACATCACCAGTCTGGACCGGTGAGCGTCTCTAATAAGAGCGTACCTGTGCTCACCAACTCACTTGCACGGCCTGGTGAGTCTGATAAACTTTTCCAAGCTTGGCATACCAGCTCTTTTTTTGACGCATTCATCGAAAGCCCTACTGTCTAGCAATAGACTTATAAAGATTAATTAAGAACATACTCTTCTAATGTAATTAGTCCTGATATGACTTACCACAGCAGAATCTGTAATTTTATTGTTTCAAAGTGACGACACGTGAAGTAAAGAAGATGAGTTGATTAAATAAAATAACTTTATGGACGATGTGTTTGCTAAATGTAAACGTACCAGCTGTAAAATAGCGCAGCGAACGTTTCGTAAAATGTTACGTTTTTACTACATAATATTAATAAACAAATTTCAGCGAGCTACAGAGTTTAACTGGAACTAAGTAAGCGTGTTATCTATAGAGTTAACTTGAATACAGTTACTTGAAGCGAAATCTAAATCGTCAAAGAGATCGCCGAGTTTTTGACGAGTTCTTTTTTACATTTTCTAACTCTGCACGCGTTTTTGATGTATAAATGTACCGGCATATGAAATAGAAAAAAACGCTTTGCAAAATTCGTAATATTTATCATTTGTAATGCAGAATTTTAACCGGTCTTGTGTAGAGCGTAGAGAACATGATGTTAACCTTTAACTATGTACATTTCTATTTACTTTTTATTCCTAATAAATAAATAATAAGTCTGTGCCGTGTGGTATCGCTGTAAGAAACTGTCACACCCTTTCTTCCCATAGGGGTCGCAAGAGGCGACTACGAGAAAACCCTTGAAAATGCCAATAGCTACCTATAGATGGCGCGATAACCATTTCGAAAAATAGCAGACTAAAATTAAGCAGACCAGTGACGGGCGGCAGCGTCTGAGGCGCGAAGTGTCGCGTGCCGAGTGCGGTGATTATACCAAATGCTACTTATGGGAGAGGTCCCAGTCCTGCAGGGGACTGTTTCGAGGCCGTTAAGGTAAATCTGTACCTAGTCCATGGTGACATAAAGTCGTCCACTTTTATTTGAGGCTTAGGCTTTTCTAGGATTGTTGTAACTGATGCCGTGCTTCTTATCTGTGAAGGGAAGACCTGATAAATGTAAATAACTTAAATGTAAGGAGGTTACATCGTCGCGTGGGGACTAAGATGGAATACCACACAACCTGGAAGTGACAACTGCAGCCTATGGGCACCTCCTCAAGTCTAAGAAGGTAACAGGTGTCACCCCTGTCTGCTAAGATGGAATGCCTCATAATCTGTAATTACACTGGCTCTCTATGCCTCTCAAACTGGAACACAACAGCGCTTGTACTGCTGATCAGCGGCAGAAATTCACCCCGGGGTGGTATACACCCAGACGACTCCTGAGCAGAGAAGGAGTCCCCGTGAACTTCTTATCATCGGACAAGTTCTCTCAAATAAGTTCCGGTGGAAACTGGAGAGGGCTTAAAATTTTAAAACTTTCCATCCACCTCGATATCACGGATACGGCCGTGGGAGCTTATTTATTAATTATAATCTCGCACGAATTTAATAATCATCCGATTTATATTTTGTGTTATATCATGCGCATAGTAAGCCGTCGGTGAAACGTTCATTATAAATGTAAATCCGGCACGGTGAAACTATTCGAGAATGTTCCACGCGAACTACGTAAAACGCAGGATGTGGAGAATACAGCTTACGTTAATAAGCGTTGCGTTCCCGCTGAGCCCGGGATTAACCTCACGCCGTAGAAACATTCGCCGATGTGGTAGCGAGTATAAATTATTAGTTAACGTTAACCGAGAACTTTGCACAAGAGTGGTAATGGTCGACAGCCCGGATCTAATTGATAGGCGCTTTTTTGAGCTATTTGAATATTAAAATAATGTTAACAGTGTGCCTCACATAGAGCTTCATTGTTTATTTTTAATGTGCGATGATCTGTGGTCAGAGATCTACGTATTTTGTTTCTATGGGAAAGGAGGCAAACGTCTCGCCGGATGTTAAGAGATTACCGATGCCCACGTACCAGGTGTACACAACACTAGAGGAGCTGCAGGTGCATTGTCAGCATTTTTTTCTGTTTTTTGGGGAGAGGGGAGTGAACCTCCGGTTACCTCATTCACCAAGAGATAAGCGCAAGATGCCCTCCTTCACGTTGGCATTCTGCGAGACCGTTATACTAGCCTACTAGGTCTAGCCGGGTAGCTGGTATACGTTACGAGAGAATCAATAGTGGGCATAGAGATTTAACGAACCCTGGGTAGGCAGTAGGTATGAAAAGCTAAGTATTTGTATCACGAAAACCGTAGTAACCCTTTCTTTAAGAAATTAACTTCGAAGGATTAACATTGCCTTTTTGCCAATACCCTATAAGGTGGCGTTAGGTAAAAAAAAAATTATATTATTTGTGTGAAAACAAATTTTCTCAGGGATGAATCCTACCTTGACCAACTCTGAGAGTAAAACATTGTCTAAATACAAAATTTTATCCAAATCGTTAGAGCCGTGTCAGACGAACGCTATCTTGATATAAAATAATTGCTCGCTTCAAGTTTCAAGATTCTAAATCGCAGTGAAATACTGTGCCTCAGTAGAATAGATAATTTAATCAAGAAGTGATATGGACAATCGCGTAATGTAACAAGGAAGCAGCGAACAACCCTTTAAAAGCTAAAACGATGAAGTAAAAGAGCAGCGCCTGTAACTGATGAGGTATGTTTGTACGAAGCGACGTGCCGCTAACGAGACTTCAAGAGAATTCCTAATTTGGACACTTATTGCGCGCAACATGCCTGTTCTGTTCCGAATGTCAAATATGTTTGACACGAACGCAAATTGCTACAAATTGTGAACAGGTTTTAAAGCAATTTGGCTTTTGGATTACATCACGAGGAACGTCTCTATGTTGTTTCGTGAGGCTGAATTAAACGCATCGTGGGTAATTATTACACTGAACTTTGAAAGACAACACTTAAGGCACTATGACATACAATGTACGTAGTACCTTCTTAAATTGATTAGAAGAGAATTAATGTAAAAGCATTTTAACAAACAGATATCGCCTCGAATCGGTCTCAAATGGAAAACCATCAACGCTGGACTTCCGCTGGGACTGTACGGTGACGTGATGAAACAGGTTCACAACACCGTTGTAATATAACTGCTGAATTGACCTAAATACAGATGAATAATTATAAATTAATTCAAAACTAAATACTAAAATCCCTAATAGATAAGAAAATAATAACGAACTGAACATGGAAATGAGTGAATGCTGGCTGCTTACCCTCACTAATCATTGTAGGAGCCTGTGAGTGCCCACTGCTGGACATAGGCCTCTTTCTCAAATACGATTATCTGAGAGAGAGAAATAATAAAAAAAAATATTATTTCGAGGATATGTTATTCCCGCCAACCCGCACTGGAGCAGCGTGGCGGGTCATTCCCGGCTCCTACTTGAGATATTTGAGAAGGAGGCCTTTGCCCAGCAGTGGCCACTTACAGGCTGCCACTTCACTTAACTTTTTACAGACCGTCTGTAAGTTGAGGCCTCACCTCAAATTGATTAATGTCTTCATACTTTTGCTTCTTTGTTTTTGAAAACATTATGTACGTAAGAAAAAATAGTGCTATGTTAGGTATGTAAAAAATTACGTAAAATTAGTTTCATTTCAATATGTGTAGTATACGCATAAATTGTTGAAATAATTACAGGATTAAGTGTTTTCCTGGTGTTTTTCTGAAGGTCCCTCCTCTGTCTAGGAGTCGTCTGGGTAGACTCCCGTTGAGTACCGGTTCGATACCTTTCAAAGCCAGTATAGTCATCAGGGCTGAAAACGTATCTGTGTTCTTCGATTGAGTTCGGTCACAGGTGCCCATGAGCTACTATTGGGATGCAGTACCGGGTGGACGGCTAGTTACTTTTTCATCCCATTTCAATTTAAAAAAAAAATATACGTTTCATTGAAAGATAATTTTGTCAAAATCAAACCAAGTATAGAGAATTGCTTTCTTAAATATCAAGCCGTGATGAAGCTTACATACAGAGGCTTACGGACATCGGAACTATTCAACCCTCCCGTATGACATTACGCCCCCGGCTGATGCTGCGCGTTGGAGATAAGGCAACTTACGCATCTTACCAAGGGAGCATAAGAATAAGTCAATGTATTAGAAATAAATTAAGATCATGGAAAGGATAAAAAAGGGCAAGGAAATATGAAGAACAAGTACACACATCAAAAAAGTCTAAGCAACGTGCATGATATTACAAATTTACCATTTATATTAATTAATTTCTAAATCTTTACTCACTCAAAGTGCGTAGGTATGTAAACTTAAGAAATAGGTAAAAAAAAATCGATTATGTTTTGTTTTTTTCATAAAATTAAATGAAAGGGAATTTGTTTGAATTTTAGTGCGTTTTTATTGCTACGTTTAGACTCGATTTTATAATTTTACCAACCATTTAAATAAAGTTTTTTTTTTAGATATAAAAAATGTAATTGTTAGATATTCTTTACGTCATGGAGCGACGTCTTTTGACGGCAAATGAAATGCAAAGAGCTGTAGGGAGTTTTCAAGTGGGAAGTAATCAATCTCAGGTATCTCGGCATTTTGGCATTCATAGAAGTGTTATTTGTCGTCTTTGGCAGCGCTACAATAATACAAGGGAACCCGCTGAACAGCATTCAGGCCGTAAAAGGAGTACAACCACTCGGCAAGACCGGTACATACAACCGACTGCAAGACGCCAGCCGATGTTAACCGCTCGAGAGATCAGTTTGAGGCTACCAAATTCAAACGGTGTCGACTGCATGAGTACGGCCTACGAGCTCGACGCACAATTAGGTGCCCACCGATACGTCACGGGAATCGCGCTCGTCGAAATGAATGGTGTAGAGAACGCAGAACATAGACTCAGAATTTTTTTTTTTACCTTTTTTTATGTTTACATACCTACGCACTTTGAGTGAGTAAAGACTTAGAAATTAATTAATATAAATGGTAAATTTGTAATATCATGCACGTTGCTTAGACTTTTTTGATGTGTGTAGAATTAGAATTTACAAACGAACAAAGATCTCTAAGTGAGGTTGAAAGAAAACTTAAAAGTTACTAGGAGCGAATAAATATAAAAACACAGCCGATTTTCTTCGTATGTCGAAATAAAGAAGAAAACAGAACTAAACTCATATATAAGAACACGGACGCTTTAAAAGTTATTTAAAAGGATTCTCCAAGCAAGCCATTGTATTGTAATAAAAGTTTTTAGTTTTTTCTTTATTACTAAAGTTTCGTTTTTCGACGTTTATAATAAGTAACTTTTAGAACGGAACACTAGAAGCAGTCTCAGTAATTGAAAATTTAAGCGCAACTCAAACTTTTAAATTACGAAGACGGAAAGAGTTCATTTATTTAGACGTAACATTTTTAAAGCGTCGAAATAATTTTGCTAGGGTAGAATAATATCTAAAGTGGGCAAACGGGCATGTCGCCCGCGTACATCTGCAACACCGGAGGAGCTGCAGCTGCGTTGCCGGCTTTTAAGGATATTTGAAAGCCAGGAGGAAGGATGGGAGTGGGCCTTCGGTTACCTCGCTCACCGAACGAAACGCAAAAGCACAAGATGTTTCTAGTTCACGCCGGTATTCTGCGAGGCCAGGGTACCAGTCCGGTCCAGGCAGCCCATTCGAGCAGCATCAAAAGAGCCGCTTGGCTCTACCACATATAAAAGATCAATATATAATGAACAATGATGTAAGGAAATAACTCTTAGACTTGGTAAATGACATTGTAACACGGCATTAACTCCTACGAGAAGGCTTTGTTTAGCGAACCGGTGATTTGGATTAGTTTTAGTGGATTAGTTTTACGAGGAGTTCGTGGACGTCAGGGTGGGAGGAGGGGGTTGAGATGACGTTCTCCTACCGCAACCTAAGAAGAGTGACGTAATGAGGAGCAGTTTTGATACAAGAACGTGTTTGTGACTTGGTGGCGTGTGAAGACAGGGGCAGTGTAGGGTATTATGCGAGCCAGGACGGGTCTGTCACGCTGCACCAGTGACAGCTTTCACATGTCGACGAAATAAATACTCTTATATGTTTTCCTAAGTCGTCGAGCGCACGGTAAATTCAGTTCACTTAAACAGGTCGGTCACACGTGTATTGTGAAATTAAAACTGACCCCTGGACCCCTGTGCAACGAATGGCAGAGCACGAGAAGCTTAACCTTCTTACTTACTTAAAAATAAATTATAACGTGCTGAAAACACTTTTAAACGTTTAGAGAGCAAAATTGTCCCACACAGAGTTCCGTGTCCCGGACGAACCCACACATCTCGCTCCTGTTTGTTGGAAGCACACGAGCATCGAGCTCAAACAGAATCTCATTAGCTCGAATAAATATAAATAGGAGCAAGACGATTCCGCAAGGATGCCTTGTATATAGCGACGGGGCGCATCGCTACATGCGGCATCATGTTTGAGGGTTTTGTAATACGAGCAGTGCGGCGCGGTACTGCTCTAAGTGCTACAAAAAAATCAACTTTAAATCGAACGTAACTGTTGGGGGGCAGATATTTTCTCCAATACGAAGCTCACCTGTAAGCAGGTGCCGGCTGCTTAATAACGGACGAGGTTCTGGCGAATACATCCAAACTACAACTCGGACACCGGCACTGTGCTCACCAACAAGCTCAGGGTCAAGAATTGCTTGCCGGCGTTTGTTAAATCGTTCATGGAACGAAGAATACAGCAAACAACACCGCAACAAACGTAAAAGAAGAAGTCTTATACATATAAAATATTTCTTGATTTCTCAAACATTCCTTAAAGAGAAACATTTTAAGGTAACTCTTCACGACGTTGTAAATTTTAAAGAGCATTTTAAATTACGAATAACAATTTTAATGGCGTCTGTACTATCAGATACGACGCCGCTCTACAAACTGACTTCAGATATTCCTATTATAATTATTGTGCTCCATTTCGTAAGCTCTCTACACAACGTGCCTGGGTAAAAAGACACACGTTTCCATACCTCCGGAAATTTAGTGATATTCAAATGTTTCTTTTTTTTTATTCTATCATCAGACGATTTTACAATAGACCATGACCGGGGCCCGAACTATTATTAATTTAAAATTCAATACTTCAAACTGCTCCCAATAACGTTCAGTATTAACACAGTAAATTAATAAAAAAACAAGCACCATTTTAACAAAATAAACAAAGCCTTGCCAATTTATAGAAACTGCTCGATCCGCTCTTACCAGCCCCGGGGGGGGGGGGCGAGGGGGAAGCGCTGGAGGCCAAGTCGCCGTCTGCAAATCAATCAACATCTCACCTGGAACAAGTACAAAAAAATTTAATCAGCGACGTAACTTAATCCGAACGTAACGGGAAGAGCAATTAGAATAGTAATCTCGGATAATCCCTAAATTAATGACGACCCGTGAACTTATTCGCTCCACGAGCGGAGAAGAACGTGTAAAAAAAGCGTTTGAAGCTCAGCGTTGATTTGTAAGCTTTTTTTTTAAAGTTATGTTCTTCCTACCTTCCCGTGATACGTGACGTTACCGAAAGAAATTGAATCAATTTTGGAAACAGAGTTCAGACAGAATACATTTGAGTGTATATGTATACTTATATATCTTAATATATGTATGTATACGTAACATATACAGGATGGTACGACCTTATTGACATTCAATAAAAACATTTTTAGCGTGTATAAAGTAGAAAAGTAGCAACCTGTAAGAGCTGACAGGTGAGCAAAGGCCTCCTCCAGAAATATTTGAATGTTTTGGAGCCGGGAAGAGCCCCCCACGTTGCTCCAGTGCAGGTTCGCGGGCTTCACGTATCCTCGAAATAATATTGTTTTTATTATTTCTCAGACATGCAGGTTTCCTCGCGATGTTTTGCTTCATCGCCGAGCCCGTGGTAAATACAGCATTTAAAATTGCTATTAACAATTCTAGTGGTGCCGACACCGGGGATTGTTCCTAGGCCACTCGCGCTCTATGAAACTAAAGCGAGTGGCCTTACCACTAGGCTACCACGGCTCCTTTGTGTATAGTGTTTTATTTGTAAATAGTGAAAACAATTTACGAAGCAAACAAATAAAAAAACCTTTTTATAATTTACAACATTCCCACTTATGTCGTACAGCTCCTTCTCGAATGAAAACAATTTAACAAAACTTTGTAAAATAACGCTAAAAATTCTGCAAACTAATTACAATATTCGTGCTAAATGACCTCGTCAAAATAAATATAACATTTTATATTCTACAAACGTTAATAAGAACTCGTTGAACATTGGCGCTGGCAATAAAGTTACAAAAATAATGGAAGGAACAATATTTGACACGTTCTAAAACACAGTATGGCGTCTTCAAAGGGATGAATAAAATTCTAATATCAAAACCAAACAATTTCATTGTCGTCTTACACGTAATGTTTGGTTATAAACAACAACAGTATACTGTTCTCTATTGTATCTGTTCGAAACTCGTGTATGAATTTTGTCGTTCGACCTGAACACTCAGACGGCGACAGGATCCACTCCGAGACCTGGATCCACTCCTTCTAATGAACTCTGGAAGGAAAGTGGGCTGAAACGACTTACTTCGTACTACTTACTTCATAACTGTCTAACCCTACCACCAGCTCTAACAGAGCTCCGAAGTTAAAGGACATTGAATGAAAACCGATCAGAACCGACGACCGTTGAGGGAACAAAGGCATCCGATAGCCAAAGGGGTCAGGGTTCGGACTGGGAAACATGACATCGTAAGTTCGAGCCCGCCATTCGACCTAATGTTAGTTAAATAGCATTGCTAGTATTCTTTAAAAAAAAAAGTAACATTACTATTATTCCTGTTAATCTTCCAACTAAGGATTACAGGTTGTATTTGGAGTGGTTCACGACAATAGTCGAATGGTGGGCTCGAACCTGCGACGTCATATTTCGCACTCCGCACCCTAACCCATTAAGCCATTGGCGCTCTGATTTATAAATAGCACTGCTAGTATTCATTAAAAAAAAGTCACGTCCAGGCAAGCGCAGTGTAGGAGGACTCTCCGCGAGAGGAGACGACCTGCACAGCGTTGCTGGAAGTCGATGGATGCAGGTGACACAGGGGCGATCTTTGAGGCAGACCTATGTACAGCAGTGCAATTGTGACAGGCTGAAATGACGACGATGATATCGGCGAAAAGTGTGGTGAAACGTGGGTTGAAACGACTCCAGCTGCCTAACCCCTCGGCCGTCACGAGGGCTTGAGAGCTTCTTTTAGGATTCCGTAAGGAGCCCTATAACAATAATAAACAAATAGTAAAAAGGGGGCTGTCCGTACTCAAAACGTTTTTTAACCTTATTACTAAACCTATGCCGTCTGTCCATACATCCGTCTGTCGTACCTTTAAAGTTAGTTGAATTTTTCTCAGAATGTGGCGAATAACAATTAACAAAAAAAAAACAATATATTAAAGCTTCTCCTGCAACTCTAAAACTGCTCCAACATTATCAGTGTCCTGTGTGAAACAATTGTGAAAGAAAAATCAATCTGAAAGCTCCTTTATTATCCGAGTCACGTCGAGGCATTAAAAATATTAATCCGAAGTGCGAACGATTGGACGGATGGCGTTGATATTCATCGCGTCACGTAGCGTGTTCGAGCGGGACACACTGGGTATTGAAGTGGCACGCGCGACCTACTGAGCTCTCGAGTCCCGATTCGAATACCAGTGGGGACCAGTATTTTTATGGACTCAATTATAAGAAAAAAAAAATTAAGGATTACTCAAAACTAATATTCCTGTCGACCACTCCGACTAAGCCTGTATCTGGTGGTGGTTCACGACAAAAGTTGAATGGCGGGCACAAACCTGTGATGTCATGTTTGACAATACTTTAGGCAATTGGCAATTGGCGCTTTAGTTGGCTTTGAGATTGGGTTGAAGTGGCTATTGATTTCCGGGCTTGGATTAAAGGAAGAAAGGTATGGCCAGTGAGTACACCCTCTTGTTTCCTGTCAGTATTATCTCTGTATTCTCGGTCTAAGTTTTCTTAGCAGCAATAGGTTTGGACGTTAGTACAGTGATCCGGTGAACTGTCCGCCTGTAAAGCAGGGATTCCCAAAGTCAAAGTCACTTTAAGTTTACTCACCAACCGCAATTTTTTAAATTGGTAAGTATTTTGTATCGATAGCAAAAAAACTAGAGATAGGAATTTTAATATATGACCACATATTAAAAATCCTATTATATATATATTAATCTGAGGTATCAGTTCATTTTGGAAACGGAGTCTCTTGCTCAAAATAGTTTAGGAATCCCTGCTGTAAAAGATAAAATTGTCTGTGTTATTTAATAAGTTACATTACTTTCCTTGAGATCCTTGAGGATTGTAAATCCTCGACATCGCACAACGAATGAATCTCTTGTATATGTTTTTAACCTCCTTGTTTTTTATTTTATTTTTTTTATATTTTTATTGCGAGATTTCCAAATAAATATGTTTCTTTATTTCTTTCATTTACCAAGTTATAATACTGTTTTTAGTATGCTTAAATTTACAATGAATCCTTATAGAGCAGGTTAAATTCGAAAATGTACTGTTATTAGTGTCTCACACTTCCCAGCGACGTCAACGAAAACTAACCAGTACAAACTGTGGAAACACACATGGACATTGGACACTGGAACAGAAAACAAAAATTGTTGACTAATTTGAAGAATTATTCAATTTGACAGACACGCTCATGTCGATATGTCAAGTGACAGTTATTAACCCATAGTGAAGTTTGTTTTTTAAATATAATAAGACAAAATGAAGGAATCGGTTCAGTTTATGGCATTAAAGGTCGCTAAAAATAAAATGAAACTGGATTAATCTGGAGTAGATCGACGAGAATAATGATTAGCAATGCAAATACAACGTGGTAGAGCCAAGCGGCGTTTGCAGCTGCTCGAATGGGCCGGCTCGACCGGATTGGTACCACTACCTCGCAGAATACCGGCGTGAAGTAGAGGCATCTTATGCTTCTGCGTTTCGTTCGGTGAGTGAGGTATACGGAGGTCCACCCCTCTACCCATCCCCCCCCTCATCCTCCCTTCCGTCTCCCAAATACCCTTGTAGGCCGGCAACGCACCTCCCGCACTTCTGGTGTTGCAGATGTATTTTGTGGGCGATGGTAATCACTTACAATCAGGTGAATCGCTTACTCGTTTGCCGCCTTTCTCATAAAAAAAAATGTAAACGGCAGTGAAGCGCCACAACAAGTTCTTCGTTACACCTCATTATGGGAAGCCTTTGACCTGCCGCGGAGCGACAGCATAACGCACACATGCAAAGAGCTCTTTCGTTGTAAGGGTGACTACGTATCAAATTAGCAAAATGTAAATGGTTTTTTTTAATTCTCAGAAATATTATTTGTCATTTTTGAAGTCTAAATCAATAAATGATTGTTTAAGCAGCACCTCAGTCGTTTCACGCGTGCGTCATGTATGACATTTCGAGAAAAGGTGACGTACAGATACATAGCACAAGCTCACTGTAACCACTGCTTCATAGTGACGATGAAGAGCCTGTAAATAGTCCACTGATCCTCTCCCAAGAACCTCCATGAATTTTCCGTAGGGACTACGCTTTCATTTAAATATATCAATCATTCGGAGTCTAGTCGTAAGGACTTTTTTAATCACGTTTCCATAATTATTTATATATCATTACAGAATTTTAATGTTTGTAAACGTACGTAAACAAAGATAACGATTTGATTGTAACTTATTTAAACCCGTCAAGGTGGATATATTCTAAAATGGTAAGGTAAAAGCTGACCGTTATAACTTTATGAAACACTATTCAACCCCATAAAGATCCAGCCCGGTCCCCCAGGGTGAAGTTAAAACGAGCGAAAATCACTTATCGTGCCCGGAGTGACAACATTTTGAATTCGTGGTAAATAAAACTTGAAAAGTGGAGATATAAAATATTTTTTTAAATCTTCTAACATTTTATCAATGTTTTTACTATATCTTTTATGTTACGTTAAACTTTGTTATGCCGATGACTTATCCTAAAGCTTAACCGTTGTACTTAGATTTAACGGGATAACTTAATAGTTATAAATGCATTGCGTAATCAAAATATCTAGACTTTATCTAGATATTGGACACAGACCGTCCTGGCATTATAGTGCACTTAGCATCTAAAGTCCAACAAAAACAACAACACGCCCGTGATCCCTTACGGAGTAGCAGACGCATACTATTAACACTCTACAGACAGAGCTGTTCTTCGTTTACTGGTCCTCCAGCGCGTGAAATGGATCCCTAACGTTACTACCATGTCACATCTAGTGCCTGGTAGTGCCTGGCCCTGAACCATTACGAGATTAACAAACGTTGAATCATAATAGCGAATTATCGAAAATAGATGATGTAGGTAGATAGATACTTTCAATAATTTGTATTTTCATTAGCTTTTTTTTATGGTAAAGGGAGGCGTTGCCGGCCTTTATGGATATTAAGGGACCCCTCCCCCACATCCTGATCCCCTAAGAAGGAAGGCGGCGAGTGCACCCGGTTACCTCACTCTACAAAACGCAGAAGCACAAGATGCCTCTACTTCAATCCGGTATTCCGCGAGGCCGTGCAGTACCATGATGATGGTAAGCAAACCTCTGAAGCTGAAAAAATCAAAACGGCCAACACCAATAACTTCATCGAATACATATGATGTATGTACGAATCGGTCGGCACTACCGGGGTAACAGCAACAAAAACCGCCGCTCGGCTCTACCACGTAAGTAACATAAGCCTCGCTTTAAAAAAAAAAGGAACTTAAAAGGGTCCATTTAAAATAAACCTGTTGCCGTCTCTCAAAGCATTCATTGTGCAAATTTACGCGACTACTTACAAAACAATGTTATAAGGTACAAGGGTTCGTTCCCTAAGGAACTATTTATAGAGGCCTTACAACGAGCAAGAATTAGAAAAGGGAAACTGAAATTTCCCCTGTTTTCTTTGATTGCCTCTCTGCGGTCAAAGAGCATAACCGATATTATAACTATTTCTTCGTAAAACGTTACCTTCCACTGCAGTATTTTCCCAAGTTCCGCGGAGGCAGTTTACATACATAAAATGCACATGGACGAACACCCGGACCCGGAACTATTACTCGCAGTCCATACAAATACTAGTTTCGTGCGGGAATCGAACCCACGACTCACAGCGCCGCAGCTATACGCTTAGCCACTACGCCACCGAGTCGTCAAAATTATCTTCGATGGCCATTTTTTGGTCAACTCTCGCAAATTTCACAGACAATCTGAGCAGGTACCTAAGTGTGAACATCATTCGCGACACAGCAAGACATAAAAACACTCCTTCAGCGCATTTCAAGCGGAGAGAACGATTTGTTCTATTTTCTTTCACGGCATCGCTATTTCTTCTTTCTAATTGAATATAAAACTTACTTCAGCGCTGCTTCCAACAAATTATTGTTGCAAAGTATCTCTCCCGACAAACTCAAAGGGAGTATTGCGCATTTCTCTTTGTGTTTGCTTCCATTGTAACTGTCTCTCATAAATAAGTCGGTCGTGCTATGCCATGAACTAGCCAAGCCGCATCGAGTCCGTAACAAAAGAAACGATAAATACTGAAGTGGGGTGGCGACGCAAGAACCTGCCGTCCCTTTCTTCCCGTATGTGTCGTGAGAGGCCTAAGATAATCTTCGGGATGTTCTTATCTCTCGACGAGGCGAACACACGGAGACCTGTTATGTGAAGTAGTGCCCGATCGATATTCGTTATGTCTGTCCATTCCAATGTAACGGACATTTTTTTTTTAATTTTTTTTTTTTTATGGAAGAGACGGCAAATCAGCCAGCAGTTCACCTGATGGTAAGTGATTACTGTCACCCACATACATCTATCTGCAACACCATAGATGCTACAGGTGCGTTGCCGGTCTTTAAGGATGTTTGGGAGATGGGAGGTAAGAGGAGGGGAATAGGGAGAGGGTGTGGGCCTCCGGTTACCTCACTCACCGAACGAAACGCAGAAGCACAAGATGCATCAACTTCGTGCCGGTATTCTGCGAGGCCGTGGTACCAATCCGGTCAAACCGTCCCTTTCGAGCAGCAGCTAAAGCCGCCGCTTGGCTTTACCACGCTTAAAAACTAAACTATTATTTATTTTAATCTTTATTACACCAATAAATAGTACACAAAGTATATGTATTCGATGAAGTTATTGCAGTTGGCCGTTTTGGCTTGTACAGCTTCATAGGTTTGCGCCTGCGTCCGTCCGTTGTACAAAATGCCTATCAGGTCTTCTCTCGACGCCTTTTGGGCGTCGGAGGAACTGTATCGGGGCTGGGCCCCCTTCAGTAGTTTCGTTTCGCCGCACGTAAAAGTACGTGCGGGTCATGGGGTTGTTGTTTGCAGAGATTGTGACTGCGAAGCAGTCGCGAAAAGCGGTTTTCCGTTTTTAAGCTCCCTTTCCCGGCCCCCCGCCGGTTAGGTTCCCGGGCGGTTCCCTGTCCGGGTTCGTCCGGTATGCCCGCCAGCGAGGGACGCTGGGTTTTGGGGGCTTAGGTGTCTGCCACGGCCAGCTCTCTGGGGAGCGCCCTTTTCTCAGGGGGCCGGGCGTGCAGTGGGGCTACAAAATGCGAGCTTAAAGTGAGACTATAAGCATACATTACAGTCAAACCATACCGCGTTGCTAAATCGATGAACGACACCTAGCGACAAATTGTTCAACTAAACCTTCAGTCGAAGAGATCATACAACTGCTGTCATGATATATCGATCTATACATGGTAGAGCCAAGCGGCGGCTTTTGATGCGGTTGGACCGGGGTAGTACCACGGCCTCGCAGAATACCGGTGTGAAGTAGAGGCATCTTGTGCTTCTGCGTTTCGTTCGTTGAGTGAGGTAACCGGAGACCCATTCCCCTCCTCATCCCCCTGCTCATCCCCCCTCCAGTCTCCCAATACTCTTAAAATACGTTAACGCATATGTAGGTGAAACGCCCGCTCGTTTGCCGCCTTTCCCGTGAAAAAGATTACGACTTGACTCCTATATCACAGATTATATTAATAATGCACATATTCACGTAACCGAATTCTTAATACATCGATGTGGTAGAAGTATTCATATGAATAACGATTTCTTTACTTCTTTTTATATAAGCAATTGTGATGGTCTTTTTAAGTTTTGCGTATTAAAAGTTATTATTATATGATTTGCCAGAGGCTAGGATATCATTATGGCATTTAATTTAATCGACAAAGACATCATATTCCACTGTGGTATATTGTAGTTAATTTTTCTGTTTACAGCACTGTTCTGTTAATTCTTGACGCAATATAACATTAGACATTCTTAGAAGTATGATTGATGTGAAGATAACTAACAGGGTTCGAAATAATGTGATCAGAGAGCGTTGTGGCGTGAAAGACGATGTAGTGACACGAATTGAGAAAGGGATGCTTAGCTGGTTTGGACATGTGGAGAGGATGAATGAAAGCAGGTTGACGAAACAAATATATGAGGCGAGTGTACATGTTAGAGTCGGGAGAGGAAGACCTAGGCGAACATTTCACGATGAAATCGGAGACGTTCTGAAAAAGCCCAGGTCAAGAGTACTCTAAACCAACGAGCTACCATGCGAAGATTGATGAAATTGGGAGAAGTGAAAGGCGTATGTCAGGACCGTAGCAAGTGGAAGAAGATTGTCTCTGCCTACCCCGTTGGGAACAAGGCGTGAATATATACATACATTCTACTTTTATGACACTTGAAGCGATGCACGTGACGAAATTGTCCTAGATACATTATTCACCAAAAACAGCATGAAAAAAAAAATTAACTACTTAATTTTCACCACTACTCTTTATATACACGTTCGGAGGAGGATCCACTAACCACTCGACCTACCGTGTGTTCCTATTTAAGCCCATCTAAGTCCACTGCTGAACAAAGGCCTCTCCAAATAATCAGCCAACAAAAGCCAAGATGCACTTCTTGAAACTCGCACCGCCTAGCAAACAGTTCGGTGAGCGCAGTGCCCGTACCCTCGCCCCAATGGTGCCCCATCACCAGTCTGTGGGATTTGGGTTCGGCAAATCCGAATGGATATTCCATCGTCATTCGGTTGCCAGAGCCCGGTTTGTTGGCTAGCAGAGTGCAGCATGTGCCAGTGAGGTTGGCATTTGGAGAAAAAGATGATATATCCCCTACGTGTCTTCATTTTAATTATTTAAACTTTATGCACAAAGTCTAACCTACTCTCTCCCAGTCAAACACTAGGCTAAGCAGAGATAAACACATAATAAAGGGGATACGACTAAAAAAAAACAAATCTTTAATTACTCATTGATACAACGCCTTTCGAATTAAAGTTTCTTAAGTTTTCCTAACCGTGTATTATAGTATTACACATGTCTGTACGCGCATTACACCTTTGCACTGAAGATAATTGGTAAAGACCCGTTCACACTGAAGCAATTTGCGATTACGTTCGCGCGACGTTGGATCATCATCGTCGCATTCCAGAGCGCGTACGTAAAACGCCGCGTTTACAGAAAACATAGAGCTTGTGTTTTTAAAAAAAATATATTTAAAATAAAATGAGGCGAAGGTACACAACTAGAGCGTGTTGCCAGTGAGGACTTACTGAATCAAGACCTGGTCTTTCAATACAAGCCTTATAAGGATGCTCAAAGTTGCTCAACAGGTTTTGGATGATAGAATGTTCTACGATGTCATCCAGAGCAGTACTAGGTAAGCGATATAGCCATGAGGATCGGGAAGCTAAAGTAACAATGGGCTGAGCACATAGTCCGCAGAAGTGAAACTCATTAGGGAAGAACCTTGTCACATGTCACACACGATGGAGCTTCATGTAGAGAAGGAAGACTTGCACAATGCTAAGGTAAATCGATGGATACAGAAGGCGCAAGGTTTTTGGGGAGGCCTATGTTCAACAGTGGACTGCAATGGTGATGAATGATGAGAAAATTGTGTTGCATTTGTTATGGCTTTAATATTTCCATGTCCATTTCAGGACTTTAAGTTAATTCAAAGATGCTGTGAAATAATATATCCTTTATGTGAAAGGGGGAAAACGAGCAGACGCTTCACATGATAATTAATTACCGATTATCGTCGCCCACTTACATCTGCAACACCAGAGGTGCTGCAAGTGCGTCGCCTGCCTTTAAATATACTTTTGGGGGATGGGACTATGAGGTAGAGGGAGGTAGGCTTTCGGTTACCTCACTAAATGCCTCTACTTCAAGCCGGTATTTTGCGTGGTCGTAGTACTAACCCACCAATAGCTGCCGCTTGCCTCTTCAACGTACCGTACACCTGGAGTTTATTGCGCAACACGTATGCACATGTACCGAGTGTTACGCTGACAGCTGTCACCGTTCGCCGCCGTCGGCGACATGTAACGAAGCTTGTGTCCCTGTAGAATGATCGTCGTGAAGTCGTTAAGTATAAACGCCACAAGCTAAAGTGAATCAGAAAAATGAAATTGTTTACTATAATGTTGTGTATCTAGACTTTTGTGAGAGAGTAGTGTCACTAGGTAGAAGGTTCCGACAAATATCGGACCGGCAAAAGCCAGACGCATCTAAGATGTCGAGGTTGAGATGTTCGGAATATAAAATGGGTCACTTATAATGTCCGCTAAAACCTAATCATTATAAATCTCACTAACGATACACATATTAATATCACGTGAAATGAATTACGTGACGTAATGACGTAATGTGGTGTGGCTCCGTCGCGCCTTCGACGTCTCTGTACTGCTTTTTGCCGTCTCAAACACCTATATTGGATTCAGTTTTTTTCTTGATATCACAACGAGCGTTATATTAATTTTCTCAGCTATAACGACATATGTTTGCGCTATAAAACGAGTAATAAACCAATAAATGCACGAATAATACAGCGATGAGCGTTCAAATGTTTAATAATACAAATTAATGGCGACTGGTGACGACGTGGAAATCATAAAATGACGTAATAAGGAAGCCATAAATCGACGACATGGCAGTCGTCTTTTGAAAATGAGAAGAATTATTAAAAATATGTGATTAAACCCTTCAAAGATGGCTGGAGAAAGTCACTACTGTTACTAATCAAACGACGGCTTATCAGACCCGCTGCTGGCCGGGAGGCCACCCAACGGGTTATGTCGGAGTAGGATCTCAGAAGAAGAAACATACCGACTAAAAACCATCCGCATTGCTGTTGGCCCGGAGGCCTTTACAGCTTGCGAGAGCGGTGGCCCGCAAATTGAAAAAAAAAAAGGGTCGACGATGGCTGCTGGTGTGAAGCGTTCCAAGACGAGGGGAGGCTGAGGCTGGGCGATCCGAGGGCCCCGACAGGGAGGTGAAACCACTTCTGGGTTCGCCTTATTATATGACATCAGTGACGACCTCTGCCCTCGAGCAATTCTCGTGCGGGTCGTGAAGAACTGGCAACGAAGTCTTCACCGCTGTGTTAACTATAGGACCTGGCTAGTGTGGGTGCTTGTGTTAGTGAGCGTTATAAATTTTGGTGATTCTGTCATCATCGTCTATGATGTCGTTTTTAAATCAACGGCTTCTCCAAGGGTTCATAGTTTATTAAAAGCAAGTTAAAATTCTAAGCATACATTACAGTCGAACCGTACCGCGTTGCTAAATCGATGAACGACATCTAGCGACACATTATTCAACTAAACCTTTAGTCGAATAGATCAAACAATATTGTTACAACTAATAAAATATTCAGACTATTTTAAGTATTTATTTCGAACAGGCAGAGCTTCGCCTTACGCTAATATGATTTCCAATAAGATGCCTTTGCCACAGGTTAATGCGCTTTTATACAGACTTTATGCGGCAATCGACCATAAGTAATAAAAAATAAATAGGGTATTTCCGGTATGTAATATTGCATAATTAAAATAAATAACTGTTGTTTTCATATTTAATTCACGAAAGTGAATTAAATATTGTATAGTAAATTTTAAGCCCCGTTATGAAATTATTTAATATTGTTGCATTTGTTAACGGAAATACCCTTGACAAATTATCATTACATGCCTTAAATAGACAATAGTCAAATTATAACTTATTTAGAAACTAACCAAACTTTAATTATTAACAACGAAATTATATGAGACGGATGTACCCCTGCCATTTATATTGGATAACAATATGTGAAGAATTTTATCGTTCGAGATAGAAAAGTATGTTACTGCGCACATTTCTTACGATTGTGCAGAAATTATTTTCCTTATGATCATTCAAAGTATGTTACTGCGCACATTTCTTACGATTGTGCAGAAATTATATTCCTTATGATCATTCAAAGTATGTTACTGCGCACATTTCTTACGATTGTGCAGAAATTATATTCCTTATGATCAAACAAAACTCAATCGACATCAAAATTACTTTGACAATGTGACCATATGTCCCACATAATTATTGAAGGAGCCGAAAAAGTGGTTATCCTTTGTTGAATCTTCCGAATTGGATGTACGAGTGGAAGGTTCGAGACGTTTCCCCTAATCTAGGGAAGCGGGGAAATGAGACGAACGGGCGGTAAGAGATAAGACTACCGTAAAACCACACAACCCCGGCAATAAGCACCGCGTACCCAAGCATTTTTTTTTATAGGAAAGGCGGCAAACGAGCATGCGGTTCACCTAATGGTAAGTGATTACTGTCGTCCATGTACATCTGCAACACCAGAGGTACTGCAAATGCGTTGCCGGCCTTTTAAGTATTTGGGAGATGGGAGGGAAGACGAGGAAGGGGGATGGGGAGGGGGAGTGGGCCTCCGGTTACCTCACTCACCGAACGAAACGCAGAAGCACAAGATGCCTCCACTTTATGCCGGTATTCTGCGAGGCCCTGGTGCCAACCCGGTCGAGTCGGCCTATTCGAACAGCAGCAAAAGCTGCCGCTTGGCTCTACCACGTTTGGAAAGGAAATAGAAAAAAAACGGAAATGTTTTGCTCTTATATAAAAAGAGGCACAGTGCGACTAGCTCGGGCACTATTGCAATATATTTATAAATTTGCATACTTATATTAAGCAATTCATATTGTTGGTTTTTCTTTATTTCAAATATGCTAAGCTCATTATTAATAATGCATGCGTGTGTTGCGTTTGTTGTTGTTGGTCAATGAAAAAGATGGCTGTACGCGAAAATATTTTTTTTTTTTTTTTTACTTTTAATTCCGCACATAAAATATTGCTGAGTTTAAAGTGTATAAGAGATTGTGTGAATCAATAAAATATAACTGAAACTCGTATATTTGATCTTATATTTTACATTATCATTATTAATTTAATTCATTATTATCGAAACAATTAGATCTTATATTTTATTTATTCAACAGTAGATTCTATTATACTGTGCAGTTTAAGAAAAAAAAATGTGTTTGTTCCACAAAAAGATTATTGTTACGAATGTTGTGAATATATGCTAGAAGAATTTTTTGTTTTTTACACTCCACAAACAACAAATTGTTTCCAGATAGATCGTTAGCATGAACATTGGGCAGTTCATTTAATATAATATATACTAATTTTCGCCAAAAACAAAAAAACCACGGTCGGTACTTGAACTGGGTATTTCAAAATAACTACAAACTCACTACGTCTTTGCCGACGACCTGAGGTTGCCAGGCACTAACCTAACTTAACGTAGGCCCGGATTCAGTTTACCTAAACGACTTAAGAAAAAAAAAAGCTCTCACGACCGTGACAATGATGAAGTGGTCAGAGGTCGAGACAATTATTTTCGTCGTTTCCTACACTAACTAGTAACCCCTATCTTCTCACTCCTGAAGGCGGGATATTTTTTCAAATTTACATGGGGGTGCCTCTCAAGGTATAGGCTATTTAATAAAAAAAAATCATCAAAATCAATTCACAATCTGCGAAGATATCGGGTAACGAACATACAAAAAAAAATTAGGCAGACGAATCGATAACCTCCTCCACTTTTGAACTCTTTTAAAAATAACCCAGCACGTTCACGAGCAGCGGTATCGCCAACCCGCTGGCGACACGTGGCGATTATCTTCGAATCAGAAGACTGCAGTAGACTATGGATTCACTGCTTCCGAGCTGAGGTACACAGGTATCTCTGTTCGAGATGTTTCCCTCGCCGCCGAGAACGTGGTAAATTCTAAATTTAAAATTCTCACGCAGATCACACGCATACAAGGAAATTAAAGAACGGGCTCTGAATTGCGGAATATAGCAACGAAGACATAATCAGGAATATATTTAATAAGTAACAAAATCGTTATAGCAGCCGCGGCCATGGCTGAGGGAGATCCTTTTCACTGTGACGTTGCAGCACAGATAAATCGTGGCAAAGACAGCATTCAAATTTAGAGCTTTTTTTTTTCTTCTCTTTGCTTAGTTTTTATTATTATAGTATTATTGTGTAAATACTATTTCATTTTAAGTCCGTGAATATTTAATCTTTTTTTTATTTTTATTTTCTTGATTGCCCATTTATTACATTTTTTTTTCTCTTTCTGTAATAAGCATTGTGTTGTACTTGTGCCGTGAATAAATGTTTTTTCTTTCTTTCTTCTTCTTCTGAATTTCATCTGCCCATCAAATAATTGTACGCGTGAAGATAGAGAAAGAATTAATTTATTACGTCAATGACTCGAAACGCGTGTGTTACTTTGTTCCGCGTTGAAAATAATAACGCGTGAAACGCCCGCCATCTTGTTTGTTAGAACTTTTTGAATGATTGATAAGGTAATTAAAGTTCCGTGAGACAAGCGGAGGATGACGCACATCTGAGCATCTGCTTAATTAAACATTGGATTACTTAAGCGTATATTTTTAACTTCGAATTATTATTCAGAACTGCGCAGAATACATAACAGTGCCTGAAGTGAGTGCGCAATTTCTTCGCCACCATAAGTGACTGATAGGTGTAAGCTTTCCCCCACGCAAATCTGAAATAAAATAATTCGAACCCAGGACCCATCGCTCAGCAGTCAGGTACGTTAACAAAATGTACGTAGTAATGATGCCTGTATGAATGTAGTTACCGAGATACCTGACGTAGCAGGGACCGATCAGACCGAAGACCAATTTGTGTTACAAAAATATTAAAATCGACTGGAATACGAGCGCAGGACCCATGATTCAATACATGTTTATATTGATATCAACTTCTCAACAACAGATGGCACTATCATTGGAAATGAATAAAGTTACTTATCCCGCGGAAAGTTATCACATTCCCACATGACCAACTTAAACTTAAAGTAAAAAAGTAGAGTTCTTAAATACGTGAGAGGGTTTTGGAGGAGGAAAAGGACCGTCACACTGCTCCAATGTGGGTTGGCAGACTTCACGTGTCCGAAATAATATTTTTTATTATTCTCAGACATGTAAGATTCCTCACAATGTTTTTCATTCACCTATCCACTGGGCTGCCAAGAACTTAAAGTAAATTAAATCTCATTCGTAAATTAATATTAAAGATTGATTCTACGGTATATTTAGTACAGGCTTAACTAAATACTGGGACTGAGTGGTAACTAAAAGGGAATTGTAGAAACACGTCCCCTGTATTGAAAAAATAGCCAACATTTCTTTTCTTTTCTTCTTGCATACCGTACTAGTTAAGGCACCTACCATACCTGTCATGCTTTCCAAAACAGGTGAGAGAACAGAAAACCACCGTACTCGACTGTTCCAGAACCCACGCTCAAAGCAACCCAAAGACGTACTTGCTTCTACGTGCGGCGGTGGACACCACTGCAAAGGGGCAAAGCCCCGGTACAGTTCCCCCGACGCCCCGTCCCCATTCTCCCTCCCATCTTACAAATACCCTTACAGGGCCGGCAACGCATCCGCAGCACCTCTGTTGTTGCAGATGTACGGAGGCGACGGTTATTTCTTACCATCAGTATCGTGTACCGTTTGCTCGTTTGCCGCCTTTCCCATAAAAAAGTGTGCACCACTTTCAGCTCAAATGCACCTTGGAAGAATAATATACTATATTCCCCTTTACAGTCTACCTGGCTACCTATACTTATGATGTACAATGATATACCCAGCGATATTGCCATATAGCAGTGTTCTGTAAACGCTCCCAACGCTGACACCAGGCTACCATACAGTTTTTGTGATAGTTTTGAATACTATGCTCCAATGTGCGATAGGGGACTTTATATAACGCCCTCGAATTTCTTTCCCCACGATGTTTACCTTGCCAGTGATGACATACGGATCCGAGACTTGGTCCTTCACTGCAGGCCATATGAGGAAGCTCAAGTTGCTCAGAGCGCTATGGAAAGGGCTATGCTCGGTGTTTCTCTGCGTGATAGAGTCTGCAACGATGATATCCGCAGCAGAACTAAGGTAACCGACATAGCCGTAAAGATCAGCAAACCGAAGTGGCAATGAGCCGGCCATACAGCTCGCAGAACTGAAAACCGTTGGGGAAAAGGTTCTTGAGTGGCAGCCACGTACAGGCAAACGCAGTGTAGGACGACCCCCCACAAGATGGAATGACGACCTGCGCAGTGTTGCGGGAAGTCGATGGATGCTGGTGGCTCAGGACCGAGCTTCGTGGCAATCTTTGGGGGAGGCCTATGTTCAGCAGTGGACTTGTGATAGGCTGAAATGATGATGATGATGATGTTTACCTTCACCGCAGAACAAGAACTAAATGATCTCATAAAAACGGTTAAATAATAAAACTTCCGGTGTTGACATCGCGTATGCTATAACTTGGCTGGTTCCGGATTTCTGCAGCCAATACTTGGAATAGATTTATAATGAAAAAGACCGCCTAGAATTGAACGTACGTATCAGTATTCGTACAATATGAACGTTAAATGTAGGACACGCGTAGGTGTGCCTGTTGCCAATCACAGAGCTAGCTTGATATGTGACGTCGACCGTGCGCGGGAAGTCACAAGTGATGGCGGGAAATGGTCGTGTCAAAGATTTTTTTTTATTTGTCTCAAAGCAATGTTTACGAACGTTGCGGCTGAACAAATATTTTTATGTGAATTAATGAAATTAATGTAAAATTCTTTATTTAAGACGTAGGAAATTATAAAGAATTTTGTTAATAGTCATATGTTTTACAATCTATCACAGTTTCGTAACGATGCTCTGATGGAGAAGAAACTTCGTAAGTGTCCTCTTTTATGTGAGGTATAAGTAATGAGAGGAATCCTGAAAAATATTTTTCCGTTTTGAATAAGCACAAAAATATACAAGATATAAATAATGTAAGTCTAGGATATATTTACGGCGTAGGCGAAACAACTGGACACCTTAATTATAGATATGTTAATCTACCTTATGTGCCACCGTTAAATCTCTGAACATTCTATTTGCGACTAAGTTCGAACAGTGAGCTTTTCTTAGGGCACTGAAGAGCATTGAACAACAAGAAATCTGTGTAAAGTTTATTTATGCTACTATAAGATAAGTATTGTTGAGTTCTATGGTTGTCATTTATATAAATATAGTCCTATGTTATGTATTGCCATAAAACATAGACTATGCAGATGCCAGAGTTATTTCTCATATTCTTTTTTTAATAGTGTTTGTCAAACATACTTTTACTTCCTTTGTGTTACCTTCTAACACAAACAATTTTAATAAAAATAGTTACGTTTTTATGAATGTAACATGATTCTGTGAAAAGATTTTATTTCGGTCACATCATTTCAATATTAAAATTATGAATGATTACACCCGAAATAATAAGGGTAAATTAAAAGATCACGCTTATCACTTCCCGCTAACGCTCGTCACTTTGTGACACTCTATCAAAACCATGTCACAGTCACTCACTAATGTCGCAGTGTCTCGTTTTTATATGATTACATATAATAAAATGTTAAACGTCGAGACTGCCGTTAAAAATCATGACATGTGGAGTTAAATAATATATAAATTCTACTTCTTTAACCGTCTGTACATATCTAGTGCTGGACATAGGTCTGTCCATTAAGGGAACATTTTTTATTGGATTTGGGCGATATGCATGGCCACCTTTTTACGACTTCATGTGAAGAAAGTTACACATGTATTGTCACCTCAGGATTAAGATGGAATGCCCCACAGTGTAGTTATAATGGCTCTCTACACCCTTCAAAGGGGAACACAAAAGTGGTTGGACTGTTGGTTAGTAGCAGAAATACATAAGAGGATGGTTCTTGTATATATTCACGCCTTGTTCCCAACGGGGTAGGCAGAGACAACCTTCTTCCACTTGCTACGGTCCTGACAGACGTCTTTCGCTTCTTCCACTTTCATCAATCTTCGCATGCATGCTCGTTAGTTTAGAGTACTCTTGACCTGGCCTTTTTTCAGAACGTCTCCAATTTGATCGTGAAATGTTCGCCTAGGTTCGACTCTACCATTTACTTAATGGTTCTTACAGTTTAAAAGAAATCCCACAACCCAGTTAAACTGTAATTTGTGTTCGGAGAGTTCGGATCCATATTCCGCCATCATTCTGTGGCCAGACCCTTGTTTTACCCTACCTTGTTTGACCTTCGTTTGTTAGCCAACAGCGAAACTACTAACAAAACCCTCAACCTGTAAGACCTTCCAGTTATTTAAACAACATACTTTTGTTTTGATTTATAGGAAAACGGGAAATGAGCAAGGGGCTCACCTGATGATGAGTTATTACCGACGCCCACGTACATATACAACACCAGAGGAGCTGGTGTTTGCTGGTGGTGCTTCACGCAGGTATTCTGCGAGGCGGTGGTATTACCCCGGTCGAGCTGACCCATTGGAGCAGCAGCAAAAGCCGCCAATTGACTTCTACCACGTACTAAAGTGCACAAAAAATAGCTAAAATTTTGCTTAGTAATGTTTAACTCGATAAAGAAACAAGTTTAACAAAAGCCTTGACACCGAAACGACGAGCGTACATAAGTTTTCAAGTCAACGAACTACCTTTTGACACTAATTACATCGTGTTATACGAAATCGCAAGTCTAACAGGATTTGATGGCATACACGACTCCGATGTGGGGGGACTTTATAGGCTAAGCAGTTGTACAGTGGTTGTATAAGCAACGGCTGTAGCACTTTAATGTGACGACACGACTGGTGAAGGGCAACGGTGAGTATCAATATCAGTAGGAGTAACGCTGTTCTGTATGGTAAATAACAGAAAATATTCCAGAAGCGTCTATATTTACAGTGACTGAAGAAGTCGATGAGCAAGCAGGGGCTGATTATACGGAGTCAATCGCGTTTCAATTGAACTTTTTGGGTGCTACCACGGGCTTGGGACCCCGTGATAAATTAAATTAAATCCAAACCCATACATACCACTGCACGAGCTCAAGATACTGTGAATGCCTTCAGCGTAGATCGGATCATTATATAATTAAAACCTGATGGTGGCTCGAGTCATTTTTGACAACATTTATATAAACTATAGCCTAGTGAGTCAGAGCTCTGGCTTTAGTTTCATAGAGAACGAGTGACTTGGGTTCGATCCCCGGTGCCGGTACCACTAAAATTGTTAATAGCAATTTTAAGTGCTGTATTTACCACGTGCACGACGGTGCATGAAAACGTCGTGAGTAAGCTTGCATGTCTGAGAAATAATAATGTGAAGCCCGCCAAACCGCACTGGAACAGCGTGCCGGGCCCTTTCCGGCTTCTAAGCTCTCTTATATATTTGAGAAGGAGACCTTTGCCCTGCACTGGACATTTACAGGCTGCTACTTTAGTTAAAAGTGTAAGCGCAGTTCGCGCAAACCGTGTTTATATTTCGTTTTATAGCTTCAAAACGATGTGCTCATGTGCTGTGCGTAAATGCACTTATTCTATGTAACGGAACATTCGTTTCAGTTGATATGCAAGATAACAACAATTGTTGAGCCCATCTAACATAAAGATATTCTCGTATCCCTTCCCACTACACGTCTAAAAACCAAATTACAATTTAGCTACATAGAAGTGCTTAACTATGCATCTAGATCAGAGTTCCCCAAACTTTTTTGTGTCGTAGACCCCTTGCCATGTTTTTCCGTGTTGGGTAGACCCCCTACTTACCTGATATTGATTTCCTGTAAATTTCTAACTGTAGTGAAGTTTAGTGTTAAAAACTTAAATTAAAAACACATGTTTAAAAAAACATGTTAATTTATACATTTATTAATTGAATTTAAATTAAAACTCTATTTTTCTTTCTTTTAAAGCTTTAAAACCTTAGAGAAAATACTATCCATTTTAAATTTAACATACTGTATATAATAAATTTTTTACTTCATAGGTACTTTTATAAATAATGTATATGTTTTGATATTATAAGATAGTATGATGTAAGTAAATAGGTACTATCAGTGTATGTGTTGAGATCCACTATCGTGGACCCCCATTTTCATTTCATGGACCCCCAAATTTTTTTTCGCTGACGTAGACCCCTTGCAGGTTGTCATAGACCCCTAGGGGTCGATATAGACCACTTTGGGAATCACTGATCTAGATAAAAGCACCGTACGTAAACAGATTCTCACTTATCACTCCCGGGGACAACATGGCGGCCCATATTACCCCGATAGATAAAAAAGCGAACCCGAAACCCGGTAACAAATCGCTCATCTATTTCAGACGCCTTTCTAATTTTCAGCTTCTAAAATTCTGTACACACGCGTCTTTTTTTTTCAGGGGAGTCGCTTGCTTGTTTGCCTCAGATATCATAGAAAAAAAAATCTGTTACTTTGTAATAATCAACACAATGCATCACAGGGTTAGGGTCCGTAAAATGTCTTCATTTAATAGTGTTAGACACGTCTGGTCTTAAGTGGATCTACTGCCGGAGATTAAAGTAAAAGTAAAGTAACAACCTGTATGTGGGCTGGGCAAAGACCTCCTTCTCAAATACTAGTATCAGAGAGGGTTGAGGAGCCGGGAAGGGCCCGCCACGCTCCTCCAGTGCGGGTTGGCGAGCTTCACATACCGTCGAAATAATATTTGTATTATTTCTCAGACATGCAGGTTTCTTCACGATGTTTTCCTTCACCGTTGAACACGTGGTAAATACAGCACTTAAAATTGCTATTAACAATTTTGGTGGTGCCGGCACCGGGGATCGAACCCAGGTCGCTCGGGCTCTATGACACTAAAGTGAGCGCCCTGACCACTAGAAATTCCGGAGATTATCATGACATTTTCAAGGATTTTTTTCCCTGATGATGATGATATTAATTTATCCCTAATGGGAAAGGCAAAGGACTTTAGTCCATACAGCCAGGTCTAATGCACGTATACTCTGTTCTTGCTGCAAAATGCGACTCTTCTCACACCGCTACCACATGACATACTTTTAATTATTTTTTTTATTAAATATTTAAAATGTTAGTGCAAAATTATTAGTTCCTAGATAATGGAGTGGAATACTTTCTTTTGAACGATGTAACGATTCATCGATAAACATTTTTATTACAATTTTTCGTTCGACTACTGAATTAGAATTTTAATATAATATCATAATGTAAAATCAACAGATCGCTGTTCTGTTGCATGCTTTTGAATATAGCTGAATAGATTTAAGCGACATTATTGTAATTTAATAACATCCCATTATATTTAAAGCGAATAAAGTATATGAATTTTGAATTTGAGTGAAAAACGAGAAATTGAAGGGTTCCGTTTTTAAATGCCCAGGTCCAAAACATTAAGGGACTGTATGCGTATTTCCTTTTATAACTTATCGTGATACCACCCCGGTAGAGCCGGCCCATTCGAGCAGCAGCAAAAACCGCGGCGGTTATCAGCTGGTTGCACCGCGTATATGTGAGGATGGCACTTGGCGAAAAACATTGTAGTTAACTCTTTAATAAATACCATTAATAACTAATTTAACTAGGAAATCATAAACACAGAGGGAACATTAGGGCAGACAGGCCAGGAGTAGTTAGGTAACGTGGTCTGTTTAGCATAATTCAGTCTACTGGCGCTCTACAGAGCTCCGAGCCTCACGTCTCATCGGAAGATAACTCTACCGCATTAGGAACAAGCCGACGAGCCCGCATGAGCGCCCCCACCGCCCGTAATTCTGAGCCCTTCGATGCCGCCATAAAATATTAATAAGCCTTTATCATTTTACCCTAAAGCGCTTACCATGCTTATCAATTTATTTCATAAATTTCCTTTCCATATTTTTGATGTGTAAAATCTTTCCCCTCGGTCGCTGGATATTTTTTTCTGGGAGTGATTTGGAAAGTGGAAGTAGGCTGCTGCTGTCCCATGGACACCAGTAAACAAGCTCAATCGAAGAAGCTTACAGATGCGTTGTCTAAGACAGAATGGCTCTCCGACCCCTGATTAAACAGTCCTGTCTATACCTTTCAACACCACAGTTGTTACACTGCCGTTTGGCGACAGATTCGTGTCTTTCGGCCTCAGCTTCGTATTTTGCCGCTTAACTGAAGCTATGGCCGAATGGTGTTACCATCATATCATCGGCTTGGTTGCCTGGAAGGGGTCGCTATGCAGCAATAAATACCGCCAATTTGTACCTACAAATGTTTATTATTATTTTTTATTATTTTCTGTATTTTTTTGTTGTGTACAATAAAGTATATTCATTCATTAGTCTTAGAAGGATTCAATCATTATTCAAAACTTGAGATATTATTTACGAGTTATCGAATTCGTCTATGGGGAACTCAGGCATTCACGATAAACGTTAGAACAATCTGAGTTTTATTGTGATATAATTAACGAAAGCTATTTATGATATCACAATAAAACTCAGATCGATTAAGATCTTAGGCTGACTATGTAATCAATAAATTCGGTGCAAATTTCATCTACCTAACTTCAGAGCAGTTAAGAAAAATCCTGTCGTATAGACAGACAGTTTCTGTTAAAGAATTTGTCCAGAAGGTTTATACACACGTACAAGCTGAGGCGTAATTTATAGATTAATAACCCTTTGCCTATGCATGGCGAGCTTCATAGCTTTTGTGAGTTGAGCAAGAATTAAAAAAAAAAAATCAAATGAGTACAAACCTTACGCGACTGAGGACTGTGACGGTGCCGCACAAAGCGACATGACAAACATGCGTGTTGGAGCGCTTACCTGGAAACAAACAGACAAATTATACGAAGCTGCATGATGCACATTATGGTACCTCTCTTTTACTTAGATTTAGTAATAGCATTTAGAAATTTTAAGATTTTTTACCAAGTGCTCGGTGGTGAAGGAAAACATCGTGTAAAATACTGCCACAGCATCATGTCATGTGGTGTGCTAGTGAGGGGATCTACGGCATAATTGGAAATATTTTACAAAAGCAGGCGATACAGACCTAGTACCCGAAAACATCGTGAAGAAACCTGCATATCTGAGAAATAATAAAAATATTATTTCGAGGATATCTGAAGCCCGCCAACTTGCACTAGAGCAGCCTGGCGGGCCCTTCCCGGCTCCAAAACCCTTTCAGATAATTGAGAAGGAGGCCTTTCCCCAGCAGTGGGGACTTACAGACTGCTAGTTTAATTTTTATTACTTTACTTTAACGTGGTATAGCCAAGTTAATAATACGGAGTAATAAATAACAGGTAGAGAAGAGGTCACAGTTGAAAAGGTGTTTTAAATGTGAGTAGACATTATTTTCTTTTCAACAACGATTATGTCGGAATAAGTTGGTTATACAAGAGTATCCTTCAACGGGATTAAATTATATACGGCGTCTTTTTCTAAACACAATATCTTTTCTTCTTAAAGGCTACTATAGCCGTGTGGTAATGGGTTCGGCCTCCGATGCAGAAGACTTGAGTTCAATCCCCTACTGTGTCTAAGGAGTACACTGTGAGGGATTCGTAACAATGAGCTTTTCGAAAGTTCTATACGATTAGTATCATTGGTTTGGACACTAAGACGTTGGCAGGCTTTCACACCTTTGAATTTGTCTGAAATAAGCTCTTGACAAAAAAAGAGGGTTAAAATATCTAGAGCTCTGATCACCCCAGTATTGGGTATACACAGGTGAGAGCTTATTTATAGTATCAGCTGGATGTTACAGTATTGTCGAATGAGATATTTGGAGAAGAAAGAGTATAGCCGGGGCAGAGTTTTACCATGCAACGGTTAATAAATAAGTTGAATTAAGTAAAGGTAATGAGGCTATCACTTAACAATTAACTGAATGTTGATTCTTGAAAAGTTGAATACGCAAGTGGCTGAGTTATCAACGGTTTCTAATAAAATTCGCAGCATATGGACAGTTATATCAATCATCCCGTCTTCACCAGACCCTCGTGGCATATGAAGATCATAAAGTCAATTTGATGAATGATGAACGGGTGCTGCTCGTGGGCGCTGATCTCCTCGAGTTTGCAGTGCACTCGCGCGTCCGTTTTAGCGGATCACTTTATTCTTGTGGAATGCGTTCAGTTGCTAATGGGACCATACCTTTGACTTTTAAAGTGGATATTATATTTATTTAAAAAAAATATTAAAAAAAGGAGGATACCTACGGAGTTTCTTTCGCCTGTTTATTCTCCGTCAGAGGAGCTCATAACGAAACGGTGGTAGATTGTCAAAGAATAAAATTTGAACAATACGATTTGACATTTGTCAAACGAAATTATCTTTACTTACGTCGATGAATAAATAACTTTCATTATTTTAACTAAAAATATTTTTGCGATTCAGTATTACACATCAACGTTCATGTCTCTACCTCATTTAGTTATCTAGACGAGGGTAGGGGAATAAAACGATAGAGATTAAAGAGACCTTGACCCTGAAACTGAACCTTCTTTAATCGTCTGTCCTCACAGCAAACAGTCAAAATCAAATTAACTGTACACATGTAACTGTGATGCTTTTGGAGGAAAGGTTTGTATGGTTTCTGATACTTGTCAATCTTTATAAGCTTAACTTTCCGCCATCTTGTATTTTTCAAATCATATCATTTATTCGACATATGAAACATACATTTCACTTGTCAAATGTTATTTTTTTTTATCTTTGTAATGAGTTTCCTCTGATAGAGAAGAAACCGGCGAAAGAAACTCCGTAGGTGTCCTCTTTCTTTTTATTTTTTTCAAACCGTAACGTTTTTATAGTACGTTATTGCAATATTTTTTCTAGAAACGGTTTGGTAGTGGGATCAACTCCTTCCCAGAGATTATGACCATGTATTCCTTCATATTATAATAACCATTTTTATAAAGTCTTTGTTTAACAATTGTTTCAAACGTATTGATAGGAAGACTAGGATATTATTTTAGAAACGTATACGTTGCCCCTTGAACGAGTCACTGACTCTATGGAGTCTAGTAACTGGTATTTCATAACTATTCTCCACCAGGTTGGAATGTGGTCAAAGTTTGCAATCATATTATATAACTAAAACAGAGGTGATAGTATCTGATTTTTAATGTGAATGATAAGTACTTTAGTTTTATAATAATATGCTTTTTCAGTACATACAATATCATACTAAACACGTACAGGCAAACGCCGTGTAGGACGAGCCCCCACAAGATGGAGTGACGACCTGCGCAGTGTTGCGGGAAGTCGATGGATGCGGGTGGCTCAGGACCGAGCTTCGTGGCAATTTTTGGGGGAGGCCTATGTTCAGCAGTGGACTTCTGATAGGCTGAAATGATGATGATGATGAAACACGAACATTTGCTCCAGGATCAATTTATAAATTTGTAAAAACCGTTTTTAATATTGATGGACTCAAAAACAAATGACTACCTACTAGTTACTGACAACACATCCAGCATCTAGATTATTTATCGCGAAGTTTCTATGACACCACACCCACCTACCACAGTGTGACCAGTGTGTTCACTATTATCCTTCGAAGCATCGTGGTATAATTCCGGGATTATCCACCCAGCGGGCATACGCTGTCGGAACATATACAAACACAGTCGGAGGAGAATAACGTTAACTATTTCGCCATTTTTATAAAGAAAAACACCAAAAGGAGTTCACGTAACAAAATTTACAAACCACTCTACCCTTCGTACACGTAGCCGTAACACGTCGCGACAAAATCTACCCCTCTCTCACTCCAACACACGCACTTACATTATACGCAACAAGGACAACGATGGTGAAGTCATACGGACTTGAAATACTTTCGCCAGTAAAAAAAAAAGAGAAAGTCTTGCTTCACGCGATGCTTGGAGATGATCCGAACGGCTCGGGTCAAGGCCGCGTGACGCCGTGACAATGTTCAAAGCGTGACATTGTAATAATGTCAATCGGTCACGTGATGCTTATTAAACAATCGAATGAAATGGTTCAATAAATCCAATCGTGAATCGTTGTTAAGTTCCGTTTTTTAGTTATAATTTTACAACGACGCCGTGGCTCGCAGCCCGTTGCGCTCTGTCTCCCCGGGGAGATAAAAACCGGGAAGCACGATTGGCTACAATGAGCCATACCAGATCTAAATCCTTACACTCGAATCTATCCCTACGGATGACAGATGACATATGAAACGGCAAACGCATCCCGTTAGAAATTTCAAACAAACGCAATGTCTGTGGTTTGTTATACATATTTTTTCATCATCGTCCTTCCTCATCATTCCCATTTCTGTCCACTGGAGAACGTAGCCCTTTCTAAGAAAACGCCAATAGAAGCCGGCGTGCATTTTTAGGAAGTTTTGCCTGTACACACCACGCCGGGCAAGAGGATTAATGAGCACATTGTGAGACACTATCTATAGTGTCTATAACGTCGTGTATCGGTGAAAAGATTACACGTTTGTCAGCTAGGATTCGGAGAAAATGACGGCACGGTATGATAGGGTAAGTTCCACCCTGCATCGTTATAATAATAAGGCAATAATTAACAACCTATAGTTACAGCCGTTGCCAATATTACAGCACACAAATTACCAATTTGTTTTCGGATCTAATTGTGTAGTGGTCCCATGTCTCTGATATTGCATCAGACGCTTCCTCCTGTCTCTTCGCATGCGCTTAATTGTTAAAAACCGATCCGGGTTCCGTACATGAAAAATATCTGTGTTACGTTTTTAACAAAAAGAATGTGTGTTAAAAATGATTCATTCAGTTCGGGATGCGTTGCGCGATCCCGGCTCACACCTGGCCGTTTTTTTTACTATTTTTTTGTTTAAATTTAAAGTTTGCACCATAATCGCACCAAGATTCACGCTTGTACGCGTTTTAACTTTCTTACGACAGAGCAAAAACAAAACACGTTGAAATGGGGAATGGTATGGAGTTTGGGGACTCCTTCGTTTGGAGCCTTTGTTTTGTCTTTTTGTTTCTTTGATTATTTTTTAGAAAGTCCGCCATATTAACTCATATACTGTGAAAATTATGGGCACACCTTTCTAGGTTAGCGCTTTCGCGGATACGCCCCTGTGTTCAACGGTGGGCTTGAGTAGAGTAATAAAGATAAGAAGAAAGAACAAGAACCGGAGACAATCGCTGTTAATGAGACATCATATGTTAATATATTGGACGAAGTACCCAACATAGATAACAAAGTTACTAAAATAGCTCGACGTCAAAGCCATGCGTTAAAGTGACAATCAGTTAACGTACCTGTAATTAACTATAGCAGCCAGCTCCCGCCCGCCACGGAGACGAATCACAAACGAGCGTTAATGAATGCAAACCAAAAATACGCTAAAACATTCAATAAGTTATAGCAAAAGTTAAAACATAATTAACGCTAATCAATGGATGCGATTGCTCGATTTAATTAAAATTTAATTAAATCACTAATGATTACATTAAAATAATTATTTCCCTTATCTGTATAGATAAGCTATTTATTATTAGCATATTAATATAGGACCACTAATGACCTGATTATGCAAAAAAAACCTTTTTTTTTAAATATGGCCTAGTGGCTACTGGAAACAACTTCGAGCTTAGAAGATCTGCGTGGTAGAGTCAGGCGGTGGCTTTTGCTGCTGCTCGAATGGTCCTGCACGTCCGGGATGGTAACACGGCCTTGTAGAACACCGGCGTGAAAGCTTGTTCTTCAGCGTTTCTACTCTTAACGAGGTATCCGGTGGCATACTCTGGGGAGTACAAACTTCCCCCCTCCCGAAACATCCTTAAAGATCGGCGCCCGAAGCTCTTCTGGTGCAGCAACTGTACTATTGGTGATCATTCATCATCAGATGAGCAACGCTCGTGCCTTTTCCCGAAAAAAAAGAGGTTACAAAATGAAAATCTTAATTTTTCGGCACAGGAACATAAATTGGTAAAAATGTTATTTTTTAATTTATCTCTGAATCGTAATTAAGTATCTCTGATGGAGAAGAGACAAAGGAAAGAAACAGCGTAGGGACCTCGTATTAAATTCTATCATTACTAAACAGCTTATGGAGACAGCTCGGGAGCTGTTCACTCATTTCATTCCCGGGGGTTATTATCATCTATGTATGCCATGTATTTCCAGCGGATGCCTCATAACCCGATTACTAAGACAGAATCCTTCACAGCCTGTAATTAAACTGTCTGTCTGTACCTTTCAAACCGGACCACAACAGTGGACGCCCAACTGTTTAAGGGTTGTGTAAGGGTCTTGCCACCCATCAAACTGGTGACCACTCATCTCTATCTTGGTTCCTAATCGACGAAGGATGAATAGGTCTACGGACCGTAGCAACCACTTGCCGTTAGATGAATTGTGTGCTCCTTTGTTACTGCTTATTCGTTTAAACGAAAACTTCTAACTTCTAGATGACTCGAATAACGAAACTGTGGTCATATTTTCTCGTCTTAAACACACAGCTGCGGAATCTGGCAACACGACGTTAACTGGTCGCTTTTATCTGAACAGAATACATCTGCAGCATCCAGTGCAGAACAAAGCGCTACCCAGACTTTTAGATTATTTCCACTAACTGTGTAAATACTTGGATGTTCGCAAACAAGTATAATTGTATTGACTGTTTGTGAGCACGCCGCGGTTCCAAGTTTCAGCTAAACAAAGTGTGAAGAAGATAAAGCAAAAACAGGCGAGTTCACACGACCGTGGATACATTCCTATACTGGGGAAGGTCGGAGGGTCAGAGGTCAGTTATTTTGGGAAAACGTGACAGGTGGCCGTCTTAATGTCGAAGCCGTCACTACAAATAATTTCGTAAGGCTCATCGTTACATGCCCTCCACATCGGAGTTCGTACGCGAGTCTCCTGATTCGGAGACAGATCTCCTAACCACTCGGCTAAGATAAAATAATTGAATAAATATCGACTAAACAATAACTACAAACAGTCAAACATAGTTTACCACCCTCCACATGATGTACCAGCACAGTGTTTTGGGTCAGAACCGTGCCATGTCAATCTGGAGGTGGCCCGTGTTCAGCAGTATACGTGTGACAGGCCGTAATGATGAAACAATTATTCCTGACATATTTGACACTAACATTGTAGTTTCTTCTTCAGAAAAACCTTCCCCTCTAACTGTAGAACGGGCACGTTTAGCCGCTGCACCAAAACAATCCAACGCGAGGTAGAAAGTCAAACAGACACGAGAGCTCATCAAAGATTCGGCAACCCAACGCTAATTTGGAAAAGGGCGCAACTGGGTGAAGGTCGGGTCAAACCGACAGATGGCGCTGTTAATTCCCAATGCACTTCAGTGTCTTCACGACATTGCGTTTAAGACTCTAGAGGTTTACGGTTCTCATTAATTTTGAAAGCTTTTCTCTTCTTATGTAATTCAATTGGTTGGTGCTTTATAACGCACAATAAATCACGACTGAAATAAATAAGAATATAGATGATAACTTAATCGGACACACCAAGAAAACGCCTGCAAACGCTTGCATGCATTGCTGGAAAGGTTTATCCATTCTCACCACCCTAGTCGAGCGGGTCGATGAGCGCAGTGCCGGTACTCTCACACTAATGCTGTTGCTCCTTACACTAGACACAGAGGCTATCGGATTCAATTCATCTGGATGGATATCTCGCCTTTGTCCGTTCATCATGTAGCAGGTTGCACCGGGAGGTTGTCATTTGGAGAAAGATTATATTATCCCATGTGTGACAATATATTTTAAGTGTAAAGACATTATTAGATGAAAGTCTATTTTTTGTAATGAAACTATTATTTACGGATTTAATTTGGTTTTCATATTCCCGTCGTTTCCGGTGATTTACAGCGGCCGTGGCTTAATGAATGTTAGTATAGTTTGAGAAAACAAAATTTTATCAATTATTTTTGTATATTTTTATGAGAAAGGCGGCAAACGAGGAAGCGGGACGGTAATTACATACCCGATGGTATGTGATTACCGTCGCCCACGTATATCTGAAACACCAGAGGAGCTACAGATGCGCCGCCGGCCTTTTAGGGATATTTGGAGAGCCGGGAGATGAGGAGTGGGCCTCCGATACACAAAATCACATCTACTTCACCCCTCGTATTCTACAAGGTGTTGAACCGTCCTAGACAGACCATGCAGGCATCAGCAAAAAACACCTTTTGGCACAATAAAATTTCAAATCAATAAATACATATAAACAAACGAACGAAACGAAATGAGCCGTGGTAGCCTAGTAGTCAGGGCGCTCACTTTAGTTTCATAGAGCGCGAGTGACCTGGGCTCGATCCCCGGTGCCGGCACCACTGAAATTGTTAATATTTACCACGTGCTCTGCGATGAAGGAAAACATCGTGAATAAAGCTGCATAACTGAGAAATAATAAAAAATATTATTTCGTGGATATGTGAAGTCCGCCAACCCGCATTGGAGCAGCGTTGCGGGGCCTTTCCAGCTCCTAAATAACACCCTCACTGATTGTCGTATTTGCTGCTACTTTGTACAAACGAACGTACAATTTCTTACATACATATGTACACACAACAACACAGGCAATAAGAACCCTTGCTTTTGAACACTAACACTGTCTTGGCACGCGGATTTCTTCATTCCGTAGTCTTACTCCGCCAAGTCCGGAGAGTTAGCCAATTTACAAATTATAAAATTGTAACAATTGTAAATGTAATTAAAGTAAACACATAGATCTGACAGTTTGAAAAGAAGATCCTGTCAGTACATTCGCTCATCATCATCATCATCATTTCAGCCTATCAGAAGTCCACTGCTGAACATAGGCCTCCCCCAAAGATTGCCACGAAGCTCGGTCCTGAGCCACCTGCATCCATCGACTTCCCGCAACACTGCGCAGGTCGTCACTCCATCTTGTGGGGGGTCGTCTTGTACATTCGCTCACCAAACCAATTCTGTCTTGTAAGTCTGTCAAAAGAAAAACAAGTAAGAAAAGTACGCCAGTGGATACTACAGCGGCTGCCGGACACAAACCGGCAAAAAACTAACCCCGCATTACAAAATCTAATAATTAATCACGTCGAGGCCCGGGCCGCATGCACCACTTCTGCACTTATTCCGAGACGGGTCATGGCAACTTCAAGATGATGCATGCAATTTATTCATTTAAACTTTATTCAAATACCTTTATAAAATTATTACGAGACACATTCAAGTTTAAAACAAAACACAGCTTGAATTCAATAGCTTTTTTATTTTATTTTAAGATGTGTCTCCTCGGTGTGGCTGACTCAGTAATACCTTCAACGTATTTCTATCACTAATAATATAAATGATAACACACATTCGGAATACAAGGAACATTCTAGATATCTCTGCAATAAAACTAATTGCAGAGTTATTAAATTAATAGAAGTTTATTACAGCGTCAAATACCCAGTGTTTATTTTAACGGAAGGGCAATTACATCAGCCCACTCCACTCACATGCCCAGAACTAAGTAAGGCAGCAAATACACGGCTTCGATCGAACCTAAGCCGGCTAATTAACGAAGCCCCCGCTCTGCGTTCGTTAGACATCAGAACAGATAGCAACTTTCCATGGTCGTATTACAAGTAGTTTGAATTGCGACGCCGATTAGCGGTAGAGTTCCAACTGTCTTAGTTAATTGCTTAGTCAGGACTGCTATTCTGTCATGTGTTAAATGATAATACCACGAGGTCGGCGGTGAAGGAAAACGTCGCGAGGAAACCTGCATGTTTGAGAAATAATAAAAGAATATTATATAAAAGCCCGCCAACCCGCACTGGAGCATCGTGACGGGCCCGGCCCATAACCCTCTCAGATATTCGTATTTGAGAAGGAGGCCTTTACCCAGCTGTGGGCACTTACAGGGTGCTATTTATATAATTACTTACGTGTATAGTAGTAGGCGAAAGTCATACTGTTCATTTACATATTATAATCCGAGTATAACCATATTCCTGCTTACCCCGGACCTAGTTCCACACGCGGCTCTGCGCGGTTGGCACACTTCACAACTCCACGAAATATCTTTTATTATCTCGTCAGATATGCAGTAGGCGATAGGACTCCTATCCTCCTGTTAACCTAGACCCTATCTCAATAGGCTCCCACTGTTGTGTACAGATTCGGAGGGTGAAAGAGAGCCAACTATAATCATGCTTTGAGGTATTCCATCATAGTTCTCAGGTGTGACAACGCGCCAGGAGCATTCTTTGATTGATGTTGTTTTCAAGAGTCCACGTTGGTTCGTTTAAAATTTTATATTTACCTAAAACTTTCAACTTCTAACGTACAATAAGCACGTAAGTATACCATTTTGTAAGATATATATATTTAAACCAGTCAATGTGAATTCCAAATCCCACGGTGCGTGATTTTACGGACGAGAACGCACGACGCACCGCGGAGAGGGTGGGAAGGGATGGGGGGGGGGGGCACACAGACGCGTTGGTACGGACTGTCAGCGTCGTTCGTGGAAGCTCATAAAATCAGACACCATCGGAAACCTCCTTTAGCTCTATCGGGGCGTATTGTCGGATCTCAACGAATTAAAAAAGAATCCTGTTTAGTATGAATTTTAATAAGCTATAAACAAATCTACAGAAACAGTATTTAAAAAAAATAAGTTCAAAAACGTTTTAAAAATAACACCGCCCATCGATCTCTATTACCTACTACCTAAAAGCACCATCGCCTAGTTCAATGTGAAGGTAATTTTTTAATTTTTTTTTACGGAAAATCGGCAAACGAACAAACAGTTCACCTGATGGTAAGTGATTACAGTCGCCGACATACATCCGCAACACCAGAGGTGCAGTAGGTGCGTTGCCGGCCTTTAAGGATATTTGAAAGCCGGGAGGGAGGATAGGAGTGGGCCTCCGGTTACCTCACTCACCGAACGAAACGCAGGAGCACAAGATGCTTCACGCCGGTATTCTGCGAGGCCGTGGTATCAATCCGGTCGAGCCGGCTCATTCGAGCAGCAGCTAAAGCCGCCGCTTGACTCTACCACGCTTATGTAATTATAAAAGTCATTTCTGAACGTAATTCCAGTAAGCGTCGTTCGGAAAAGACAAGCGATCCAGCAGTTTCACTGGGATGTTATTTCATGCTTTTTCTTACAAAACAGTTTTCTAAAAAAAACGACGTGAAGTATATAGCGAAAGTCTGCTGACTATAACGATTATACGACTGAAAGATTAATTATACAAAAAAAAAAAACTCCAAAGATTTTTTTGATGACAAGTTTTTTGGGATGGTTTCGGAGTATGCCCTCCTCGCTGCAAGTTTTGGGGTGAATTCAACACTAAAAATTGCATTAAGCCCGTCCTGGGTGGTGAAAGTGTTATAAAACTAAAAGCGTGCTCCCGTGCGTCCCTGGGTTGCCTCCCTGGATTACCATGACTCGTTTTCAATAAACTGTGCATGAATTTATACATCTTTATATATAAAAACAGAGACACCACCTAAGTCGCTGGTGCCCGTCTTTGATCTGATAAATTGTTGGTCTGGTATTTTTTCTGGCCTTTGTGACTTTCGAGGCTTTTCCCTTAGTCGGCACTTACTACAGTCGCACGTTATTGTAATCCATGTAGAGTCGTTAATTTTTCGTTGAAATATTAAAAGCTTTTGAAATAAAAACGCACAGTTCGCATTTAAAGGTGCCATACAAAACAAAAATGTTTGAAATGTTAACGCCTGATTAGAACCTGATATTTTTTCAACGCAAATTTTCTCGAAAGTTACCTCCAAAAAAAGTATGTTGTTTATGATAAAGATGGCAGTAAATGCCATGTTTTATCGTACTTAATATAAGTAACAGAAGATGCTGAATTTAGAGGAGAGACGTAAAACACGAATCGGCAATCATCCCCGGGCCTCCAGTAACAATGGCGTAAATTCTTTATATAAGAACGGACCCTAATCCATTTCGACGTGTCAAAAATCTTTTCGTGTTCAATTCCCTGGAATAGGTTCACCATAAAAACGTAACTTCAGAGGACTTTTCGAAGACATTTGACAACTTCTCAGTGGTCAATGAATGCAGGAAGCGGAAGCATAATCGTGTAAATAAAGTGAGTGAAAACAAGTGTGAGTGAATGAACAAAATGAACGAAATGAATGAAATGCGTTCACATCCGCACATATCACAACTTTCACAATTCAAGTTAATTATTATCGGTTTAAATACCGATTTTTAAATAGAGTCTAATTAAATTTAATTACGAATTTTATAATTAGAAGAGTCATGTACTTCCTCAAAACTGTCGTTGACAGTTCAGTATACTTCTAGCTAATATAACCTGAATGTTATCTAAATTATCTCGACTCACATTCTGAATGACAAATCAAAACAAACAGTATGATATTTTTAATATTGTGTGTAATTTTTATATCCGCGCACGTCTTTGAGATATTATGGTGAACCCACATATAAGTAAAAATGAAAGTGGCAGCTTCCCCCCTTTCTTTAGAGGATGTAATAAAGGACGTACATGGAGTCGGGGTGCTGCGGTATTGAGAGGAAAATTTGATTGTGTTTGCGACGCTTTCCTAATCCCTAATTCCGTTACAATTACTCATATGGTGACACGTGCGATCCTCTGTTTGACACAATAGTCTATCTCACAATAACTAAGTACAGTGAAGTTGCCGTGTGTAAATGTCCCACTGCTGAGGAAAGGCCTCCTCCGCTGAGAGATGACTAACATCGCATGTCCACGAAATATTTCTTTTATTTTTTTAGACATGTTTAAAGTAGCAACCCTGTAAGTGCCCACTGCAGGGCAAAGGCCGACTTCTCAATGATGTGAGAGGGTTTTTGGAACCGTGAAGGGTCCACCACGCTGCTCAAGTGTATTATTTCTCAGACATGCAGGTCTGCTCACGATGTTTTCCTTCATCGCCGAGCACGTGGTAAATACAGCACTAAAAATTGCTATTTACAATTTAAGCGGTGCCGGCACGGGGTTTCGAGTCCAGGTCACCAGGGTGTGAGCCCTGAACTGAATTTTCTCACGTTTGCCTTCTCTTTTCGTGGTACAAAAAAGTATTATTATCATATGTGAGAGGTCATACGATTTATCTGTCGAACTGTGTAATTGAGATAGTCCAGTTCCGTCATGACGGTGACCACGGAGCCCAGAGAGGCTCCGTGGTCACTACATTCATTTTACCAAGCAGTAGGCTCCTTCTCTTCCGAGGTGTCTCCTTCGATTGAAGTTGTTTACTGGTGCCTATGGGCTTCAGTAGCTGCAAACCATCAAGCGGACTGTCAGTTGGTTTGTCACACCTTCACCATTCACCCTATACTCTCTGGGACTCCTGTTCAACACCGGAACAATGAACTGATGAAGAGGAGATGCTAGATTTTCTCACATCGCCACCACACAACAACAGCTTATTACGTACCATCAACATAATGATTATTTTATCCATCAATATAAACACTTCCTTATTAGCCTATGCAAGCCCAACCCGGCATGTCATGTCGCTGTATCGCCTACAGCTCTCCCTTACCGGGATCGCCGACGAGCATGTGGTCCCAGGTTCCCAGACTAGACGCCGAGCGTAGAGTGAACAATTCAGCGCCGTTGCTCTTTATTTTGCTCTATGTTTTAGTTTGCGAATCTACTGCTCCTTATCTCTAATCCGTGGGAGATTTAGCCGTTTCGGTACTTAATACTGATCCGGACATAACCGGTCACAGCCTCCGGTGCCAGGTTGGTTGGTCGGCGGTAGGTAGGATGAGCAGAACAGAAAAATGAGATGAGTTTAATAAAGGTAGAGAAAGGTAGACGATTTTGTTATAAATTACGGTTTCATTATACAATACCGGAATAAATCCCTGATTGCGTATACACTATAGTTTAATAATTTATTATTATGCACAATATATAATACATTATTATTGTGATGTAATGTCGTCTATGGTTTAGCATGCATCTCTTATCGCGCATCCCGCGGCCGGATACGCGACGGCGGCTGATCTTGCGACCGCGACAATCAGCGAAATATGATTCTAAACTATTTAGGCTACTTCGGAAATTAATAAGCAGATGTTAGCAGTGTGTGATCGAGGACAGATGCAGGTGTCCAAGTCCCCCGCAAAGTTTTATAGAGAGAAATCCCATTGATAGATTTTTGCAGTTAAGTTTACATCGTTGATTATATGTAGCAGTGTTTTGTAGTGTGTAATATTATACAGTTTTTTTTTTTTTTTTTATTAAGCATCGAGTTTTAGAGACTATTTCAGTTTATACATAACTTTTTGGTTTTGTACTAATTTATTTATAAGCAACTTAGTTATGTCTGTATATGGAATGTAGATCGTGGAAGATTTATTGTGTCTATTGTTTAATTTTATTTCTTGTATCATTTGTGTTGTGTAAATAAATAAATCATATCAATGGGCCGTCTGGACCGGGGCGGTACCCCGGCCTCTTACAACGCCGGAGTGAAGTATAGACATCTTGTGCCTCTGCGTTACGTTCGATATGTGAGGTAACCGGCGGCCCAACCTCCCCTCAGCCCTCCCCAAAAGTCTTTAAAGGCCGGCATCGCACCAGCAGCACCTCTGGTGTTGCAGATGTACGTGGGCGTCGGTGATCACTTACCATCAGATGAGCCACTTGCACGTTTGCTCATTTTTCCATAAAAAAAAATACAGTTTTTTGTGTATTTCATAAATATTGGCCTTCCCTGTGCTTCGAACCTAGGACTAGAACCATCGTGTAAAAATTACCCATAATTGTTTAAAAAAAAATCAGTCATGATCGTATACCCAATACTGGGGTGGACAGATGTCTAAACGTTTTAGTCCTTACAACATACTTTTCAGCAGTGCTTATTTGGGAGAACGTGACAGCTGGTGAAACCGCGATTGAGGATCGTACCTATGTCTCTTGATTTGAAGGCATATCGTTTGAACAACTCTGCTATCGGGGATATAGTAAAAAAAACTGATGATTAAAATTTGTTGTAATAATTAATAATAATTGTTGAAATTTATATATTTATTTTATTTTACTTTAAGTATTTTATGTATGTATACTACCCAACCAGACGAGTATATATTAAAATAACCCCAACATTTAATAGAATCAGGTAGAATGTGGACAGGCTAGGGAGGCCCTTCCAATGGTTAATAATCGCATTACCAAGATGCTACTACGCCTGAATAAGCCCCAAATTCGGATAGTACCTAGAATCATAACTGGACATGGATATTTTAAAAAACACCTGTTTAATATAGGTGTTACAGACAGCCCTCTATGGCGAGCGTGTATGGAGGAGGAAGAAAAGACGGCCCACGTCCTGTTGCAGTGTCCGACGGTCGCGGAATACAGGGATAAGTACCTCGGCTGGCCGAGGTCGCTCCCCGAGGTCACCGGTAACTTTAAGAGTTTACTGAGTTTCCTCGGGGAGCTCGGTTGGCTCGAATAGATCATGTTCCTGCCCACACGCAAAATACGCGCACAGTCGTGGAGTTGCGGATACCATCCCGTCATAACATAACATATAACCCCAACATAATAATAATAAAGTAGCATAAATTTTCAAAAGGCAGCAACACCTTTTTTTTTGTTGGGAAATCCCTTATGGATACCCAGCTCCCAGGGGGATAGCCGGGTTAAGTCGTACTCCCACCGACTATAACCCCAGGGTGGTCGCCATCAGCGCTGACGTGAGGTCACGGGATCTCTGTTCGGAACAAAACCGTGGCCCCTCTTTCGCATGGCTAAAATAGCCCCGCCCCGGGGGCAGTATTACCCTGCAGGGAGCACCACCTAGCCCTGCTTCATCAAAGTTATTGACGGTCGAGTTAGGTTAGATCGCTCGGTGAAGATCTCTCGCAGTTTGTACGACTCTGCTCAGTCCTAAATCAGTATCCGTACGCTTATTATCTGTTGGCCATTCACTATTTTATCTGTATGAGAACCGAACCCAGGACCTGCAGCGATGAAATGGCTTATCTTTTGCGCCAAGGAATACTTTCGACAAATTCGTTATCCCATTTGTTCATACTACACACGCCATATTCAGGCTTCACCGCCATTGAGTTACAAAGACTTTTGCTAACTTTTAAATCACCAAAACTTTCGCTCTGATATTTCATGAAAGTTCCCTTCCGCCAATATTTTCCAAGTTGTTACACCTACAGTTTCCTTTTGTAGCTCAAAGTTGTAAAAAAGTTAATAAAAATTTATAACTCGCAGAGTGCACACCTAAGTAGTTGTTTTTGTAAAGTTGCGAAGGGGAAGACTGCTGAGAAATATGTATGTATATATTCACGCCTTATTCCCAACGGGATAGGCAGAGACAATCTTCTTCCACTTGCTACGGTCCTGACATACGTCTTTCGCTTCTTCCACTTTCATCAATCTTCGCATGAATGCTCGTTGGTTTAGAGTACTCTTGATCTGGCCTTTTTTCAGAACGTCTCCGATTTGATCGTGAAATGGTTGCCTAGGTCTTCCTCTCCCGACTCTAACATTTTCACTCTCCACATATATTTGTTTCGTCAACCTACTCTCATTCATCCTCTCCACATATCCAAACCAGCTCAGCATCCCTTTCTCAATTCGTGTCACTACATCGACTTTCACGCCACAACCCTCTCTGATCACATTATTTCGAACCCTGTCAGTTGTCTTCGCATCAAACACACTTAGAAATATGTTTCTCATAAAATTGATAAATTTAATATCTCAGGTGATTTGAGCTGTTCAGATGTTATCCAACTATTTTAAGAGTTCACAAGCAGTTATTTTTTTATGGTAAAGGCGGTAAACGAGCAAGCGTCTCGCCTGGTGGTAAGTGATTACCGTCGCCTACGTACATCTGCAACACCAGAGACACTGCAGGTGCGTTGCCGGCCTTTAAAGGTATTTGGGATATGGCAGGGAGCATGCGGAGGGGAGATGAGGGAGGGGGAGAGGGCCTCAGGTTGCCCCGCTCACTGAAACGCAGAAGCACAAGATGCTTCTACTTCACGCCGGTATTCTGCGAGGTCGTGGTAGTACACCGGCCCAATCGAGCAGCAGCAAAAGCCACCGCTTGGCTCTACCACGTAACAAGCAGTGTGACTATATACTTACTTTGTATTAAAATACTTTTTTTATCAGTATGTTATGTCCACTGCTGAAGTTAAGCCTCTGTAATAAAGCGCCAACCAAAGCCGAGTATATATTTCTCGGAAGGTTAACCCATGCCCGGTACCTTGCACAGGTGATGCTACTATGATGTGATCATGAGTCTATGGGATCTGGTGGATATTCTGCCATCAATCGTTCACCAAAGCCTGGTTTGTTTGATAGTATATGGTATAGGACAAACATTTCCGAACATAATTACATTCGCTAATAAAATACCCTTTCAGCGAAAACTAAATTCTCTCCTTGCACAGCACATAAAGTTTTATATCCGCTAGAGAGAGTAAAGATCCTCTCAACACTCACCTACTGTATCCCTCCGAGATCCTCCGGCCATTTACAACTGGAAGGTTATTAATCAGTCCTCGCCGCCCTCGCGTCCCGCGCGTCCCTCCCGGCCCTCCCGGCCCTCCGCGGCCTCACTCCATTAGCGATTACTCGTTTACATTACTCCCATTACTCCAACTGTTCAAACAACTTCTGAAATGCTATTGAGGCCCGAAAATAAAAGATAAATCTACGGAAATACGGTTAATATTTAATGTTGCTAAGTACAGAGATTAATTGAAGTTAAAGCCAACTTGGAATAAAATATTTATTTTCAACTTCAAAGCGGTATTGATTCAAATCAGATTATATTACCAAAGTTGCTTTAGGATTTATTTTAAGTTTGCTAGATTATATTACTTAAGTTAATTATATAATCTGTTGCTAACTTCACTGAAATTAGCAACAGATTTATCTGTTGAGGTTTAAATGTATTTATTTATTTATTCTTAATAACAAACACCTTTAGCTAAGGTTTACGATGAGCGGACTTAATACCTGGAGGCATTCTCTACCAGTTAGCCTTGGGGAATGGAGAGGACAATGAAGGCAAGTGCAAATTAGGTATTAAAAATAGAAACTATGTCCTGCTGGCTGATTTCGTCAGGAGATGTGCGGGAGTCAGATGCAGTGTCGGAAAAACGGACAACAGAAAGCCAGAAAAACCAACTAATTGAGTGTTACACAAATGTTCTCTTCCACTGGGATCGAACCCAAGACCCATAGCTCAACAATCGGGCACGCTAATAACCGTCCGTGCAAAACAATATTTTAGCGCGTGCCCGACTCACACTAGAACGGTATTCATTATTTGTTGTATTTTAGGATTTGCACTATGTACGTAGCTTAATCTAAAAAAAACTTGTCTAAAATAATTGAAAACATGTACTAGGATAACATATTTAAACGAACCAACACTACAGTAATAAAATACAGCCATAAGGCCACGTTTATATTACCTTCTTACGTCATATTGTGTGTTTTATATGTACATAAACCACTTGGTACCTCGTAAAGCATTTACATCCAAAGATGGCGCTTGACCGTATTAAAGAGAAAAATGCGTGCGGTGTGCATCCATTCATATTCGCCACACTTCTCTTGTAATTGTCAAATGAATTCACGAGGAGATTAAATGGGATCGTACCAGATTAGTCTCTTGTGTCACGTGTAATTGTTCTAAGTTATCGGTTGTGGGTGTTATGTGGCCGGCATATTACCACTTCAGCCTGTGGCACATATTAAGTGAATATAAGTTACTAAATTTTTAGTTAATTTTAAATGGACGTTTTACACGCGGTAGAGCCGAGCCGCGGCTTTTGCTACTGCACGAATGGGCCGGCTCTACCGGGTTGGTACCATGGCCTCGCAGAATACCGGCGTGAAGTAGTACTCTTGTGTTGTGCAGATGTACGCGGGCGACGGTAATCACTCGCCGTCAGGCGAACCGATTGCTCGTTTGCTGCCTTTCTCAAGATAAAAAAAAAAAAAAAACAAGGAGGTACAAATATCGATCCCATGCGGTATTCGAATCCGCAGCACCGCGGGCAGACGTCTAACCACTGCGCCGGAAGGGAAGGCGATTCAATAAAACGTCGCAACCTTGACAGTGAGACAGATAACAAGCACTACGCGATGCACACTACAACACAGTGTTATCAGCACAGGCGCGCGCACATGCGACAAACTGCACATTGCTAAGTCCGTACGTACACCGACACTTTATCAGTACGCCTAATTCAGGCGATCGATACACCTGTACCACCTACAAATATTAATGCACATGAGTACTGTGCACTTGCGCGCGCTGCCGCGTATCGTATAGCACAAGCATGAGGTGAAGTGTTGTACGGTGTAGTTCTACTAGGTGGTAGGCTCCATGTCTCGTTAGGAGTCCTCTGGGTAGCTACCACCCTCTTACCCATTTCCTGTTGCCAATCAGCAGTGCTACCACTGCTACTTTCTTCGATTGAAGTCGTTTGCAGGTGCTCATTTTTAATTCAATCAGTCCTTAATTTCATTCATTCATTAATCCACTCGTTGGGATATTGAAAGGAATATATACGTTCCTTAAGTATTTTTCAAGAATAAAATGTTTAACTTAAAAACTATTAAAACAATTGAAAAGAAAAAAGCTTTTTTGCATTTTGACACCAACCGTATAAATTCCGAAGTACCTATAAAATTTCAAGTCTCTATCTCATTTTCTTGTCGAGATAAAGTTAGTGGAAAAATTTACAATATAAATTATACAGATTGTATGCGACTACATTCAATTTAACCTGATATTCGAAGCTACGGGCAATCTATTGTATGTATAAGCAATTATATGTTTAATAACAGGATTTTTTATTAGTTATTATTTATTAATATCAATATATTTTAACGCAACTAGTGAACTAGGCCAACGAACCCAAGGTCGAAGACCTTATCGACCATCCGCGCCGGAGACCGTCTACACGCGTTCGAAGTATCTTCGATCGTTTATCAAAAAGGTCGCATCCGTGCTGTATAAAGATTTTAACAGAGAATTTGATAATAAATAGAAGAGACACCATTCGTGTTTCACATGACGGGTCTCGACGTGTCACAATGGCGACTGCCTTATTAAAGAGTGTGGTAGACGTTACTAGTGTCCTATCGTATGCCGATCCCGGACGACGCTTCACCTCCCCGTCGGGGCCCTCGGATCCCCTACCCCCGCCCCTCATCAGGGGACGCAGCGCTAAACAGCAGCAGCCATCGTCCCACCCTTTTTCAATTTGTGGGCCTCCGCTCTCGCAAGCCGCAAAGTCCTCCAGCAACGTGGATAGTTTTGAAGTCGGTATGTTTCTCCTTCCGAGATCAGAGTCCGACATAACCCGTTGGGGGGCCTCACGGCCAGCCCCCCATACCTCCTGTATACAAAGTATACAAAGCACTTTCCATACACGGAAAAAAAAAAAAAAGTTCTGCGTAACTAATGTTAAGGCGATGACGCTGATAATTACCAGGTTTTCTGATTGAAGGTCAATCGCAAAAAACGACGCAATAATTACAACGTATCTTTAAATGTTTTTATAAAAAAAATTTAAAGATACGCGCGTCTATACAGTTTACAGTTTGCACGCTCACTATAAATTAGACGTAGAACATGAAAAGCAGTAAGCTAACTTGGTGAAGGCGTACAATGTATCAATATATAACACAGACGCATAAACTCGCTCGTTAGAAGTCATCTGGAATACTGTAGTGTGGTATGGAAGGTTTACTATCCACGTAGAAAGAAACGAGCGCGTAGAAAAACGATTCCTTTATTACCTTACGTATACTAAAAGTAAATGTCGTAACCACTCTCTTACTTAAAATAACTTAAAAATGTTTCCATTAAAAACCACTTAGAAAAATTTCCGATATAGTGTTTCTCCACAAATCCATTCATGGTTTTATTGACATGCCGGACATGTTACGTCGCCAGCAAAATGCAGTGCCTCGTCAAAGCCGACATCAAAATCGTAAAACTTTTAGTTTTCCTTTGTCTAAAACGGTCCTTGAACAACGTGCACCGATGTACCGCGTGTGTTCCTCCTCTAATGCAGTGAGATTCGAGGTAAATGTTTCCGTGTATTTGTATATCTTTTTATTATTTAAGTTAATAAATATAAGTATGTATGCACGTGTCTATTTATAGGTTTACAATATTTTTTTCTCTTTAGTACTCTCTATTTTATCACCTACAAAGAGGTCCAGGTGGACCCCCAGGGTTCCACGGAAATTCGACGGGGGTCTAAGTTGGCGTGACAATAAATGGGGGTTCACAATTAGTAAGCGGGGATCCACGAAAATTTATTTACTTTCGATTGTGAATAACTAAAATGATGCTTGACTTCTTTCCTTCTGAATATTTTAAGAAGCTCAGCGACTGTTTCGAGTAATTTCGAAAAGAAAAGTAAAGTGAATCGATGTTAGTGTTTGCCAGTGTCAGAACAAGTTGTTAATTCGCGGTTGGAACTCGGCCGCAACGCAAATTTCCATAGTTAGATCTAATCTTCTTCTAATCTAAACAAAAAGTCTGGGAACCCCTAACCTACACCTACTTCACTTCATCTCAGCATCGTCCAAAGGTTGACGTGTAGAGAATGCTTCTGGCAATAAGACCGCCTATATAAATTATATTTTATATATATGGTCATGAAATGGTATGAACGTTGAACGCGATAGAGCCAAGCGGCGGCTTCCGCTACTGCCTGGGTTATACCCATATGCCAACCCGGGCGGAGAAGGAAGTCACCATCCGTATGCACGTCTAATTCTATTCAAAACCATCGATAATTTCAAGGGGAGGTGTCAGTTTGTTTTAGCTACACTGTGTCACAATTATGTCGTATACCGGCGTGAAGTAATTGCTCTGCGTCTCGCGTGCCTCTGTGACGACCTTTACATTACGTTCACTGAATATAGACACAGTGTAATCTAAACGTTACAATAGAGGCCAATGCGTTCACCTCAGTGTTGCCAGTTATTTATTGACAGTAGAAACTGTCAAGTAAATTATCTTATTAATTCCATAACATATTTTTAATTTAACCCATTCGTATAATTACCGTAATCACCACCTGGATGATTTCTAAATACCACCGGCAGTTGTCAACTGCCCGGGATAACAGCACTGTAGTGTCACACTTACATCTTTACCTTCGAATATCCGATGCAAGGTCGGAGGAAGATTCAGGATGCTGGGCGTCCGATAGATACGCAATTTAGTGCAAAGGGAGACAAAGCCCATGTTGCCGGAAACGTAAGCGACAAATGCAGAGGCACTAGCTCGTCCTTACCTTCCCATGCCCAATGTCAAGTTTATGCGATAAGATCGGAGGTAGTTAGATGCAGTGTCAGAGGGATACGGGACAGCAGAACGTGGTAGAGCCAAGCAGCGTCTTTTGCCGCTGCTCGAATGGGCCGGCTCGACCGGATCGTTACCGCGTCCTCGCACAATACCGGCGTGAAGTAGAGGCATCCTGTGCTTCTGTACTCCGTTCGGTGATTGCGTTAACTGGAGGCCCACTCCTTCCCCATCCCTCTCCTCATCCTCCCTCCCATCTCCTAAATATCCTTGAAGGCCGGCAATGCACCTGCAGCTTCTCTGGTGTAGCTGAGGTACGTGAGCGACGGTAATGACTTACCATCAGGTGAACCGCTTGCTCGTTTAGACCAGAAAATTATTAACTATTTTTAGCACAGATATTAGCTTCAGCTGGGATTCTGACACTACCAGTCTGGGACGCTAACCACTAAGCCACACGCCCATCAAAGAAGCACAATGACAATAGTAACATTTGATATCTTTAATATTTCGAATAAGCAATGCGAAATGCTGAATGTATTACTTCCACTCAGAAAATTTTTACACAGCAAGCCTGGTCAAAAAAAAAAGAAATCCTTTCAATGTTCAGTGTGGCAACACAGCAGTCATTCAGAAGAATAAAATATATATTAATCCCACTCAGAAGCTTGCTAAAACGTTATTAGGGATAGGGGATTAGGGGCTAATTGCAAAAGGCGAGCGCGGTCTTTACTTTTTAATAACGGTGAACCATTTAAAGATAATTTAAAGCTTTTCATAACACTTTCCTGAGAACGCGTTTTTTTAAATACCTTACGTATTTAAGGGGCAATTCCATCGCAGTAAATAGAAATGCCTTACATACAAGTCATTAGCGATTACAACAAAAAGCCAGAAAAGACGACCTTACATTAATTAATTTAAATACAATAATTGCTCAAATACATTTACTTATATATATATATATTTACCGAATCATGGTCTATCCGTCCAGCTGACCGAAAGAAGATCGAGGCCTTTGAGATGTGGTGTTGGCGAAGGATGCCGCGCATACCGTGGACTGCGAAAAGAACCAACAAGTCTATTCTCGACCAGCTAAAACTTAAAACAAGATAGTCCACTGGCTGTTACCGACCAGTGCTGGGGTACTTTGGTCATGTCGCCCGGAGACAACCCGACAGTTTGGACAAGTCGGTTGTTGAGGGGAAGATTGATGGTGAAAGACGACGGGGCCGTTCACCTATCCGTTGGTCCGACCAAATAAAAGACGTGACAGACCTCACTATACCGACGGCACCGAGACGAGCCGAAGATAGAGCAGGATGGAAAAACCTTGTCACCATCTCGGTGAAGGCTTTTCAAGAAAGCCACGACCTTCAGGAATGAAGAAAGCGATGAAAAAGAAATGTATATAGTTCTGAAAACTGTTACTTACGAGTAAAGTTCACTTATTTGCTTCTGGAAGTCAAGTGAACGATGATTTACATAATTGATGTCCCCTAACCGATTTCGAATATGGCGACAATTTCTGAATACTACCGGCAGTCGTCTACTCCGGCCAGGATAGCAGCAGTGTAGCGTCGCATGCTACACAGGTGCACGCACACCCACACATCTTTACCTTCCCATATCCGATGAAAGATCAGTGGAAGATTCAGGATGCAGCGCGTCAGATACATATGCAATTTAGTGCATAGGGAGAGAGGGAAAGCCGAAGTGCGACGATACATTGGCGGCCTCTCACACCAGCAGTACCCCGACTGAAGCCAGGATGGCGTCAGAGGTAGCTGGATTGGCGCAAATATTAGTTGGGCTGAAAAGTTCGCAAGCTGACACATAAATGGCGCTAGTAGTATTAAATTAATATGAATATAAAGTAATTTAATATGAATACCGAAAAGTGAAGTTGATTAAGATAGCTGATACCCTAAAGATATCGAAGGAACGTGCCGGTCATATCCCAGATGAATATTTGGATATGCGGAAGCTCTGTTCAAAGTGGGTGCCGCGTGAGCTCACAATCGGCCAAAAACAACAACGAATTGATGATTCTGAGCAGTGTTTTAAGCTGTTCAATCGTAATAAATCCAAATTTTTGCGTAGACATGTGACAGTGGATGAAACATGGCTCCATCATTTCACACCGGCGTCCAATCGACAGTCAGGCGAGTGAACTGCACGTGATGAACCGACTCCAAAGCGTGGAACGACGCAAAAGTCGGCTGGCAAGGTTATGGCATCAATATTTTGGGATGCGCATGGTATAATATTTATCGACTATCTTAAAAAACCATAAGCAGCGACTATTACGTAACGGTATTGGAGCGTTTGAAGGACAAAATCGGGGAAAAACGGCTCCATTTGAAGAAGAAGAAAGTGCTGTTTCATCAAGACAATGCACCGTGTCACAAATCAGAAAGAAAGAAAGAAAGAAGAAAGAAACATTTATTGCACAAATACGCCACTTGATAACAAAACAAACATTGCAACACATTTAATCAAACAGTTATTTACACAAACAATGTTTAACGTTGCCTCCTCTAGACGCATTGCGTGGCGCATGGGGCAAACAGACCACACACAGCTTAATGCTGCAGTTGAGACTACAGCGCTGGTTTTCAGTGGGCCTGTGTCGAGTGATGTACGGACATTCGTATACATACGGGGAAAGTTATTTTCAACTATATTGTACATAGCTTAAGAAGTATCAGTAACAATAATCAAATGAAAACTAACTTAACTAACTAATCAAGGATAAATAGACTTAATAAATACAGCTTTACAAAATTGTGTCTATGAGCTATGGGAGCTGTACTCTGTTCTGGAACTATACCACACTACACAATTATGGCATAATCGCAGTATGTAATAATTAAAATACAATTATCATATCAGTTACCATCCACCAGATATTTATTTTAGTACCTTCCTGCAATAGCCTCCTTGCCTGCACTCCCAGTCGCTGAGACTCTGTTCGTCAGTGTCGTATGTCTATAACCATTGAGGTACGTATCTTATACCATATTTTTTTGAGAAATAATAAGATGATTTTTATACTTTGTTTTGAATGATTTTAATGTTTTCAGACACCGAAGCGGTGGCGGCAGGTCATTCCAGCACTTGGAGGCAGCATACTTAAAACTACCACGGAAGGCGATGGTACGATGGTAGGGCACAGCGAGAGAATAGCTTGATGCACGAGTAATTTTTGATTGTACGTCGCGCGACCACACCAATTTTTGGAAAAGATACGGCGGCACATTGTATTTAATTAAGCCAAAGAGTAATGTTGCTAGGTGATGTTCTCGACGGTACTTCATTTTTAAAAATCAGTGAAAACGATGGCAAAATTCCATGAATTGGGCTTCGAATTGCTTCCGCCACCACCGTATTCTCCAGATTTGGCCCCCAGCGACTTATACCTGTTCTCGGACCTCAAGAGAATGCTCGCTGGACAGAAATTTAGCGCCGATGAAGAAGTAATCGCCGAAACTGAAGCCTATTTTGAGGCTGAAGACAAATCGTTCTATAAATATGGTATCGAAAAATTGTATGAACGAATTTTGAAGAATCAAATCAAATTCTATCAAAAAAAAAAAAGATTTTTTCTATGCTAGCCTATGAACTTTTCAGCCCAACGTTATACGTCTTTAAAGGAAGACTAAGTCCCTGCTCGGGGCGGTTTACTTTAATCTCTTACACATTTACCCCTTGGTACTACGCCACTAGAAGTAGGGCTTTATGGTAATTTTACAACAATCAATTATTTGATTCTAGATGTTGCAAATATAATTGTAATATTGATTAATATTTTATTTTGTACGTCGTAGAGCCGAGCGACGGCTTTTGCTGCTGCTCGAATGGGCCACGCGACAGGGACAGTACCTCAACCCATCCCCAAATATTCTTAAAGCCCCACAACGCATTTACAGCTCCTCTGGTGATGCTGATGTACGTGAGCTTCAATCAAGTGATTGTAAGTACCATCAGATGAGCCGAATACACGTTTGTTCACTTTTCCATAAAAAAAATTCAGTAATTTGTGGTATGCATAAATATTGGCCTTCCCTGGGCTTCGAACCTAGTACCTACGGCTTAACAATTACAACTTCTAACCCACGCAATGGTAATAATCTACTAGGAGCACATCGTCATCAAGAGATGATTTCAACAGTCACTTAACATTAGCTTTTGAAAGCCTAGTGATATATATGCAAGATGCATATACATATTTCGTGCGCCCAAACATATGGAAATCACGGACTTTGTAAACAACAGCGTTCTGTGTCGTTACACATCACAAACTTAATAATTCACACACAAACTGCATAATCAACCTTAGCACAATGCAATACGTTTCAAATATAAGCGATCGGTCGCAAATCGATATTGCCGGGCGCCCGACCGTCCAATCTAATGAGTCATTAGTGACATCATAATTCCGCGCACTAAAGATGGCCGCGATGGTCGGTACGATTTTCATGTAATGGTGTTCGTTGGTGGCTTAGTTATGGCGAATGTACATCGAATTCGCTCTATTATTCTATAAGGTTCGACCATGTGGGGGCGGCGTGAGAGGCATCCACCACACCCTACCTCATACCGTGGGTGTCCTAATTGTCCACTGAGGAAGAGACTAGAAAATCTCTTAACGTCTTTTTCTATCGGATTAGAGGTGGCAAACTTGCCACCAGCGGCTACTGCAGCTCATGGACAAGGTTAGAGATGCTGAGCACTGCAACACACACTCCCGAGAACTGAGATGGGATGCCACGTACTCTGTAATTACACCGGGACAATGTACCTCTCAAGCCGGAACACAACAGTTTGTTACGGAAATGGGTAAGATAGGATAAGGAGCTTATCACCTAGTAGTATCTTGGCGGTTCTGCAATCGCCAACCCATCTAACACGCGTGGCGATCACGCACAGTGCACAGCAGTGGATTATTTAGAAGTAGTTGTAGAAAAAAAAAATTTAACACTTTATTTGTGTTTAATAGCGCTTTAGTTTCAAAGAGCGAGCGACTTGGGTTCGGTCCCCGGTGCCGGCACCGCTAAAATTGGTAATAGCAATTTTGACGGTGAAGGAAAACATCGTGAGGAAACCAGCATATCTGAGAAATATTAAAACGGCACTGGAGCAACGTGGCGAGCCCTTCCTGGCTCCAAAACCCTATCAAGTATTTGAGAAGGAGGCCTTTGTCCAGCAGTAGGCACTTACAGGCTCCTACTTTATTGTCCTCTATAAGCACTGTCGTTATATTTAACTAAATAACAGGTGACCCAGTAACTATATTTATTTTTTTAAGTGCTCTTTGTGTCGGGATTACTAAAACAGATAACCAAAACTGAAATCTTTCGTAAAAAATCTACAATTACTTAAAGCAACGTACCATTTTATATCTCTCACTGGTTTACAATAGGTAATTTCCGACTTATGCTCTCGGTTGAAAGTGATCCGTAATTACAACCCAGATTTTTACCTGACCCAAATACTAGGGGCGCAGTTATCCGGGTCATCTCGGGGGCGGGATTGTGCCGCCGACGGAGGCCGGCCGACGTTGGCTTGGCTTAGTCAGTGGTTTGCGGAGAGATGTGGCGCCGACTGTGGGAATCGTAAATCAGACCTATGCTAAAGACGAGCGTGTGTCGAGGGGAAATGTGGCCATTTTCAGATTTAGTCCAATTATTCTACGTGGTAGAGCCAAGCGGCTTTTGCTACTTCTCGAATGGGCCGGCCCGACCGGGTTGGTACAACGGCCTCGCAGAATACCATCAGGTGAACCGCTTGCACGTTTGTCGCCTATCCCATGAAAAAAAAAATATGTTTAAAAATAAAAATTATTTGCTCCCACTAACGTATGACTCCCAGAAATGGGGTGGTCAGAGGTTTAGATATTTATTTAGTTGCTTCTGCACGATGAGACAGGTAGTGAGCCCGTCACCGTCGCGAGGTTCAGGTCAACGATACAAATCGTATGTAAAGTTTTGTAACGGTACGACACCAACCCCACCACACTGGTCGATCGAAATCGCATCTCCTGATTTGGGGGCAGATACGCTAACCACTTGGCTACTGTACGATATGGTTCGACTAGATGGTAGGCTTCTTCTATGGCCGTTAGTCGTCTGGGTAAGTACAACCCCCTTAGTCATTTCTACTGCTTATCAGTTTATGCGATAAGATCGGAGGTAGTCAGATGCAGTGTCAGAGACACGGGACAACGTGGTAGAGCCAAGCGGCGTCTGAATGAGCCGGCTCGCCCGGGTTGGTACTACGACCTCGCTGAATACCGGCGTGGTGTAGAGGCATCTTGTGCTTCTGCGTTTCGTTCGGTGAGTGAGGTAACCGGAGGCCCAATCCCCTCCCCATCCCCTACCTCAATCTCCCTCTCATCTCGCAAATACCCTTAAAAGCCGGTGACGACATTTGGCGGGATAATATCATCGCAAAAAATACCAGACTAAAATTAAGCAGGCCGATCACGGCCAGCAGCCTTGAAGGTGCGAGGTGTCTGGTGCTGGTGATCGCCAATCCGCTTCTTCTTCTTTCTGGTGCTCCCTCATCATGGGAGAGGCTTATGTTCCGCAGTGGACTATTTGTAGGCCAGTAAAGAAGGGTATCAAAGGTCCATGTACATAGGTACGGTGAAAATAAAGCAGTGCCTCGATTTTCACGCCTCTTTAATATACGAGTATACACGCTGGCAATCTATACTCTAAATGTTTAGAAACGAACCTACACTCTGCGCAATTCCGTTACGCTTAGAAATTTCTCGATTCATTGTCGTAATGGTAGGAACGTTTCCTGGTATTACATATAAATTTTGTTGCATACCCTACACAACGAGTCGGGACAGAACAAAGGAGAGTCTGATGTGCCTGCTCCGGTATACGCTGAGCCTACCTACACCCGAACACGTATACTGGCCCTTTATTGCGGTGGCCTATTTTAATTTTCCTAGTCTGTGGCACAGTTATGTTGTAAACTAGGTCTCTTGCTTTACGTATGTGAAGATTTTTAAGCGCAACTTAATACAATGGTTGCTTTTGTCCGCGTCTAATGTGAATCTTAGATATTAACTAAAGCGTAGTGCAAAACTGGGACATAATTTAAAAAAAAAAGATAAAATCCGACTGGAGCTGGCTTGAAGAAAGAAAAAAAGAAAGAACGATTTCTTTGGTACACATATACAAAATACATAGATTAAAAGTGAAAAGAAAAATTATCATAATAAAAATATAACATTTAACACAGTCAATAAAAATGAGTACTAAATAAATCTCCAACTCTGCGTAATGCTGCAGAGGATGCAGAGCTGATTTTCAGTTGGAGCCTCGTGACGTCACCGACAATGGAGGATACTGTGGCGTGGATGTAGTTGGAGGTTGTATGTAGTTTTTTGCGTGGTAGAGCCAAGCGGCGGCTTTAGCTGCTGCTCGAATGGGCCGGCTCGACCGGATTGATACCACGGCCTCGCAGAATACCGGCGTGAAGTAGAGGCATCTTGTGCTTCTGCGTTTCGTTCGGTGAGTGAGGTAACTGGAGGCCCACATCCCCTCCCTATTCATCTCCTCTTCCCTCCCATCTCCCAAATATCCTTAAAGACCGGCAAAGCACCTGCAGCATCTATGGTGTTGGAGATCTATATGGGCGACGGTAAGCACTTGCCATCAGGTGAACCGCTTGCTCATTTGCCATCTTTTCCATAAAAAATGTGGGAAACTTGTAAGGCCAATAGCCAGATTAGCCAATTAAGCGCCAATAGCCAAATGGACTGTGGTCCGGACTACGAAAAAAACGAAAAATGATGTCGTAAGTTCGAGCCCGCCATTCGACTATTGTCGTGAACCTCTCCTGATATAAGCTGTAGTGCTTAATTGGAGGGTTAACCGGAATATTACTAATGTTACTTAATAAGTAGCATTGCTAGTAATCTTTTTAAAAAAACAAAAAAAGGCGACGGGACAACAGTGTATATCTAATTCCGTGGGGATTTCAGTCGATCCGGCACTCATTGCCGATTGCAACATATCCTGTCACTGCCTTCAATGGTCCCTGGGTGACGTGCACCTTTGCCACCGCGTGACAAATAAATAGACGTATGTGCGGTGAAGGAAAACATCGTGAGGAAACATGAATGTCGGAGAAATAATAGAAATATTATTTCGAGGATATGTGAAGCCCGCCAATCCGTACGGGAGCTGCGTGGCAGGCCATTCCCGGCTCCTTAACCCTCTCTGGCACTTGCCCAGCTGTGGTCAGTTGCAGGCCTAACATACCCGATCCCTGTCTTCAGTGACAGGTAGATGAGAGCACCTATCCCCACGGTCACAGGGAATGGTTCGACAATGTCATATAGTAAGGCAATGGAAATCCTTGTTATCTACTTCAAGAATTTCAAGGCACAAAATTTATGATCTTGCGGACCAAAGAACTCGGTCGCTGGTTCATCATTAAATCGTAATCTTCTGCTCTGGGTGTCCTTGGATGTCATTATAGTCGACTTAGGGACAAATCTGGAAAATCTGGTACGCCAAACTATACGTTCTATCTCCTGGAGAGGTGTGAAGAGGGTTCAGTGGTCCGTCTGGTCGTGCCTAATGGAAATCATGATATACACAATGTTGTTACGCCATGTTTAATTACAGATCCCTGTTCTATCAAATTAAAAACATTACCAGATTACTAATTATACTGTTAAAAAGGATAACTCTGAAGAGTTTAAAGTTAATTGGGTTTAACAAGGTTAATTTTAGCATTTCATTATTTAAACCGCTATCCTGTTGTGTTACCGCACAGTGGTTTTTAGTGAGTAGGTCAGTAAATGTATTTATCATTATTTTCACAAATTCTCATGGAATCTTTGAGACCCAATAGACCTCATAAGTATTGAATTATTAATATATATCCTAGAGTTAAAATCAAAATGAAAAAAAAACGGTTGGGAGTGCAGTATTGCGGGAAGTCGATGCAGGTGTTTCAAATTACTACCTACGAGATCATCATCGTCATCATTTCAGCCTATCAGAAGTCCACTGCTGAACATAGGCCTCCCCCAAACATTGCCACGAAGCACGGTCCTGAGCCACCAGCATCCATCGACTTCCCACAACACTGCGCAGGTCGTCACTCCATCTTGTGGGGGGTCGTCCCACGCTAATTTTGCCTGTACGTGGCTGCCGCTCGAGAACCTTTTTCATTATTCATTCACGTGAAAATACTAAACGTTAGAGGCGGGAAAACTAAACGACTATGGAAATTACACTTCTTATTGTTTTGAACGTTAAAGACTCAAAGCCGTACAAATTGAATCTAACAAACAAAAAGACAACGAACAAAACAAAATCGAACATTAACGAAGTATATAAATGAAGCGAGTGTCGTGAATAGTCCGGTGATAATTAAACGAATCATTGTCTGTCTGCGGTCGAGCGGAGCCATTCGGAGCTTCAATTATATCATTCAACGACAAGCGGCCGTACATTTATCAGTTGCTTTAATTGTGTGATTATTAAATCAGACATTGGAAGCCGCGGTAGCTTCGCGGTCAAAGTGCTGGCTTTAATCGCACTGTGTGGTAAGTAAGTAAGTTGTTGATTGCATTCATTTTACCAAATGTTAGGCAGTGTAGGACAACGTCATGCGATCGGGAAGTAATATTTACACGTGTTGTTGATGTATGTTAAGTAAAAGCAGAAGGTAGCCCTAGTTAACTATGACATCTGAACGTCTAACACCTCGGTCACCCCGTGAACAGGGCTGCTGTAAAGCAATCGAAACGTCGGGAATATGAAATCATAATTAAATACGATACGATCCGTAAATAATAATTTCATTTCAAAAATAAATATATAATTTCGAGGAGGACAAGTGAAGCCGAATGTTCAAGGTGGTTTTGTACGTGGTGGAGCCAAGCCGCGGCTTTTGGTGGTGCTCGACCCGGGGTAGTACCGCGCCCTCGCTGCGTACCGGCGTGAACTAAAGCCAGCTTTTGCTTCTGCGTTTTGTTCGGTGAGTGAGGTAACCGGAGGCCCACTCCCTCCTCCCCGTATCCTCTCCTTATATTCCCTCTCATCCCTCAAATATCCTTCAAGGCCAGCATCGTACCTGCAGCTCTTCTAGTGTTGTAGATGTACGAGGGCGATGGTAATCACTTACCATCAGGTGAACCTATTGCTCGATTATAGGTTATTTTAAAGCCAACTTCAACGTACTTAACATTGGTGTACGACCAATGACGTGGATTAGAATCCCGGTGCCGGCACCTCTAATATTGTCAATTGCAATTTAAAGTCCTGAATCTAGCAAGTGCTTTGCGGTGAAGAGAAAAATCGTGAGGAAACCTGTATGTCTGAGAACTAATAAGACGTGTTATGCCGACGCCATGAGAAGTACGCCGACCTCCACTGAATCACTGGCATACTCTTTCCAGCTCTTAAACATATTAAGGCAATCACAAATATATCGATTATGCTTTTCCCTCCATTGCCTAATTACTGCATTTAAAGCAGGCATTAAAATATCTAATTATAATTCCATCGCATGTTAGTACGGGATTGTCGGCACAAACCGTTCAGGCTGATCTTGGCGCGCGGCCAGCGGTCAGTTCAGCCGCAAAGTGGAATAACTGCAAACTCTATTAGCAACAAAAGTGACAACTTGAACTAGAGATAGGCCTTACGCAATGCGTAGGGCAAAGAGCTGGTAACTTGCGTTGGGTTAATGTTTCCGTCCGTAGTCAACGTGGGTCCGTCCGAGATTATACCCACGGGACTCTCTTTTAAACGTGGTAGAGCCAAGCGGCGGCTTAAGCTGCTGCTCGAATGGGCCGGCTCGACCGGATTAATACCACGACCTCGCAGAATACCAGCGTGAAGTAGAGGCATCATGTGCTTCTGCGTTTCGTTCGGTGAGTGAGGTAACCGGAGGCCAACTCCCCCTCCCCATTCCACTTCTTATCCTCCCTCCCATCTCCCAAATACCCTAAAAGGCCGGCAACGCACCTGTAGCTCCTCTGATATTGCAGATGTATATGGGCGACGGTAATCACTTACCATTAGGTAAACCTCTTGCTCGTTTGCCGCCTTTCTCATAAAAAAAAACTCATGGGATGGGGGCAATAGATACTTACGCCGCTGATACGTAAGGCTAGTCGGCAACCGGTATAATGTCAAGAAATAACAATGTGAATCGCGTTGGCACTAGCTTTTGACGAAAGTGATGATGAAAATATTGTTCTACGTCCAAGATGGATACGCGAAACAGAAGAACACTTCGACACCCTTGATGATAAGGATTTTGTTACGAGATTTCGTCCCACGAAACCAACATTTCTGTCTGTATTGGAGTCGATTGAAGACATCGTCGGATTTCCTACAAATATGTAAGGCCCAAAACACACATGTTGTTCTTCCTCATGAAATATTCTGAATGCCACATTAAAACCCACTTGGAAGGTTAGAATATAAAAGCGAATACATGAGGGTTGCCAACCGTACTTTAATATATAGTATTGTTATGTATTTCGGAACTGAATACTGTTGTTAGACAGTATATGAACAAATATATGGTACGCAAAATTAAATTATTATATTTCTCTCGGATGGATCAATGTATTATCAATAGTTAACCAAAGTGAAATAAGAAACAAAGATACGCTAGTTATTTTTACTCTTTCCTTACAAAAAATCATTACACTACAACAATTTCAAGTCAATTATTTTGAAATAGTTATAAAAACTTATACCCGAAAAAAAAATGGCCACCCTGGAATACATAGACAAAAGCGGATTGCGAGCGAAAAGAAAAGATGCAATCATAGTGCTAACCATATTACACAAATAAATACAAAACAAATACAAGCACGTAAGTACAAGGCTGTACAGTGTGACCCGGATTTTGTTATTGAATTTTTTGCCAGATACGCGAGAGAACTGGCAACAAACTGACCAGCGACCAACAGCTAACGAACTACATTGTGCTCGATACACAAGCTCAGTTTTAAAATTGCGAAAAAATTCATACGAGTGGACAGAGTAAAAAGATTATATTCGTGCAGCCGACTATAGCGCTATATGCAGTAAATCTTCGAATGTTTTGCTACAAAAAAAAAGTCGCATGTAAGTACCTACAAGTATTAGTGCATCTAGTTAGTTCATTATGTGTACGACTGTACATAGAAATCTCTATAATTAGATAAGTGCGAAATATCTCTGTCCAATCACGAAACTTGCAAACAGTTAAAACATTTAGTAGACGTAGGACGTATTTTTTTTTTTACTACCATATTCTCGTACAATTTCATCTCATCATGATATTAAATATTTAACTTACTTTATTAACGTTTGTTCTTTGTTTTTTTTTTATTAATTTTTTTTTAAAAGCTGAAGCTATTCTTGTTTTTGTTTTGGCTCTAATTTTGTTTAGTTTCTCTTTTTCAAGATGGGTATTCTGCAATTTTGGGTTGTTACAATGATTTAAGAACTGTGTATCTTTTGTTTTTTACTAATAATGCTTTTTTTATGATTCTTGTCCGGTTGTTCGTGAAGTCAATGAAGGGCCCGACTGAAAAACAGTGCTGTGATATCACTGAGACGGGAACCTTTTTGACATCTCACAAAAAATATTTTTTTTATTGTTTATTTAATTTGTTTTTTATTTTGTGTTTACTTGTGTGATGTGTGTGAATAAATGTGTTTCTTTCTTTCTTTCTTCTTTCTTTAAACTATACTATATAATAAGAAACTAGAAACGGTATACTGTACAATCTTTAAATTTGGTAAGTAGGCACCGGTCAGGATGAAGGCATCCGCAAAGAATGTCCAAAGTCACACGTGGGTCATCATAAAGTAAGTTGGTGGACACGTCCGCGCTTCGGCGCGTCTAGCCAAAACAATGTGGGAGAGGACGTTATTTCTCCTGAAAAGGGGCTGCCAACGGCGGCCGGTGCTGGTGGGGCCGAGGTTGTGCACAAAAGCTTTCCCGTGGCCCTGCCGATAGCCGGCGAAATTTGGTAAGTAGGAACCTGACAGGGAGACGGCACCCGCTAAGAAAGGATTTTGTTCGAAAAACCGCTTCTCTATGGTTGGGGTTAGAAGGCAATTTGACAGAAGCTCTGCTTTTGCATACGCTTAAACAATGGAATACCTGTATAAGCGCTTGTTTAAAAACAACCCTAAGTGGAGGTCCCGCAAGAGTTTTTCGAAAGCTTAAGTACAGTTTGGTACGGTAGCTTGGACACTAAGACAGCGACAGGCTCACCACCTGTCATGTTGTCCCAAATAAGCTCTGGTTAAAAAGTTGAAAGAAGTACTAAGATGTCAAGATCTGTGACCACACCAGGGAGTAATGGGTATACGATCGAAAGAGCTTTTTTTTTTTTTGTCATTTCCCTACGCCTACATTTGGTCATATAAAGCAAATTTATTCGCATAATTTGGCAACACACTAGACATATATTCGGAGTGGTACACTTGTTATGCTCAACCGGTAGTCGGAGAGCGGCGCCCGGGCGTTCACTTGTTATCGAACCTCTGTTTCTCTTAAATCGGCGGCGTTAAACTGTGATCAATACTAGCCTGAATTATCTCCATTTTCATACACATCTCATATCGTGCAATAAACTAACGTCTAATCGATATTACTTGGAAAATAATAAAGACATATCTCATCATGAATAAAGCTAAGGTTCTATGTTATTTGTGATGTGTTCTGGCCCGTTTAAGCCACGACGTCATCTTGCGTTTTACGCAAGACGGCAACATGGACGAAAGAAACCATCTTTTTCTAGGAATGCCAACCTTACCTTCACGCGGTGCAGCCCTGCTGTGGCTGACCGACGAGCCTCTGACAATCCACCCGAACTTGCCTAGCCTAAACCCCAAAGGCTAGTGGGAGCAAAGCCCGCTTGTCCAGCGTGATAAGTATGAGCCAACCTTTCAAGAAACACATGCCGGCTTTTGCTAGTGCTTTTTTTGAGAGGCTTATGTTCAGCGATGGGCTAAGCAGCTATACACTAATGAAGAAGACTATGTTATGGTGCCTTAAGTAAGCAAACACTCGACGACGCTTTCTCAAAAGCCTCAGGGTTAAAATCGAAATTGTCGCTGCAGTCCTAGAGACACGGAGTCTGTTATATTAACCCCAATACATAACGCAAAAAGTCAAGACAGTGAAAACCGCGCAAATAGAACTCCGTCGCGGCTTGAGAGACTCGCGCGCCCAAATGACCGACACCGATCATGTAACAGGATTAAAGCCAAAAAATCATCTACCCCTAAGCCTAGACAACCGCCCGCAAGCTTTGGACTTTCAGCTGGTACAACCCCGTTATACACTCAGCATTGCCGCAGGGTCTCACGCATCGCTGACCTTAAAATCAGTTATTTCTTAACGCGTTGTAAACAGCAATTAATCAATAAAACTTCGTATTACATCTATGGTAGAACAACTTCAATACGACGTGAATTCATATGTATATATTTTTAATGGTAAAGGGGGGCTAACCATGAGACCTGATGGGAAGTTATTACCGTCGCCCACGGGCATCTGAAACGCTAAAGGAGCTTAAGGTGCGTTGTCGACCTTTAAGAATATTTGGGAGATGGAAGGGGTGATGAGGAGTTGTGGGAAGTGTGTGGGTCGCCTGGTACTTCACACACCGAACGAAACGCAGAAGCACATGATGCCTCTACTTCATGCCGGCCCATACGAGCAGCTCCACCTGTATTCGAGACGTCAGTGTGATACAAACATACGTAAGTACTTACTAACGTACACTATACATGTTTGTAGCAAAACTTTACTCGCGAAACTAAACAAAATTCTGATAGTTTTCAAACACAAAACATGTTATATCATCATCATCATCATCAATTCAGCCTATCACAAGTCCACTGCTGAACATAGGCCTCCCCCAAAGATTGCCACGAGGCTCGGTCCTGAGCCATCTGCATCCATCGACTTCCCGCAACACTGCGCAGGTCGTCACTCCATCTTGTAAACATATTAAATTCGAAATATGTTTCGTATTGAATGTACAATTTGGAACTTCAGCTTAAACGTTATAGCTAAAATATGTTCTATTAAAATTTTAAAACCTGATTAGTAGAAATAAAAGCGAATTAAAAGATTATCATTGTCTATGGTCCCATCGAGAATTTATCCATGAAGACATTTCAGTTGAAAAGTGACTAATTTATGAAATTATATGCGCTCGGAAATTTGTAAGCGGCTGGCGCCAAGGAATTGTCCCCTCTTATTAAAGCGTGTATGTTCTTCGAATAAATTTAATCGTCTCATGTGTATCCATTAAACACGGTTAAATGAACAGAAATTCATATGAAAATTATTTATTCTTTGATTTATTAAATTCAAATGTAGTTTGTCGAACGGCATTTAATTTACAAAGTAGTAACACCAATTCCCAATGAGGTACTTGTGACTTAATGATTTTGCAATGAACTATCGCTTTGTAAGTTATAAATCTTATAATAGTTGACTGTGTCGTGGTAGCCTAGTGGTCAGGAAGCTCGTTTTATTTTCACGGGGGCGCAAGTGGCCTGGATTCGATCCGCTAAAATTTTTAATAGCAAAGTGCGTGAGGAAACCTGCATGTCTGAGAAACAATAAAAAAAATATTATTTCGAGGAGGACATGTAAAGTCCGCCAACCCGCACTGTACACTTCGTGACAGACCCTTCCCAGCTCCAAGACCCTCTCTGATATTTGAGCAGGAGGCCTTTGCACTGCTTTGGCCGTTTACAGGCTTTGCTTCTTTGTTTACTTTATAATTCTAGTCGTATTTAATCAATAGAAAGTCTATTGATAACATACGTGAAAGGGTTAAAACGAAATTAAAAGAGCTGCTCAAACGTAATAATTTTCCCACTTCCAAAATACCTAGAAATGATTAACGAATAAACAATTCTTTTATACTTTTGTACACTACTAGTAACCGACCGCGGTTTCGCCCGTGTCACACAACGGAACTCGTTACCATGATATAATGTATCTATCTATCTATCTAACTAACACGATCTAAGTATCTCTAAATTTCATTTAAATTCATTCGCTTAGGCGTGATCGAGCGACAAAACGGCAAACTATTTGTTAACTATAACTACTAAATACTAACTAAATTGTAATATCTAAATTTCATATTTAGATATTACAATATTACCTAACCATTTGCGATATTAGAAGAATTATTTACGTGTACATCAGTAAAAAAATTAACTTGCAAACATTGTACATGCACAACTAACACAGTTTGTCTACGTATATAACTAAGGTAATAACACCACTAGGAATTTGTTAGAAACTAGAAATTCTAATTGCGACCACAAATTCTAATTAAAGAAAAACTAAGTTGTTTTTTTTTTATTACGTGCTACAATTACAAAGAAGGGAGGTTTGCGGCCCCTCCCTCGTTATCCGTGTTTAAATTTTATTTTTCCTTATTCAGAAACGTCTCGAGTCCCGGGGGCTTTTTTTTATACGTATCCGGGACTTTATTAAGGTAAAATAGAACGAGAATCTTCTTTCGCCAATTTTAGGTTAGAAGTGATTTATGAAATGTCATATTAATTCACGTAATCCTAATGGCTATGAGAATTATAAAACCGCAAAATTAACCAAAAAATCTTCCTAAGTATATTTTTTTATTTTAATGGCTTTCCGGTCTTACGTCTTCATTGAATACCAATGTATTAATACAAATTATAGTATACTAACGAGTATTTGGCAATCTTCCGTAGCTGGGATGTCATCTCCTGCTGGATTTATCCAGTAAAGATCTGTTGTCTAACTGTGTTGTCTTAGAAACGCTGATGCAATGATGATATGAGAATTTTTTCTACTTATGTGCCAATTCCCTAAGTAGTTACTAAAGTAACAAATTGAAATGAAAGAGATATCTTTAAAAGATGCTTGATAATTGATATGTAATATCATGTTAAAAAAAAAGTAAGTCTGATAATGTCCACTGTCGGGCAAAGGTCTCCACTGAAACATATATAATTTTGGAGCCGAGGTATTGTAGTGAGCAAGGTGCACGCATTAATTTCATAAATATAGTTTCGGAACCTCTGAAATTGTTAAATTTTAAGTGCACGTGGTGCGGTGAAGATACATCGTGTGGAAATAGGCTGGTCTAATAATATAAAAAAACATAATTTTCGGTGGAAATTTCATACGCCGCCATCCTCGGTTTCAAAGTTATTTTATTATTCGACAATCAGTGCTACCAACTGAGTCAAAAAAAGCAAAAAGTCGCGTTTCTTTTTTCTTTTTTTTTGTCTATAACTTCAAAACAGTACACAATATTAACGCCGTTAACCACATATTAAATACAAATAACAAAAAAAGACAAAATGGTGATGTAAATTGTTTAAATGGCGTTGAGCCATTAAAAGTTTTTCTTGATAAATCATCGTGAAACGATTACCAAGTTCGGGGAGGCGTTGGCACAAATTCATTTTGTCAGGATTAGAAAGGTGCGGGGTGGGCAATCTTGATATAGGTAATTTATTATAATGTTTAAAAGATTTAGTTTGAACTGGAAAAAAGGATGAAAACAAAATTCATAAGAAATGTGTAAGTACACTTCTTTTTCATAACCCTATTTAAGACTACGGCTATTCATACGCCTCTTCAAGAAAGAGCCAGAAATCCAGCACACACTTCTTACATTGTTTGCCCTTAATCAGGCAGTCTGGTTGGCCAGCGCAGTCAATTGTTAAAAGTTGTTTACTTTTATAAACGTTAAAATCTACACCAGTTTGCAAAACAGGACCTTCTCAGAGAAGAACCGGTAAGAAACTCGCGGGTCTTTATTATTAATGCAACACAATATGGTAATTACAATATACCAGTGTGTAGTGGAAGCGCAGACTGAGAATTATTTTCACATTAATCTATTTTATGGTAGACGTTTTATTAACAAGTTTCTTAATATTTATGTCAGATTCTGCACTACATGTTTAGAGATGTTGTTGTCAAACTATATGCCTTTACTTCTAAAAGACTTTCTAGTTTTAGCCAATCTATATTTAGGAACCTCCAGCGTATCGACGAATTCTTCAAGAGACAGCTCTTTTTTTTATTAAGAAATTTATTCGTACGAACATAACGTATTCGAAGATCTCGCACTAGTGATGCTGCACCCAATTACTCACCTATGATGTTTGTGTTCGGCAAATCCATCGGAATTTATAATATATATATAAATTTTTATTACTAATTGCCAACGTTAAACGTTCACCAGCGCATCATTTTTTTGCCAGCAGGGTGAACTACGTGCAGGTGAGGTTTACATTTGGAGAAAAATATATTATATGTCCATTTACACATCCTAGTGCAAAAGGCGACCGTCGCCGGAAATCAGGAATAAGTTTTTTTTTTATAGGAAAGGCGGCAAACGAGCGAGCGGTTCACCAGAGGTGCTGCAGGTGCGTTGCCGGCCTTTAAGGATATTTGGGAGATGGAAGGGAGGAGGATGAGGGGGATGGGGAGGGGAAGTCGGTCTCCGGATACCTCACTCACCAAATGAAACGCAGAAGCATAATATGCTTCTACTTCACCCCGGTATTCTGCGAGGTAGTGGTACCAAACCGGTCGAGTCGGCCCATTCGAGCAGCAGTAAAAGCCGCTTGGCGGCTTGGCTTGGCTCTACCACGTTTAAAAGTACATAAATATATTTTATTTCCACTGATCCCTTTGAATGACATACTTACAAAACTATGTTAGTATTAGTTTATTTTTTATTTTATTGTTTTTAATTGGACCATGTACAGACCGCCACACCTGCGGTTCATTGTTTAACACATATCCAAGCATTGCTAAGATATTTTTTATGTACTTTTTCCGGATGACTACCCTTCGGCGACGGTCACCGCTCGGACTGTCCGGTAATATTTGATTATAGCTCCTGTTTATTTTAAATACAAATTAGGAACCGTGGAAGCGCAGAGGGGGAGGGGGTCAATCGCCTCCCGATTTCACACGATCGGGTTGGATCTTCAATGCTGGCTGCACTTGGATTGTTTATGGCAAGTTTAAGTGCTGTATAACGTATGCGCGCGGTAAAAGTAAACATCGTGAGTAAACAACGCCTGTCACAAAAATGAAAATATCCCTGCTCGTGTCCGAACAATAGAATTTCAATCGTTTCAACATCACGCGACATATTTCGACGACATTCGGAATCCTCCGTGACCCTAATGAAGCAACATAATGGACATGAATGACTACGACTTTAAAATATACGACTATAGAATATACTCGTATATGAAAGGATTGTAGAATCCTTTAAATAACGAATGGGGACCCAACGATGAAACGATATGTGGTTTACTCTATTCTCTGGGGCACCAATTTTACAAATCGAAATTGACCTTCGAAATTAAACCCTTTTAATGTTCGGTAATTTCAATAAATTTTATTTTATTTTGATTAAGTTGAAGCACACATAGAAATAACATTAAACATACCTCAGAGGAAAAGTTATAACATTCTATATAGTCGCTGAATTGTGGATTGGAATGTAAAATTTGAATCGTAAATAAAATAAACAACACTATTTTTTGAAAAATCGATCTAGAGCTCAACTAAATTAATTGGAACTACGGTTGTTTCGGCTATTAAGTTTACTTCAGCCCCGTCATAGGCAATTTAAAGTAACAAAGGAAACAATTGTAAGTTTATCTCAATATATTAATTATTTATTCATTTTGGTTGCTACCTTATAAATTTTGTTGACGATTTCTTTTCGCGTATGCCAACATATTTTTTTTTAAATAAAAACCGATTTTGAAACAAACGCAAAAAGCAAAGGCATCATTGTGTGTAGCATTATCTTATCTCTTATCAGTTCAATATGATCGCTACCCGCCGCCTACAGGTCTCCGCGTGGTTTATTCAACTAATAAACAAAACAGTGAAATATGAATATTGCTAAATGTTTGAAATAAATAGCCTTCAGCACATTAACTCATCATGTTAACAGTTTGCACGGTCACGGACGTATTCTGACGTAAGCGTGGTACTGCAAGAGCCTTCTATTTTATTACAAAACACGTTCTGATTTACAGAATCGCATCGTATCGAGAATGATATAATAGAGGCGAGATCGTTGGCCGCGCCAATGTTTTGATTCGTGCAGATGCCGCGGTGACGGGCTTAGTTTACACAACATTGTGCACGCGGGCGCGGGCGCGATGACACCAGTTTCATAAATACGTGACGGCCGTTCGAGCATGAAACGCCCCACCACAGCCCTGCCCATTCGCGACGGCTATCAGCCGGCCACGCACGATAAACACTCACCTTTTTGACCTGGAAGTGATCGGGACGCAGCGTCTCCTGGATCTCCTGCTCGATGCCGCGCGGCGCAGCCTGCACCGAGCTGCGGAACCCGTCCAGCACACCCTTGAAAGTGAACTTCTTCATCGCGCACCGCGGATATGTCGCGGATCCTTTGTCCGAGCGCCGGCCGCGGCTACATCACAGCCGTCCGCGGCGGACAGCGAGCCGGTTCTGGCAGACTGGCAGAGTGAGCGCGAGTTCGCGTCGCCGTCAGTGCGCAGGCCGGCGCTTCCGCCGCCACGCGCGCGCTACGCTGCGATCGACGGCTTGCGAGGCACCGCCTCCGGAATGTACGGCAATGCGGTCTCGCCCGCGATCGATACACGCCACGCTGCGACACACGCGCACTCCGCTCCACGCGCGCTCTCGCAGAGACGCTCGCCGACTGGCCTGAAAGAGCTCGAAGCGCCCGATCGATGCTATCACACGTGTCACAGAAAGAGATGAGCGCACATTACGCACGAAGGTTTATAATATTATAGCCGCGCCTTGCCGAGGAAAATACAGCTGATATGACGTGCCGATCGGTGCCCACAGGTGGCGCTCTGCGTACCTACGTGACTTGTCATTGTGAGTTTTCACTTGAACTGTCACTGTCAGTGCTGTCTACTGTCACAACATCGAAAATAGTTTATTTAAAAAAGCTAACTTTCACGGAAAAGGTTTTTTGGAGAAATGTCGTTCAAAACAGTTGTTAAAAGCTTCCGGACATTAAGCTACGTAGGGAGTTATAAAAAAATACGAGACCGATCTTACAAGTAAGTGTAGTTTACCAAAACACTTATCTTTGTTTACGATTTAACTTTGTAACTTCGTCTTTAAAAAATATTTATAATGTTAACTTATTTTGCTATTACTCTCATCAGCACATTTTCTATATATATCGTAATTTCTTCCTTGAGAACAAAAATAGCTAAACATGATAGTGTATCGGATTAAGATAAACGATTGACACACTTTAATCAATCTGTGTTAGATTCAGATCCACTTTAGTTGTTTATTAAAAAACATATTTTGCACAAAGGTTTTCATTGTGATCCTTCTAGTGCCATAACAATAGAATTTCAATTTATTTAACACATCAAGTCATATTGAAGATAAAGTTACTGTTATGAATATGCTATCACTAGACCATAATACCAAATGTGTATTAAAACACTGATGAAGTACAACATAGTGAACAGTAGATTAGATAATGGTATATAGATCTTCATCTGGTATATGCAGATGTAGATCTCACCTCCAGAGATCATACTGTACCCTAACATAATGTATTATTTGTATGTTTTTATCCTAATAAATAGGTTTTGTTGTGCTTCATTTGGGTATAATTAATACCTCGTAACCTAACCTCGCCTGGATATGGAGCATCCTGCTAGATAAAAAAGGAGGTTCTGGTGACCGACTGATCCTGTAAAATGTTTCTGAATTTACCAAACTCAAATCCCACAGACTGGCTATATGGAGGAGTATCACTAGTTTGAGAGTACTGGTACTGCACTCAACAAAGCCTAGAATGAAATGAATGAAAATACTCTCTCTTCGATATAATGAAGATATTTTAGTTTGTCAAATGTGAAAAGACTATGGTCAAGTCCAAGAAATGGAAAATCTTACTGGCGCTTTCATTACATTAACATAATACAATTAATTAAGGATTTAATAATAATGCTATATTAAATAGCAAAATTCTTTTTCGCAAATGACCATCATGAGTTTCTGAAAGACTATTTCTATAAATTTGGTAGATTAAAACAAAGTATTGACGTATAAAATTTTGGTTTGAACTTTTTATTTTTTATTTAGTGAGAATTGGTGCTAGAAAATCACTTATTATGATATTTTACTTTTATGTAGCTGTCTGTATTGAATAAAAATAAATAAAATCTTATAAGAATTTATAAGCGGTGTCAGAAACAACATATACTACTACTTTTACTATTGCACATCTTTTTTTTTTAAAATGTATGTTATCAGCCTGTACAAGATCACTGCTGCCAACTAGGTCCTGAGCAGATAGGTTGGTAATCACAGCTGTGCCCTCGCACTACTGTGATTAATACCATTTTGCAAAAAGATGCCATTCTCCATCACTTATTTGTGTAATTTGGGTTAGACAAATTTGGATGCATTTTCCTCCATCAGTCAGTCAGCCTTGATAGCAGGATGCTCAGCATTCGGTGACCATTGCAAAAAACTGGCATATTCCCCTGTGATAAATTGAATGATTATTTTAGTAAATGAAAGACCTGTTGTTGCACTTTCAAGATACTGTATGGAAATTGTTTTTTTTTAGTATTTATTAAATGAAAATATAATTTTTTTTTATTGTCAGGTTTTATTGTGCAGCAATATTCGGTGCAGGGTACATAGCATATAGTGAAATGAAACATAACAAGGCAGAGATGAAAGAAATAATTCAACTTAAAAATTACATGGCTGAACCCGTCACACCACTTTCTCAGTTAGAAAAAACCAAGATGATATGAAAACACAGATGGAACTGCTGATAATGAGGATTCAGGCCGAGTTCTGTAGGGCCCTTGAGAAGGAAGAAGACCAGGTTAGGTTAATTTTTTTTATTATTATCTGCGCAGGTGATATTATAAGGCGAGTGTACATGCAAATGCAAGAAAGTTGAAAGAAACGTATTTTTATGCGAAAGACGGCAAGAGTGTAATCGGCTGACCTGATGGTACGTGAACACCAGAGGTGCTGCAGGTGCGTTGCCGGCCTTTAAGGGTATTTGGGGGATGGGAGGAAGGATGAGGAGGGGGGTGGGCAGGGGGAGTGGGCCTCCGGTTACCTCACTAATCGAACGAAACGCAGAAGCACATGATGCCTCTACTTCACGCCGGTATTCTGTTAGGCCGTGGTACCAACACGCTCGTGACGGCCCATTTGAGCAGCGGCAAAAGTTGGCGCTTGGATCTAACACGCACGAAACTTAGCTTTACCTTCTCATATCCGACGTAGCCCTTATGTGATATAATTGGAGAAAGAGTCAGTTGCAGTGTCTGAGATACTGGACACAGCACAATACAACCATACCTAAAAACTAATCATTGTTCTACTGCACGACTAATGGCTCCGGCGTCCGGGCTACTGTTGGACTCCCAAGTCCCATGCCTCAGCAGCCAAGTACGGTGTATCCAGTAGTCGCAGTGTCGCATGTTTCTGTACATAAGTTTATTTGTTGTAAAGTCAAAATGAAAGGCCCGCAATGAAAGACTTCGTCTTGATTTCGTAAGTCATCACCGGCAACACCCACTGGTTGTATACTTTGTCAGCTATACGTACTCGTACAACTTCGCTGCTTATTTGTACCAACAACAACCGTTATTCGTGTGATGTGGACGTTAGACAGGACCTTCGTCTTATCCATGTACATCTTAAGACCAGCCTGTTTGGAGGCACTCTCTGTGTCTCCCAATAGTGTCTGTTGGGTGGGGACCCCGTCGTAAACCTTTCTGTATTTGGATTGGTTTTTTACTCTGAATACTGATACTCGGATAGACAGTACTAACACCTCAGCATGTCTATATACCGGAAGTCTATCTGGTACCATTGAAGAGACTGAAGCACCGCCCTAATTTGGACTGAATCGAAGGCTTGCTCATAGCTCACATACGCCAGACATAATAGTTAATTGTACTCTACGGTCTTCTGTACAATGAAGAGTATGTGTGTGGTCTATGATACTATAGCCTTTTCGGAAGCCGGCTCGTTTGAGAGAGGCTGGAAGTCGTCAAGTCTGTTTAATAGACGATTCGAGGTGACTCTCAAAAACAGCACGTAGATCCGGCTTTTTAGCGATATCGATCTATACTTCTTCAACAGACAGTATGACTTTTATAAACAGTAATACAGTATGATGTATCAGATATGCATAGTCAATATACAAAGTAATGATTAAGTATGTATATATGAATTCACGCCTTGTTCCCAACGGGGTAAGCAGAGACAATCTTCTTCCACTTGCTACGGTCCTGACATACGTCTTTCGCTTCTTCCACTTTCATCAACCTTCGCATGCATGCTCGTTGGTTTAGAGTACTCTTTACCTGGCCTTTTTTTCAGAACGTCCCCGATTTGATCGTGAAATGTTCGCCTAGGTCTTCCTCTCCCGTCTCTACCATTTACACTCGCCTCATATATTTGTTTCGTCAACCTGCTTTCATTCATCCTCTCCACATGTCCAAACCAGCTCAGCATCCCTTTCTCAATTCGTGTCACTACATCGTCTTTCACGCCAATAATTAAGTCCCTAAATGTTACATTTACATTCATTTTCATTACATACAGCAAGCATGGAAAGGTCTTTCGAGTAGGAAACAAATAATCATAATTAAAACCCCACTGACGGGGGAAGAAACCGGCGAATAAAGTGTCCGTAATTTTTTTTTTTTTTATAATACAATATTAAAATCAACGATATTATACGTACGTCTCTATCTGTCTCTTTTTTACTACCAATAATTAAGACATGCCGTCCTTGTCATCTAATATAGTGTGCCTAGTGTGTGCGTTAGTGTGCCATTTGCGAAGGTCATGTGGGTAACCTTTTTACATATAATATCATTGCCAGCCGTTGTATAAGAAAAAGCCTGTAATGCCATGTAAATCCATGTATATTCTATATTTATTAACTGCTTAACATCACTACGCTTGTCTGAACTTCAGTATTTGCTAACGAATTTACCGCAACAGTTGGTCGTGGTGCATAGTTTCTCAGCCGGCCGCTATGCCCCGCGGAGATTCACTAAGTACTAGTAGAGCACTCCTCTCAGTTCTGAAGTTTTCGTTTTTTTTTTTTTGGTGGATGGAAAATTATTTAATCATACCCGTTGTTGGCCGGGAGGCCTGCCAACGGGTTATGTCGGACTCGGATCTCGGAAGGAGAAACATACCGACTAAAAACCCATCCACGTTGCTGTTGGCCCGGAGGCCTTTACAGCTTCGTCTAAAGAGACTTGCGGGGACAGAGGCCCGCAAGTTTAACGAAGGTCCAATCTTAAGGGGGGGGGGGGGGCTAGGCGATCAGAGGGCCCCGACAGGAGGTAGGTGACCTCATCTGGGACCGCCTTGATGTGTGGCTTAGCAACGACCTCTGCCTCGAGTGAATCTCTGGCGGGTCGTGAAGTGATGGCGACGAAGTCTATCTCGCTGTGTTAGCCGTAGGACCTGGCTAGTGTGGGTGATTGTGCTACTGGTGTTGTGCGGGTGATTGATCATTGTGATTTTATCATCATCGCCTGTGATGACATTTGACGTTTCAGTAACTTTAACGTATTGACTTTCACCTACAAGATATGTTTTCCCTTGTAGGCATGGGACGACGAGAAAACCGCCGACGAATATGATTTCGACAACGATAAATTCCTGCCATCACCGGTACGAACTTCACACTTGTCTAGACTTTAAGCATCTCTGTAATTAGCAACGATGATGTCTTCTTGGTCCTCAATAGATTGTAAAAAAACGATGTTTGCCAGAGGCTTCTTATATCGAAGATAAAAAAAAACATTATTTTTATTTTGGGTCTGTGTGTCCTGTCTATTACTGTGTCTCTGCCTCCCAGGATATGCGAAGGTGAGAACGAGCAATGTTCAATTTTATGTATCCCGCGTAGTTGGAATCTTTTTGAAGTAATCATCATATCTGTGCACGTGGTAGAGCCGAGCGGCGGCTTTTGTTGCTGCTCGAACGGGCCGGCTCGACCGGGTTGGCGCCATGATCTCGCAGAATACCGGCGTGAAGTAGAGGCATCTAGTGCATCTGCGTTTCGTTCGATGAGTGAGGTAACCGGAGACCCACTCCCCCTCCCTATCCCCCATCCTCGTCCTCCCTCCCATCTCCCAAATACTTAAAAGGCCGGTGAGTGAAATCCTCCTCTCCATCCCCCATCCTCATCCTCACTCCAACCCATCTCCCAAATACCTTTAATGGCCGACAACGCACCTGCGGCACCTCTGGTGTTGCAGATGTACGCGGGCGACGGTAATCACTTACCATCAGGTGAACCGCTTGCTTGTTTGCAGCCTTTTACATGAAAAAAAAATGTCATCGAAATTTTTCTCATTCACCTAAAAAGAGCCCAAAGGCAACGTCGTATTTCAACTTAGATAGACAGATAATTTATCTGGAGAAAATATTTAGACGTTCTCTAAATTCTCAGTTAACGTAACGCAGGGAACTTCATCCGAAAGTCCCACAGAGTAATGATGAGGAGCGGCACCACTAGTACGCGGGTAGCGGCTCTGCGCTCACCGATTCGCTTACCCTGCGTGGAGAATATAGGCAAACCTTTCAAGGAATGCATGCTCGTTTTCACTGGTGATTTCTTGGAAAGGCCTTCGTTGGTAGAGAAGTTCTGGAGTGACCGAAGGTTAAAGATATAAAATACATTGAAGCAATTAAAATAAGAAGTCTAGGTATGATTCCAGGAGTCAAAGTTCAAAGTGGACAGGTGGACAAGGAAGGAGGGGGGCGGGGGGATCACCTGCGTGCTGCAAGACGGACGAGTGTTCGAGAAGGCCGGGGTCAACATATCCGTGGTGTCCGGTACCCTACCCCCGGCAGCTGTGCAGCAAATGAGGAGCAGGTAAAATACAAGCGAAGTAGCACCCTTCAAATGTACCACCGCTGGGTATTGGCCTCCTCTAAATATTTTAAAGTGTATTTGAAGCCAGAATGTTTCCGCCACGCTGCTCCAGTGCGTGATGGCGGACTTAACATATCTACAAAATAATATTTTTTTTATTTCACAGATATACATGTTTCATCACGTTGTTTTCCTTCACCGCCGAGAACATGGTAAAACGCGGAACATCACCGTTATGTAACTTTGGTGGTAATCATAACAGCGCTCGGTTTCAATTTAAAGTTATAACAGACTCGACTGTTGGCACCGTAGAGACTTGTCTGGTATACTCGGAAACAATATTCTATTACACTAGACAAGTCTTTGTTGAACCGAACGCTATTCTTAAGTTCTTTCTGAAATACTTGACCGATCGAAGTCATATTCACACAATATATTTGTGTTGACGAGACCATAGTTCATGGTTATATGTTCATGCTAGAAGCCGATAGGTGGCGCTGTAGACAATTCTTTATTTATGGACCTAAATACTGATATTGACAATATATTTAGCTTAAGTTCAAAAAAGAAAGTCACAATATCTGGACCCGATAGGTAGCGCTGTGGTCGTGTTCTCGTGTCGTGTGTTAATTTCTCATACAAAACGCGCCACCTACCGGAAAGGGAAGAACTACCAGACCAGCCAGTTTTACTATATAACGCTTCAGGTGTCATAACAACAGAATTGTAAATGTTTTAACAGGTCAAGAAATAATGCTTTTATTTATACTTATGCCTTTCCCATGCGGCGGATTTTGCTGCTGCTCGAACGGGCCGGCTCGACCTGGTTGGTACCGCGGCCTCGCAGAATACCGGCCTGAAGTAGAGGCACCTTGTGCTTCTGCGTTTCGTTTGGTGAGTGAGGTAACCGGAGGCCCACTCCCCTATCCATCCCCTCCTCATCCTCCTTCCTATCTCCCAAATACACTTAAAGGCCGGCAATGCACCTGCAGCACCTCTGGTGTTGCAGATGTACGCGGGCGACGGTAATCACTTACCATCAGGTGGACCGCTCGCACGTTTTCCGCCTTTCACATACAAAAAATATAGGTTATGATACCTCCGCCACAAACTCCTCGATACTTAATGGAGTCGACTTATGACTGTGACGTTCACAGAGGCAAGAATCTCCAGTCTGCTGAGCTGCCATTTTTCGCGGCGGGCGTGAGCGCGGTGATCCACCCGCGGAACCCCATGGTGCCCACCGTCCACTTCAACTATCGCTACTTCGAGGTCAGGGACACAGACGGTGAGCCAGATCGCGTGCGCCTCTTGGTACATGCACTCTGTGCATTGTGATGATGATGAAAAGGTCCTTCCGTATGATGCAAACAGGGGAGATACTCCGTTGAACATAGAAAACAAGGTATTTTGATTGATTCGAAAATATTGGGCGCTAGAAATGGAGGTTTTTTTTTGGAAAATGGGACCAAAGATCAAGCTGCTCACCACGTACATCTACAACATCGGTAAACTGCCTTTTGTGTAGGCAGCGTGCCTCCCCTCACTCACCGAACGAAACGCAGAAGCACAAGATTCCTCTATTTCGGGCCTCTTATATATATTCTGCCAGGTCGTGGCACTGCCGCGGCCGAGCCGGCCCGTTCGAGCAGCAGCAGAGCCGACGCGTGTCCTCTATCACTTTTAAAAAATCAGACGCTAATTGCAATGGCGTAGATCAAAAAAGGTTACCAACTTAAAAATGTGAAAGTCATGTCATAAATGTCAGAAAGAGATAAACTAATATTTTACTAGGAAAATGCCTCATGTCTCTATAACGTATGTATGTATAAAACATTGATACAAATATAAATAAGCGTGGCTTACTAATTAGTATACTTGGCTGTTGAGCCATGGGTTCTGGGATCGAATCCCTGCAGAAGTCAATATTTGCGCAAAAACACAAGGCATTGGTTTTCGGCGTCTGGTGGTGTTCTGTTTGGTGAGTGAGGTAACCGGAGGCCCACTCCCCTATCCATCCCCTCCTCATCCTCCTTCCTATCTCCCAAATACACTTAAAGGCCGGCAATGCACCTGCAGCACCTCTGGTGTTGCAGATGTACGCGGGCGACGGTAATCATTACCATCAGGTGGACCGCTCGCACGTTTTCCGCCTTTCACATACAAAAAATATAGGTTATGATACCTCCGCCACAAACTCCTCGATACTTAATGGAGTCGACTTATGACTGTGACGTTCACAGAGGCAAGAATCTCCAGTCTGCTGAGCTGCCATTTTTTCGCGGCGGGCGTGAGCGCGGTGATCCACCCGCGGAACCCCATGGTGCCCACCGTCCACTTCAACTATCGCTACTTCGAGGTCAGGGACACAGACGGTGAGCCAGATCGCGTGCGCCTCTTGGTACATGCACTCTGTGCATTGTGATGATGATGAAAAGGTCCTTCCGTATGATGCAAACAGGGGAGATACTCCGCTGAACATAGAAAACAAGGTATTTTGATTGATTCGAAAATATTGGGCGCTAGAAATGGAGGATTTTTTTTGGAAAATGGGACCAAAGATCAAGCTGCTCACCACGTACATCTACAACATCGGTAAACTGCCTTTTGTGTAGGCAGCGTGCCTCCCCTCACTCACCGAACGAAACGCAGAAGCACAAGATTCCTCTATTTCGGGCCTCTTATATATATTCTGCCAGGTCGTGGCACTGCCGCGGCCGAGCCGGCCCGTTCGAGCAGCAGCAGAGCCGACGCGTGTCCTCTATCACTTTTAAAAAATCAGACGCTAATTGCAATGGCGTAGATCAAAAAAGGTTACCAACTTAAAAAATGTGAAAGTCATGTCATAAATGTCAGAAAGAGATAAACTAATATTTTACTAGGAAAATGCCTCATGTCTCTATAACGTATGTATGTATAAAACATTGATACAAATATAAATAAGCGTGGCTTACTAATTAGTATACTTGGCTGTTGAGCCATGGGTTCTGGGATCGAATCCCTGCAGAAGTCAATATTTTTTTATTTCACAGATATACATGTTTCATCACGTTGTTTTCCTTCACCGCCGAGAACATGGTAAAACGCGGAACATCACCGTTATGTAACTTTGGTGGTAATCATAACAGCGCTCGGTTTCAATTTAAAGTTATAACAGACTCGACTGTTGGCACCGTAGAGACTTGTCTGGTATACTCGGAAACAATATTCTATTACACTAGACAAGTCTTTGTTGAACCGAACGCTATTCTTAAGTTCTTTCTGAAATACTTGACCGATCGAAGTCATATTCACACAATATATTTGTGTTGACGAGACCATAGTTCATGGTTATATGTTCATGCTAGAAGCCGATAGGTGGCGCTGTAGACAATTCTTTATTTATGGACCTAAATACTGATATTGACAATATATTTAGCTTAAGTTCAAAAAAGAAAGTCACAATATCTGGACCCGATAGGTAGCGCTGTGGTCGTGTTCTCGTGTCGTGTGTTAATTTCTCATACAAAACGCGCCACCTACCGGAAAGGGAAGAACTACCAGACCAGCCAGTTTTACTATATAACGCTTCAGGTGTCATAACAACAGAATTGTAAATGTTTTAACAGGTCAAGAAATAATGCTTTTATTTATACTTATGCCTTTCCCATGCGGCGGCTTTTGCTGCTGCTCGAACGGGCCGGCTCGACCTGGTTGGTACCGCGGCCTCGCAGAATACCGGCCTGAAGTAGAGGCACCTTGTGCTTCTGCGTTTCGTTTGGTGAGTGAGGTAACCGGAGGCCCACTCCCCCTATCCATCCCCCTCCTCATCCTCCTTCCTAACTCCCAAATACACTTAAAGGCCGGCAATGCACCTGCAGCACCTCTGGTGTTGGAGATATACGCGGGCGACGGTAATCATTTACCATCAGGTGGACCGCTCGCACGTTTTCCGCCTTTCACATACAAAAAAATATAGGTTATGATACCTCCGCCACAAACTCCTCGATACTTAATGGAGTCGACTTATGACTGTGACGTTCACAGAGGCAAGAATCTCCAGTCTGCTGAGCTGCCATTTTTCGCGGCGGGCGTGAGCGCGGTGATCCACCCGCGGAACCCCATGGTGCCCACCGTCCACTTCAACTATCGCTACTTCGAGGTCAGGGACACAGACGGTGAGCCAGATCGCGTGCGCCTCTTGGTACATGCACTCTGTGCATTGTGATGATGATGAAAAGGTCCTTCCGTATGATGCAAACAGGGGAGATACTCCGCTGAACATAGAAAACAAGGTATTTTGATTGATTCGAAAATATTGGGCGCTAGAAATGGAGGATTTTTTTTGGAAAATGGGACCAAAGATCAAGCTGCTCACCACGTACATCTACAACATCGGTAAACTGCCTTTTGTGTAGGCAGCGTGCCTCCCCTCACTCACCGAACGAAACGCAGAAGCACAAGATTCCTCTATTTCGGGCCTCTTATATATATTCTGCCAGGTCGTGGCACTGCCGCGGCCGAGCCGGCCCGTTCGAGCAGCAGCAGAGCCGACGCGTGTCCTCTATCACTTTTAAAAAATCAGACGCTAATTGCAATGGCGTAGATCAAAAAAGGTTACCAACTTAAAAATGTGAAAGTCATGTCATAAATGTCAGAAAGAGATAAACTAATATTTTACTAGGAAAATGCCTCATGTCTCTATAACGTATGTATGTATAAAACATTGATACAAATATAAATAAGCGTGGCTTACTAATTAGTATACTTGGCTGTTGAGCCATGGGTTCTGGGATCGAATCCCTGCAGAAGTCAATATTTTTTTATTTCACAGATATACATGTTTCATCACGTTGTTTTCCTTCACCGCCGAGAACATGGTAAAACGCGGAACATCACCGTTATGTAACTTTGGTGGTAATCATAACAGCGCTCGGTTTCAATTTAAAGTTATAACAGACTCGACTGTTGGCACCGTAGAGACTTGTCTGGTATACTCGGAAACAATATTCTATTACACTAGACAAGTCTTTGTTGAACCGAACGCTATTCTTAAGTTCTTTCTGAAATACTTGACCGATCGAAGTCATATTCACACAATATATTTGTGTTGACGAGACCATAGTTCATGGTTATATGTTCATGCTAGAAGCCGATAGGTGGCGCTGTAGACAATTCTTTATTTATGGACCTAAATACTGATATTGACAATATATTTAGCTTAAGTTCAAAAAAGAAAGTCACAATATCTGGACCCGATAGGTAGCGCTGTGGTCGTGTTCTCGTGTCGTGTGTTAATTTCTCATACAAAACGCGCCACCTACCGGAAAGGGAAGAACTACCAGACCAGCCAGTTTTACTATATAACGCTTCAGGTGTCATAACAACAGAATTGTAAATGTTTTAACAGGTCAAGAAATAATGCTTTTATTTATACTTATGCCTTTCCCATGCGGCGGATTTTGCTGCTGCTCGAACGGGCCGGCTCGACCTGGTTGGTACCGCGGCCTCGCAGAATACCGGCCTGAAGTAGAGGCACCTTGTGCTTCTGCGTTTCGTTTGGTGAGTGAGGTAACCGGAGGCCCACTCCCCCTATCCATCCCCCTCCTCATCCTCCTTCCTAACTCCCAAATACACTTAAAGGCCGGCAATGCACCTGCAGCACCTCTGGTGTTGGAGATATACGCGGGCGACGGTAATCATTTACCATCAGGTGGACCGCTCGCACGTTTTCCGCCTTTCACATACAAAAAAATATAGGTTATGATACCTCCGCCACAAACTCCTCGATACTTAATGGAGTCGACTTATGACTGTGACGTTCACAGAGGCAAGAATCTCCAGTCTGCTGAGCTGCCATTTTTCGCGGCGGGCGTGAGCGCGGTGATCCACCCGCGGAACCCCATGGTGCCCACCGTCCACTTCAACTATCGCTACTTCGAGGTCAGGGACACAGACGGTGAGCCAGATCGCGTGCGCCTCTTGGTACATGCACTCTGTGCATTGTGATGATGATGAAAAGGTCCTTCCGTATGATGCAAACAGGGGAGATACTCCGTTGAACATAGAAAACAAGGTATTTTGATTGATTCGAAAATATTGGGCGCTAGAAATGGAGGAAATTTATTTTATTTTTCCGGAAAATGGGACTAAAGATCAAGCTGCTCACCACGTACATCTACAACATCGGTGAACTGCCTTTTGTGTAGGCAGCGTGCCTCCCCTCACTCACCGAACGAAACGCAGAAGCACAAGATGCCTCCATTTCAGGCCGGTATTCTGCCAGGTCGTGGCACTGCCGCGGTCGAGCCGGTCCGTTCGAGGAGCAGCAGAGCCGACGCGTGTCCTCTATCACTTTTAAAAATCAGACGCTAATTGCAATGGCGTAGATCAAAAAGGTTACCAACTTAAAATGTCAAAGTCATGTCATAAATGTCAGAAAGAGATAAACTAATATTTTACTAGGAAAATGCCTCATGTCTATATAACGTATGTATGTATAAAACATTGATACAAATATAAGCGTGGCTTATTAGCATAATTGGCTGTTGAGCCATGGGTTCTGGGATCGAATCCCTGCAGAAGTCAATATTTGCGCAAAAACACAAGGCATTGGTTTTCGGCGTCTGGTGGTGTTCTGTTTCGCTGAAACTCCAGCTGAACCTTCCTCCGTTCTTATCGCATCAGTGTCACATCGGATGTGGGAAGGCAAAGACGTGTCATTGCGCGTTCACTTGCGGCACTATAACCTCACCTGCGCAGTTGACAACTGCCGTTAATGTTCGGAAGTGGTCGCGCCGTGCGCGCAATCGAGCCGGGAGGACTTCATCACGGTCACAAGACTGGACACGTTTACTCCAAGATACTCTGAGACTACTGCTTCAACTGACCCCATAACACATCTCGTGTTCGCCAGGTGTACAATGGTGGTTCGGTGGTGGGACCGATTTGACTCCGTACTACTTGAACGAGGACGACGCCGTGCACTTCCACCAGACCCTAAAGCACGCCTGCGACGCCCACGACCCCGCTTATTATCCCAAGTAAGCTTACGTTCTACCCTCTGGAAAGAGGATAGGTGTATGAATAACAAGCCGTGAGTTAAATGAGAAAGAAAGAGAAGTTGAGACAGAGGAAGAATGGAAATTTTAAGAATTATTCACGCGTGAACCGGAACGTCGACGCAGACGCTCTAGGCTTCAACCGCCCACTATTGACGTCTTCCCCACTACTGTTGTGCCTGCTATAATACTCAAAACTCAATTCTAAATACATAATGCTAAGCCCCTACAAAATTGTATCCTGACAATAATTTACACTTCTGGACATAAATCTCTCCCATAAGGAGGATTGGTGGCAGTACCAGACACCTCGCACCGTAGACGCTGCTGCCCGACATCGGTTCTCCTTCATTATGTTCTGGTATTTTCTCAAACAGTTATCTCTCCATCTGTCGGGAGTCATTGCTATAATCCCCTTATTGCACTTAGTCGCATCTCACGACTCCCGCGGGAAGAAAGGGGGTGGCCGATTCCTACGCCGATACCACACGATTCTACAAAGTTTTTGCATTTAATACCCGCCATATTGGATTTAATGTGACGTTGTATAGTTTATGAAGCGTTCAACAGACAACGAACATAAAATCTGACATTTGAAGGAAGGGTGGGAAATGAACGCAGAAATATGACCGCCATATTGGATTTAATGTGACGTATACGTTCGTTACGTCGTGCGTTGAGCTGGTCTTTTACGTAAGAAAGATCCGATCAACGCACGAAAAGCTTTGGAAAAGTCCATGGCAATCTTCGGGGAGTGAACCTGGCGACAACAATCACGAAGTGGAGGAAAATGGGTTGTAAAAGTATCTCTGCGTACTCATATGGGTTAGTAGTATGAGTGCTTCTTAAACCCATTTTCAGGATAGTGGTCAGGGTTTTAATAGCACGTGAGTGAACAAAGTTAGATCCTCGGTGCCGGCACCACTGAAATTGTTAATAGCCATTTTATATGCTGAATTTACCACGTGCTCGGCGGTGAAGGAAAACGTCGTGAGGAAACCAGCATGTCTGAGAAACCCTTCTCAGCTCCAAAACCTTATCAGATATTTGAGAAGGAGGCCTGTGCCCGCATTGCCACACCTGTGGGCATTTGCAGGCGGCTACTTTATTATGATGTTAGTGGCTACTGCAGGCCCATGGACAATACAGTCCTGCAAACAACTTCAATCGAAGTTGGTTACAGATGCGCTGTACCCCTGAGGATTGAGATGGAATGCATCACCGCCTGGAATTGTTCTGCTTCTCTATACCCTTCAAACCGGAACACAACCGTAGTTGCAGCAGAGCTATTTCTGTCTACCTCCCTCTTAATAGACAAGAGGGTGGTAGACAGAAGAAGGGGAGTCCTATCACCTAGTAATATGCTAAGACTGACAATCTCTTCACCAGATTCAAGAAATGGTGTGACGATTACTTCACAATAACGCACCGCGGGGAGAGGAGAGGTCTTGGCGGCATTTTCTTTGACGACATCGACTTCCCCAGCCAGCAGGAGGCCTTCGGCTTCGTCACGTCTTGCGCCGAGTCCGTCATACCCAGCTATTTACCTCTCGGTATGTGCTCATCCTGCCGCTGTAGCGAGCGCGCTTTGATTTCTAAGAACGTGAGTGACCACGGTTCGATCTCCGCTCGCTCCGACGGTGAAGTGAACCTCTGTGTCTGGTTAATTACAAAATATTTTCTTCGGGGACATGTGAAGTGGTGATGGTGAATATTGTACTGCAGCAACGAGGCGGACACTTCCGGGCTCCTAAACTTTCAAATATTGAGAGTAGGCCTCTACCCAGAAGTGGGACATTTACAAGCTGCTACTTTACTTTATGCTTATCTTAACTTAAGTACCGAAAATTAATTAACTTGAAAATGGGTCAGCGGGAAGGGTGAAACTCTCGCGGTACAACTGGGGTGTCGCTATGTTGCCAATTAATTACAAATCTGCTACTTTAAGTAATGTATGTATGTATGTATGTATGTATAACGCAATAATAAGACAATTGAATCCACAGGGGTGACAGCGCATCTACATCTTCATTGATGATAAATACTAGGGTTGCCACCCGTTCTTTATAATACTGTCATCATTATAGCCTTCATCCTGTCAACCGCTGGGCATAGACCCGATGGGAGGAGTTGCTGTAATCGCCACCCTTGGTTACCAGTTTGGCGATCGCACTTTGCTCCTTTAGACTCCGCTAACCATTACCGTTGATTTTTTTTTTTATGGCAAACGAGCAAGCGCCGCACCTGATAACTAGTGATTACCTTCGCCCACAATATATCTGCTGCATCAGAGGAGCTGTAGGTGCGTTATCGGCCAATAAGGATGGTTTGGTGGTGGGCCTCCTCCGGTTATCTCACTCACCGAAAATAACGCAGAAGCCCAAGATGCCTCTACTTCACGCCGGTATTCTGCGAGGCCGTGGTACCAAACCGGCCGATTCGAGCAGCAGCAAAAGCCGCCACTTGGCTCTACCACTTGATTGTTATTTAAGACTGATTTGCGCGATTTATGTTCTGTCCGTCCGTCGTGGGCCTCCGAACTCGACTGACATATCCCTTACTATACTTTTATGACGTCCATAGCGAAGAAGTTTTCGGACAATTTAGTATTGTAATGTTTTACTAAACTTGTCATAAACATGAATAAGGGCGAATATATTATCTCTTTCTTCATAGCTAACTAGCACATGGTGCACCCTGTTAGCAAACCGTGTGAATCTGCCGAATCCAAATCCCACAGACTGGTGATGGGGAGCGTCACTGCCAGGGTGCATGTCCTACAACTCATATGCCATCTCGCTGGCACTTGAACACCTAAATAAGATGATAATGGTGATAACTTTTAACAAAATATGTGTGACATGTGAGGTCCGCCGCCCCGCGCCGGATCCGGAACCCTCTCAAGAGGCGTGCGCTCATCGGTGGGACTGTTTGTTTCTTGCAGTGCAACGGCACAAGGAGGACGCGTACGGCTACCACGAGCGGCAGTGGCAGCTGCTGCGCCGCGGCAGATACGTGGAGTTCAACCTCATCTACGACCGCGGCACCAAGTTCGGGCTGCACACGCCCGCCGCGAGATACGAGTCCATACTCATGTCCCTGCCCCTGAACGCGGTCAGTTGCTTCACATCCTTACCATTACACTAATATTATTAAAAAAAAATGTCTCATTCAATCGTGCAATAACGGCTTAACCGATTTCGATGAAATTTAGTGTATGAAGCTTTGCGTCATAGTAAAACCGCTGGAAGATTAAAGAGGTACAAGCTTCTTATAAATATTAGAAAAATCTTTATTATAATGGTTAGGCTGGAAGAGAAGCTAAACACCACCCTCCCGGCCTCAAGTGCGTGCACTACTTCCATCGAACGAAGCAACATCTTCAACACATCAAGCACCAACACTCGACTGCAAGTAATATTGCACCAATGGCGAAAACACGAGACGTGTTTCATTTTCAAGCATTGAAAGTCTGCTGCGGTCGGCCGCCAAATAAATTGTAGAAGTTTATAGTTTCTTTTTTTTTTCAGAAATGGGAATATATGCACGAGCCGAAAAAGAACTCTCCCGAAGAGAAACTGATGCAGGTCCTCAAGGAACCCCGGGACTGGCTCAACATAGAGATGGGCCGGCGATCGGCTGCTTGACATCGCTGATCTGTTACTCAGTTCCATCCAATTTGAAAAGGAATATTTTTGCTAAAATCTAAAAACTTATTACATACATTTCTTGTTCACTATAGTTTTATTTTATATATTATGTTTGGCGTGTGGTATCGGCGTAAGAACTTCCCATCCCCCAGCGACCCAGCAGCGTCTGATGTGCGAGGTGTCTGCTACTGCGTTCGTCAGTCCCCTTGCCGAGCGTGGCGTTTATGGAAAATTAAAGGTTTTCAATGAATACTTAGGAATCAGTCTTTTAAAACAGCACTTACTGAACGCTTGTCTTATATCATAGGGCAAGGTATTCCGTAGCAGTGTAGCCAGTACAGTGAAGGAGTTACCTATGAGCCTGGTGAAATAAGAGGGAATAGAAATCTTATTATTAAAAGAAGATCTAAGAACCCTGTCATTGGATAAAGAGAGATACTGTAATTTATCTCTTAGATAAGAAGGCGAAAATGGAGAAAAGTACAAGCAGGATTCTGCAATTGCGCCTCTGTGTGATAGTCAGCCAGTCAAGCTGAGAGGTATAAAGACCGGTGGTCGTACTTTCGCAGATCGAAAATGAATCTGATACAATCATTAAGGAAGCACTCTAGCTTGTTACGAAGATCTTGGGATAGACCTATTCTGGTAACACACTTCTGCATAACCGGTAATGGGTAATACTAGCGTTTGGACAAGTAAAAGCTTAGAACGACAAGGGAACGGGAATCCGTTCGGAGTTGAAGCCGAACAGTTTGTTCCAAGTATACTCGTCGACAATTCGTGCGTAATTTATTTATTCTTTATTGCAACGAAAAAATTGTACAAACGGCAAGCTTATTGCCTTGGCAACCTTAGGTAAAACAGACGTATTTATCATGCAGCTGCTGAAGATTTGATGGATCGACGATTTCCGGTCTTCGATTTAATTTTCCAATTACTCTACATATTCACAAGCACTTGCTGCATAATATACTGTCAATATTATATCTATATCAATTATTAATGTCTATTATTTTTTTAAATATAAATAACTGGCAAGTAAATAGTACTTCATAAGATTTACTGGCAGCTGGCAACACTGAGAAACGTTAGTTGTCATTTGGCGAGGGTTGTAATATTGTGATTTTATAATTTGTGTTATGTTTACTTGGCGATTTTATTACTTTATTCAAATATTTGCACGTCACTGAATCAACAACGCCTTATAAAGTATTTCAGTGTAAAGATATTTTCATTTGCGAAAGGAATTAAAATATGTGACGCGGCTAACGGATGCATTTCCTCCATTCTTATGCCTTAAACGTACATCGTAAAGCTCAAATTCGTGATGTTATTGTCAATTGAAGCTGAAGATGCCTTTTAAATTGAAGTTGAAAAAGACTCGGCAGTATAATGTAGCTTCGAAAAGTTTGTTCGTGATCAGTGTTGAGTTGCTAGACGGTGGTGTCGCGGATTGTACTCTCTCCGTCGACAGCACGGGACAGGAATGTCTCGACAATGTTTGCCAGAGGCAGGCGATAAACCAACCGGAATTTTTCGGACTACGGTACCTAAATCGTAGCCAGCAGCCACGATGGGTTCAACTAGAACGCCCACTGAAACGTCAATTGGACAAATACGCATCATCGCACCAATTGTATCTCCGTGTTATGTATTATGTCATATCTGGAACGAGCCTCATCACGGACGAAGTCACGCGATACCATTGCTTTCTCCAGCTTAAGAATGATTTAATCGAGGGACGTATAATTTGCGATTGCCAACAAGCGGTCGTTTTAGCTTCCTACAGCCGTCAAGCGGAATATGGCAACCACGACCGGGAGAGACACACTGTGGAGTACTTGAAAAATTTGTTGACATTTCCAAAGCAGATGCTAGATGGTGGTCAAATAATTGACGGTAGTACATTGGCAGATACTGGACGGCTAGAATGGCTGACTGCAGCTGTTATTCAACACCATGTGTCCCTCCACAATATGTCACAGGTAACCTTTGCCTTCCTAAAATTACAAGTTTTTTTTTTACTTTCTATTAGTAGTTATACACTATACATAAAATGGTTGCATGGTGTCCACAGTTTTCCCTCTCTAAGTTGAGATAACAAGTATTGCATATCAATGCTATGGCATTATCTACATCTCTGCTAAATTTCATTCATACCTGTTCAGTCCTTAAAGCTTGATTGAACGATTTAATTAAAGTATAGCCTTTAGAGCTTCTGGAATCATTAGGGATAATTTAAGTTCCATCAAATATGTTGTGGAGCTGTTATGTTCAATCCATTTAAACATACATGCCAAAAATGTTATATTCCTTACCTTAACAGCTGATTATTTTAATAAATCCACTACAGGACAGACCTCTTGCATAAGGACGATTTGACAATTTCATGAATTTTGTATTAATTTAGATATAACGGTTAGGGAGACAGAGATTATACCATTAATTTTAAATTATAAATAATATAATGTTAACAGCATCAAGTAACAGGTACTTTTTGTGAGAATTTAATTGCAGACAATAAGCTAAGGCAAAAATATTTAAAAAGTCCAACAACTTGTTAATTTCTTATCGATCATTTATCTGTTGAGATTTGAACCTAGATTTGACTACACATTTGGCAAAATCAGGTATTGATGGACTTACTGGTTGGCAACTTAAAAGGTTTTTTTACGATGTTAACCTAACTCAGAAAACACAAGCTGTGAAAGCTATCATATCTATTTATATGCGGCCTAATTAGTGCAAATGATTCATTGTGTCAAAGTGATTAAAGAAGTTTAATTTACATTATCAGGCAATTTATTGTTTGTGTGTCATACTGATTAAAAATACATGATGGGTGTATTGTTTGTTTTATGTCAAAAAGTCATGACATGTTATAATAGAAATCTGATAGTAATGACATATTATGGAATATGAAGGGCAAAGGTATACTTCAATTTTATAAATTTTTTTTCTTCTATTTATGTGAACACTACATTTGAAATTTAACTATTATTTCTGGATTGTATCATTTATTGTTTGTTTTAAAATTAAAACGTTATGAGTGCTTTACATCAGCCATTCAGGCTGAAACACCAATCAAGAAAGTCTGCAGTCTGTGATCATACCCCAACCTGCGAACAACTTCAAACGAAGGAGATTAAAAATGCTTATTGTTGAAAAGCAAACTTGTGTATTATAAAAGTATGTGCATACAATGCATATTAATTAAAAAAAAATGGTATGGGGGCAAAAGGCCTTGTTTCTCCCATACTAAATGTTTTTGAACAGTATCAAGCACCATCATACTGTATTTCGTAAGCTGGGGGGGTAAGTCTGAAATAGATCACGGCAACATTTTTCTGATTATTTTATGCCACCACATAAGCAACTTATTATAATATCATATGTAAATGTTAGTACTGATGCACACACTCATCTCCTCCTTCCCATACTCCAAATAACACGTGCATTGAGATTGGAGGGAAAGCAATGCTACAAGCCAGCACAAACACAAATAATTGCCTTACCGGTCTTACCGGTCGGAGGATTTGCCATAATACCTTTCACGCTACTGTCCGTCATCGCTCTGCTTAATTGTGATCTCGTAATTTTCGAGTCGGGTGTCTCGCCATCTGTCCTTAGCCTGGAATCTCAATCTTTTCCCTTAGTCGTCTCTTACGACACCTACAAGAACAAAAGTGATGTCAGATTCTTACCCCTATACCACACGACCCACAAACAATTTGTGTACACCTGATATTGGATTTGGCGATGATCAGTTACGCTGCCCACAGAGTCGCGATTGTTCTAGAATGTTCTGATTATAAACTATCTCGTTTGGTCAGTAATCACAATTCCCTGCGGGGGGTAGGACATGAGTTAGATGACGCTTGCCGAACACGGCATCAGTGTGCTATGGAACCGTGTGCCTCCCCCGCATTGTATTTATAATCGGTAGAGTGAAGCCTTAGAGTGTTGTGTGCCGAGTCCACTAAAGTATTTCGAATCGGGGATAATTAACTTGTCGTGGCCTTGCAAGAAAATCTATGAACGACTAAGGAAAAAGCCTTAAAAATTTCATGGAGTGTGACAGACAACATCTGCTAGATATCTCATCTGTCAAGCTAAACCGAAAATACAAAGACAGGCTAAGTACCGTCGAAGGTACGAGGTACTTGAGATCACCAACCCGTTTAAGTGTGTAAGGGGGGTGTATGAGGGACTGACTGACGAACAAAGTTATTATCGTGGATAAAGGCAGAAAAGTCATCCGTCTACGCCGAACTCAAATCCCAGAAACTAATGGTGGTGATCAGCATCTCTAGTTCATGGGTAACCGGAAATGCGCTTACCAACCCTCCAGACCAGCGTGGTGACTATAGATTAATCTTCCATGCGTGACATATCAATTTTATTGACATATACTCGGAACAATTCATTGCCTTCCGCAGGGGATCGAACTCGAGTCTTCTTATTCGAAAGCTATCGTGGCTAAAACTTAAGTACTAATGCTAAAGTTGGACACTTGGACGGCGACAGGCTCATCACCTGTCACGTTGTCCTAAATAAGCGTTGGCGATATAATTTTTTTTAACTATTTCTACTCGTAACTGTTCATAGCAATTATCGGTATTCCCAGTGGAGACATGCGCCCATGCACCGCATGTCAATTTAAACACGAGGGAAGGCTTTGCATATTAATTAAGAAGTTAGCATGCAAAACTGGAACTGTGGTCTAAAACTAGTTTCCGAAACTAGATGACAAATGGCATTAACATTCTTAACGGAGCGCTTGATGTGTTGCTTTAAGAAACAAATTTGAGGAACACTGGAAATTTTTAGATGCTTATATACTGCTTTTATACCACCTTTATATTATGTGATTCGTGTTTTTTCAACATTTCCACCCAAATGCCGATCTCACCTGCACGTGGTGGTGCACCCTGGTAATTAACGAGCAAGGCTCAGGCTACCGAATGATGGTGGAGAGGAGATCCAACTCCCGAAGATAAAAGTGGCAATCGTGCGAAATGAAAATCTATATTCTCTACCATCCTGTAGTTGACATCCGTGAATGTTTATGTATTTAAAATGTTTATTTCTACATCTATCCGAAAACCTAATGCATACACACACATACACATGTTCTATAAACATTCGCTATGGCTGGGATCAAAATCCATGACTCTGAGGTACGCAAATAGTTAGATCGTCAATATACGATTACGTTGGTCAAAATTCGCGACCAAACTTATAGAGTTTGTAAACCTCGTTATACGTAACTGGGTAAACAGGCGAGACATTGTCTATAGGCGAGCAAAGATCATCGAGCAGGCTTCCCAGCGCCCCAACGCTCGCTTTACACAATGGCGCTTCCCATGTACGTGAAAGGTATTCGTCGTGATTTCTTAAGTTAGAGGTTGAGAATTTCTCAAGCTCCACGAGTTAAAATCTTAGCAGTGTTACAGTAACGTATATACGTTAATAAGATAACAACTTTATTGGTTTTCGTGTCACGTTTAATAATTAACAAATATTTTAATTTTGTCGTATTATATTTATCTATATATTTATATATACAACCCAGCCAAATGAGAATGTATCTAATAAATACTCGCATATAGTTGGCACAAAAAAAAATACAATATCTGTAAAACACTTATAGATAAATAAAACATGAGCACAGATCAGAAAAAAAATAGACACAAAAAATGGACCGAAGAAAAATAGATCTCCATTCGGGTTACTGTGCTGCACGGCACATTCAAGTCCGGACCGTGTAGTGAGGGTACGGGTTCCAATCCCATCTTTTTAACCGTGGTAAAGCCAAGCGGCGGCTTTTCTGCTGCTCGAATGGGTCGGCTCTACCGGATTGGTACTACGGCCCCACAGAATACCGGCGTGAAGTAGAGGCATCTTGTGCTTCTGCGTTTCGTTCGGTGAGTGAGGTAACCGGAGGCCCACTCCCCCTCCCCATCCCCCTCCTCATCCTCCCTCCCATCTCCCAAATACCCTTAAAGTCTGGCAACGCACCTGCAGCAAGTGGGTGGTGTTGCAGATGTACGTGGGCGACGGTATATACTTGCCATCAAGTGAGCCGATTGCTCGTTTGCCGCCGTTCTCCTAAAAAAAAAAAACTTAAGTCGTACGAGTATGTGCAACAGACAAATCATTTGTAAGAGATATTAATAACGCATCTTCTAGGTCATGAGATTTTTTTTTATTTGTTCTAAATAAAAGTGAATTATTTTTATATCAATTACACAAGACCATTCCAATGATTATCGGGGGACCTTAATCTAAATTACTTCTACACTTCCATCAACCTGTGAATAGCCCACTGCTGGATATAGGCATTACACATTGGAACGATACACTGTATTATATATATTTTTTTTTTATGGAAGAGACGGCAAACGAGCAAGCGGTTCACCTGATGGTAAGTGATTACCGTCGCCCACATACATCTGCAACGCCATAGATGCTGCAGGTGTGTTGCCGGTCTTTAAGGGTATTTGGGAGATGGGAGGGAAGAGGAGGGGAATAGGGAGGGTATGTGGGCCTCCGGTTACCTCACTCACCGAACGAAACGCAGAAGCACAAGATGCCTCTACTTCACGCCGGTATTCTGCGAGGCCGTGATACCAATCCGGTCGAGCCGGCCTATTCGAGCAGCAGCTAAAGCCGCCGCTTGGCTTTACCACGCTTCAACCATATAAGAGACTGGTACCCGTCATCGGCCTTTATATTCAAGGACAGGCTTTAAGAGACAGTTAATCTGCCACTATAGACCGGTGATTGGGGGATCTGACTCAGAATCGTGATAGTAGTCGGGTTCGATACCTCGTGTGGAATTGCTTGTATCTAACATGCAACACTAAGACAGCCACCGACTCACCAACTGCCAAGTTGTTCTAAATAAACTCCGGTGATAAATAGGATGGAACGTCTAAAATGATTTTTTTTTTACATTTACCCGCCAGACCCGGTATACGATAGTGTAGTTATTTAATATATTTATTTAGTTAATCTGCTATCTGTCGGACGCCATAAGACGCCAAGGGTCACGGGAGGAATGGGAGTGTTAGTTATTCAAAAACCTAGGTGACATACAACAGATAGATACGGAAGCTTTTAGAGGTTCCCACCGCCATGTAGGTATATTTAATACGTTTCGTTATCTGTTCGCATCAGGCGCAAGCGGAGGAGGGTTTCATCACCGCCTGCCAGCAGCTGCGAGGCTACGGGCAGGAGATGTTCAGCGCGCGTGACCAGCTCGACCAGAGCGAGGTAACCATCGCCGTGTCGCTCACCGGCATCCGCGTGCTGACCGAGAGCAGCGACACGCCGCTTTTCTACAGGTATGCATGTTTTCTACCTTCTCATCCGCGGCACTATAATATCTCCTGGGCAGTTGACAAAATCGGCCAGGAGGACATTATCATCATTTGTGACAGACGGTAACGTCATTGCTTAATCTTGGTCTGGTATTTTTCTGTCAGTAGACATTGCGATTTTCAAGGTTTTTCCTTAAGTCATCATCATACGACACCAATAGGTGGACAAAAAGGAATACCAGATATTTACGCCGCCTCCACATGTTGATTAAAGTGTATGCATTATATTAGACGAGTCTACAATGTTCTTTGAATCTTTTTAATTCAAACGTCCTGCTCTATATTCCTACATTTATGGTTGTCATATTCTCTTATTCTTGAACAACCTAACAAGTCCACTGTTGAACATAGGCCTCTTCAAGAAAGTGCAATGAAGCTGCCTAACATTTCTGGGAGTAAAGTCAATGTAGCAGCCCGTAAGGGTCCACTGCTGGGCAAGCGCCTCCTAAAATATTTGAGAGAGTCACATATCCTCGAAATAATATTTTTTTATTGTTTCTCAGATATGCAGGTTTCCTCACGATGTTTTCCTTCACCTACGAGCACGTGATAAATACAACATTTAAAATTGCTATTAACTATTTTAGCGGTGCCGGCATCGGGGATCAAACTCAGGTCACTTGCGCTTTATGATACTAAAGTGAGCGCCCTGACCACTAGCCTACCACGGCTCTTTGAGGGCTTGCCCTTACTCACCACGTTGGACGGGTGGGTTGGTGAGCACAGTGCCGTATATACTCTCGCAATAGTGGAGCACCACTAGTCTGCGGGATTCGTCCGTTAGTGACACTGTCAGGCTGCACCACCAGGTGCACCACATGCAGGGAGTGTGACCTTTTGGAGAAAAAGATACAATATTAAGTAAAACATGTTGTATTAAATTAAATAATAATGTAATGAAGATGCATATCATACCATATTCTATTGTTAAAACATTTTAAATTTTCTGCGTTATTATTTATTATTATTCCTCCTTTAATTTGCTCCTGACTATACTTTTTCTTATTCACCCAGGATTGACTGGGAGAGAAATCTGAAAGGCATTGAGTATGCCCTTTGTAACCCTTATATCTAGGCGTTCCAATTAATAATTATAGTCCCACTTGCGTCCCAGCCCTACTCTAACCCTCAACGTTCTACACGATGCAGATGGATGGACATAACGAACGTGATCAACCACAAGCGGACGTTCAGCGTGGAGTGCCAGCGGCCCCTGGGCTCCGCGGCCTTCGTCCTGCCGACCCCCGAGGATGGCAAGTACGTGTGGCGCATGTGCGTGCAGCAGCACACCTTCTACATGCGCCACCAGGCCGCGCTCAGCGCCGCCTCCGACGAGCCGCGCCCCAAGTTCCAGGTGAGGCGGTCACACATAAACACACACTTACACACACATGCTCACATGTGCCGTAGATGCACGCATGTTATCACAAAAGGTGTGAAAAAAAATGTGTTTTCTTTCAGTCAATTCGGATTCCTCGGCGCGAGCCCGACTTACACTTGACCGGTTTTTATTATTTTTGTTGTTTCACTATAGAGGTTGCCGTTTTAACGATTAAACAAAACCCAAAAAAAATGTTGAAAAACAAGTTCCTTAGAAGCTTGGGAAACTCTTAGGAGATTTTTACTTTTTTTTTCATATTTGTTAGATTACTAGTCATGATAACATATATTCTGTGAAAATTTCCTATTCCAGTTCAAAAGATACAGCACTTTAAAGGTGGGGTAAACGGACGTACCGACACACACTAGCTAAAGATTATTATTTTTTGGTTCTTTTAATATCTAAACGAAAGATAATGAATGAGACAAACATAACCCATACATTTATGCTCAATCGATTGTTACAAGACTTTTACGACACCCACGGTAAGGGACGGGGTGGCATATTCTGTAAAATCGCCACCTCACGGTAGGATCGTACAGGTGTTAGACTTTTTTTACCATTATTCGCCTTTTACGACACCCGTGGCGTTTCCTAAGCGTGGTAGAGCCAAGCGGCGGCTTTTGCTGCTGCTCGAATGGGCCGGCTCGACCGGGTTGGTACCACGGCCTAGCAGAATACCGACGTGAAGTAGAGGCATCTTGTGTTTGTTTCGTTCGGTGAGTGAGGTAACCGGATGGCCACTGCCTCCTCCCCTGTTATACTTCTTCATTTCCAATGCGTACAGAAAGTTATTGAATAACTCGTCGAGGACCGGTTTCCCGGGGCTCACCTGCAACTCCTCTACTGTTGCTAATGTACGTGGGCGTCGGGTAATCACTTACCATCAGGTGAACCGCGTGCTCGTTTGCCGGCTTTTCTATAAAAAAAAATAAAAAATTCTTTACTTCCGACAGCCACACGGAGCCACAACAGACGGCAATACAATATCAACTCGCTTTCTAGTCTGTTTAAAAATGCCTGGTATATTTTTAAGCGATTATTTGCATATAAGATGAGCCAGTATATGACTGTAATTCAATCCGATCTGGTGTTGACTGGTGATGAACTCTCGGGTAACGCAGTGGCTGAGTGAGGGCACATTCACTCTACGCTTTAGAAGTCCCGAATTTCAATCGTCTTTTTATTTTCGCTAATTCCTGAATCCTCAAATACTAGTATCAGAGAGGGCTTAGGAGACGGGAAGGGCCCGCCACGCTGCTCCGGTGCGGGTTGGCGAGCTTCACATATCCTCGAAATAATATTTTTATAATTTCTCAGACATGCAGGTTTCCTCACGATGTTTTCCTTCACCGCCGAGCACGTGGTAAATACATCACTTAAAATTGCTGAAAGTGGATTATTTTGTACTCTTGCTTATAATTGAATTGAATCGTGTCAAGCTAACGAGACAATCTTTGAACAATTAGGCAAATGGTAATTCTTGATACGGCCATGTTTAATATGCAAATGACATAAAAATGTCAACCGTTCCTATCACAATTTGGCAGTTTCTGCCTCTACTGAAATTGTGATATTGTCATAAATAAAAGCGACTACATAATTTCTACATGATGATTCCGCTCAATGAATAATGATTAAGGAGTGTGAGTGAAATAAATTATCTCATCATGATGTCATTTACACGTCTATTATATGAGTGATAGAGCCAAGCGGCGGCTGTTACTGCTGCTCGAATGGACCGACCCGGCCGGGGTATTGCCACAACCTGGCAGAATACGGGCGTGGAGTAGAGGCATCATGTGCTTCTGCGTTTCGTTCGGTCAGCAAGGTAACAGGATGGCCACTGCCTCCTCCCCTGTTATACTTCTTCATTTCCAATGCGTACAGAAAGTTATTGGAATAACTCGTCGAGGACCGGTTTCCCGGGACTCACCTGCAGCTTCTCTACTGTTGCTAATGTAAGTGGGCGTCGGGTAATCACTTACCATCAGATGAGCCCCTTGCACACGTTTACAACTCCCCACATAAAAAGAGTCAGTGTCTTCAAGTGAAGAGTGAATATACTTACCGAGTCAGTGCCCCACCATCCAGGGCTTCTTCAGGGAATAACCTTAACCGCCACGCTCTGCAACAGCGGTACCAGACACCATCGTCTAACATCCACCGGCATCGGTCTGCTTAGTTTTGGTCTCGCATTGTTCGAGAGCCTAGTCCGCCATGTACAGGTAGCCAATGCTATTTGAACACCAGATGAGAATACAGACACTGTCAGCACTGGCATGCACTTACAGGCTGCTACTTTACCTCCTTCTCAAATATCTGAGTAGGAGCCGGGAATAGCCCGCCACTGCTCCATTGCGGGTCGGCGGGTTTCACATATCTTCGTTTTTTTTTTATTATTTATCAGACATGCAGGTTTCCTTACGATGTTTTCCTTCACCGCCGAGCACGTGGTAAATACAGCACTTAAAATTGCTATTAACAATTTTATTGGTGCCGGCACCGGGGATCGAACCCAGGTCACTTGCGCTCTATGATACTAAAGTGAGCGCCCGACCACGAAGCCAGGGAGCTTAAAGTTTCGTAGTACTAAAGTAACCTGGGTTCAAATACAACGACACCACTAAAATTATAGATTAATCCTGAATATTGCAATAAAAAAAAGCAACCCAAAAATAAATGTCTCTTAAGTTATTTATCCGCCAACGATAAGGTAATATATACGCATGAAGAGAGGAGGCTGAAGATTTGTATAGGCTCTAAATCAACGCTATACATCTCCAATCGAGCAATTTTTCTGAGAAAAATCTCAGAACATATTGAGCCACTTCTTAAGTACAAAGTGAACCTAAACAAATATGTAGTAGACAAAATGGCTAAATGTAGAATAGATGACAAAGAAAAGTCTTAAATTGAAAAAATAAAAAAGCTCTGGCGACGCTTAGTGGGGAGTTTAGAGGTTTCAAGTTCTTTTCGGCCAGAGCTTATTTGAACCAATGTGACAGCGAGGCACGAGCCTATCACCGTCATAGTATTCAAGACCAGAGACCATCCAGAGATCTTCAGAAAGTCTGCTTTTTATATTCATCAGCTTATGTACACGTAACTTCACTGTTGAACATAGGCATGCTCTTCTTGGCTACCATGGCTCTTCTACTGCCACATGTGCTAGTAAAAAAAGAAATAAGAGCAAGAATTGTACAGATCGATTCTTGCTCTTCTTTTTTTATTTATCTGTAACAACTGCAGAACTAGTCAATTATTATATACAACACGGCTCATAATGGTGAAATTTTTGATGAGCCCTGTCTACACCTTTTTATAGGAAGTATAGCGAGCGTGCAAAGAGTTGTTACTGTTTCAAATATGTCTAATGGAGTGAAATTCGTACACAATATAAATGGTAAATAATGTTTTTGTTCGCGGATGCGCGCACGACCGTGTCGTGGAAAGTGTGTTTGCAGAGATAGTGAGTAGGTAATCGTAGCAGCGATAGACGGACCGACAGATTGATATACATCAAACGGTCGACAGTTAATTGATAAAGTGAAAACATGTTTAATGATTATGTTTTCGTTTAATCTGCTATATTATTAAGGTTGGTATTTTGTGGGTGTTATGTATAAAACTTTGTGTTGTTGAATTTGTAGCTATGTGGTAATGACGTAAGAACTAGCGTTTACTTTCTCCCCGTGGGTTATTTTTTATGTATAGCGAACAAGTGAGCAAGCGATTCACCTGATGGTAAGTGATTACCGTCGCTCACGTACACCCGCAACACCAGAGCAGCTGCAGATGCATTGTTGTTCTTTAAGAATATTTGGGCGATGGGAGGGATAGGAAGGGGGTTTGGGGAGGAGGGGACTGGGGCTTCGGTCACCTCACTCGCCGAACGAAACGCGGAAGCACAAGCCTACGTAGCCACGTTTGAATTCGTTCGGCGCTAATTTTGGACCTCTAAAATCGCAATCTTCGAGCCCGCCACCTATTACGTTTTCGAAGTAGTGGTAAAGTGGGTTGTGAAAGCCCATTTGGCAATACTGACGCGTGCCAAATAACACATAGCCTCTACCTACACCAAAGGGTGGCAGGCGCGAGTAATTAAATTACGCTCTAGCATACAGTTGATCTACGGTGCGGTTTTACTGAAGTCCTTCAACATCCTTTCCAAGTCCACTGCTGGACAGGCCTCTCCAAGAAAAGTCGACATGCATTTCTTGAAAGGATTGCTCATTCTGACCGTACTGAATGAAGAGCGCACTGCCGGTACCGTCGTACAAGTCATGCAGCACCCCATCATTTAGATGTGTTTCCCGTCATCATCGCGTGCAGGGCAAGTTGGCGTTTGGAGGTGAATATGGTATATTACCCCTTTTAACTTAGGTCACATCTATCTCTTGGTCCCAGGAGCACGGTCTTTCTGAGAGCCGCGAGGAGCTGGACGTGAGGGAGGCCGGGAGCGTGTCCCGGCTGGAGCCGTTGTCGGCCGCGCACCGCGCGCACTCCACGTCCTGCCTGGAGCTCGCCGACCACCCGCCGCAGCCGCTGCACAGGAACAGGTCAGGGGCAAAAGCGCATAGCGTTCTGCCTGAGCCTCAGCCCAGCCCAGCTCTTTCTTTAGTATACCAGCAGTCAATTCAGCTGGACTTTGGTTTATGCAACTTATAATGCGTGAAAACGTCTGTTGTTGCCGGCTCTTCGCTTGAAACGAGTTACGATATAACTATATATTAACTTCTGGAATTTGTCATTCAGTTCTCGGCCGTGAGTTCAAACAGGCGAGCAAATAATAGACCTTAGGGGCTGGACTCATCCGGTCATGGCATTCTGCCTTTGACTATTGTTAATCAATCCATTTTATTTACAACATTGAAATGACAAACGAACTAACAGCCCACCTGATGGTAAGTGGCTACTGTAGCCCATGGACACCTGCAAACAACATCTGCAAACCTGCAAACATGCAGAAGGTTCCCAGATGCGTTTTCACCCCTGAGGTCTAAGATGGAATGCATCACAGCCTGTAATAATACTTGCTCTCTCTACCCCTCAAACCGGAGCACAACAATGGTCGTACTGATAAGCGGCAGAAGTAGGTAAGAGGGAGAAGGTTCCCTAGGCTCCTAAGAAGAAGAAAAAAGTCCTATCATCTAGTAATAAAATGTATCAAGTTGACCGCAACTGTCTCTTAATTCATTATCACAAATATTCTCTTCTATCGCAGAGCTCTCCTACCCTCGTACCGTCCGGCGCCCGATTACGAAACAGCTATCCAGCAGAAGTATCAGCAGCAAAGAGCAGAGGCCCAAATCCGATACCAGAACCACCACACACATTCACAACTCCTAGGCAGCAACGCCAAACCTCTAGTCTACGGTTCCCATCCGGATATCCATAGGATACACTACCCTGATGTCACTAGACACACCGTTTCTGTCAACCAAGGGGTAGCAGCCACTGACGATTACAACTATGGCCTTAAATACATGGGAAATTACCCATTCGCAGTCAACCCTAATGTCCAGACCGATCACGCCCTTCACTATGTTAACGTATACAAACCCCCACCGCCCTACCCCTCCAACGGCCTAGCATCCAACTCGACCCCAGACCTAGCCGTTGCCAGTCAAGCCCTTAACTATCACAGGGGCTACATCAACTCCCACGTCTCCGGCTCCAGTCCAGATCTTGTCTCAACGAGGACGGCGCTTAACAGACAATACCTAGGTTATCTGACCCAAGGTGGCCATAACGTTGTTAATTACGCCCGACCCAACATACTCCCGGCCACCCACGGAACCTATAACAACCTCACATCAGTCCTCGATCCCAATCCCCACATCATACTCGACCCTCACCACATCTCCGACAATATACAGAAAGTATACGACGAAAGAGGGAACATAATGTACTCGATGCCGATGCGACGCATATCGTACCAGAGGCATCTAGTTCTGCCGCAAACCCAGCAAATCAAAATGACTGACACACAGGAACCTATATACGAGAATGTACCCCTGCCGTGGCAGAACGACAAGACGATGAGAGATCGAGCCCGCAGTCTGACGACCACCGATGAAATATCACGACTAAACGAACGAAACGGCAGCCATCTGACTATAAACAGCTACGGGAACGCCAAACCGACTATAAACCTACCCAACTACCATTTACCGGTGAAAATCGATACGGATAACCACTATATGAACGCTCAAGTCATAAAAGGAGTAAGAGAGACGAGTGTGCCGAAAGACCTGAACATCTCTAGTCGTACCGTTAACAAGACCGATGAATTGGAGAATGTTAATCTGGCAGTTGACAAGTTGTCGTTGAAAACTGACGAAAAGGACTTCGATGAAACTCCATACCAAAGTCTCTCCACCCACAAAGCGTCCAACTTGATAAGCAAGTCCAGCGACAACGTGACGTCAATAACCGTACCAGATATGAGGTGTGGACAGAGCATCCAGAACATATCCCAGAACAGCGCCACCGATAGCGCCTTGTCCAGCTCCGTAGCAAACGCAACTCGTACCAGTGTGGAGTTGGAGAACTCGAAGAACAGCGTAAGCAGCAAAGAAAAAGAGAAGACGGTGGGGAATGTTTATGGGTAGGGGGAACAAGGCAGTGGAAGTGAAGAGTGCTACGCTGGGGAGAGACAGGGCAAAGACCAATGCGGGGCAGCCTACCAATAAGCACAGGTGGTCGACTGGATTGCCCAAGTTTCAACCTCTACCTCCGAGCATTACCAAAGAAACTTTGGTGAGTATTTTTTTTTTTTAAGGAAAAGACGGCAAACGAGCAAGCGGGTTTACCTGATGCTAAATGCGTACCGTCGCCCACATACATCTGCAACACTATAGATGCTGCAGGTGCGTTGCCGGTCTTTAGGGTATCTGGGAGCTGGGAGGGAAGAGGAGGGGAATAGGGAGGGAGGTGAGGGCCTCCGGTTATCTCACTCACCGAGGCCGTGGTAACAATCCGATGGAGCCGGCTCATTCGAGCAGCAGCTAAAGCCGCCGCTTGGCTCTACCACGCTAAAAGTATTTTATAATAAAAGTAACCGCTTGTAAGTGCCCACAGCTGGGCAAAGGTCTCCTTCTCAAATGTCTCAGACGGTTGTGGAGCCGGGAAGGGCCGCACCTACTCTGCTCCTTCACATTTCCTCGAAATAATATGTTTTATTATTTCTCAGACATGCAGGTTTTCTCACGATGTTTTCCTTCACCGCCGAGCACGTGGTAAATACAGCACTTAAAATTGCTATAAACAATTTTAGTGTTGCCGGCACCGGGGATCGAGCCCAGGTCAATTGCACTTTATGAAACTAAAGCTTTCTTGTATTTACGCGAACACTACACATTTCAAATAAAACTATTATTTACGGATTTTATCGCGTTTAATTTTAGTTTTCATGTTCACGACGTTTAATTTTGGGAGTCAATGCTGAAGCTAACCCGAGTTAACTATGATATCAGGACGTCCAACATCCGAGCCCGTGACCACCCGTGACCACGGGTGCTGTAAAGCACTCGGAACGTCGTGAAAGTTAAAAACTAAAAGTAAACTCGATAAAATCCGTAAATAATAGTTAAACCATTTTATTTCATCTCCGGATATTTAATCTAAAAGTAAAACTTATACGAAATTTAACAAGAACAACGAAACCGCTTTCTTTAAAGTCTAAGGTTTAAAGTAAACTAAGTAAACGCCGAAAGCCCAACGGTCGAGGGTACCGATTGCGAAACATGAAATTGCAGGCTCGAACAACTGCAGATGCAAGCTTTTGGGCTTAGTGGGAATGCTTAACAAGATATTAATAATCATATTGGCATCGCCAACAATTTATCTAATATTCTTCAAAAAAAAAGAGTTCTGTAACCACAAATTTGTTATAAGCGTGAATTGAGACTGAAAGACTCTCTAACAACAATTGCAGTGCCAACTCCTGGAACGTAAGATGACAGACGAGCAGCTGGCGTTCGCCTTCGAACAGATCCCCAAAGGTCGGGAGAGCGGAGGTGAAATTCGCACAGCTCTTCTACCCCAATATGCCGCTTTAAATGACTTCAGCACCGACCACTTGCCCTATGAAGACAACAGGGTGAGGCTGCATCCCACGCCGACCAACCCCCATGGCTATATCAACGCTTCGCATGTCACAGTAAGTGATGATATTAAAAATAAGTTATATACTTGAGATGGTTAAATAAAATCAGGCGTTACTTTATGGAAATCCATTATTTAGAAGATGTTGGAAACAATTACTAATTTCACTTCGCCAAACGCCTTGTTCGCCAAAAGGCGAAACACGTGTCATGTATCAAATGTTGGTGGTGTATGTTACCGAGGGTCTAGTTTAATGCATGTGTTGGTGATAGTTGTGGTGAAGGAGGTGATGCTCTTCTTCTCTTCGGACTTTGAAATATAATTAATGATATTTAATTTTATGATCTAAGTCCATTTTTAAAAACATAGCCGTGATAAGATGTATAGAATAGCAATTTGTCACTTGTTACGATAAAAAAATTAGTGGTTTTTTTCAAGACATTATTTGTTTGTCAAGTTAAGATTTTATTTATTTCGATAAAAGCTGTGGTCCTAGGATTCCACCCTGTGGAACACCAGCAATTTATTGATCGGAATGTATTAGTTATAGTCAATGTATTCTTCATAAAAAATTCCATTGATATGACATTGTGTAATTGACAACTAAATTTTTATTTGTCAATTATTGTTTGAAAGCCATCTTTAAAATTTTCCCGATTATATTTGATGATCAACAAAATCAAACGCATTGATCATATCGAAGACAGTACCAGTGACGTACATATATCGAAATTTTCTATAATGTTATGTAGTGTGCGCAGGCGTGCATTCGGCATGACGTCACGATATTGTTGATTTATTCCTTCCCATATATTCCGGTTTCTTCACAACCGTACGATTTACTGAAAGGCGCTTTCAAATCCGTAACAAAAATTACAAAAACTTTGCAAGTAAGACCGTTACGTCACCGAGAAATGTATTCAAAGTTTTCATGAATTATAAAATTAAAAATGAGCGTCTGGCCTAACCATAGATCTATGTACGGTCAACATCGAAAGTAGATGATTACTGAACAAAACTTCCAAATCTATTTATTAATGAAAATGTTGATTGTTTTTTTTAGTATTAACTTAAACTAATACGGTAAAGAATACTTTAACAACGAACACGGAAAGATAATGGAAGGATCCATGATGCAGGTTTTCATTTATAAAGCACCTTTGTCACCTTGTTCAATCATCATCTACTTTTAATGTTGACTGTACAACGCAAGAAACCTTATCCACTATACAGATGACTGTGGGCAGCTCGCAGCGCTTCTACGTGGTTAGTCAGTGCGGTACGGGTGCGTGCAGCGCGTCGAGCGCGGCCCAGCTTTGGGAGTGCATGTGGCAGCTGGGCGCGCGCCTGCTGGCCCACGTGGGGGACGAGCCGCCGCCCTACCTGCCTCGCGACCAGAGCGCCGCGGACTACGGACAGGTGCGTTCCCGCAAGACTTGCCGATCACCTTGTCTGGTCATCTCTAATTTTAGACGCTACTTGTCATCTGATATTTTTATAGTTAGCTAATATCGAAATTATCTGTGAATTATTTATTTGATTCGAAATCGTTTAATGTTATAATTTATAATTATATTAGAACGGTTTTGAATGGGTAAAAAATCATTGTGACACCATAGACAAGGGACCATAAACAATATCGAGAAAAAAACGCGTGACGTCTTTCCCCTAAAATGCTAAAATCATATCGTTTTATTTATTAAAACAATCAAGTTTATCCATGGCATGGTTACCAATCTTGGTAACCATGCCATGATAAACTAACCCATATCTTGGATGTGAAAAATAACACGGTGTGATTTTATCGTGGAATAACTTCACACGGAATGGTTGTGAAACATTTTGGTGGCGTATAGCGTAACCGAATCATGTTTTAACAGGCACCAAGGACATGTTGCAGATCTATCGCTAATTACGTTTCGTTGCTATGACCAAAACACGACATCGTGTCTCGCAGTTCAACGTGGCGGCGGCGCGCTCCTCGCAGGCGGCGTGGGGCAGCTCGGTGCGCGTGCGGCTGCGGCGCGGCGTGGGCGCGGCGGGTGCGGGCGCCGGCGCGGGGGGCGCGGGCGGTGCGCGCTCACGCTGGCTGTGGCTGGTGCAGTTTGCGCGCTGGCCCCAGACGCAGCCCGCGCCCAGCGACGTCTCGCTGTTCCTCGGTATGTTCATTTTTTTTTATAACTCTCTGCTGCCTCAATGATAAGTCAAGCTGTAACTATTCGTTTCAATTGAATTGCTGTTCGATTACCGAGTAGGTCGATTAGCAACAAAATGTTTGAATCGTGAAGTAACTAAAATAGTTTCCTCAATGTATTATTAATTTATTTTACTAACCTTGAGTATGTAAAATGAAATATAATAAGTTATTTCTTCGACATTACTCCAAAATTACATATATACCGCAGATGGCTTTCAAGGAAACCAACAGTCGATTACCAGATTTAGACCTGTCGAGCCTCGAATTGAAGATAGACACTTTGTCGAAAATGTCAAAATTTAAAATATCTTACGTTTCAAAACGGTACACCACTCTAATATTACTCTAGTGTCTCCGGTACGTTTACAGATATAAATGTCACATACATAAGCATCCAGAGCCATGATCTGCAGGCTGTTCGAATACAAGTGTCGAGCGGAAGTAGAATCCGCGACTCGTAGTGAAAGCCAATTGCACAGCCACCAATTGTCTTGTGTATGTCAATAAAAGCCTTGTACAATTTAATGCTGACCGTTGTTACGCTTCGTAGCTATATTTTTTGTTTAGAAACAAGCAAAGCCTTTCATAAAGTTCACAACGCAATATTCAGTAAACTACATCCACTTGATATTTCTAACGACTTGGTTCTTCTTTTTATATAGTTATCTGTCCCAAAAGCCCCAAAATGTGTTAGTTGTTTTACATGTTACAAATTTTAAAAATCACCATAAGGCGTGCCACAGGGGCATCATTTGGAACCTATATAGTTTTGTGATTTTTCTTTGTGGTTTCCGGCAAATTTCGGATTAACTATTTAATGAGAATAAATAAAATTTTCCTGTATGGTGATAAGTGACAAGCATCGGTTCCCGGGATCGCTAAACCCCCTGCCTAGCGAGGTGTTATAGCTAATCCTCCGGGTGGCGAGGGCAATATGTGCAACAGTGGACTATTAAAATGCTGGTGAAGAAGAATTAGATATCTTCTGAACAGTATCGCCAAACATTCGTAACATTGTTTAATTTGCTTATTAAATATTGTTGTGGTCAACAGAGTTCCTGTCCGAATTGAACGGGCTACGGCTGGTGTGCGAAGCGGAAGCAAGCGAGGAGAAACAGCCGCTCGCGTCGCGGAACGCTCCGCTGGCATTCTGCTGCTCCGCCGGTGCCGGCCGCAGCGGCACCGCGCTCGCTGCAGACCTGCTGCTGCACGTGCTTGATACCAATCAGGTCAGTGAACACCTGCTGCGGTACGTGATGTTTATTTTAGAACTGACCCTTGAGGCACACTTTCACCTCGTGAATAGTTTCAACAAACTTTGTAGATTTTGTGATATAACATACTGTTTAACAATTAGATCGGTTCTGTACTCGGACAAACATCAAATCCTCAGTAATTGTCTATAATACTAGAGTGTAAAACTATCTACCGTCCATGGAGAAGCTTACAGAAGTGTTGTCACCCATAAGTATGGCTCAGTGCACCTTTTACACCGGAACACAACAGTGAGAGCACTTCTGATTGTCGGCAGGTGATGTCAGATGTCGGTGTCAGAGGGTGATGCCCACTTCTAAAGAGCAATATATCCACTCACGTTGATTTTCTATATCTCCAGGAGCTGGACATCCCAAGGACAATAAGCATGCTCCACCAGCAGAGAGCTAACCTGATACAGAACGTGCACCAATACAAGTTCCTGCACCAGGTGCTGCTGCAGTACCTGAAGCAGTCGCGGCTCATCTAGACACCGTTATTGCGTAACCCCGGCGGTAATGCTAATAGAGATCGGATTCAATCTGAAGTTACGACGTATTCGACAGTTCGAGAGATTCCTTGACGTGTCCTAATATTTATTTATTTATTTATTTAAGCTTCATGCACAAAGTGGTACACATGGCGGACTTAATGCCTAGAGGCATTCTCTCCCAGTCAACCGTTAGGCTAAGCAGAGATAAACACGTAATAGAGGCGATACAGCTAACTGAATAACAACAAGTAAAAAGATATAAATATCAAAATATATACTTACACAGATAGGATGAGAGTAAACTTGTCTGTCTGCGACGCGATCTGCCTAACTGACGAGTCGGACTTAACTTCAAATTGAAACCCATCTGTGTTATGATTACCATTAGAGTTAGACAATAGGGTGTCTGGAAACGGTAAGCGAAGACGTGGCAGTTTAGTTGTGTTCAATAATTGTTATAATTTTGTTGTGTCCATATAAATTTCATGTTATTAAACAAATGTTTTAAAATAATCTAATACCACTGGATGTTACTGAATTTTTTATATTGTTGTTTATTAAGAAACATTTATAGTTCTATATAATTTTTTTCTATTCATCTCTTTTCTTCCAATGGCTCTTTCTGAACTTAGTTGTGTTAGATGAATATTCCTACTCGTCATTACTATGAGTTAAACAAAAAGCAATTGAGTTGAAATTTTTACAGACTGTGACGACACAAAACTTTTCCACCTTAACCTAGTTTTTTTTTTTTGTATATTTGTGTATTTAAATTGTTATTTATGAATTATTGATGAACTCGATGAAATTAACTGATTAATGTATTATACTAAGAATATATTGAAAAAAAAAGTATTATTATAGCTCATAGAGACAGGGTTCGCTGTGCCTAATTTAAAACTAAAAGTTTTAGATAATATTCAATACGGTTAGGTTTAAGTTCTAGTTTCACTGTTAGGTGTTAAGTGAGAATCGCGTGCCTTGAAGTCAGAGATTACTCCCGTTCCGATGTCTAATTATGTGCCTTTGTAATTTTAATATAATATTTGTAATAAACCTTTCAAAATGCGAACACAATATCATGATTTTCATACTTCAATGATGATCATGTAACAGATATTAAGGTCTCATTCAATTTTGTATGTATTATAATGGGATAGAACAAAGATGTAAAACATTAGAAGTACAGCTTAATCTCAATAACGAAATGACTTAGTCCAACTAGTTATCTGTTATTTCGTTATCTAGTTATCTTGCGGAATAGCTTATAACTTATCAATAACATTATACATCATTTGAGTTATCCATTGCTGTGCAAACTTAAAATCGACTTCACAGCATCGCTGGTAACGTTGCCATTTCTAAGTAATGTAAGTCACAAATACAATATACTACTAAACGTATTAGTTAGTTGAAAGTTCAACTTTGTTTCCGTGAAGCAATGCTTCAGCTGTTTTTTGCAACCGACTTCAAAACGGGAGGTTATCAATTCGTCTGGTGGTACAGTATACCACCAGGGAGGTGTCATTTAAAATTGAGGAGTATATTCCAAACCCATTTGGCTATTCCCAAACATATGGGATGGAGTCGGTTGCTTCTCTAAAACATCATTTAATTTAAAGTTTTATTCGTTTGCCTTACGGTGCATTCTAATGTGTTCATGTCAGATTTAACAATTTATTTTTAATGTCTAGTCCAACGGCAGCTTTGTGTCATTTTAGATTGTTTAAGTCACACGAACGAACACACGCATGTGCATGCGTTCGCTACAAGTTACTAACGTCGAGTGTTTATTAGTCTTTCTTTAATTCTATGAGTCATAATTTATGGTCATATATCAAATACATAAATGAAATGGAGGTGTCTGTGATTTGAAATGTTTTTGCTTTTTACTTATTTCTGTTTTATATAAACTACTTTATTTACTTTTAACAAACACAAAAAAGTGATATTATATTCAGTCTCGCAATAGAATAACTTCTCTCAAAGTATAAGAGTTAATGAGATGGTTCGTTTCATTATACGTTAATCATATTAGGGGCCTCGGTAGCAGAGTGGTTACTGGATCAGCTTCCGAATCAGGAGACTCGAGTTTGATCCCCTCTGTGATGGGCGTGGGAGAGGCTCGCACCAATGAGATTCGCATAACTTATGTGCAATTTGTATCGTTCGCCTGACCATCTGTCACGTAGTCCCAGGTAATCTCTGGTGAAAAGTGGGTTGAAAGGACTAGAACTGTCTAAACCACCCCAGTGTTGGGTATACGGTCGTGAGAGCTTATCCGTTTATTATATATTATAAATTATAAGATTAATAATCAAATACTGTGAAAAAAATATACTAACTAACGCGTGCTTTGTGTGTAATCCATTTTGTTATTTAGAAGTTTAAGAAAGTGAGCAATTTTAGTTATTTCAGTATTGTCTTTCCTAGATGTATTGCCAGCAAAAAAAGGAAATTTTTTACCCCAATTCTTCTGAGCTTGCTTACTTACACGTAGTTCTTGCGCTTGAAGTGATATAAAGGCGGAATTTTAAATAATGAGTATTATTTAAAAACATTTTTTTTTAATCTCTCATATTCTGTGAGAATCAATTTAATAACCCCGCCTCCCAAGTTCGCGTACGCAATGGCAAAATTAAATTAAACGAAAGAGAATTAAATTCTATAGTTCTCTTCCATTTAATTTAATTTTGTATAATATTCACTTATAAAACAAAACCATTAAATAGGCAATGTTTATTTTTTACTTATTTATGAGGATTTTAAAGTATTCATAAATGTATTAACTTTTAAATGAATTATAAGAACAAAAAAATAGACAGCACAAAAATTATTCAGTTTATACTGTCACAAACTGAAGCATGAATAAATAGCTTAAAGAACTTAAATAGGTTTTTTTTAGGTGAAATATTTTACCCATGTACTACAGCATGTTTTATACACAGATTACATTTCTATTTCTGAATTTTCATACAGTTTATACTATCACAATCGTCATCCTTTGATCTTTGCTTTCAAGTAAAGCCTGACGAGAAAAATAAAAACCTGCCATGAGGTGGGGGTTATATTGCACAGAGCAACACTAAATATAATCGAGACTATGTGAGAGAAAAAGCGTATATTGTTAATTACGTGACCAACCAACGACCAATTTGTATTTAAAGAAAACATTAAATGAAAATGCTTGTGTCTGTGACACAGGAGAAATTCCTACAGTAGCGGAAACTTATATATTTTTCGAAGAGAAAGTCAATTTACCAACGCCTAAGTATCCATCCATCCGCAACATAGCATTTTTACATTTCTGGTCGAGCTATACAATGTATTCTCGATAGTGAATGAGCCTCGGACCTAGTAATACCTGGACAGAGCTACGGCTTGCTGTCGCTCTTGTACAAAATTCTACAGAACTAAATATTATATCGGAGCGTCAGTAAGAGTAAAAGAGAAAGCTCAAAGCTGTTGCTATGTCTCAATATGTCAGTGCGACTAGTCGCTCAAAATATTACTGTTTGATACAGGATAAAAGCAAAAACTATTTGTTAAAAAAAATTAAAAGTAGATCAACGAGATCTACCTTTAGTGAAAAATTTAAAAAAATATATAACATGTGCAGCAGTTTTGTTTCACCATATTGTCGTTTCATACGTAAATATTTAACAACTATTTTATCGTTAACTACTGCAGTTATTATTCCGAAAATCGATATAAATATATACATCAAAGATTTATTTGTCATCAGTATGATTGTCTTATGTCATATCGCATTTGAAGCTAACTCCGTCCAGGGCAATGTAAAGAAATATCTGTGTATTGTAATTTCGTTGTCGTATTCTAGATATATTGAGAATATATAATCTCGTTCAATTTCATTACTGAATATCTCATTATGTAATTATTATTTGGTATTTTTATATTTCTTAGCATTTTTTACGTTTTATTATTGTGCAGAGTTCGCCCACATCTGAGTGCATCAGATTTGGGCTGAAATTTAATGCAATGTAATATTTTCTCAATCGAGTGTTGTGTATCGAGAGTCATGAAATCGATTTTATATCAAATTGTGATGTATTGAATGTATAAATAAAAGTGGATGATTTTATTACTCTATGTATTACTTTATCTATACCCAACGTTATACGAAACACGAACTAGCGTTAAACTTTTTTATAATTTTCTACTGATATTCTGTGGACTTTTGATAGGTAATTTTGATAGCATTAAGGTAAAAGAATTGAATATATATGATAATATAACCGGTTTAAACGGTAAATAACATCTTTCATCACCGAATACCACTCTGCCAGCTCTCTAACACTACGGTAAAGGTATTTAACAAAAAAGTCTTTCAACACAAACTTCTTTATGTAATATAGGGATACCCAATACACGTATGGGTGATGCGTGAGATGTTACATTGCATAATTTTCTTACTGCGCAAACCGAATACATTCGTCATAAGAGTAATGTTCTATTTGTCTTATCTATAGAATAACTCTGTTAAAAATATTATTTAATTGATACCGTAGCAGCATGCGATTTGCTTTTAAATAGTATTTGCATATTTTTGTAAAGTGAATGTCGTGTACAATTTGTAATAGGGCCTTCAATTTATCAATGTTAGATCACAATGCTATCATTTGCATAAGCTGATCTGTGCTTTGCAAAATTGTACCTATACACGATAAATGTACGTGATAAAAATTTTGTCTCTATATGCACTTAGTTCACCAAAAGAATTAAAAACAAACATCCCTCGAGGAAAGAAAACAAGTGGTACCAGTCTATTTAATTTTATTCTGTAAAAAATATTAATCTAGCTTAAAACTAAACGCCCTCGGTTACGGGGGCGGGTAATAGGGTCTTGGCGGCGGCCCGGGAGGCAACGGCCGCGGGGGCAGGCTCCCGCCGCGCGCCGACAGGGGCGGGAAGTAGTTGGGGGGCGGGACGCTGACCTGGGTCCCGAAGCGTGGATGATTCGGCGGCGGCTCTCGGTACGCCAACGATGGTACAACCGGTGGTGGCACGCTACGCGGCGGCGGAACGGTATGCGGAGGCGGCACACTGTGGGGAGGGGGTACAGTGTGCGGGGGGACACTGTGGGGCGGCGGTACCGTATGGGGCACGCTGTGCGGCGGCACCGTGGGCGGAGGCACGCTGTGCGCGGGCACAGTCGGCGGTGGAACATTGTGGGCGGCGACTGCGTGCGCCACCACACCGGGCGGCGGCGCGCTGTACACCGACGCGTACGGCATACCCGGATAGCTGGGGAAGCTGAACCTCAGCGGGTCGATTTTGAGCGGTTCAGTTCTCGTCTCGCCCCCGTTCTTCAGCGGCGTGACCGCGGCGGGCCTGGTCGCTGCAGCGGCGACAGGCGACGCGGAAGCGGGCGGTGTAACGGAGGGCGGTTTCTTGTCGTTTTTTGGAGTCTTCAAGGTGGCCGGGTCTGATGGCGAGTCGCCACCGGAATGCTGCGTCTGCGGCGAATACAGGTCCAGGACCTGCGAAACGGACAATTGATAATAATTTAAAAATGGTGCAAGAGGCGTTTAAAGACCGCCGAATCGCTTGACCTTGACATCTCGGGTATGAAGCACTATCTCACGCTGTCACACATGAGACGTGCAAAAATGGTATAATATGTATTTATTTACTAATTTCATCTTAATTGCATTCAAAAGAAATGTACAAAAGGCTGAACTTAACGGTGAGAGAAAGTTCTAAGTCTACCTATGGGTTGGTCAAAGAATATGTAATAGGTACAGAGTGGAATTGAGATCATATCAATTTATTAACCCTTAATGTGTAATAACAATAGAATTTCTATTGCCACAATGCAGGACAATAAAAAGTGTAATGCGTAAGGGTATTTCGGGGACATGTGAAGCCAGCAGTAGAACAGTATGGCGAAACATTTACAAACAGCGACTGAATAATCGCCAAATAAAGGTACTTTTTCGTTGCGATGTGACGTCATACCGATTCATAATATCTGTGTGTGTGTGTGTGATATTTTTGCGGTATCTTTATTACATGTCGATATCGAAGTTTGAACTAGACACGAAGTTCTCTTACAAAGCATTCCGCTGCATTCGCTGCCCCCATAGTCCAATCGCTCGCCCCGCACTTAGGGTTTCGGTACAGATATGAGAAAGGTAGAAACGATTTTGTTACTAATTACTGTACAACTCATACTGTATACAGACTGTTAAGAATGTTCGTGTAATGATATTCTCCCGCTGCTTAGTCCATTGTCGCGCTACGACTGTTACATGCATATCACATGTCCTTCAAACGCTTTACACGACTTTCCTTAACATTTTTAAAATGTTATATATTTATTCTTTATTGTTGGCCTTAAGCTTAACTAACTTACCAAGTGGCATTCTCTACCAGTCAATCCATGTCATGGTGAAAGATAGTTGGCAGGTACAAAACAATGAATAAAATACTATAGGTAGACTCATAAAAATAATAAGTTAATATATATATATAAACACACTGTGTAATTAAAAAATATTTATAAAATAAAACACACTTATGCACACAAATAATCGAAAATAGATAAGCCGAATATTGTCAATGATCCATTAGGTAATCACGAACTACATCTTAAATGACATCCTGTTAGGAGCTGCTTTTATCTTATTGGGCAGGGCATTCCAGAGGAGTGTAGCTTGAACAGTAAAAGAAGAGTTATAATATCCTGTATTATGTTGTGGAATGCGAATCTTAAGTTGGTTTATGGAACGAGGCCCTCTGTCATGAGCAAAATAAAGATATTGGAAATTGGATATGAAAGAGAATTAGGATCAGTTGATACAGAATACAGTAAACACATAATTCTAGAGCTACGCCTTTGACGATATATTATTTTATAAATTTTGAAAACAATATATTTGTACTTTGAATGGAGCTTTATTGACAAAACATTATTTTATTCTAATAAAACATATAACAAACCTGGTGACAAATGTCTTCTAGGAGATCCATGGTGATATCTTCGACAAACATGTCCCACCATGCATTATGCTTTGGTGTACGACCGTTCCAGTCGACAACTTCGAACTTGCTCAGCTTTCCCGCGAGGAACATCAGAGCGACTGCTATCACCTCCGGCTCCCACTGTAGGCACAGAGTTGTGCACAAACTGCCAAACAATTTACATAACATAACATATATAAACAGCCAACCCTGTTACACATACAGACAAAGATTACAGATTTTTATTTGGCATGACTTTAGCAATAGATGTTTACAACACACCACCTCTCTGGGAGATAGTGTGATAGTTCTATCACATTATTTGCCACAAATCATCTATGCTTAAAATTTAAAATCAACTTAGAAAACAATAGATGACAAATTAACATAAAACTAATATTATCCAATTTTTATGCTCTGTATTCACGGTACTCTCCCAAGTTAAATGTGTCAATTTAAATCCTTTGTACTGAATTACATAATTAAGAATATAAAAGTTTGTAACAATTTTTGGGTATCTAAATTATATACTTCATATTAACTCCATTTATAAGCAATGAAAAAGTTTTAAAATCAAAATCTATATCTCCCAGAGAGACCCATGTGCTGAAGGCTGCACAAATTATGTATAATAAATAGGATATCAAAACTTTAATGGGAAGGAAAGCGGTTATGTTAAATTCTATCAGAAAATGTTATTTTTAACTCATTACATCTTGCAACAAAAGTAATTCTTCTTTCATGACACACAATGTTATGCACCATAAGGGGATAAACAGATATAGTCTATCAATGTACAGTATAATCTATTGGGTTAGTAGTAAAAAATTACTATAGCAATAGAATTTCTATTATTGCACCACATCAAGAATTAAATGCACTTTTTAAATTAAGAAAATAAAAGGAAGCAAAAATATAGGTATTAAGATAGTTTAAGGTCTATAGTATGCTAATCATTCAAATTATGAAATATATACCAGCTTTTGCTAGAATAAGTAGCCTGTGTTCACCAGAGGGTTTTAATGGCTGATTAAGAAGAAATAATGTTGTATAGAAATTTGAAATTGTATAAGAAATAATAAACTACACATTTTGAATGAAACTATTATTTAAAACTTCATTAATAGAAGTTTCATTTAAAACATAAAATTTGATATTGAGTGTTTGAATAAATATTTTACCTGTCATTGACAAATGTCCATGCCATCTGCACCATCTTCTGTAACTTGGTTCTGTCGCCTTTCAGACATTTAGCATATTTCAACAGATACCCATATGGGTGTTCAACCTGCAAGTCGAACTTTATTGTCTGAAGTAAAATCCTTTCTAATGTCATCACTTCTTCCTTAGGATCTTCGCCAAAAGTACTAAATTTGTGATCTGTTAGCAAAGGCTTAGCAACTTTAATTATATCCTTGCACTTTTTAGGAGTTTCTTCTACTTTGCCTGCCAAAAATAGACAGCAACACGCTGTGATATACCTTGGGAATGTCTTGAATGAATGGAACATATAGAAACGATGGAAGTAAACAACACCCGTTGCCACTGTGTTATAACCTAAATCCATCTTTGATCCCGTGTCAATAATAAATCTTGCGCCTTCCTTACGATAGCGGTTTTCCGTCTCGGTGCTGATACCATCGCGAAATGACGGCGTGTTCTGCAAATCTTTCTTGTCGTAGTACCAATAAGGCATTATTAATTTAAAATAAAATAAAAATATATCAACAATTTATTCCCCTACCTAAAACTAACCATTGAGTGTCAATGTCAAATTAAATGTCACTTGATCTGTTTTTTATATTTATTATGACCCTGGATACAGGGACTGCCATCAGCCAAAACGAAACTAAAATAAAATAATATTAACCCTCCATCATCGATTCTATGATATTGGACTTCTCCCCGTTCACCATGCATTCACATGGAATGCATTGCTTTAGTCTTTGCACTCCTAAATTTTGGAAGGTGCACATTGTTTAGAGTCTAATAGAAAAGCGTTCGTGAATTATAAACTTATAAGATTAAATGATATAAGTTTGCCGTGCGGCATCGACGTAGTATTCTGCCACCCCCTTTCTTCCCTTGGGTGTTGTAAGAGGCGACTAAGTGTAAAGCCTTAAAAATCCCAATAACTACCAACAGATGACAGGATATCGATCTCAATCAGCTTTCCTCGTGTCGCGATCATAGAATCCCATAGGACTGCTATTTCTAGGCTATTAAGGAAGAATATAACATAAATAAATATAGAAATTTAGGAAAAGTAAAAAGAGTGAGTAGTAAAGGAATTCGTTTAAATGATTCGGTTTCAAGTTCAGCGGAAAGTTAAACCAAAAGTTTCCTGAAATGACCTGTGGCAAATGCAAAATTATCATTATCCCATTCAAAAAAGTAATACGCAGTGAAGCCCTAGCCTAAACAAGGCTTTATACAGTTAATTGAATGGGCAAAAGAAATTGATGATTTAAAAGCGATTGCAATAAACGGTGTAATAAAAGAAATTATGAAGGATAATGTGTAAATGTTTTTGAGACTATAAGAATTTATTCCAGTAACAAGTTGTTGTGAAATGTTTAATAAACTTTCAGAACTGATTCGGTGCAAGTTAGTATTGATAGTAGGTGCCGGTGGGCTGCGGATATGCGGCGAAGGTGAGATATTAGTGAGTAAAATAGTCCGTCCTTGCACCCGTATGGTCCCCACGTATAAGTTAAGTTACGTAAGAAAAGGTTACACAAAATTGTTCGCAATTAACAGATGCAAAAACAAAGTTTTGAAGATAACCTTCTTCAAGGTTTTTTATTTTTCGCGTTGAACTATAAATATTTCCCGTGTAATTAGAGCTTAAAATGTTCCCATCAAAATCAAAATCGATTCAGCCGTTTCCTAGATTAGCCCGGACAAACAGACAGAGAAACAAACAAAATTTCGAAAACAAGTTTTTGAGTTTTGCTTTCGTGGAATGATTACTTGCTAAGATAAAAAACAGTTATTTCGAAATCACATCATCATCATCATCATTTCAGCCTATCACAAGTCCACTGCTGAACATACGCCTCCCCCAAAAATTCTAACAAAGCTCGGTCCTGTGCCACCTGCATCCATCCACTGCCCGCAACACTGCAGAGCCAAGCGGCAGCTTCTGCTGCTGCTCGAATGGACCGGCTCAACCGGGTTGGTACCAAAGCCTCACAGAATACCGGCGTGAAGTAGAGGCATCTTATCTTATGCTTCTGCGTTTCGTTCGGTGAGTGAGGTAACCGGAGGCCCACTCTTCCCACTCTTCCCTCTCCATCCCTCCCCATCCCCCTCCTCATCCTTCCTCCCTTCTCCCAAATATCCTAAAATGCCGGCAACGCACCTGCCTGAGAATATGTGGTCAAATCTAATCTAATGTAATGGTTTTGGCAATCTAGAATATGATCACAGACTGCAGACTTCCTAGAGCGTCTATGTTTTGCATCAGCTATGTGTTCTTTGACGCGGGTGTTTACCGATCTTTTGTTTGCTCTGCATATGTGCTTTCACCCAAACCGACGTGATTAAAAGAGTAAATTAAACGCGATAAAAATTCGTAAATAATGTTTTTTTGTTAGTAAGCGTGTAATGTTTACACTTGAAGATAAATGTTTATATTTCATCTGTCTAAAGATGTTTCCTCCTTCTTATCGCAGTAATTATTCTGAGATAGTTGCAGACAAGCGAAGGTTCTGGCGAACGATTTTATTTTTGGTTTTTTATTTAAATTCAGTTTTGTATCAGAGTCACCATGTCCCTCCAATCGTGCTACTTATTACAATCTTCTCTCAAAATACTTAGACACGAATCTATAGAGTACTTTTGCCTCGTCTGATATTGGAAAAGTAAGAATACTGGGAGAAAACGGCGAATGTTTTTTGTTTGAAATCGCTATTTCATCTTCGGACCGCAGACATTCGGTTAACACATGCCAGCCATCAGAAACCCAAAACTATTCAGTGACGCATGACCTGATCGAAGCCTGTGTGCAGTGACTATCTCCTCTCTACTCAAAACTAGGGATAGATATATATTTCGCGATAGATATGGCTGTATGGTCATATACCATATTCCTATACTTAATGATCTTTCATCAAAATGCTCCTTCCAGTTATCCCGGCACCAACTTCTAACCGAGCCTAGTTACTACGTAAAATACGGCTGGCAAGACGTATCCATACCCCCCGAAATCACAAGTCCGGCCAATCTATCTACTTTATAGTTTAGCTGTAATTCCAAGGTGAGAAGGAATCCACTATCGTACCACTTTTTTCTTTTGGGCACTCAGTTCATGCATGAATTTATTATATATTACAATAGGCAATCGTTGCACCTCGAAAATGCAAAGTGCAACGAGCCACATGTAGCACACAAGCACGCCTTTCGAGTCCGACAGAACCACTAATCTGTCACTCAAAACATTAGAAATATAAGACAAAGCTTGCAAATAATTATCGCATGCATTACTCTGGCGAACGAATGCCAGTGGAAGATCCATCCTCATTCGGCGAAGCGAAATCCCACAGGTCAATAATGAAGCAGCAACAGCATCACTAGTGTGAGCGTCACCCTGAACCTGGTATGACACTGCGCTCACTTACCCGCTCGCCCGGCGCGGTTTGATAGAACTTTCTTTTTCTTTTTTTTTATTCGACAGGGGCAAACGAGCAAGCGGCTCACCTGATGGTAAGTGATTACCGTCGCCCACGTACATCTGCAACACCATACAAGCCACAGGTGCGTTGCCGGCTTCTAAAGAGTTTTGGGGAATGGGTGTAGGATGAGGAGGAGGATGGTGGAGAGGGGAGAGTGTGCCTCTGGTTACCTGACTCAGGGAACGAAATGCAGAAGCATAAGATGCCTCTTCTTCACGCCGGTACTCCGCGTGGCGATGGTACTACCCCGGTCCAGCCGCCCCATGCACGCAGCGGCTAAAGCTCCAGCTTGACTTTACTACCTACAAAAACCTTTACGTTTCAACCTTTCAAGAAATGCTTTTCGACCTATGTTTGCGCTCTCTCGGAGAGACCCATGTCAAGCATAGGGCTTGACACGGGCTGATAAATAAGAAAGAGAGAAGACAGCCGTGGACGGCCTGACCTGTATGGATCCAGTAACCGGGAATGCTGACACCGTTTGCGACAGACGACATAGTACCTGCTTGTATACGACGTGTTCACGGGATTATGAAGGGTCATTTCATGGGGAAAGAGGGCTCAGACATTTGAGAAAGAGGCCTTTCCAAGCTGTGGGCACTTACAGGCTGCTACTTTTTACAACTACAGTATAAATAGCATATACCGTAAAAAATACATTACGTACATACATACATTCTTAAATATCACGCTCCTTTATATTACAAATGTGAATGTTTGTATGTTTGTTGTTCAATCACGCTTATAGGAGCTCACAGATATGTAGACATGCCAAGGGATAGGATATAGGATACTTTTTACCCCCTTTGTTTTTGACCACGAAGGCGGGTTCTTATTAAACCCTTCGTCTTGGAAAATTAGGTGGTGTTATAATAGATATTAATACACCTACATAGATAAATAACATATATTAACACCTACGACTCGGGTACTAATTTTTATATTCTAATGTGTAGGTGGTATTCTCGTAAAAATAAAAAATATTAAAAGTAACTAAATTGTGGTAAAATAAACAAGTTTTTCTTTTAATCTATTACGATGTAATTTGATGTTTAGATGTTTAAATTTGTAATATGTATTGTATTTTTATACACCTATATATTTATGCGTTAAATTAGCAGTAATTAGCATCAAGACAAGAACGGTCATTTCTTGAAAGCTTGTAAAATGAATAAATGATAATAATTATAATATAAAATCCTGTAAATAACGTGACATTCAATTTTAGGTGTTATTACTATCACGTAATAATGAACCTACTTTAATGAATTATTGTAATCAGCTTGAAATATCAAGCTGATTACAAATCAAGTTTTATTAACACTTGTTGTAGTCGTTCGAAAGATTTGTTAGCAAATTATTTAACGTATCTTAATCGTGTTCAGATTTTTACATATTAGCAAAATTAAAAACACGCGATTCATACCGCTTATATCTATCTCGTTCGTTTAGATCTAATTTTACACAGAATAATAATATAAAAGTTCACGAGTGTCAAGACGAGATTCTATCGAACAATTCTGATGAATGCCTAATTGTTGTTTTTTTCTCTTAAAAACATGGTGATGGCTCGTGTTGTCGAAAAATTAGAAGACTTGGCTACATAATTAACACTTATGAAAACTATTGTTCTAGTAATGGCAGGTGGTATTCTCGTAAAAATAAAAAAATATTACGAATAGTTCAGTGATTAACGCATATCCCTGCTCAGTCATCATAGTCCTCGATTCGAATTCGTCTGCAATACACAATTTATTGCTATACAGGTAGATACGATTGTGATAGTCTCTAGTTCTCGTCCCTACCATCCTTTCCTTCCACCGATGGTTACGAGTAACTTCAAGAGATAACAAGCCATGGAATTAGTAGATTACACAATGTAGATTTAACAAGTAACAGATGTATCTGAGAGCGCGACGTTTAAATCAGGTTTTCGTCAAGGCGGCTTTTAATATTGAAGTGTTGCGTATACAAGTTACGCCCATTGATACTCAGTAGCTTTAAAAACATGTCTCATGTTACGCGTTCGCACTTGCTCTGTTGAAAAGAGACGTGAATAAAGCAATATTTAAATCGTACGATGGTAATAACCTACCTCGGTTGAAAGGCCATTCCTTATCTCAATTGCTAATGTTGTCAACGAAAACACGAGTTATGTGAGTCGACGTCAGTACAAAATGGCGCTCAGAGCTGGTATCAGTTTTGTTAGGTTTAATTGTCTACGACAAGCCGCGAGGGTATGTTTTATTATGTTTAATATTTATCTAATATTTTTTATTATATTATAGAGCAAAATAAAAAAAAATTAAAAGTAACTAAATTGTGGTAAAATAAACAAGTTTTTCTTTTAATCTATTACGATGTAATTTGATGTTTAGATGTTTAAATTTGGAATATGTATTGTATTTTTATACACCTATATATTTATGCGTTAAATTAGCAGTAATTAGCATCAAGACAAGAACGGCCATTTCTTGAAAGCTTGTAAAATGAATAAATGATAATAATTATAATATAAAATCCTGTAAATAACGTGACATTCAATTTTAGGTGTTATTACTATCACGTAATAATGAACCTACTTTAATGAATTATTGTAATCAGCTTGAAATATCAAGCTGATTACAAATCAGAGTTTTTATTAACACTTGTTGTAGTCGTTCGAAAGATTTGTTAGCAAATTATTTAACGTATCTTAATCGTGTTCAGATTTTTACATATTAGCAAAATTAAAAACACGCGATTCATACCGCTTATATCTATCTCGTTCGTTTAGATCTAATTTTACACAGAATAATAATATAAAAGTTCAAGAGTGTCAAGACGAGATTCTATCGAACAATTCTGATGAATGCCTAATTGTTGTTTTTTTTTCTCTTAAAAACATGGTGATGGCTCGTGTTGTCGAAAAAATTAGAAGACTTGGCTACATAATTAACACTTATGAAAACTATTGTTCTACCAGTGTTTTGACACTAAACGTCTGTACATTTGTTCGTACAATATTAGTAAATGTCCCGCAACAGAGCAAAGGCCTCCTTCCCATATTTAAGAGGATTTTGGAGCTGGGAAGATCTGCCACGATTGCTCTGGTGCTCGAAATAATAATTTTCTACTATTTCTCATACATGCAGATTTCCTTCACCGCCCAGCACGTGGTAAATACAGCACTAAAAAGAAGCTATTAACTATTTTAGCGGGGCCGATACCGGGGTTTGTGCCCAGATCACCGGCGGGTATACATTTATTTAACCCAAAATGCTCAATATTCCAGCTACTTTCTACACACACAATACCGGAAGCTTTAAATAATGGAGGAGGAATGTCAGACTTTCCCGGTGCGAAAGCTCCCTACGTGACAGAGATGAAGTTCCTGAACGAGACCAGCTACGACCCGATACCGGTGTACCGAGTGTTGGACAACGGCGAAGTCATCGATAGTAGGGAGGAACCCGATATCGATAAAGAGACCCTAACCAACATGTACAAAACGATGGTGCAATTGTACCATATGGATAAAATATTGTACGAATCACAAAGGTGCGTCGAGTTTTTCATTAGTTGTTTGGATTTTATTATAGAGGTAGGATTTATTTATATAATTGTATATTTATATTATGATTATACTTTAAAATTTAAACACAATTTCAATATCAATTAAATGAGTAAGTATCTCGGGAGATTTTTTTTAGCTTTTGTTATTTTGACTCGTGATATATTTACGTTAATAGTTCACTATACCTACACATAAAAGATCGAAACCTTATTCGGCTGCTCGCGTTTCAAGTCGCCGACACGCCGACATAGAAGTTTTGCAATGTCACTGCCCTTGCCGAGATCGGTAAACTTTTTCACATTATTAACGGATCAGGCTACTTAAATTGTAGGAATAAAGTTGTTTTTATTTGTCTCGTAATTTTTTGATCAAAACTTACATTAAGAGATAACAGAGCCGTGGCAGCCTAGTGGTGAGAGCGGTCACTTTAATTACAAGTGACCCGGGTTCGATCACCGGTACCGGCACCACTAAAATTGTGAATAACAATTTTAAGAGCTGTATTTACCACGTGCTCAGCGGCGAAGGAAAACATCGTGAGGAATATTTCGAGGATATGTGAAGCCCGCCAACCCGCACTGGAGCAGCGTGACGGGCCCTTGCCGGCTCCTAAACCTTCTCCGATACTTGTATTTGAGAGCAGGCCTTTGCCCATCAGTGGGCACATTCAGGCTGCTACTTTTTACATTATAAACACTTTTACTAATGAAGTTTTTGTTAAATGTTAGTACCGACGCATCCATGTAGTTCTGTCGCGTGCGAACAAAGTTTGTTTTTCTTAATAGACATCCAACGATCTCGACGAACTAGGGAATAATAGTCTGTCTTGCCATTCGATACGATCACATTTATGGGGTTCAGTCATCATCATTTCAGCCTATCAGAAGTCCACTGCTGAACATAGGGCTCCCCCAAAGATTATTTATAGGTTTCAGTAAATCTAAACATTGCAGTGGCTGATGCCATACCGAGCTGAATTAATGAATGATTCATTTATTTGGCGTTTTCGGGAAATCCTCTCAACTTGAAAGAGTCAAGGAGCAGACATCGAGGCCGATGGGATGTGAGTGCTCGGTAGCCCAGCGACTAAGCATTAGGCTACGACGTTGCTGATCGAGTGTCCAGAGTTTCCATTTTCGAACTAGAAACATATTTGTGTTTCTGAGTATTCCTCTATGTGCAATTTTAGTGTAAAACTTCACCACGGCTCAGGAGAAACTCCGACAATAGGACCGATGATTTTCTTCGCCCAACAAAGCAGACAGAAGCTGACCATGAAAGAACACGTCTAAACCAACACCACCACCATCACCATAAAAAAGTACCACTCGAAGCATTCCCATCCGTTTCGCAGACAGGGTCGCATTTCATTCTACATGACGAACTACGGCGAGGAAGGAATTCACGTCGGCAGCGCGTCCGCCCTGTCCCCACGGGACCTGGTGTTCGCGCAGTACAGGGAGGTCGGGGTGCTGCTGTACCGCGGCATGACTGTCACGGAGCTGATCAACCAGTGCTACGGGAACTGCGAAGATCCCGGCAGAGGGAGACACATGCCCGTCCACTACGGAAGCAAGCAGCATAACATTGTCACCATATCCAGCCCGCTGGGTAAAGTAATTTGTCTTTAGAACACAACCGAATAACGGAACAGATCTCTTTCGCGATGGTTCTAATATTACTAAGTACTCCAAGGCGGCAGTCTGTAAATGCCCACGGCTGGGCAAAGGTCACCTCTGAAATATTTGAGATAGTTTTGGAGCTGGGAATGGGTCCGCCACGTTGCTCCAGTGCCGGTTGGCCGACTTCACACATCCTCGAAATGATTTTAAAGCTTTCCTTCTTCGCCGAGCACGACGTACATTCGGGTACTATGAACCTAGCTATATTCCATACATAAAAAATAATGATTGATGGCGCACAGTAATTGTTGTAATAACTAAACCTTAGTGAATACACATCACAATAGTGAAGTAAATAATTAAAAAAACTCAATCCTGCCACGCGTGAAGGGGTAGCCAAATAATACGGAGTGCCATTTTATCTCATCTCATTCCGCAAGCCCTTTTCTATTCTCCGGAAAACGGAGCACTCACGGGTAATGAAATAACAAATTGTTTTACAACTAATAATTAGTTTGTTGTATTTAGAAACATCGGTGAGAGCCAAGCGGCGGCTTTTGCTGGTGCTCGAATCGGCCGGCTCTACCGGGGTAGTGGCACGACCTCAGAACGACGTGAAGTAGAGCCATGTTTTACTTCTGCCTTTCGTTCAAAGAAATACTGAAATATCCTTAAAGGTCGGGAACGCACCCGGAGCTCCTCTGGTGTTACTGGAGATGTACGTGGGTGACGGTAATCACTTACCATCAGGAGAGCCGTTAGCTCGTTTGTCTCCTAAATAGATTTTGTTCCGCGCTCTCAAATACGACATCCAGAATTATGACATTTTCTTTTTCTTATTCTAACACGTGGGTCCCAGTATCTCTTTCATTTCCTACATGTATGGTGTACACGGGGTCCCACGTGCATGTACAACGACGTTCCGTTGGAAAATAGCCACACAGATGCCCCAAGCGGTGGGGGCTGCGTACGCGTTGAAGCGGGCGCCGGACAACGACCGATGCGTCATCTGCTACTTCGGGGAGGGTGCTGCGTCGGAAGGGGACGCTCATGCTGCTTTCAACTTCGCCGCGACGCTGGACTGTCCCGTCATCTTCCTGTGGTACGTATACGCTGCCATTAGGAAGTAGGACTGACTCACTTTCTGCCTAGGAGCAGTCTAGGTAGGTTATCTATTTCTGCAGTTAATCGGCCACGCAGCGGTAATGTATAGAGAGCCAGTATAATTAAAGAGTTTTTAGGGTATTTCTTCTCATTTCCTCAGGGGGTTAGAATACATCTGTAATTTCCTTCGATTGAAGTTGTTTTCAGGTGTCCATGGTCTTCAGTATCCACCCACCATCAGGTAGACTGTTAGTTTGTCACTGCGCACATGGACCACTCAGTTATATAATTTTCGGTGTGAAAACTTCTTTAAAATCAGTACCGGGTGTGGAAACTTCAATTAAACTATATAAAATAGACTGTTTAATGAAGAAGTACCAAAGAATACAGTGTGAGTAGGTTCATCTCAGTTACATCCTCACGGTTACCCTCCTAGAGTAGGCAGAGATTCGAAATTTCCATTTCCGTAGCCAAACGGACAGAGGCTCACTTTTGCTTCTCTATGAGGAAGAGTGCGAAGAAGCAGTCACATGCTAATTACCCTCGTCGCCTGGTGATCTTAGTTGGTTGAACACGGCCTTTATTATAGACGCTTCTCACTAGTATAATTATATAAAAGGTAATACAATAAAAACAACAATTCAAACAATGAAGTGTAAAACTAAAGAATATTCTATTATTGTGGCACTTGAATGGATAAGCTCAAACGATTCAATACCGAGGTGGGCAAAGGTCTAGACATTAGAATCTTTGTCATTTCAACCCACTTTTCAACGGTCTATTCGGACAGGTGACAGTTAATGAGCCATTCCCTGGCGTCTTAATGTTCTGCACAACTATACAAATTGTACATAAGTTTCAAAAAATCGTTCGTGTCAAACTCGAATCTCCTGATTCGGTAAACTCTAGCTTCAATTTAGGAAAGCGTGTGTGCTTTATTTTCAACAGTATTTGCGTTTCAAAAGATCTATATGTTTCGTTGTACTGTATACAGTAGAAACAACGGGTATGCGATATCGACGCCCACCAGCGAGCAGTACCGCGGGGACGGCGTCGCCGCGCGCGGCCCAGCGCTGGGCATCAGCACCGTGCGCGTGGACGGCACGGACGCGCTCGCGGTGCACAACGCCGTACGCCGCGCGCGCCGCCTCGCGCTCGCCAACAAACCGGTGCTGATAGAAGCCATGTCCTACAGGTTGGTACCTTTATCCAGCTCCCGTTTTGGGTACCACGACAGGCGAACGGTTATGAGAACTGCCGACGAATCGGTGACTCGGGATCGATGTGGAGGGCTCGCAGGCGACGGGCTCTGCGAACAGTCGCGTCGTTCTGGTGGAACGGGGATTGTAACGACTGAATCTCTGACCACCCCATCGTTGAGTATACGGTCGTTATGTTTTGTTAATTCATAATCTTATGTTTAGAGCGGCTCAGCCGATCGTAAGTGATTACCGACACCCTGATCGCCGGATCTGCATCACCGGATGAGCGGCACGTACTTTGCCTGCCTTAAGATATATTTGAGGAAGCGGGAGGTACAATGTTAGGGGAAGAGAGAGAAGGGAGCGAGAGAGCCTCTGCTTACCTCACTCACCGAACGAAACCCACAAGATGCCTCAGCTTCATGCCGGTGATCTGCGAGGTCCTGGCTCTACCCCGATTGTTTCGGCCCATTCGAACATCAGCAAAAGCAACGTATAACAATCGTCAAACTGGTTCACAATTGGCGAAGATATCGCGTCATATAGATACAAAAAAAAACGAATAGATCTTCTTCCTTTTTTGAAGTCTGTTGATAAATGTAGACTTCCAACCACCCCCGTATCGTGCACACGGTCGTGAGAGTATACAACTTCAGAAATATGTCACTTAAGATTATTAATTCACCAATAGATTCCTATTGGAAGTGAATTGCGAACTTGTTTCGTTTGTCTTTTAATATATTTCATAAGTATATTTCAAATTGTGGTAGAGCCAAGCGGCGGCTTTTGCTGCTGCTCGAATGGGTCGACTCGGCCGGATTGGTAGCACGGCCTCTCCAAAAAAACTTTGGACAATTATATAAATTAGAAAAGTTAAAGACATCAGAAAAGCCCCATATAAATTTTCTTTCAAACGATTGGTACGCGAATACTTTTTAAAACCATCTGTTACTTGTTAGTATTTATTCTGATGTATTATTAATGTGTTTGTATGTATCTGTGTAGGTATTTATGTATATATTATAGTATGTATTTGTAACTGTATGTGTTTGTTTAGATATGTATGCTTATACATTTAAATATGTTCCAATTATGTAGTATATTTCTCGATTAGTCTTTTGATATTTATATTATTTTAAATTTGATGCACCTATCACCACATTTCTTCACGCCCTGGGTTGACTGTAAGAGAATTCCAAAAGACATTCAGTCCGCCTTTTGTACACAATACAGTATAAATAAATAAATTTCTTATTATTATTATTACTTCGTTCTTCTAGAGTGAGTCATCATTCTACTTCAGACGACAGCAGCGCTTATCGCCCCACGGAGGAGGTTCAGAAATGGACAAAAGAAGAGAGTCCCATACAGAAGCTGAGGCTCTACCTCGAGCACAAAGGTTTATATTCATTGCACCTTGCCTCGCCTCATTAGCCTATAAATAGTCCACTGCAGGACACAGGCCTCTACCGTAAGGAGGATTTGCCATAAAGCCACGCCCTGTGAGGGTATTGGCCACCTCGCACCTTTTTAATGTGGTGGAACCAAGCGGCGGCTTATGCTGCTGCTAGAATGGGTCGGCTCGACCGGATTGGTACCACTACCTCGCAGAATACCGGCGTAAAGAGGAGGCATCTTATGCTTCTTGCGTTTCGTTCGGCGAGTGAGGTATCCGGAGGCCCACTCCCCCTCCTCATTCTTCCTTCCATCTCCCAAATAGCCTTAGAGGCCGGCAACGCATCTGCAGCACCTCTGGTGTTGCAGACGAACGTGGGCGACGGTAATCACTTACCAACAGGTGAACCGCTTGCTCGTTTGTTCCCTTTCACGCTCACGTACAACTGCAACACCAGAGAAGCTAGGGCAGAGGGAGAGGGAGGGGGGGAGAGAGCCTCCAGTTAGCACATTCGCCGCAGCGGCAAAGGTCTGTTATATTTTAAGATGGTTATCCCGCCATCTGTCGACAGCCATTACGATTTTCAAGGCTTTCCCCATCAATCTCCTTTTACGACTCCCGCGGGAAGAAAGCGGGTTGGTAGATTCTTACTCGGATACTTCAGGTACATTAGTATATTTAAATTTTGACATTACTTTCATTACTTCAGTAGACAATGGACGAATACACACTCAAGCTCGTAATCCGTCTTCTTTTTCAGCCCATATCCTACGGACACGGGCCTTGTCTAGTGCCATATCCGCTATGCCATAAATATATTTCACAACAATTCCATGTGAAGTTTTTCCTCGACAGAATCGTACCGAGTTATCTTTCACATCCGTGACATGGTTTTCGTTTATTTGTAACGATCTTTTACATAAACGAATCCGTGTTTATAAAACAAAACAAACACTGTGTGATGTCGTTACAGGGGAATGATGTCACATGGATTTTTTTTTGAAATTATTCAAGGCCACTGTAGAATATGCGGGTAAATTTACGGAGTAACGTAGCATCCAGTCTGTATGCAAACGGTGAAGGTCGTGTGGATGCATCTTATAGGTTTTTGGGACGCGGAAGCCGACAAGCAATGCGCTAAGGAAGCCCGCGACACTGTCGTCCGGACCATGCAGGAGGCGGAGAAAAAGAAGCGACCGCACTGGAAGGAGATGCTGGAGGACGTCTACTATGATATGCCCGTTAGGATTCAGTGAGTCAAATCATTTTGTTTTTTGCAGAAGAAAGAGGCAAACTACCATGCGGCTCACAATATTATTAGGACATAATAAATACAAATGTCACATGTCAAATGTAATTTTTGTCACAATCTACCACCGTTTCGTTATATATAATTAGAAGAGACAGATCAAAGAAACTCCGCAAGTATCGTTTTTGGATACTATGGATTGGTTTTTATTTGCATTGTTATAACAGTAAGCTAAATTTTAGCAATTTTTAGAAACAGCTTGGAATTGATCAACTTTTTTCCAGGGGTTACAGTCTTCCATAAATACAATGTACTATAGAGTACTATGCTAGTTTTTTTTATTCTCAGAAAAAATATACACAAGTAGTTTATGACATAACGCCAAACTACACAGCAGTTTGTTGGCGAAATTACACCTTAGTCTTAACCTACCTGACGCTAAACATAACTACAAATTTGTTTAAAGTTACATTTCAATTAAATTAAACTATTGTTCTAGTAAATCCTTTTCAATTTATCTTTAACTAAATTTTTTGAATATTTTATTTAATCATCTCAAAGCCATTGCAGATTTTTGAAACTATTACATCTTGTTTCATAGTAATTTTTAGAACCTAACCTATCATGTTATAATATTTGGAATGCTTGCCTGGAAGAAATCGTTATGCGACAGCGACAAGCTCGCCAAATTGTACCTTCTCTAGCTAATTTGCTCTTTTTATATTTTATTGTATCTTTTTTGTTTTGTGATGTACAATAAAAGAAGATTCATCATCATGTTTGGATGATGGCTGGTGGCAACAATTTTAGAATTATGCCTGGCCGGTCGCCACCGATATGTGTCGTAAGAACAGACGGTGGCTGGCAGGCAAATGCTGACATAGATCTGTGTCATCCTAAGTAATGGCGGTATAACCATTGGACCGAAAATCGCCAGACCGCGGACGGGCATGACAGGCACTAAGATCGGTGATGCATGGCACTGCAATCAATTTCGATCGAAAAATATAAGATTATACTTTGACACCAGCCCCCCTGACCCTCCAAGGAAATAAGTAAAAATGTATGTTCATAATTTTTTTTTTTTTCTAGGAAACAAATGCGACAAATGGAGAAGCACCTGGAGAAACATCAAGAACATTATCCTCTCGATCAGCACCAAAACGAATGACAATGTCACATCAAAAACGTTTCAAAGCAAATCTCATTTTTATCTAAAGTTAATTCGGGGTGTTATAGAAAATAAAAGAATGTTACTTAAATCTTCTAATTCATTTCATAGAGTACGACTGTAGAATATCTACAGGCCGCAATCATGCCATCAGGTCGTAAGAAAACTCCCATTTCTCATTGGTTCCTGTTTCTTAATGTGGAAGAGTGAGAAGAATAGCAACATTATTTGTGCAAAACAACAGCTGACTATTAATCCGCTGAAATTATATATTTTTATTATTATCTATCTCTACCATAATAAAACTCAAACGAAACTAAATAATTGAATATATTACCAAATTTGTAATCGGACAGTATTATACTATCTTTAAACCACAATTTTTAGTAAAGTTCTCTGTCTGATCATGCATCAAGCAAAATCCTCTTTCGCTCAGATGGATTTTGTTGAGAATTAGCATCGGAAACATTTACGCAGACTCAATTGCGATTGACTGCTGATCGTGAGTGACATTCGGCGCGAAGAATCTGAGCCATGAGCTTAAATTGTAGGAGAGCGATTACGATAGTCTGTATATAGAGCAGAACCGTGGTTCTGGTTGTGGTATAGAAATGGAACTTATCATGCCCATATTGATAGATTACCGAAATATGTTGCTCAGGAGATAAAGTGCGGTAAGACATATTCCAAGAACTACCAGAGCTTTTGTATTCAACGTCAAAGTTTTTTTTTTTTATAGAAGAAGGGGCAAACAGGCGTGCGGCTCACCTGATGGTAAGTGATCACCGACGCCCACGAACATCCGCAACACCAGAGGAGCTACAGATGCGCTGCCGGCCTTTAAGGAAGGAATAAGCTCTTTTCTTGAAGGTCCCTAAGTCGTAACTGTTCGGAAATACTGCTGGCGACAGCTGATTCCACAAAGTCGAAGTGCGTGGCAGAAAACTTCGATTAAAACGCACTGTGGTGGAATGCCAACCATCTAAGTGGTATCGATGGAACTTCGAATTCTGTCGCGATGTACGATGGTGAAACTCAGCAGCTGGGATCAATCCGAACAGTTCCTCAGAACATTCCCGTGGAAAATTTTGTAAAAATGCAAAGAGAAGCAACATCTCTTCGCAAGGCCAAAGGATCAAGCCGATCAGAGAGAGCTTGGTCGCCGACAATTCGAGCCGCTCGACGTTGGATGCGGTCAAATGGAAGGAGTTGGTACTGGGGTGCCCCTGCCCAGAGATGAGAACAGTATTCCATGTGGGGCCGAACTTGCGCCTTATAAAGTTGCAAACGGTGGACCGGCATGAAATACTGTCCCGCTCTGAAACTACCTGCCAAAGCTTTGAGCCAGTTTGGCCTTTCCACTCAAGTGACCACGGAACTGAACGTCGCTCGATATGTCAACGCCAAGGATTCCGATACTGGCTGAGGCAATAAGGGGAATGTTCTCAAAAGAGGAGAAACGACAAAGGGATTCTTTAGCGGTGAACGCGCAAACCTGTGTCTTTGGGGTTGAATAGGACCAAATTACGTCGACCCCAATCCGAGACTTTGAATAACAAGGTCTCGTCTCCAGACACAAGTTTGTTCCGGCACTCGTCGACGTGTTCCCGAGAAATATTTGCACGGCCTGTATATAGGGCATCACCCGTACTGTCGTCTGCATAGCAATGAATGCTACTGATTTGTAGCATGTCGTTGATATGCAGAAGGAACAGAGTGGGAGATAGCACACAGCCTTGTGGAATACCAGCATTCACGGGTTTGGGGTCCGAGATTGCACCGTCGACAACAACCTTGATGCTCCGATCCGTGAGGAAGCTGGTGACCCAGTTGCACAATCTCTCAGGAACCCCGTAAGATGAAAGCTTTGAAAGAAGCGCTTTATGCCAAACCCTATCAAATGCTTTCGCTACGTCCAGACTATCCCCCTTAGACTCAACTGCTTCTGCCCATCGGTGAGTCAGGTAAACTAGAAGATCACCAGCTGATCGTCCGCGACGGAAACCGTACTGTCGGTCACTGATCAGCTGGTGTTCCTCAGGTACCTCAGGAGCTGGGTGTTGATGAGTGACTCCATTATTTTAGATAAGAAGGGGTGATGGCAATAGGCCTGTAGTTGGACGGATCAGAGCGGTCGCCTTTTTGGGTATTGGATGCACAAATGCTGTCTTCAAGATTCCGGGACGACGCCTGAAGAGTAGGAGTGCCGGAAAAGACGCGTGAGAACCGGTGCCAACTCAGGGGCACACATCCTCAGCACAATTGGAGGATTCCGTCCGGCCCACTCGACTTATGAATGTCCAGGGCAGGTGCCTTTCGCACTGAGCTCTGCAGAAACTGAATTTCCGGCATGGAGCACTTACACCACGGGATGGTAAGTGGAGAGTTTCGGTCATCAAGTCGAGTTGGATGCAAAAGAGCCCAAGAGATCGGCTTTCTCTTTTGCAGTGTGGGCCAACGAATCATCCTCCTTGTGTAGAGATGGGAGAGATGGCTGACAGAAATTCCCTGGACAGCCTTGGCGAGAGACCAGAATGCGCGGGATCCCGATGGGAGGCGAACTAGTCTCTCGCCAATTCTGTAATGTGTGCTTTAACTTTGCCGCAGCGATAACTCTTTTGAAGGACCTGGAGGCAGAGTTGTACTCGTTTTAAGAGCACTGGTTTTGCATCCCGAGACGCCGATGCATCGGCCCAGGCCTGGTAGCACTTCCGCTTTCGGCGTGACGCTATTTTGCAGGTGCGACCAAACCAAGGCTGGGATTTACCTCCGACAGGCACTGCAGAGAACGGAATAAAAGTTCCATTCCTGAAGTACCACATCGGTGACAGAATCTGCAACGACGTTGGGATCATCCAGCGAGAAGCAAACCTGCCCCATGGGTAGGAACCAAAGAAGACCGCATTCCATCCCAATCTGCCGACCTATAGTGCCACACACGGCGGAACCCCGCAGATCGCGTTCGGGATCGGCGCGCGATAAACACTACACTCCGGATCAGACAGTGGTCCGACGAGCCAAGAGGGCATCGACTGAGACCAAATATCCGTCCGGGTGTGAGGTCAGCAAAAGGTCCAACAGGAAGGTGTATGACCTTCCACGTCTGGGATCCGCGTCGGCGAGGTTACCAGTTGTGTCAGGCCATATGCTAATGCAAAGTCGTGAACAGATCTCCCGCATGATCTAGTAAATCCTTTTCAATTTATCTTTAACTAAATTTTTTGAATATTTTATTTAATCATCTCAAAGCCATTGCAGATTTTTGAAACTATTACATCTTGTTTCATAGTAATTTTTAGAACCTAACCTATCATGTTATAATATTTGGAATGCTTGCCTGGAAGAAATCGTTATGCGACAGCGACAAGCTCGCCAAATTGTACCTTCTCTAGCTAATTTGCTCTTTTTATATTTTATTGTATCTTTTTTGTTTTGTGATGTACAATAAAAGAAGATTCATCATCATGTTTGGATGATGGCTGGTGGCAACAATTTTAGAATTATGCCTGGCCGGTCGCCACCGATATGTGTCGTAAGAACAGACGGAGGCTGGCAGGCAAATGCTGACATAGATCTGTGTCATCCTAAGTAATGGCGGTATAACCATTGGACCGAAAATCGCCAGACCGCGGACGGGCATGACAGGCACTAAGATCGGTGATGCATGGCACTGCAATCAATTTCGATCGAAAAATATAAGATTATACTTTGACACCAGCCCCCCTGACCCTCCAAGGAAATAAGTAAAAATGTATGTTCATAATTTTTTTTTTTTTTCTAGGAAACAAATGCGACAAATGGAGAAGCACCTGGAGAAACATCAAGAACATTATCCTCTCGATCAGCACCAAAACGAATGACAATGTCACATCAAAAACGTTTCAAAGCAAATCTCATTTTTATCTAAAGTTAATTCGGGGTGTTATAGAAAATAAAAGAATGTTACTTAAATCTTCTAATTCATTTCATAGAGTACGACTGTAGAATATCTACAGGCCGCAATCATGCCATCAGGTCGTAAGAAAACTCCCATTTCTCATTGGTTCCTGTTTCTTAATGTGGAAGAGTGAGAAGAATAGCAACATTATTTGTGCAAAACATCAGCTGACTATTATCCCGCTGAAATTATATATTTTTTTATTATTATCTATCTCTACCATAATAAAACTCAAACGAAACTAAATCATTGAATATATTACCAAATTTGTAAACGGACAGTATTATACTATCGTTAAACCACAATTTTTAGTAAAGTTCTCTGTCTCTGATCATGCATCAAGCAAAATCCTCTTTCGCTCAGATGGATTTTGTTGAGAATTGGCATCGGAAACATTTACGCAGACTCAATTGCGATTGACTGCTGATCGTGAGTGACATTCGGCGCGAAGAATCTGAGCCATGAGCTTTAATTGTAGGGAGAGCGATTACGATAGTCTGTATATCGAGCAGAACCGTGGTTCGATTCAATATTATGCGTGATGAGCTAACTTCGCTGTATAATATTAATAGGGAATGTAAAAGCAATTTTGGTATAGAAATGGAACTTATCATGCCCATATTGATAGATTACCGAAATATGTTGCTCAGGAGATAAAGTGCGGTAAGACATATTCCAAGAACTACCAGAGCTTTTGTATTCAACGTCAAAGTTCTATACAGGGAAGTGTTATAACAATCTACTATTCCAAATATATCCTAACGGCCCTTTAGGCATGAGCCTGTATGGATGATTCTACCTTTTCTTTATCGGTTTTGATTTCGGGGAGTGACTCACTTTCTCTCAGCGACAGATTCTTTTATTGCCGACAATCAAGCGGCCGGAGTCGCGGGCACACCTAGTTCTTAAAATAAAATGAATGAGAAAACAACTATATTAATAAATAAATAAAAAAAGTTGTCTATCGTTTTACGTTCGATATACCTAAACAAAATTTTTAAGCCTGATTGGTTTTAGATTCAAAAATTATAATAATATCACTATGACACTACCAGATATTTAATCACTGTCGCTAAATAAGGTTCCTAATCCGTATAAAAAAGAAAGTAACTGTTTTCTACGGCATTAGACCTTTGCTTTGACTTTTGGCGTGAACGCGAAGACTTGTAGTTCTGTTGTCGTTCGATATACTTGAACAAGTATTTAAAGCTCGATTGGATTTATATCTGAAAATTGTTATCTCTTCTATCTGATTTGGTACTGAAAGATTAACTATATTGCTATATAGGGCTCCAAGGCCGAGAAAAGAAATGAAATGAGACCTTTGTTGACGAGGGGCTCGCGACTTCGAACATGGCTTTGGCAAGCTCTAAGAGATACTAAGAGCTCTGTGACTAGTGGACATTATGAAAAATTTATAATAAATTGCGTTATTTTATGTGATATGTTTTATATACGAATTAAATGTTGCTTGGACAAGTTTTTACAGGCTTTGTGATCACTGTCTGGAATTTGCGTATAAGATTATGTGTACAAGATCCTATACATAAAAATGAGAACAAATAAGAACTGAGTTGTTTATTTTGCTATGGACATTGATTAGAATTATTGAGGCATATTATGCTTTTATTAAACACGTAAGCCTTTTGATTACAAGAAACCATTATGATTTATGCAGAAAAAATAACTTTTCTGGAAACGAAACGTATCTTTCGACCCAAGAACCTTGGCAACACTGATAAGTTTATAACCAGCTGACAGTTTTTGTTGGTTAGGTTATATAGATAGGATATTATCAAACAGATTCTTATATTTATATAAACACAGGCATTAAAAATGTCGCGATTAGTACGTACGGATGTTACAGCCGTTAAACTTTACGAAGAATATGTCCTAGCAGGTACGATTATTAAGCCTTTAACTCTTTATCCTTAATGATTTTGTATTGTCGATAGATTTACCTATGATATTCTATTGGTTTATGCAGGCATCGGTGGCTCCTTATACATATATGAGAAGAATACTGCAAAGATGTTTTCAATTCACTATCGAACACTAGAACAAAAAATATATGGTATTGTTCCCTCTAAAGATGAGTCAAAGTTGCTAATATTTGGTGGTAAGCAGTTTAAAGTTGCGAGCAGATCAAGTAACGAATTTAGTCTATTTGATTTTTCTCCTGGTATTACACACTGTAACGACTGGCTGCACTGTGGTGTTTGGATAACTGTTAATAAAATTGCTTTATTAACAGCACATAATGTTATTCAGGTAATTAATTACAAGAAATCATTATAATAAAGGAAATTTTTGTCTGTCTGTATCATAACTGCCATGTCAGATAAGTGATGCAGATATTAATTTCTAAGGGAATACTACATATTTGTGCTATTTACTAAGTAGTTAGAATAGTGTAATTGCACAGTGTGTGACCACACCATTTATTACATGAGGCTTTATGTAATTTTTTCCTGTCCAGGGTTTATGTATTGGTTATACATAAACCCTGGAAAACTTTGATGACACTGCACTTGGCACTATTTATATTAAGCTAGGTAGGAGGTGTGTGTCACAAAAAATCACAAAGCCAGCTAATTAATGACACCATAACCAAATACGAAAATTGGCAAACCAAAATTAAGCAGACCGATGACGGGCAGCAGCATCAAAGGCACCTTTGATGCTCACTTCTGACTGGTACTGCAATCGGCATTTGCTTGCCGAGCATCACGATTATGGCAAATTGCCTAAAGGGGTTCATTACCTATGTAGCAATGGTGCAGGCTGGTAAGGTAAGGGCAGGAGCAAACTCAATGAACATTAAACATAATAGTGTTAGATTTCAAAAGTCAGTATTATAAATAACTCTTACTTTCACATTTCCAAATATATGTATATATATAACTCACAATGTTTTCCATTACCATCAAGCATGTGGCAAGTTCAGCACTTAAAATTGCAATTAACAATTTAGTGTTGCCAGCACCAGCATTCGTGCCCACTACACTCGCATACTATTAAGTTACAGTGAGTGTCTTAACTTATTAGCTATTAAATATTGAGAGAGGCCTGTATCCAGCAGAGGGACATTTACAAGCTGCTACTTTACTTCATTATTAATATATATGTATTAAGTAATCCATGCGGGTTCAGTGTCTGTGATGAAACTAAATTTTGGATTTTATTAGCAAACCTTGTGACTGTTGGGTAATTTAAATTTTTTATTTACAGGTATGGGATGTATCAAACAATCCTATTCTCATATCCACAGTTATAAGAAAGGATAATTCTATACTATATTGTGGTCTCCTTGTACCATTAGATGACGATGTGCTAGTGTTCAGTGGCACTGTTTTCTCCGAAGTGATCATCTCCAGATGTAAACGTCAGCAACCCTCGCATCGTTTAACGGGACACAAAGTGCGTTATGTATACATTATTTTTCTTCACCATCGGCTTATTTAAGTCCACTGCTGAACATTTGCCTCTCCAACAAAGCATCAGCTAAAGCCGGCATGCATTCACCACATAGACCACTGTCAAGCAGGTTGGTAACCGCAGTCTCAACATTTGTACAATTAATATACTAATATATAATATAATAACACAATTACTCTCTTACTCAATTGTGGAGAAGTGAAAAGGACATACTATTACTATGTTTAGTCAGTGGGTGTGACCATTCTCTTAAAATGTACGCGTTCATTTTGCTCACTACAAAATATCTCAAAGATTTCTAGCTTTTTCTGTGAGCATTAATAAATAAAACAGTGTTGATTTTCAAATTTTTCAAATTCTGATTCTTTAGTGTGAATTAAATCATCCACCACTTTGATAATAAATCGTTTTGCCATAGTTTCATAGCATCCATAGTGGGCTCTTCCACATCGAACACATGTTTTATGCAGTTTTTGCAACACCTTCATTAACTAAATTTTGTTATTTCGCTCATTTTAAGAGTTTCATTGCTTTGAGCTACGTACCCCTTAACTTGGACCCATGTTATTAAAATTGGATTCAGCTCGCAGTAATTGGAGGACTTTTTCATTTAATGCTTTGACCATTTCATCTATCACATTAGTCTCGTATCGGTGTTTGTTGCTCTTCACAATTGTCAGTAGCTCCACATCGCACGCAACGTAAACGTGCCTAGTTGAATATCTATAAGATATCTATAGTTAGTTAATAATATATAAGATCTCTATTGATGGCAGTGGATCTGCCACCGGCCAACGAATGTGACCTATGTTCGTTATCTGCGACCAATGGCGGTTCCTTACTTTACCCTTTCAGCTCGTCTCCGTGAACAAACTATAGATATGCAGTTCTCGATCACTAGTCCGTGTGATTTAGGTTCTAAAGTTTCATAAATAACATGATCTTATTCATCTCAAAAAGGCTTATGCTCAGCAGTGGACTTTAATAGGCCGATGAATTTGTAATTGAATATTATTTTTAATAATTTACTTTTGACTTTAGCTATTTATTATGCTTCGACTTAGCGTGTACCAGTCAGCTAAGTTATAGGTCATGGGGTGAGTTAAGGTTTTTTGCTTGTATTTCTCTTTCTCCTCGAGTTGTGGAGCTGTTTACACATAAATACTCAGCCTCAGAACAATTATTTGTTGGTCATACAAATTATTGTGGCGGCGTCCCTCCAAGCCAGCACACGGTTAGGCGCCAACGAGTAGATATTTTGATAGAATGTTGTGTCATTTTGTTTATTTCAGGGTGTTATATTTTCGATTGCCTGCAGTCTTCAAAGAGGAATTCTGGTAACAACATCGGACGACCGATCGGTCAGGATATGGGGCTTGAGCGGTACCATCGTAAATCGCGACACAACAGATTATTGGGATCGTGTCACCATTTCATGCATACACGAATTGTACGGACATACGGCTAGAGTGATGCGATGCTGTATCACCAATACTCATATAATATCTGTCGGCGAAGACTCCGGTATTTGCTTTTGGGATTCTGATGGGCGGCTACTTAGGAAGATCAGCGCTCACCAAAACGCACCTATATGGTCGGTCGACGTTGACGAAACGCATTCAGTAACCGGGGGAGGCGATGGAAGCGTAATCTTGCATCCTTTAACAGTAGCCAGTGATTATACGCATTCTGATATACTACGAATAAGCATAGGAACCCCAAAGAAGTTGGTATTTACCGCAAGAAGAAATGTGGTCGTTCTCAATGAGACCGGGGATTTGATATATTACGACGTAACTGAAAAATCTGAAGTTGTACATAAATTGAAACATGATTCCACTCACGTTATGCTTAGTATTTCATCATGTAAACAGCTGATAGCTATTGCAGATATGACCGGGAGTTTAGACGTTTTTGCTGAAAATTGCAAGGGCCCCGCAAGTATTCATAATGTGATTAGTACAAAATTACTAATAAATGGATTGCTATCAATGCACTGGGCGGGCAACAGGCATCTGGTGTTATGCTCTGAAGGTGGTGAAATATATGTCTTGGCATCTAGAAGTAATAAATCGGAGATCGTTTCAAAATTATCTCTACCATATTCCAAAGAAAGATGGCTAACAGCTGCGGCTATGAGCTCTGACAATGACCTCTTGATTTTGGGGGATCGATGTGGAAACATTCACTGTTATACTAAAGATGATAAAACACCAATTGTAACATTCGCTAAAGTACATGGCAGATATGGTCCTACTTCGATAACTATAAAAAACAACGAAGCCCTAACGACTGGAAGAGACGGGACGCTGAAATATTTTTCAATAAACGTTGACGATGGCATGCATCGTATAAAACTTATCAGTTCTAAGGAGGTGGGGTTCCAATGGGTCGAAAAATGTATAGACTCCAATGGGAGTCTCATATGTGGTTTTCAAGAGAGAGTTTTTGTCATAACCGACTTGAGGAACAACACGAAGTTGGTCGAATTGAATTGCGGCGGAGGGCACAGATCTTGGGATGCAGTGCGCTATATCGAAACGTTAAATGATGGCAACGAACAATTCATCAAGCTTATTTACTTGAAAAATTCTTATATCAACATGGAGACATTACGGATCAGCAAAATAAAGTCTACTGTAATTATAAAGGGGACGCATTCAAAAGAAATTAACTGTTTGAAATCTCACCGCACGCAATTGGATAAATCCGTGACGTTCTTTATATCCGGTGGTGAGGATACAACCTTAAGAGTGTCGAGTGCGAGCGGAGTACAATTCCAAGACGAGGTCGTTGTAAAACATCTGTCAAGTGTCAGAACTTTGAGAACGTGTCACCTGGGTAACGATACGCTTCTCGTTGTGTCTGGTGGCGGTAGAGCTCAAATCTCCATAAAAGCAATACATTTGCATAATGAGAATGAGAAGACAAAAGTAATCGTGGAGGATTTAGTTCACTATTTGATTAAAGGAACGGACAAGGAGCGTAAAGGTGACAAGACCTGGCGCGATTGTTCCGTGGATTTTGATCCAGAAACTCGGATTATGGACTTGGAGGTCGTCAGGGGCGACGACAGCGTTTTCGTTATTTATGCCGGATGTTCGGACTCGTACATACGTACGTTCGAATTTAAATACAACGAAGAAAGAGTATTATTTAAACCTTTTGGCCAGTTGAAGTATCATAAAACTTGTATTTTAAAAACACACCGCTTACAGTTTTTAGACAAGATTATCCTGATTACGAGTTCCACAAGAGGCGAGATTTGTTTTTGGGATGTTAGTGAATCAGCGATCGTTGGTGATGCACCATTTTTCGTTACCACCACTAATAAATCTGGTGTGAACTGCATTGCGTCGAAAGTCATTTCAAACACCGAGATGCTGATTGCCACGGGAGGGGACGACAACGCTGTTCACGTGAATATACTCAAAATACGCGATGAAGATTTGCGCACTGCGCGCATTGTTCACGCGTGGGCATCCGATAAGTTACACAGTTCTCAAATCACTGGTATTTTAATAGACGGCGATATATTGATTACCACGTCAATTGATCAAAGGATTACCGTCTTACAATTGCGCAATGACGCCCGCGAAATAGATTTTTCTTATCAGCGCACGACCGATGTGGCTGATATTCAGGGCCTAGATATCATCGAAAGATCCGAGTAAGAAACCGTGATTATTCCATTTACATGAAACTTCTCGAGATGTGTAATCGTGACTGATTTCATCGTATATTATTTTCAGATGCGAAATTACAATCTGCGTGTTCGGGAACGGTATTGAAGTACTAACGTTAGACGTGGGGCTTAATGGCAGCGACAGTGTCATCTGAGCTTCAAACACTTGGCATATTTAACAATTTCATAACGGGTATGTATGCACGTACGTAAAAAGAATGCGCGACCTCCTAGGAGGGACTCCTGTTCTAGCCCAGCAGCCGAGCAAGCCGTGAGCTGAGTGTTCCCAACGCTAATGCCGTGTTCCGGTTCCTGTGTTGTTTTAACTGCATGTAAATGGCCAACTGCACCACATAATTCACTCCCGTGAAGAGTTAAGTTCGCCTGAATCGCCACACTAGGCAAGCGGATTGCCGATCGCTGTATGAGACACGCTGCTGACCGTCATCGGTGTGATATTTTTCGAGTTGGTTATCGCGCCATCTATCGGTAGCCATTGAGATTTTCAAGGTTTACCACACCCGCGGGAAGAAAGGGGGTGACGGAATCTTACGCTTATACCACACGTCTAATTTAGTCTTCATTTTCGGCTATGGTAATGCATCTGTAACCTTCTTCGATTGAAGTTGTTTGCAGGTGAGATAAGTGGCTAACTTAACCTTAGTTGAACTGCTAGTCCGTTTGTCACTCGAGTGTTATAAAAAAAAACGTCCCACTGCTGGGCAAAGGCCTCCTGTCATTTTTGAAAGAGTTTTGGAGCTCGCAATACAGGATTGGCGTATTTCACATGTCCTCGGAATGCTATTTTTACAATTTCTTAAACAATTTTCTTCAAAAAGTTTTACTTGATCATCGTACACTTAAAAATAACCACTTATTGGCAATTAACATGTTTGTTGGTGCGCCGGAAATAGAACCCTGGTCTACTACGGCTCTATCAAAATAATGTCGGTAAAATTTTATTTCGGCACAGCGTATTATCGACATATACTATATTTTTAGATCTCAATTCCGAGGAAAACGAGTCTAGATCATGCAATGACACAAGTTTGAATGGAAAACAAATAACGAACAGTCGCGGCTGTAAATGAAAGCGGAAGAAAAGCGATTCATTAAATAAAACAGGCGGGTGGGTGGATTGGAGGGGAGGCGTAAAATTCCCTCACCACCACAATGGGGTGTCAATGACGCATGGCTTCTGACACTAGTGGAATTACCAACACAAATGTGGACAGACGAATGAAGATTTCTTTGTAACTCGGACTTGGACTACAATCTCTCTCAGTTTACAATTGTAATTGTACATAATGTACATATTCTATGTAATTGTAAATAAAAATACCTAAATGGTAGCTTTTGAATTAAATCTGGTAATAATTGGTAATATTTTTTTTTGCCTAAAATTTCTATACATCATAAACAACATCAACTTTAATTAGCTACGTTGATATTTAATAATGTTATCTGTCCGTGAGTCTGTTCCAAATAAATTAATATATAAACATACCGGACTTAAATCTTGCAGGTCGGTGACGGGCGCAGGGCGTAAGGTGCGAGGTGTCTGGCGCTGCGATCTCCAACCCTCTCGCCAAGTGTGTTATGTGCTAATCCTCTAATTCCTCAATCTCCTCAAGCACTGTGTGAAAAGACGATATCCAGCAGTGAACATCTACCTCCACCGTTCACAGGCTAGTAATGAAGAATATCGATACCGCGGAGGGGACGAAAGAAAAATCACGGTTGTATAACGAATCCTGGGGTTGACAGAGGTCTTGAAGTTTATTTTTGTCGATTCAACCCCCTTCCTCACCACAGTTTATTTTGTCCGTGTACAGGGCAACAATACGATTCCTACAGAACATTCGAGAAACTCATTATTTGTTCAATGATTAAGTAGGTACACATTATTTTAGTTATACAATATATTAAACTGGTGAAATTAATGCTGAATGTTATTTATGTTGAATTCTATAATGTTAACTAGTTGGCGTACTCCGCGCTCGAGGTTTTTTTTTTTATGAAAAAATAGGCCTGCGTTTGACCTCAAATCTTGCCCGATGGAAAGCGAAGATGAGGCCTAGGATGGTACACGCTTGCCTAGATGTCTGTTCACTTTGCACTGGTTAAAACGGAAACTGTAGCAGTTATTTCATACTCGCATGATTAACACAACCTCGGATAGATAAGTAAATCCACGGTTGGTTTTAATCCCGGAAAAGTCTCAATTGTAAAAGGCTGTGCGTTTAACAAATCATTTCACCTGATGGAGAAAAATACAACTGCAGCTCATGAATATTGAACAACCGATAAACAATCGAAGAAGATTACAGATGCCTTGTCACTCCTGAGGACTAAGCTGGAATGCCCCACAGCCAGTAATGTGGTAAGTGATTACCGTCGCCCACATACATCTGAAACACCAGAGGTGCTGGAATTGTGTTGTCGGCTTGTGGAGGATATTTGGGAGAAGAGAGGAAGGATCGGGAGGAGGTGTGGGCCTCCGGTTACCTCACTCACCGAACTCTATTCTGCGAAAACGCAGAAGCACAAGATGCCTCTACTTCACGCCGGTATTCTGTGAGGTCTGGTATCAACCTATTCGAGCTGCAGCAAAAGCCGCAACTTGGCTCTACTCTACCTACCTTTCAAACCGGAACACAACAGTAGTTGCGGAAATGCTGCTGTTTGGCGGAAATAGGTAAGAGTATGTGTTACCTACCCGGACGACTTCCCACGTACAGATTGAAATTCGAAATTCAAATACTCCGTTAGCTTTAAATAGGGTGTTTACAGCAGGCAAAGACGCAGATTATAAATGTAAATTAATGTCGCTTAAACCTATTTGGATATTTTCAGCAACTCGCATATAGACAGCGATCTGTTAATTTTATATACTAAATTATTTAAATATTGTTATCACACAGACTATATAGTGCAAAATTCCAATTGTCAATGAAAATCTCTTATTAAAATGTCAAATGGTTTATTGTCAGTAAGACTTAAATCTCACTGACAAAATGGTAGAAAATATTTGCGTGTCCCGCTCAGAAGCGGTCATAGTAATTTCGGTACATCTTGAGCCAATCTGAATTGGTGAGTCGATTTGGCTTACTTTAGGACGTAGTGGAGCAATTGTCTCGTGTATTTTTGGCAACCCATACAACTCAGGTGGTACATTTTGGTATTATCCAGTTCACGTCTAGATTGATTTTTCGGAGTACCGATTTCTTTAAAAGATCGCTGGTTGTTTTTAGAAGTTTTAGCGGTTGGGTCTATTTTGACTTGTCTGTAGTTATTCTCATCCGACAAAAACCGTATATAATTGTTTCATTTCAAATTTGTAGTATTCGCGTAAGTGCAGTAGCAGCCAGTAAATGCCCAGCTGTGAGCAATAGCCTCGTCCTCAAATATCTTGGTAGAGCCGGGAAGGGTAGACGGGTTCGCGGACTTCACATGTCCTAGAAATAATATTTTTTATTATTTCTAAAGGATGCAGGTTTCCTCGCGATGTTTTTCCTTCACCGATCGCGTGGTAAATTCAACACTTAAAATTGCTGTTAACAATTTTCGCGTAAATTCCAGAAATCATTTTGTAGAACTGTTATTTTTTTTAGATATAATAGATGCTAAAGCGTTATTTTTTTTATAAATAGTATGTCAAACTTTTAAACGTGGTAGAGCAAAGCGGCGGCTTTTGCTACTGCTCGAATGGGCCGGCTCGACCGGGTTGGTACCATGGCCTCGCAGAATACCGGTGAGAAGTAGACACATGTTATGCTTCTGCTTTTCGTTCGGTGAGTGAGATAACCGGAGGCCTACTCCCCCTCCCTTACATCTGCCAAATACCCTTAAAGGGCGGCAACGCTTCTGCAGAACCTCTGAGATGTACTTGGGCGGCGGTAATCACTTACCATCAGGTGAACCGCTTGCTCGTTTGCCGACGGTTCCATAAAAAAAAAACTACAAACACACTCTGTTGCACCTACAGATAGTTATATCCTTTTACAGCTCGGTAATTCCAGTCCTTTCCATTATTTATCTACTAGGTAACGGCGTAAATAGATAAGCATAAACAATGTGATTTATCCTAGCCGAGATAATCTTAACAAACAAAATATCGCATCTCGACAAATGTGATAAACAACAAAGTTTGCAGTTTACTGCCGTATCTTAGTGCAATATCGGACAGTGTTATAGTAATCTCCATCAAAATAGAGATGCGCTTCGATCTTTTAATCGACATTTAGAGTTGTTTTTTTTTTGAAATTAGTGATCAAAGCATTTGTGATCACAGAATTTTTAAAGGTACACTGAACTTTAACATTACGCTCGAGCGGTCTCGCCTGATGAAGTCTGCGCTCTGCCGCGGTACACTGCTGAACATAAGCCATAGCAGGACTTGACAGACTAGAACATTGATTGTCACCTAAGAGTCCTTTTTTTAAGGGAACGGGGCAAAAGAGGAAGGAGCAAGTGGGACTCCGGGTACCTAACTTAAGGAACGAAACGCAGAAGCACAATATGCTTCTAATTCACGACGGTATTCTGCGAAGTCGCGGTACTACCCCGATCGAGCCGGCCCATACGAGCAGCAGCAAAAGCCACTGTTTGGCTCTGGCGGAGAAGAAACAGGCGACAAAACCTCCGTCTACGAAATCTATACTTAATTTATGTATACTTATTAAAGAATATACCTTATTTAATTAACATTACAAAATAACAGTACAACTGACATACCTGATGTTTTTTTTAACCTGTCCTAGATTATTACGAAAAAGAATCGGAAAATCTATTCGTCGAAAATCCATCAATTGGTCAGTCAGTACACATATTTTTTTCCATTGTAGAATAAGAATCCTTTTGGATATCACTAGTCTAACCCTTCTGGTTTGTAATAAATTATTTTATGAATTAATATGAGGCGCGCATTTTTGAATTTTGCAAACATTTTTTTGTATAAACCCAATTTAATTAGTAAATAAAATCAGGCGTACTTTGTTTTAACCCAATGTTTATATGTATAGTTTATTTCATACGGCCTAAGATATACGACCATAGATATCACAATGAGGAACTTGTTAATTTTCATGTCTTTGCCCTTACTCGACCTCTTCTTACAGCGAGCGCGGGAAAAAAGTGAATGTCAGATTTTATTACGTCGCTACCACACGACATTAAACACAAGATGATTTGTTTAATACATGTTCTCTTTACCAAATAACTTTTATATGTCGATGAGACCGCTCCTCGCTCTATCTGGAGCGCAATAAACTTAATCTCAATGTTGACACGCGATATACATCAGTCATTTGTCTAGATTAGATATAGGACAGTTAGCACGGGGTCTATATAAAACAGAATATAGCGGTCTAACCTACCTTACCTAATTGTCGATTCCGGTGTTTGTGTTTGGACAAACGACGATCGGAGCTTTATCATAAAGTAAGTATTTATTATAGTTAATTTTTTTTAGGTTAGATTTTGTAATAACACTTTTTATACAAGTCACCTGAGCTAAAATTCGTATAATGTTGGTGTTTTATTTGCAAAACATTTATAAGGTACTTCTCTCGTACAGCACATGTGTGGTCAGGGACGAATTATGCATTTTAGCTTAAAAGTCGAAAGAAAAATATTTACCATAGACTAATTATAATTCATTAATACTTTACCGGTATCAACGAATGTCTAAAGCTATTATGAGATTCTTTATACCTTTTGTCTATATCTCGGGATGCCTGTGGGTCTTTACGTTTCCGTTTGTTTTGTATTATTTGAGGTCGAATAAAACCTGAGTAGAAAAAGTGACACAAATGAAATTTGCATTTCTTACGTTAAATAAACAATTTTTCATCATTATTTTTATTATTGGAAAAGGATCGAGTTTAGATGAAAAAAGCCGGCCAAGTGCGAAGATAAAAATGTGAGCCCGACTGCCACTTGGCCGGCAGTACGTAACCCTAAAAAGTGGATTTAGGTAACGCGGTCGAAGCTACGCGGTCGTCGACAGCCCGTAAGTAGCCCACTGGTGGACAACGTTATGTTTTATTATTGTACCCATAAATGTTATCCATTATGAATATAAAATATAAGCTCTAACGCCTATGTACCTAATAATTATATTTATTTATAGTCGTTTCAACTCACTTTTCATTAGCGCTTATTTAGAACAACCTGACAGGCGATGAGCTTGTCGCCGTCTCAGGCAAGGATAAAAATCGTAAAAAACTCGTAGTACCAACTCTCCAATGGAGTAGAGCTCAGGTCTCCTGATCCGGAGGTGAATCCCTACCCACTCGGCCATGGTGACAATTTTTCCATAACGGCAATTTAATTTAAGCCGTCGTCCCGGAATCTTGGAAGACAGCATTTGTGCATCCAATACCCAAAAGGCGACCGCTCTGATCCGTCCAACTACAGGCCTATTGCCATCACCCCTTCTTATCTAAAATAATGGAGTCACTCATCAACACCCAGCTCTGGGGTACCTGGAGGAACACCAGCTGATCAGTGACCGACAGTACGGTTTCCGTCGCGGACGATCAGCTGGTGATCTTCTGGTTTACCTGACTCACCGATGGGCAGAAGCAGTTGAGTCTAAGGGAGGCTTTGGCGGTTAGTCTGGACGTAGCGAAAGCATTTGATAGGGTTTGGCATAAAGCGCTTCTTTCAAAGCTTTCATCTTACAGGGTTCTGAGAGATTGTGCAACTGGGTCACCAGCTTCCTCACGGATCGGAGCATCAAGGTTGTTGTCGACGGTGCATGCTCGGACCCCAAACCCGTGAATGCTGGTATTCCACAAGGCTGTGTGCTATCTCCCACTCTGTTCCTTCTGCATATCAACGACATGCTACAAATCAGTAGCATTCATTGCTATGCAGACGACAACACAGTGATCTTATATACAGGCCGTGCGAATATTTCTCGGGAACACGTCGACGAGTGCCGGAACAAACTTGTGTCTGAAGTCGAGACCTTGTTATTCAAAGTCTCGGATTGGGGTCGACGTAATTTGGTCCTATTCAACCCCAAAAGACAGGTTTGCGCGTTCACCGCTAAAAGAATCCCTTTGTCGTTTCTCCTCTTTTGAGAACATTCCCTTATTGCCTCAGCCAGTATCAGAATCCTTGGCGTTGACATATCGAGCGACGTTCAGTTCCGTGGTCACTTGGAGGGAAAGGCCAAATTGGCCTCAAAAAGCTTGGTGTGCTATGTAGAGGCAGGACAGTATTTCATGCCGGTCCACCGTTTGCAACTATAAGGCGCAAGTTCGGCCCCACATGGAATACTGTTCTCATCTCTGAGCAGGGCACCCCAGTACCAACTCCTTCCATTTGACCGCATCCAACGTCGAGCGGCTCGGGTATCGGCGACCAAACTCTCTGATCGGCTTGATCCTTTGGCCTTGCGAAGAGATGTTGCTTCTCTTTGCATTTTTACAAAATTTTTCCACGGGGAATGTTCTGAGGACTGTTCGGATTGATCCCAGCTGCTGAGTTTCACCATCGTACATCGCGACTGAATTCGAAGTTCCATCGATACCACCTAGATGGTTGGCATTCCACCACAGTGCGTTTTAATCGAAGTTTTCTGCCACGCACTTCGACTTTGTGGAATCAGCTGTCGCCAGCAGTATTTCCGAATAGTTACGACTTAGGGACCTTCAAGAAAAGAGCTTATTCCTTCCTTAAAGGCCGGCAGCGCATCTGTAGCTCCTCTGGTGTTGTGGATGTTCGTGGGCGTCGGTGATCACTTACCATCAGGTGAGCCGCACGCTCGTTTGCCCCCTTCTTATATAAAAAAAAAAAAAAAAAAAAAAAAAAAAAAAAAAAAAAAAAAAAAAAAAAAAAAAAAAAAAAAAAAAAAAAAAAAAAAAAAAAAAAAAAAAAAAAAAAAAAAAAAAAAAAAAAAAAAAAAAAAAAAAAAAAAAAAAAAAAAAAAAAAAAAAAAAAAAAAAAAAAAAAAAAAAAAAAAAAAAAAAAAAAAAAAAAAAAAAAAAAAAAAAAAAAAAAAAAAAAAAAAAAAAAAAAAAAAAAAAAAAAAAAAAAAAAAAAAAAAAAAAAAAAAAAAAAAAAAAAAAAAAAAAAAAAAAAAAAAAAAAAAAAAAAAAAAAAAAAAAAAAAAAAAAAAAAAAAAAAAAAAAAAAAAAAAAAAAAAAAAAAAAAAAAAAAAAAAAAAAAAAAAAAAAAAAAAAAAAAAAAAAAAAAAAAAAAAAAAAAAAAAAAAAAAAAAAAAAAAAAAAAAAAAAAAAAAAAAAAAAAAAAAAAAAAAAAAAAAAAAAAAAAAAAAAAAAAAAAAAAAAAAAAAAAAAAAAAAAAAAAAAAAAAAAAAAAAAAAAAAAAAAAAAAAAAAAAAAAAAAAAAAAAAAAAAAAAAAAAAAAAAAAAAAAAAAAAAAAAAAAAAAAAAAAAAAAAAAAAAAAAAAAAAAAAAAAAAAAAAAAAAAAAAAAAAAAAAAAAAAAAAAAAAAAAAAAAAAAAAAAAAAAAAAAAAAAAAAAAAAAAAAAAAAAAAAAAAAAAAAAAAAAAAAAAAAAAAAAAAAAAAAAAAAAAAAAAAAAAAAAAAAAAAAAAAAAAAAAAAAAAAAAAAAAAAAAAAAAAAAAAAAAAAAAAAAAAAAAAAAAAAAAAAAAAAAAAAAAAAAAAAAAAAAAAAAAAAAAAAAAAAAAAAAAAAAAAAAAAAAAAAAAAAAAAAAAAAAAAAAAAAAAAAAAAAAAAAAAAAAAAAAAAAAAAAAAAAAAAAAAAAAAAAAAAAAAAAAAAAAAAAAAAAAAAAAAAAAAAAAAAAAAAAAAAAAAAAAAAAAAAAAAAAAAAAAAAAAAAAAAAAAAAAAAAAAAAAAAAAAAAAAAAAAAAAAAAAAAAAAAAAAAAAAAAAAAAAAAAAAAAAAAAAAAAAAAAAAAAAAAAAAAAAAAAAAAAAAAAAAAAAAAAAAAAAAAAAAAAAAAAAAAAAAAAAAAAAAAAAAAAAAAAAAAAAAAAAAAAAAAAAAAAAAAAAAAAAAAAAAAAAAAAAAAAAAAAAAAAAAAAAAAAAAAAAAAAAAAAAAAAAAAAAAAAAAAAAAAAAAAAAAAAAAAAAAAAAAAAAAAAAAAAAAAAAAAAAAAAAAAAAAAAAAAAAAAAAAAAAAAAAAAAAAAAAAAAAAAAAAAAAAAAAAAAAAAAAAAAAAAAAAAAAAAAAAAAAAAAAAAAAAAAAAAAAAAAAAAAAAAAAAAAAAAAAAAAAAAAAAAAAAAAAAAAAAAAAAAAAAAAAAAAAAAAAAAAAAAAAAAAAAAAAAAAAAAAAAAAAAAAAAAAAAAAAAAAAAAAAAAAAAAAAAAAAAAAAAAAAAAAAGGCTCAGATACATTTACATATACACATACATTTCAAATGTGTAGTATTCGCGTAAGTGCAGTAGCAGCCAGTAAATGCCCGGCTGTGAGCAATAGCCTCGTCCTCAAATATCTTGGTAGAGCCGGGAAGGGTAGGCGGGTTCGCGGACTTCACATGTCCTAGAAATAATATTTTTCTTATTTCTAAGGCATGCAGGTTTTCCTCATGATGTTTTCCTTCACCGACCGCGTGGTAAATTCAACACTTAAAATTGCTGTTAACAATTTTCGCATAAATTCAAGAAATCATTTTGTAGAACTGTTATTTTTTTAGATATAATAGATGCTAAAGCGTTATTTTTTAGCGTTATAAAAATAGTATGTCAAACTTTTAAACGTGGTAGAGCAAAGCGGCGGCTTTAGCTACTGCTCCAATGGGCCAGCTCGACCGGACCATGGCCTCGCAGAATACCGATGTGTATAAGACGCATGTTGTGCTTCTGCGTTTCGTTCAGTAGTGGGGTTACCGAGGCCTACTCCCCTCCCACTTCCCCATCCTCATCCTCCCTTCCATCTGCCAATACATTTTGTTATCGGCACGCTTCTGCAGAACCTTCAGAGGTTCTGCAGAAGCGTTGCCGTTCATCTCAGGATGTACTTGGGGACGGTAATCACTTACCATCAGGTGAACCGCTTGCTCGTTTGTCGCCGTTTCCATAAAAAACAAAAATTACAACTACTCTGTTGCAACTAGAGATAGTTATATCCTTTAACAGCTCAGTAATTCCAGTCCTTTCCATTATTTATCTACTAGGTAACGGCGTAAATAGATAAGCATAAACAATGTGATTTATCCTAGCCGAGATAATCTTAACAAACAAAATATCACATCTCGACAAATGTGATAAACAACAAAGTTTACAGTTTACTGCCGTATCTTAGTGCAATATCGGACAGTGTTATAGTAATCTCCATCCAAATAGTGATGCGCTTCGATCTTTTAATCGACATTTAGAGTTGTTTTTTTAATTAGTCATCAAAGCATTTGTGATCACCGAATTTTAAAGGTACACTGAACTTTAACATTACGCTCGAGCGGTCTCGCCTGATGAAGTCTGCGCTCCGTCGATTCGTGACCTTATTCAAAGCCCGGGAGCTTTCAGTTACAAATGCATAATCGCTCTCGGTGCGTAGAAGATTGCGTTACAGTGGACGACACGGATAGCAGGCTAGTGAAACTGTCCATGCTGTAGGAGCCAAGTTTCGCAGGACCCGCCGCGGTACACTGCTGAACATAAGCCATAGAGGGCTTGACAGACTAGAACATTGATTGTCACCTAAGGGCCTTTTTAAGGAAGGGGCAAAGGAGCAAGTGGGACTCGGGTACCTAACTTACGGAAAGAAACTCAGAAGCACAATATGGTTCTAATTCACGACGATATTCTGCGAAATCGTGGTACTACCCCCGATCGAGCCGGCCCATTCGAGCAGCAGCAAAAGCCACTGCTTGGCTCTACCACGTATATGCTTGGCTCTGGCGGAGAAGAAACAGGCGACAAAAACTCCGTCTACGTAATATATACTACATTCATGTATACTTATTAAATAATATACCATATTTAATTAATATTACAAAATAACAGTACAACTGACATACCTGATGTTTTTTTAACATTTCCTAGATTATTACGAAAAAATCGGAAAATCAATTCGTCGAAAAATATCGGAAAATTAAATAGTACGGATATTTTTCCATTGTAGAATAAAAATCCTTTTGGATATCACTACTCTAACCCTTCTAGTTTCTTATAAATTATTTTATTAATTAATATGAGGCGTGCATTTTGAATTTTCCAAACATTTTTATATAAACCCAATATAATTAGTAAATAAAATCCGGCGTACTTTGTTTTAACCCAATGTTTATATGTATAGTTTATTTCATACGGCCTAAGATATACGACCATAGATATCACAATGAGGAACTTGTTAATTTTCATGTCTTCGCCTTACTCGACCTCTTCTTACACCGAGCGCGGGAAAAAAGTGAATGTCAGATTTTATTACGTCGCTACCACACGACATTAAACACAAGATGATTTGTTTAATACATGTTCTCTTTACCAAATAACTTTTATATGTCGATCAGACCGCTCCTCGCTCTATCTGGAGCGCAATAAACTTAATCTCAATGTTGACACGCGATATACATCTGTCATTTGTGTAGATTAGATATAGGACAGTTAGCACGGGGTCTATATAAAACAGAATATAGCGGTCTAACCTACCTTACCCAGTTGTCGATTCCGGTGTTTGTGTTTGGACAAACGACGATCGGAGCTTTATCATAAAGTAAGTATTTATTATAGTTAATTTTTTTTAGGTTAGATTTTGTAATAACACTTTTATACATGTCTGCTGAGCAAAATTCATATAATGTTGGTGTTTTATTTGCAAAACATTTATAAGGTACTTCTCTCGTACAGCACATGTGTGGTCAGGGACGAATTATGCATTTAGCTTAAAAGTCGAAAGAAAATATTTACCATAGACTAATTATAATTCATTAATACTTTACCGGTATCAACGAATGTCTAAAGCTATTATGAGATTCTTTATACCTTTTGTCTATATCTCGGGATGCCTGTGGGTCTTTACGTTTCCGTTTGTTTTGTATTATTTGAGGTCGAATAAAACCTGAGTAGAAAAAGTGACACAAATGAAATTTGCATTTCTTACGTTAAATAAACAATTTTTCATCATTATTTTTATTATTGGAAAAGGATCGAGTTTAGATGAAAAAAGCCGGCCAAGTGCGAAGATAAAAATGTGAGCCCGACTGCCACTTGGCCGGCAGTACGTAACCCTAAAAAGTGGATTTAGGTAACGCGGTCGAAGCTACGCGGTCGTCGACAGCCCGTAAGTAGCCCACTGGTGGACAACGTTATGTTTTATTATTGTACCCATAAATGTTATCCATTATGAATATAAAATATAAGCTCTAACGCCTATGTACCTAATAATTATATTTATTTATAGTCGTTTCAACTCACTTTTCATTAGCGCTTATTTAGAACAACCTGACAGGCGATGAGCTTGTCGCCGTCTCGGGCCAAGGATAAAAATCGTAAAAAAACTCGTAAGTACCAACTCTCCAATGGAGTAGAGCTCAGGTCTCCTGATCCGGAGGTAGATCCCCTACCCACTCGGCCATGGTGACAATTTTCCATAACGGCAATTTAATTTAAGCCGTACGAGGTTCCCGTATTTCTGATAAGATTTTAATCTAATACTTATCATACTCGAAATTAGATTCTAATCTCATTACTGCTGTTACGAAACGCTTTGTTGCCATATAAGATAATATCACTTATTTCGAACGCAATTGACGCAAATCGACATAAAAAATCTATAGGTTAGCGGTTTTTAACCTATGGTCCGTAGAAATGTCAGAGAGCACCACAAGTGGTCCGCAATTAATTAAAAAAAGAAAAGGGTAAAATCAAAAAATAAAAAAAACGTGTGCGTCTCGGGACGCCCAACAGAAGTGATAACTAAAACTAATCTAAGTTGAACTATTTAATATTTAAATTGTTTAACTTGAGAAAAGCTTAGGTTATTACTTAAATTTCATGTATGTTAATATAATGAAGGGAAAGGTTATTTATTAATAAAATCTTTTATTGATTATAAAATATATTTTATTCTTAGTTACTATCACACACTAAACACTGAGTAGAGAGAGCGGGAAGCGTCTGTCCGAAATACGGCTAGCGCCGTAGGTGGGTTAGAGTGAGAGAGGAGGAGTCTGCCTAGCGCCGCCGTATGCGTGAGAGAAAGGGAAGCCAGACTGACTCGCGCCGTAACGCGTTACGTAACGAAGTGCTTTACCCTCCCGTATGAAGTTATCACTTCAATAAGGATTGCTTAAAATTTACGCGAACACTACACATTTGAAATAAAACTATCACTTACGGATTTTATCGCGTTTAATTTTGTTTTTATATTCCCGACGTTTCGATTCCTCTACAGCAGCCGTGGTCACGGAGGCACTGAGGTGCTAGACGTCCAGTTGTCAGCTAACTCGGGTTACCTTCAGCTTTTTCGTAGAACGGACAAAAATTCATAAATAAATGTGGGTTTAATTTTAAAAACTTGTCGTTGTTTTATTAACATCAAACCGTCGATGGTCCGTTGGATTATAAAATTCGGTCATACGGCCCTCCATCAATATAAGGTTAAGAACCACTGCCTTTGGCATCGAGTACTTGTAGATGGCAGAATAACTATCTCAAGTGTATAATAAGTTAATAACACTACGTACAGATCTTATTTATCAACATTGGCGATGGTGATGGACAACAGCACGGCAATCAGAGTAACATAATCGCCAATTGGCGTTTATTAAATCATTTGTATGTCACAAGAATTTTATTTTATGTTTTACTTCCACAAGGATTTTTGTGGCACAGCGTATAGGGCATGGCAACAGATTATGTCCCACTCTTTTCACTACTTCCGCGATTAAGCAGCTGTCCAACCAGGGCTGGTGGTAAGGTTCGAAGGCCATGGACGAGGGCTAGAACACAGCGGTAACAACGTTACCCCTATCGTCTTCTTTGTTCGAAGTTACTTGTGGGTGTCCACGGGCTGGAGTAACCAGTTACAAATATAGGGGACTGTAATCTCCGGCACTCTAATATTATTAAAAAATAAAACGATGTATCACGTACACGACCTACAATACACTAGTTCAATCTCCGAGATCCGTTCGGTGAAACGTCTGTGGGGGATTTGCTTAATATGTACCGCCAAATAAATAAATGGTAGAGTCGGGAGAGGAAGACCTAGTCTACCGCCAATAAATGGTAGAGTCTGGAGAGGAAGACCTAGGCGAACATTTCACGATCTAATCGGAGACGTTCTGAAAAAAGGCCAGGTCAAGAGTACTCTAAACCGACGCGCATGCATGCGAAGATTGATGAAAGTGGATGAAGCGAAAGACGTACATCAGGACCGTAGCAAGTGCAAAAAAGATTGTCTCTGCCTACCCCGTTGAGAACAAGGCGTGAATACAAACGTACAATTAGAAATACCATGCTCTTTACATCGAGTACGACTCATTGTCGCCTCTGAGTTATGTTGATTGCTAAAACGATAAAACCCGAGGTACATATTTTATTACTCAGAAACTGATGCGTTATTCCTCCAGGACTATTTGGACGGCCACAGCTTCCGATCGCTAACGGCAGATGTCAACCGCTCGGGAGATCTTATAGTGCCGCAAGTGTACGCTCAAACACAGAGGCGCTCGCTCATCTCTACCTTCCTTTCATTTGATGTAACAATGCGATAAGATTCGAGGCAGGGTGGGGGGCACGGGAAACAACCTAAAGAATAAATAATACACCCTAAATTCACGTGTTTCCCCTGCTGGCCAACAAGACTACGGCGACCTCGACGCTGATAATGAGAGCGGAATATCGATCTGAATTTACTTAACCCACATCCCGCCTGGTGTTGGGGAGCTTCATCAACAGCCGCTTGTCCGGCGTGTTTAGTATGGGCAAACCGTTATTAAAATAGTCTAATGTATTAGTTGTAATTGTTATACTTATCACACAAAACGCAGTTCCGAAAACGAATAATTAGTGTGTTGCTCAAATATAGACTTCGAACCCGGGACCTACGGCTCGACAGCCAGGTACGCTAACTATATTCAGCTACGCGGTTATCCTCTTACAGCCTATAACAAACAAATAGTTAATTTTGCGATAGGTCCTAAGAACTCATCAATCAAGCTGTAAGTGTAATTAGTTTTTATAACTTTTGCATTAAAGTTAAGGGTTGTGGTTCGAATCCCGTTTGGGGCAATTATTTGTACGATAAATGTGAGTGTTAAAATCTAAGTTAAGAATTAGGTAGTTAATGTAAAGTTATTTAACGTCCGATTTTAATCCTTTGACGACCGACGACATATTTATACAATTACTACTATGTTTATGTTATGAGATCCTAGAGCTATGATCACTAGTGGTTAAATCGTGGATGATGGAAGCCCGCCAACCCGCAATGACCAGCCTGGCAGGCCCTTCCCGGCTCCAAAACCGTCTGAGATATTTGAGAGGAGGCCTTTGACCAGCAGTGGGCACTAACAGGCTGCTACTTTACTTATGCTTGCGTTATTTTTTAATATGTGTTATTGCCATAATCAATATGGCTTAGTGGAGTGAATCGATGTTAGTGTTTGCCAGTGTCAGAACAAGTTGTTAATTCGCGGTTGGAACTCGGCCGCAACGCAAATTTCCATAGTTAGATCTAATCTTCACATTTTTTGTCGAGCTTGGGGAATATGGTAGAAATTTTGCTGCAGGAGGGTTGGGGAGGGAGGGGGGTTTGTCCACCGGAACCAGCTAAATTTTGGAATTGGTCTATGAGAAAAAAGTCTGGGAGCCTCTGTTTTATACTAACTGTTCTCCGCCGATTAGCTCGCGTGGAAGTTCATATTTATAACCAGAGGCCTAGAGCTTTAATTTCATCTCCTATTTTGGATGGAATGTCCTTCTGGGTCGGTTCTGGGACCTAATGTTACAAAATTAACGTACAGCCTAAGTCAGTATAATTCTAGCCTCAGGTGGTTAGACTCCTTCTATGCCTAGAGGTAGTCTGGGTTGGTACCATATTTTTACTAATTTTTCTGTCGGCAAACAGCAGTGCAATTGCTGATGTGGTCCTGTTTGAACAAGAGCAAATATAATTACGAGGCATTCCATCCTCAGAGGTGAGTAGCTCATCTATGACCTTCCTTCGATTGAAGTTACTTGTCCTACCCTGTGTATCTGGTGGACTGCTCTGCGAAGTTGATCCGATAAGGCTATTTGTCTCTATAAGTGTAGTTGTAATTCATTGGTACTTTATAGTATATATATTATATAGTAGACATTGATTAGTTCTGTAAGATTCGTTTAAAATAAGTAAACAAACAGAACATAATATGAAACCTACTCCCGGCTCACTATAATGTTATCGAGCGTATTTCCTTAACAATTGCGTCATTTGAGCAATTACCAGCCACCGGAGCTCAGCTCAGTTCTAATCGCGGACGTGTAACAGACAGACCTATTCACCCGCGCCGTTCAGAGGATTGTCATCTGTCAAACGATGAAATCGATAAGGTTCAGGGCCGCGGAAATCGCCAAAGAACCGAAGGTACTGCATGTTCTTTCAGATATATATGTGTTTGTTTTTTTAAATTAAGTTAATAATTACAAATAAATGAACATACAATCTTTTATCTCTGAAATCATCATAATACTTAATATTGTGTTTAATTTAACAGGAATTTATAGGATAAACATTACAAACAGACAATATTTTAAAAAATGGATTAACATTTAATACCTAATAGTTCCATTTTAGGTCAATTCCCTACAGATGTATACGAGAGTCCTCTTCCTGGTCGATTTTGATCATGGTGACTACTTCTGAATACATATTATAGCCACGAATGCGTGTTTTTTTTTTTATGGGAAAGGAGGCAAACGAGAAAGCGGCTCACCTGATGGTAAGTGACTACCGTCGCCCACCAACATCTGTAACAGCAGAGGAGCTGCAGGTGCGTTGCCGGCCTCTGGTTATATTTGGTAGAAGGGAGGGAGGACGGGAAGGGGTATGGGGAGAGGTAGTGGGCTTCCGGTTACCTCACTCACCGAACGAAACGCAGAAGCACAAGATGCCTCAGCCGAGCCGCCGGCTAAAGCCGCTGCTCGGCTCTACCGCATGTACGCGCGACAACAGATGCACTCACTCGTCTTTACCTTTCCATATCCGATTTAACGCCCATACGATAGGATCGGAGGTTCAGATGCAGGGTCACGGACAAGATAGAACGCAACACAACCAGACCCGAAAACCAACTGTATGTGTTTTGCACAAATATCGCCTTCGGCTGGAAATCGAAACCAGACCCATAGCTTTACGCTAACCTTTGAGCCTCGCGGTTATATTTATATAATTAATATAGAAATAGAAAAAACTCTCAATTAAACTGGTTACCTTGTAGTGCTAAGCTAAGTTGTAAGCTAAGCTATGGCAACCAAGAAGTCAATATATATTGGAGGCATATATAATATGAGATGAATATAGCCTAGTGGTCAGGGCGCTCACTTTAGTTTCAAAGAGCGCGATTGAATAATGAGAAAATTGTTAATAACAATTTTAAGTGCTGTATTTACCATGTGCTCGGTGGTGAAGGCAAACGTCGTGAGGAAACCTGCATGTCTAAGAAATAATAAAAAAATATTATTTCGAGGATATGTCAAGCCCGCCAACCCGCACTGGAACAACGTGGTGTGCCCTTCCCAACTTTAGAATCCTCTCAAAATATTTGAGAAGGAGGCCTTTGCCCAGCAGTGCGCACTTAGTTCCGTTTTCATTTTTTTTTTTGTTGGAACGGCGGCAAACGAGCAAGCGGTTCACCTGATGGTAAGTGATTACCGTCGCCCGCGTATGTCTGCAACAACAGATGTGCTGCAGGTGCGATGCCGGCCGTTAAGGGTATTTAGAAGATGGTAGGGAGGATGAGGAGGGGTAGTGGGCTTCCCGAACGAAACGCTGAAGCACAAGATGCCTCTACTTCACGCCGGTACTCTGCGAGGTCGCGGTATTAACCATTCGAGCAGCAGCAAAAGCCACCGCCTGGCTCTACCACGTTGAAAAGCACAAAGCTGTTCCTGTACTTTTCTGGAAGCGTAGAAAACTACATGCCCAGCTTACACGGATGCTTGAACACGTTTTAGGCCAGGAGTGGGACGCTTAGGTAAGAGCAGTGATAGGTCACAAGTCAATTCAATTGGATACATTAAAATTTTACTGTAAGCGTGTGACCTGGGTTAGAAACCCGCTAAAATTTTCATTACAATTTACGTTCTGATCAGAACATGGTCGGCGATGAAGGAAAACTTCATGTCTTAAGATATTACATTATTAGTAAACATTTTAGCGTTATGTAAATGTTCCGGTTTTAAACGTCATAAAACTTAACGATATTTAGCTAATTAGTCATGTACGATTTTACGGCAGTCTTGCGACTTATTTACTCATACAAATGGTATATCAATGTGACACATTGGCTCAGCGATCAAAGTCATTTGCCTTTCTGACATTATATGACATAAGTTCACATTCGTGACTTTTGGCGCGAACACGAAAAGTTGTGTGTTAAGTTGAATTTTGTTGTTTCTGTATGTACCGGAATTTGATCTATAATATTGATAGTGTCGCAAGTACTTGTGAATGCCAACCCGCACTAGAGCAGCGTAGCATGCCCTTATATGAGAAGGAGGGCCAGTTAGTTTAATAGAGCGCGAGTGACCTGGGTTCGATCCCCGGTGCCGGCACCACTACAATTGTTAATAACAATTTTAAGTGCTGTATTTACCACGTGCTCGGCGGTGAAGGAAAACATCGTGAGGAAACCTGCATGTCTGAGAAATAATAAAAATATTATTTCGAGGAAATGTGAAGCTCGCCAACCCGCACTGGAGCAGCGTAGCGGGGCCTTTCCCGGCTCCTAAACCCTCTCTGATACTAGTATTTGAGAAGGAGGCCTTTGCCCAGCAGTGGGCACTTACAGGCTGTTATTTTACTTTTTTTTTAGAGGGGTAATATCGGAAACTAACTATATTTAGTTAACTAACAATAATCCCCACGACTAGCTACGAAATTAGAAAATAGTATCTAAACTATTATTTATATTTATTTATATATTCCTTATTTGTATCTAGATGACTTGGTGGGTTTCATAATCCCAGTAGAAGGAAAACGCCACCACTTTGTAGTTGGTCTGAAACGGCGCATCGCGGAGGTGGTGTGGGACGGGCAGGATGGTACCGCGAAGACGGTGCGCACCATCGTCGAAGTGGACAAGCACAATCCGGACAACAGGCTGAACGACGGGAAGGCGGACCCTAGGGGCCGTCTGTTCGCAGGTGAGCAACTCCTCAATTTCATTATTTAATTTACAGAGGCGACAGCTGATGCTCCATCACCCGATGCTGACGCGTTGTTCCAGTTAAGCTCTGGTATAAAGTCATTTTCGGGTGAAGGACAGTGAGAGCATATTTTAATATATATATATATGTTTTCATTGATTAAAGATATTGCACCATTTGACCATCACTGGTTGGCTCTGAAAATCCGAAACTTCCAAGAACGGCGGAAAAGATTACGTGAACAAGTCCTCATCTCCATCACGGTCTAATACGTCCGCAGCTGAACATCGGCCCCCTGCGAAGATTGCCTTATTAGAAGATCATCTTAATTTATCGGACTTTTTGCAACACGTCTATAGATGAAGGTGATCTATTTACTGTATCTCGCAAGCCCATTGCAACTACAGCCGCAGACTCTATTTCTGGTACTTCTTCTGGATTATGGCAGATCCTTCTTATGGTAGAAGTCCTGCCGTGGTCTTTTTATAAGCTGTCAAGGTGAAATAAGCTATAGACTGCTGTAACTTTGAGCACCTTTCTTATACAGCCAGTAGTAAAGGACCACAAATATTTATTTATTTATTTAAACTTTATTTAAATACCTTTACCTAACAAAAGTATTACAAAGGGCGGACTTAATGCCTCTTGGCATTCTCTGCCAGTCAACCCGGGGCGTGGAGAGATATAGTAAGGGTGCCAAACATACATTTTTTTTAAAAAAAAAATCTAATACTTATATAATCAAGTACTGCGTGCAGAATTATTATATGTAGATACTCGAACTTTCGTTGTAGCCTAGAGAGCCGTGGTAGTCTAGTGGTCCGGGCGCTCACTTTAGTGTCATATTATTGTTAATAACAATTTTAAGTGCTGTATTTACCACGTGCTCGGCGGTGAAGGAAAACATCGTGAGGAAACCTGCATGTCTGAGAAATAATAAAAATATTATTTCGAGGAAATGTGAAACTCGCCAACCCGCACTGGAGCAGCGTAGCGGGGCCTTTCAGCTCCTAAACCCTCTCTGATTACTAGTATTTGAGAAGGAGGCCTTTGCCCAGCAGTGGGCACTTACAGGCTGTTATTTTACTTTTTTTAGAGGGTAATATCGGAAACTAACTATATTTAGTTAACTAACAATAATCCCCACGACTAGCTACGAAATTAGAAAATAGTATCTAAACTATTATTTATATTTATTTATATATTCCTTATTTGTATCTAGATGACTTGGTGGGTTTCATAATCCCAGTAGAAGGAAAACGCCACCACTTTGTAGTTGGTCTGAAACGGCGCATCGCGGAGGTGGTGTGGGACGGGCAGGATGGTACCGCGAAGACGGTGCGCACCATCGTCGAAGTGGACAAGCACAATCCGGACAACAGGCTGAACGACGGGAAGGCGGACCCTAGGGGCCGTCTGTTCGCAGGTGAGCAACTCCTCAATTTCATTATTTAATTTACAGAGGCGACAGCTGATGCTCCATCACCCGATGCTGACGCGTTGTTCCAGTTAAGCTCTGGTATAAAGTCATTTTCGGGTGAAGGACAGTGAGAGCATATTTTAATATATATATATATGTTTTCATTGATTAAAGATATTGCACCATTTGACCATCACTGGTTGGCTCTGAAAATCCGAAACTTCCAAGAACGGCGGAAAAGATTACGTGAACAAGTCCTCATTTCCATCACGGTCTAATACGTCCGCAGCTGAACATCGGCCCCCTGCGAAGATTGCCTTATTAGAAGATCATCTTAATTTATCGGACTTTTGCAACACGTCTATAGATGAAGGTGATCTATTTACTGTATCTCGCAAGCCCATTGCAACTACAGCCGCAGACTCTATTTCTGGTACTTCTTCTGGATTATGGCAGATCCTTCTTATGGTAGAAGTCCTGCCGTGGTCTTTTTATAAGCTGTCAAGGTGAAATAAGCTATAGACTGCTGTAACTTTGAGCACCTTTCTTATACAGCCAGTAGTAAAGGACCACAAATATTTATTTATTTATTTAAACTTTATTTAAATACCTTTACCTAACAAAAGTATTACAAAGGGCGGACTTAATGCCTCTTGGCATTCTCTGCCAGTCAACCCGGGGCGTGGAGAGATATAGTAAGGGTGCCAAACATACATTTTTTTTTAAAAAAAAATCTAATACTTATATAATCAAGTACTGCGTGCAGAATTATTATATGTAGATACTCGAACTTTCGTTGTAGCCTAGAGAGCCGTGGTAGTCTAGTGGTCCGGGCGCTCACTTTAGTGTCATATTATTGTTAATAACAATTTCAAGTGCTGTATTTATTACGTGCTCAACGGTGAAAGAATACATCGTGAGAAAACCTGCATCTCTGAGAAATTATAATTATTATTTCGTGGATATGTGAAGACCGCCAACCTGACCTGGAGCAGCGTGGCGGGTCCTTCCCGGCTCCTTAACCCTCTCTGATTACTAGTATTTGAGAAGGGAGGCCTTTGCCCAGCAGTAGGCACTTACAGGCTGTTACTTTACATTACTACTCGCACTTACCTATCCTATTACTATGTATCAGCCTATTTCAGTCCACTGCTGAACAAAGCCTTTCTAACAAAGCGACAGAAAAAGCCAGATTTCATTTCTTATAGAGAATGCTTATATTTACGCCGGGTAAACGCACTAGTGATTTATTTTATTTAGTCTGTGCCACATTATTAGTCTGTGGTATTTAGGTTCGGCGAATATGAACGGATTTCCCGCCATCGTTCGGTCACCAGATGCCTCGTATGTTCTCACAACATTTGGTGCGGTTGGCATTTGTAGAATAGAAATATGCAATATTCTCTCTTTCAATTAACAATGGTGTATTACCTACTAATATAATCATCATCATCATCATCTCAGCCTGTCACAAGTCCTCTGCTGAACATAGGCTTCCCTGAAGATTGCCACGAAGCTCGGTCCCGAGCCACCTGCATCCATCGACCTCCCGCAACACTGCGCAGGTCGTCGCTCCATATTGTGGGGGGTCCTCCTGCGTTCGCCTGTACGTGGCTGCCACTCGAGAACCTTTTTTCCCGAACGGTTGACAGTTCTGCGAGCCATGTGGCCGGCCCGTTGCCACTTCAGCTTTCCGATCCTTGCGGCTATGTCGGTTAATATAATTAAAGTAAAAGTGTGTAATTATGGTTTGGATGTTACTGACGATCGCGTTTAAATACTGAACGGATTCAAATGAAAATTTAGATATAATTTTTTTTTCCTAGAAAAAGCGCGCGAAGCCGCTTGCAATCGCTAGGAAACAGTCTCCTGCCTTCAATTTAATCCTAGTGAGAGAGAGAGAGAATTATAAGTCTAACGACAAATTAATATTACGGTAAAGGAATGATTGAATAGTTACTGATATCTAATGCTTACTTCAAAATGTCACTCATGAACCTGCAGGTACAATGGGCTACGAGTACGAGCCGGGCAAGTTCTACCGCAAGAAGGGCGCGCTGTACAGAGTGGAGGCGGACGGCACCGCGCACGCCGCGGCCCAGGACCTGGACATCTCCAACGGGCTGTGCTGGGACCTGAGCGAGAAGGCTTTCTACTACGCGGACTCCTTCGAGTACGCGGTCCGGCGCTACGATTACGATGTTGAAACTGGCAACATTTGTAAGTATCGGTCTTATTAATCTTTTCTTAAAACAATATCTAAAGATACATATTTTTTTTCTTCCTTAACCTTATCCTTAACAGTCTGTAAATAGTCCAATTTAACGGCCATACCATAGACAACTTCACACCATAGACACTTCAGACCATAGACACGGTGGCCTGAAGTCGGTCGTGAGCTATATTCAATTTTCTACATCAATGAGTGCCTATAAATTTATACATGCATTTTTCCGTTCAGCTGTATCATTAATAATCTATCTGTGGGTGTACCCACAGCCACGCAAATCTTATTACATTTAATTATTTTTAGCATATAGTTAAGTACAAGTCTGTATTGAGATCTGTTTAAAAAAGGGGACACCCACGGAGTTCCTAATTTACGCTAATTTCATTTCCTAAACTTTGGCAGAGGTATTTAAGTCTGTTCGATTCAAACAAATTTCGGTTCAAAGACGACACAAATACAAAAAAGAACCTAATGTTTTTTCAGCTAATCCAAGATTTGTATTCAACTACAAAGACCACTGCTTGGAAGGGATTGTCGATGGTATGACCATAGACACGGACGGGAATCTCTGGGTTGCCAACTTCGATGGCCATCAGGCAAGTAGTGGTATAGTATTTATTTATTTATACGCGATTAATTTCACAAACAGATGTAATATAAATTTCTATTAAAAGTAACATTGTTGTGGTGTTTTAGATCTTAGAGATATATCTACCAATTTTTTTTTTACTAATTTAAAATAATTTCGGCTCACTGCCGTAAATCCAAAACAGATCCAGAAATTTATTTAAAGTCTGTTGCAACACATTTTTCACCAGAGCTTATTTGTAACAACGTGATGTGCCATCCTATAGTAAGCTACGTTAAGATAACCACTCGTGGCTTAATATTAAGCAGATCTATTGCTTATCTAAAGTAACACTATAACAAAGGTAATAACAAAAATAATTAAATAATTAAGCAAGCAACCTACGATTTTCTTCTATAAATTATTGTGCAATGCCCATCGCATTTTAGTCTAAACTTAAACTTTTTAAAATTCTTTTCCAGGTAATAAAAATAGACCCCAGGAAAGGTAAACTCCTCCAGAAGGTGCCGATCCCAGCCCTTCAAGTGACATCGGTGACCTTCGGCGGGCCTCAGCTGGACATCCTGTACGTCACCTCGGCTTGCATGAACCGGGGGACGGAGCAAAAGCCGCCGTGTGGCTCCACCTTCCAGATCACCGGGCTCGGAGTCAAAGGCCACCCTAACGCCGGCGTGAAATTAAACTAAGCGTGCTGTGATTTGCTTCCGTTTTTTTTATTAATTGTTATTGTCATCATCATCATTTCAGCCTATCAGAAGTCCACTGCTGAACATAGGTCTCCCCCAAAGACTGCCACTTTGTTATTGTAAATAAAGTTTATTATAAAGTTATTAACGGTTCATCTCTTGTTGGGCATAAGTCTGCCCCTGTTGCCGATCGCAGTACCAGATGCAATAACACATCCTTTTTATTAAATAAAAGCCTACAGTGCAGTGTTACTCTAGTGGTCGGGGCGCTCACCATAGATCGCGAGTTACCACTAAAATTGTTAATAGTCATTTTTAAGTGCTGTATTCACCATGAGCCCGGCGGTGAAAGAAGACATCTTGAGTAAACTGAGTCTGAGAAATAATAAAAAAATATATTTCATGGATATGTGAAGCTTAATATATAAAAGGAAGGGGCCTTTGCCCAGCTGTGGGCATTTACAAGCTGCTACTTTACTTTGGAATAGTCTACGCTCTAAGTTTATTAGCGACTGTGCGAGATTGTGTGATCCAAACAATGCAGCCTATTTCTCATAGCATCTGTCAAATCTGTAAAAATCGGTCAAGTACGAGTCGGATCCGCAAAACGAGTTTTCACGTATCTGTGTTACATGTAGATTATAAAACATATAACGGCGTCCGAGTGTCACGGGGGTGGGCAGTGGACAACTGTGATATGTCGGAATTGATTTGCGGTGTAGCAAAACACAGAGGCCGAACCACATTTGCAGGAAATACGGTGTATAATTTCCGTACTTTTTCAATTTCTTTCTTTATAAGTTACGATTGTAATTTTGTTTTTATATGTATTTTTTGTTTACATTTTGTTTCAATTAATTGTGTGTTGTTGTGTGCGTTAATTTCCTCGCAAATAAATGTATTTTATTTCTTTTTTTTCATATGTATTCAGGAACTATAAATTATGTATGATTAGTGCACAAGATACGAAGGATCATAGCTTAGGCCAGGTTGAATTTATTTATGTTTTTGGATAACAGAAAAAAAAACTTTATAACAATTTATTTCAACAAAATATTACAATAAACACAATAAATAATATAGTTTTCTTTATCTACTACATGCTTGTATATAGTTTTAATAAAACGATTTTATTTTATGCTTAGAGTTATAACAAGTAATGATAATGCAAAATCATCAACACTTTGTGTTTCTGGACATTATTCAGTCTTATCTTTTTGGACCATTATATTAAGACAACATTGTAAGTAATGAATGTAATCAAAATTCCAAAATAACACTAACTCCTGCACAGACACCAGATGCACTGTACAATTAACAAATCCAGTACCATTTGTATAAAAAACTCCTAAAAATTGTTTATTTACTAAATATTAGGACTTTTGATGAATTTTTACATAAAATATGAGGAAAAAAAGTATTTACATCGCAAAAACACATACTCTCAACATATAATCTTAAATGTGTCAGATTTTATTGAAGAATATAAACAGCAAAATATAAAATGTATCACCTTTAATCTTCTTCACATGTTTTCATCATGCCATTGGGTTTGATGTCTTTTATTATTTTAAATTATAACATAGTTAAATATGTAACAAGTATTTAGATTGTGGTTACAGGTATAACGTCTTTAAAAAAAAAATTATCTGATTCGTGATTTAAACGAAATTACAAATAAAACGTTATGGTAGCTTAAAATTTACATTAGGGTGACCCTTCACACCCAACCCGGTGACCATAAAGGTGGCACCACAAGGCGGCACCTGTTCCTCTTTTGAACTCATGCTAGCCGAAGTAACAAAAAGAATATCCAAGTTGGGCCCCCCAAAAGTTACCGACGTAATCTGCTTAGCCGGGATTGGCACTTTCTGCAACACCGTTCCCAACTTAGGGTCGATTTTCAGAACACAAGATCCATCGAACACGGCCACCCATAGATTACCGTCAGTGTCTATGGTCATGCCATCAGGTACACCGGAGACATTGTTTTTCTTGAGGTCAAATATATATTTTTGATTAGCTGTAAAAAGAAAACATATAACAATTTAATCAGGCATTTTCTTTAAAATCTTGTAAACTGTCCACTGTTGGGGATACTTACTTAATAGCCCGTAAATAGTTTACTACAGGACATACTCCCCACCGATTTTCCAAGCAAATCAAATCTTTGGAAGGGTAAGCCTCTTCCTATGGAAATATTTGAAACAATCACCACGGACAACTGCTTACCATAAAGCAGATGAGGCATCGCAGTACCAGACACTTTACGTCTTAGACAGTGTAATTAATTTAGGTCTGGTATATTAGAGAGGTTAAGTGTAAAGACGAACCATACCATCTCTTTTCTCCTAAAGCCTCTCTTCCTGTACTTCACCTACACGTGGTGATGACGAAATATTTGCCAAACGCAAATTACACAGACTACGGATGTGCAGCAGCTGAGAGATAACCAGAGGCCCACTCTTCTCACCCTCTCATCCTCAAAATCATTGAAGGCCGTCAACGCACACAGCTGCTCTGTTGCAGATGTACGTGGGCGACTGTAATCACTTACCATCAAAAAAAAATCTAAAATAGGCTGATCTAGTAGTAGCAGACTTACAAATCTCTCCAGTGTCTATGTCATAGTCATATTTCCTGATCCTGTACTCCAATGAGTCTGTGTAATAGAATGCCCTTTCTCTGACATCCCAGGCCAGACCGTTGGAGATACATATGCCATCACACATCTTATCAATTCCTCTCCTGTCCAATCGATAGAGAGAGCCTTTATTCATCTCATATGTGCCAGGAGGATCTTCACGGCCCATTGTTCCTGAAAAGAAAAGTAAATAGAGAATAAAAAAAAACTATTATGTAACTAAATTACTTTGAAAGAAGCTAACAAAGTTTATTTGAATTGTGCTTATGATTCTATATACAAAATGTGGTATACACTATGTATTTCTATCTGAATCAAGTATACAAGTACCTGCATATAATCTTCCTTTAGGATCTGCTTTCCCATCATTGATTCTTGTAGTCGGTACATCCTGGTCTACTTCACCCAATTCCTTAACAACTTGAACTTCACTACCTTCTTCTCCATCCCACTTAATAATCAAGAATTTATGCTCTACTCCCACTACATAATGATCTGCTGTATCCTCAACTGGAATTATAAAACCTACACGGCCATCTGAAAACATTCTTATTTTATTGTAACACATTAAAATGAAAGTGATCACGATAGCCAGATAGGTGGTTAGGGAATCTGCCTGCAAATCAGGAGCCCGAGTTTGGTTCCCTATGTAGAGGGTTTGTACCAATGAGTTTTCATAATTTGATTCGTATAGTTGACCTGAACACTAAGACGAAAACAGAACTGTCACATTTTGTTCTTGTGAAAAGTGGGTTTACTCCAACATTGGGTATACAGTTTTGAGTTTCTTTAGCTTAGCTTAATATGAAGATGGTAGAAACTCGACAGGACAGTTACCACGAAGTGCAGTGTGGTATACAGTCACTGGTATTGTCAAATAATACTATTTTAATTTATCATTATTTGAAATAAAGCTTGCATTATCTTTATATTTCATTAAATAAAAAGACCCCATCTTGCTGGTTCTTCTTAGAGGTCATGTTTTGGTACCTGGTGTAGATTTTGATGTTTATAAGACCTGTAAACTAACCTTAATGGAATAAAAAAGTTTTGACTTTGAAAAAGTAATTTTTCAATCTACATGGTGCAAGTGGTGAACCCGGTGGTGATCCCATGTGATTTAATAATAGTAATTTGTAAATTATTAGATTAGAATGTGATGTTAACGCCATTCTCTTTGTTCCACTAGCTGTCATAAAAGTTAGGTAGCCAATCTTGTGGCTTGCAATGGATGCCAGAAACCATCTCAAATATGCCAGGTCTTAATTATCCAGAATTATGATGGCTGGTGCTTCAATCCATTGTCCAAGAGTAGCAATTACGTCAAATACTCCTTTTGATTTTTAGTAGTTGTCTGTAACGGATGTTATTTTATGATAAAGCGGGGATACGAGCAAGGGGCTCACCTGATGGGAAGTGATTACCATCTCCCACAAACATCTGCAACACCAGAGGAACTGCAGGTATGTTGCCGCCCTTGGAGGATATTTGGGAGATTGGAGTGATGATGTCACTTGGTTCTACCACATAAGAGAAGAAGTAAGGATATTAACATACCCAACTTAGTCTTTGTGTGTGCTCCAGTGGCTGGGACATATTTGTGAATACTCTTCTGAAGAATACTAACATAAAAAAGTGCCTGCTGCCTGTCATCCCAATGTGGACCCTCTCCCAGGACTACAGGCTCAGTGATCTTTTGTACTGTTATGGACATCTGGAAATTTAGACAATAATTATTAATTAGGCTTCATAGTACAAGGTTGAAATGTTAAGTTTAGTTATTATTATACTACAAACATTAAAGAGTCTGGCATAGTGGAGTTGTGGAAACTAATCCAATATAACATAACATAACCATCTTTTTCTCCAATCGCAATGCTCACCTGCACCAGGTTCTGTGGACTGAATGATGGCAGAATATTCATCTGAATTTTTCATATCAAAAACCCAAACAATAATGACAGAGAGCAGCATCACTTGTCTAAATGTACTAGCACTGTGTTCACCAACCCACTTGGTCCAGCATGGTCACCTGTCAGGGTTTCCAATTCCAAGGAAATATATGCACTTTTGCTGGCCCTTTTTTGGAGAAATCTGTTCAGCAGTGTTTTAGTTGAGTCCTAAATAAGGCTGATGTAGGAGTAGTAATAGTAATTGAATTCAAGTAATGTCTCTTTTACAGGGACTTTTCATTATAAAGAAGTTTGTGAAATATAGAGTTTACATTATTTTATTCTTAACTCTGTGAGCAAAGAGTATGGCAGGTTTTCATGTTTTAGGTTCATTAGTCACAATTTTAATTAAAAATACCCTTCATTTTCCTGACCTAGCAATGAGGACAGTCTCCTTATTGCTGAGCCACTAAGGTTTAGCCTATTTTTTGACAATAAATTATAAAACACAATAATCTTTGAAAGTCATTGAAGTACTCACCTTAACAATCGAACGAATTGATAGCTGTGCAAAAATTACCAATGATTATTAATTATATATATAATCTCAGTACAAAATAGCCATTAAATGGTATCTAAGGTTAACTTCAGAATAGAACAATTAAACTATATACATATGTACGGCAAATGCAATCCTTCTACTTGATTGCTATACAACGCTCTGTACAAACAATTACATAACATTAAGACTTGGCTAAAACAATGTTAAAATTAATTCATCATTTTTATCAACTACCAATATTTTATTTGTCACGAGATAAGCAAAAGCAATCAAATGAATAACATTGTCAATGACAACAATGTCATTGTGACCAGTGCTGCCAATGCACATTTTATCAATTCCCCAACATTAGAAAAAAACATTTAATTTGGTTTTGGTATCATCAGTCAAAAAAATTATATGTAAACTGCGCCATTTAAGAAACGATTTATAAAATGGCGCACACCATAGCAGGGCTGCCATCTCTGTTCAATCGTTAAGCTTTAAGTTGACTCGAAAAAAGCGTCTGTGGTAGACGATACAAATTGAAACATCGTAAAAAGCGCGGTATTGGATACTAGGAGTTGTTAAGTAAAAAATGATGCAAGAATGCGCCAAAAACCTTTGATCTAGCTCCGAAAGAACACTGAATTATAAACACGAAAAAACGACCACTGAATTGGAATATTCTTTCTACTAGAAGGAAGGCATGTAATAATAAAAAATAAAAACCCTGGACTTTACCACAGAATACATTCATAATGCCTATAAACAAAATAATATGTTATTTTATATGCATTATGTTACCCTTTTTAATTAGTTAGTTGTATTACACTACTAGATTTTTTCCATATCGTTTTCCTTCAGTATATTTTCGATGGGTGCAATCTGAGACGGTTTTGGACCTAGGAGTCACCACTTCCTGTGCGGGTTGGTGGACTTCACAAGTCCTCGAAATAATTTTTTTATAAAAATTATTACCAAGTTTTCTTTCAACGTTGAGCACGTGATAAATACACCACTTAAAATCGCTATTACTTCTTCTAATTTGTTAAACACACAAACACCGGCTTATTTAGTTGCCGAAATACTTCTGGGCAACATTTTCTGTTCAGTTGTTTTATATATATATGTAACCTTTCAAAAAATTATTTGCTTGACTTTTACAGAAACAAAAACAACTAAGGGTAATGTCCAGGAGTTATAGATTACCATCATGCTTGATTTTGAAATGGATGCGTTAAAAAACAAATCGAGTAAATTTTTTGTATTGAGCATGTCGCAATCAAACCCTGCGCTCTCTCCACACAAATATCCCATTCCCCGTCAATCGTGGAATACCCCGCAGATTGGCAGCACTGATTATGACAAAATGTGATGTGTCCATGGAGTTTAGGTAGGGAAAACAAAGATAAGCAAAATAAATAAATGAGAATTGCAGTGCTGCCAACTCAATTTTATAAACTAAAGAGGACGAAATGAGAAAAATCTATATTTATTGATTTTTAAATAGAATTAACAATATATAGCTACTTATACTTCGTTTTATTCTAAAGTACATTCAAATTTTCCTCCATGAATCTTCCTGAAAATTACAATCTGTAAAAGTAATAGGATTTCTTTACTTCGGAAAACAATAAAAAGTAGCAAGCTAAAAGACTGATTCCAGACCAGACCGATGTTTGGTCTTATGCGCATTATCGTGATGAAAGAACCATGTATCAAGTCAAGATTTATATGTTTTTCAATGACTTGCACCTGTAACGCTAAATTGTCGCAAGTTGCATTTCCTAGCAGTGAACACATTTTATGGATCCGATCTTCTATAACGAAGGAGTCGGAAGGCTTCTATTTGCTGTTGCTCTTCTTATCGGTGTTGGTCGGAATAAAGTTTACGCCTCGTCCAAGTGAGGCAGACAGACCTTACTACTCCCGTGTTTGGATATTCATTTTACTTTTTAATTATTTCTATTATAATTGTAAACTTTTTACATTGTCATTTGTTGAACGGTTTTGTCGCCTGTCCCGTACATTGCTCCCACCGTGCGCAGTCCTTTTGAAAGACGCATTTTATATTATAGGGAGGGTGCCAGACTCTGTAGGCAGGACTGAGTTTCTTTATCGGTATTCGCAGCGTCCCTCCGCTGGAGGGTGGGTATGCATAGGCTGTGCGGACAACACCGTCTGCTCCAGACTAACCCAGCCCCGCGACCATCTGTAATCGTGATCAACCCGTCGCCGATTAGAACAAAGGGTTTCCCCGCCGGCTTTGATGATCGGGAAGATATTCCCAGTCTCCTGGCGCAGAAGAGGTTCGCTAAGCGCAGGGTCACATATGAGCGGGGGGATGAACGAAATGATTGAATGAAACGAATGGACGAGGAAATGATTCGGAGAGAGCGCTCCGCGATCCTCAGGGTTTACGGAGACGTGTGACCGTGTTTCCACCCCGGCGTGATATAGTTTTCTGTGTATATGCTCGTGGCGTAGTGACAGTAGTTGGGTATTGGCAGTCTCTTGGCTATACAGTTGAAAATAAACGAAACATCTGAAAATCAGTTGACTTTTATTTGCTGGAATTTGGAAAAAAAATATACAAATAACATCTCAAAGGCGGACTTGCGCTAGATTTGAGCTCTGAACAACCTAACAATAGGATGTATAACCAAGACATACGTTAAATTGACAACACAATTAGTATGGAGTTACAGTACAGTATGTTTAAAACGCTATGACAACAGGAATTTTGTTTTCTGGTAGTTTATCTAAGTTTTGTATTTTGGCATAGTTGCTTCGTTATAATTTTACAAGTAACACACTGATTTGGCACAACAAAATTACTGGCTGTTTGATCGAAACATTTTTCATTCTGCACTACAGACTGAAAATTAAAAAAAAAACTGAAGATGTATTCTTAAAAAAAATTAACACTAATACTATTTTACGTAAATATTAATTAACAACTAACATAAATTCTAACTCCTAGTGATTTAAAACTAATACTGAAACACCGAAACGACTAATACATTAAACATCACACATATACCTATATAAAATGTACGTACACTTACATTTTTTTTTTTTCAGGTGTTTTTTTTTTTAAACAACGCTCTGTACAAACAATTAAATTTTGTGTTTACGTTACTATATATATAATATACTTAAAAAATATGCAATATATGGTGGAATAAAGTACGGATCAAAAATTGTGGGCGGAAAAGTTTCACAAGTCATAAATGAACTCAGTCGTTATTACAAAATAATTTCAAACAGTACTAATTACAGTGAAGTGAAGGTGAGATTGTGGCGAATTTGGCCAATTTTTATTTATAAATAATACGTATTGTGTCACACACTGATGTGATCCGGTAATGTCACACGGAAATTTTGTGAAATACTTTTATGGTATAGCAGGTAAGGTTCCTGGCGGGCAAGAACATAATTTTTTTGGAAAATTGTAAATGAAAAAAATTCACGCTCAGTTTCTGTTATCGTTTAGTGTATGCCAATCTCGATTTTAGTTGAAGTAGTTAGTATTAAGTTACATACGAAAGTGAAAATAACGAAAAATATATTTAATGGCAATATTTATAGTCACATCGCAGGACCAAATAAGTTTGTGACACTATGTATGACATTCATTGTAAAAACCCTTTATCGCCCTCACGCCCCCTTCCTACGCCCTTTCAGAGATTGCGTCTCAATCACAGCCAAATATAAACACGTTCCAAAAATATTTCGGGGAATTTCGATGTGTGCAGGAGAACTGGAAAGTATGAGACTTAGCGGCGAAAACATTCATTATATTTACACATGCACAAGTGTTACTACTAAGAATGGCAAATTTAATTGCATTAAATGGCATATACACTGTTTGTATACAGACACAAAAATATCAATACAATTAATACTTATTGTACACATCTGCTTCTGATCGCATAATTTGACTACATAAGTAAGTAAGGTATATTATATTCCTTTTATGTGTGCAAAACAATTATTTTTCACTCACACCGTTTCCACTTTCTGCTGGCTCTCCGGTCACTCAACACACGTGTTACACTAAGGATAGTAAATGCGGAGACTAGGAATATGTAATAAGCAGATATATATGCTCATATAAACATTACTGTCTGTGAATTGTGTACTATGTTAGTGTTACAACTAAAAATATGACTACCCGAGCACCAAAGTTTTCTTAAACTGACTGTTTTATAGATGAGATCAAAGTAGGACACTTTAGTTGTCGGCGTTTTAATGTGTTAATTACTCTTTCATTAGTGAATTTTAAATAGAGATTCAAGGTGATTGATTGTGTAGTGAACATGAGATCCTTCGTTTAAACCTATTAATGGATACCCTAATTTATGAGGGTGAATCAGTACCGACCTTACGTAACCTAAACTTAAATCCATCCAATTATTATATACACTTGTAACAACACGCGAAATCGAGAGAGAGCTTAGATTTGTAGCCAAGTACAACCTTACATCTATGGTTTATATTTTTTTTGACATTTTATATCTATGGCTTTTAATTTTCATCAATTGTTGCAGTCACATGTTACATCAAATGAGGGTTGAACACTTACAAACAGACATTTGCAACGTAAAAACTATCTTATTACATTGGCTTAAATTTTACAAATGCTCCTTACATAAGGAATGATATACATGCCCTAACACCTACACAATGTCATATATAACACCATCCTCTACAAAAATATCTCAGAAACCCTGTCAACCTCGACAATTTTGCAGCACCAATGAACACTTAGGGATAAAAAATTTCGAAAAAATACTGTGGCATCAAAAGTAAATCTGTTTTCATAAGAGTAATTCAGATTCCTGAAGAGAAAAAGTCTATTAAAATTATACAAAGTATGTAACAATCGTAACTTTTCCATTCCATATCAGCAAAAATAGTTATTGATATGTTGAATAGGTAATTTGAGCAGTTTTTTTTTATTATTAACTATTTGAAAAATCAGTCAAAAGAATCCCCTTTTTGTTAGTTGTTTTTGAAATGTCATAAATTAAAATACTTGGGTTTCCTTATAAATTTAGCATTCCAACACGTTGTTATATTTTATGGATAGATACTATGGATAGATACTTTGGTTATATATGTGTGTTTTGTTTTGAAAGATACCACATACGGTAAAATTTGTGGGAAAATTACGAAAACCATCAAAAATAACATTAAAGATCCACTAAAGGATCGATTCTAATTCCAGTTTGGTCCACCATTCTCCTAGCAGTCAAATCTCAAATGCACTCACGTGCATTAATCCTCTCCATCTTAAGTACAATTTTACAACACAAATTTACATTTAAGACATTAGAAACACCTATTGCTGTTTGACAATGTTTTTACAGTTAAGTACTTGACACCTTCGCAATAAAAATAAATTGTCTTATAACAACAATTCACAGTCATAATTGTTAAGTTTTAATTCTTAGTGGTTTGCCTGCAATTCAAAAATACAAAAATCCCATAAAATTGTAAAGAGACCTTAGGATAATTTAAAATTGTCAATGTAATTGACACACACCTCTAAACTCTCGTATTTATGGGGTAAAAAATTATAAAAGATAATCGTCCTTTGTGCGACTAACAAATTTGTGTTAAGGAATTTCATTTTACTTGTGAAGAATAAAATCCACAGTAAAGTAGACATATTTAGATATTTCAGAAGAAATAAAAGAGGTTTTGTAGAAATCTTTTAAATAAATATTATTGAGGCATTACCATCGTGCATCAATTAAAAAAACGATGAAACAGAAATGAAACCTCGAGCCTTTCAGTCTTGACGTTGAGTCAATTGAATTTCTATTTTTATGACACAGGAGGGATTTATGTAATTTCTGTTCAGGTTAAGATCAAGTTTAATTGCATTGTGGTAACATATACACTGCGTGTCAGATAATAATCAAGATAAATTAAATACAAATGTCTCTTAGCATGGCACAACTAAAACAATGATATAATTTAAATTGTCGCAACATATATATGTACATAGTAAGCAAGCGTTGGCCTCACTGCTAAACCACCAAGAATATAAAATATGTAACTGTCCATGCTATGTGCAAGTTTAAAACTATTTTTGTACAGTTTAAAGTCGACTATTAATCTTTATATATAATGTAATTTTACCAATGTTTCGAAACTTGTTTATTTAATGGTGATATTATAGCTTTCATAATTGACACAGCTATTGGAAACTGGCACATAGCATAGCTTCTATGCTCAATGTGAATCTACCGAATACATCGTATACCATTTTCGATGAGCAAAATCGTTGTTAGCCAAAGTTCAATTACCCATTACCGATACATTGCTATGCATAGCTGTATTTATGGATGGGGCATAATGGTTTCTACCGCAACCCTACCGCACTAGTTACCGTACCACACTGCGGCGAAACATAAGCCAAACTAAAGTTACGTCTAGATTAGACTGGAATGCTAGATTCTTTAATCAGATAGAGAAGTAATTATAGGAAACTAAAACATAATGTTCACTGGATAGTTACCAATTTAAACATAATTTTAAAAGAAAATTACACATATATAAAATTGTTTTCTGAATAAACAACTTATTGAAGTAATTACAAGGTTAAATTGTACTTATGAATTCATTTAATTTCATTAAGTTTTGGAAATGTATACCAAAACTAAATAAAATTAAACTAATATCTTAATAATATGCAGACTTTTGTAAAATTTCGTAGAATAATACAACACAATTTTTATCGGTCGTAAAAAAATTATAATTATGTTATCCATAGACTGTAGTACAAGAAACAGGTGGTTCGGAAAACAAGTGCGGTAAGTCTAAGCATTGGTTTACTTATGTTCGTTGTGGTGGGGCGGAGCGTGCGGCACGTGTGCGTTGTGCGGCGCGTGCTGCACGTGCGCGGGAGGCGCGTGCGGCACATGCGGCATGTGCGGCGGCGGGTAGTGCGGCGCCGGCGCGGGGTAGTAGTGCTGCAGCGGCGCGCCGTACTCTACACCATCCTCGTAGCCCACGAAACCCATCCCGCCCATCATACCCATCATAGCTGCAATGCAAAATCAAAAATTAACTGCCATTTTTAATTTAATGTTGCCAATGAAATACATGGTCTGCCTGCGAGGTAGAATCTCATTTGATGATCGTAGGCAGCAAATACTATCCTTAATGTAGATGCATTGTCACCTTTGAGGACAACCATGTTAACCAAGCTCAGTGGTTAGGGTACCTAGACGTATCCTATATTCCTGGGATCGAATATTAGCCATAACCAATGTTTGTGCAATTATTATTAACTATTAGTTTTTGGCTAGTAAGGATCAGCAAGTTGAAGTGGCAATGGGCCGGCCACATAGCTCGCAGAACTGACAACCGTTGGGAAAAAAAGGTTCTCCAGATGTGCCATGCAGATCGCATGTCAGGACCCTCCTTAATTATCCTTTACATAAATTCAAGTTTTTATTCCTATTCCTTTGCAGTCCACGCAGTTAGGTTGTGGAACTCACTACCACCTACCATAAGAGATTCCAGAACTATACTTTCATTTAAGAAACATGTAAAGGACCACTGCTTAGCTTCGTGTTAATGGAATATATATTGTATATTTACGAATGTGTATGTATATGTATATATTTATATATAAATATATATTTTTTAATTTATATCTATGTATATTATTTAATTACATGTAATCTTATTTATTTAATTGTATACATATTATTTAATTACATGTAATCTTATTTATTTAATTGTATACATATTATTTATTAGCAATGTACACACTAAGTTTTCCATTTCAATAAAATTTCCTGTTAGGGTCTGCTGGAAGAAATTTCAATGTATGGTATAAGTAGTACCCTTGTACTAGTACTATGTTTTAATGTTTGCATGCCTTTTTGTGTGTACATAAATAAATAAAAAAAAACATAAGTGGGAAGTGCGTGCTAGTGTGTTTCAGCATACACTTGCAGCACTATAATATCTACTGTGCAAGTTAATGACTGTCAATAGCAGTCTAAAGTAGAAATCAGCCCGAGGACACCATCCTCATAAGGACTAAAATTGACTGCTTCATTGCCGGTAATAACATTTCATTTTCTCATCAGCCATCATATGTATGCAGAAGTGTATCAGATTACATACATTATAATCGTTTGTTACAACAAGTTTTTGTCATTGTTACCTAATTAAATTCCATGTGTGGGTTATGTCAAGTTTGGCAACCCACGCCGGGTCAACAAAGCAAATTGAAAAGACTAATTTTAGGACTTAAAAATTATAGAAGGTCCTTTCACCCAACAGTGAGACATATATTGCACTATGCGATACAATATCTCATTTAACAGATATTGTTTTAATCTAACATTTAGTGAACTCACTCGCGTCAGGCTCCATGGGGTAGTAAGGAATGGGATAGATAGGTGGTGGGTAGGGAATGTAGGGTATGGTCAGCAGGGGTTGTTCCATCATGCACTCGCCCTCCACGGAGTTGTTGTAGGCCATGTGAGGCGGGTTGCGGTTGTCCGTGTGCGAGTTGCGACTGAAACAACAAAATTAATATAGCTATGTAACAACCATGTATCTTTGTATAGTAAAAAACCAAAGTTACTTAGAAAGTATAATTATTCTTTGAATTACTCACCGGTTGTTAGGGCCTTTGTTGCCCATATTGTTGTTGTGGCCTTTGTTCTGGTTGTGATTATTTTGATTTCCATCTTGATTGTTGCCGCCGCGTTTGAATCTACAAAAATCAACAATCAATGACATGCGACATATTAACTATTTTATTTCTGATAGTACATAGAATAAAGCGTTACGTTATATTATGTTTACGTTATCGAGAGCCGTGGTAGCCTAGTGGTCGGGCGCTCACTTTAGTGTCGTAGAGCGCGAGTGACCAGGGTTCGATCTCCGGTGCCGGCACCACTAAAATTGTTATTAACAATTTTAACTGTATTTACCACGTAATCAACGGTGAAGGAAAACATCGTGAGGAAACCTGCATGTCTGAGAAATAATAAAAATATTATTTCGAGGATATGTGAAGCTCGCCAACCCGCACTGGAGCAGCGTGGCGGGCCTTTCCCGGCTCCTAAACCCTCTCTGATACTAGTATTTGAGAAGGAGGCCTTTGCCCAGCAGTGAACACTTACAGGCTACTTTACTATCGTTTTAGAGGAAATCCATTATTTTAAAAATGTTGGAAATAATTACTTTGCTCAATTCCACATGAAAATAAAACATCAAAGCAACCGCAGAGTCATCTCGGCTCCTTGTACTGTACGTCGAAGAATCTAAGCGCTTGGCAATGCCTTGTTGCGGACGCGAAACACGTCGCTTATTAAATGTCGTTGTTGTCTAGTGTAGTGCTTGTGTGGGTGATGGTTATGGCGAAGGAGGTTGTGCTCTTTGTATAATGCATAAACAATTTGCTTTAGTAATCAAGTTTTAGTTAATAAATATTATTGTAGTGGTGTATGATATGGTATATTAGTGAAAGCGCACTATGGTTTGACTTCTCAAGATACAGGTATTACAAGCATATTGTAAAGAAGAAACTGTCTGTTCCGCTCGTAACTAGATAGCATTCGGAAATTTATTTTGTTAAATTAATTCACCCTATCTTTCAATTCGACTAGAAGTAATATGTTGTTTTACTTGTTTTTGGTACATACAATACACAAATACTTTAGTATTACATCAGCCAGTGTACCCAGTCTTGTAGTGGTAGTTAATGATAGGTAATTTTTACAGTAACGAGCGGTACACTTTCCTTCTCTTCTACAAGGGAATATATGCCATTTTATTACATTAAATATTATATTGCACACATTTATGAACAGCCAGACGATATCTCACGAAGCTCGTTTGGCTATGCATAGAGGGGTATTGGTACCAACACTAACATATGGAAGCGAAAGCTGGGTGTGGCAGAAGAGGCATGAAAGCAGGATAAATGCAGTAGAAATGAGAGCGTTAAGAAGTATGATTGATGTGAAGATAACTGACAGGGTTCGAAATAATGTGATCAGAGAGCGTTGTGGCGTGAAAGACGATGTAGTGACACGAATTGAGAAAGGGATGCTGAGCTGGTTTGGACATGTGGAGAGGATGAATGAAAGTAGGTTGACGAAACAAATATATGAGGCGAGTGTAAATGGTAGAGTCGGGAGAGGAAGACCTTGGCGAACATTTCACAATCGAATCAGAGACATTCTGAAAAAAGGCCAGGTCAAGAGTATTCTAAACCAACGAGCATTCATGCGAAGGTTGATGAAAGTGCAAGAAGCGAAAGACGTATGTCAGGACCGTAGCAAGTGGAATAAGATTGTCGTCTTTTTATTAATCATTACTTTCACCAAACCACACCAGTATGTAGAACTGTCCAGCTGGACGTCTATTGGAGAAAAACAGCAATTCTTCCTAATGTTATGACGGGCTGGTATCCGCTACTCCATGACTGTGCGCGTTTGATCAGCGCGTTGAATCGGGAATTGTTTATTAAACTGAGTAAATAACAACACTTCGTCGCATGGTTATCATAAAACACAATCAATGGCAAATCTGAAAGTGCATGATTTTTCTAATTAAACTATTTCAAATAATCTCGTTAATTTGAGTTTAGTTTATGAATTAAGCAGTGGCTTGGTTAATATTGTAGTTTCTCAATCCAAATTAAATGATTTCACACCTAGGTCCCAAAAGTGGTCTCTGATTATTGCCCTTCCCTTGGTTGTTGAGCGGTGGCTTATCATTAGGCGGATTCTTGTGCTTGTGGTTCTGCTCTCCGGAACCATGGTTCATCACCTGGCGCTCGTGTAAAGAGATTTGCTGCATGTCCTGTAAATAAAATGCACATCATAACTCTTTCTGTATATACCTTTAATTAAAAGAATAATGTCCAATATTATTTTCAATTTAAAGAACTGTTTGTGTGCGGCACCTCCGTGAATATGTATTATTGTGTGCACACGAGCCAATGCCGCGTACGTGTGTGTGTGTGCGCGTGTGAGCGTGCGTGTGTGAGCGTGCATGAGGGAGCCCGCGTACGTACCTGCGCGAGGTCCCGCGGCGAGTAGTGTCTCGGGGCGCCTGTGGCGGAGGCCCGTACGCCGCCCACATGCATTCGACGCCCAGGTTGAAGTAGAAACGCAGGGTAGCGATATCTGAAACCATTTTAGTTCTTATAAATTTGTACGCTTTCCGTGGACAGTTTGACGGGTTGTCAGCTCTGCTATCCCATCAGGGATCAGAAACGCGGAGTTGTATTGTGGAAACTACATCAACCTTGTCACTCAAATTCAACAATTAATCATATTTATAACTTTGTTGTTGTAAACATGACATTGACTCATTTCACTTTAACATTGGGTTTCATTTTAACACTGTGTGCGTGGAGGAATTAATATATTTCTCCAAATGCTAACCTCGTCTGCAAGTTGGCTAAATATCAATCCGGATTAAAAAAAAACATATGAGTAAAGTAGCTGCCTATAAATGCCCACCGCTGGGCAAAGTATCCAAATGTCAATCCGAATTTGCCGAACCAAAAGGCCGTACGTGCGGGTGACGTCACGTACCGTGCATGGGCAGGTCCGCGCCGCTGGGCTGCACGGAGCGCTGCACGTGCGGGTTGACGCCGGGCGGCGGCGGCGGCGGCGCGTGCGACTGCGGCGCACACCACACGAGCGGCTTGCAGGCGTACGGCGGGCACGCGTACCCGCCCGGCGCCCCCGGCAATCCCGGCGCTGACGGGTTCATGCCTCCTGGTAATGACAGAAAACTATAAGACCAGCATTCAAAATTAAAAAAATACAAGTGTAATTTAAAACATTATATACAGTTTTTTCAATACAACTGTAGTGGTTGATTGACAGTGCGGATTACCAGCACGGCGACAGCTTCTGAACATTTCTGTGCAGTTGTCAACTGCGCAGGTGATGTCGTAGTCCATATATCCGACGTAAGGGATCGGAGGAAGGATCGGGTGCACTGTCAGTGACAAGGGACGAGAGCACACGACCAGACAAGAAAAACAACTATTTTTCTGCATGAATATCGGCACCGGGTCGGATTCGAACCCAGGACCAGCCAGTCGGGTACGCTAACCACTAAGCAACGAGGTTGTCATTTTTACTGCTGCACTTTACGAACTAGCATGCGGGTAAACCGTGGCTGCAAACTTAAGTGAATAGAGTTGAATTACACAAGGTATGTATGTATAGGGGGGGCTATTTATTATACCATCTTATGGTCCAAATGCCATTCTCACATGGGAGGCTCTGGTAACCGAAAGATGGGGGAAAGTCCATACGAATTTGCTGAACATAAATCCCAGACCGGTGTGAGCAGCATCGCCAGTGCGAAAGTACCGGCACTGCGGCCACCATCTCTTTCCCAAAGTGGCTTACATTGGCAAACCCTTGCAAGAAACGCATGCCGGCTTTTGCAGCTGTTTTCTGGGAGAGGCCTATGTTCAGCAGTGGAGTTAAATAGTTTAATGAATATAAAGAACCAACAGTGTTAAGATAATTTTTATTATCAATAAGGTGTTTATGTGAATGTTAATGAATATTACACACTTACCAGTATAAGTAGTCAGTGTATTGGTGGTCGCCGGTGTAGAGGCTCGCACGGAGGCTGGGGAGGTCATACCGTGCCCTCCCATATCACCAGCACCGCTGCCAGCAGCCTGTAACAATATTCCATTCGTCACTTACGGGTATAGAAATAAATCCTTGTGCCATTATTAACATGTGGTCCCAAAAGTTATTACTTATATCCAATAAAAAAAAAAGTTACACTGAATATGTGTTGATAACACTAACAGTTCACATGATGGTAAGTTGCTTCTGTAATGAATACCCCCAAACATCTTCAATCGAGGAAGGTTACAGATATGCTGAAACCCCTGGCTCTCTCTACCTCTTAAACCGGAACACAACAGTGGTTACACTGCCATATGGTGGACGAAAAGTGTATGGGGTTGGTACCTATCGAGGCAACAGGAGAATCCCAAACTAAAAGTCTATTACTACTATGCAAAATGTAATGTTTGTAAAGTTTCTTACAGTCTGTTGAAGAAGAGAAAGATAAAAGGTGAAAGCACTAAGGTAAAGGTACAAACAGAACCAGGGTTACCAACTTTTTGCAGCTGATTACAGTATTTTTTAAAAAGATATAAAAAAGGTATGGTACACTTCAGAATAGAATACAGTGTAAAATCTACAACCACAAATCTCAAGGCACCAAGTGTTATCTTTCGTTATAAAGAGTTTTCTTTAGAGATTAGAAAAATAAACAAATACACTTTTTTTATAGGAATTTTATATAACATATCTCTATTATACTCTATGGTCTGTTATTTTGGCAAGATGTTGTTTGTAAATTTTATTCAACTTCTCTAAGAAGCATTGGGACCGTCTTTGTAATAATGTTTGTTGGATAGCACTATATCAAAGTGTTTTTGATATTTCAATTAGGATTTAATTAATTCAGTTTAAACTTTCTTAGTAAATGTAAACCTGAATAAAAAGGTCTTTGTTGCGGTAACCAAACAAAAAGAACACAGTCATGTCTAAACAAGAACATATTGTTTCATATAAAGGTTAACAATTACATTATAGTGTTTGAATGTATGGGTAATAATGTGAACCAACTTGTGAACATTCTATATTGCTTGAGTGTCTCTAAACTAGATAACAAATCCCATGCAATACTGTAGTTTTTCATTATAAAGAATTATAGTATGAGAGGAAAAATAAAAATAATACTATGCTAGTATATACATAAACAAGTATATATATTTATATATGTTTAAGTGTTGGTTTGGTGTAATTAAGTACATTACTGTATTATTACAGTAAGGTTGACAGCCCTATTCAAAATAGATATTGTTGGTATAGTCAAGTAAATAGGCTCACTTGTGAGTGGTGATTTTCGTGCGTCGCTCCGTTGTGTGGGTGTGGCGCTTGCATCTCGTGGGGCGCAGCGCCCGCCGCCGGCCGGCAGTCCACCATCAGGGGTAGTGCTTCCACTTCAACCTAACAACCAAACCATTCACACTTACTTTACGCATGCTAGCTTTAAAGACCTGCATTCTCAAGTTGAAAACATTCTCTCTCAGTTTTTATCGATAAAAGTTCCTTTAGTTATAGGCAATGTATATACCTGCCAAAAAAGGACCCTTTATAATCTTCTGCAGTCATGTCCTAGCTTTATAGTAAGGCACTATCTCTACTTGATACATTAACATCTCTACCACTTTCCACATCTAAAGTAGTTAGTAAAAAATATCTATCGAACTAAACCAGAACAATTGATTGTAAAAAATTTCCACTACCAATTAATCACTATGGTGCTATACAACAAGAGTACCATTTACTACAAAAAAAATTGCACTGCCCGCTTCTACACAGGGAAATTAGTTTAGTCAGATTTCAATCTAGCTACGATATGGATTTATACTCATTTATAAACATTTCACTTGACCTCTGAATGAATGGAAGAACTTTAGTGTCATTTTGCGACAGCAAATAATCCACAGGTTTCACAACTTTAATGTAAATGAATCCTCATTTGATATTTAAAAACAAATCATTGGAAAAAGAAAACTTGTGCCGTAACAAAAGAATTTCAAATGTTTCTACATGTTAAGATTATGTCTGTCTATCTAAGACCAATTATATCTAGTGATTATTCTCACTTTACTGTTGTTGAAAATAAAATCCTTTCATTTTACTACTAAGTATGTCAAGTGATATGCTTACAAAAAGTAGTGTAAATTTATGAAATTGTCAAACTAACAGGCATTGGTTCAAAATTAAAGAAGTCCAAATGCTGATAAGCTGAGTAATCAACATTCTGGTTAACATATTGAGGTAACTCCGGTTCTATCTTGTCATCTTTCCAATCCAATGTTGGTTTCTGAGGACTTTTTTCTGGGTTTTTGATCTCATCGGCTTTCTTAACGCGCGCTTTTAAACTTTGCTTTCTAGTGATGTTGCCTATATATATATAAGAAAATGTGATGAATTTATAGTAGTTAAGTCCCAATTTGATAGTCAGTGATTGTTATCAAAATTTAACACACAACAAAAAATACATATCAGTGAAACAAAAAAGTAGAGAAATATTCACACCTATTTGCTGCAGCATTTGGCTAAGCGTCAAAAATTGAGAGCTAGTTCGAGTAAATCGATAGGGCGGCGCCCATGGACGTATCTCCTCAACCGGCAATGGTTCCAATTGGTCATAACTAACAATGCGCTTCTCCCCCAACTCTTCAATGAATACTAGACACGGCCCTCCGTCCGGCCGCATCTCTTGTATATGACAGTGGTAAGACACGGGCTGATCAGACTGTAGCTTACAAAGACATTTAACCCCTACTTGCAGAGTAGTACCGTCAGAATATCTGGCGCCGTAACGCAACTCTGCAACACATTACGCTGTCATTATACTCTTTGCTTTGAAAGTTATAATTTAATCAATGAGTACTGTTGAAGTTGTTGTTAATATAAATAATTCACAGAGAATATTTGGCTATGTTAATTACTACAGTTGTCGCAAAATAAGAGGTCCATTTTGTTGTTTCTCAATTATCACAGCAATGGCTAACTTTTTTATCCTAATATATATGGGGGTAGAATTTGGGTCTCTGACAATTGGAGTTATTAAAATAGGTAATAAATATAAACAACTTGTAAGACTTGTGCATCTATAAAACCACATAGAGGATATGTGGATATAGATTATACACAGTAAAAAAACAAACTGGTTTATTGTTTTGTTTATCACATGGGTTATGCTCTGTGTCTGCAACAATGATATCTGCAGCAGAACTACGGTAACCAACATGGGCTGTTAGGATCATCAAGCTGAAGTGGCAACGTGACAGCCGTTGGGGAAAAAGATGGCAGTCGCGTACAGGCAAACGCTGTGTGGGACTACCTATACAGTGTTGCGGATTATCAATGGAGGCAGGGTAGAAGGCTTAGGACTAAGCTTTGTGACCAACTGAAATGATGCTGATGATGATATCACATGACATCCAACACTAATTGTAGTATCAACAATTATTCCAGGCTTTGGAGGTGTTTATGAAGGTGCCATCACATGTAAATTTAAAAACTTAACATTGTAAATATTATGCAAGTTATTAAGAAAATATATTACCATGTCAAAATTATGTCAGGAATACAATTTGGAAATAAGCCGAAATCAATACTGTAAAGGTATATAAATTTACTCAATAATATTAAAATTTTTGTAAATTTTATATTGTCAATCTAGAACTTCCATAGATTGGTTGCAAAACAGGCCTCTTATTTTGCAATGTCTGTAAGTCTGTAAATTTAACTAATAATATCTGAGAATTTAATACAAGGTATTCTAAATGTTTAATTGAAAATTAATGGTAATGGTTATTAATAAAATAGTTTGAAATTAAATAAATCTTGTGTACCTCTTCTTAGATCGCTCCAAACATCAAATTCAATATTACGATAAATATCTGGGTCTAAAGCCTTTGCGACTTTGTAAGGAAAAGGTGTAATGCCATTATCAAGTAAATCTTTAGCACTATTTACATTCAGGCAATTTATGCATACATTTTCAAGTTGAATAAGACTACGGTTGAAAACGAAAATACTAAGAGATTCTTTCAAAAGACTTCCCCTCTCCAGGTCTTCGGTATGATGTTTACATTTTAGAGCTACAGCATTATTGTTTTTGTCTTTGTCATCATCACTAACTGTCTCTATAAAGATTTTTGCTCTTTCCTTTTGTTTTTTTCTACGTTCAACATTTTCAGACATGAAGTACTCAATATGATTTGAAGGCACTTTATCATGAAGCATCTTGTCAACGGCATAAGGAAGATCTTTTATTTTGTAAACACCGTCATAAAGTATCTCATAAACTAATGCTATAAATAAAATTGATGACGGAAAATGTTTATAGATTATTGTTAAAATTGGATAAGGAAAAAGTAATGTCTGTTCTAAAAGGAAAATAGAGAAGTAAAATTTTTAAATAAAAGTTAAACCAAAACATTTTATTAGCTGCTGATAATATCACGTTTTTATTGAAGAAAGCATGTTGCTTACTTGTCTCTGACTGTTCAGCACAAATTTTAAGCTTACTTGAACTTGAAACTTTTAACATAGCTCAGAATTGGATGAAAATGCAATATTAACTCAGTTTCTTGTCAGTCCGTTTTAAAACACTGTGTAATAAAAAAATAATATTCAGGAGACCATTAACTTACACTGGCAAAATGATGATGTGTTAATGAATTCTTTTGTATAGACTGCATCAAAATGTTTAGTATCAGGTGAATAAAATAAGTAAATTGTATTGCTGTAGCCATTGCATATCTTTGTTTGAGGACCCTTGTTGGCTTCAAAAATAACAAAATCACGTCTGCAAAGATTTATAGAGACATTGTTGAACTAAAATATCTACATTATGTTTTTAATTCAACTTGATATCAAATCATAAATATTCTTACCTATACAAGTGGCTCATAGCAGATATTTCAATAAGCCCACCCCATTCGGATGGATTAGACATCTCATTCAGATAGTTTTCAAAAGAACAAGTCAAAGACTACAAAAATATAAAAATATAAATTAAGTGAAAACAATTGTCTCAAAAAATAACAAAGAACCTTTTATGATAAACCTACCCCTTCAAAGAGGTGTCTTTTAGCAGACATAAACTGGACGCAATCTATGCGGACTTTATGAAAGTAACGCTGGGTGTTATAAACATTCTCAGATACAGCTCTGAAGAGACAGCTGGAATCTCTAGCAGTATGTTTCCGGAAAAAGCCCATTTCGTCCAGCCATCTGTCCGGTTCAGACGAACGTTTATTAACTTTCCAAGGCACTCGATAGCGAATTGGAGACGGCGACATTGTATTATGCAGCTAATGATCTGAAGATAAACAATAACAATTGACGCGTACCCCGATGTCATATGCCAGTAACAGGTCAAACATTCGCGAGCGCAATTCTTATATCATATCAATGAAAAACATATTGTCGAATCCGAGTATTGCACCAAAACCATATCGTAGCTACATTGTCTCCCAAATGCAAATGGTTGTTTTGCTGCTTACAATATACAACACGTGCAAAGAAATTGGACACTTATGCTGTTTACTAAAACAAAAAAAAAACACTCACCGAAATAATATTTTCCAACAGTCAGCATCAGTCACAAGCTATTCAGATAATATGAAAGTTATTTTATTAATATTATGAAAAAATTGCACGTGCCAAATGCAAACCGTCAAGGGCCGGCGGGAAGGAAAATCAAAATTACATCAAAAATCAAAATAGCATTTTTGCATAAATGTTACCACCCTCAAAAACCATTACTTTTAAATAAAAGTGTTAAATACTGCTAATAAGCAATGGCAAAAGTCATTGAAATAAAAGCTTTTTGCATAATTAAGCGTTTTCTTTAGTTTTATTTTATATAAATTGATATTAGAGAATTTTATACAATTGTAGGTTGTGATATATTTTTTTCATAAAAGTAAGTTGCCAATGTCAACGAAAACAAAATCGAAATCAACAAAACCATTCTGCACAAAGAGTACATAACGACTACGTTTTATTTCTGAAATCATGTACAAATTAGTATATTAGGGCGACGTTTATCTCTAGTTTAATCTAGATTATAAACAAAACATTGCAGTACGTAGTGTAGACGTAAAAAGGAGTATCTATGTGTATAAAAATAGTTCACAAATCAATAGTCTTTACAAAATTAAAGAAATACTTACTGCCAACATTTGGACGTACTTCATGTTTATTTTACGGGTTAGATATTTTAAACATGAAAATACAATCTTGGGTTTTACGTCCTTTCGAAAATACAGATGTTAGAGAATCATTAACTTTGGAAGAGGAACATCTAGCACTCAAAGAAAAATACAAACAAGGAGTTTTGGCGTCAAAATCATTTACCATTTCTCTACCTTGGATTGTCCTCAAAGGCACAGATATTTTTATTGATTTTCCTTCTTCCCGTATAATTTGGATGCGATAAATTGGAACCCTACATTAACAAATTATTAAAACTTCACCAGCCTCGACCATTAATTCTTCGAATTTCTTTTTTGAGTTTTTTTTTTAATAAGTATATTATACAGATAATATGGAACAATCTTTAAAAATAATAAAATATTTAAGGAATGCCGTTAGAATTTTTGTTATCCTTAAAAGATTTTTTTAGAAAAGGTTAGGAACCTCTGCATTAGTGAAACATATATATTATGCTACTTGTGCCTTCAGTACGATTATATTTTTACTACATTTGACTTGCGGGCCTTCTGCTCGGGAGTCTCTACCGCTGAAGCTGTAAAGGCCACTAGGCCAACAGCATATCTACCGTGGAGGTTTTAGTCGGTCCGGCATCTTCATTGCTGATCCCAACATAACCAGTCACCGGAGAAGGTGGCGGGTAGATACGGATACGAGCAACTTTCCCCCATATTGACGAAAAAAAATCATTGTTACTATCAGATTCGCAGTAGCAGGGTTCGATTACACTGTCGTTGTTAAGCTAATTGTTTATGAAACTTTCTAAATCATCGTCCATTTCATTTCTCTTACCCAATAAATTTACCATTTCACCCCAGAATTATATTGCACGGTTTTTTGGGAGAAAACAACAATAATATGAAATAATCAGCGAAAACGGAAAAATACCACGTAGTAGCATTAACAAATAACGTTAACAACGTTTATATCAAATGGCTCTTTCTTGTAGTCTTTACCGGCAGGTGTAACTATAGATAGCGATAGTGTGCGAGCGAGAGGTCAATAGAGGCAACGCCTTTAATAATCCCAAACTTCACTTTTTTTTTCTTTTCTTCGCAGGTACATGTTTAACATTATAGGTTCTTAATGTTCTAATTTTAACTCTGGCAATTTTCGTAATGGTTTATAGTTATTACACTGTTGAGTGTCTTGATATTTTCTGCAACTGTTACGACACTTAAGGAATGAGATAAAGAAAACACCATTCACCATTGTTCCGTAAACCTTTTCGGAGGATGGAATTTAGTGTTGTTATGAGTAGTAGGTAAATAAGTACGAAAGCGCAGCTATTCTTTCAAATTCTAGATTATGGCCTCGCCACTTATTGTGTGGAACAGTGCATTCTCTGACATTACTTCCTTTGTTTGAATTTCTATCGGACATTAAATTAAAAAAAGGCGGAGTATATGTATATATAGTACAGTTCATATACGAGCTAGTTTGCCCCGTATATAAGTACCTTTTAACTAGTTATTTTGTTTGGATAGATACTAACGTATGAATATAAAATTAGGTACGTAATTAAGAGATAATATAAAAACAACTAAATTTTTCAGTATATATTTATAAAAAAGCACCGTCTGTAAAACATACAAATTGTCGATATAATGATTTTATTGGCATCATCAGCGTATTAAAATATTGATCAATGAATTGTTGGTATACACAATATAATATATCAGTATAAAAATTATTGTTCTTGTCATGACACAAAAGAAACTATTGCTTTGTTCTCGAATAAGACACGTATAGTCTTAGCATTGCAACATTGTTGAGCATTTATTGCGTTAGTACTTCCATTTCCGGTCTTTTAGAACTATTTATACAATTTTATGCGAAAACAATTTTGATTCAAATTATTTGACCACACTCCTAATTACATTGAAACTTTTCAAATTCGATGCACGGTTCTCACAGTAAACATTTAATTATACCTCAACTAAAATACGGAGACAAGACACAAGCGCACACGAGCGCAAGAACTTAAATTTTACATAAATAATGTTTATAAATTATATGGAGTGCAGTGTGTCCCCAACTTAATATAAAATCAGTACTGAACCTTAATAATTAATTATCTCGATATAAATAAAATAAAATACTCATAAAATACACTTATTACATATTATTATACCATTGTTAAAAGTGACATAGAAAATTTTGGTTCCTATATACTAATGATAATGACCAGTTTACGAAGCCCGTTTTAAGTAGTCCTCGGACTAAGGGTAGACATAATATAATATTGCAAAAGCACAACACACTAGTTATAAAACTTAAGAAGAGTTATTCGTTGACAAAATATACTATTATTCTTAACAGACTCCAAAATTACGATTAGGTTCTCAATTTGACAACTGTAATCGCCGATGAATCGGTTATTTTGAATCGATTTTAATGATTTTTTTTTCATCCGAATAAATGTACTTACAGTGAAGACCCACTTCAATTTGTTTAAAATGTGTTAATCCACTCTGCAGATACTTCGACAGTCGGTTTTTCGTTTAAAAGGTATATATAGTAGATCTGTCACATTCCCCCATAAGGTTCTTTTGTTTTTTTTTTTTCGTGTGTGTAATAACGTCCAAAAACTGTGTCAAAACGAACGGACGACGCAAACGGGCCTGTGTTACTTACAAAAACTTATACTGATACTAAAATACGGCGATATTAGCGAGATATAATTGCGGTTAATTATTCAAATTGGCGTATTCAGGCCGTCTTCTCCTGCTCGATGGTGTCCTTTGTCGGCAGCGGGTTCTTCTCGCAGGTCTCGGTGTGCTTCAACTTTGTGGGGTCGAAGTTCTCAATGCCGTTCAGGAATTTGTTCTTCTCCTTTTCTGCTTCGATAGCTGTTTATGAAAAGTTACGTTTTGGTGAAATATAATTCAAATATTGAAGTGATTACTAATTTATGAAGTTAATGACTATTTTATCAAATTACTGGTGACGATTGGGTTGTTGCAAGAGGAAATCTGGCAATACCACAAATATAAGAGGAGCTAGTTGCAATTTTAAAAAAACGCGATTTCCTGGGATAAACAGTATTTACAATATAAAATGTGTCTCTCGCCGGGCTTCACAGAATCGCTATCTGCGATTTTTTATTTTGTGTAACAGTAAATTATTCTCTGTTCAAAGTGATTTAACCTTAGTACCACAGAAGTAATTTACCGAAAATTTACTAAGAATATTATGGACAGCAACACTGAAGTAAACATAGTTTTGGTTAATTCTAACGTTCACCGCGTTCTAAGGACTCGGCTGGTAACATTAACATGACAAAAGTATGTATTCAATAATATTATCTACATATATAAAAGCTAATAAAATAACATTCGATACATAAATTTTGTGAGCAGAAATAAAGCAGTAAAACAAAAAACCTTCTATGGGCGGTAAAGGATTCTTCTCTTCGGTAGTCGTGTGCTTCATTTGAGTCTTGTCAAAATGTTCAACGCCTTCCAGTAGGTTTTGATGCGCTTTCTCCGCTGCGACAACTGGCATAAGCAAAAACCGTGCAGGGCAAGATAATAATATAATAGTTAAAAGCTTGTACAAATATCATGCCCGTAGCTAGGGTAGGAGGTAAAACAAAATCTAGGAGGGTTGCCATCTTTAGCCACCCAATAACAATGTGAGATTTGCAGAATTTAATGGTCAAAATCGCATATCTCAAATGGTCATAATAATACTAATTAAGGAATTATAATTAGTACCTCAATATACCTCCTACCCTGACTCACGTTCACAATTAATTCGCAAGTACCTACATAATAAAAAACACAAAAAAATAAGCATAATATAAAAACAGAATATTTATGAAGCATGTTTGCGTTTTACATGCCGTTAAAAACGTTAGGAACAATTTTGAGTAAGTACCTGCACTCCCTTACGTAGATGACTATGAACGTAGTTACGATGTTTTTGAGAAGGTATTTTTATACTTGGTATTTAAAAAAAAAACTATCGTTCGGAAACGCCATGTTTCTCGTCTTTAAAGCGTTACCCGCATGTTAAGGCGTCAATTCTAGTTTTTCGTTCGAGTTCGAGGTGCAAATAAATATCCTACGGCGACAAAGCGAGAAATTAATTGCTAATGAATAATGATGGAGATTTAGAAATGTTAGTCTGAACTGAACTATTTCTCGTACGATCTGTTGTCTGTTGACCCTTGACATCCTAAACGCTGATTTAAATGGTTCGAAATTTTATTCTTCTGAAATTTATGTTATATTCTAGTTGCAAAAATAAATGCAGCCAGTAAATAGGAAAACTTTAGAAGAAATTAGGTTATTTTGAGAAATGTTTTACTTTCGAATAAATTAGGTTTTAATTTTCATGCAGGTACCGAAACTAAAAATATTATTAGATATATTGTCATCTACGTACTAATGAAGCGTACTACCTATTAAAAAAAAATGTACCGAAAACAGTGCTTTTTATATACATATTATAGTGATTGTCTAGTCACGAGTTAATTGTAAGCAAATGCGCTGCGTTCTGTATTTTATGTTTAAACATTGAATTCAATAACGGTGCAATAATATCAATACAAAGCGCAATAAAATAAATAGCGTCGTGTCGGAGTTTGTGCGTGAAATAATTGCAACCATACCATCTTTGTCGGGAAGCGGGTTCTTTTCTTGTGTTTCAGTATGTTTCAGTCTGGTCGCATCAAACTTTTCAATGCCGTCAAATAATGACTTTTGGGTCTTTTCTGCGGCAACATCTGCAAACCAAAACAAAATATTAATTAAAAAAAATAAAAACAAGCCAAGGAAGCCTACGTCCATCTTGGATAGCTTTTCGAGATCGGTTTAAAGATTTTTTGAGATTTTTATCGTCTCTTTACAACATAAGTATAGACAATATTATGTTTAGAGGTCACTGAAGGAACACCAAGGCAACAAGCTTTGGATGCCAGGTTTTCCGGACAAAATTGTAGATTTTATTAGTTTATTTATAAACAACGTCACACTAAACACAATGATGATATTATGATTAAGAAAGGTGTAACAATGAGAATGAAATTGATGTAATCAGTAATTTAGAACACACATTGAATTTTAATAAATAACCACAATCCACACAAGTGTGTGTGGATTGTGGTTATTTGTGTATCAGGTTGTGGACGCCCCAAGGTGTTAGAGCGACGACCTGAGGAGTGGGGAGGGAAGTCGAAGGATGAAGGTGGCTCAGGATCGAGCTTCGTGACCGATCTTCGGAGGAAGCCTATACGCGCCTATATCACAGCGAACTTGTGATAGGCTGGATAGCGATGAGGATTAAGGTGATTCGTACTTAGTCTATGAACGATTTGTGTTAGTTCGTAATGGTTCAAAAGATCACAAAACAACAGGAAGTAATATTTGAACATTGTTAGAATTGGCAGAAGCCTAAACTACAATGGCGGTTTGCGTGAATCGAAATCATATTCAGCAATCAGTTACATTCCGCGCACACAGTATACCTAGTGCGTTTGGAAGTACGACTTTTTCCACAGTCTCGGTCTTCTTCAATAAAGAAGCTTGAAATTTCTCCACATCTTGAAGAAGTGCTGTATGCTGTTTCTCTTGCGCAATGTCTGTTATGATAAGATATAAATTAAACTACTACATAAAAACTAAACTACTCTTTAGCTAGCCTAAACATGTTTTAATCTGTCTATACTGTGTTGTTAGATATTGTTTTTTTGTGTTTATTTTTTTGGTATTAGATTGGTCCGATATGCTATCACACATAAACAACAAGTTCTTTTGTCTTTGAATTTTCGTTTCGTTCGTTCGTTATGTTATGTTCTGGCTGGTATCCGCAACTCCACGACTGTGCGCGTATTTTGCGTGTGGGCAGGAATATGATCTATTAGAGCCAACCGAGCTCACCTCAAGGAAACTCAGTAATCACTTAAATTCGTTCGTTATTTCCCGAACTACTTTGTTAATAGTTGAATTATTAAAAAAATATTTTTTTTTTATTACATAAAGAGGCATTCTATCAGGTTTTTTTTTGTGTACCAATCCCGCTGTTAATCTAAATCTAAAAAAAATTACGGAAGTTGGTTCGTACAATGTTACTCATAAGCTCAGTGGGCTTCGGTGATCCCAGGTCGCATAGTCGTTTGCCGCCATTCCTAGATAAAAAAAAAACTAACCTTCGGCGGATGGAAGAATAATTTTCTCGTTGGTATCAACGTCGCGAAGGCAGCCGGTGTTGAAACCTTCGAGCTGGCTCTTAAGGTCGTTGGCGACCTTTGGGAGGTCCTTCAGGGAGGGGGCATCACTAACGGAGCAGGCCATTTTTGAGTTTCTGAAAAAATACATATTAATTAAACACTATACATCAAACATTTTTATAGTTAGGTATCTTCTCTAACATTATCATCTAATCAGTTCATTGCTCGATGTAGGCCTCTCCCATAGGTGTGTTACGTCGTTATATACGCATGGTTGCGACGGTTGATCGTTCCAGAAACTTCGCAACGTAGAAAATTTAGATTGTGTCACATTTGAGGTTTAAGGGGGAATAAATATACCACCTCTTTCCCCAATTGCGAACCTGATCTGCACGCGGTGCAACCGGGCTTTGGCAACAGAATGATCGCCGAATGTACATTCGACATTACCGAATCGCACAGAGTAATGATAAGCATCACAGGTTCGAGGATAAGGACACTCCGCTCACCAAAAAGCTTACTAGAATAATTATACACCTTCGCAGAAATATAAATACATATAGCTTATGCTCAGCAGTGGACTAAATTAGACTGATGTAGAAGATATTTGAGGTATTTATTCTGGCTGGCAAGATTTTTTATTTTTTTTTGGAGGTTCTTCTAGTCGCCTTATTGGCGCCTATGGGATGAAGTGAGATACAGATTATATTGCGAACTTTGTATAAATTCCATGTACCTATCTGAATAACAAACACTCTTGGCTCTTAACACCACATTAAAAATAAAAAAAATAACGATCTCTACTACAAATTTCGAGTGGCACTTAAATCTAATTATGTCGTGTTTTGTTTGTCACTCTGTGTCATTGATGACTTATAATATATTTGTATAAGTTCTTATTCTATGAGTAATACCAATTCATAGTTTTTGCTTCCTCTGCATTCCATATAACCTTAACATTTAATGTCAGCTTTTAAATACTCCTCTTCGGGAGACAGACCCCTCCCACAATGAGGATGATTTGCTATAATCGTCACGTGCGGTAAGCAGATTGGCGATTGCAGAACCAGACGCCTCGCACCTTAGACGCTGCTGTCCGTAATCGGTCAGGTATTTTTCGAGATGGATATTCCGCCATCTTTCGGTAGCCATTGCTATTTTCAAGGATTTTTCCTTAGACGCCTCTTACGACACTCATGGGAAGAAAGGATTCTTACGCTGGTATCAGCGCACGACATATCCAAAGAAATTAAATAAAATATCGCATATCTATACTTTTAGTTCTATACACAAGAAAGTTATTCCCGAATATTGAAAATCAAATTTAATCTGTGGAAGATGTAATGATGTCAGATCAGAAGGGTGCGCTATTTTTAAATAACTCTTTATAATAAAAAAGTAACAAAGTTAACGCTAATGATATTACTATCTAAATAGTTTAGTTAAGATAAGTTAACATGAAGTAAACTAATTTCAATGTATTTATTTTTTTATGTACGTGGTATGGTAAATGGTAGCGCACAAAAACGTTCTAAATAAGATTCAAGTAATGCGTTTTTTATCTGTCGACATGTCCCCCATGCGTTATCTAAAGACTTTCGTACAAAGAAATGGTTGACTCATACTGTTACTGATTACTCGATGAAACATCGAACGCTACGCGACTGATGGAGCGTAAACAAAACAAATTACGCACTCCATATTGAAACGGAACCGTACTCCGTCATGGACAAGGACTTCTTTTAATGCACTCTGTGAATGCAGTGCAGACTACCCCAGTGCATTTACAGAGACTACTGTAAACCGAAAGTCTATTTAAGTATAGAAAAATAAACCCTCCAGGGGCATTTGCCTGGGGGATTTTTTTCACCACCCTCTTATATCAACAACCAAATGATATAGACACTGGAAATTTTCATACATGTACTTCTGCCTTTTTTTTTTTTTTAATAATGTAATATTTTTTTTATGTACTCTAAGCACCACTACCCTAGCCAGCCAGCACAGCCTCCGACACTGTTCGCTCCGTCCGCTGTGTTCTTGTATTGCAATTGGACTTAGACAGACACTTCTTTTTTATACAGAAATACATTGCTCTGCATAAAAAACATAGTGTAAAATTCACTTTGGCTGAGCACATTTTTAATATAATTTTGTAGACAACGTATAATTGGCCATTATGCTTAGTATCATCTATCTATGACAAACTTATTAAAAAAAAGAAACTACAAATCTCATACCGTTACTAGACTTTTGGCCATAACGGTTATGTTATTAAAACGGCACGCCACGCCGAATACATAAATAAAAACCAACTGCGTCATTATTTTGTCACAGAAATAGAACCACGATAACCCTTACAATCCATCCCCTTTGACAATCTATTTGGGGGCGGAAATAAGGGTGCAAAGTACATGCAAGGAATGCGGGAAATTATTTAACGATGTTAAATGACAGACGTCAAATCTTAAGAGTCAGAGTCAATGTTAAAAACGAAGTATTTTTTTTAAATCTCAAGCTTGTACATACATATTTATTCAACTAGCACAACACACCACGTCACTACTGTCAGGATAAAGGACCTCAATTTATTTCTGCACGAAGTGTTTTTTGATAAAATTAATTATCTGGTACATAAACAGTAATAATGACATTTAAATAATATAGACCCAAATTGGTAATATACGATATGTAACCATATGATAAGTGATAACGTATCTGTAACCTTCTCTTCCTTCGGTTGAAGTTTTTTTAAGTTGACACTTCAATCCAATAAAAAAGTTAAGTAAAAACGGACTCCTACTCCAGGTATTGCCCCTGTGTGGTGTAAGAGAAGATTTAACAATAACTAAAGCTCATAGGGCTTATAAGCAAAGCTACGCGGAGTCGTGCCGAATGGTATTCTGTAATCTCCGCTTATCCCTATATGACTGGCGCGAGTGCTTATAAAAATACTGAATAATGGTAGTAACGACTTTCGTTAAAAATTAATAAGGTCTATTTTTAATTTTATATCCGTACGGATGGGACAGAAAGAATATAATATATATTTTATAGTTTGTAATGACTTCCTTATCTTTTCAAAGTTACACTAAAACCTCAGCAACATATTTACACAGTATGCAGATCGACTAATTGAAGTCCAAGTGTTACGTGATTTATATTTAACTATTTCCATAGACGGCTAATACATTTTATTCTAAATTAAAAAAAAATGTTTATTCTTTGACAAATTTCTTTTGTCAAAAGTCACTTGTTTTTAATCGGAGTCTCATTTTGCAACTCGAACAGAGTAGACGTGCATCAGACCTGGCTGTATGGACTGAAGTCCTTTGCGCTTTCCCATTAGGGATAAATTAATATCATCATCATCATTGTTTTTAATCTACTACCGTTTCGTAATATGCGTTAATATTGCGTTGCGTTATAGTAGGCACTCATACGTCCTATCCTTTCTACATGCAATGTATTAAGGAAGGTGTGTCCACGAGTTGAATACCAAATTAGTAAATCATTGTTGTCTCCACCACGCTGAGGATTGTATACTGAATAAGAAGGCATCCGGTATAGAGGGAAACAATCTTTTGTTTTCAAAAGGATGTTAATGTTATAACCTGAGTGCAGAACTGTACTGAATGACAAACTAAGCGAATGATTTTGAAATATTCAACGTTTTAAACTTTATAACAATAATCACACTAGTGTTGTTCCCATGCCAACGGAACTCTCTGCATGGTCTAGGATTGATTTAAATATTTTTTACATATCATTTCCCTAGTCTGGTGCACTAGGGTATTAGATGATACTTCAGGGTCAGGAAGTCATGTGCATGATAAGTGCATGATATTTGTCTTTCATGTTAGTAGGAAATTATAATGTAAGCTCACGCGTCCTTCTCCCTTTTAAGTATTATTCATTCGGCACGACTTAGCCTAGCCGAATGAACTAGCACCACCCCTTTTTGGCTCCTCGGGAATATATAACGTATCTTGTTACGAGCCACTTCACCCGGACTGCTCCACGTCACCCGGCAAACGAGCAAGCGGTTCACCTGATGGTAAGTGATTACCGTCGCCCGCGTACATCTGCAACACCAGGTACGTTGCCGGCCTTTAAGGGTAATTGAGAGATGGAAGGGAGGACGAGGAAGGAGACGGGGATGGCCTCCGGTTACCACACTCGCCGAACGAAACGTAGAGGCACAAGATGCCTCTACTTCACGCCGGTATTCTACGAGGCCGTGGTACCAAACCGATCGAGCCGGCCCATTCGAGGAGGAGCTAAAGCCGCCGCTTGGCTCTACGACGTTTATACTCCCAGAGATTGCCATGAGACTTTTAAGGCGTCAGTCACCTCTTATGACGCCGCTCTTATTATGCTCTTCGAATACAAGTAGTGCTTTGTAAACTTAGGTAGGCACTGTTCCTTAACAATCATGTCTTCCTGGCCGATCTCAACCACTGTGTCGACTTTCGAATACTATCGGCTGTTGCCAGCTGCACGGAAGAGGATGTTACCATGCCGTTAATGTACGCGCAAAGACAGAGACACTCACTCGTCTTTACCTTCCCATATCCGATGTAACGCTTACGCAATAAGATCGGAGGAAGGGTCAGAGACACGGGACGAACACAAGACCCGAAAACCAATAATTTGTTTTTGCATAAATATTAACTTAACTTCGGTTGGGATTGGAATTCCGAACCCATGTGGCTCAGCAATCAGGTTCGCTAACCACTAAGCGGTCGTCTTATCTTAAATAATAGGTATACTTCAATACATTATGTCAATATATTCGTTAAAACAGGTTTTTTCTCTATTTTATTTATTTATGTATATATTCACGCCTTGTTCCCAACAGGGTAGGCAGAGACAATCTTCTTCCACTTGCTACGGTCCTGACATACGTCTTTCGCTTCTTCCACTTTCATCAATCTTCTACAAAACAAGGCAAACCCAATATCCCTTCTCGCATCATAGCAATAGAATCATATTTCAATTGTTTTAACACGCTAAAACACAATATTTTAATATTTAAAACCTGTCGCATTTTTACACCGCATCATTCAGAGTACAATTCTTACTTCGTCAGGTCTTATCTGGTTTCGCTGATTATACATATATATATATGCGGTAATATGCTCGTAGTCTATGTCCATAAATAAAGCAATACAATCAATATGAAACGTCATTTTAATTAACAAAACGGAGATAGATAACGATGATTGACAAGAAAACAACATGCGTGTATCACTGCGAATTCTAGTTCGTAGTAATATTTGAAATAACTGACAGCTCATAATGGCGGCAAAGCGCGGGATCGAATGCACGGGCAAATATTGTATGGCGTATTCGTAAACCTAGTATTGGTGCATTCATGTCAGAAAAAATCAAAATAAGAAGCTGAAGACCTTCAATTATCTATGCAGTTTACACAAACCGGAAATTATTTTTAAATTTTCCACTACGGCCAAAGTCCGATAAGTCAATACCAGAAAGGTTTCCCCGCTTAGTAATATACAAATTGTTGAACGAAAAAACGTACACGCAGTTCCGAAAAGTTTTATTGGAACGTATTAAACAAAGTTTTACTATGTTTAACAGTTGACGTAGTTTGTACATGTGTGTATAATATAATACATACGAACGTAAACATGTGTTTTTAAAAGTTTCCTTTGTGTGCGTAGTAACGCGTACAACGTGACCGCTTAGAGGAGATGTACTCGTTTAAGTGTAGTCTTTTGGTGGTGTCTGTAATGTAGAACAGCGCCGTCGAACAGCGACGCCATGTTATCTCGTTACCGAGCACCGGGTAGCGCAACTTTGTGGTCCGATGAGCAGGAGCGTGCGTGTGCTTGTAATTAAATTAATTAGCTAATTAAGAATCTACAGCAATTATTATATGCAAATACAACGCTAGACTATCTTGTGTTTCTACCATTGAAATAGGCAAACGGTGGCTGTCTTTCTTCACCTTTTGAATGGAATTACTTTTTTAAAATACCGTTTGAGCATATATTTTACTTTTAATTTGCAAACTTAAATAGGTACCATGGTGTTCGAAAATTCGAACATATCCCCTTCATGTGTGATAACAAAAGAATTTTTATACACCAAGTATTAATTTGTGTTTTTTTCCTGCTTTCCAAGAGCGACTATAAAGTTATACAAAACGGTGTTCTTTAGAATGGATGGTTGTTGCTCAGGGATACATCCTAGGTCCACTTCTCTTCCTAGGCCCATTTTGATTTTCCTATCAATATGATACAAAAATATAATAGTGATTGGAAATTCCAGTTATTTTTCAATATCAAAAGTGCAGGGCCCAGGGGACACAGAAAACATTTGTTAAATTGTCTGATCGAGTTAAGGAATTTAATTAAATGTCATTTAGATGGTATAAATAACAAGTAATTGTTATTTTCCTGTTCGTAATGCAGGGCGTAGATTATTGTCCTAAGGGATCGGAAATGGCTCAACAGGACGCAGCGGTGGTTTAACAAAAATAGAAAAATAACTGTTAACCGTACTGCCGAACCCATTCAACCACTATGTCAAGTCTAAATGTAATATAAATGTAAATAAGCATTTTGCTCGATTTCATCCACAGTAGAGTTGCCATCAGTCATGGATTTTAAGCGAGCCACGGGCGCATTAATAGTGGGCTATTTATGCAAAGATTGTGTACACACTGGAGGAAACAGGTGGGGCTCTTCCTTTATTAAAAAAATTAGACCATTAAAAGGTCTTCTACTTCTTCATCATGCTGTTAATCCACTGCTGGATAAAGGCTATCAACATCTACCGATGGGAGAATTTACCATAATCACCACGCTTGACGATTATAGTACAGTCAACATAAAAAGTAAATGATCATTTGATGTTGCTGTAGTTGTGGCAATGCATTGAATTTATCTAAAACTAAAAATTGCCCCAACAAAACTTGATTATTTTAATACAACCTCCTAAACGCTTATTCGAGCTCACACGAGGATAAGTGAAAGATTCTTAAACTTTTTTAAATGACGTAGATACCATTCTCGTTATTACGGCCATGGAATGGCGATGCATTGAGTCATTCAGTTTTAAAACGAGTCAAACGTATTCTGTAAACATTCTATGTAATGCGTCATAGGTACTTTGATCTTACTTCCAATCAATTACAAATACACCTGACTGCCATATAAATATTTTAATGAAGCGTAAAAATGTTTACAAAATATAAACTCTTTTCCAATGTACCGCGTTTTTTTTTTCTATTTTTCTGAAAAATAATTACTTCACCTACTCGTCACGAGTCTAAAGTCAAAACGTTTTTATTCGATTTAGACTTGTTTAAAGCTCTCATGAACGTCAAAGTCTACACAGATTCGCAAAACAAGACCTTTTCAGAAAAGATTGGCAAGAAACTTAGGGTCTTAACGCCATGTTACAATGTCATTAATGATTTACAATAAAATGTCAAAATGTACAACAATTTTTTTTTAAATGACAATTCAAATGATTGACATTCTTCAGATACTGCCATGAGACTTGTACAGAGTAACAGCTATTTCCACACCTGTTTATCCCCGATCTGTTTTATAGTAGACCTTTTTAAAGTAAAGTACTTAACCATCTCGAATTTACCGGTGTCTGCTAGGAGTAATTATTCGATTTTTATGAATGACAACTCTAGGCATAACAACCCTTCTATTACGCATCCAATTTTTTCGCTAGTCATGGCAACCCTCTATTACGCATCCAATTTTTTTTGTCTATCTATAATTTAAATATATCGTTATGTTCCGTAACTATTTCATATAGTTTAGCTTTTTTTTTAAGTACATCCGTATTTATTTCCATACACTAAACAGAAAACGACTGTGAAAACACGAACTGTTGCGCCTAAATAAAATTAACAATCTTTTGTACCACTATTGTACAACAACGTACAATAATATAACAACGTTTAACGGTCTGCGTCATGTCATGGCTCCTTTCCAAACCCTTATATGGTAAAGAATCAAACAAGAACGAGTAAAGAGAGACTTAAAACGTGGCGTTATAAAAAATATCCAAACAAGCGTACGCCATGCGCGCCATATGGTCGCGGTTCAAAATGTCCGCCGGCCATGTCTGGTCTGTTTTATGCAAGAGACATTAATTTTCTACTACTTGATACTAATGAAAAATAAAACAGTAACGCCTTGTACGCTATGACCCTTATCGTCGGCTCAGTGTAGTGTCAGTAGAGGAACATAAACGTTTGATGATATATATACTAGGTTTATGGATTAAATCTCTCAACAACGAAACCTTGTGGCTGATGGTTTCGACAGTCTAAAAGGGTCAGAGTTCGACCCGAACGAATTGTGATTAATACCAGACCTTAAAAAAAAACAGATGAGTAGAGGGAACCTGCGTTTACGTCGAGGTCTTTGGGACAACAATTCCGATAAGGGTAGGTAAGGTATTTGGAGCATCATTTTGGTTAGACGGTGACATATATATACCTGATATTATCACGCATGTTTTGCATATCGGTAGGCAACGACTTCGGATTTTAACTGTGGACGATCTAGAGGTAGATACAATTCTGCTTCTTCAACTTGGATGTACCTCTATATAGGCGGGTATATAGGCTTAATGCCAGAAGCATTCTCTACCAGTCAACCAACCTTCCCTACCAGTCAACGTTCTCTTATCACAATGTTCCTCGTTCTGTCATTAAGTTTATCTCTACCGCTATTTCTAATATATTTTTCTTTTCAATTCAATTCTCGATTGATGTTGATGATATTAGTCTTTCAAAAACCGAAGTTACATTACTTTTCGTCTAAAAACTGTACCTTTCGAACGACGCATTCATAATTAATTCAAATAATTCAAAATATATCCGATCGTAGGAAGGATTTTATTGACTTTGTCAAATTGTATCTTCTTATCTGCGTCGAGAGAAAAAGTAAAAATTCTTAAGTCGTTCTTGTCAAAATGAGAGTCACAGAAGCTAGAGAAATATAATTCAAAATGATTGATCGAATCGTCATCTAATACAATACAATCTTAATTCAATATTGCGTAACGTGATGTGTGATGCTGACGTTTCGGTTGGCGAAAAAAGTATTCGGATCGATATGGCGACTTCGCGCTTCGGAGGAGTGACAGAGACCAACTGTGCGGCTCAGCGAGGAGGGGAGGGATGGGGGGGGGGGGGCGCACCCGTGCCGCGTACACTGAACCGAATGACTCAGACCCGCGCAGCTTGTGCCACCGTAGAAAGTTTTAAAGTTATTAAAATTTCACCGTAAGCCGATCGTCGATCTCAACTATCGTACCGTATTTTGCTGTTCTACAACAACGCTGTACGGTTCATAGTTAGACGGTTTGCAATATAGATGAACGCCCGAGTAAAAGTTGGTTTAAAAAAAAAAACAATTTTTTAAACTGATCAAATTGCTACAGGAAGTAATCATGAAAACTTATCAGTAGTAGTCTAAGCAGCCAGACGTGTTATGAATATCGCATGTTGTTCTCGTAACGGCATTCGTAGATCTGCGTGACCGCGTTAAGTTCGCGAGCGACGTCCAGGCTCGACGCAGGCTTGAGTTTATAGTTCATTGCCAATGTCGGCTTCAGCGAAATCACGGTCGCATATTTTCAAGCTCAAATAACTTACGAACACATTTAGCTTTTCGGGATGATTAAAATATATTGCAAGCTGAAGTCGTATTACTAGGCTGCGTATTTATACTTTTAGATGTTATTGAACGCGTTGCTTTGTAGTTATCGTACTTTGTCTGTTTATTTCTCTGTAGGTTCTAATCCGATCCGTTTTTTTTAATGAATTAAAAATCAGCGCCAACGAAATAAACAATATCTAACGTAACATTTAAACAGTCTTGTCGTGCTGCAGTCCTATGTATGTCTGTTGTGTATTTGATATAGTCTGTGGCGAGCTATGCATCGGCAAGGTGACACGACCTTGCTTCTATAAATACTCGTGCCATTCCTGACTGGACAAGGATCACGGCGTCCGAGCTTTAGATCTTTTATCCCCTAACGTTAATATGTGATATACAAAGAAGAATTCACAAAGAAGATTAATATGTTTAATGTTTTTCGTTTTTTAAATAAATGATTTAGATTGTGTTTCTATTACTTTAATATCGAAAGGCGGTAGTCGACTACGTAGGATTATACTATTTATTTATTTATTAAGGATTTCGAACAAGGTTAACACATAACAAATTCTTTTTTATATAAAAATGTTTTTTTTTTTAAAAAAAGGCATGTGCCACCTTACTTAAAGGCAACCACGGAAAGCCAGTAGACACAGTCCAGTAAAGTTAAATGAATATTAATATTAATCAGATCTATTGCTTATCTAAAGTAACAAAGAAAGCTAATAATAAAAATAATGAAATAATTAAGCAACCTACGATTTACTTCTATAAATTATTGTATAATGCCCGCCGCATTTTAGTCCTAAGTAAGTAACTATATTATAGTGTCGCCAGTGTCCGCGTAAACACAGATGCACATCTCTGCCTTCCCGTATCCGATAAAACGCTTATGCGATAATATTCGGAAGAAAGGCCAGATACTGCGTCAAAGACACTGGAGGCAATACAACACAACAGAAAACCAATAATTTGTGTTTTTCGCAACTGTTGGTTTTTTTTTCTATGGAAAAGACCGCAAACGAGCAAGCGGTTCACCTGATGGTAAGTCCTTACCGTCGCCCACATACATCTACAACACCATAGATGCTGCAGGTGCGTTGCCGGTCTTTAAGGATATTTGGGAGATGGAAGGGAAGAGGAGAGGAATAGGGAGGGGGGTGTGGGCCTCCGGTTACCTCACTCACCGAACGAAACGCAGAAGCACAGGATGCCTCTACTTCACGCCGGTATTCTGCGAGGCCGTGGTATCAATCCGGTCGAGCCGGCCCATTCGAGCAGCAGCTAAAGCCGCCGCTTGGCTCTACCACGCTGGCTGGCTTCGGCAGGGATTCAAATTCACTACCCATGGTTCAGAAATCGTGTGCGTTAACTACTAAGGCACGCTGTTTGTCCTTATACACATCATAAGTAAGTCAGATTCTAGAGGATCTAGTAGAAGTATGATATAAACGGTAAAATTACGTTCACCTTTGCCTTGACGTTGCGGATTTCTTTCTTGGTTTAAAAAAACAATTAAAAAAAAACAAAATTCAAATCCAATAAAAAAAGAAACGAAAAAAGCACGTGCCATTGAGTATGTTGTGTTCTTTATAGTTAATTCTACGTAAAACCGAGCTGGAAATTAAATGATTAATATTATTTTCGGAGCAACAACAACGGAGTTTCGATAACAGAATTATCCTGTACTACATCACCGTTGTATAGGCCAGATGTTAGCCTTGCCGAGTGTGCCCATACAAGGTGAACTTATAGTACGCTTGCAGTTTTCTCCATGTAGGGATACGACCGTGATGAAGATCGTAATCACATTGAATATTACCAGAGAACTCTTTGCTTAAGTTACCCGCTGCGATTATTTGTTTTTTTTAATTTATCTAAGCGTCATTAAAAATCATAAGAAAAGGTATAATCAAGTAGTATTATAGTGCAAATAAATAGGAATTATTCACTTTCTCTTTAATGATAATTGGCAACAGCTATGATCTATTTCTAAGAGGTAGTTTTGAACTTTATATTCAAGTAAATAATTAAACACTTGAGTTGTAACAGTTCACTAATGTACTAGAATCAGGTAAGCTTTATTTCCGAGTAGAAAGATACCAGTTAATAACCGTTTTCTTTAAGCTATTAGTTAGCAGTAATGAGAAAGATAGAATATTGAAAGCGTGATGAGTTTTTTTTTAAAGATAACTTAGGCATAACGTAATTGCCGCAATGCCACAGAAAATTACATATAAATTCCGTGTGAATTATGTGAAGTATTGTGTGTTGTGTATATTTCAACATGGTTTCGTTTATCCACGACATGGTTACCAACAAAGATAACCGTGTGGGGTGCTGGGTGTGAAAATTAACACGATATGATGGCAAGATGACAAGGCAAACGCCAGCTTCCGCTGCTGCTCGACCGGGGTAGCAAGTACCACGACTTAGCAGAATACCGGCGTGAAATAGAGGCATCTTGTGCATCTTCGTTTCGTTCGGTGAGTGAGATTTCATCCTCTCACCCTTCTCTCGAATATCCTAACAGGCCGGCCACGCACCTGCAGCTCCACGGGTCTTGCAGATGTACGTGGGCTACGGTAATTACTTACCATCAGATGAGTCGGTTGCACGACTGTCCACTTCCCCATAAAAAAAAAACACGGAATTTTTGTGAAATATTTTGATGGCATAACGGATAAGGCACCTCGTTGCATTGCTCTATTGTGGTATCGCAGAATTCGGCGATGCGTGATGTGAGCGAAAGTACAATATATATGTATTAAGTTATTCAAAATATATTCTTTCTCATCCCTTTGTGCATAGTAGACACCTTCGAGAGATGTTTCGAATGGTTACATTAGGATTTTGTTTAGTCAGACGCGGTGCATCATGAATATAGAATTAAGTACAAAAGCTCCCTATTGGGATGTGTAAGTAAAGTAAGTAGTAGTATGTATTTACTGTATATTCACGGCTTGTTCCCAACGGGGTAGGCAGAGACAATCTTCATCCACTTGCTACGGTCCTGACATACGTCTTTCGCTTCTTCCGCTTTCATCAATCTTCGCATGCATGCTCGTTGGTTTAGAGTACTCTTGACCTGGCCTTTTTTCAGAACGTCTCCGATTTGATCGTGAAATATTCGCCCAGGTCTTCCTCTCCCGACTCTACCATTATTTTAAGTAGTAGTAATTGTTCTAAACTACTACTGTAAAGGGCAAACAGGCCATTTACAACTATAAAACTCTTATAAGTTTGAAAAGTTAAGTAATGTAAAGTAAAATTTAACCAAAAATAAATTCAAATAAAATTTTCATATCATTGTCACACATTCACGATCACTTGCTGCATAATGCGTAAATAAACAAACATAAAAATTATGTACAGAAATAACAAAATTAAAATTAGCTAGCTTTAGATTTTTTAAAGATACTGCGTAAGTTATAAGAACCCCGATATTATGCGAGCGGCTTACTAACGACGAAGAAAATTCCCTATCTGTTTTGCATGTCTTTAAGAAATATTAAGGCTTTTCTCTTACAAATGAATTGGCACAACATAATATGTGATTATCAAAGTGGGAACATAAAAACTCTTTTCCAAATGCGCGGTTCTTTACCTATATATTACATAAGGCTGGCTCACTTACGTGACATATGAGATTCTTAATGACCAAGTTATGGCGGAATATCGATCTCTCTCTCTCTCTCAATTCGAATCGAGAACCCAAATCCCACAGACTAGGTCATAGGGTAGTAGTCAAGGGGGTCGGTGAGCGCAAACCTTCTTGAAATGTATGCAGACGCTTGTATACCTTTAGCAGGCGCTTTCTCGGAGGGGTCTACGTTCAGCCGTGGACTATAGGCTGATTGTAAAGTAGATAGTAGTAAATGCGATATGAAGATTATATTTTAAAACATAACTAGGAATAGAACATCTATAGTTAATTCCTAAACGAATTCACAGAGCGCAGTTCGTTGGATAAAAAACTGCGGTATTGCTAAATAAAATTGTCACGAATTTTCTTAAAACATACAACTCCGCTTACGTTCATTCTTATCAGCCGAATGGAATATTTTTACCAACTTTTTTTTGTGAATATTCAGGTCGAGGCGAATTACTTTGCGGCTTGGATTAACCGTTTTTAACATATTATATTAATTACGAAAGCTATGGCACAAATATTGTCTGGAGAACGCAATCAATTATATATATGCTTTATGTATGTCATGGAATATTGGAAATAAGCAGTGTTTATCCTCGTATGATAAAGTCCTGTCCATAAACTCATGACTACTGCGCAGTATTATCGTACCAAAGGCGTCTTCCTTCCTATCTAATACTATATATGTACATCTTACTATATATCTAACAGATAGGGTAACTGATGAATTACGGAAAAGGTTTGGATGACCCGAATACAGACCGAAGATATTTACAGATAATCTATGAGCAAAAAGGATCATGTTATAATGGTTCTGTTCATGTCATTTAAAACTTTAATGCGTCGCCATGCAAATGGGAAACGCGCAATTTCTGCAGGTTGAAAATTTCACGAAGCCATTCCAGCATTGACACGTCATTAAATATCTGTGCTCTACCTGCGCCATTTTGGCTCTCTCCGTGTTCCAGAACGAACGTTGGCTTGAATTAGAAACGTAACCCACGTACATCGGGTGCAACACAACGTATTTATAGAGATGAAGATGCTCGGCCGGTCACGTTATTCTCACATAGAACAACTTCTGGATACTTGTCTAATAATAGTTATGTATTCCATATATGTAGGATAGATATATGATATATGTAGATAGATGTTTAGCACAAGAGATTGAGAGTCATGTGACAGAAAAAAATAATATATCAGACTATTACCCCATTAATATATTGGCACTTTCTTGGAGAGACCTATACTCAGCGGTGGACTTAATTCGGACATCGACCGTTTTTGTAACTTGCATCGGCAGAACTAATACTTTTATTATACAATTTTTTTTTTCATATTCCTTGATATTAACATTTTATAAAATTACAATTTTTGTACTTATTTTCTCCCACATTACCGGCAGAATGTGTGATACTTTAAATTGTAAAATAAAAAAAAAAAAAATCTAACACATTCCGGCGCTTAACTGCCTTCAGCAACTGGTAGTCGTTTGCACCTTTCCCCCCACAAGAGCAAGCAATCCATTACAATATTCTATTTTTGAATTACGATAACAGTTTTGATAACAATGGTTGACGTTTTGCATATATTTTATCTGTATTATTTATCGACCGATGTTTATAAACAATTTTTAGTAACAGAAAATAAAGGCTGTGAATCTTATCGCAATGTAATTCAAAATCCGGATAATCCTTAATTGAGAACGATTAAAAATCAATGGATATTAATTTTGCAATAAAATCGAATCACAAGTCCACTTTCTTCATAGATAGATAACGCAATGGTTTACTGAAGAAATGAAATAATGAAAAGGCCTAATTCTCCTATCCTATATAATTAAGAAATTCCCTTGGTCCCTACACCAACAAAAACTCTTCCAAATCGCTCCGTTTGGGAGTTACGATGCTTTTTGCGTCGGAGGTTGATTCAAAACTCAAGTATTTATAAATCTCTAGCATTAGTAAATACCGAATTACATCTCAAATTAGAATAAGCCAGGAAGACATTACAAGTATGTACGGAGTAATATTAACAAAATTTATGACTAGATAGAAGATTAGACACAGGAAGGTACTAAAATAACATAAATATTGTGTACAGTTCTCAAGGTCTAATTGAATATGCCATATCTTTACATAATAAAATTAATTTCTAGAGATTCTTAATTTCTATAATTCTTAATCTGTGTTTGTTTCGTCTATTATTTACGCCTGTAATTATTATTGATAACATTTTAAGACTAGAACGAGACCCGTCCGTCCCTGCATACAGGAAACAAATTAACCCCGAGACACTGCGTCGTCCTGAACACTTGGCTGGTTTCATCCTTACATCCGATTACCCCTTGTAATAGGGCCCGTTGTCTGTGCCTCGTATCGAGTTATGTTATAACGAGATTAGCTCCAATATGTCTACTATTATCCTTCCGTTAACAACTTTAACTTGTATATCGAAGGTATTTTATTTTCTAATGCCAATGGGGGGCAAACGGTGCCAGCGGCTCGCTTGATGGTAAGTAATTACCGATGCCCATGTACATCAGCAACGAACTGGAGGTGCGTTGCCGGCCTTAAAGGATATTCGGGGAGGTGCAGGGTAGAGGGATATCGGAAGGGACTCACGATGCCTCGCCTCTTCTTTACGCCGGTATTATGCGAGGGAGCTTCGGTCCGGCACTTATTGCCGGCAATCATATCCCGACATAACCGGGCACAGACACACGAAAAAAAGGCCGTGGTACACTACCCGGTCGAGCCGGCCCATACGAACAGCAGCAAAAGCCGCTCCTTGCTAGCCTGTTATTGTCCCATTGTGTTCCCCATAGTATGTCTCTAATTTTATCTAACCATGTGTTGTCATCATTTATTTACGTTTATATTATAATTGAAGAAATGATTTCATGAGTACTTTTGGACTAATATCGGAACGGATATAATAATTTAAGAAGCACACAGCTTCTGGAGTTGATAATACTTTTTAATATTTCCGCTGGTTTGTTAAAGGTCGAGGTCTTTCTTTTGTAAAATTAACTGCCAGTTCCTGAAACGGCAGTAGATACCAAATAACTCCTGTATTATGAAACTTACATACCAGCGTCTGGCCAACTCACATACCAGCTTGTAAGTCCGGCTCTATCCTAAGAATGACTTACTTATTTCCAGTGCTCTACGTAAATAACATTGGAATTACTTGTGGTCAAAAGTTTCTTTATTGACCGTTATAAGCGTGAAAAAGAGACAGACTTAAATATACCGAGAATGGATGCTTCTCGGTATATTTAATATTATAAATGCGAAAATAACTCTGTCCGTTCGTCTACTCTATCATTTCACGGCTTCTAATTTCGGATATTATAGTAACACCCTCAAAGTTAAACCGCATTACCGATTTTTATTTAAAAAGAAACGTTTTATCTTTGTCACGGGAAAGTTTTTCGCGCGAACGAACTCGCGGAAGGAAGCTAGCGCATATAATTCAACATTGCACAAAATGCAAATAAACTGCAGTAAGTTATGTTCCTTCATGTTAAACTCGTACCTAGTACTGTAGAGTAATAGGTATGTTCGCGACGTGTGCGTGTAATGCGTATATTTCCCTGAAATTATTGAGATATATAACAGTTATGCAGACGATCGAACAATAAAGTCTTGATGTGTAAACAATGTCATGCAAAATATCACGATTTGCTTCTTACACATTCCAGCGGAGGACGCCTGCGCCCATTCTACGTTCCCTCTTTACGCTCACGGACTTATAAATCATAGCGCGTTGCGGATTCACCGCGGCCATTGTTTTTCGCGAATTAACTGTCAGCGGACACCATTGTGATGGAGGCAACGATGACTACATACATTAGTTGCGTTTGTGTGCAGTTTATGTCTTTTAGCCACAATAAACGCTTGTTAAATGTTATTAATTTTGTAATTAAAAATTAATAACATTTTGTTATGCACTAATAATTATCCGGTTACCCATAAAAAAACGGGAGCCCTAAAATGGCAACAGTATTTAACTACCTGCAATTGTCAAAGTGATATTTAAACACTTTTTTTAATTCTTGTCGTGCTTGAATACTTTTTTGTTCCAGTACGTCGAGCACCGACCGTGCACTATTTTGTATGCACACTTGTCTCTCTTCTATCCGTATTTACTGTCCGCTTTTTTTATTTTGTCATTACGGATCGACTTTTCCTGTGTTGCAAGTATTTTCGTACTGTTTATAAATCATACATATGTAATTGATGCCAATTACATAAAATATTTGTCTTTCCGTGTGGCTGTCGGAAGTAAAGAATAGCGCCAAACCTGTTTGACCATGGGTGTCGTAAAAGGCGACTAATGGTAAAAAAGTCTAACATCTGTACGATCCTACCGTGTGGTGGCGGTATTAGAGAATCTCCCATCCTCCCGTCCCGTAGGTGTCGTAAAAGTCGACAGAGGGAAAAATGTATATTAGGAGATGGGCAGCAGCATCTTCCTGCAAAAAAAAAAAAAAAATGCGGTTGCCAACCCGCTCGCCAGGCGTGGCAACTAAGGCAAACCCCCCCATGATATCTTTGGGGGAGGCCTATGTTCAACAGTGGACTTTTGATAGGCGGAAATGATGAAAAATAATGATGATGATGATGTAAAATAATCTTCCTCTTCTCTACTGCCACTAAATTTAGTTCGCTATATTCAATTAGCTATGGTTACGAATTAAATTTATTAATTTTTAAAATATATTTTAAATGAAGTAAATTATAAATATGCAATAAAAAAAATAAACACAACCGAGACGTTTCGACTTAGTCATTTCTAGACAACGTCTAGTGTTGCACCATAACCGATATTTTATCATAAATCGTACGTTATTAATTAAAACCGATGTCTAAAATCTCACACGGCGTACAAACGCTTGCGGTGTCATCGACCTTGTTATTCTAGAATGCAACTTCAAAAATCTACGTCTGAAACTTTATGGAGCGTCAAGTTGCGCTGTTAGCAATTAAGATTTAACTAAGCATCACGGATGGGTGCTGCCGCATCAGTATACCTACCCAATTTTTTTTCTGATACAAATCTTAACAAAGATTTTAAACAAGAAATAGTTTACTAGTTAATTAAGAGTCCAACAAACTCTTAATTTAATTATGCCGAATATAATAAAACAGCTATCCGTAACTTTTCTATACATTTTTTTTTAATTAATAGCAACTTAGCTAGGCCACGTTACCGACCATCTGTTAAATAAAACAATTAATTTTGAAATATGTTTTATTTTTTATCTGTAGTACGGCGGTGAGCTGTGTTCAATTCCCTATGCAGGCACCAATGAAATTATAAATTGCAAAAAAAATATGTGAATTTTATACGTGCTCGGCTGGGAAGGAAAACGTGAGGAAATATGGCCGTGAGATAATGAACAAAAATATTTCGAGAACATATGAAGCTCGCCAATGGTAGCAGCATGGAGGATCCTTCTAGGCTTTGGACCTACTGAAAACTGAAACGAGTAATCTATATAGAGTTCACGAAACAACAATGTACTTATTAGTATAATAGAGAAATGTAGATAAATTAGGATTACCTCTAAATTAGATGCATACAAAACGATAAACATGCCCCTCCGCTTAACAACGCGTTTTGAACTTACATATGTATAGTTATATTCCCGCGTCTGGTTACGTTGGCGCGGCAACGTGTCATTATTATTATTCTCGCCGGTCCCCAAACAGTGGCCGAGCTCCCCTCGCTCTGTATTGATCTGCTGTACTAAGCTTAGGGTACCTAGGACCGATTCAACCTCCATTTTAGACAGATTATACCTATCATATATAGTTTAGGTTTGTTCATTTCTTTTCTGGAGTCTGAGTACAAATTTTCAGTTAATGTCTCAATGTACTACTATTGTTAGGGTTTAAATGACATGACAGTTACATCTAGCTGGCTGTAGCATACGATCTTTGTCTTTATCAATAAAGAGAATCTCCTTTTGTGAAAGTATACAAATATTAAATACTTCATAAATTTTAAATGTATTAGAAAGGATGACCACTGCTTAAAGCACTTTATTATATATGGCTCGGTAATTTTTTTTGTCGACTAGTGATTGGATGGAACAATTAAATACAGTTATTATGGATGATGTTGAAAAATGAAAGTTAAAAAAAAATAAAGTGCTTTTAACAGCCCTAAGTTTCAAATATTAGGGGTTGCTCCTCTCCACGCAATCGATTGCTTCTCGTATTGGGGAAGTGAGTTTGACTCTTTCTTGCAAATATCTATCTCTCTTCAACACAGAATACTGACCTGTCTGAGTCGATTATACCTATAACTTTATAAAAACAGAATTCTTAATTCAAATGATTCATTTTCCGCAAAGAATATGAACGAAAACAGGAAAAAATATTTTATTACATAGTGCTTAGTAACCGACACAAAGAAATTGGTGAAGCGGTCAGTAAACTAAAACTTTTTAGTCAAAATTGTTTCTGTATTTTCTTAAAAAACAGGTACAGTAACAGACGAGCTAATACTGAGAATATAGGTCGTTTTCTTCAGCATTTTTAAGTCCACTGCTGAACACAAGACTCTCCTAGAACGTGTCGGCATGCGTTCCTTGAAGGATTTGCCCATACTCAGTACCTCGCCTGGTTCCTTCGCACTGGCGTAATGACGCTGCTCCCCATCTCCAATGGGATTTGACTTCGACAAATGCGGGTGGATTGTCCGCTATCATTAGGTTGCTAGAGCCTCGTTTGTTCGCTAACAACGTGCATCGCGTGCAGGTGAAGTTGCCATTTGGCATATAGCATCTTTGTTATCACCTTTATTACCTTCGTAGAATACTTTATTACAATATAGACAAATATTTTAACCCTTGAAACGAGGTAGCTTAATGCAATTGCAATTAAAGATTACGTGATTTGATTAGTTTCGAATGCGGAGATGCGTGTAAGAGGTGAAAGTATCGAAACCGAAACACGACATAGGTACTAGGTAAGGTACCTAGTACAAGCGCGTACAGGTTTATGTTAACTCTACAGTAATAGTACAATCATGCCTAAATTAAAAACAACGCTTCGTTATCTTCATTATTACAATTTAAATCCTCAAAAATTAAATCTATAAGTTAATTGAGGCCATTGGTAAAAAAAATAAACAAAGTTAAGACAAAAGCTTAACGTTTTTCTTGTTTTTAACGAACTTAACGAATGGTTGGATTGTCAACCATATGCTGTTAGTCAATCTAATTTTAGTATCACAACTGAGTTTGGAGTTTCGAACATTAACCACATTTTATTCCCGTTAATAAGTAATTACTTTTTATTGTCTATGCGTTCTATTCTGTGGTCGTGAAAAATAACATTATGATTTTTCTTAAATAAAGGGGCTGCATAAAAATGATAAAATCAATCGGCATTGATCTAGGATTGAGTCAAACCGGCATGACGTTCTGGATCATTATGACTAACGAATACAATCAGTGTAGTCGAATTCGTCAGTCTTAATTCCAAAAGCCCGTGAGATTAATTTGAAGTTCAATGGCTCCGGCTTGTTAGCGCATCCGAGTAATTGTATTTTATTAACATATTAATATCGAATCGCATAGCGCTAAACTAAACGTACCACAGCGGAACGGTTGTTTTTATCGCCATTTCTTATAAAGATTTTTTGTATTTTCATACCTATTTAAAAATTTTACTGGACTAACAGTACAACAATAACATGTCATTAGGTACTTACATAGACTTTGGTTGCAAACATAATCGACGAAAAAAAACTGTTCATGTTAGGTAGGGTCTGTGTATAAATTAATACGACACAAATAATATAATAACTGTATTCTGTAGTAATGTATTGTTGATAGTGATATTGTGAATTGAGTCTTTAAAAATTAAATACAAAAGACGATTTAAACAATACACAGAACAATAAAATTCACAACGTATGCATTTATCACGAACGCGAAGATAAAAAAAGTTGACGGGCGTCGATGAAACCATGCGAGCGCTCCCTCTTCAAAGTGCCGTTAAATTACGGAACATACTTTACTTTAGCACTTCCAAATGGAATATTTTTTTTTAAATATCTTTTTAATACAAATTAAAAAAAAAAACAATAACATTACAATGAACTATTTACAGTTTTTCGTACGCCGATAACTTAAGTTTAAGGAGTGCTTAAATAATTGTATTGACACTTCCATAAACAACGAATTGCTTTTTAAAATTATTAAGGTATTTTATAAATACGAAATAGAAAACAATCGCTTACCTAGGATTTGTTAAACGGTGAAAATAAGGATTAAAACGAGCACTGTGTTCAACCAGCAAAATGCGACTGAGCCGAACTGAGCGAGGAATAAAACAACGACTGTCTGATGCCTGCGAACTCTCGAAGCGGACAGAAGTCGCGTGCGGTGCGGGCGGCGTGTGGAGGTGGCGCGACTGCAGCGCTGTACGACAAAATATAACGAGCATAGTAACCATAGATTGTAGGCTGTGTATGATGTCGACTGTCCTCGATGATTCATTCATACGCCGAAACACATTGAAAACAATAATTATTATTAATTGAACAGGAAACATTTGCGACGAATAACGCCAGTGTGAACGCTTATGCTTATTTAATTATTCAATTACCGGCGACAATTTTATGTAATTTTATATTTCCACTCGTGCTCATATTAATGCAAGTGCTGGCTGAAAGTTCTAAGTACGATTTTCTTTGATTTTTTTTTTTTTGAAAGAGCCTCATCCTTTCCGCCTTTTTGTCCCGTACCGTACACATACTTCATTACTTGAAATTTAGACGTTTTTCCATAAACATCAATTCTCGCATATTGGCGTTTTCAGAACCGGACTCCTCAATTAGATAAAGAAACTGTGAGAGCATAAATATTATCTGTCTTACTGTGAAAAAAACAAGTAGGTTAAGATGCCGTGTCTGAAATAATGTTATATAAATAAACCAGTGTGGTTTATAAAGTAGGTACTATGCTTTAAGAAGAAATTCGAAACCAAGTTACACGTTCCAAATCAAAGACCTTACATTGAAATATCATTTACTTTATAACCACCGATCCGGCCATACCGATTTACCGACATAGTTTAAAAAAATATTTTTAGATAATTATGAATCAAATAAATAGCTGTTTGTTTTGTTACATACATACAATCTATAGCAATTTTATAATCACCAAAAGGTATGATGGCGATGGCTTGATGACCTGGCTGTTAGCGTCAACTTCCTGATGTGGGCCGTTTCACTCGGCTCTCATCATCATTCATCATTTCAGCCTACCACAAGTCAGCAACTGTTGAACATAGGCCTCCCCCAAAGAATCATAGGGGGGGCTATGCCATAGTTGCCGCGAGCGGGTTGGCAACCGCAGTTTAAAAAAAAACCACTCGCCTTTACCTTCCCGTGTCCAATGTAACGGTATTATGATAAAATCGGAGGAAGTGTCAGAGACCCGAGAATATAAACCGAGGATCTACGGCTCCGTAATCATGTACACTGAAAAGCTAGATCGTGGTGATTACTATCACCTAATAACTTCTTGAAAACTAGCAAAACGGACGTATAAAAGTGTGACATTGTCATTCGTTTAGCTTCGAAAAGCAGTTGTGTGTGATTCATACACACAAGACAGGGGTCGAGTGCGCGTCGCGTTTTACTACATCTACCATGAATTACGAATTTTGTAGGATTACACAAAAACCTATTTATGCTATCATTCTTAGGATAAAAAAAATACATAGATCCCTGTTAAATTTTATTTTCTTTGGACACGAATATGTATAGTCAAACAGGTTTCCTTAACCCTCATCTCTTCAGAGAAAGGTACCTAAAGATTTATAGGGTTTTTCTTTAGTCGTCTCTTTCTCAGATATTGTTATGACAACACTACTAGTATACAAAAGTTATGTAAGCTTAAATAAATAACACATTGATTGAAAGTATATTTATTAAGTATATTATTGAAATATACTTAATAAATATACTTATTATTTTAAGTATACTATTGAAAGTATACGGACGGCTAAGGAGTGGAACTCTGTGCCGAGGTCAGTTTTTCCGGAAAACTATAATCGGGATATCTTTAAGGCCAAAGTGAACAGACATCTAGGCAAGCGCAAGATTGAGGTTAAACGCAAGCCTATTTTTCGTAAAAAAAAAAGTATTGTAAAATATTAACGTTGTGTTTATACATAACTTCACAAAGATAAGTGATGGGCAAACCAACTGTTTTTATATCCATTGTCTCTGAAATAGTTCAAAACACACAGCGGCAGGGTTCATTGTTCCTAAATATTGCGAAAATAAAGAACAAAGCATTTGTTTTTTTTTTTGTTATGCAAAAGTATATTTGTTGCATTCGTCATTAACTATGCTATCGTTTTAATGAACGATGAACGAAACAGTGGTACATCCCTATGGACGATGCTCTATATAGATTTGATCATTAAACGCTTTGTCGTAGAAATATCTACGACCGCTTACTCATTCTTATGACACTTCTAGAGCAATTAGTCCTTATATCTCTTACGACAATAGAAATTCAATAGTTTCAAAGTTATGACGCGTAGAGGTATGAGATATGAAGAGGTATTATACTACCTAAGGAACAAACCTCTCGGAAACTTAATTACTCTATGGCTTTATCGCTTATGGGCAATCTTATTAAGTGACGTCCACGTACTACTTTTACACACGTCCTTTTGTTTCCGTAAGTTCCGATTTACGATAACCAACTTGAGACAGACAGTTCAGCAGTGGAATAATCGTTATTCAAAGCTTGTGTGTGTGTTTTCAGAGACAATAAACCAAAATGGCCATAAAAGCCGACCTTAGCTGCAACGTGCAACACTTTGCTGGCTGACAAACGATACAAGTTTTTTTTACGCTACCCTTTATGACTACAGTATCAGAATAATAATGGCCTCTCAGATTTTGATTTTCCATACCATTTTGTCCAGAGTGGGTGCTCTAACTTTTAACGAGTAACTACCCGCAGCATGAGAATCGAACGAGAAAGGATTTGAAAATCTCTGGGAACATAACTGGTGACAAGGCTCGCCATCCGTCACATTTTCTCTATCTCTCTCTGAGTGGCGAAAAGTAGGTCGTGTCTTATCATAGCCAAATAGGTATACTATTTGGCTATGATAAGACTTACTTTTATTATAGTATACACTCTTCAGACCTTTCTACGCGTATATGACGCTTTTTAATAAAATCCCGGTGAAATAAAATCTCGAAAATCCATAACCGTGTGACAAATAAGTACAATGTATAAAACCTAAAACGTTTTTTAGTGATGTCCGGACAAATATTCGAAAAATGATAGCCAGCCTAGTTTTATTCAAACTTTTTCTTCCTTTTTCGTGGGACCAAATTAAAAGGCGCGAGTCATGTCCGGCGCATCCATGTTATATTTAGTAAATAAATTGGCAAAATCTGGAAAAATCTTGTCTTAATCGTAACTTTCTTTTTGCATGTTTAAATGATGTACCTAATTATTGGTAAAAAAATTATTATTGATAGTACCTAAGGACTACACGTCAAAGATTATACTTAGTACGGCCATAAGTTCTGTAGCAGATTACAATGCATATCTTTGTTAAATAAATAGAGTTATAATAATAAAATGTAGGCCGTTCGCTTTAATTTAATAGTACGCGTGTGACCTGGGTTCGGTCCCTGCCGGTGCCGGCACCACTTAAATTGTTAATAGCAATTTTAAGTGCTGAATTAACAACGTGCACGCAGGAAAAGGAAAACATCGTGAGGAAACCAGGATGTCGGAGAAATAATTAAAAAAAAGATATCGTGGATGTGTGAAGTGCAAGGACCTACAATGAGGTAGTGTGGCGGACCCTTCTCGGATAGCTCTCTCAAATATTTAAGAGAAGATTTTTGCTCAGCAGTGAGCATTTACCGGCTGCTATATTCTCTCTATATGTGTACATATATATTTCATTAAGTTTTTTGCAGATGCTGGTTTTCATGCATGCCTTAAATCTCTCTGGCCTCTAAATCTACCGATTTACTCACTGTCCCCATGGGGAATTTAGCTACTGTTAGCTCTAAATATTTCTTGACTAGATGTACTGACCACAATTTGTAATCTATTGAACGGATCTGGACTGGACAAGGGCCAATCAGCAGCTCTTATAAAATCCAGAAATATCTCGTGCCATTGTAACTAGGGACAGAGTTTTGCTAGAAAGCTCACTGACCATTTATGAAAACTGTATCACCGAGAGGCTGGTCCGCGACTGGTCTCTTGTTATACTTTGGCCGAAGTCTTTACTCTTTTTTCACAAAAAAAATAAACTTCGTGAACTCGTTGATACGATAACACCGAGCCATGATTTATGTGGAACGTAACAACGTTGAACTTTTCTATCAAGTTTCGAAGCATCTTTAGAGCTGTGAGCATAAGCTGTCATTTTGGTAGTTGTAGTGCTCTATATGTCAGAATTTTTTTATTTGGGTAATATAATTTTGGGTAAACGAGCAAGCGGCTCACCTCGTGGTAAGTGTTTTCGGCAGAAGAATTGTTGGTTAACCTGTCGCTATACAAACTGGCTAAAAAGTTAGGCGCTTATCAGGTGTCGTAAATATGTCTACCTTACCTGATTTGTGCAAAGCAATCAGTGCAATTATGTTTCCTTTACTCACCACTCTATAACATAATCTGACAATGACGTTAAAAAATAATATGCAATATTTTATTTTTATTTTATTCGGAAAACATACTGTGATACATAGCTTGATAAATTAAAACTTATTATAAATACTACACACCATTTTAGTTGTTTTCGCATATTGTAACTAGAAAGTTTATCAATCTGCGTTTTTGCTACTTGCACATAAGCAATTCACAACAATTAAGAAATCGCATTGAACCATTCCTTTGTAATATAACCTTTTAAATAAATTGGGGAAATGTTAAAAATATCTAAATCGGGAACGCCATCCAGTCTATTCATTAGGTTTGCTGATCTGATGAAAAATGAATTTTGCCTATATTTTGTAAAACTATGTGAAACATTAAGATGTCTTGGTTGTCTCACGGATCTTAAAGGAATCTTCAGACTTATCTTAGACAAGAGCTGTGGAGAATCTACCTGGCATTGCGCAATTTTAGTTAATAAGGCAATATCCGCTATTTTACGTCTTTCGTAAAGAGGTAACATATGGTGTCTCCTACATCTTGATTCGTAATCAGCATCGTATTTCTTGCACCTAAATTGTAAGTGCTTCAAAAATCTTCGTTGTATCGACTCTAGCCTGTTAATGTAAACATCATACTGCGGGTTCCATATCTGTGAGCAATACTCGAGTATGCTACGCACATATGCGCAATAAAGAATTTTAATAACTTTGATACTAGAGAACTGGTAGCTAGTTCTTAACAGAAATCCCATAGACGTGTTGGCTTTTTTGACTATACTATCAACGTGTTTATCATAAGTTAGTTTTGAATCATGTACGACGCCTAAGTCACGTATTTCATCCACGGTTTCAAGTTCATGATCTTTAAGTTTGTAAATAAATTTCGTGATTTTAGGTTTACGTGTAAATGTCATTAACCTGCATTTTGTTAAATTTAGGTCTAATTTATTAAAGTGACAGTATTTTTCAAATCTACATAGGTCTTGCTGTAAAATACGACAATCGTTTTCGTTATTAATTTCTTTGAACACTTTCATGTCATCAGCATATAGTAAAAAATTGGAATGGTGGAAACAAGCACTAATGTCGTTAATGAAAATGTTAAAAAGCAGTGGTCCTAGTAAAGAGCCCTGTGGCACGCCCGAGGGTGTATGATTCCATGATGACATGTAACCATTAAGAACAACAGCTTGAGTTCGGTTCTCAATGTAAGATGTAAACCATCTGTATAAATTTCCATGAATACCGGCATGTAAGAGTTTCTGTAATAGCAAAGTGTGATCTATACGATCGAAAGCTTTACTAAAGTCAGTAAATATGGAATCTACTTGTCCCCCAGAATCCATACCTGATGTAGTAAAGTCGATAAATGTCAATAAATTGGTTGTTGTTGATCGATAAAAGAAGCTGACAGGGTATTGTAAACTTGCGTATAGACCAATCTTTCAAATATTTTTGCGAAGACACATAGTTTAGAAATTGGTCTGTAGTTTACAATGTTGTTTTTGTTGCCACTTTTGTGAATTGGTGTTATAAATGCAGACTTCCAAATCTTTGGCACCATACCATCTGTTAATGAGCGTTTGAATAACAGAGTCAGTGGTTTAGTTAAAACGTCTGAGCATTTTATTATAAACAAAGGGGTTATATGATCCGGTCCTGCTCCTTTTGTTATATCCAATGACTTAAGTAGTTTATTAACCGTCTCTGGAATGATTTCTATATCGCTAATGGTATTTATAGAATTCGAGAATTCTAGAGAATCGTGCACGCTGGAGCCATCACTTTGCATGGTACGGGAGGAAAGATACGTTGATTGAAAATAAGATGAGAAAAGCGTACAAACATCTTCTCCAGAACTTGCCGTTTGTCCCTCATACGAAAGAGAAGAAGGAAGAGTGCCATAACTTTTTTTGTTAGACTTAATAAATGACCAAAACAGTTTTGGGTTTTTTGCTATAGAATCCTCGCATTTTGGCAATGGCGGCAAAACGATCGAAATTTTATTATAGCACCTGTAACCCGTAGGCAAACAGAGCATATAAATTTCGATCTTTCTCGACCACGAAGCCAAACGGACTTAGAACCTAGAGTTAGAACATGCCACGCAACCTGTTTTGTTACTAGGTTTTATTCCGAAGATTGTCTCGCCCAAAAGTCAAGATGGTCGCAGATCCCAACGTCGCTACCAGTCGGCGTTTAATCATAAAATGTATATTTAACTTTTAATCTAAATGAAGCACTGCAGCTAAACTGCCAGGTTATCTTTCGAATCTCTACGCAAATTTTCGTAGTCCATCACTTTAGACTAAAAGAGTAATACCGGGACGGAATTTTTGGTATAGCTTGCAACCAAAGAATACTAGTCGTATTCTAGTAAGCTGCTCAGCTGCGGCCACAGCCATTCGTCCATACTCACCACGCTGGGCAAGCGGGCTGGTGAGCGCAGTGCCAACTGCCTCGTACTAGTGATGCTGCTCCCCATTATTAGTCTGTGGGATTGGGGCTCGACAAATTCGGGTTAATATTCCGCCACCATTCGGTCGCCAGGTCTTCTTTTGTTGGCTAATAGCACAGAGTAAAGATGTGATGCACTGAGTGTTGTTGTGATGAATACTGGCATAAACGGGTCGACTAAACCGGAACAACGAAAATAAATACTGTGTCGTTGGAGTGTAAGACTTACACGGAAGGAGGTGATGTACTAGGTTTTAGTAAAGCAAGATAGCAAACATCGGTTCCATCGGGTACTTCATGGGGGCTGGTAGTTTTCTCGCTGAACCCTTCTCATGTATAACTTTGAAACAATTGAAATTATTATTTTTTTTTATGGAAGAGACGGCATACGAGCAAGCGGTTCACCTGATGATAAGTGATTACCGTCGCCCACATACATCTGCAACACCATAGATGCTGCAGGTGCGTTGCCGGTCTTTAAGGATATTTGGGAGATGGGAGGGAAGAGGAGGGGAATAGGGAGGAGGTGTGGGCCTCCGGTTACCTCACTCATCGAACGAAAAGCAGAAGCACAGGATGCCTCTACTTCACACCGGTATTCTGTGAAGCCTTGCTACCAATCCGGTTGAGCCGGCCAATTCGAGCAGCAGCTAAAGCCGCCGCTTGGCTCTACCACGCTTAAAATATATATATTTGTTATGTCATATCAAGGCTTAGGAAACGAGAATGGTTATAAGGTTTCATATCATTTTCGGCAAGTAGCAAGGACTTACAGGTTTAACAACCTGTAAGTCCTGTGCGTTGTTGCAATCTTTCGACAGTTGTTGGTGATCCGGAGTAGCCATCAGGTGAACTTTTAACTCGTTTCGCCACCCCAATCCAAGCAAGCAACGCTGGACAGATGAGCGCAGTGCCAGTACCCTCGCATCAGTGACGCAGTAGCCTATGGTATTTGGCATCTCTTGTCTATGATATTTGGTTTCGATTTCGTTAATCAGCAGGTTTCACGGCGTGCAGGTGAGGTTGACATTTGGAGAAAGAGATGTAATCACCTAGTTTATAATAAGTTTTTGATTATTAACTGACGCGCCTCTTGTGTTGCCTAGGAATTAATTCCCTGAAGAGATTATATGATACCCACCTGGTTGATTTCGATGACTGCAATATTTTAGACTTAAAAACTGTACTATATGTACTGCGATAGCCTTGTGGCCACGATTACGTCCAGGATGCCATGCACACGGACAACACTGTTCAGGTAAACCCCGTAAGTTCTAAATTAAAAATGTGTGTTAGCACGTGCAACCATTCTCGGTACGTTTTTATATGTAATTTATATAAATGATCTGCCATTCTTGGTACAGAATTTTACAAATAATTACAGACTCGAGTGTGTCGTGCTCGCTTGAAAGCCTTTGCTCGCTGGCTGATCATCCACTTTCTTTTAACATGATTGAGGAGGGCAATGGCTGGCAAATGTGTCGGAGGCGTTGTTTGTGGAGCCTGGGTAAAACCGGCATTGTATTTTTTTATTTTAGAATATAAGACGCCATCTTGAGCTTTCATGTGGTGACATAGATGTTGCCACACTTAAATTTTTTTGCAAATGCCAAGCTCACTAACATGTGATGCACTTATCTAACCAAATACAGAATGTTCATACATTAATTTCATAAGTCTATATCCCCACGCAACTGGCGGATGGTCTTCAAAATTTAGTTTAACTTTGCTAATCTTCCTTTGTTGCAATGCAATGATGAATGAAACATGGGACCTATTACTATTTTCCATTTATTCATTCACCCGTTTCTAACAAATATGTCCGTGCAATTAGAGATTTAATAGAAGCAAAACATTAAAAACAAAATTAAATGTAGGTTAGTTTGTATACTCTGTGACTACGTTAATAACGTTTTTAAGTTATACACCTCTTGGCGTAATAGGCAAAGAAATCTGTAATATGTTCGTGTGTGTTGTCTCAACGGACTAATGTCGAATTGTTTGATTTGAGTTAGAAGAATTTGCAAGTCGTAGTTTTGAAAATATTTGTGAAAAAAAAAGGATTTCCTCTCCGTCCCCAATATAAAAGAGGGCAGTGCCGTCCACAGCTTATTTGTCAAGAAAGGTTTTTCTGATCCAAATACTTTATATACTAACTGCTTACCCAGAGTCTAAATCCTGCCAGATATAGGTATTTTAAACAAGTAGTCATGATTTTTTACGCACATTTTTTTTAAGTTTGTGAACACAAAATTGGAAAGTTCTGAAGTTATATGAATAAAAACAAAATGTTGGTTGGCAAAAAAAAGGTTATTAGGTTCTAGTGCTTCAAATAGTGTTTAAACGAGTGTCTCAAAAACAGATACGAAATTTATAAAATAATTTCATTAACAATTACACGAAAATTCTATTAAACTCAAATCAAGAAATTCGACTTATTCTGCCGGGCGACACAGCAACCACTGTGATCGCTAATTCCCGTGCCATCGGTGAAGATTAAAGTAAATGTACATCGCTATAGGAGACGCCGTTTGAAGACTGATTACGGATTGGTGACGTCGAAACACAGGGACTAATTGTCAAAAAAATAAGAAATCAATTGTACGTTTATACAGCAAATGCGAGAAACTTCGCTTTGTAGTCAAAAAGTATGACATAAGCTATTAAATTATCTGTCCCCGTTTAGAGTACATTTTTTAATTTTGGGTTTTCAGGGTTGTAGAAAATAAAAGTCGGTTTTCCTGAAAAGAAAAATTTATATTAATCATCTTTTTCATTTGATAACTTAATCGAATATTCTTTTTCGATTATTATTTTTTTGTTTCTTTTTTTTAAATATGCATAAAATAGTTACATGAATTGTCAAAGTGAGCCATAATAAAAATAATAAGTAGTAAAAGGCACAATGATATTCACATGTTAGTGTTTATCCCTAAACCTAGTTAAGCACTTTAATAATATCTGTTTTTCACTGTTAATGACCAAAGTCAAATAATTAATTTAATTTCCGAACGCAGTGTTGTCGTATCCGAATGATCCATAGATGATAAGGGACAATGTAAGGATGTCCACGTTTATTAAATTTTCACAAGAAACCGGTGTAGACGTGAGCTTGATTTTGGCTATTATAATAAAAACGTGAACATTAAATTCGCGACTTTTTCTGTGTTCCCAAATTAAGTGTTATCGAACCGGCGTTTAATCTACTTGGGAACGATTACAGAATATAGTTTTATAATAAAAAAAATATTACTTTAACTAGAAAACAAATGATAGAATCTCTACACGGTAGGAAAAGATGGTGGGCTTGATTTTAGTAGGAAAGGTTAAAAGATAGTAAATAACTTACTTCGTAGCGCGTTAAACTTGAATATGTGCATGTGACCAGGAATATTTTCTACAAAGATAATGTAAAGTTTCGGCGATATTATGAATGCAACTCCGGCGCCAGTAATGTCAAAAATTTTACCTTAAATTTTTGAGTGTTATTTATTGCACAATTATCGCGCCAAAATATCGAGGTTGCATTACCCTCTGTAAAAAAAAATCTTGCCGACTAGATACATAGGGACATTGAGCTATGAAACAAATAGAGCTGTTATGTCGTCTCGGTAATATTTGGTCAAAATGTTCCTGGTCCCTAAATAGTATATAACTTATTACTAATACGGCGTCCTTTTTGGACTAACTTTAAATATATTGGAACGTAAATTCCACTTTTTACATTACGAATAACATATAAAACCACGCTGAATATTTGTTCGATTGTAACTCTATTTCTATATCTAAACAATATATATTATTTTATCTCTTTTCGGTGGAAAACGCGTATTTTAATAAAAAAAAAATTACCATGGACAACGTCTCACTCTACCTGCTAAAAATTAAACTAAACTTAACGAAGTAAATTTTTCAAAGTTCGATATTTTCTATATGTATTCGCAAACTTTTAATGTTTTATGCAAAATTTGTAGAGAACCATCCGTTATCCCGTCCCGCAATAATAATAAAACGCATCAGCCAATAGGGAATAAACATCAAATGGCGAGTTTCGCCTCATAACGGGGCGTTATCAACGAACTGCGGTGTTCATGTTCACTGCGCGGTTAACTAGTAGAGGTTGTAGATGATTGGACGCCATATTCACGGCGCGGTTTTCGCCTACCAACGAGGCATTATCAGACGTTGAGGTTGACAAACGTGTGACCTATGAGATGATGGTTGACAATTTTGTGCATGCGTCAGGGTGTTGGTGTTGGTGTTGGTGCCGCGATTCGCGTGGAGGATTTCTGATGATGGTTTCAGCTTGTTTCGTAGTGGACACACTACAGGGACGGGATAGGCGGTACTCTATAAAACTAGTAAATCCAAATCGTTTTGCGCTTAAACAATATTAGCATATTGGAGAACCACACGAATGTATTTTGAATTTGTCGCTGTCAGGAGTGTTTTTAAAGGCACAACGTTATTTTTTAATCTACTAGGCCTTACTGTTAAACAATCTGAAGTCTCTGTAATATAATGATAGTTCATTAAACAGCTCCAGAAGATTCTTCTTTACATTTCAATAAAGAATTATTTATAAATTACTAAAATAACTATACAACGTGAATTTTTTTACTACATAATCTTCATATTAGTCCTAACATTTATCTCTTACCCCTCATAAATGTCAAAATGCCCTGACAGATCAAATTTTCACAAGGGTAAGGAAAGACCTAAAACCATTCGCTGGGTAATCCTACAACGGATTACTTGCCTGTTATAATTAAGGTATATATATATATATATATACATATGTTACATTGAATTAAATTAAATTAACTGAACTTTTATCAACAAGTACTTCTATAAATGATCATTAGAAAAACACCTGCACCCTTTAGTTCGCATTTGTTCATAAAGCTAGTATCCTTATAGCCGTCTATATCTCTGCGGCGAGCCGTGAAGTAGAAGTCTGGTGGGCCGGTGAAAGTCACGTCAAGCTTGTGTTTAGTTTTGCTTCGCGTCATGTTGGTGGAAAACCAGCGGCAGGCTTCTAAAGCCTGAGAATAAGCTGATCTGGAGATCTGTTGGTTCAGCCGTGAGACTATCACAATGCATTATTTCTACGGTTTCTTTTATAGTATTTTTAAATGTGTTGTCTTTTTAGGCTATGCCAAAAAAAAAAAATTTCACGTCCACTTCACAGCTCTCACGAGGTAAAGAAAGCTATAGAATATTCCAGAAACCGTAAGTTCTACGTTTTCATTACTATGTACGCTAAACGTTAAGGATCCGGTAAGAATTGTCTTATTCTTTGGAACAAACCGAAAAAGAAATATGTTTTCGCTGATTTTATTATTAATTCAGCAGGCGCAAGCGGAAGACACAAAGCGCAAGGGGAATTGATGCTCTATTTTACGTTTTTTTCCTTTTAATAATATTCAACAACTCAAAATAAAATCCCTTTCTATTATAGCGCGACCGATTTCAACGACGCTTCAACGACTAACGACAATATGCAACAACAGCAGCGGGACAATTTAATAAAAGCGACGACTACATGACCGCCCTCAGCACGTTGCTGACCTTGCAATTGCAGACCGGGCAACGCTTCGCTTTCGTCCACACCCTCACCGCGCAGCCGTAGCAGCAGCAGATGTGCGCGATCCGGCCGTGGACGAAAACGCCCGACTTGGGCCTCGCGAAACATATTATACACATGTTGTCGCCGGCGGCGGCCGGGCTCTCCTTCAGCGAGCCTAACATCGTCAGCGCGGGCGGCGGCGCCGAGTCCGCGTGCTGGATCGACAGCGACGGATCGCTCACCATCTTCATCAGCGGCTTGACGCCGGCCGCGCCCGCTGCCCCCCCGCCCGCGTCCGCCTCGCTGTCCGACTCCGAGTAGTCGACCTTTATGCGTTTGTTCTTACGGTCGGCGGAGTCCGCGCGCCTTTTGCGATGCCTACCTAATATCACACTATGGCTTAGACCAGTCCCGCTTTGGACCTTCACACCCGTGGACACGCCCACGGCCTGCCCCAAGTCCTGACTGGAGGCGGTATGGAAACCAAGGGATTCGACGCCGGAATCCTGCGACAGACGGGCCAGCGTCTCGACATCGAGACGAGCGATCGTTTCCGCGTCTCTCGTGTTAGTCTCTGGATCGAGCCGCGGACCCTCGGGTTCGATTTGGTTACGCTTGTTGTGTTTTCGCTTCGGTCTCGGCGGGAAGAAGTTTTTACGTACCTAGAATACATCAATTTGTACTTTAAAATATATACAAACAGAACCATTATGAATTTTGAACTGTGCGCTTCAAATTATTACACACAATATAATAAATAAAACACGTATATGAAGAAAGGTGAATTAAATTCGATTAACAATTATTTGCAACTAGATTTCGGCATTGCGCGCCAACTCAAATTGTCACATATGAGATTCGTAGGCTGTATTATTCGGTACAAGATTTACATTAAATTGCTCAGAAATTTTAGTTGTTTAAGATCTGTTTCAAAGATTTGATAGTGACCAATATAGCTAAGTATGTAATGAAAGTGGACAGTTTTGGTTGTAGATTTTTCACGGCGATGTGATATCTAGTTGCAAATAGTAATTCGAAAATTATGAAAAATGTCGAGTTGTGTAGATACAAAAATGAAAACAATAATTAAGCAACCGCATAGTCTTCAAAATCACCAGTGCGGCCCTTCACAAGTTCACAGCTGAACGGAGGCCGCTCCCATAGCATACATGCATTTCGGCCCTGCATCCCTGGACTTCCCGCATCCTATTTAGTGCAGCGTTACTCCTGCACGACGCTTGCCAGAACGGGGTAATCATAGACAATCATCTCCACAAAAGTTCCTCAGTCTTAAACTAAACCATCGACTGCCATCTGCTTCCATTCCCATACACATTATCCTCCACAGATTTGAAGCAATAGAACGTTGAGCTATAGCACCTTCACAATTATCTATACCATTCTTACTACTTGTCATCTAATGTGAAACTCTGATAGTAATGGCATTATCACGGTTACGATGGTGATGCTAAATGATTTCACTCTGACATTTCGCCAGATTTGACAGTTTGTCGAGTATATCGAGGCGCATGCGTGTCGCTTTATAATGGAGTATCTTCGAAACAAAACTGTATTTTGTTAATATCACCACCATGGTTATACAACATACCCCCGGATCTAATTCAGAATATACAATCGAGGAGATCCGTTCCTCGTCAAGTAATCCAAGTTGGATCATAATTACCACTGTCCTTAAAAAAAATCACTGCTATTCTTCCTCCAATCTTATAACATAGGGGACACTGGAATACCTCGGGATGCAGAGGAAAAATAAGAAATCAACGCTTAAATGACGGCATATAACAATAAGAAGAAGTCTACAAGTTATTAAAAATAAGAAACGGTCCAAGTCGTATTCGACAGATCTGATGGATAACATTTTAGTGCAATCTTTGTTAAAATCTACATTCAACATACTAAACTAGATAACTACTAGATCGTTTAAATATATACGCTCCCTCATCCTTAACAGCCTGTAAATAGTCCACTGCAGGACATAGGCTTCTCTCAAAACAAGGATTTGCCACAATCGCCACGCTCCACTCCTGGCAAGCGGATGTCGATAGCAGTAACAGACACCTCGCTACCCAGAAAACGTTGCCCGTCTGGTTAATTTCAACCTGGTATTTTTCTAGATGGTAGTAGTTCCTTGATTGTCAATTACAACAGATTCTTACTACGACACCACACGGTATTCATATACATTCACGTTACATTTAATATCCAAAAGTTCCACCGTTTGCAAAATTGGGTTAGACCGCAACGTATAAATGGAATAACAGTGGACCTATGAGTCGTACCTTGAAGCACTTTTCACAGTATCTGTAGAGCGGGTTGTTGTTGGCGGCGTGGCACTGCGCGCAGTGCCAGTAGTCGTGCAGGTCCATCTCGCTGTCGCTGCCGTTCGATTCCGTCTGCTCCGAGTCCGCGAACACGAGGTCTCCGTCGTCCCTCATCGACACTTCGATCACCTTCGTAGTTATTATTTCGTTCTGAAATGAAAAAAAAAACTCTTCATCAGTGACCGCGCTCCATTGTTTCCATTACTTCTTCAAACAATAAACAAATTGTTCATTCCAGGTTTAAATCCTAGATGAAAAACGAATTATACTGATTGCCTATTTGTGAATTTGACTTTGCCCTCGGCCTTTCGTGTTCCTCGGCAGCCTTTAAACTAATTATGTATCCTCCACGCCGTTCTCAGAAAGCACATTCGATCCAGACCTAATAAACGACAAACGCATAAAGGGAACCATAGGATCACATCTCTTTCCCACAACTTCTTTTGTTACCTAAGCTAGTTATCTATCTAATATATTAATCAATAGACTTACATATTCTCAGCATATGTCCCCTCCGAACATATAGCTGCTAAACAAACAGTAAATAATAACCTCAAAACCTTCAATTATCAAAAAAGCCAAAAATCTACTAGATTCTATAAAATCACTTTCGTATCATTAATACATTTCAAACTTCTTGCTAGAAAAAATATAATCTCATTCTCTCCAACATATTCTATACTTCACACTTAAACATACCCACATACACATTCACGCACACACCGTTTCGAATACATTTTTCATTTGCAAGGTGCTAATGTGGTTTAAATTGTAAGTTTAAATTTAAAAATACCTATGGAGAAAACTAATTTTATATCGCCCAGTCTACTTTACTTCCATCCTGCACCGTAACATTCGTCCGCGGGGGATCCCCCTACATCACAAAATGATCTTGGAGCTAGTTGGTAGTAGTTACTAGCTCCAAGACCATTTGGTGAGAGTTAGTTCAGTGTGGCGACGGGGCGCAGCGGGGTGTAGCTCTACTCACGTCGCTCCCGCCGGACGAGTCGCAGGAGAGCGGCGCGTCGTCCTCGGGCTCCGTGAACGGCTCGTACTCCACGTCGCGCTCGTCGTCGCTGCCCAGCGACTCCCGTGTCTCTGTGTCGCTCGTGTCGCGGACAATATCTACAAACACCACAACTTTCAACCAAACAGTCCGCTAGTTTTCATTTGCTAAGCACCATTTTCTTCGTTCGCTCCGCTCGGGACGCTGATGTGAGGAGGCTTGATGATTTTTTTTTTTAATTTCTGTGAATTTCTTTTGACTTTTTTTTTCTTTTTTTCTATTTCATTTTATTATTGTTTAAATTGTTTTAACATCATTTAATTCCTTTATTTAATGTTTTATGTAATTTTTTTTATTTTCTCTGATTTTGCATTTTTTGTAATTTTGATTTTTTTTTTTTTTTTTTTAATTTCTGTGAATTTCTTTTGACTTTTTTTCTTTTTCTATTTCATTTTATTATTGTTTAAATTGTTTTAACATCATTTAATTCCTTTATTTAATGTTTTATGTAATTTTTTATTTTCTCTGATTTTGCATTTTTGTAATTTTGATTTTTTTTTTTTTAATTTCTGTGAATTTCTTTTGACTTTTTTTTTCTTTTTTTCTATTTCATTTTATTATTGTTTAAATTGTTTTAACATCATTTAATTCCTTTATTTAATGTTTTATGTAATTTTTTTTATTTTCTCTGATTTTGCATTTTTTGTAATTTTGATTTTTTTTTCTATCGCAAACCAATACAAACATAATATACATTGTAACACTTATCAACATGCAAAACCATAAAAATTCGGAATCATTACAAAAAACGACAAACAATACACTGTAACACACAATACTTACCACAAACCAAGGCACATATAGTTAGTTAAAATTTCAGTAACAACATATTTAATCAGTTACATAAGAGATATTATCTGGTAACTAAAAAAATATTCTCGTAATGCTGACAAAGCTTTTCTCTCTTAGCGAGTCTCTTCACTGTAGGAGCCACATCATAGATATGTCAATTACAATAATTATTAATGCAATGTTAATATTTAATTTTGTTCTGCTGTTTAAATATCAGCTAATGTAAAATGTTTACAAAATAAATTATTTAAAAAAAATTACTGTATCCATATGTATAATGTAACATACAAAATGAAAACTACGCTCTATTGCCACTATACATATTATAGAAGATCAATAAATTTTTAATTTATCATGAAAATTTCGGTATTGCATTGGGTGTTAAACTTTTCACCAACCTAAAGGAAATTCATATCTCTGTAAATAGCATTTTAGTGGCAATATTAAGTGGCAGCAGTAAAAACATTATAATGGCAATGCAAGCGTTAGTGATGTACTTATTTAAACACACTAAATATTTCAATCACTTAACCATAGATTTGCAAGTCATAGATATAAGTAAACAGTATGATTATATCTTGTATGACCACTGATGACTAAAAAATAGAAAGTTCTAGCACTATAGTAAATGTGGACGATAGTTTGCCAGTTCCAATTCTTCATGTCCACGCTTTACAGCCCTCACCCGGGCTGCTCCGATGTCACATAATGATGACATAAATCTGACAATATGATTATGAATTAATGATGATTTACATATACATTACACTATTGTAGTGAGTTGTAAGCAGCTAAGGTTGAAAATCTATCGCACGCACATCAGCGAACTCCACTTTCTTAACTATCCTCAATTTATATTAAATTCCACCAGCCGCCCGCGACTTACACCACGCGGAAAACTTTCATGCAGCTTTCCCGAAATGGAAAGTGGCCTTGTGTCTCCGTACCAGATTTTATCAAAACCGGCTAAGCGGTACAAACATAACAGACAGACAGACAGTTACTTTCGCATTTACAATATTAGTATGAATATAAGCACGCACACACCTTCGTCACTAATCATATACCGAAGCTAAAACGGCTTCCGCAATATACCCTTCACCTCTCCGGCAGACAATTGTGAAGAACCACCAGTTTTACAACTGGAAATTACCATAAAATCTTTAAGGCTTTTCCCTTAGTCGCCTCTAACGATGACGACGGAAAGAAAAGGACAGATCCTTACGCAGCCACCGCTCGTTACTTTTTACTTTTCTCTCTTAATTACAACAATTGAATTTAAAACAAGGTTTTAGTGAAACAACCGACTTCAACCCAATAGGTATACTTTCTTCAAATCTAAACGATTCAATAGGTTTAAACCTCATGGGAGGATAAAAATGACCAGTTAACAATCTGCGAATATATAACGTATTGATAACCTCCTCCTTTTTCGAAGTCGGATAAAAATGGGAAAATCTCCTAAGCAGTAAAGGTGGCTTGGCATTAACAGGGGTGAAAAATCCTTCACTGCAGACCATTGGTGAAAGAACAAAAGCTGCTCAGCGGGTTATGGAATGGGCAATGCTCGGTATTAGAATCTGCAGAGCATAAATCCGCAGCAGAAGTAGGGCCACTGACTTAGGTTAAAGGATTGGCAAGCTGAGGTGAAGTTGAGCGACCACAGGATGAAAGGCAAGGTACTAAAGGTGAGCTTTTGAACAGGCAGAGCGCCCCACCACAAAATGGAGTGATTACCCTCCTACACAACGATGCAAGGTAGTCAATGGATGCAGGAGACTTAGGATTTGGTGATTAGTGCAAATCCACTAATCACCAATACACCAGATCCTAAGTCCACAGTAAATACTACAAGTATTTCACTTGTGATAGGCTGTAATAATTATTAAATAAAAACTCATAAAATTATTTGTATATTGATATGACTATTTACAGTGATTACAAACAACAAAAATCTCACTATTCAGTGGTACCTGATTCTTTGTTCGAATACCAGCCAACGGAAGTGTTTGTTCACAAAAATTTTAGTTTGATCTGTATGTATATGGAATGTTCCAGTGCCTCTGACATTACATACCATTCTCTCCCTCATATGATGAGGAAGAAGTAGGTACTTTGGGCGCGACGTCCCGCGAAACAGACGATTTTTCAAATATCCTGCCGGGATTGGTAGGAACTCCACATTGTGATTTTTTATCAGTTAGACATTTTGAACATAGTTGTTCGTTTAAATTACCGGCGTGTCAATTTAAAATTTAAAGTAACTTAATTTTTTTCCGCTATGTAATTGCTTTCATTTTTGATTTTGATTTTTATTTCATAAGACATATAAGACATAATACATTATACAGAAAGCGATTATAGCAGATTTCTTATTTATTCATTTTATTTAATGGAAATAAAGTTAATTTAATTTAAAAACAAAAAAAAACATTAAATATGTGCGTACTTAAATAAATATTATAAGTTAACACGAAGTTTTGAAAACACGTTGTTTATTATAATAGATTAAGTTATAGCAGATATAATTTTTTTATGAAGAACAATGGCCCAAAAGCACAGGAAACAAGCTTGGAATATGTGTAACAGCTGTCACGTCACGACACGTCGGTGCAAGTCTTGCAGCGTCGTGCCATGAGTCACTGCACTGAGCATGCAGACGAATAAGAGTCGATGGGTAAATGTTGGGTATGCGCGACGGGGTTTATCTATACATACAGTATTTTTTTTCTTTCACCGCGAATTAACGTGAAAAAAACTGTATGAGACAGTTAAAATTGCAATTAACAATTTCAGTGGAGGCGGTATCAGGGTTCCGTTCCGTAATAAAACCGAGCGCCCAATCTCAATCAACTACAGTTCATTACTAATTTATACAGAAATATAGAAATCTGATTTTGAGATAATATGATTTAAATATCAAATATAATATACAAATATATTTTTTGTATAATTTGTAACGGCATAACATTTTTTATGATTGAATTAATGAATGAATTAATGCAAATGCTTCATTTTTCATCGTAAGAAAGATAATTTCTTTTGGAAAATCTTTGATCTTATCATTACAATAGTAATAAAGTACCTTAACTTTTATAGTAAAACTCAAGTAGCCTTTAAATGTGCAAATACTGGGTAAAGCTGGGAATAATCCATCACACTGGTCCAATGCGAGTTAGCAAACTTCACACAAACAAAATAAATAAATTTTGTTCAAATTTAGCGCCTGCTCTTTGGAATGTTCTGTGAATGGCAAAAAAGTTTGTATACAGCCATATTTATTTATTTTTTTATTTTTCCAGTAAAATCACTATATATTTTTTTTTTAAAGAAGGGGTGATAAATTTCTATGGTTCATGTAATGTGTCCAGGTATCATTTGAAAGGGCTAGCTGTCCCCCAAATAGCATTTGTTGGGAAAACAATTAGTAGAATATGTTTTTAATTAATTTATTGTACAATTGGCGCATTGATTATAGCAATTCTCTACCGCTCAACCCCAAAGTTCAACAGAAAAATCTAAGTTGGTGCTACAGAAACCATATTTAACCCATACACATAAACTACATACTGTAAAATTAAATATGCAGGCATGACTTAATAATGAGTATATAATGAATACAATATACATGTACATATACAAATTTCTCAATACTCATCTACAATTAATTCCAAATGTGCAACTTAACTTGAGGATTTAATATTTTCACATATGCAATCGAAAATGAAACATACCAAGCACAAGCACGATCGGATGCCACCTTGGCTGTGGTACTAACCACAGCCTTGCAGAATACCGGTACGATGTAGAGGTATCTTGTGCTTCTGCAGATGTACGTGGGCATCGGCAATCACTTACCATCATTTGCCATAAAAAAAACCACTGGTGAACAAAAGCCTTTCCATGAATGTACCAATAAAAACTGGAACTCCATGTACGAAAAACTTACTTTTATTTGGTGAAGATTGTTAATTTAGTTTGTTTGTTTGATTGTTCACCGTTCTTGGGGCTTAGCATGTAAATTAATATTTATGCTGGCTTCTATTATATCTGTTTTCCACAACTTCACGTCAAGAGACTTATTTTTCATACTCACAAAAGCATAGTTTGTTAGAGCCTACTAGTACTGCTTGAGAAAGCCAAATATTTCATATTATGTGCATACATTTTTTCTAGCAATTATGTAATTTAACAATACATAAAACTTGAATATAAATATTAAGAATAAATAGATAAAAAAATTTAGTATTAACAATTTTTTTTTGTACTGCACAGTGAGCAATATTTTTCTCCAGACTTTATACACCATAATCTTTTTAAGAAATACATGCATGTAAAATTAGTCATACGTTTTCAATTTATGAAAATATATGCAACACACATATATAGAAAATATCAAAGAGAATGCTTACCAGTTTCTTTTCCTTGAAGACTGAATACAGTTTCAGTAGAACAACGCCTGCTCCATGAAAATTCTGCAAAATTTTATTTAATTTTTATGGGCCTGCTGCATAAACAAACATACCTATAGTTGATATGCTCACAGTTTTTACAAATTTAAATATCATGGTGGCACTAAGCCTCAACATATGAAATTAATAAAATGAAAAATCTTTATTTGACGTAAGAAAGTCAGATTTTGTTTGGCAATGGTCATTATTTTTTTTAATCTACCTCTGTTTGGTTCCTGTGTACAGGCGTAAGAAACTCCATAGGTATTCTCTTTCTTAAACATATTACTATAATAATAGAACATCTATTGTAGCAATAAGTCAAGGATTAATACATCCTCTTCAGACTTAGCTCCATCGGTTAAAGCACTTATGCAATATGAAAGATCCATCACAATTATACAGACACTTTTAAATCATGTTTTCTGAAATATTACCAATCACCTGACCCTACATGTGTTATAACAAGAGGCCTCCTCTTAATATTAAAGAAAGTTATTGGAGTTGAGAAGGGTCTGCCAATCTGCTGAAGAGTGGGTTGGCAGACTTCACATGTCCTTGAATTATAAAATATATAATTTTTTTATTATTTCTCAGACATTATGGTTTTTAGCCGTGTCATTAGCTTTTAAAAAAAAATTGTATTACTAGTCCCATGCAGAAATCAAACCTGTGACCCACAGCATCGCAGCTAAATGCTAGCCACCAATACACTATGCCACCAAGCCCCAAAACGTTTTCTTTCACGGCTCATTATATGGTAAATACTATACTGAGCATCATGCTCAGGTCTCTTGCTTACTAAATAAATTAATGAGTGTGTGCCCTGACAATTAGTTTACCAAGGCTTAATCATTAATTATACTTTAAGGAAATAGTTTTAAGGATAACAAGTGCCTTCCAGGAGTTGCTTTGTATGAAAAACAATATGTAATAAGTCATAGGTGAGGTAATTTTGAGAAATTTTCTCTTGGCGGTACTGGCTTAATGTAAGATACAATAATAAATTAAAAACTATTCAGGAATATTCACAGGAAATTCAAACAAAATTCTAATTCAATGTGTATAATTATTGTTAACTATGTATTCATAATTTTATTGATAACCATATTGGTTGTTTGTTTTGATAATTGGTTATTATTATCAGTCTGTTAGTACACTGCAGGACACAGGACATTTGAACACAGGACAGAGAATTTGTCATAATGCTCACGCTCAGTATGCGGATTGGCAAGTGCAGTAGACATTTCACACCTTCGACGCCGCTGCACGTCATCGGTCTGTTTAATTTTCGGTCTGGTGTTTTTCGTAATGTAATGTCACCAACTGTCCGATTTCGATATTGAAAGTTTATCCCTTAGTCGCCGCTTCATTATTTCAGCCTATCGCAAGTCCACTGCTGAACATAGGCCTCCCCCAAAGATTACGCCGCTTAAGACATACCATTTTTTAAAATTAGAATTTTTAAACTTTGATGATATAATTTTATGAGTGTAATTTTTGTTAACAACAAGATAATGGTTTGACGTTGGATCGCAAAACAAATGTCATCTGAAAACCGTACCGCCAAATTCCATTTGTGTTACTGTTATTCAATTATCCTAAATCAGTTTTCATATCTCAAATCAAATTGAAAACTTTGCAGAACTAACAGAAGGAAACATTTTCTCAAACGTTATCACTTATCAATCTTAGCAATAAACAATCATATTACAGGTACGTAGATATATTTATACTATGCCAATTTGAAAATTTTAACATACAGTAGAATGGAATTTTGGCATGGCAAATCTATAATATGGCTTAAACTTAATAAACTTAAAGCAACTTTTACAACTTCGGCCTTGAAAAACGTACCTACATAACCAAAAAAATTCAAGGAATGTACACAACCTAGTTTTGACACCATCTTGATTTAAAGAAATAATCATTATTCAAACATAATCGAATGTATCAATTATACTTTAATAATAGTACGTACCTGATGAGAACGAAGCCGTTGTATTCATAATTGTTAAATTAGATTAGGTGGTTTTCGTTTCCTTCACTTCGACTCACTTCAATTCAAGTTACAACTCGTTTGTGGAATTTTTTCGAAATAATGAAAAGACAGTTTCATAGTTTGCATTTGGCCAATCAAACTTCAAGTAAATAGTTATCTGACCAATGACAGAGAGCCTTCAAAATTTAGACTAGGTAGGTAGGTAGTACCTAAAATTTACACATCAACATGCAATATGCCATCTGGATTTTTTTATCAATGGCAAATGAATGGACCATGGCATTACAATATTGCCAACTTCTGAAAATAATTTGCGTTAAAATACCCTTTTTATTGGTAGTCCTAATTAACATACTATTTTGTAATGTATATAAATACTGGAGCAATATTCTAATCTGTGATACATGAAATTAAAAATTAAAATCCTAAAAAATATTGAAGTCCACTTTTTACCACATTTGCAATTTCTTCACAAAAGAAAATTTAAATGAAAATATTATAGCTTTAGATTTTAATTACTTTGCACACTCCCTCTCTGAACTCCCTGTTATTGAAAGTTATAGTCGAAAATCGCATTAAGAATTAATAATGAAACATAATATGAGCAGCAATGGGAAAGGCAGGAGCAAAGATGATTTTTTTTTTTTTAATTCTGTAACATTTTTATTCCAAATCATTCATTGTGACAATGTCCAAATTACCTTTTCTAACGTTTCTACAAAGGTAGCCTGCCATAAAACGACGAGTATAAAAGGCGTTTTAAATTTCATGTTTTAATCAATGTTCTAGTACAAAACATAAACGGCTTAAAATTATCCGAAATCTTTTCCAAGTTTCACATAACTCCATATCTCATAATATGTTTGTTTGATAAACATTTTGGTACTTCTATACCTTACTTGGTACTAATATAATATTTACGCTAGCCGTTGTGGAGAACAAACTTTTGTGCGATCTGTACTTAGATTTGACTTTCCAAATCCATAAAGAAAAAAAAAATCTAATCAAAATTTTAACCTACCTTTCTGATTATTTAAGTTCGGTGTATTTTCCTATGCATGTTATTTATTTTAAATGCCTTTCTTATAAAAAAAAGACAAAGATTGTAAGTTAATAAAAACATCGTTCATATTTTTATTCATAAGATATTTTTATGAAGTTGTTGCAAGCATCTGGTTTTTCATTCAATTGAATGCTGTATCCATGGCTGCTTGCTTGATTTTTCCCACACAACTAAGTCTTTTACAAATCAATGCTTATATCAACCAGAGTCTTCATAGTAAAGTAAAACATGTAACATGTACATTGATTAGTTGAGTATACTTTATACAACATTATTTACTTTGTTACTAAACGCTAAGCGCGCGCGCCTCTGAACTATACCATGTCGGGACGATTGTGTTAGTAGCTGGCAGGTAAACGACCATCGAATAAATATGTATTTATATATACCAATAAATCGATTGCAATGTCGATTGTTAATGTTTGATTTTTTAGCAATTGAAGGTGGAAAGTTCTAGCATCGTGCAGCCCAATAGATTTGAATCTTAAGATGTTTTGTAATTTTTCATTTAATATATTTATTTTAGAAATATAATATAATTAGAAAATAAGTATGCGTCATAATAATATCGGAGTTTGTAATAACTAACAAAGTTACAGTAGATAGATTTATTTTTATTTCTTTATAACTCCTAATCACATTTGATTGTTGAATATGATTTTGTTTTGCACGTGAGGGTTGATTATTGGCCTTGAAAATCCATCAGATGACAACTAACGTTCTACATCTGTCTTAAGTCCTGATATGACTCATAACAATAGGATTTAAATTGTTGTCAAAGTTATGACTCGTGAAGGGTTAACAGCATGCAGAAGAAATAAAAGTATTATTTTATTACTTGTCATCGTATAGTAACAGTAGCACCGCTCTAAAGATATAGTTTGCTTGCCGGAGATTTCCATTTGATTTTTTACCATATACCGTTTTCGAACATTTTACAAGTCGTCAACTCTGACCTCCCCGAAAAGTTTTCCACAAAGCATGGTACAGAGCCACCTGTATCCATTGAATTCCCACAACACTCTACGACTGCGAGTCGTCACTCCATTTTTGGTGGTCGTCGTACGTACGCGCAACGTAAGTCAAATGTACGGTACCGCCGTTGTCAGTTCTGCGAGCTATGTGGCCGGCCCACTCACGCTTCAGCCTGTTGATCCTAACTGCTATGTTGGATGTCGTTGTTGCAGATTTTATCTCGCAGAAAAAGACTGATCACAGCCATTTCCATAGCTCGCTGAGTGACTTTGAGCTTTCTCGTATGTCCTGCAGTGATAAATCGCGCCTTGGTTGCGTAAGTCATCACATATTTTAATATAAGCATAATTCTACAATAAGATCAGTTTGTTTGTAATTATACTGATAACACAATTCCTCATGGAGCTCTAATTTTTAATTCGTTAACATTGCCATAAATAAGAACTCAATTGAAGTAAATAACAAATCAAATATACTCTTTTAACAAAATTGGCAAAATTGGAGTAGAGAACAATGTTCACTGATACTGCATCAAAGATAAGTAGTGTGAGATTTGCAGGGTCTTAGTTACGTTTAATTAATCTGTGCTCTTAGCATTAATTAGGCGCTCACAGTATTAATTATGATTTTTTCATGGAACATTTCTACTGTTAAATGCTAAAAAAAATTCGATTCAATTCGAACATCGTAATCGCTTATTTAAAATTTTTGTTTAATCGATTAGTAGCAAAATTGACATACATAAAAATCGAATCATAATCGTAATTAATTAAATCGATATCGAGCATAGAGTGTCATAGAGTATTTAGTAATTTCCTTTTCCTTGTTGCATGGTGTCGGCATAAGGTGAGTTTGTCAATTTTGTGTAATTTTATCTTTTTGCGTAATTATTAATACTGCTTTAGAACTAATTAAATAGGCAAATGAGTATAGTGTTGACGGTAGTAAAATTTAACTATTTTTATTAATTCTCGAAAATAATTCCTCAAAAGTTGCACGTGTGCACTCCGGACATGTGTCGCTATTTTGTTTTATGTTTTCTTTCTTATACTTAACGTATAAGACTAAGTGATAGGTGTACTAGCAAAAAACATTTCCTTAAAAATTATATATGTGAATTGTGTTGGTACTGCTTACTATTTTGTGAAGAGGTTATAGTGAGCTATTAATGGGGAAGTAATTAGGTTGAATTGAAGCATTTGATAAGCAGACACTATTTGTTGTAGTTGCCGTAAAAGCAACCACAATGCCGCAGAACGAATACATTGAACGCCACAAAAAACTTTACGGCAGGAGACTCGATTATGAGGAGCGGAAAAGAAAGAAGGAGGCGCGTGAGCCCCATAAGAGGGCTGAAAAAGCGCGAAAACTAAGAGGTATCAAAGCAAAGATCTATAATAAGGAGCGTCGTAATGAAAAGATACAAATGAAAAAGAAAATCAAGGCACATGAGGAGAAAAATGTTAAACAAAATACAGAAAAAGTTGCTGAAGGAGCATTGCCAGTTTATCTTCTTGACAGAGATGTACAATCCCGCGCTAAAGTCTTATCTAATATGATAAAACAGAAACGTAAAGAAAAAGCAGGAAAGTGGGACGTACCAATACCAAAAGTGAGAGCACAAGCCGATGCCGAAGTGTTCAAAGTTCTGAAATCTGGTAAAACGAAGAGAAAAGCGTGGAAACGGATGGTCACTAAGGTTACATTTGTTGGAGAAAATTTCACACGGAAACCTCCAAAATTTGAGCGTTTCATTCGGCCAATGGCGTTGCGATTCAAGAAAGCGCATGTTACTCATCCCGAACTGAAAGCCACATTCTGCCTACCCATAATTGGTGTTAAGAAAAATCCCAACTCTCAAATGTATACAAGTTTGGGTGTTATCACAAAGGGTACAGTGATTGAAGTGAACATTTCCGAACTTGGTCTCGTGACGCAGGCTGGCAAAGTTGTTTGGGGGAAGTATGCGCAGGTCACCAACAATCCAGAGAATGATGGTGTTATTAATGCTATTCTACTTGTATAATAATTCAATAAACTTTTTCTGCATATTTTGTAATTTTATTTAAGTCCTGTTATAATATACTGATTTACCGATATCACAAAAGTATCAGAAGTTACACACAGCAACCAACAAGTACACAAGAATAGAAGTAATGATGAGAGTATCTTTGTGGTTTATAAAATAAGTAGTACAATTCTAGTTTATACGAGTGTGGCTGACAAGTTACTGTAACACAAATGTAATAATAATATTTTTTTAGGCTTTTATTGTTAGAAGTTATATTTAGTCTAGACTAAAATAGAATAAATATAACTTGAAGAATGGTAAACTACCATTAAGAGTTAGTAAATCTTAGGTTTTACTTGAAAATCTTAGGATTTATCATAGTTTGGACTTTTACTTTAACCTATATGTATGTATTGTATGTTCTGGCCAAACCTGAACACCAAGATGGCGATAGACTTGTCCTAGATAAACCTTAGTGGAAAATGAGTTGATGCGACCAAAATAATTGTTTACAAATTTGGCCCCAATACTGGGGCTATTGGGTGGATTTTTTTATAAAAGTTTTTTTATATAAAGTATTATAAATTAGGTATTACAAAGGGCAGACATACATGGTCATGATGGCCATTTTTTTTTTCCTTTGGTTATCTTTAGTAGCAACGGTTGGTATTTGCTTGATGGTAAAGTGGCCACTTTGTCTATGGCACCAACCACATGATAAGCTTAAAAAATTGTAGGTATTAGTTCAGAGGAAAACTTCTCAAGATGACCACTATTCTTGAGAATGTACTTGAGTACTTCCTGTGCATAATTCCATCATCACATGATCTAAATAACACCCCGGAGGAGTCCAGAGTCACACACCCTCCCTAAGCCACAAACACTCACCACACGACCTGGTGGGTAACTAACTTGTTTGCATCTTCATTTGCCATAGTAAAACATTTTTACATTTTAATATATTTTTTTCTAGGAGCCAAGATGCAAATTTTTGTGAAAACCCTCACGGGGAAGACCATCACCCTCGAGGTGGAACCCTCGGATACCATCGAAAATGTTAAAGCTAAAATCCAAGATAAGGAGGGAATCCCTCCTGATCAGCAGAGGTTAGTCTGATTGTTTATAACAATTAAACATCTTTTAATCATTCAGCTGATAAACTATGTTTAAAATATAATAATCAACATAATATATGGGCGGAATACAGATTTGCCAGATTCGCCAAGCAGTAGTGTGTGAAAACATTCCTGTCTGGTTTGAAGGGCAATGAAGCCATAGGAAAATGCAGGGGTCACGAGACCTGCTAAATATTTCAGGTTGATGGGGACAGTGTGAAGCCATGACACTGCATTCACCACAACTGGGTAACACTTACCAGCATGTTTCTTCACTCTGAATAGAATAAAAGTCTTGGATGTCCGTTAGGTTTTTAAATTGTGACATTTATATTTGTAAATGATACAAATTCTAGTGGGTAAATTTGGTTTATAAGTAGTTTCATTACATGTCACATTGAATTTTTTATTTTCTAGAAAGTACAAATCTATAAAAATGGATCTTTATATAAACAGATTTAAATTTGTTATTGCTTTATCAAGGTTGATCTTTGCCGGCAAGCAGCTTGAAGATGGTCGTACTCTCTCAGACTACAACATCCAGAAGGAGTCTACGCTCCACCTGGTATTACGGCTGCGTGGTGGTGCTAAGAAACGTAAGAAGAAGAATTACTCCACACCCAAGAAGATCAAGCACAAGAAGAAGAAGGTTAAACTAGCAGTGCTCAGATACTACAAGGTGAGATTTAATGCTCTAACAGATATATGAACTTTGCTAATCAAGAGCAACAGCTGTAAAACATTATCTTGCAACTCAAAATTACTAATTAAATTTGTAAATACACATTCTGGTCTATGACATATACCAAATAGTAATAAGGGGTTAAAATAGGCGTGTGTTCGTTCAATGGGCAGACTTGGTGAATGCTGGATGATGGTGAAAATTAGAAGGAGGTTGCATGTAGGTACTTGTAAAAATGGTATTTTGTTTATCTGTATACTATGGTAGAGAGATATAAGTCTTGCCTATTGCACTGAAGTTATTTTTAACAGGTATGTTTTGTACTTAATTGTTTTATTTTTTAATATAGATGTGACTGAATAAAGTTTCGCCGAGTTTATACTATAAACTATTGTTGATTAAATTCATAGTAAATATAATATATAAAATAATTAACATTGTGTGAGGTGTTTTGGCTTAATTATTTATTAAAAATGCTACATCGCTTGCAGGTGGACGAGAATGGCAAGATCCACCGACTGCGGCGCGAGTGCACGGGCGAGCAGTGCGGAGCCGGTGTCTTCATGGCCGTCATGGAGGACCGGCACTACTGCGGCAAGTGCCACAGCACCATGGTCTTCAAGGACGACGACAATAAGTAGCCCGGCCCGCCCGACTTAGCTTTAAGTTAACCCCCCCCTATCTGCTGTGCGAGTGCTGTGTATGATGGATTTACAATAAATCTTGACACAGTGTCGGACAATGTTGTTTGTTTTATTTGCTGATCCCATGGTAAGTTTAGGATGCGAGACATGATCCACATGTCTAATGTATGTGTAATGTTAATGTTTGTGACATATTTTACTAACAACATTAACACCTAACGAAATAAAGTTATCTATGCCGGGTCTATCCGAGATCAGAACCAGAGTATGAAACTGATCCAATACTAATTTCCACGAAAAAAAAAATTGCAGTAACGCAACCCATTTCCCTAATAATGGAATGAAAGAGGACGGCTTGATAATTTTTCAATATAAACTAAAATTTTGTATCGAATGATTGTGTCAGTTCTCTACAAAATTCAATTTGATTTAATAATATTAAATGAGATAACAACCTAGTTCTATAAGCACATTAAGTAGATGTTTGAATCCATCCAGTGTCGTTTAAACTTATATAACGAACAAAGACATACATGTTAAGTATATGTGGGAAGCTTGAACCTTATGTCTAGGCTTCGTTCAAACTTACATAACATACATGTTAAGTAGATGTAGTGAGCTTGAATCTAGTGTCTGGGTTATTATAATCTAGACGGCAATGACTATTTTATTGCACAGTTCAACTCTGCTTAAACACTAGCAGGAAATGACGAGACTTTAATAACTCATATGAGAACCGATTCTAAACAATTTAAAACACCCAATAATTGAGTTTTGACAGTGTCATACTATACTCTCTTCTCAGTTGGATGTTTTGAATATGGAAGAGGTAAGGAGCGGTAGGAGGAGCCATGGTAGCCTAATAGTCAGGGCAAAGTGAGCACTTTAGTTTCATAGAGTGCGAGTGACCCGGGTTCAATACCCGGTGGACGCCACGACTGAAATCGTTAAAAGCAATTTTAAGTGCTGTATTTACCACGTGTTCGACGGTGAAGAAAAACATGGTGAGGAAACCTGCATATTTGAAAAATATTATTTCGAAATTTCGAAGACATGTGGTGGAACCCGCCAAAGTGCTCTGGAGCAGCGTGGCGGGCCCTACCCGGCTCCAAAAACCCTCAGAAATTTGTGGAGGCCTTTGCCCAGCTGTGGTCACTTACAGGCTGCTACTCTACTTTACTTTTAAGGATCGGTAATCTATAATACTTTGTAGGCATTCTGCAATCACGCTTCGTGTTGCTTCCGCATAAACATTTTGAGATGATGTGAGAAGTGTCGGGTGTTGTCACATCGCTCTGTAAATTTACCATACATATTTATTTATTGCACTCGCACAACCCTGTCACTTGTGGAGGTCTATACATTTACATTTTAGTCCTTTTAACCCAATTTTCACCAGAGCTTATTTGGGACAATGTGACAGTGAACAGTGTTGAGCCTGACGCTGTCTTTGTGTCCACGTCGAGGATACAAACAGTACATAATTTTGAAAGAAAGAAAGAAAGTACTTTATTCATTGCCACAACTCAAGTAACACATAAGTAAACTTAATTAACATAACAAATAATAATAATAATATTTTATTGGGTTGCAGCAACAAAACGGTGTCCGACTCAGCATAATGCTGTAGCAATGCTAAACCACAACTACAGCGCTGGTATTCTGTCGGAAACCTTTTTTTTTGTTTTTCGCGAGCAGTAGTCAGACTGTGTACTACATGAGGAATATTTAAATAACAACAAAAAACATAATAATAATAATAATAAATATAGAAATACTCCATACAATAATAATAATAATAATTTTGTATGAGCCCTCTACACAGGTGATCGAACTCGAGACCTACAATGACAAAATAGTCATTTTGTATTCTTAAAAGTGTTCATAAGACAGGCGCAGACTTCTTTGGTAAGTATCTTTTGTTTTGGAAATAAATAAATTTCACAATAAATATTGTTTCATTTTTGATTAAACCATTTCATAACTCTCCGACATACAAATTGAAAACCTATGTAGAATAGGTTTCGTGTCGGTAATGATGGAATGGCTATGAATGCATCACGCCATGAGTTAAATTAGATCACCACGCTTACCCAGAGTGATGATGTTCACCTGGAAGATTTTCACCACGGCGACAACTTTTTCTGTGAGATTACAGTAACACATTAATATTCACGAACTCCCGACAGACAATCATATGGATAGCCAGAGGGTGATAGCGTAGCTACCAAGCGGGCTACTCCGACACTTGTTTCGCTTCCCCGGGAGATAGAATGTGAGAGGTATTAGCCACGTCGGTTTTGGAACTAGCTAGAGCCAAGCGGCGGCTTATGCTGTTGCTTGAATGGGCGGCTCGACCGGGGTAGTACCAAGGCCTCGCAGAATACCGGCGAAAAGTAAAAATAGAGGCATCTTGTACTTCTGCGTTTCGTTGCAGTGAGGTAACCGGAGGCCCACTCACTTCCCTCCCATCCCCAAAGTATACTTAAAGGATGGCAACACACCTTGAGCTCCTGTGGAGAGCCGCTTACTCGTTTAAAAAAAGTCGGCGGGTTTGCTGTCCAAGATTTTCTAGGCTTTTCCCCTGAGTCGCCCAAGGGAAAAAAGAGGTACGCAGATTTTGAAACCATAGAAATTTTTGTACCGTTTTTATTTTAAAACACCAATATTCTTTTAATTTTGTGTTATTTGGTGCGACAATATAGCAGCTATATTATAGTTAACTTATTTTGTAAATTACGAGTATATATCGCACCTAGATCTCTGGCAGCGGTTGGGAACATTCGCATTTAGCTCTCTTCAGACGTCCATTTTAGTTGTGCCGAATGGCAATCCAAAATCTCTGCCTACCCCTTTACCACAGGCGTGTGTGACAACTGAATTGTGTAACATGAAAGTAACACCTATGCGTACCAGTTTTGATGGAACCTGCTGCTAATAAAGGTCGACTCGACGATTTGTTAATTTTTAATGCAGACTAACAATATTTTTTAAAAACTTGAAACTGCAAATCTTGGTCTTGATAATTATTCTGTCTGTCGAGGAGTTGAGCGTAAGACTTCATGTTTAGAATCCGTTGCACAGTACAATGAGCATCTTCAAATTGTTCGAATTGAACAACAAGGCGACAAATTAACTGTCACCATTCTAAAAAATATTATGATACGGCGGATTATAGTAAACAAGGCACGTATATAAATGTGCCACAGCTGGGCAAAGGTTTCCTCTTATTTAATGAAGAGTTTTTTTGCATCATATGCGTCTATTCACATGACGTTGGTATATTTTTATAATTAATAACGAAACATGCTTCTTTCCCGCGATGTTTTCCTTTAACGTCGTCCGAAAATTACAATTATTCAGTACTGTTGATACCGAAATTTGACTCGCACCTTGGTTTGAGCTACTAGTTCTTTAGTTAGTAGTGGTTCTTTCGTCACGCTAGGCGACTCTGTTGTACGTTTGCCATGAATAGTCGTGATAGAAATCAACTAAGATCCGACGACGGAGTTCCTAGTAACCTTGCCTTCGTAGCTGGGAAAAGCAAGCTCCCCATCCCGTTAGGTGTAATAATTTTTATGAAACATATGATTATTTAAATATTTTGACTTATATATCTTAATGCCATATAGTTATCAAGACACAGTTAAAGTCTTGGTAGAAATCAACTAAATGAATAAGTTGTATACTTTCAACGTAAGCTGCACTAAACAAGGGAAAATCCTTGAAAACACCAATGGCTACCGACAGATGGCGATATAATCATATTGAAAAATATCATTCATCATCATCATCATTTCAGCCTATCAGAAGTCCACTGCTGAACATAGGCCTCCCCCAAAGATTGCCACGAAGCTCGGTCCTGAGCCACCTGCATCCATCGACTTCCCAAATATAAGCACAACGAATGACGGGTAGCATGGTGTCCGGTGCTCTGATCACCGATCCGCTTGGCGAGCGTGGCGGTTATGGCTCCTTATGGGAGAGGCCCATGTCCAGCAGTGGACTGTTTACAGGCAGTAAAGACTATAACCTGTAAGGTGTAAATGATAACAACTAGGATTGTTGAGAAATGAAACAACCATTGTCAATAATTAATATTTTATTCAAATACTGAGAACAAGTAATCTACCGGCTCACTTGCGGCCGACTAACGACTTTGTGCACCGCCGCGGCCTGTCGCCGAGCGAATATGCGACGCGCTGTGGGGAGTTATGACCGTTGTAAGAATTATATACGGTAAATATATATATAAATATATACGGCGCGATGCGAATGCACAAGAAACTTTGAAACATAGCAATAGTAAATATCACAATCAATTCAGTTTCAAAACGGATTCATTTAAAACTTGTGAGCCGAAACAAGCGATTAAATCAAATGGACATGTAAATAAAACTGAAGTGTCTGTCTGTGATTTCGAAATAACTGCTTTTTTCTTTGTTCATGATCATGTACAGGAACTGTTTTAAATTTTTGTGTTCGTTTGACCGGGCTAATTTTGGAAACGGCTGAGCCGATTTTGATAGGACTTTCACTAGAAGAGCACATTTTAAGGAGTAACTTCAAAAATATATTTTTTTAATATTTCAAAAAATTCAACCAGTCGCGGGTATCAGCTAGTTAAAAAAAATATACAAGTACAAGATGGACCCCTTAAGCCTATATTTCTACTTTACTAGACTGTCTACTGGCTTTCCGTGGTTGCCTTTAAGTAAGGTGGCACATGCCTTTTTTTTTAAAAAACATTTTTTATATAAAAAAAAATTGTTATGTGTTAACCTTGTTGGTAATCCTTAATAAATAAATAAAAAAGAAATATTTCAATTAAATCAACCTGACAGACAACTTAGATTTTTTAACATTTTATAGTTAATTACCAAGAGTAAGTCTGTATGTATTATTAAGGTAACAGAATGATTAGGCTATGCAAAACGGTTACAACTTACAACGAAAACTTCCCACCGCATTTCATATCCGCCCCCAGGTGGACAGGCGCCCCCAGGTGCGCGAGCGCCCGGCAATATTTAAATTGACATCTACGAAGTGACCGCCGCCTAAAATGCGCGCAAATACGACTAATAGGAATCTAGGAGTGCGCGGTCGCGGACCTCGGACCCCGAAAGTCTGCGCTCATCGGACACACAGGAAAGGGTTTCTTCGTCACTTCCGCGCGGAATGATTCGATATGCAAATAACAATTTTTATTTTCAAACTTGCACCATACACCACCCGGTATGCGTTCCATTTTATTGCATTGGCACAGATTCAAAAGAGAACATTAAACGTTTACGAGTAATATAAATTTCTTAATAAAATAATGAACAAAAGCACCAATTTCATTCGCGGAAGATCGCGTAAAAATAAATTATACAAAATTGTGTCGTAAGATTTTAAAGAAATTGTTTTTTTTCTTTCTTTCTAACAATTTATCTAAATACATAGCAACAATCAATACACTATAATTAGCCTTAACACGTAATAAATATATAAAGGTACACACAATATTTGGGTAAATACACATTTGATTCTTAAATACAACATTTAAAGGTAGCGGGGACAGACATGCTGAAAGATTCGTCAATATCATACCAAGAAGCTTGATGACTTATAATTTCGAATATGTGTTGCAAATGTGTGCCTTTCTATAGAAACCTAACCTAAGCAAACAGGAGCACAATGCCAGTTATCATGAATAAGAATAAAACTACCACCGATGTGCGAACTGACGTCGTAATACAGACAAGACAGACGAACAAGTCGAAACCAGACTCGACAATTCGATACAACGCGCAGTGGACTTGGCTATTTTACACGGAAACAATATTCGTATAAATAGGACATGACTCTATATGACTATCAAAATTATCGGTTTGTAGCTTCAAATTGAAGCTGATCACCAAAGGTAACTGGGTGATGGTGATCGTGATCGGATTGTATATAATCCTCATATTATATACAATCCTATCACGATCTAGAGGAAACCGACGGCGCCGAACGTATTGCGATTTTGTATCAAAGCGTTAAAAAAAAAGTTTAATAATTTATGTTGTTGTGCGTTCGTATGAAACAATTTACCTATAAGCGTGTTCAGTGAAGTTGATCCATTATTAAATATACTAAAGCTTTGAAATGCCTCCGTTACTAACGCGCTTTTAAAACTAAGCAAGCTTCCTACCATATAATAATACATCAATCATTTCATTTAACCTACGGCTGACACCTTTATCTTCACCCTAAACTAAGCAATGTTTAACACCAATATTAACGTAACTATACTAAATACATCCAAGCACTGTACATTGTAACTAAATATAATACAAAATTACTGGAAAATAATTTATACTTCCACTCTACTTTCACTAAAATCTATATTTTAAAAAAATAAGTGTTTAAGTGAAGGATTTGATGCATTTCTGCGATCAGTGCAAACGGCTACTAAATAAATATCACATTAAAAAATATAATACTAAAAAAAAGAACATTTCTAATTGACGTTATATTATTACGATACGATGAAAAGACAAAGGAAAAGTTCACCAGTTAAATATAATTATAGACCACGCGTGGTGCTGCCCCTAACGTTAATAATTAATTTTGAACGATTCGTCGAGTTGCCGACGAGCGGAATTAAAAAAAAAGTAATAATTCGACGGGGGCAGAAGGCAGCACGTATCGTTGGCGCAATTTAAAATCGCGGACCACTTTTTCGTTAAGTTTCATAGGTTATCATTTAATTTTACTTTGTTTGCATAATTATGTTAATGAACGGAGTAATCTTTTTTTGTGTTACTTATCTTTGACATCACACGCCACTTATTTAAGAATTAAAAAACAAATGCAAAATGGCGCGAAAGTAAACAGGAACAACCGGCCAGCTTTGTTTTGACGAATTGAATTTTTTATTACTCCAATTCTAAATAACATTTAGCGAATTATTTTTCAAACATGCGGTGCACGGAGTTTTAATTGTTTGAAGTTAAATATTTTAATAAATATCTAACATTTTGAAATGAATAACTTTCCTTATGTGTCTATAGTAAAGTTTTATATTTTAATTTATTGCTTATACATTTTTTCATGATGAGTCGATATATTTACACATTTAAACGTAACTAATTTGGCAGTTGCCTGTATTTATTGCGTATATTTTTAAAGTATCAATTTCCCTCATTTAAATACAGTTTTTTTTTTAATTATTTATGTAATTAGCCGCGTTGAAGAAGAAACAAATAGAAGAGGTTACCTTTTGGGCTTTGTAGATAATCACACAAACTAAGTGGGGATAATGTTTTGCCTTGCATCGTTTTTCGCAGCGAGAATATTTTCCCCCTACGTATTCAGAATGTCTTTACGAAGTCGTGTGAAAGAATACCGGAAATAAGATAGTCGGGAAATACAGAAACAAGAAACTATATTACTTAATGACATTAAACTAAATAAATACACAAGCTCTCGCGTGTGTGCGCCCAATATTGGAGCGGTCAGTGGTTCTAAACATTTATTTTAAACGTTTGAACCAACTTTTCACCAGAGAGTTTATTTGGAACAACGTGACAGGCGGCGAGCCTGTCGCCCACGACATTGTGATTAAAATACCTACTGCGAAAAAAAATTCGTCTTTTAATATTATGCACTCAGGCGTGGAAATCAACTTAAATGTTTCTCCCTGTAATCACTTGTTATTTTATACATTAAAGAAATAGCAATCATTGTACCGTCCTAACATGTAAATATTACAGATATAGAAAAAAAAAGACCTCGCTATTTCAATGTGTCGGGGATTCCGTACACATTTTCTAATGCTTATAATATATAATTAACGCGCGTAACCGACGCCTAGTTAATTCAAATAATTTGGTACGAAACAATAATCGAACTACGATGGAAGATTTGGACGAAACACGGTGAAGTTTTCGTCCTCTCCCGATCTTTGGAAACTTATTTTGGAAAGAAGCGTCTAAAGTTACGTCTGCCGCGACATCGAATGGCCGAGGGGTGCGCGTCACACAGACAGACGGCTGTTTAACATCGCCAACATGTATTATTCTAAAAGTGGGAACGGTATCACTTATACCAGTATAACCATCAGCAGCAACTGACTGTATGTACTATTGAATGTAGCCCTCCGCCGGCGCAGTCGCCCGCTGCCTCGATCCGCGGAGCACTTGCACATCGCAGACTGTTACGGATCAAAGTTCGAACTCATTCACAGGTCCATCGTTGGCCGATGGATTCACAGTTCGGTTTTTTGTGCGTCCGCTTCGGCTTGCGCCTTCTCTAGCGACGGCTTGATGGTCTCCAGCAGTTTTCTCAGCGCTTGTTCCGTCTGTAACGACAAATTATTTATCTCATAGTAACCTTTTTTTAGGTACTGTTTCAGTTTTTATGTGTGTGTGTGTTGGGTTTGTGTGCGTGTGGCGCACCTCCGCGAGGTGCGCGACGGTGCGGTCGAGTGCGTCCCGCCAGCCGAGCAGCTCGGAGCGCTGCCGCAGCGTGTGCTGCTCCAGCAGCCGCGACCACTCCTGCATCTGCGACCCGCTCACCGAGCTCATCCTGCAACGCGTAATATGTCCTCCATTAAAATTAAGGTTTGTTGTTAACGCTGTATCCTCCTATACATCCTCCGCGGCAACAGCGGCACGTACCTGGAGTGCAAGTGCTCGGCGTCCATGTGGCCGCTCTGCAGCGTGGCCAGGCGCCAGTAGAGCAGCGCGTTGAGCAGCAGCAGCGCCAGCAGCAGCAGCGACAGCCAGCGCGGCGTGCGGCTCGCGGCCGCGGCCGGCACGCTGCGCGGCGCCGCGCCGCTGCCCGCTGGCTCCGGGCACGTCACAGCTGCGATTACACGTCGCCTTTTAACTATGTGATTCGATCAAAACTTGTGATAAAAGAATCCACCGATATACCATGTCGAGGCTCAGTCTTCCTTCCGAGAAGCAGTGACGAAGACCGGGGAAAATGATTGACAGTGAGTAATACCATAACAGATGTCGGCTATACCACAATAACATGCATGGAACTAAAGATATTCAATAGGGTTTAGTTTAGTTGACAGTTTTTTTTACAGACTTGATTTAAAATGTTGCAATATACACCTCCTTTAATTTGAATTATTTAAACCTGTAAATAGGCAGGTGGCGCTACAAAAAAAAAAAAACCTACAAACTCTAAAACAATTTTGTAGTGAAATGCCGAGGCAGTGTTAGGTTAACATAAAGAGAGGACTGTCAAAAGTACTTGACGTCGAAGTCCCAAAATTTCTACATCAATGACATTATGTATATATGAAGGTATGTATACGATTTTATGTATTTCAAAAGATTTTATTTATGTTTATAGTAGTAGTGTACTTCTTTTTGCGGCTACCATAAAACATCACTACACCATAGGTTGACTGGTAGAGAATGCCTGTAGGCATTAAGTCCGCCTTTTGTATTCTTCTATATAAAGGAATGCAATAGAGTTTAAATAAATTATGCCACTACATACAAAATACATATTATAATAAAATGTAAATATACTATGATAAAAAATATCTTGAATGTGTATATAAAATACGAAAAAACTGTTTCTTCGACCTATTGTTTAATGTTGTAAATTACATTGTATTATGATTATGTATCTATTATTTTTTAATTCAAACTTAGGGTTACAATGAAAAAATATTCTGACAAAAAACATCAAGTCACGTCACGTCACGTCAGCAAACGGTATTTAGTAAGTCTTGAGTATGTACGAATTATTTATTAATTAAAATTTTAGTATAAACTACAATGAGTGAAATGTCCAAAGAGAAGTGTTGTGCCCAAATGGGAACATATCATCAGAGGATGAAATGAATTAGTAGCAATGTACCAAGGTGGCGACGTCGTCTCCTGGCGTGCCTGGCGGGCGCGGGGGCGGAGGCAGCCAGCCTGGTCTCTAAAAGCCTCGCGTACTCCTCTAGTCCCGACATTGTGTTATTCTCAAGTAACGCTGTGAAGACAATAAATAGTTTAAATATTATACTAAAATTTATTTAAAAAGATTAAAAAACGTTACTATTATTTATTTTGTTACATTTGTTTAAAAAAAATTATATTTTTTTATTGAAGACTGTTTTAATGCTACTTTGAACAATGTCTTTACATGAGATATTACTTAAATTTTGGCAATAACATTAAACATCCAAATACCGACCTCTCGTGCACGTGGCAGCCTGCTAACAAACGAACGAGGCTCCGGTCAACTGAATGAGAAGAATTCACCGAACTCAAATCCCACAAACTGGTGATGCGGCGTAGCATCGCCACGGCGCGGGTATCGGCGCCGCGCTCGCCGACCCGTGAGCTGGGCGTGGTGAGGAATGAGAGTGGCCCTCCTGGTTAGCTCACACACCGAACGAAACGCAGAAGCACGAGCCAGAACGTGCAAGAACAACTTCAATCCGGTATCCTGTGAGGACGCGGTCGCGCCCCGGTCGAGCCGGCCCATTCGTGTAGCAGCAAAACCGGCGCTCGGCTCTGCCACGTATCAGAACTGGGCAAGTGTAGTAGTAGTAGTGTATTATAATTTGTTTGTGCCTTCGTATTGACAAATTATTTATATATGTATATATATATATATATATATGCATCCCATATTTTCATTTTAATTGTTTCTTACGATAACGATAGATAAGAAGATGAACTGGCTGTCTCAAGGTGTAGGTGCTATCTATATTAATCTCATGCTAAGAATCAAATAATGGTGAGCAACAAATTTAAGTAAATGAAATGTTCAAGACGCGGTTTTTAGTCCAAGTGGTCCAAATATAATGGGTTACATACAAAATAAAAGCGAAATGCTGTCCGCGTTGACGTATACGATACTTATATAAATACTTTAGTTTGTGAACCAACCGAGAAAATACTATTAAGTCAGTTTTAATTTCAAGCCAATAGCAACCATACCTACTTAGTAATAAAATACAATTTAAAAAATTTATTTACTACTTTTGAAATATCTATCACACACAGAAATGAAAAGACGTTATTGTTACAAAATTTATTGCAAAATCAATCTTACGCTGTAGCAATTAAAATTGAAAAAGTCAGTGCTCACGGGGAAAGATAGTTGTTGTATGCCGGGATACATTTTGAGCACGAACGTGTTGTCTAGTTGTATTTTATATCGTTGGAGATAGAGAACTGTTCGGTACAGTCTTAGAATAATAACTAGTCCAGAAACAGAGAACTCTCACTTTAGCTGTGAGCGAGTAAGACCAAGCTATGTTGGCTCAGTTCACCAGACGACGCTTCCACTTGATTCTACAGCAAAAACTTTTTGGTATTCAGATTAAAAATGTCGAATGGACGAGGCAAGGAAGATAAGTTCCACTTGAAGCGTTAGTGTTGTAATTGTGTGCGTGTCGGAGAGAGTTGATACACATTGCCTCACATTGCCTCACATTAGTTAGAGAAATTGATATGAAGGTATGAGTCTAAGCGTTATACAACCCCTGAGGGAGCAATACGGGCCTATTTGTTTGTTTTCTGTATGAGTGGTATTTTGTTTTAATTATTTGTTGGTTGTATTTCATATTTCGATTGCACTTCTATCTACGTATATTGTGTGTGGATAAACAAATAAATGTAAATAACAAGTTATTGGACGGTACTTATTCTTTACGCTTTATGTTCCTGTATCTGTATGGGTATATATTGTGTATTTATTTAGATTTATCAGTATATTTAAGAGTATATATATATGTTTGTGTATATATCAATGTATATTTATTTTATTAGAGCCTTAACCCTTGCTCACTGGTCATTATTTCCTCTGCAACATGGTCGCCTGGTAGAGATCGCTTCTAAGCGACAAGGCCGCCAATTGTACCTTTGTGTATTTTATGTTTCTTTTTATTTATTTTTTTTCCTATTTTTGCTAACTGGTGTACAATAAAGTGTATTTCATTCATTCATACTCTTGACCATCGGCCACATGGTCTTCTTGTGGCGCACGTAGCCGTGCAGCTGGAGCAGCGCGGCGGCGTCGGTCCGCCGCTGCAGGCAGTAGTGCACCTCCACGCTGAAGTAGTCCGCGTACGGGATGCCCGCGTTCTCGCTCGTCGCGTCTATCGAGTACAGCGCCCCGGGCTTCGAGCACTTGTTCATCACCTGGGCACGCGTTAAGGCTGTTGTTGATTTTTGGGCGTGGTCGCGATCAGTCCACGTGCTTTGGGTTCGAATCTCCAGGTCTCCCCTCCCCCCCTCTCAACTGGTGATCGTGACAGCGATCGACGTCAATCTGAAGTTACGACGGATCCGACAATTTGTTAGAATCCGTCATAGAAAACTTGTCTAACCTTAACAACCTGTGAACAGTCAAACACTGCAAGACGTGAGCCTCTCTCATGAGGCATTATAGGCTACAGTTAATCGCCATGCTCGGCAAGCGGATCGTCGATCGCACCTTAGAGGCTGCAGCCCGTCATGTTTTGAAGGAATAACCCCGCCATCTGTCGGAAGCTATTGCGATTTTTCCCAGCTGGACGATATTTGAGCTATATTGTGACTGTCTTTGACACAACACCTGGACGTTTGATTGTCCCTAGTCCTAGTAGGATATCAGACCGTATCAACTTCTACAATCATTATCAGACCGTTTAAATCCACTAAAGAGCTTAGGTGTCTCCCAAAAAAAAAAGAACGCCGGCAAAATGAGCATGAACTCCTAGAGAGGTTTGCCCAAACTGAGGCAAGCGAGTCGGCCAGCGCAACGCCGGCACACTCGCACTGGCTGTGCCGCTTCCTGGCGTAGGTCTGCGGGCTTTGGGTTCAGCATGGATGGACGAGAACTCGGGACTCGTTTGGTAGCTGGCACAGTGCACGTGCATGTGAAGTTGTCATTTGGAGGACAAGTCGGTATAGTATTTGTAGTAATTCGGTATGGGGAATACACGATTACTTTTAACGCTAATGCTTTTCTGTTGTACTACTGAGACCTTTGACATGAATCATGTACCGACAGATCTGTGCATGTTCATTAGTCCGTACGCAGTCCGGTGCCAGATGAAGGTACAAAGGTTTCTTTCTTAAGTCAAGGAGGATTCACGATCGTCACGCTTGACGGACAGATACCAGACACCCAGCACCTCGTATGCCGACTGGATTCATAATCATCATAAGATTGTAAAGGTCGCCTTTGGAGCACGAAAGCGCCAAACATGGAAGGTTTGTAACACCAGGGCGCAAGAGGTACGGCCTCTGAATCAATAGCCCGTGGAACTTGGGTTCGACATAGTCTGATGGGTTCAGTCGGTCGCCAGAACCTAGTCCTTTAGTCAGCTGGTTGCATCACGTGCAGCTGCGGTCGACGACATATGGAGACAACCTGGCATATTTCCTCTAAAACACTGCTTTGGTGTTACTGATTGACAACTGTTGTAAGGATGAATTGATTTTTTTAGGCGATACTATTTTCCAGGTACTTCTCCTAAGCCGCAGTTTCTTATTGATATTTTTGTACGATGGTAATCCGTGAAATTTCTCTCTCTCTCTATAAAGACGTGGCCTCTGCCCAGTTGTGGACATTTACGGGCTGACACTTTGCTTAATGTTTGAAAAAATACTTAAAAAAAAAGATGTCTCACCTGCGTCTCGGTGACGCGGACCTTCTTCGGGCCGACGAGGCCCGAGGACAGCGCCAGCGTGTAGCTCACCCGGCGCGCCTTGCGGGTGCCTTGCGTCTGCCACGGCTCCTGTTCCTCTCCACGTATCAATATGCTTTCTCTTTCAACAGACGGCCTAGCCATTAACGAGCATATTCACACACCTACACTAGGATCTGACAAACTGTTGTGACGGGGTAATTAAAACTCCCGAATTTGCCACGTGCACGGCGATTAAAGGAAACGCCGTGAGGAAACCTCCAAGTCTGACATGTAATATAAAGTATTTCGTGGACATGCCAAGTACGCCAACCATCACTAGACCTTTCCGGCTGCAGCTCCGGCGGCGGCCGCGGGACACACCTAACTGTGAGGTTACCTGTGTGTAATCCGTGGTCTCCCGGGCAGTGAGCAGCTCCAAGTTGAACTTGGAGTTGGTGAACATCATGGTGAACAGCTGATCGACGTTGAAGGGGAACTCCTGGCTCAGGAACAGCCTGCCCTCGTGCGGCGACGTGCACTTCTCCACATCGCCGCAACTAAAGAAAACGTGATTGGTGTAACTAACGGTTCAACTTTAAAACGTGATAGAAAATACTTGATAAATATATAAAAAGTTTTTTACGGCACTATAATATTTCCTGCCCAGTTGACAACTGCCGATAGTGTTCGGGAATTGTCGCGGAGGTTTGGTTGTATTGTGGATTGAGTCTCTCCCGGCGAGACTTATGTTCAGCGGCGGAATCGTATAGACCAGAGAACTCACACCTTTGACTCAGGAACTACCAGAACTGTTCTGTCATTTCATGAGTGCGTTTATCTTCCGGGAATGGGAAGGGGAAGAATAACACCAAATCTCACCTTTTACTACCACTCCCTCTTACCGATCCCTTCCGCCAACCAGCAGTGCTACCACCTCCGACCAGTACCTAACCTAACCAGACGGCTCCAGACCAGAAAAGGGTAGGCCCCTTTTCTGGGCGTTGTGAACATTTATTTTAACCTGATAATCTCATACAGGGTGCGCTCAGTATTCATAACCTTGATGCAACCTGATTCGATCCGGTTTGAGTAACCTTATTCGATTGAAATTTTTGGCTGTCCATAGGCTGCAGTAGCCTTTTTGTACGTTTGTTTGTGGTAGAGCCAAACGGCGGCTTTTGGTGCTGCTGGAATAGGCCGGCTCGACCGGGGTAGTGCCACGATCTCGCAGAATACCGACGTGAAGTAGAGGCATCTTGTGCTTCTGCGTTCCGTTCGGCGAGGGAGGTAACCAGAAGCCCACTCCTGCCTAAAACTTGACAAACACACAACGATACGACGGTAGTCACTTGCCATCAGGCGAGCCGCTTGCTCGTTTGCCCCCCTTACCATAAAAAAAACTTGCCAGCAGAGGGAGACAGCTAGCTCGTTTGTCACTCAATCAAAAGGAAGGAAGCCCCGAGCAAGCAGTCTGTACGAGATTATGAGAGTGTAGAAAGTGCGAGGGTGCCGGCAGCACCGCGCTCATGGATACTTCTTGTTGGGGCTTATGTCCAACAGTGGACTGGCACAAGCGGATGTAGCAGCCGGTGTAGTTACCCGTGGTGCTTGTCGGGCTCGCTGTCGCTGGTGTCGGACATGTCGGTGGGCAGCGTGTCGCCGGCCTCCTCCGCCGACCCGTTGATCACTGAAACATCCACACAATACTTGTAAATTACAATTCTTTAGTCTTCATCGAAGTTCTGTCTGTCTGTCTGTTTTTTTTACAATCTACCGCCGTTTCTTCACGAGGTGCCGTTCTTTTGGCTGCGTAGAAATTTCAATACCATAGTTAGTATTTAAATGTTTATTTAAATGAATTTTGAGATTTTATTATGATTTAAAGGTATAGTTCCATGGGCAACTAACTACAAGTAAGCATGCGACAGGAACATAGTGATCCACAATACTAGAATACCACAAACTCGAGCAGACTGGCTTCTCGAGAGCATCTTTTTTTTCATGGGAAAGGGGGCAAACGAGCAAGCGGCTCAACTGATTAGTGATTAGAGTCGCCCACGTACATCTGCAACACCAGAGGAGCTGCAGGAGCGTTCCCGGCCTAAGTATATTTAGGGATGGGAGAGAGGATGAAGTGGGAGATGGCGAAGGGGAGCGGGTAACCGGTTACCTCACTCGCTCACACGGAACGAAACGCAAAAGCACAAGATACTTCACGTCGGTATTCTGCGAGGCCGTGGTACCAACCCGGTCGAGCCGGCCCATTCGAGCAGCAGCAAAAGCTGCCGCTTGGCTCTACCGCGCTTAGGAACAGGCACACAGGTACTGCAAACTTCTTTTTTTTCCGTTTTATCTAATGTAGTCGAAATTTACCTTGCAGTTAAATTAATCACTCATATCGGCTTAAAATAACAGACGAACTTCAACTGAATTTTTTAATATTATGTAGATTCTGCCTTTAGTAAAAACTAGCATCCGCCCGCGGCCTCGTCTGCGGAGACAAACTATCCTCGTCCTCACCTAGGCTCCAATGTATCTCCATAGCAAATTTCATCAAAATCGGTCCAGCCGGTTATGCGCGATCGAATGACACACAACATCTCAACAAAGCGACTCTCGAATTAATTTTATTAATATACTAAGAAGGATTCATACACATACGTAGTAATCAACAACTACCACAAGGCTTTCCTTCATCCGACTTATTAACCTTATCTGAACTGTATCGTTAAGATAAAGATATTGCACGAAGTCTCAATGGAGACTTTGTAAGAACAGTGGTGTTAGTGTTGTAATCATTTCTTCTGAATACAATTTTTAACTACCTGATGAGTCAGGAGTTGTGCCAGTGCGATGAGTTGTGGGTGAAATACGAATCGCAGTTTAACACAATGATCAAATATGACAACATACGAATTAATGTTTTAATTTCGCGGATTACACTATATTATCGCGGCATACTTTCATTTACCTATGGGGACCATGCCTTTAATTTTAAAATTACTTACGAAACGTTGGTAGATTGTAAAAAAATAATAAGAACGATATTATCTTTCTTACGTTGAAGAATAAAGAAATTCTCATTAAATTCAAAGACCATAGAAGCAAATTTATTCATTCACCACATGCTCGGCGGTGAACGAAAGTACCGCAGCGTGAGGAAACCGGCACTTCCGAGGACATGTGAAGTCCGCCAACCCGCACTGGGTGGATCCAGTACCTGCTTCACTCTCAACTGACGAGACGAGACCTTTGTCCAGCAGCAGAACGTTCACGAGCTAATCTAACGACTAAACGACTAAATCTACGACTATAAAAGCGAATTAATGAGTAAACGTTCTCACTTCTGGTTGTTACCGGCGAGCCCCGGCTGTGGTTGTGATCGACCACAAGGGACTTCATTGTCACCATGACTGAGGTATATAATGGTTTCAGGTATTGGTGTTGATTGATTCATTTGTAATTAACACCTGTATAATTCTTGAAAAAAAATTGACATTAGCGTATCGGCGTTTACACCGGTGGGTGTCACAAGCGGCGACTAAGGGAAAAGATTTGAATCACGGCAATGATCCTACCTTCCTTCCTCCCATCACCTCCCCAAATATCCTTAAAAGGCCGGCAACCCACCTGCAGCTCAGCGTCGGTAATCACCTACCATCATGCTCGCATGCTCGATAGCGCAATTCCCATTAAAACCAACATAGGAATTCTAGAAGCTAGAAAAACTTTTTACAATTGACACCAATTAACATATATTAGTTGTTTGCCAATGTCCGACAGTGGGCTTTAACAGGCAGCTAAAGAAGGAGAAGAAGCGCAAGCTACTTCAATTCACAACAAGAGAAATTTCTGACAAAGATTCCTTCACCGCTAAGGGTGTGGTGAAGGCTGTTAGGAGTAAAGTGTTCATCTCACCCCTGAGCGGCGAGATGTCACGAGCGCGCAGCCCCGCTCCCCCCGCCGCCCCCGCTTCCATCGACGAGTCCGCCAGCTCCTGCTCACACAACACCTGCATATAGCTCCAAGGGTGAGTAGCGCCGCACAACAAAGCATAAAAAAGGAAGAGTATCCTGCGATGCTCAGATGTAACCAGATTACAGCAACGCGCAGACATCACATCAATCCTCGATAGTGAAATGATTCGTGGGCGCATCTGACAGGTCAAAACAACTATGAAACTCCTGGTCGCCCGATTGATTATTAATAATACGATACGCGACAGTGTTATCCTGTCCGTCTGTCAAGTTCTGAGGAAGCTTGACGCTCCCCCGTTCGAGCCGGCTCATGCTGCAGCCTAGATCCAGCAGGATTGTTGCGTAGTCAAGTGAAGACAGTTAAAAAGAATGAAGGAACTATTGATGTCTCTCATTTTTGAGGTTTTGTTGCCGAGCCAAGTTGCATGTTGGCGGTGGACTTCGCACATTCTCGAAAACGAATTTCTATTGTTTCTCAGATAGGAAAGTTTATTGGTTCCTTATGTTTTCCAACAACCTAAAATTAAAAACTCCGTAAAAAAACTTGTTTGAATGAACGAACATGATTTATTCATTTACAGAACACAAAGGTATATAGTTACAAAGCAAAACAATAAAAGGGAAAATGCCTCTGTCGACTTTGAACTTTGTGACCCGCATCGTGTCAAATGAAACGGTACCGATACGGCATAGTGTCGCGGGGTCACCGGTAACGCAGGTTTTCGGTCAGCACAGACCGCCACTACGCAAGATATGTTGGCTGCGAACTCCCTGCACTTACATGATCTACATTCTTTATACAGGCATAACGACGCGACTCCACGTCTCTAAATCCGTTCCATAAATAAAAAAAAAAAATTACACACTACAAAACACTATTAGGTACAACCAAGCTACACTACAAAAATCTATCGTTAGGGATTTCTCTTTACGCTGTTTGTGTAGTTTCAATTCAAATAGCAGTATTCACCTAAATACAAGAATTCACAGTATCTTTAAATAGTTTAAAAATCAAATCGCAATCCGCGTTTGTCAGCGCATTGTCTTCCAAACTTCCGAGTGGATTCCAATACGGTTTTCACCGAGCCTGTTTAACATTTCAAGAGCTAGGTTTATATGCATAAAACATCCACATTTAGTTCACATTTTGGCTCGGGGAAAAAGTTTATTCGTATTCTATAAGTAAAAAGTTACAGTAAAATCTTTTTGGTTGTAAATTTTGTAACCGGCTGGTTTTGATAGCAATAAAAAGATGATATATTAAAAACGGAACAATGAAAAGTAAAAACGGTTTCCCGCCATTTTTCTATTGTTTTTCTGTCCGTCAAAATGTGTGAATCTAACGAAGAAATTCGGGACGTTTTGAAGTTTTATTACAAATAAGTTAAAAATGCGACACGAGCCGCGATACAAAATATCAAAGTGCGTTTATTACAAAACACTGTTTAATTATTTCGGTATCAAGTGAATTCAATGACGCGGACAATCAACACCCGGAACAATCTTTAGACTGGAATATTAAATTAACCCAAGTGCCGTGTATATTTGCACGGTGTGCTGTCACTGTGCCATAAGCCGGCCGCCTTTAGTTTTACGGTAGTCCTGTCTATGGAAAACTTTGAGATTCACTGTTTATTTTTTAATGAGAAATGGCGGCTAAATTGATGGAAGTGATTATCGTCGCTCGGGTACATCTGCAACACCGGAGGTACTGCTGATGCGTTGCCGGCCCTTTCAGGGTATTTGGGAGACGGGTGAGCGAGGAAGAGGAGGGGGTATTGGGAAGGGGATTGGGCCTCAGGTTACCTCAGTCACCGAACGAAACGCACAAGCACAAGACGCCTCTACTTCACGCCGGTATTCTGCGAGCCCGGTCGAGCCGGCCCGTTCGTGCAGAAACAAAAGCCGCCGCTGGCTCTACCGCGAAATAAAATTAACTTTTTGATAATTTCGACACATACCTTTGGGTACACAAGTAACACTCGGCAAGTGAGGATTACAATTGTATATGTATGTTTTCGGCACAAAGATAAAGAGCAACCGGTTTGACTGTGCGTTTGAATTCACGTGAAATGGTTAACGTTTCATTTGTCGATCGGACACAGCAGGTTATTATGGAAATAAAGCGACACAGCTCTAACGATTGTACGTTAATTATCACTCTGCTAATTATTTAACTTTAGGGCGCGGTTGCCCTTTATGGGTTTAACATCTAACTGTATAATGGACTACTAAGGACGCGAGTTAACGGACATATTTCGGACGGACGGACGGCCTCGAAATATTTCCTTTTTACTATTTCTCGGCACGTGGTAAATTCAGCACTTAATATTGCTATTAACAAAGTCAGTGGCGCCGGCACCGGGGGTCTGACCCAGGTCGATCGAGCTCTATGAAACTAAAGCGAGGGTCTCTGACCACACACATCATATAACTCATATATACAGGATTTTAATTGCAAATTCCCCATCACCCAACCATAACACTCCGAACAACCGCGGTCTCCTGAGACCCACGCCCCCCCCCCCCACCACTTCCCGCTTGCCCACACAAACACACGAACGAATTTAACTTTCCAACTAAGGATTTAAGTTCTCACATTTCTCTTCGCTTTCTTCCCCGTACGCATCGCTACGTGCGCGCACAGTGGTGCGCGCGGCAGGCGACTGCTTATCGACTCGATAGCGCGACAGTTTATCGATAAGGTATTCATTGATAAGGTATACGGCACCGTGTCGATACTTAATCTTACGCGCGTTGTGGTGATTTTTTATTTTTTTACTTATTTTCACTTATTATATTAACCTTGCCATCCGCTTGCAGTGCACCCCGCTAGGTGATAGATAGTGATCTGACGAACGACAGACGAAAAAGAAACGCGGTAGAACCAAGCGGCTTCTTTTGCTTCTGCTAGTATGGTCGCAGAATACCGGCGTGAATTAGAGTCATCTTGTGCCTCTGCGTTTCCCACCAAGGCCCACTCACCCAATCCCACTCCCTCGCCCTCTCGCCCGGAAATACTTAAAGTGGCTTTACATTTTCATGCAGCCGGTTCTTACACCGATACCAGGTGTAAGAACCTGCTATTCCCTTTCTTCTCCCGGGGATCGGGAAAAGTGCCTTGAAAATCCAACGGCTACCGACAGGTGGCGGGATAAGCATCTCGAAAATTACTAGACCAAAATTACTAGACGAAACGGGCCATTTAAATTTAAGCCGGTGCTAGTATTTGTTTTTTTTTAATGTTTTTAAACTTTTTTACGTAGCAGGAATCGAACCCTTTAAAATGACCACCACATTAAAATATTCCTAGCATAGTATAATTGGAGTATAGTATATTCGATCGCAGAGGCTTCAGTAACAGCTGGAGCGTAAGGTGCCGGCCCGACCGGGGCACCAGCTCGCTCTCGCAGACCAGCAGCGTCAAGCAGCGGCTGCGTCTAGTGGTTAATGACATGACCCGCTGCCACAGCACTGGCAGCGAAGCGTCTATGCCTATCTTAACTTGACATCGAGGATGGATGCGGTGTCTATGGATTGCAGTGCTCACTTATTTCTATATTGTACTTAAAGATAACTATAGATAAGTTAGATAAATACATTGAAAACGTCACGGGCGAAAAATAATATACTTATAAATATTTTTTTTAAACAACTAATGTTTTTTTACCACGTTTCTATTATTAATGATTAGTTGTCATCCAGCTCGGAGCTATGTTTAAAGTTTCAAGTCTCTAGTTCATCGGGAAGATTATTTTAAATCCAATGTCCAAATAATCCAAATAATTAATACAAACGTAGTAAAAACTAAAGAAACAAATTTTTTACCAAGAAAGAGAGTTAGTGAAAAAGGGGTACTCAAAAAAGACGCAGTTTCAGATGCCACCTTGTGTCTAGCTCAGAAAATATGACTAGCTTCGCCTAGTGGGAAGAACGAAGGGTCTAGAACAGCCGTGGCGTGGACCACGAGCACTGCTTGTTAGCGTGCTGGTTGTGAAACGATCACCGAATAGCGAAGCAAGCTTCGAACGTATCGCGCAGTGAGCACGGTGCCCCATCTCATGCCAACGGAAGCGAGTGAAAGCTCAGCGCTCAGGGTACGTGGCTTAATCGACAACAAAACTACGTACGAAGTCTGCAGTCTTTGATCATATCCTTGTTCGCCCCAACCATTACATCAGCTTTGATAAGACCACAAATCCTCGCAAAAGAACACCGATTCCTACCTAGGATGATTCGGGAGGGCATTGAAATAAAAAAAAACATCCTAATTTCAATAGAGAAGATGGCCGGGTGCTACCACCGGCTTGGGATCCAGTTATAAACAAGATTAAATCTAAAACCAAGCATACCACTTGCACGACCTCAAGATACTGTGAGCACATTCTGCGTAGATCGGACCGAATTGAATAGATAAAAGCTGAAGGCAGCCCGAGTTAACTATGACATCTGGACGTCTAACACCTCGGTGCCCCCCGTGGCCAAGGCTGCTGTAAATCGGCAGCGGCAAACGAAACGACGAGAATATAAAAACAAAATTAAACGCGATAAAATCCGTAAAATAGTTTCGTTTAAAACACGAATTATGTCGCATATCCTTGTCTCTGACATTGCATCTCCTCGCTGACTCTTCCTCCGAACTCATCGCATAAGCGGACACGGTCAGGTAGAGACGTGTGCGTCTGCGCTTGCGCGTCCAGCTACGGCGCTATAACTACCGATAGTATCCGGAACAGGAAGGCAGTTGAAACAAGAGAGCTGTGGCAGTGAGTAGTGTGAGAAGTTGTAGTGTTGTAGAGGATTGTATAGGGTACCTCGTGCGGCGCGGGCGAGTCGTCGGTGGCGTCGGGGGCGTCGCGCGCGTCCCGCGGGTAGCCCTCGTCCTCGGAGTTGAAGCCCAGCTCCTCGCCGTAGCACGAGTGCACCTGCAGGACCTTCATTGTTATACTCTGTTTTATAGGATTAGGTTAACCGTCGCGCCAACGATGCAAATGATGGTGTGCTGAGCGGAAGGAAGTTCCGGGTGTCTCGTCACTCTAATGGACGACGATGGAACACCCCGCGGCCCGTAATCATAGCGGCACTCTTTAACCTTTCGGACCGGAACACAGCTCTGGTCGTAGCGTTGCTTGGCGGCAGAATTAGGCCAGAGGGTGGTCTACACGCTACACACTCAGACCGGCTCCTAGACAGAAAAGGAGTTCTCTATGTTTTTTTTTATTCCCTTTTTTGTATTATTTATCTTAGAATATTTTTATGTTGCCTGTGCGACTATTGGTTGCTATTCATTTTAGATTATTCGGAATGTTTCGAATACGTTAAAAAATATATTTAACAAGAGACTACCTAAGGAGTTTATTTCGTATGTTTCTTCTCCGTCAGTGGAACCCACGTGATAACAGAGCCATCTATATGTTAATAAAAAAATCTATTGAATTTAGTGATTTATCAACAAGCCACCGCACAGCCGCCATGTTTATTTTTCAGTGACCGCTGTTTTTATACTCGACTACAATGACATGTACTATGTTGTACGTTTAAAAAAAAAAGAGTGAAAAAAAAAAAACGAAACGTGAAAAACACAAAGGTAGAATTGGCCACACTTTCCAAAGGATATAATTATCTGAGATTAAAAATGAATGTAAAAAAAATATTCGTATGTATTTTCTTATTTATTTATTTAAACTCTATTGCATTACTTTATATAGAAGAATGCATAAAGCGGACTTCATGCCTATAGGCATTCTCTAACAGTCAACCTATGCTGTGGTGAAATTTTATGGTAGCCGCAAACAGAAGATAAAGAACCAATTACTAAACTACACATATTTTGTACATATGTATATTGCATAATAAAACGAATGAAATACATAAAATCATATATATAATTACATAGATACATACATACTTTCATATATACAAACATACCTTCATATATACATATTAATATACTAATGTATATCATAACTAAGTATATATATTTAATACACGTATAAACATGTGTGTATGTATGTTGTACAGATACATGTATACAATAAATACATATATAATATACACATACATATAAAGAACACAAAGGAATTAACAATAAGTAAAATAAAAGTTAGAAGACGCAAGGAAAAGTATAAAGTGTTCTTTAAATAAACGACAAGTGTTAAAGAAGAGGTAATAAGAGATAAAGGCATAACTGTTTAGGGAGGAAACAAGTGCGTTTCGACGAGCGTTTTAAAGAATACTAGGAATTGCGCACAACACAATCCGATCCGGTGGTGAGTGAAGATGAAGCTCGAGATCGTAGCACACTAGCTCAGCGAGAGCCTGTTCATCGGGTGGTAAAAGTCCTTTTCTGGTTATGTACCGTACGCGTCACCTACTGCTGTCGCTGAACAGCAGTGTAACCAATATCGTGTACCGGTACGGTTGGAAGGGTGTAGAGTGCCGGCATTATCAAAGGCTGCTGTGAGAACCCATCTGCAATCTTCTGCGATTAAAGCCCTTTGCCGCTGTCCACTTTGCTGTTTGTTCGTTCGTCACTCTTCAGTCACATAGAGTTCACACTTCTCGTGAGCAGTTGGCGGACGGAGTTCACAAATCTCGAGATGGACAGAAACGCGACAGCATTTGAATTTAAAATACCAACGAAGCATGTTGTCAAAAGTGGTATAAACAATCTACTACAAATTATTTGAAGACGTGTACGGCACTCTGGCGGAGAAAAAGAACACGTAAAATCATTAAAATATAATTACTATAAATATCGTAAAAAAAAAAATCATCAAGTTATAAAATTGAAACAATATATAGCATTGCATAATTCAGGTCAATAAGTGCCAACAAACTGTGTTGTAGATTGTTGAAATTATTATTAAATATACCTGTACAGTAATTACGCTGCACCTATAATTATTAATTACCTATATGTAATAAATAAAAATCCTACTTAAAACAAATACATTACCTTAGTTTCGAATATGTCATTGGTACTGGCCTTATATGTAAGGTTCGAACTCGAGTCTCCTGAATCGGAGACAATAAATACCCTCTTAACCACGTGGTTATAAATATTTTCATGTCACATGTACGAGTATCATGCTTATACCGGATACTGTGATACTATTATATGAATAAAGCAAAATTCGCTGACTACGTATATACGTATCGAAGTTATTTTTTATATAAGAACGAGCTGTTTGGTAATTTTTTTTGTTATCTGTAATATGAAACGGTGAATGGTAAAAAAAAAAAAAAACATTACCAATAGATCGTACCTTCCGCAACAGTACCGCAGCTAACCTAACCACTGTGACTGAACAACAAAATGCGATCCTATCACGTCGACCTTGACGCGTCAGCGCGTCCCCTGTCCGGCGTTCGGGGACGCGCGGCGCGGAGCTACGAAGCGAGGCGCAGCGCCGCGCGGCTCGGCCGCCGCGACCTCGCCCCCGGCTCGCTATACGCGCGGGACGTGTGACGCGGCTCGAGCGTGGCGATTGCTACGGACGTTCATCAGGGAAACGTCACGGCGCTGCTTCGCGTCGCCCGCCGCACACCCCGACCCCGCGGGTGGTAAGCGCCAACAAACACTCCCCGATAACAAACGCAACGGGATGACGTAACGACAGCAACAGACCGACCCGAAAAAACGAATCTCCCTCCATTGGAATCTTTATAAAATTTCCTAGTGGAGTCTGTCTCGGAAAGTGTAGTCGCTCACAGAGATTAGTAAAAAACCACACTTCAAAATGTAATAAATATACTTTAGAAAATTAACTAAATAACTTCATCATTATTTCAGCCTATCGCAAGTCCACAGCTGAACATAGGCCTCCCCCAAAGATTGCCACAAAGCTCGGTACTGAGCCACCTGCATCCATCGACTTCCCGCAACACTGCGCAGGAGGTCCCACACTGCGTTCGCCTCTACATGGCTGCCACTCGAGAATCTTTTTTCCCCCGACGGTTGACAGTTCTCCGAGCTATGTGGCCGGCCCATCGCCACTTCAGTTACCTAAACTATTACAACTATTACTTTATTTTACTTGTACTTTTCCAAAAGAAATATATCCACTGTACCGCGCCACAGCTCACGAAAAAGGAAAAGGTTGACTTCCGCATAAAAATACAAGGCGATGTGTAATGAATACATGTACTATATTATTGTTGTCCTACCATTTCAAAAAAAAAAAAAAATCTATTATCTATTATTGTGAATCGTGAAAGGTTAAATGTTGTCAAAGTTTTATTCTCGTACCTCCAACCAAACAAAACGAACGGTTTCGTAGTTTCGAGACACTTCGCGAGAGATTTTACAATTCAAATCGGCCCGGCGCTGAAAACAACATCGGTCGGATGTCGTCGCGCCAATCCCACTCGTCGCGTCGTTAAACATGCGCATATTTGTGCCCAGCTCGAATCGAACGCGTCACAGTATCAACAGCTACTTAGCGCACGCGCACGCGCACGCACGGCGCACCTGGCCTGGTGGACAGGGTGCTCATTTTTGTTTCATAGAGCGCGACCGCTCCTAATAGCGATTTTAAGTGCTGTATTTAACACGTGCTCCACGGTGAAGGGTAACATCGTGAGCATGTCTGAGAAATTATAATGCCCGCCAACCCCCAGTGGAGCAGGCCTCAAAACCCTCTCAGATATTTAAGGAGGCCGTTGTCCAGCAGCGGGCACCAATTATTTCGTTGATCATAAGTGCAGAGGTATTCTCGGCGGAGATTTCAGCAAGGATTATAAGAAGGAAAGAACGAAAGAACGATTTATTTGGTACACATATTTAAAAACATAGATTAAAAGAGGAACGGAAAAAAAAATATTTAATAATAATGAGTACCAAATAGCTGTTGGAGTTGGAGAGCCCTGTGACCTTGTTAACGTATATGACCTGCTAAGACATATCTGTATCTAGTAATGTTCCGCCGGCTCCTCTAACGTGGCAGAAACGGCGAACGAAACACCGTTTAACGTCAAATTTATCAAATATATGTTCAAATAGAGAGAGATTGTCAATTCGTCTGTATTTTAATCTTCTACCTATGTAACGCGATTGCTTTGTCGATTGTAAACAGTTTTTTTTTTATAGAAAAGACGGCAAACGAGCAAGCGTTTCACCTGATGGTAAGTGATCACCGTCGCCCACATACATCTGCAACACCATAGATGCTGCAGGTGCGTTGCCGGTCTTCAAGGATATTTGGGAGATGGGAGGAAAGAGGAGGGGAAAAGGGAGGGGGAGTGGGCCTCCGGTTACCTCAGTCACCGAACGAAACGCTGAAGCACAAGATGCCTCTACTTCACGTCGGTATTCTGCGAGGCCGTGGTAACAACCCGGTCGAGCCGGCCCATTCGAGCAGCAGCAAAAGCCGCGTCTTGGCTCTACCACGCTTAAAATTTAAAATGATCGTTTCAATTAAAAAAATATATTCCACATCCGAGGTTTGTAACTTCTACGGAATACGGTTGTTTCTATAAAGATAGCTTAGAGTATAGAGTAACAGTTTGGCGAAAAGCATTCCTTGTGATCATTCATGTATTCTTCAATATCTCGTTGTCTGTCTATTCGCTTATAACTTTTAAACATCTACGTGGATTTCAATGCGGTCTTCACTGTCATTTAAAACATTTAATGAAGAAGTATGGTGTATATATTCACGCCTTGTTCCCAACGGGGTAGGCAGAGATAATCTTCTTCCACTTGCTACGGTCCTGACATACGTCTTCAGTCAGTGATTAAAATGTGTAAACCGTATTTATCTCTCAACGTACGTCACTTTCTAAGCTATTCATCATCATCATCATCATTTCAGCCTATCAGAAGTCCACTGCTGAACACAGGCCTCCCCCAAAGATTGCCACGAAGCTCGGTCTTGAGCCACCTGCATCCATCGACTTCCCGCAACACTGAGCAGGTCGTCTCGAGAACCTTTTTTCCCCAACGGTTGTCAGTTCTGCGAGCTATGTGTCCGGCCCATTGCCACTTCAGCTTGCTGATCTTTACGGCTATGTCGGTTACCTTAGTTCTGCCGCGGATATCATCGTCGCAGACTATCACGCAGAGAAACACCGAGCATAGCCCTTTCCATAGCGCGCTGAACAACTTTGAGCTTCCTCATACGGGCTGCAGTGAAGGAGCAAGTCTCGGATCCGTATGTCATCACTGGCAACACGCACTGGTTGTACACTTTGGTCTTGAGGCTTTGCGGTATACTCGACGAGAAGCTATTACCCCCAGATAAAGATGCAGTTTGAAAGTTCATCAATTTCTTTTTAAAAAAAAAAAAACACACTGGCCTTGTGTTTAAAAAACGTCATCTTCGTCAGGTTTCGTCACCGTCTGCGTCAGTGAAATGGATCTCCGCCACTTTGCATCTTTGGTAGATAGAACGGTAGGTGAAGGTTGAGCGATCCTCCCGGGCCTCCCGAGCCTCGGGAGTAGAGCTTGCACGAGAGGCTCGAGGCCACTGGACACAAACACCAGTAGTCTGCGCTGGGCAGTTGTAGCTGCATAGTGAAATATACGGACACACGTCTCTATTTTTATATATCTTGTTCTATATAAACATTGTATAAGGACGCAACTGATTTCGTTGTGCAGGATAATCTTTAAATTCACTGGACCGATTTTGATCGAGCTGTTTTAGATATGTTTCTTATGATGTTGAGAAGGATATAAGTTTAATTTTTTATTATTATTTTAGGTTAGAAATCCAATAAAGTGGGGGTCTGTTCAGTGAAGCTTGCAAGAGAAGGCTTTCGTATTAATATTTACTCGTAGGTACCTTGTGTCAAACATTGTAGAGCTCAGAAATTAATACCAAAGCTAATAGCGCCACCAACAAATAATCCAGAGCTACGTAATATGGCTGCTAGATGGCAAGATCATGAAATGAGGAACATGATCGGTACATGCAATAATGATTAAAATCAGTTTAATATTTATTTTTATTTTACGGGTCGAAAGTTCTAGTAAAGGTTACCGTTACTTTAACTAGGTATTATATATGTCGGCGCAACGACAATTTTAATTACTAGTTTTCGTAATAAAAATAATAATAATTTTAGATGTAATATTGACTCGAACAATCTGAAATTAGCTTAAATTAGTACGGAAAGTGTAATGACTGCCGATGGTTTCATAAATCGTTTAGAGTGCCAGAGACGGCATTATCTTTCCAACTTTGGTGGTGAAAGGACGTTCTCAAAGCGAAACTCTGTGAGTACTTTATTTTATTATTATTATTATTTATATTACAGCCTCTTTTTTTTTATGAAAAAATAGGCTTGCGTTTGACCTCAATCTTCCCCCGATGGAAAGCGAAGATGAGGCCTAGGATGGTACACGCTTGGCTAGATGTCTGTTCACCCTGGCCTCTTTTACCGGATACAAAACTAACAGGGGACGTATTTCAAGACAGCTAAAGAAGTATTATTAAAACTACTCGAACACCAAAGTTTAGATCAGTATGGGCAAATCAATGAGCCCCAATATCCTATAATAGCGGTTGCCGTTTGACTAATGGGAACCACTACGTACCAACCATACCAGATATAAGATCATAGAGGCTTAGTTGGTTTAGTAAACAGAAATGTTACTTTAATAGAAAATTTACTCTAGCTGGTGAATGGGTCTGCTTGATTGACACTCACCCACTGCCAGATCTCGTGGCTGCTCATGGGCTGGTCCATGAGCGCGTTCTGCCAGATCCTGAAGAGCATCAGGTACGCTTTGTCCCTGCCGGAGAACGAGGTCAGGAAGTTCTTCTCGCCCTCTGTACACACGAGAATCGCGTTCGGTATTACCTGCGGAGTTATTTTCTGTTCATAATGATACTCTTAATCATATACAGAAAAGTTTATTCCATTGAAACATTTTAATCAAAAAAATTATGTAAGACAAGTTTTCTTTTCTCTGATTGTTTTTATCTTGAAAATGTATGGGATATCACGTAGAGCCAAGATCAGTTTTAAGCTTGAAAATGTATGGGATATCATGCAGAGCCAAGATCAGTTTTAAGCTTGAAAATGTATGGAATATCATGTAGAGCCAAGATCAGTTTTAAGCTTGAAAATGTATGGAATATCATGTAGAGCCAAGATCAGTTTTAGAAGTCGTTTGGGTAGGTAACACCCTCTTCTGCCGCAAATAAGTAGTGTTACTATTGTATAAGTCCCCAGGGCACTCTACAGGTCCCCAGGGGTGACAACGCATCAACTCTCTTCCATTGATATCTGCAGGTGTACAGGGGCCGCCGAGGCCAGTATCCATCGGACGGGCTTTGTCACCCAAATACCATTGCTATTGTAACATTCGTTACGTAATATTTAATATATATAACATCTCCAGCGAATTCTCTTTACAATTTTTTTCTATGGGTATGACGGCAAACGATCAAGCGGTTCACCTGATGGTAAGTGATTGCCGTCGCCCATGTACATCTGCAACACCAGAGATGCAGCAGGTGCATCCTATGCTTGGAAAACTTTGAGACATACTTTTTTTAATGAGAAAGGGCGGCACACGGGCAGTTCAATTGATGGTAAGTGATTATCGTCGCTCGCGTACATCTGCAACACCGGAGGTACTGCAGGTGCGTCGCCGGCCTTTAAGGGTATTTGGGAGATGGGAGGGAGGATGTGGATGGGGATGGGAAGGGGGTGTGGACCTCCGGTTACCTCTCACTCGCCGAGCGAAACGCAGAAGCACAAGATGCCTCTACTCCACGCCGGTATCCTGCGAGGACGTGGTACCAACCCGGTCGAGCAATTAAAAACGACAATTTAAAACTAAACTTTTCTTCATTTTATTGTGTTGACGAAAGAAATATACTCTTTTTGATGAAAATTTACTATAACGAAATAAAACCAAACGGAAAGAAACACATAGTTTCATAAGTGACGTATAAAAATGGAACCCTCCTGCAGACCCAGGCCGACCAGCCCGCCTAGCGGCACCTGTTGCGCGAGCGCGAGCACGAGTACGAGCGCGACGACGAGCACGAGCACGTCGCATGTGGCAGCCGCTCCTGACGTCAAAGTTGCTACACGCTTCATAACAGCAGATAATTTTCTACTTTATTTAAAATGTCTTTTCTGATCCCATAAGTGATATAGACCATGTTTCTTCCTACTTAATATAACAAATGTGAAAGTACGTATGTATTGTCTTCCAATCACGCATTGGAATAGGCCACAGGATGTCACGGAACAAAATGTTTAATTTTAATATTGTAAAAGTGGAAGTATGGATGTATGTTTATCTTTTAATCACACATAAATGGCTAAACCGATTTTGATGCAATTTACAAAATCTTTATTGTTCAACATCGGAACGGAACAAAAATTTCACTTGTCAAAAGTAATTCTTTTTTTAAATTAAAGTCAAGAAAAGTATATTATTAGTTAAATTCCAGGATTCTCCAGGCGGGCGCAGCTACGAGCGGAAGCTAGTGCTTTACATAAGCGGTTAAGAATGCAGCGGCATACCAGCGCGGTCTTCTCCTTGGTGATGGCGGTGACGTCCTTCCAGCGCAGCGTCATGCTGGTCTCCCAGCCGAAGATGGAGGCGTAGAAGCACAGGTAGTTCTGCGACGCGTACAGCCGCCCGTGCACCAGGATGTCCTTCTGCAGCGCGCACGAGTAGTCTGCCATACCACACACCTCGTCGTATCAACGTCTGACGATCGCTTACATATATCGCTCCCGGGTTCGAATCTCAGCCGCATTCAGTATTTTTGCAAAACTGGCCAATTATTGGTATTCGGGTGTGGTCATATCGGGACGGTATGACCGACATGGCCAGATCCAGAGTGTAGTGGGGAACATACCGATGCTTTCTCCCCAAAACCTCAGTTGTTCCCTGCTGTCCAACGGATGACCCTCTGACGACAGACTGAAGTCTGAAAATGCTTCCGAATATGCCGGCAGAGTAGTTACGAGGAGCAGCATATCTAGAACGAAAGTACCGGAACTGCTCTCACCGACCCGCCTGACATTAGCCGAACGGGCTTCCGGAATTCACTTTTCGCCCCTCCGAGAGATAGAGAGTGAAGGTTGAAGTGTCCATATGCAGCAGTACCCACTTACCACCAGTTGGACTGTTTGACAGACTGACCTCGCTTTCACTCCAATCGAATAATAATAATAATTTTAAAAAGACTAAACAAAAGCCGACAGTTAAGTAACAAGAAAACATAAGTTCGCCCAATACCCCTGTAACGTTGGAGGTCTAGAAATGTTAGATCTCCACTTATTGTGAAAAGGGGGCTAACAAACAAACGGTCCCTCCGGTCTACGGCCTGCTGATGGTAAGTAATTACCGTCGCCCGCGTACATCTGCAACACTACACATTAATGGGAGGGAGGATCGTGAGGCGGAATAGGGGGGAGAGGGGTACCGGTTACCTCACTCACCGAACGTAACGCAGAAGCACAATATGCCTCTACTTCACGCCGGTATTCTGCGCGGTCGTGGTACTGCCTTTGTCGAGCCGGCCCGTTCGAGCAGCAGCAAAAGCCGCCGCTTGGCTTGGCTTGTGTGTGTTTAAAAAAACTGGTACGAGGCCCTATAAACGTGGTTTCTAACACGGGTACTCCTGATTGCTAACCACTAGGGTCATCGTGGCTACTATCTAAGAAACTCTGACAAGTGTGAAGCTATGATTTATTTATTTAGGTGAAACGAGCACCTAAAAACTGTAGAAAAGGCGTGCTTGGCAAATGGCATTCATATGGCACGGAAGTATATCAAAAGTACTGTAACGTAAAGCGACGTCGCGACACGCGACCGTTACGAAACTTACCAACGATAAGTCTTTCCTCGTCGGGCAAATCCTTGAACAGCCGCTTGAAGTCCTCCGACTTGCTCTTGTAGGTCGGATAGAGGGAGTTGTACCAGCTTTTCTTCTTCGTGCGCGCACCGCCCGCGTCGCCTCCCCGCAACACCACGGGGTTCTGCGGTATCCCCTGTAAGAGGCTAAACTTAAAGAGCCCATTTGCGAATGCATGGAAGTGTAACAAGAACCCGGCACACTTCACCTAAATTCTATTCACGCACCTTTTTCATCATCACAAACAATATTTATGGTGGAATAAAAACCACGTGACACTAGTGGCCTTTTAATTGGGCCCAAGCATAATGACCCCCCCTCCCCTTAAATCTTTGGTGGAGGCCTATGTTCAGCAGTGGACTTGTAGCGGCTGAAATGATGATGATTATGATAAGTGCTGTTTCATTTGCCACAACTTGCTTGGATGCTGTTCCCAAGTTGTTGTTACAATAGTCTCAATTTGTTTTCTACATTTTTTTTTTCACCAAAAAATTTATGAAATCTTCACTGATCACTTCAATAAATCTAAAAGTTCTTTTAAAACTTAAAAAATATTTAAGTTGTTAACTGATTCTCGTAAGTCGCAATGGGCACCGACAGATGGTTACATCTCGAAAAAAAAAAATACCAGACCGAAATTGAGCGGACCGATTGCGGGCTGCAAGCACCGTCTAAGGTGCGAGGTGTCTGGTGCTGCAACAGTCCGACCACTTGCCGAGTTTGACGGTTATCGGCGAAGCCCGAGTCACGCTGTGGACTAGACTAGGCGTGACAGGCTGGTAAAGGTAAGTACACTGCTTAACCATATCGTATTTTCTGTCTTATCAATTACTATTAAATATATACATAGCAGGCCTGAGTGACCTGGGTTGGATCCCCGGTGCGGGCACCACTAAAATTGTTAATTACAATTTTAAGTGCTGTATTAACCACGTGCTCAACGGTGAAGGAAAACATCGTGAGGAAACCTGCATGTCTGAGAAATTATAAAAAGAAAAATATATTATTTCGAGGATATGTGAAGCCCGCCAACTGGAGCACTGGAGCAGCGTGGCGGGTCCTTCCCGGCTCCTAAACCCTCTCTGATCCTAGTATTTGAGAAGGAGGCCATTGCCCAGCAGTCTGCACTTACAGAATGTTAATTTTTTTTACTTTTATATACATAGAAGTATTTAAATGATTCTGGGTATTGTGATGCCAAAGGATCAAATTACACCAAGACCGTTAAAATGCTTTTCTGTGATTCAAACATTCAAAATATAAGTCATACCTTACTGCTATCCGACTTTGCGAGAGGCGTTTCTATCGAGATCGACTGCGCATCGCCAATTTGGAAGTAGATATCGCTCGACTGTAACCAAGTTAATAATTTTAATCTTAATGTAACATTCGGTACAATGGTAAAACAGTTAACTTACAACCACGAAGTTCATCTAAGTCGCACAAAAGATATAGGTGGTAGGTTCCTTCACACACAACCACTTGTCTGTCGGTTTGAACAGAATCGAGAGCCACTATAATTATAGGCTGTGAGGCATTCCATCCATCCTCTGAGGTAACAAGGCATCGACCTTCTTCGATTGAAGTTGTTTGCTGGTGTTGCATGGGCTGCAGTACCCGCTTGCCTTCAGGTGGACTGTTAGCTGATGAACATACATAAAAATTAACAAATGATTTTTATTTTTATGTATTACGATACGTGGCAGACGATTATTATTAGGATTTGGTACGTGGTAGAGCCAAGCGGTAGCTTTTGCTACTGCTCGAATGGGCCGGCTCGACCGGAGCCGTACCACTACCAAATAGAATACCGGCGTGAAGCAGAGGCATCCTGTGCTACGGCGTTTCGATCGGTGAGTAAAGGTAACCGGAGGTCCGCTCCTCCCTTCCCCTATCCTCCTTCCCACCCCCAACCCTAATGTTCTTGAAGGCCGGCAACACAGCCGCATCTCCTCTAGTGTTGCAGATGTACGTCGGCGACGGTCGGATGTACAATCGGGTGAGCCGCTCGCACGTTCGCCTCCAGTCTGATCGCTTCACAGCTTCGATGTTCACGTGAAGGACTCGCCATAAGTTCGGACAAAGACCAAATGAAGATGGTGCCTATTTTTTGTTAATCAAGAATGAAAAATTCATCGTGACTATAAATTTTTATCTTACTCAAGTTATCATATACGTTGCGGTCAAAACTATAATATATTTCAGACGGAGCTCTTTTAAAAACGGCGGAAATCCCTTTGGACAGAAGTGACATGACGATATTAATTTGTATAGATCTTGCCGCGTTGCTTCTCTCGCACCCCGATCCCGTAAACACCCAACACGCTTCCCTCGAAACTATCTTTTCATCTTCTCTTACAAGCGCGTTCAATAAATTATATTTCCGTATTATTATTTTCTTGCCAAAACTCCACCGACTTTTGACTTCACGCTGGTCAAAAGTAGTTTTGAATAGGAACGACTTAGGTAACAGCGTATCGTCACAAAACTAAACGTTACCTTGTCGTCGACGAGTTCGGACCCGCTCTCCGTGTTGCGCAGCGACGGCGACGGTGAACGGGAGATGCTGCTTCTGTAATATAGGAAATGGACACTTCCATTATTATTGCATCTCCATACACTTCATTTCTTATCTATTGTATATATATATATATGTTATTGAGTATGCAATTTAAGCTTAGTGTTGACCCGTGGTTTGTTTTTAAAAGTACCTGATTAAATGAAAGTAAGTTCATTCTAACAAAATACACCAATTTAATTTAAAGAAAATGAGTTCTCACAGCCGTATACCCAATACTGGGTGGTCAGAGATCAAGACATTTCTTTTCACCGCAGCTTATTTAGCACAACGAACCCAACTAAAGAAATTATATATAAGTTTCGAAAAACTCAATGGTACGAGCCCTCCAGAAAAGGGATTGAACTCGAGTCTCTTGATTCGGAGCTAGATTCTCTAACCACTCGTTTATCGTGGTAATTCAATTTTATAATTTAACAGCTTACTAAAAAGAGTTTATACGTAATGGTTTTAGTTTAGTACATAATATAAGCCAACAAGTATGAAATGTCTTAATTATTTTTTGAATGTTCATAATTACTTACCATTACGTGTCTGTAAAAAAGATAAAGCTATTTTTGCTGTAGTGAGTAAAATAAGTGTAAAATGTTGAGCTTATTTCAAAATGGGAGTCCCACAAGGTGACATTCTAGGACCATTTGTGTTCCTTGCATATAAAATTGTATATGAGTACACGGACTGAGTAAGAGATCATAACTTAATGACGATTTATCAGCTTAATGTTTCAATGAACAGAAGCTGAAGCGACAAACATGAGATTTGTCTTTCAGAGATTCATGCGAGTATTGGCATTAATACATAAATAACAATTAATTATACTACAAAGACTTGGTTAAAACGAGACCACTTAATAGTAGACGTAGTCGCATAATATTTTGTATGGCAACAATGTAATAATTATTATAATTTAACCAATGTTGGTGCAGAGGCAGCGGAGCGGTTAGCGAAACAAATACGTAAGTGACGTGAACCTGTAATCACTAATTATTATTATTATTATTAACATTAAGTTTTCTATGTAAGGATACAACATTTCGAATCCATAGATTTAAACACTTCGGCTGTAATCTGGTGTTGTGTTGAATAAACAATGTTATTTTTAGGTTAATGTGCTCACTCATGTACTAAGCGAAAGTTAGCCAAATCTCAATAAATAAAAATGATTATCGTATGATGAGCTCCGTCATACGATATAATTTTTTTTATTTATTTTTTTATTTAATCTTTATGCACAAATTGGTACACATGGCGGACTTAATGCCAAGAGGCATTCTCTCCCAGTCGACCATTAGGCTAAGCAGAGATATATACGTAAAAGGGGTGATACAGGTAAAAGAATAAAACAAGTAAAAGGATATAAATATCCAAATATATACTTACACAGATAGGTAGATAGATACAAACATACATAGATACATAAATACAATATATACAAATATACCATATACACAAAGAATAATGAATTTTAATACAAAATACAAACAAATATGCATGTCAGGACAAACAACTAAAGCGGCACAATGACAAACAGCAGCACTAGTACAGACTTGCAACATTTCTGTAATGTTTGCAGATTTTATTTTAAAGGCAAACTTATTAGGAGCTTTTTTAATGTCAAGAGGGATTTCGTTCCAGAGCTTTATAGCCGTAAAAGCGAATGACTTAGTTAAGTACCCAGTACGGTGTAAAAGCATCAGCAACTTGAGACTACCCGAAGAGCGGAGAGAACAGTTATGAGAATCACCCAGGTATTGAAACTTACACTCGGATATTGAGATTTATAGATATTTAAGAGATTTTAAAAGCTTTCCTCGAGTCGATAGACTTTATCTTACGACAGCCACGGGAAGAAAAGGCGAGGAAAAGGCAGGGAGCACACGGGCACTAAATCGTTGGAGTAAATCAAAAAGTTCAACTATGGACGGTCTGACATTTCGCAAGATCATTTATCCGCCACCGCTCGATCGCAGTTTTGTTTTCCAGGCCATTTCCTTTGACCACTCCTCGCCTATGGTTGAGATGAGAGCTATATTTACAACTCTATAGCACTTCGCCGGCTAATCCGTCACATTAACTTCTACAGCTTTTTCCTCAGTTACGTCTATACTACAGACAGTGCAATCGCGTTCGCTGTCCGCTCTGCACCATGCTCATTCCCAATTTGCCTTAAACTCTGTTCGCCGAATGCCATTGCCAATGTGTTGTTGCCAAAGTTTTTGTTCGCCGTTGCGGCGATGCGTGACCGGCGCCCTCGTTATGCGAGCCGCTCGATTCGCGCCCGCGACGTTAACCGACCGAATGTTTCCAAGGTCGTTATTGTCCAATAAGTGCGTTAACATTTAGTTCAGTAACTAGGCGTTAACTAAAGATTTAATATTTTAGAGATATTTTGAAGGTCAACTGCGGCTGGGCAAACGGCATCCGCTAAACATTTCAGCACATCGCAAAGAACATTGGCTGGTTTCGTAGTAATCGTGTAGTTCCTTATTTCTAGTTTTGTCTTTGACTTAAAGGTAATTTTTGCGAAATTAAAAATGTTAATAAATTAAGAAGATTATATGTATATATACGTATTCTAATGATGTATATATTACTACCGAAGGGCCAAACTGAACAGACACCTTCTAGGCAAACGTGTACCATCCTAGGCCTGATCTTCGCTTTCCATCGGGCAAGATTCAGGTCAAACGTACGCCTATTTTTCATAAAAAAAAAGAATGCGATAATAAACGGCAACTGTAATTCATGGAAACCACCAAACAACTTCAATCGATGAAGGTGGACTAAGATGCGATGACTCGCTGCCTGCAACTGACCGTGTCTCCATGCCTTTCCAACTGGAACACGACAGCGGTTGGACGTATGCACCAAGATCCTAACAGGAACCTAACTCCTAAGCAGAGTAATAGTCTGCTCCTTAGTTCATCTTGCTAAAGTCCCCTTCATACTCGACTTCCTAACTTATTCATAACTGAATAATATTCTATTCGGATTGAACGGGATACGAGACGGGTGTTTAAAGTACAAATGAACACAGACAAAAAGTTTTACAACGCAGTACCAATGACCTCTAGTCGATTCAATGGCGCAGTAGCTGATCGTTTAACTAGCGGGTCACCGGTACAAATAATTGTTCAGGATTTGAATGTTTGTCCATATGTAGTATTTATTTTATTTTAAGTTAGTGAACACATATATTTTTGTTATTTTAGTTGATTTACGCATTAATTTCTTTTTTTGTTTTCTCTCTTTCTAAAATAAGAACGGTGCTGTAATGTGCCGTGAATAAATAGTTTTCTTTCTTTCGTTCTTTCTAAACTGCCTCGAAGAAACTACACGAAAATATTCCTACCGTAGGGTTGCCTCTTTTCCTTTTACGTTTACTATTTTTTTTTAATTTAAACGCGTTACACTCATAGTAAACGCACACGCGACGCTTTGATTTGTATGATAAACAATAATTGTTTATAGGTTTGCACATTTGTTCGACAAATATACAAATACTATCATATTTCTGTTTCCTTTATGTACTCGTACAAGCAGAGGCAGTCACTTTAAATAAAGTTGGCAGAGGCCTCGGATATCAAAGCATTCAATACGAGGCCTCAACATTTCTTTAACGATATATAACGTAAAGGAAATCGATAAAGTTGTAAATGGCAATAACAATTTGAGCCGAATGTATGGATCATTTCGAACAGCGACCTTGTCCAATATAAAAAAAATGTTTTTTTGACATCAGTGTTAGGCGTCGGTACATTTCATTCCAAAGTGTTTTTTTAAATATTTTCAATGTAGAGACAAGGCTCTTTTAATAATATATACTACAACTACTCCCACCATTCAGAATACATTACAATACAAAATATTTAGTAATTAAATATATTTTTATTTTTTATGGTAAAGGCGGCAAACGAGCTAGCGGTTCACCTGATGGTAAGTGATTACCGTCGCCCACGTACCTCTGCAACACCAGAGTTCCAGGTGAGTTGCCGGCTTTTAAGGGTATTTGGTAGATGGGAGGGAGGATGAGCCACCGGTTACCTTACTCACCGAACGAAACGCAGAAGCTCAAGATGCCTCTACTTCTGTATTCTCCGAGGTCGTGGTACCAACCCGGTCAAGCCGGCCCATTCGAGCAGCAGCAGGAACCGCCGCTCGACTCTACCACGTTTTAGAAGCTGCTTGCCTACACATCCGGTTCTACCAGACGTTGCAAATGACTTCTGGATGCAATATATAAATGAGGCGGCTTGATTGAGAACCACGTAAATTATACTCGTAAGACCAGGGTAAAGTGACAGAATCAGGACTATTGTTTCGTATTGTAAGTTGAACCGGAGCACCAAACAGGTGTACAAAAGAGAAGGTAAAAAATTAGAAAAAAAAACATTGCATATCAGCAGCAGCTAAGTAATGACTAGGAATGATTGGCCAGCATTACAGCAATGCATATCATAAAAAATACTACATGACCTTCCGACACACTTGTTGCAGTCTTAGCAACGCATAAAACTAATTAAAAATATACATATAAATTAGAAAAAATTATGCATATATATATATATATATATACATAAAAAGCAGTATTTTCATTGTGCTGTAATGTTGTACTTTGGGAGGTGTTAAAGGAAAACGTCTTCTTGTATTCCATGTTTAATTATCATCTTAATCCTAGTTTACAATTATGAAGAAGCCTATGTTTCTCGGTGGTCCGCCTTATTAGGGGGACATACGAGATTACACCTATTAATTATGTTATATACTAAATGCTATGCTGTACTATGCTATGCTATAATATATAAGTATGCACTGAAGTGCATTCTAACCTTCAAATCCACTGGACCGATTTTTAATCGAGGTTTGGGTTTTTTTTTAGATATGTTTCAGACGATGATGCGCAGGACATGAGCCCAATTAATTTTTTTTTAATTATTAAATGAGGCTATGCTTGTAAAACACCTATAATGAATACGCGCCTGGCATGTCTAGAAGGAAAGAAAGAAAGAAACAATGTTTATTCGATGCTAAAACACAACAAAGATATAACAGATGATACAATATGTTGGATTATAGCAACGAAAAGGCATTCGACTCGGCATTATGCTGCAGCAGTCTAGCTGCAGCGCTGATATCCTGCAGCTGCCTTTGATGATGATTATGATGGTATGTAGAAATACGAAACAAAACCGCCAAAGAAATTTTTTACTACCGCTCGTCAACGCACGGGGCACTGAGATCCACCCTAATCTGCCGAAACCAAATCCCACAGACTAGCGAGAGGGAGCGTTAACTATTATTGGGCCATCTGACGATCGCATGAAATTTTACCAAAAAATTATCTTAATGTATTTCTACGCCCACCCACTTTCTCACCCACGTGGCGAAATGAGTAAAAGTAGTAAAGTTGCAAGCTGTATGTACCCACAGCTGGGCAAAATCCTCTTTCTCAAATACGAGTATCTGAGAGGTTTTTGGAGCCGAGAAGGGCCCGCCACGATGCTCCGGGTGCGGGTTGGCGGACTTCACATATCCTCGCGATGTTTTCGTTCACCGCCGAGCACGTGGTAAATACAGCACTTAAAATTGCTATAAACAATTTTAGTGGCGCCGGAACCGGGCATCGAACCCAGGTCACACGCGTTCTATGAAACTAAAGTGCGCGCCCTGACCGCTAGGCTACCGCGGCTCTTAACGTAAAATGGGTAGATAGCAATTTATGTATTATATATATAATTTACAATTTATAAAATTTATAATTTATATATGGTCTTAATAGTTATCTTAATGATAAGGAAGAAATATTCCATGGTGACCATACAGTTGAATATGAACTCACTTGTAAATTGAAGCCGCCATTTTGCAATTGGTACGTATATAATTAATTATTTGTATTATCCATATTCAGGGTATTGTAAATAGAAAATTATAAGTGACGGCTCGGTGGCGTAGTGGCTGAGCGTTTCGCTGCGGCGATGTGGGTCGAGGGTTCGATTCCCGCACGAGACTAGTATTTGTATGGACTACAAATAATATTTCCCGGTCTGGGTGTTTGTCCATATGCAATTCATGTATGTAAACTGCCTCCGCGACACAGGAGAAATTCCTACAGCGGAAAGCATCGTTTGTTTAATGTAAAAAGAAAAAAAAAGTTTTTTTTTTTGGGAATGTGATAGTGTTTGCTATAATTGTCTTATCAGTACACATTACTGTAGGCTTGAATATATCATGCTCGCCTAGAGCCCTCTGCTTGTGGCGGCGTCGTGTGGCGGGTTGTCCATTTCCCTTCAACATATTTGAGGAGGGCGATGGCTGCCACATGCGTCATGCACAAGTATGACGTTCAGAAGAACTGACTTCCTCGTGGAGGCTCGAGGAGGTCAGTTGCCTATGGGACCACATCTTTTATTTTATGACTCGCATTACAATTATTAAAAAAAAAAATGGAAATATACGTAGTTTCGTGACCCTGTTTCCTCTGCGTATCTTTACATTACACATTTGACTAACGAAATTTATAAAAAAAAAAGAACTTTCTAACGTCTACCATTTCATCTCAGCAGTAAATGACGCTATTAGAGAACAACGTGTAATTGTTCGTCTAAAACATGAATTCAGCTGTAGATATTTTAGAGAAGTTAAGCAATTTTGTAAACGAACGAGTTTTTTTGCCGACTGTCCGCTGCTTTGTTTCGCAACGAAAGAGTTTGTCGCGGACGCTCTCGACGACGTAAGACCCTCGTAGGAACCTCGGTCGAATAAACAGTTTCGACCCTGACACGGCGAGAAAAGTTTTCCTAAAGAAATTTCTTCAAGATTCAAGTTTGAAATAAATTTAATACTAGCGTTGGAATATAACAAAAAAATTACAAAAAAATAATAAAAAAAAAAAAATTTTTTTTTTTTATTACTTTTCGTGATATTTTAGAGAAGCTCCATATTTGCTAAGTTCACATTACTCGCCACTATTAACCACATGATAAGATTAACGAGAGATTCAAGCTGCTACTGTCTGTAAAATATAACCTCGCAACTACCGCCAAGTGTTCCCTGGGTGGTGGTGAACGAGCTGTTCCTCCACCGGCTCCGACTATGATACAGTCGCCAGTTTGTCAAATCTGCCGATAATCATGTCACACGTGGTACAGCCAATCTCAGAATACCGGCGGGAAGTAGAGGCATCTTGGTCTACCGCGTTCCCCCCTCATCCTCTCTCCTCTTTCCCAAATATCATTCAAAGCCGGCAACTCACCAGCAGATGTACGTGGGCGAGGGTGAATCTTACCAGCAGTTGAGCCACTTGCGCATAATTAAATAAAATAATAATAAAATCTACAGTGATAATAGGTTGATCTTTTCGGGGTTCGGGGATCCATATCGCCGACGTACATGCTTCTGAATGATCGCAGCTCTGCAGCCAGGGCAACCGTAAAACGTAATAAGTAAATATTCCGAAAAGGATACGGTCTGCGCTACAGACAGATTAAATAATAATAATAATTATCTTTGTCATAAGAATTTGGACCACAAAGTATAAGAGGTCTGAGGTCAGTGTCTTCTCCCAAGTTGATTAACAATAATAATTTCTTATAATAACAGCTAAAATAGTCGAGATATTAGTACAGAATTACAAGAAAAAAAATTTGTTAAAAAGTAACTTAACGAATGCTTTGAACATATGTATATATATACTGATATCGTCTGTGTATGTGTGTGTGTGTGTGTAATGAACGAACAACTATTTTGTAACTTTTAATTACTATTATTCAAAATATAACTTCTACTATTAACAATTCATATAATTGCAGGTAATCAACTTAGCCTAATTAGTTTAACTGTAATAATTGTCTATGGTCAATGGTTTCGTTTGATTCGTTACAAATACTTATACTTGTTCCTGGCACGCGTTCACATTCAAACTGAACTACTGGCTCAGAGATATATCATATTTAACCGTCTGAGGACTGTTATTCCCACTTCCAACTCCAAAAAAACTCATCGTCATCGTTAGAAATTTGTGCAATCAGCTGCCACAGTTGCCAGCTTGCCACGCATGGCAGCCAGTTTGCCAACAGCAATCCATTCGAACACAGGTTCATCAAACGTTCGGTGCTTCACCGCCTCTACCGAGAAAAATCGAGATACAATAGAAAAAAAAATTACCTCAAAATAAAGACCTTCCAGACCGACTCGTAACGTGTGAAGCACACGTGATATTTGCCAACATTTTTCATGATTCCACAAAAAAAAAAAACAACACACAACAATAATAATATGTTTTCTCGCTGTCAACAATATCATCTGGAACATTCAACACCAATTAGTGTAAACAATCTATGGATAATACATTCATGATAAAAGTTTAGTGCCCTGCCCTGCCTGCAATTACGTCAATGTACAAACACTCCATTGTTTGAAGCCGAATTGTATGCAATTGTATAACGATTAAATGCAAACAAACATCATAAAATGTTCGACAATTCCGATAAAGTGGTATTTAATTAGCTACGATAAAACTCGCACGACAATCAGTCCACCAGATCAATTATCAATTTTGATATCAAGTTTTGTTTTTTTTTTATGGAAAAGACTGCAAACGAGCAAGCGGTTCACCTGATGGTAAGTGATTACCGTCGCCCACATACACCTGCAACACCGTAGACGCTGCCGGTGCGTTGCCGTTCTTTAAGGATATTTGGGAGATGGGAGGGAAGAGGAGGGGGATAGGGAGGGGGATAGGGAGGGGGAGTGGGCCTTCGGTTACCTCGCTCACCGAACGAAACGCCGAAGCACAAGATGCCTCTACTTCACGTCGGTATTCTGGGAGGCCGTGGCATCAATCTGGTTGAGCCGGCTAAAGCTAAAGCCGCCGCTTTTCTCTACCACGGAGGGAAGCACGTACAGTCGGACACTAGTTGTCAGAGATCTAACCATTCATATTACATCGTGACAGGCGGCGAGCCTGGAGCTGTCTTAGTGTTCAGGCCATCGATACTAAACGTACCTAAGTTTCGAAAAACTATTTTTTTTTCTATATAGGAAATCCGGCAACAGCAAGCGGTTCACTACAGGCCCTGCAGGTGAGTTGCCGGCTTTTAAGGGTGTTCGGGAGATGGGAGGGTGGATGAGGAAGAGGATGGGGAGGGGAAGAGGGCATCCGGTTACATCACTCGCCGAACGAAACGCAGAAGCAAAAGACGCCTCTACTACACGCCGATGTTCTACGAGGCCGCGGTATCAACCGGGTCGAGTCGGCCCATTCCAGCAGCAAAAGCCGCCGCTTGGGTCTATCAGGTACAAAACTCATTGGTGTGAGAAAACATCGGAGGCGGATCCACTAACCCCTCGCCTATCAATGTGACCACAATTCTGTACATAAAACATCTTTCTATTTATAAAGACTTGGCATAGTCAACAATCAATAAGTTTTTTGTCGGCGTCGGTGTCAGGTATCAAGTCTTAACTCTTCAAAACTTGTGGATAATATTTTAGTTTTCTTTTAACGAAGTAAATGACGCTATTAGAGAACAACTTATAATTGCGTGGTTTATAAAAGCGATCGGCTACCTCTCCATTAAGTGTCCTATTGTTCGTCTGTGTTACGATTTCAAATTGTTCAATTGACAGCAAAGCTGGGTAGGGATTGGTAGAACCAAAGCGATAATTAACCTTCACCGGTAAAATATTGATGAGTTTAAATAGTATGCGAGAAAACTTTAAATCACCGAAACCCGGGTGCAATTTTTATTGCTTTACTTTCATCTGTTCTCCGCGCAGGGCTGTCTGGGAGAGATCTGTTCCGTACAGACTAAAGTATTGCACATTCGCCTATTCCTATTTCTGGAGTACAATAAAAAAAAAATGCACAACCATCGCTTTCCGGCACGTCGCTAAAAAGTCCATCAACTTGGCTTAATAACATAAACTTCCATATACAAACTGGCAGGTAAAAACTAGTAAGGCCTCCAGCAGTACGGCCAAATGTCACCTATTTAATGTCAATGCTGAAAAAAAACAACAGAAAAATATATCTGCCAGACATTACTCACATTTTACTAATGTCCTTCTATTTAATCCGCTTATTAAAAAATATTTCAATCTTACAATGGATCTACTAAACATAGCAAACTGAAAAAAAAAAAAAAAACAGCATTTGATTGATATCAAGCTCTACGTAACTCACGGAACTGCCGGCTGCCTGTATCAGTTCATTATCAATATTTACCAAAGGTTTATCAACAACACCGTCTACAATAATAAAATGCGTTCAACAATTTCACTGCGCGCACGGAAGAGTTTTCAACATATAATTGGATATCTGAAATCGCATTCAGTTCTTCAGATTTAATAGATTCACCGACAATGTTAAAACGCTTCTACATTTTAGGAAAACGATTGTTTCATCTCCAAAAACCCTTTATTCTAATAACCCTCACAAATATAAAGCAAAGGCCTCCTTGCTTAGCCAAGGAACATTTACAGGCTTTACACTATATCACTGCACAGCTATAAATGAACCTAACGCACATACATACAGACGTGCGAAGGTAATGCTATTTTTATTATGCACTTCTGTGGCATACATTCGGAATCCTTACTAATGCAGAGTCTTGTGATAATCTGCTTTGTACTCGTACGTATCATTTGAAATTGGTTCCAATTATTTGAGCGCGATTGTCCCGGAACCAAGTTTTTTTTTATGGAAAAGGCGGCAAACAGATATACGTAATGCTAGTATTCTTTTAAAATAAATGAAAAATAAAAAAAATACGTGAGTACACAGTTTTTTAACGTTGTAGAGCCAAGCGGCGGCTTTAGCTGCTGCTCGAATGGGCCGGTTCGACAGGGTTAATACCCCGCAGAATACCGGCGTGAAGTAGAGGCATCTTGTGCTTCTGCGTTTCGTTCGGTGAGCGAGGTAACCGGAGGCCCACTCCCCCTCCCCATCCTCATCCTCCCATCCATCTCCCAAATACCCTTAAAGGCCGGCAACGCGCCTGCAGCACCTCTGGTGTTGCAGACGTACGCGGGCGACGGTAATCACTTACCATCAGGCGAACCGATTGCTCGATTGCCGCCTTTCCCATAAAAGATAAAAAAAACATTATATTGCAAACAAACGTATGCCTTACAATGTCTAACCTAGCTTTCGCTTCGTCGAGACGTCGGGTTGGAATTAAACATCTCTATCAGCGACTATACCCTAATCTCGTGGCAAGATCTGCCCCTAGCGTCACACAGGTTACTCATTCGTCTTCACGTTCTCGAGCCAGTAATTTGTGCTTGCACACGTTTCGGTCTGAACCAGCGACTGTGTCGTCAGGGAAGCAGATCATTGAGATCTTGATCAGAGAGTGTAATGCAGTAGTCAGGCTCGAGACGACATCACTACTCTTAAAATCACCATCAGCTTGTACATTAGTCTGCACGGGTTCGTACAAGCAATGTCAGCGTAATTATTTTCCGTCATTCTTTATTGTATCATATATGTACAATATATGAAAAGGCGGACATAATGATAAAAGCATTCTCTCCCTGTCAACATTTGGGAGTGGCAGAACATCGAAAATAATTACAGAATAGCTCAAAACAAAATAAAGATTTAATACACCATGTATGTATTTTATATTTATATATAAAATACATACATTAATTATTTACGAATATAACAAACAACGAATACAATATGTACATACATATAAACATACAATACTAACATATATAAATGATAACATCACTTAGTAATTATGAGCAATTTTTAAGATTTTTTTTAATTCATCGTCGCATTGTTTTCATTCGTCCACGTCACACGCGCGACCGCGCACAGCGTCAGTCAAGACCTATCATTGAAAATATCATACCAGTTTTTCCCGTAACCATCATTTCATAACAGATAGCTTTTCCTCGAATTACGTTGCGAACCTTACATAGTCCACTCCCGTGTGTTCGTTTCAGATTTCCTCTGTTCTTTCGTACGCAAGTTTACACCGAGTCATAGAACAATCGTGGAAAGAAACAGAGCAAACATAATAGCGTTTTCGTTATTGACCTAATTAAATAAATACGTTATAACGGTCGTGCTATAAGCGCAACGTTTTCACCCGTACCAAAACTTGAAGCGTAACGAAGGCACATCACTCAAACGCAATCCTTTTAACACGTCTCAACCTGGTCAACCTATCCCACGCGGCCTTTGTCTGCGTGCGCGTGTAGTTCACCGGTTCATTGCACCACGGCTACTTGAACGTTCGTAACGCACAGTCAATATTGATAGGCCCTCGCCCGTAGATACTCGTTATCTGATAGCATATTTACATATCGAGATAATAAAATAATGTACAGTACTTTTGAGTCAACGCTTAGTCCGTCTGTATTTTTTTTTTATTGAAAAGACGGCAAACGAGCAAGCGGTGGTAATCACTTACCTGATGGTAAGTGATTACCGTCGCCCACGTACATCTGCAACACCATAGATGCTGCAGGTGCGTTGCCGGTCTTTAAGGATATTGGGGAGATGTGAGAGAAGAGGAGGGGAATAGGGAGTGGATGTGGGCCTCAGCTTACCTCACTCACCGAACGAAACGCAGAAGCATAAGATGCGTCTACTTCACGCCGGTATTCTGCGAGGCCGTGGTATCATTCCGGTCGTGGCGGCCCATTCGAACAGCAGCAAAAGCCGCCGCTTGGCTCTACCACGGAGAAGAAATGTTTGTACGGAAAGAATTTATGTAGTTATGTAATAAGAAGCCAAAGAGTTGTATTTTAGCCATCAGCCTGTGCAAGTCCACAGCTGGACATAGGTCTCTCCATGAAAGTGGCAACCAAAGCCAGCATGCCGTGCATGGAAGCAGCTCATACTCACCACGCACGACACGGGGCTTGTTACCATCGTACTAGAGATGCTACTCCCCGTCCCCGTGGATGGATGGATGCGGGTGGTGTACCTACAGCGTGCTATGTGACAATCTTTGGGGGTTTTGATGGATTTTCCACCACCAGTCGGTCGTCAGAGCCTCGTCCGTCAGCAGTATGAACTGCAGGCAAGTGAGGTTGATATTTGGAGAAAAAAAATCACTATATGTCCTCCCAAAAGACCAACGTCTAACGTTCTATTTAGAATGACTTTTTTTTTAATCATAAAAATGACAATCGAGCTAACAGTCCATGTGATGTAAGTGGCTAGTGCATCCCATGTAAACTTACGTTTACCCTGAAGAAAACAACAGATGTGTTGTCACCCCCGTGAATTAGGATGGAATACCCCACGGTCTCTCTCTCTATCTCTCATACCATTCAGACCGGACCACAACAGTGTGCTCAATACTCAATTGGCATAGGGAAGTGGGTGGTATCTGCCCAGACGCATGCGAGACAGGAAAGGAGTCGTACCACATAGAGAACCTACGCGTGTGCCCAGTAAGTAAAATGAGAGAGTCGGGAGTGAAGAACAATGTAGATGTATGTATGTCTATCTCAACACCATCCAGTTACCAAGACACAGGGGATCTAGTTTGGCACTTTGACATTGACCAGAGAACCACAATACTCGCACGACCCAATATATATATATAATCAAATTAATGAATACTAAAAAAATCTTTATGTTTCGACGTAAGAAAGATAATCACGTGTGACAACATTTCTAATTTATTAAAATGTATATTTCTCACAATCTACCACCGTTTCACAAAGAGGTTTTTCTGACGAAAGAAGAAACAGCCGAAAGTAACTCCGGAGGTATCCACTTTTTTGATTCATCGTCATTTCTGCCTACTACAAGTCCACTGCTGAACATAGGCCACGAAACGCAGAAGCACAAGACGCCTCTACTTCACGCCGGTATTCTGCAAGGCCGTGGTACCTAATTCGTCGAGCCGGCCCATTCGAGCAGTAGCAAAAGCCTCCGCTTGGCTCCACCACGAGCAACCATCGCCCTTCTCAACCATAATAAAGGTAAGTATACGACCCGCCACACGATATATTTTTTCGTCTCGTTCTTAAAGATCGAATATGCTCCTCCGTAATAAATGTAAACGGAATTAATTCTAAGACATTCATAAAATAAAATATAAAAAAAAAGCTACTGGCTTTGAGTAAACAAATAACTACGTTCATTAGATGAGTTCTTATGTACGTTCATCATATTGGTCATACGGAAAATAAAACGGATGTATGCAATTTGTCTAAAACAACCACGACATACTGAACGAATATAATATTGAAGTGAATAGTCCAGTAAACATTTTTGAATTCAACATTTTAATTTGGGTAGGTTGGTAGACATTTTGACCGATATGTCATGACAGGAAAAAAGCGGGAAGATATTCAACGCGCACGAAGCCACGGTCGGAAGTTGCTTATCAATTCATACCATTATTAATATAGCACTTAAATCGAGCTAACTTACAAGTGTTGAAATTAAACTAGTTTACATTCCATCTTAGACCTCAGGAGCGACAATGCATCTGTAACCTTCATCGATTGAGGTTGTTTCCAGGTGCCCATGGGCTGTTGACACGTCCTTCGCCCCGACTCAATTGTAGAACAAAGATTGTGCTAGAATAATCGCAGCGCATGGCATTTGGATTGGCAATCGCTGCGCCAGTTAGTCTCAGGTGCCCGTCGCCGGTCTGCATAACTTAGGTCTAATATAACACGTATCGAAATGGTTATTGCGCCATCTATTACAGTCACGAGATTCTTCAGGCGTTTCCGTGGTCGAGGCGCTCACTTTAGTTTCAAAGAGCGCGAAAGACCTGGGTTCGATCTTCGGTACCGGCACCACTAAAATTGTTAATAGCAATTTTAAGTGCTGTATTTATCACGTGCTCGGCGGTGAAGGAAAACATCGTGAGGAAATCTGCATGTCTGACAAATAATCAAAATATTATTTCGAGGATATGTGAAGCTCGCCAACCAGCACTGGAGCAGCGTGGCGGGCCCTTCCCGGTTCCTAAACCCTCTCTGATTCTCGTATTTGAGAAAGAGGCCTTTGCCCAGCAATGGGCACTTACTTTACGCTATGGGAGGGCGCCAGATTCGCTTATCTAGACGTGTGAGCTTAGTGGTCAGGGTGCTGGCTTTAGTTTCATAGCACGCGAGTGACCAGGGTTGAAGGCATCTGCTTCGTTCCATTAGAGCTGCGTGTGTGCGTTGCGCGCGCCCTTGCTTTTGTTATTAAGATAACAAACGATAATCAATATAAATGTTAAAGTACACGCGTGACCCAAATCAATTCCAGTGCGTTTGATTATTGAGTGAACTTTCCATCCTCATCATCGTCATCATTTTAGCCTATCACAAGTCCACTGCTGAACATAGGCCTCCCCCAAAGATTGCCACGAGGCTCGGTCCTGAGCCATCTGCATCCGTCGACTTCCCGCAACACTGCGCAGGTCGTCACTCCGTCTGGTGGGGGGTCGTCCCACTAATAATATACTATAATATAATAAAATGTTAAATAGGACACAACAGTTTAGATTTTCAGAGGTTAAGAATTTGACGGTGCTTTTCGGGTAAGGCCAACGATACAAATCGTATTAAAGTTTCGAGAAACTCATTGGTACAAGCCAACTATTTAGGGGAGTCCACCCTAACCCTAACCGCTCTGTTATTGTGGTCTCAACATCATAGTTCGTTATTATTTTAGATCTCGCTTTAGAAATAATAAGCGAAAAGAACCCCTGATGCAGGTGACGTAAAACAATCAACACTACTAACTAATACTGTGTTAAAAGCTTTATCAAAACTGCTAGGATCTTTCCTATATATACCTATTAAGACTATTACGCCTACTGCTTAGCTTCTATAATAGATAGCGTGATGATATATATCCTAGATATTCCTCAGTCCTCCAAGTAACTCAAAAGTGAAAGTCTCATGGAAATCCATCCACTGGATTTTGCATGATACACGGTGAGACAAACAAATAGACATGCAGATTTTGGAAATATATTCAATGAACAGAGTACAGCTTCACTTAAGTTTTGTTAGTAGCATAGATCATACCCAATGTCACTCACACAATAAAGACCAATCCAACAACAAGTATTTTGAAACCCATCCAAGAATAGACATATATACACTCGAAAGCCATACTTGTTCAAAACATAATGCCATCTATTGTCACCAAATGTGTTATCAGTACTTCTTTTATTTAAGAGTTTTGAATTTGAATATCACTTTTTTTGGTTTTAATGGGGTCTGTTTAACTGTTATATATAATATTTGACAAGGGCAGCGGCAGAATATCAGCGCTGTAACTACACTTCTGCAGCATAATGCTGAGTCGAATGCCTTTTCGTTGCTATAATGCAACATATTGTACTATCTGTATATCTTTGTGGTGTTTTAGCATCAAATAAATATTGTTTCTTTCTTTCTTTCAATTTTTGTTTTTATATACCCGATGTTTCGAGTGCTTTATAGCAGCTGTAGTCATGCGGGGACAGTCCCCGCATGACATTCCAAAAATTCTAAAACAATTAAAAATTATATAATATAGGTCTTTGTAATACAAAGGTTGCGGTGCATTTGCCACTACAAATGTTATGGGCAGATGTGCCGGCATTCACAGTTGCTTGACTTGCTCTTCTCATTATATACTTTCACAAGAATAATTTTATCATTTATTTATTTATATATAGTATAAAACTTTATTGTCTACACCAAAAGGATTACAAAAGGCGGACTTGATGCCTTTTGGCATTCTCTAGCAGTCAACCCAGGGCGTGAAGAAATGTGGTGATAGGTGCATCAAGGTTAAAATAATATAAATAGGAAAGGCTAATTGAGAAATATACTACATAATTAAAACATATATAAATGTATAAGCATACATATATACACATCCACATAGATATACAAATACATACTATAATATATACCTACATAGAAACACATTAATACATACATATATAATAGATCAGAATAAATACTAACAAGTATCAGATGGTTTTAAAAAGTGTTCGCGTACCAATCTTTTGAAAGAAATTTTATATGGGGCTTTTCTAATGTCTTCGGGCAAGGAGTTCCAGAGAAGTGTAGCCTGAACGGTGAAGGAACCACCAACAAAATGGGTAAAATGTTACGGGATACTTATCATATGATTAGCAGAGGAACGAAGGACCCTATCATGGGTAGAAGAGAGATACTGAAATTTATTCTTAAGGTAAGAAGGGGTAGAAGGATCATACAAGATGGAAAAGAGTGCAAAAAGAATTCTAGTATCCTGCCTCTGCTGGATAGTGAGCCATTTAAGGCGAGAACGATAGTGAGAGATGTGGTCATACTTTCGCAGACCAAAGATGAATCTGATGCAGTTGTTAAGTAGGCGCTCTAGCTTGCAATGAAAACCTTTGTTCAGGTCTGAGTAACACACATCAGCATAATCAATTATAGGTAATATCAGTGTTTGAATAAGCATAATTTTGGACTTAAAAGGAAGAAAATTTTTTAAGCGATAAAGAACCTGCAATGAAGCCGAAACCTTACGACTGACTTCTAAGACCGGTTTTTCCCAGCTCATAGTATTATCGATGTACAGTCCCAAGTTTTTCACCGAACTAGAAAACGGTATCATAGTATCATTATAATAGACGGAAGGAAAACATACGAAATCAATTTTAGCTAGCATTCTTGAGCTGCCTATAAGTATGTTTGGAAATTCGTAGGATTTACGGAGACACCGAAGCGTGTAGACCAGTCGTAAACAAATTTTAAATTGTCGTTTAATTTACAGATCGCATTAGCAATATTGTCAACGTCAGTTTGGATATAAATTTGAAGGTCGTCTGCATACATATGGTACGAACAATCAATAGAATTTATAAAAACAGAAAAAAACATGGGAGAAAGTATACCGCCTTGCGCCACGCCAGAATCAAGAACAGCCTAGTTAGAGGTCTTTTGACCAACACGGACAGCTTGCTGTCGCCCGCGAAGATATGATGAAAGCCACTCTACTACAGAGGGAGCAAATCTAAAATGGGAAAGTATAGCAAGAAGGATTTCGGGGTCGACTGTGTTAAAAGCATTAGAAAAGTCTACAAGCACCATCACTGTAACTTTCTTATTTTCCATTCCTTCTCTTATATCGTCGGTAATTTTAAGTTTTTTTTTTTTTTTTTTTATGGAAAAGACGGCAAACGAGCAAGCGGTTCACCTGATGGTAAGTGATTACCGTCGCCCACATACATCTGCAACACCATAGATGCTGCAGGTGCGTTGCCGGTCTTTAAGGATATTTGGGAGATGGGAGGGAAGAGGAGGGGAAAAGGGAGGGGTTGTGGGCCTCCGGTTACCTCACTCACCGAACGAAACGCAGAAGGACAAGATGCCTCTACTTCACGCCGGTATTCTGCGAGGCCGTGGTATCAATCCGGTCGAGCCGGCCCATTCGAGCAGCAGCTAAAGCCGCCGCTTGGCTCTACCACGCTTAAGTAAGGCAGTAGTAGTGCTGTGACCTGGACGAAACCCCCATTATATATGTTCTTATTATTAAAACAATTTAGCACTAATAAGGAGTGTAGGATTAAATAAGAAATATGTAGATAACTATTTTGCCAAAGGCATGAATATGTAAACTTTAAAATAACAAAAAACTAAAATGGTAATAATTATCTAATTAGAATTTCTGTCTAACACAAAAAAATTCAAATTTTATTAACCAGCATAGTTGCGATAAACCGGAGGCAGTTTCGTACAGACAAACAGTGTACTACATACTCCTAACAAATCAGGTGATTAGGTGAAGTGACTCTGTTAAATTTTGGCAGAGAATACTTTCAAATCTATGGAAGGAACCTTAGCTCAACAGCGGACTAGTGATGGTGATAACAATGAGGCTATGTCATAATGCTATTAAATTAAAGCGAAGACACTTACCACTGCTGCCACGGTTCTCAAGTTTTCTCTAACTTAATAATTTAAAAACACACTTACTTGATCTCCTGTACCATGCTGGGTTGTGGTGTGATGACACTCGTGAAGTTGAGCGCTTGACTGATGCTCTGTCCAATAGCATCTTGAGACGAAACAACGAGATTTTCCACTGATTTTCTCCTAAAACAATTATTTTTATACAAGTTAAAAAATATTTCATTTCTTCCTTTTTTTTGTTTGAATTATAAGAATTAGTGACAGTTTTAATAAAATATCAGAAACCATATATTATGTAGGTATGTTAATAGAAGTATATTATATATATATAGTACATTACATGTATTGTACAATATATAAAATACATATTTAACATATAGTACATAATATACAACTATATTTATATTGACGTTGGTGAAATTACACACAATGTGCTACCTTAACCTACTTGATGCTAAACATAATTTTAATTACAATTTTGTTTATAAACTTACATTTTGATACAAGCCCTATTACCCACTGTACTGCATATTAAAGATTCGCATATTCAATTTCTATTTAATTAATGTCCTAGTAAATTGATAACTTTTATAATTATCTTTAACTACATTTTTATAATATTTTTGCAAAGCCTTTGAATAGCATTGTAGATACTTGGTACTAATCACATTACATTTTTTTCTGTAGTAATTCGATGAATTTGATTACCATGTTTTAATTTGCCTACTCTCATAGTACTTTCCATTATATCAGTAAATATTAGTAATTTGTCAGTCTTCACATATATTTAATTTCATAGAAATAGCTTATCATTTTTTACACATTTCTTGTCTTTGTCTACTTTGTGTTAAACTACTTTACACTTCAGTCTACTAAGAGATTCACATAATTTACATTTTTTAGCACTACATTATTTTCGATTTGTTAAAAAAGTATATGTTGTAAGTAGGCAGGATAAGTTTTATAAGACATGACATGTAGCAAGCATATATGCACACTGCAACTATAGTATATCAATTGAGTACCTACACACATATATATAATTATATTATGTCTACATTCTATGTTATTTTCTCTGCATTCTTCACCCTTTACATCAGCTCTGAGCAACCTAATGGTAGACTAATAGAGAATGCCTCTTGGCATTAAGTTTTTCTTTGTTGGAATTTATTTAGTAACAAATAAAGTTTAAATAAATAAGTCCCAGAGTTAAAAATATATTAATCACAATATAATAGATTATTATAAATAATATCCATTGCTGTTAAAAATATCTTTAAATGATTAAGTGTGTCTGGAATTAATAAATTTTAAAATATAAACTTTTCTAACTTAGAATACAGATGAAGCTTTAATGAATCTCTATAGAATAAGCCTTAATTCTATTAACTATTGCATAGGTGTTTAATATATTTTTAATATATACAGGCTCCATTCATGATTTTTTGCTAATAAATTATATTTACAATAGATAATTACATAATAAGGCAAGTCAAGATTATGCACAATAGAAATCTATATTCTCTGCCTACCAGTGTGAGTTTATTATAAATATAGCATCTGATGAAATCCAGAATCCAATCATAATCTAAATCTGAACAAAGGAAAAACATGAGTCAATACTTGCAACAAGGCCTTTAAAATCCATATCTTAAGTATATTAATAATAATAAGTTAAAATTATTTTGCAATAAATTATTATTTATTAAAATTACGGCACGTATATTGTGGTACTTAGTCTAATAAAAAAACGGACTAATGTTTGTTCTTTATATTCACGCTTCTCTTCTTTCTCTTCGTGTGATGACATATTAAATGTATTAGAATTTAGATAGTTCACAGAAATGTGTGAAAAATATCTCACAGAACAAGAATGATAAATGACTTAGCTATGCAGTGATATAGAAGATAAGTGTAATTTACTAGGTTTAACACAAAGATACCTGACGTGAAGTAACAAACAACAATAATAAAGTGGATACTAACATAGAAATCGCGATGTTACGGTTGTCCAATTCTGAGGCACTCATTGTAAAAATAATCTGTTTCAGTTCACTCTGATTGCGACCACTCGGAAGCTATCATTAATAGATACGTTTTTTGCGTTCATCATCCAAATAGATGGCTTTTTTCACAAAAACACAAGACGACAACATCGATTTGCGGTACTTCAGTGACAGTTTGAGTTGTCAGTTGAGAATTTGGGTTAGCTTTTGGTTTATTTGACTTTGGTTTGGTAATGCCAGTTGCAATAAGAGCATATGGCATATATCTAGTATAGTCATAAATATAAATTATGATACACATTAAAGCCGATATTACGAAGTGTTTTTTTGTTTTGAAATGTTAGTTATGTAAGTTGTACACGTTTTCGTGTTCCTTTCGTTTTCAGGCAACGATTAAATTTGCGGAAATATTATCGCGAAACTATTTTCAAATTATCGGCGCGCAAGTACGAAGAACCCGCGGCTTAAAGTTAAAATAACTGCAACAACACATATCAAACATTCAGTGTCTTATACTCAATGAAAACCTATTTAAAATAGATTTATTTAAGTTTAGTTAAAGAATTAATCAAAACGTACATTCGATAAAATAGCGTACCTACAGCGTGTCAGAAATGCCTGTTATGTCTGTTTACCGACTGGAAAAAATGGGGATACGATGATCTTGTGCTTCTGCGTTTTTTCTGTTTTGTCTGTGAGGTAACCAGATTCTGATTTATTATAAATTTTACGCCAGAAAAAAAAGGATTTGCCTTTGCCTTGCGAAAATTTTCATAGTTAAAGAATTAAGCTCATTAAAATATCTAGGAGGTTAACATGTTTAAAACGAATGCGATAATCATGATATAGTATTATTTGCTGATGATACTTTATAAAATTAAAGGACTGCTTGTAACACCACGTAGTGTGTTGTTGTGAATAATGCAATGACAAAAATAGTTCATAGATTTATTGTTAACAACTTGCTTTTAAATAGCAATTAAATTAAATTCATAAAATTTACTACACCTAACGTTAAACATTTATATACCAAAGTACTTATAAACGGGGAAGAGTTAAGCTTTATGGATACCACTGTCTTTTTGGAATAACTTTAGATGCTTAGCTTTAATGGGGCCCCAAACTTGATAGCAGACTTAGCTCCGCAGAATATGCTGTAAGAAAAATTAGATATCGTACTAATATTAAAACACCTAAGATAGTTTATTTTTGTTATTTCCTTAACATTATGTCTCATGGTATTTTGCTGCGGGAATATGTGACTGATATTGAAACTAATCTATTTTGTTTTACAAAAGAGGACCATAAGAGTTATCTATAATCTTAATTCTAGAAAAACTTAGAAAAAATAAAAAAAATACTCAATACATACTTAAACAAAGACTTTATAAAAGGGTTATTATAAAGTAGTATAAAGGCATGATATGCTTTAATAACTGATGAATGATAATAACCTCTGTGAATAAGTTGATCGCTCCCAAGCCTTTTCTACTAAAAAATGTTGTAATATTGTACTATTAATATATGGCTTTATGTGGATATTTGTATATGTTGTATGTATTTATGTACCTATTTAAGTTTGATTGTGTTCAACTGCACCACCTCTATAATATGTTTATCTCTGCTTAGCCTAATGGTCTACTAGAACATAACGTCTTTAGGCATTAAATCCGCCATGAATGCCACTTTCTACATGGAAGTTTAAATTTATGAATAAAAACTAAACGTTAAAAAGTTTTGTTGTGAAAAAAAAACACCTGTTTCTTCTCCGTAAGAGTTACATTTTGCAAAGTGGTAGTAGATTTAAAAAAAATATATGTCTGTCAAGTGAAATTTAAGTTTCATATGTTGATTTGATTTGATTACGGATTTGACAAATGGAGCTTAGTACAATGCTCAATGATCTCAATAACGTCTCCCAACAGGTTGGTCTTAAGATGAACATGGGCAAAACGAAGTTCATGTCCAACGTCCATGTTACACCAATACCGGTTGTTGTTGGGAAAAAAAGGCTCGAAGTTGTAGACGAGTACGTATACCTGAGATAAATTGTCCAATTAGGTAAGTAGAACTTCGATCAAGAGGTCAATCGACGTATCCAACTCGGCCGGGCTGCGTTCGGAAAACTACGTCATATCTTCTCGTCGAGTATACTACAGAACCTCAAGAGCAAAGTGATGACATATGGAACTGAAACATGATCGTTCACTACAGGCCGGATGAGGAAGCTCAAAGTTGCTCAACGCGCTATGGAAAGGGCTATGCTCGCAGTTTCTCTGCGCGATAGTCTGCAATGATGATATCCGCAGCAGAACTAGGGTAACCGACATAGTCGCAACGATCAGCAAGCTGAAGTGAGAATGGGCCGGCCACATAGCTCGCAGAACCGACAACCGATGAGGAAGAAAGGTTCTCGAGTGGCAGCCACGTACAGGCAAACGCACTGTAGGACGACCCCCCACAAGATGGAGTGACGACCTGCGCAGTGTTGCGGGAAGTCGATGGATGCAGGTGTATTTGCAGTATAATGACACTGGTTAAAAACCTTTAACAAGTTTACAAAGCCTTATGCTCCGTTTCAGTATCAGCCCGAAGCTTGAGGATGGTCGAGACTACGTGGCGCTACTTAATTTTTTTTAAATAATACTTAGGAGCATATAGTGTATCTTTGTTTATAATAAGAAAACGAAGAAAAATGCTGCGATGTTCCGTATTTTGTACTCTAAACTATAAATAAACTAACGCATTTGGACAGCACCGTAGATGCTACTGTCCATGGCTATTAACAGGTAATTTCGATCTTGGTATCGATTTTAATCACGCGGAATCTTTCGAATGTTTCTGTAGGCAAAGTGCCGCCCGATACTTGTTATAGGATGGATGTGCCCCTGACCCCATAAATATTTAGTATAATACCAGCTATAAGCTACAGAGATGATAATTTATTCAATATTTCAGTTCAGTTTTGCACAAATATTCTGAACAATCAAAACTATTTTTAGAGCCTTATTTAGGGTGGATTCCTACATGAAATATTAAAGATGGCAACACTTCTATATGATAATGACACAAATCATAACAATGATACATAACACTGACACTGACATATACAACGTTTTTACGCTTACACGTGATCGTAAACTGAAGTTTATATAGTAGTTATTAAATGTTCTTGACGAATAATGTAGTAATAATTGTAATAGTCTTTGAACGTTATCTGAAAGTATAAGAATGGCTGACGACGCTTTATTTGATAAAAAAAAATCGCATCACGCAAAACGTGCTGGACGGAAGGCGGACAGAAAGAAGAAAAAGAATGAAGTAGACCAATCTAACCTAAGTGCGAGGCAAAGAAATCCTAAAGCGTTTGCTATACAGTCGGCTGTTAGAGCCGAGAGGCAATTTCGGAGACGGGAAGATGTCATCTCCAAAAAGCAACACATCCCTCAAGTGGATAAAACTCCTCTGGAGCCTCCGCCGATTGTTGTTGCGGTAGTCGGTCCACCTCGCGTGGGTAAAACTACACTAATAAACAACTTAATTAAAAGCTTCATTAAGACTAACGTAACAAGCACTAATGGTCCTATAACCATAGTAACCTCCAAGAAACGTCGTCTTACTCTAATTGAATGTAACAATGACATAAATTCAATGATAGACATCGCTAAATGCGCTGACTTGGTTCTATTGCTGTGTGATGCTAGTTTCGGTTTCGAAATGGAGATATTTGAGTTTCTAAATATATGCCAAGTACATGGCATGCCTAAAGTTATGGGTGTTCTCACTCATCTAGATATGATTAAGAATGCAAAAACTTTAAAAACAACAAAGAAGACATTGAAACATCGATTTTGGACCGAGGTGTACCCTGGAGCCAAATTGTTCTATCTCTCTGGTATTGTGCACGGTGAATATTTAAGGAATGAGATTAAAAACTTGTCAAGATTTATTTCTGTTATGAAGTTCAGACCTTTGAGTTGGCGCACTACGCATGCTTACATCTTAGCTGATCGACTAGAGGACGTAACAAGTCAAGAAAGTATAAGGAAAGATCCTAAAGTGAATAGAGATGTTGTTCTATATGGTTATGTTAGGGGAGTGCCATTAATGAAGGAGGCTATGGTGCATGTTGCAGGTATTTGAAGTAGTTTATTAAAGGATTGTAATTATTAAACCACATCACTGTCCAACTAAATTCATATCCGAGAACCATATAGTAGAGTGAAAATTTATTAGGGCAAAAACTCTTTCTCCAAATGCCAACTTCTCCTGCACATAGTGCAGTGTGCAGTGCAGTGCACACTGCTGGAAAACAAACAAGGCTCTGGGGATTGTTAGATGTCCATTTGAAATTAACTGAACCCAAAACCCACAGACTAGTAAAAGACAAGGCCTATATTCAGCAGTGAACATAGGCTAAAGTAGTAGTGGTAAGGAATAAAAAAAAGTAAAATTAAGGGCTGTAATATAAAATCTGTATATAACAATGGCTCAGTGGTGTACTGGCTAAGCATTTAGCTGCCTGTGTATGCTAACTGCTTTTGTAACACAGAAATTCCTACAGTGGAAGGTAAAGTTTTTATAAAAGAAAAAAATTATTGTCTTGTTTCAATGAGTATTCCTTGTATAAATACAAGAAACCAATTAGGTATTAGTTTTTAGAACATTTAAACATAAATATAGAACATCTCTTGCAAGGGTGGTGATGCGCATGTATGTTGTTGCTCCAAACAGCTTCAAAATTTTATTTTTAATTTCAATTACAATGTAAATAATAAAATAATTTTAAAGCAGATCTTAAGTCATCCTCTCTTCTACTTAGCGTCGAACAGCCCAACAGGGACTCTTGATAATGATCTTTAATTATTTTATATACTACCATGTACATACATTATAGGAAGCAATAAAATACTGCATAATAAGTTTTGAAAACTGGCTGTGTTGTTGCGCCACTCGTCTGTGAGTACTGCACACACAATTGTGTATGTATATGTATACCTCCTGAGCGCTGCGCACAACAATTGTGTATACCTATGAATTTGTAGTGTAGTAGAGTTATAGTCCACAGCTAGTCTCTACTGATGTACTCCTGGCCGATTTAGACCATGGCAACAACTTCCGAATACTGCTGACAGTAAACTGAAATGTTAAAATGTCCTAGTTTTGGACAAAAATCAAAACTCTTTTTTTTAAAAGAAAAAGTAGTTTCTTTAAAAAAAAAAAAATTGTGTACCTTGGTTGTACTATATTTGATATAAGGGCCAAAGGCCTTCTTTCAATATTTGAGAGAAATATGGAGCTGGGAAAGGTCTGCCACAATGCTCTGGTGTGAGTTGGTGGACTTCACACATCCTAAAAAGTATCTTTTTTTATTTATTTTGTAACCTATGTAAATTCACAAATTTTGACTTATAGTATTAGGAGACCTTAATAGGTTTGTGTACCTTCATAGGTATTCCGGTTTTCAGACGATATTTTCTTTCACCATTTATAATGCGGAATTTACCACATGCTATATATGTGGTAAATTCAGCACTTCAAATTACTATGATCAACTTTAGCGGTGCCAGCATTGGGGATGGAACTCAGGTTACTCACTTACTATAAAATTAAAAAGCAAACAACCTGACCGCTAGGCTGACACGGCTCCGCAGTTCAATGCACAAACACTGACCCACTAACTCATCCTTAACTCCTCATACACAATGTAATGCATAACATTAATAATAATGTAAATTATATGTAATAATATCAGAGGAATGGTAAGATGCAATGTCACAGCCCCCGAAACATATAATATGTTTGTTGTAAAAAAGCTAATAGTTGTGTACAACTATTAGCTTTTTTTTTATGGGACAGGCGGCAAACGAGCAAGCGGTTCACATGATGGTAAGTAATTACCGTCGCCCACGCACATCTGCAACACCAGAGGTGCTGCAGGTGCGTTGCCGACCTTTAAGGGTATTTGGGAGATGGGAGGGAGGATTAGGAGGGTATAGGGAGGGGGAGTGGGCCTCCGGTTACCTCACTCACCGAACGAAACGCAGAAGCACAAGATGCTTCTACTTCACGTCGGTATTCTGCGAGGCTGTGGTACTAACCCGGTCGAGCCGGGCTATTCCAGCACCAGCTAAAGCCGCCGTTTGGCTCTACCACGTTTCAGCTGTGATTTGAGCGTGAGGCCCAAGGCTCAACAGTTGATCAGTCAAAGAACACTAACCACTAGGCCATGCAGTCAGTACCTAGTTTTGATCGAAAAAAGAAGGGGAAAATTAATCTCCATTCATTTGTTCTGTTGCAGGTGTAGGAGATTTGAAGATAAATGAAATATCATACTTACCAGATCCGTGCCCTTTGCCAAGTAATGAAAAGAAACGTCACCTCATGGAAAGGGAGAGACAGATTTATGCTCCATTCTCCGGCGTTGGAGGTATTGTATACGACAAAGACGCGGTTTATATTGAACTACAAGGCTCCCATTCACACAAACAGGAAGATGAAGAGACAAATGAGAAAAGAGCTCTACTTAAAAATGTTGTTGAAACTAGAGAAACTGTTGATGAACAAATGCAAGAATCTGGATTTAAGCTTTTTAGTGGTGGTGCAGTGATATATCCTGACATGCTTAAAGATGATGAATATCTCCAGCATAACAAGAGCAATGATGATTCGGATGAATTCAACACAGATGAAGAGTGTGAATCAGAAAATGACAGTGGTATAGATCAAAGTGAAAAAGACCATAGCCAAAAAAATAATAAATTACCATGGGACAACAACTCAGAGGATGAAGAAGAGGAGAATCAAAGAGATAATCAAGCTGAATCAGCAGACGGTGAAGAAAAATCATTGAATGCGGATTTTAGTACAAAATGGAAAGAAAAGTTGGGCGAGAAGGCGACAATGGCTTATTTTGAACGACAAAAAACTTCAAAGAATATTATGAAATTGGTTTATGGAGATTTCGAAATAGGCAACAAGAGTAAAGAACAGAATCAAAAGGAGCTTGAAAGTGACTGCGAAGAAGAACTTGGTGGTCTGTTCAAGAAAGTCACAAGTGCTCAGAAAAAAAAGCAGAAGCAAAAAGAACAGCAAGATATAGATGAGTGCACATTTTTCTATTCATTAAACAAACCTAATATAAGGGATTGGACAAGCGAAAACAACAAACAATACCTTGTAAATAGTTTCGTAACAGGCAAAAGGTCGGCTGATGAAGATGCTTCAGAGCTTTTAAAATTGGATGACGCAAGTGATGGCGACGAAGAGCTTTACGGAGATTTTGAGGATTTGGAAACAGGTGAAAAACATATTAGTGAGGAGAAGTCAGGAGGAGAAACTAGGGAAGAAGGATCTGGGTCAAAACGCAAAGCTGAACCTACGAAATCTGAGATACTCGAAAAGAAACTTAAGCTAAAAGCTAAATTTGATTCAGAATATGATAATCCTGATGATCATAGAATTAAAGGCGACCATTCTTATTACGAAAGTCTTAAAGCAGAAGCACTTAAACAGTCTGAACTCAATAAATCCGTCTTTGAAAATCTCGATAAAGGTTTTAGGGTTGAAGTTGAGGGCTTCAGACCCGGATTGTATGTTAGAATGCTCTTTAAAAACATGTCATCCGAGTTTGTAACCAACTTCGATTCAAGTTATCCAATACTCATCGGAGCACTCAATATGGCTGAACAAAATATAGGGTTTGTATCATGTAAAGTAAAAAAACATAGATGGTACAAGAAAATTCTTAAGACAAACGATCCTCTCATAATATCGTTGGGTTGGCGTCGTTTCCAAACATTGCCCATCTATTCTAAAATAGAGGATGATTTAAAATCTAGATACTTAAAATATACTCCGGAGCATGTGACATGTAACATGCATTTCTACGGTCCTATCACACCACAAAACACAGGCTTCCTTGCTCTTCAGACAGTAAACAATAATTCAAATGAAATTAAACAGTTCGGATTTAGAATAGCTGCTACAGGCAGCGTAAACGAAATCAATAAATCAACACAGATAGTCAAAAAACTAAAGTTAGTTGGCACACCATTAAAAATATACAAAAAGACTGCATTCATCAAAGATATGTTCACAAGTACCCTCGAGGTGGCAAAATTCGAGGGTGCTAGGGTGAAAACTGTATCGGGAATTAGGGGTCAAATAAAGAAGGCACTTAACAAACCGGAGGGCGCTTTCCGCGCCACATTTGAGGACAAAATTCTAATGAGTGATATTGTTTTCTGCCGGACGTGGTTCAAAGTTGACGTCACCAAGTTCTATGCCCCCGTTGTTAACTTACTGTTGCCGGCCGGAAGCAAGAACGCGTGGCAAGGCATGAAGACGAAAGGTCAACTGAAAAGGGAGAAGAATATACACAATGATGCTAACACTGATTCCATGTACACTAGTGTCGTCAGAGAACCTAAAGTGTTCAAACCTCTGTCTATACCGAAAGCTTTGCAAAAAGGTCTACCGTACAGGTTCAAACCAAAAGAGCGTAAAACTACGTTATCCGGCAAACATCCTAACAATATATTTAAGGATAGAATAGCAGTTGTTAAGAGTCCTCACGAACAGAAGGTTTCCAACGTCATGAAGATGCTGAAGACAAACTTTGAGCAGAAGAAAGAAAGGGATAAAGAAGCAACAGCAGAAAGGTTACAGAAACACAAAAGGCAAATAGAGGAAGAAGAGTGGCGGAAATTAAAGAGGCAGAAGGAACTGAAAAAGAAGATTTGCAGGCATTTAGGTAAGATGTCCAGCAAAAGGAAGCCACAAATGTGAAAATAATTAAAATAAAATTGATTTCTTAACAATTTTTCGTTTTTTTATGTTTTCAAAATTTGTCCTCGAGTTATCTAGAAATAGCAACAATTTTATTGTTAGCGTAGTCACGGCCTCGAACCTCGACACACAAACTGTTTGGTGTATTGTGTTGTCTTCTCTATCCATGGGGTGTCAACTGCGCAAGTTACATTTTAGTACTGCAAGTGTACTCGCCACTGTAGGCTGTTAAAGAAGATACACAGATTTACAGATGGGTAGACTCCTGTCTGTCGGTCTATGAGCACATTTTTAAATCCAATAAAAAAAAGGATCTGCTTGTGGCTGAATGCATTCTTACGTCTTGTCTACTGCACCAAGCTTACGAGCAAAACATTTTTCACAAAACATGTTCGATTAATGCAACTGTGTTAGTAATTTGCCGACGTGACCGGCCCGACCGGGGTAGTACCATGACCTCGCAGAATATCGGCGTGAAGTAGAGGCATCTTGTGCTTCTGCGTTTCGTTCGTTTAGTGAGGTAACCGGAGGCCCACTCCTCGGGGGATCTCATCCCCCTCATCCTTCTCCGAATCTCCCATATATCCTTACAAGGCCGACAACGCACCTGAGCAGTGGTAATCACTTACAATCTGCTCGTTTGCCCCCTTTCCCTTAAGAAAAAGGAAAGCTATCACTTACTCTCAATCCCAAGATACAGGTCACTTATGATGTTAGCTAAACATAAAATAACCCTTCACGTGCATGTGTGTTAAATCGAATAGATTAATATTTAAAGATTATATATATATACGCACAAAGTATTTAAGTCATATAGTTGAAGCCCTCGAATATGACCGGGACTTACCTTTTAGTTTTACAGGTCAGAAGTTTACAATCATAGTGTGTAAACATATAAATTGGAGATCATAATAGATATTAAGCTTTAACGGGGTCCCCATGTAGAAACTAGCTAATAGACACAGCTCAGAAGCGTATGCTGTAAGGAAAATTCTCCAACTGACTGACATACTTTCACTTTCACAGCATTATGTCTCATCATCATTTCAGCCTATCAGAAGTCCACTGCTGAACATAGGCCTCCCCCAAAGATTGCCACGAAGCTCGGTCCTGAGCCACATGCATCCATCGACTGCCCGCAACACTGCGCAGGTCGTCACTGCATCTTGTGGGGGGTCGTCCTACACTGCATTATGTCTAATAGTATTTTATTATAGGGACAACAAATGTCAATGTATTCTTATATTGTAAAAAGAGCAGTGCGTTCTCGTGATTCGGTTAGGGAACTATTTAAGGAAATCAATATTTTTATGCGAGGGTCATGTCAGTACATTTACGAAAATGTATGTACGTAAACGTGAATTGAAAAACACTATTCCTGAGAAATGGTGACCGACATAATTAATAACCTTAAAGAAATGGCAGAAACATCTCAGTAATAGTCTATTTTTATATATATTTAATATTTAATTTATTAATATATTTAAAAATTACAAATGTATGTACCCACGTGTGTATGTATTTATTATTGTATGCGTATTTAAATATTGCATGTATAGATTTACATTTATTATATATATTTTTTTCCCTCTATTCTATCACCTACACCTACTTCATTTCATCTCTGCATCGTCCAAAGGTTGACTGGTAGAGAATGCTTCTGGCATTAAGTCCGCCTATATACATTTTCATATATATGAAGTTAAATAAATAAAATAAATAAATAATTTTGTATTGAGAAATAATAACACACAATAACATATTTGCGCATTCACATATAATTTAAATGCTCTCGTAGAAAATTCTAGGTGGTTCTTTGGGAATGTGATAGTGTTTGCTATGATTATCTTATCCATGTGTACTGTAGACTTGAGTACATCACGCTCGCCTAGAGCCCTCCGCTTGTGGCGGCGTCGTGTGGCGCCACATGCGCTTCCCAGCAGTGTGGTCGAGGAGGGCGATTGTTGCCAGACGTGCCATACTTGTGAACAGCCGCTGCTTGCGGGCGCTGGTCTGCTCGAGTTATCAGTGCGCTTGTGCTTTAGTTCCGTGGATCACTATATTCTTGTAGCCGTACCATTTATTATACGATATACATTATAGGAGGAAGCTATTTATGAAAAGATGGTAGTTGTTAAGAAATAATAATAAGATTTAACATTTGACAAACGATTTTTTTTTCTTTTATAGGAAGATAAAGAATTTTCACTTCATTCATTCAAATCAGAATTCACTGCTTTAGAACGGGTAATAAGAAGTAAGCAAAAGATTGTAATCTCTTCACCAACACTCTTGACTAGCGCGTACCGTCGAGACATTGCACTGACTGTACAAACAAAAGTTATAAAAGGTAAGGAATCCCAAACACATTCCTGAGTATTATTTCCAAAATAGTCGCTTGGCTCCGACAATAACCTTGTAAGTGGTGGTGCCAGGCCGGAGCAGTACCGCGGCTTAGCAGAATATTTTGTACTTTTGCGTTGCATTCGGTGACTGAGGTAACCGGAAGCCCACTACCCCACCCCAACTCCCTAACTCATTATCCAAATATCCTTAAGGTATTGCAGCTATTCTGGTGTTGGAGATGAACGTGGGCGACGGTAATCATTTACCATCAAGTAAGCCCATGCACGTAACGCAAAGACACGCAGTCCTGCTTCCACGTGCCAACTAATAATATACTGTGACATTACTATATGTGTGCCATTTGTGAAGGTCCGATGCCATGTGGGTAACTTTTAAATGATTATGAGTTTAAGAGATAATGAAATAAATGAATAATGCTAGCCAATTGACAATTATAGTTTTTTTTGGGGTATTTCTATATTTACTTATCTGGTTGGGTTGTATAAATAAATACATATATAAGTAATATATAATTAAAACCCAACCAGATGGAAGCCCCCGGCAGGGGAGACCAGACGGCCGAGGGTTAGGGAGAAAGGGAAAGAAACCGGCGGACAATGCGAGCGGTATCGAGTAGCACCGCCTTCTGCATTTGAGCTCGGAGCGGTCCGTCACGGAGTCCTCGGATGTTCGGAGAGGCTGACTGGGATTATAACCCATTCGCAGAGACGACGATCGGAATAATTTCGGTCGACATACCACCCCACATGTCGGTTACCTCGTGAGCCAGGGCCAGATATTTTGACAATTGTTATTATTATTATAACTATCGGTTGAATATCTGATAATAGCCCTGTCGACGCCTTAATGCGAAACCGGTTCGTTATGTGAATAAACAAAATGTGTTGTGTGACTTGTACAAGTGGTAATAATAATTGGCAACAATGGCAAGTGTAAATTATAATGTTAGTCAAGCATGGCAGGATCGGTTTACAAACAAAAAGATGCTGCAGTTTATTGGTCCTTCTCTGGCAACGCCCGCAAAATCGTTTACTACATCTTCGCCTCTCGGTCGACTACCTAAGGTTGGTTTTGACTTCGTCCTTATGTTTTTCTTTATTTGTATGTCTTTTTATTTGAACGTCGCTTCTTGCCGGTATCCCATTAATGATTGTGCTAGAAACTTCTAGATGGTTAACGACATCGGACATAAATATTATTACGTCCACTCTCTTCCTCTCTCTCTATCTCTCTCTCTCTCTCACACATGCACATCGGAATGAATAAATTAAAGTTTTTTATTTTTTTACGATGCGCCTCTGACGGAGAAGATACTCTGTAGGTAGGTATGCAGACAACTTATGGCCTTCGTAGTGTGGATAAGGTGTTAAATAAAACAAAGACACGTATCGTGTAAATTGTATTTACCTCTTATCACGATGCATAACGTACGCCATCGCACATCCGATAAATGTCCATACAAAGGTTACACCGTACTGTTACATTGGTTACATTGGTCAAAGGAATCGTCGTCGATGCCGGCAGCGCCGGGGGCGGGCGGCGCGGTGGCGGGGCCCGCCCCCGGCGGAGGGCGGGCGGCGCGGTGCCGCGCCCCGCCGCCGGTGGAGGGCGGAAGCGATAACTTACACGGAAAGCTTGGAATGTTAACGCGCTGTTACACGGTGCCGGGTTCACTTCCGTCACTGAACGAAGCGATGCGCGACATTGTATATGTACACTCGGAATTTCACTAACGACCTAATTTCCATAAAACTCCTCACGTGAAGGTAACTTTAGTCTTTGGTAGCGCGAGCCACACGCCGGGACATGGGATCCGACACGCGCGGACGTAGGGGCGGAGTGTTGCAGTGGACAGGGTGCCGCGGATCTGCGGATCTATTGCGTAACTCTGCCGACGACCGTAACGGCGATCGGTCTCAATCTGAAGTAACGTCGGATCCGACAGTTCGGCTGATTACGTCTTACATACTACTTGTTGAGTTTAGTTTAATACTGTTTGAAATATATTAGACATGCCCCTACGATGCGATCTGTCAGACTGTCGAGTCCGATCTTTGTTACAATTACCAGCAGAGTAATGCGCTAGGGGGCTGGTGCTCGCCACGCCCCGCGCAGTGGACGCGCGTTGGCACATGTGGAGCTCTTTGTACGGAATGCTTCGCTTCGAAACGCTTTGGACTACGCGCCGTGCGAAGCGACGGCTTGACGTAGAGGTCGATGATGGGTAGGGAGCAAGGTGCAAGGCGCAAACTACCCTCTTTCCCCCCCACTCCCTCTCCATTTACACGTCTGTACGTAACGAGCGAGAAAATCGGAATAAATTTTATAATAAAGCTGGGGGGATTGAACCGAGACCGCACGAGGACTCGACCGCGCCTCGGATCGTGTCTTACAACAACACCGAAGTGCCGTAACAGATAACAAAACAACCAGCTCTCGTACACCTGGGCACGCATTTCAACGAAACCAGCGACGTGTACGGACGTCGCCGCCGGTGTCGTGTCGCACATCTCGAGGCCTGCACCGCGCCGGCGGTAGTCTGCCTCCACGTGGCTCTGCGCGGCGCCGCGTGCGCGCGCGCTGCGGCCGGCGCGATGCCCTCGCCCACCGCAAGCGCCGCGAGCTAACGACACGTCGGCGTACCGCCTCAATTGGTTTCGGCTAAACATTACAGTACTCTGACTAGATTCTCGTTGATAATTTCACGTGTCGAAGCCGCTCGCAACAATGGAACAACTATTATAATCCGATTACTAATCCAATAAAATAAATAAATTTTCCTATAAACGGTCATCACGTGAGCTACGCTACAAACATCCCCCGATACTGCAACAATGGGACGCTCACATCCGTGCGTTTGGTTCGGTCTCGTTTATTTATAATCCCACCTTTTGAAATGCGGAATCGAACCCGAGGGCACGCGTTATATATCCCCTAAAAATATTAATACTGTTACGTAGGCTATACAATATTAATTAGAGACCCTATCCAAAAAAAAAAAAAAACTTTAGTGGCTCATCGCGTGCGCTTTCACGCTAAATAAAATAAATTGATTAAAAAACAAAATTGTGATCATAGACAACCGTTACACTTTTTTTTTGTAACGCGTTTTAGAGGCAAAGAATTTCCATCGTGTAACTCGTGTGGCGATAAGTGATGACTTAATAAACAATAAAATAACCTAGTTAATAAATAGAAGGAAAGCGTTTAAAATAAAAAAAGATAGAGTTCCCAGCGCCGGAACGCGTCCCAGCTACCGACGGGACGGGAACGCCACGTAAGAGACCGTGATATTTACAATACATTCGCTACGGATACAAAATATTCACCAAATCAAAATCGGCCAGCCATACAATTGTACACTCTATCTCATTGGCTACAGGGCGGTGCGCGCGTCTGTCCGTCTCCTCACTCGGCTGTTAGTGCAATTGTAAAATCTCAACGACACCATGATAAATAAATCTGTTGTACTCAAGTACGGGCGAATAGAAAAATGTCGTGATGGAATAATTTAATTTTTTTTTTGACAATATAGTATGTAATATATAACACAATAAAAATATCTACAACATATTATGATATGTAACATGAAATGTCATAATAATGTATATTTTTAATTATTTTCACAATGTGATGTTGTTTAGTAACTTGAATATGTTTAATAATGTTGTGATTATATTATAGTTGATATTGTTCGTTTTCACAGCGGGCACAGGGTTTCCGGCGAGCGCGCGGGAGACGCCGCGCGCTCGCATACTTTGTAAACACTTAACAAAAATATACCTAGCTAGTTTTCCGTTGATGCAATTACAATGTAATTAATAAAATAGAAGATTACAAAACAATGTCGTTAACACTGTACACGAGACTAGTATGTGTGTGCTTCCGTCTGTTTGTTCCAAACGATTCAATTTACAGTACCATTCGCTTCACGTCACAATTAAACAATTCAATAGGGAACACATCGCTACGGGTTTCGTTCGCGACAGTACCACAACACAATTCGTTTCTATTGCTCCATGAACTCATTGCTCGTCGTGCCTTGTCGCCATTACAACCGGATAACGTTTATATTTTCATAACAATCGGAAACAAAAGGCTCGCTTCATACATAGTGTGTACATTAATCTCGGCACATGTGAAAGACAAACGGAGAGGCACACATTTATCTACATAAAGCTATATATACACACCTCGGCGAGGCACTCGGTAGGCAGATATCTAGAACTACCGGCTGGCGGCGCAGCGACGGGCCCAGTCGGTCCGGCGCTGCACACGCGGCCGTGAGCCCCTTGCACCGGCTTCACAATACTACTACAGACTAGCACACGTGACGCGATTATAAACCTTAACATGACCAGCGTAAGACATATTCTTATCTAGCGTAATGTTTCGGTTATAGATACGGACAAACAATATAACCAAAATGGCCGTCACACCGACAAGACAAACGGCGCAGCCGCTGTGCGTCCTGGTTAGTAAATGTAGAAATTTAAAAACTGCTCAGCATTATTTAGCAAACCTTAATGTTCATATTTTCCTTACAGGACAAGGACAGCTTAATGACATAATTGTACCTCTAAAATTATGAAAAAATGTCGGGTAATATTATTAAAGGCATTAAAAATCATTGCAAACTTGAACCCTCGTACAGTAGAAATAAGATAGGAAGAGAAAAAAAACAAAAACAAATTGAAGTTAATAAGTATACCGAGAAGGAGACATTATATCCGAGACCTGATGGGTGTTCCTACCAGCAAGTGGGGTATGTCACTGTTTGTTACCCTTACAGAAGAAAATGTATAAATAAATTACTCAAATCTCAGAAAAAAAAGGACACAGATCATAAATTCTTAGCTGTCACAAAGGTCCAAGTCTGCGGCGACGTTTTAAGACTCCGTTTATAATTTAACCAATATTTGGCATCGAGGTGTCGGAGCGCATTCATTTTGCAATCGCCACCTTCCCAGATCATGCATTAACATTGATTGGCGGCCGGGGGGCCAGGGGCCGGGGGCCAGGGGCCGGGGGAGCGACCTCACACAATATGTATCCGTTCAGAGTGTAAAGTAAACATTGGGACGGTTGCAACACGAATGGTCTCTTTACGAAGTTTGAAAGCGCGCACCGCACTCGACTTACTTCACTGTCATACATTCATATTTTTTTTTTAGAATTATAATGGAATTTAAAGCTACTCCTCAACCGATAAAAGTTTCTAAAAAAAAAAAATTTTTTTTTTTAGTTTGCATTGATGCGATAAATATTCATTAAATGTAAGGTGAATGGAAGAAAGATGAAGGAAAAGCAATATCCAGAATGGGAATGTAGGCTCTATAGGTCGAGCGCGGTGCCGGCCGCCGGATAACACTTATTAGCTTTAATAGTAACAATAAATATCTGAATACACGTTTAAGTACATATTAAATCTACATTTAACGGAGCACTTTTATATTTAATACCGTTACATGAAGCGTAATGTCACTAAACTGCGTTTTAAATATACACATTCATTGAAAACTTATCGTATTTATCAACAACGCCTTATTAAAAAAAGGATCACCAACATGGCAACACCGATTCTATGCGGTTTCGTTCATTCGTTCGACGACAGTGCTGCCATCCAAAGTGAAATAGTACCAAAGACCGTGCCATTCCATTATCTAGACGCGTCACGGAACCGAACGTTCGGTTTGAGAGATTTTAAATTAAACATTAAATGGAATCGATTGAAATGCGATCGGAATAAATACCTTTGTACTAATTACAAGTGGCAAAATCTCTCAACTAGCCCCGTTTCATAAGTGGACCGCGCGGCGGCGCTCTGCCACGCTCTGCCGACGGCGTTCCCCGCCGGAGCAATAGGCAGCGAGCGGACGCGCGGACGCGCGGTCGGGCCGCCGAGTGTGCAGTGGCGGCTCACGTGCGCGCGGGCTAGGGCTGGGCGAGGGCGCGGGGCGGCTAGTCCACGGCGTGGTGTCAGGAGGCGGGCGCGTGGGCCGCGGGGCGGGCGGTGCGCTCGGTGCCGGCGGCCAGCAGCGCCGCGAACTCCAGCTCCAGCACCTGCCGCGCCTGCGCAGCATCGTCATCGTCACCGACATCGGGCACAAAGGGATACGATCACAAGACTATCGCTCGACTAGGCGGATAAGTGAGCTAACCTAACTTAGCTTTTGGACGGGCAGTGCCTGAGCTAGAACTGCAGCTGAAGTCAATATTTGTCTCATCATCATCATTTCAACCTATCACAAGTCCACAGCTGAACATAGGACTCCCCCAAAGACTGCCACGAAGCTCGGTCCTGCGCCACCTGCCTCCTCCATCGACTTTCCGCAACACTGCGCTGGTCGTCCACTCGAGAACCTTTTTTTTGTCTAATACTTAAATATTGTTTTTTCGGAACTCTTGGTATTGAATTATTAGAATTCCTTCCACTGCTACGCAGCGTTGTATCGGCGTCTCTGTGCGTCGTAACATGAGACTAAGTGAAATGCTCCAAAAACACTTTATTTTCGGCGACGAGACACTTCGCCCGTCACGTTCTCTCTCCCTGAGAAACCAACAGTGGGTTGCGGGGGGCTACGGAGTCAGTCTCAGTCCCAAATAGAAATACGCAATCTTAAGACTTTATTATAAGCTGAAAATTAAAGCAAAAAAACAAAGTCCAATAATGGTGCGCTTCATACCTGAGTGTTTTGCGTGGGGATCTGTAACGCGAGCGCCATGCTGTTGGAGTCGAAGCTCTCGTCGAGCGCGATCAGGCCGCCGTGAACGCCGCTCTCCGACAGGTTGCTCGCAAACTCCTGCGAATTGTGAAAATACGAAAGATGAACAAATATGATTTTTAATTACATATAGTTGTATATTTTGACGCTCATAAGAGCTTTGAAGAAGCCTATATATAAATGAAAAGTTTTGACTTTGCCTTTGATATGGTAATATCGAATTCTAAAACTGGTCCTTCGAGCCAGATACTCAGAATTATGCTTCCAATCTTCGAGCCGGACTCTTCAATTTGTTTTATCGTTAAAGAACCATTTAACCGCTAAAATAAACGTGTCGCAAGAAAAATACTAAATAGTCAAAAAAGTGTAAGTGTGTGTATGTACAGTCACACACATTGAGGCTGATGGTGAGGAACCAGCGCTGCAAGCACACATTGGTCCACACGAGGCGCAGCGCGTAAGGTGCTTGGCGGTGGGTGTGTGTGTACTTGTGTGTGTAGACGCGAGTGCGCGCGTGCCGCACCCACCTTGAGGTTGATGGCGACGAGCCAGCGCTGCAGGCGCTCGTTGGTCCACACGAGCACGTCGCGCGTGCAGTGCTCGGCCGCGCGCCGCCGCTCCTCGAGTGCGCGCACGGAGTAGCCCACGCGCTTCAGGCACGCCACGCCGAAGTGTAGCGACGTTCTGTAACAGTTTATTTTTAGTGATTAGTTTAGTTTACTCATGGCGGTAACCTGAGTGACGTGTACACGCTAAATATTAAATTACGTTCATTATGTGTTACATTATTCTTCTCATTAGCTCTGAACCAAGTAGTGTATTCATTTGGGATTCGGGTTTAAATCGTTACTAAATAAGGACTAGAGACTACACTCGAAACGGTTAAAAAATATTTCAATTTTAATTTAATAAATTGGTTATTATTAAACTAATTTATTTAGAAACTATGAACAGTAAATTTTTTGTTAGAAAAAAACATGTTTGAATTTTTCAATATGAAATATTATACTTTGACCCCGAATATATAACCGAAACCCAAAAAAACTTGCTGTTATATTTTATGGAAAGATTCAAGATTACTTACAAATTGTTAAGTATGAGGCAGGAAACTGTTAATTTTTCGAATATAGACCTCGAGCAAATAAAAGCCGAGGTTCCACAAGGCAATGATTTAGGTCCAGTACCGTCCTACGTTGTAATAAGTAGCAAAGATACACTGCCCTATATTTTACCGCCTCAACAAAGAGGTCGGACGCCACAATGGCATAGCGGATGGAATGCAATATTAAAATAAAATGAGATAATGCAATTCAACCAGCTCCGAAAACTGACAATAATCTGTGAGTTGTGCAAGCAGGAGCCACGTATGAAATTGTATCGCAGCATCGAGGACCAGGACAACGATTGAGCTAATATCTGAGCTGTTTCAGCAACGCTACGTATGACGTCAAAGTGTTGGATTGTAAAGAAAATCATACTAACAGAAGTCGATTGACTTGAATACTGAGAGAGATCCATTGGGTAAGTTCTAATGGGCGCTGATTTTTAATATTTCAATTAGGTTGATGCCTATGTCCAGGGGGTTGCGCTAGAATGCTGTAAGACATACCTGTGAAAACTGTCGACCATCTTGAGTTGCGTTCTGAGGTCCCTTTTCGTTAAATGCTCCAACATCCTCGCGTCCACCAGACATTCCATGAATGTTGTTCTATATTGAGGTAACCCTGTGAGAGGTAAAAAGAGAGTGTTACAGCGTACTTAGTAAAGGTGTCGGGAGTGCATGGAGGTGAAGTGTGTCGGTGTGCCGGTATGTCGGTACGTGCACTGACCAAGCGAGGGCAGCCAGACGTTGCCGATCCACTCGTGGTTCATGTCGCCGAAGGCCAGCGCGGCGCACGCGGTGCCGCGGGGTGCGGACGGTGACGTCAGCGACACCATCTCCTGGATGGCCAGCCGCAGCTTAAGCCGGTGCAGGGGGTTGCTTATGCCTGCAAGAATTCAGGATTAATATTATTTTTCAAAAAATACGAAGCACGAAAAGGTTCAAAAGTTCGCGTTTGTTTGATAAGTGATTATTTTAGCCTAATTCAAACGGAAACCGGTATATAAATGAAAATCCGGTTCGAAGGACCAAAAACGAGAAAATCAACTGAAGAAGGTAGTAAATATTCTAGGCTGTTGTTGTTCAGATTGTTTAATTTATTTCAACATTTTTGACTAAAGAAGATAAAGGCTATAAGTTGTTAAGAAGGCGCGCAACCAAGCGTGACGCACCGATCTCCCGTTGAATCTCCTGGTCGGAGAGCGCGGACATGATGGCGCCGGACTTGACGTTGGCGCGGCAGGCGGCCACGTACCAGGCCGGCATGCCCACCCACAGCTCCAGCCAGGCCACCACGGTGGGCCCGTTCCACAGCGCGAACGGCGTGCCGGCGCGCATCGCCTCGCCCAGCAGCTCGTGCCGGTAGTCCCGCTCCCTGTAGCGGAGAACGAGAAGAACTTCTCAGAGAAGAACAGAGTTTTGTTTTTACACATTTCTTTTTTTTATAATTGTTATTTTTTCTCGTTAATTTGTTTATTATCACCTTTAGATTTTCTTTGTAAAATATTACGTAAACAATTCCGAATCCTTATAAATAACAATTACAAAAATGTGACGTTGAATTAGGATTACATTTTTCATCTGTTTATCTCAGCCTTAGATACATATTAAAACTTGAAAATAATTTGTTCAATTGCTTTAATTTCTTCAAACGACGATAGGTTCCTGCCATCAACCTATATTATGGTCATTAAAACCAAAGATTAAGTTCCGAGCTCATTAAATTCGAAAGTACAATTTATTAATACTCGGTGAATTAATAAATGTATAGTTAGTATGGTCTGACGTCACGCAGACTTTAATGAGACATGGTTCCCAGCTCAATAGCAAATTGCGGAGATCATCATACTTATACTGTATGTTTTTAAATATAATTAAAGATATCCCAAAGCGATACAGACTTGGTTTTGGAGCGCGCATAGTCCGGTTGCTGGTGCTGCTGGTGCTGCAGATGCTGTAGGTGCTGCAGGTGCTGCAGCTGTGCACCGTCCGGCTCGTCGGCCAGCCCCGCCAGCCCCAGCGACGACGCCGACGACAGCGAGCGGGGGCTCGTGCCCTGGGACAGCTGCAGCGAAACTCTGCGTGAACATTGTGCACACAACATCTCGTGCACCAGATAATGGATTCACCACATTCCAATAATAAGTCTCAAAGGAACTGCTAGCTTTGAATCGGCAGCGATATACGGGATGGATGAGACGTTACGACATTAAATTGCCTCATATATTGCAGGTCATTTCAAGCTCATATATATATACCAAATATATATTATATAAGTTTATATATATATTTACGCGAATTTTTCACTGGGCTCACCAGAACCGGGTCGGAAACTTTACCGATCGCCCGCGTTTCAAGTCGCCGACTCGCCGACAAAGAATTCCGGTGATGCTGCCCCGCTTGCCGAGGTCAGTAAACGAATGACGTTTGCGTTTAAGTCGTTTAAAAGATAACCACTTTTACTTAAATTTAACAACTTGAATTCACATTTCTTTCCTAATATATATTTTCACTATTTCTGAATAATTCTAAACACAATCATAGTAGTAATCGAGTTTTCTTCAAATGTTCGCAACGTCGCGTCGCTTCTGGCGCGTGCGAGTCTAGCTTCGCCTTCAAGGTTAAAAGATACAAGGTTGTTTAAAACTATAAGACGTGGCCTAAGTCTGTTGTTCAAGAGACTATTCACATAGTCATCTATGATATGAAACTATCAAAATTTACTAAAACATCGATTTTGACAAAATATGCTATATGTGGTGAGTTGTGCAATTTTCTGAGAATGTGCTTAGCGGTGTATAGGTGCGCGGGCTCACAACTAGAATCTAAACCACATATCTTACTTTTAACTTTATAAAGAGCATTTACAGCAAAGTTAACCACATTCAGAATCTCTGAGACTTAGTCCTCAGAGGTGACAGGCGCGGAGATGTACTCCACCGCCGCTCACCGGTTGAGCGGGCGCGCGCACAAATATATAGAATTCTTTATTACTCACGGGTAGACCGGCTTTGTCCTTCTTGCTGAAGAACCTCCCGAGAGAGCTCTTGATGCCCCTCTTCTTCTGCTGGTGCATGGACGCGATGGATACAGCGGAGGTACCAGCCCGCGGTAGCGAGGGCGAAGCCCCGCCGCCCGCAGAGCCCGAGCCCCCCCAGCCGCTGGCGCCTAGCGACAGCGATTCCTGGCTCGAGCTGAACGGGAAATCGAGGATTAATCACCAGTCACAGTTTCAGTTATCGGCACACATCTTGAGCTCTAAAAGCACGATGTGCAAGTGAAGGTTGCCCTGTTTAAACCAATTGGAAGGTAGAGCGTTTGTAATGCGTATGATGCGTTCGCCAATCACCGGATTCCGACCGTCCAATTGCGCAGCGAGTATTTTACTCCCACCGCTGCGCACCACATCATACCACCAAACCCACCAATAGATCGAGATTCGAGTCGTGATAGCTGTAATACTTATATTACAAATCGCACTATTGAATGATTGCTAATTTCGTATATATGTAGCACACACTTCACAGTACAGCAATGAGCTTATTGGGTTAAAACCTTTTTTTTTAAAACAATAAGCCGTGCCCAATGAAAAATGTAGATGAGCAGATGTTGTTCAGAATTGGTTGGAGAGATTCTAAGAAACCGGTTCAGCGCTGCCGTGGCATCCACAGTCCGTGGTCTTCGAGAGCCGATGAAATGTGGGGCGCGTTACACGGGCGATACGCGACCTCAGGACCGCGGGACCCAATACGAAAGAATGTAGCGCAGTTACGCATTCTTGACTGTTCACAGAACCATTGAACAGGGCAAGATGACGTCATAGCTTCGAGCCCGCCATTCGACTATTGTCGTGAATCACTCCACATACAAGCTGCAATGCTTAGTTGGAGGGTTAATAACAGGAATATTAGTAATGTCACTAAATAAATAGTAATGCTAGTATTCTTTAAAAAAAATGAGGTGACAAGAATCAGGTGTTGGCGCCAGATTCGAAAACTTTGATGCCTCGCGCCTCAGAAACGAAGCGATGAAGCCCATTGTCTTATCAACTGATATGTTAACAGATACAGCAGTCGTTTCTGAGGCGAGTGAAATCCTGAAGATAAGCATCAACCCAATTGCACATCCCAAAAGCCGGACATGCGTTAAAAGATAATTCAGCCCGCTATGAGCGCACGTTTTTTTTGCATTAATTACAGCCACTTCGAGGGGAGAAACGTGGAGACGTCTCCACGTGCCATACGTCAAACCTGTTAATGGAGACCGTCCGCGGTTACTACCACGCGGGGAACAGTCTCGCACTCGGAGTTTTTCTTCTGGGGTTATTTGAAGAGTCGGATGTACGACACTACAGATATTCGAATCGAAGACAAGAAATCAACAGCATTCCAAGGAAACTTTTGAGGCACGTTTTCATGAATGAAATGAGATATCTTTGAAGAGTGCCAGATCCACTGGAGACGATATTTAAAGTGTTATTTTTAAAAAAATTTAAAAAATATTTGCTTTGTTTGATTATAAATCATCAACAAAACTTAGTTTATTTTGAGACAACCTGTATATTAATATTAGCTAATTAAAAATTAATGGAATAATAAGTTTGAATTAAGACTCGTGACTAAGAAAATGAAAAATCGAAAATGTCGATACCTTCCCGTCACTCACATCACTATTTCCGCTTCGAAAAATGCTTATGTGCGAAACGAGAGATCCCATATAAAGTCTATTTCACAAATAACTGGCAGTGTTGCTCGGAAATGGATGATGCAAAAGATATCGGTCCAATATTTTAAAAAGTTTAGATTCGAAACACAGTCGGTGCGACGCGCAGCTAGACAGAGTGTCGCGACAGTCACACCGCATGCTAGATACGTTCATTTTAGACTGATGGGTGGTTCTCGTGCACTTAATTCTAGGTCTTATTGTTAGACTAGGATTTGACGAGCACCTGTGAATCGGAATCCTGGCGAGGCTTCCTGACATGATAGAAGTCCTGGGCAGCATGAAAAAATATATTCAAGTGTTGTTAGATTTATGAACTAAGTAGTAATAATCACGTAAAAGTATGAATAAAACTAATCATTAGAATTTGTTTTGTTTTAATTGGCAACTCTTTCTTTTTCTCTCTTTTGATAAATCTGATATTTAAAAGTCCTCTTTTAGTTGAGAAATTATCTCGTTGTAGATCCTAAGGATCTCTGGTATACATTTCTCTCAAGACGTTACTTTGTGATGCACTCATACACTCACCATTAAGCACAAATTAACTGGATATCCGGCACGAAGGACCTGATTCCATAGTAAACATACAAGTATATCTACTTACGAGTCATAAGGTGTGGGGTAGTGAGTTCGAAGTCGGTCTCGTTCTGCGTGCAGAGCCCTCGCCGCGCGCTCAAGGCGCAGCGAACGCGCCGTGAGGGGCGAGGCGCCGCCCTCTGCCCCGCTCGCTCCTCCCACTCCACCTGCCCCGCCATCCTCGCACAGCTGCAACTGCAGTCCACGATCGTATTAAACCGGACTTCTTATAAATAAACATACATCTTCCTCGCCAATCATACATATCATAAATAGACTGCTTCTGAATATAGTTGCCTTTAATATTAAAAGATATTATAATTCACGCAGTATTGTTACTAATAACATATTCGTTCATGTAAATATAACCGTCAAATAATGTGAAGTTATTAAAGAAAAACTTAGTGCAGTGGGTTAGTGAATAATTAAAAAAAAATCATGCTACGTCCTTTCCCTTGCCATATGTTAGTAATAACGTTTTATGAAGCAGATGGTTTTGTTAATTATATCAGAAATATTGTAAGCTTTGCATGATTTAACCTCGGAGTTAGCTGCCTGCTTACTCTGCGAAAACTTAATATTTTTATGTATAGGGATTATTTATCGTCAGTTAAGTCCAAACTTTAATTAACAGATCGAATGCTAAACAGTTTGCCTACTAGGAGTAACTATTTATTTTTAATTTCAAATTGTGATATAAAAGTTATTTAGTATCTAATATTTTTTATGAATAAAACAATGCGTACATTACTATATGATAATTGCAATAAGTTACAACTAAACAGGTTCAGGGCGCCCTCGCTTTGGATGCGACTCCTGGTGCCAGCACCTCTAAAATTGTTAATAACAATTTTAAATCATGGATTAACCACGTGGTCAGCGGTTAATGAAAATACCGTCAGGGAACCCGCATGTCTGAGAAATAATATAAATATTATTTCGAGGACGCGGGAAGTCCGCGCACTCGTACGGAACCGAAGCGAATGGCACGCACCGTTGCCGGATACAAAACTCTCGCAAACGTTTGAGAGGAGGACTTCGGCAGGCTGCTATCTTACTTCACTATTAGGAACACAAACCAACTAACATAATTTCCATAATGATCACATCTTTTATGGGACGTAAATATTACTCAACATCATCAAAATATGCATCCAAATATTATAAGAAACAAACAAGAAAAAAACACAAAGTATTAGTTATGTATACTTCTCATTAAAGAAAAGCCTCGCCTAACTACTTTTCAATAAAGCAGTGCGACAGTGAAAGACATTTTTGAAGCGTTACGATTGGCAATCTCTGTAGTCCCACTAGTGGTTTGGGCCAATTCGAGTTTTTTCCCACTGATCGTATAAAGAACAACACATTAAAAAAAAAATCTAATTAAAATTATTGACGTAAACGCTTTTAATACAATAAATATTACCATTTACTTCGGTGTCCCTCAGGGATCATATTAAGGTCCACTGTTTTACATACTTTACCAGACTATGATTTCGGCATTAATGTTAATGTTTTAGAACGTTAAATTGTTTGAATGCGTAAAAACTGAAAGATAAAATAAACACAAAGAATTTGAAACTGATCTACAGAGCCAATTCACGTAATTTTAAAGCATTTTTAGTGTAGTGTAAAGGCAAAAATAAAGCCACGCAAACACTGCAATTTTGTGGGAGCTGTTATTTATTATTTCAATGAAAGGAAGCTTTCGCTTGACAAATCATGCTGGACTAGGCTTGCCATTGGTTATGAAAGATTGCCGTGGATGGGCAAAAACCATCGACAACTATTACATTTTGTTTTCTAACACGACGAGGAAGTTTGTTTCGTTGTGTGACTGACTATGACCTTATGCAATAATAAATATTTTAAGTCAACACATTGCGGAAACATACGTACAGCTAAAGAAGTACTCACGTAGTTATATAATTGATAATAAAACTACCGAAAAACTGCATAAATTTACTTTGACTGCGGCTGAGCCGCGTCAGTGCAGACAGCTCTTTAATCATATTTCATAACACACACTATAATTGAAAACTTAACAAAATGATTGATAGTTTTCTACTATATTTCTAACTACGATTTCTAAACTAATTGAAAAGATTCGAAAAGGTAAACGTTAATAGTTGTCGATCTAAACTGCACACAAGAGCTTGAAGCAGCGTTGCAAGGTGGACGGGTGGGGCAAATAGGCAAGGCACAAATCCTAGGGTAATTGGGCCGTAGCGGCCCATGGGTGGGGGTGAATGGAGTGGGGTGGCCACCGACCTGGCTGGAGGGGAGACTCTCGGAGGAGGGCGGCGCGCGGTAGTGGTGCGCGGGCGACATCGAGGCCGGCGCCTACCGACACCATACCACTTTCATTTTTGTACATAATATGCCGCAGAAAAAATTTACAAAATATTTAAATAATATGCCAATCAAATTAATTTCGATATTTATAATACATTTCGTCGTACGCCAACACAATTAAATATAAGGTATAATTGTAAAAAATGTTTTAGGTTTCTATGTCTCTATTTCGAAACAATGGCACTGCATTTAAATATACATGACCTTTTCAATAACAAAGAACCGGATCGGCTCGAGTAAAAAGTTTTCAGTTCAAAATGTCAAAGTAAAAAAATAGGAAAACTAAGAAACGATAAACCGTGACTGTTTAGATATTTGTCATCAGAAATATTAAAGAATTACATTATAATAATAAAAAAAAGTAAACAATAAATAAGTACGTAACTTTTCCCAACCTTTGGCCAACCTTTCCCATTGGTTCCGTTATAGCTAATAGACTTGAGGCTTGCTGATAAAACTGGGTAATGTCTATACAAAGAAGGGTTACTTCAAAAACCAATACTCCCATTTAGGTCTAATTTAAAACCATTGCAAACAAACATTTTACTCAACGATTTTTTCTAAAATTTATATTTTTCATTACATTTATCATATTGAATTTATTAATTAACTACATGTAGCTGATATGAATTTGAAACATTTGTAAGTAATTTAAAAAGTTCGCGTTCACGTTACAATGAGCTCAAATATGAAGAATACAATTTATTTATTTAAAAGCTGTAGATTTTTTATGGGAAAGGCGGCAAACGAGCAAGCGGTTCACCTGATGGTAAGTGATTATCGCCCGCGTACACCTGCAACACCAGAGGTGCTGCAGGTGCGTTGCCGGCCTTTAAGGGTATTTTAGGAGATTTATCATTATAAAATAATAAAAAAACACTGTTATTTCTTGAAACGACTGGTTTAGCCAAATTTCTATAAAGATCGATATATACAAGGAATAAAATCGGATGTAATATAGCTGTTTGTTATGGCGGTCTGTTGTGTTGTGGTGTATTGTGGTGTGGTGTGGTGTGATGCCATGCTGTGTGGCGATGTGGGCGCACTGACCGTATGGTACTTGTGGTGGTGCGGGCGCGAGGGCGAGGCGGCGGGCGGCGGCGAGTCCCCGCGCCGCGACACCACGTTCATGTGCTCGTAGCTGCCCACCTGCGCCACCACCACCGACTCAACCACCGAGCGAGGCGCGCTCGCACCCATAACTTGCACCGTTACCAACTTACAGCCCGTCAATTTTAAGGCAGCCTTTAGTGAACTAACTGGAAATTGTTTTCGAGTTGTCCACGACCAATTGTGTCTTGGATTACCATAACTATATATTTGAAACTATGAACTTAATCACAGGGACATAAGGTTCGATTTATTTCCAATGTGATCCACGTATCGCGTGACTACACACACGCATACACATACGAGTGCGTAATAATGACTTAATAAGTTGGTAACGATGCAATTGATGGTGTTCAAATTAGTAATAAAAACCATTAATAATTCCTTATCACCAGAGACAGAGATTCTATCCGTTTCCCATAGATTCAACGAATGTTAATTTAATGTGGGGGTGATGGTGTGGTGATGAAACCCATTACCGTAGCAAATGTTAATGTTGTAACAGTACAGATAATTCATGAAGAAAAGTTCTAGAACTCGGAGCAAGTATGCATATGAATTATATCTATATTCTACACACACAACTCTTTCAGTAATGGTCGATCACAGTTTGTGGTAGCTAAAGTGGTAGCTGTTGCGTAGCTCTAGCGGTGACAGTCATTACGTCACATTCGACAGTTCGACCGACTGCCTGGCGGGGACTGGCTCCATCCAATTGTGTTCCCGAGTGAAATGCACAAGCCTCTGCGACGCAATCGGACCAACTGTCGCGTCTGGGTTTCATTCCAAATCGAAACTCGATACTGTTACCATTGCCATTAGAGTTACGCAATAGTTGAGCGTATAAACATGTTAGCATCCAGCAGTTGGAATGTCATCTCACCCTGGACTCCAGTTCCTCGGCGCGCGCCTCTGTGCTCTGCTTCTCCTCCTGTATGAGTCGGATCTCCGTGTTGATCGCGTCCAGCTGCTCCTGCAGCATGAGCGCCAGCGCCGCGGCGTCGGTGTGCCCGCCCTCCACGCCGCCGTCCGACTCGTCGTTCTGGGAACGAAGCTCGTTTCAATTCATATTAACACCGGTTTAGCGGAGTTTTCGATAAAACAAACGTTGTATAGTTTTTTATTTTGTAACAACAACAACATGTGATACATGTGTATGTGAAGATATGCGGCATGTGACTTTGGCATGAAGGTGCCAATAAAAACCGGCATGCTATGCATGGACAATTTGCTCATGCTCACCCCGCTGGGGCAGGCGGGTCGGTGAGCGAGCGCAGAGCCGGTGCCATTGCAATAGAAATACTGCCCATCACAGTACGTTGGGAAGGGACTTCCACCATCAATTAGTCTCCAGAGCTTCATCCGTCAGCAGGATGCATCTTCATCGCGAGGTGAGGTTAACACGTTCCCCCTTACACTCGTGGTTTATTTTTATTTAATAGCATAATCAAATAGTATTAACTGTTCCACATGCAAAAACGGTTGTCAGTCATTGTGTCAAACAGTTCGACCGATACATAATCTTTTATCAAACTACCAATGCTCCGTAATGATTCCCTCTAATGGAGAAAGAACAGAACAGCGAAAGGAACTCCGCTAAAAGCAATTCTGTAATTTTCTTTAAAAATCACAGTACAACGTCATTTGCGACACCTATTTAATAGTCGATAAGCCACCAAGTTTTCTGTCTATCTGTATGTGTGAGTGTGTGTGTGAGTGTGTGTGTGAGTGTGTCTGTGCGTGTGTGTGTGAGTGTGTCTGTGCCTGTGTGTGTGAGTGTGTCAGTGCCTGTGTGTGTGTGTGTGTGTGCGTATGTAGGACGTAGCTGAGGCGGGCACCTCTGCGTCGCTGGACACGTCGTAGGCCTGCTGCACATTGGCCAGCACGTGCGCCTGCTGCAGCTTCTCCCACGAGCTGTCCAGCTGAAACACGGAACGCTACAACTTCACTTTCTTACATACCTTGACCTTGAGCGTGTAAACAGTCCACCATAGTATAGTAACACCTCATAGGTGTAGAACAAAATACGTTATTATGTTTATCGCAGTTGTTAGTCCTTTGAATGAATAAATAAATAGAAGAAAAGATTGGACCTAGACCTCTACCTATATAAGAAAGATTAGCTACAACCATCGCACTCGGCAAGCGGACTGGCGACCTCAGTGCTGCCCGCTGCCCTTCATCCGTCTGCTCATTTCTTGGAGATGGTTATCCCGCGGCCTGTCGCGCTCGGAATCCATTAGTCGCCACTTACGGCACCCAAGGGAAGAAATGTAACGTACTTAACATACAGTAGTGGTTTTTTTAGGACTTGTACTACTTTAAACCTATGAAATAAATAAGCTCTCACGGTCGTGTACACCCACCCAATACCTTTACCTCTGCCCGGATTGGTCAGAGGTCTGGGGACATTTGTTCCACTCGACTCCTCCCACTTTTCACCAGAACATATTAAGAACTACGAGGCAGGCGGTAAGCCGCTGTCTCAGTGTTCAGATGAACGAAACAAACCGTATATGAGTTTCGACATACGGGATCGAATTCGAGTCTCTTGATTAAGAGGCAGATTCCCTTACCACTTGGATATTGTGGCACGAGTGCCTAATGTTGTTAAAAGTACAGCAGCAGCCTGGTCCTGATCCCACTGCTGGGTCTTCTCTATATTTGAGAAGGTTCCGAAGTTGGGACAAGTACTCCGCGCTGCTCCAGCGATGGTTGGCGGACTTCACCAGTCTCGTTATCCCTCAGAGATGCAGGTCTCCTCAGGATATTTTCTTCGTTTCCGTGTACAGTGTGCTATCGGAGGAGCATTGAATCACATGCAACATGACATGTACATCGTGTCGTGTGGACCATCAATACCCGCGATGGGGGCAGGGAAAGGGGGGAGGTGGCGCACCTTTGGCTGGAACAGCTGCTGCGGCTGCGGCGCGCCGGGCGACAGCGAGCGCGTCAGAGCGTCCGTCTGCTGGATGTTGAACGCGATCTCCTGCTGCAGCATCTGCCGCTTCAGCTGCACATACGTGAACATAACCACCACATAAACATTACAGGTGTTAAGCTCGTTCTCTGGCTAGAACCAGCAGATGAGCAGGGGCTCACCCGTTACCCCGACACAATAACAAACGAAAACGTTTCTATATGTTAAAACATTCATTGCATTGCTACATGTTGACATCCATACATTACCCTGTAATTTGAAATTCATCCAAAATAAAGTTTATTCTTTCATTCATTAGCACTGAGTCAATCACTTATATCTTTAGGTAGTGTAATGATGTGATCTATACTATTAAAGATTTCAAAAACGTAACATGGACGAAGCCGTCTCCGAGTCGGGAGCGCACGATCGCTAAGACGAGCAAGCGTCATCATGGCAGCGCCGGGCGCCCGGCGGCTGGGACTCCGCGGCCCGACATCAGTCTCCACGCGTTTGTAGACTGACATCGTCTGCGAATGGTTACCGAGGCGCTGTGCGGCATCCATGTTTCGTGCATGATATTTGATTCTGTCTTTTTAATAGCTGCCCTGTTTAACACGAAACCGAACCAAACGTGTGTTCCACTTCATCTTCTTCGTCAGTTGATTTTAGTCCACTGCTGAACGTAGACAGGGCTCTCGAAGAAAGTCTAAGCACAGCTTGCCTATACTGCTACAGTGGGCGAGTGGGTTGGTGCGCGCAGTGCCGGTAGCCTTAGCACTAGTGATGGGGATCACCAGTAGTCATTTTTTTTATTTCAAAGGTGGCAAATGAGCAAACAGCTGACCTGATGTTAAGTGATCACCAACGCCCACCTGGAGTATCAGAGGAGCTGCAGGTACGTTGCCGGCGTTGGAGGGTGACAGGTGAATGAGCTTTCGGTCTCTTCACTCACCTGAAAAGCAGAAGCACAAGATGCTTCTACTTCACCCCGGTATTCTCGAGGCCCTCGGCAATTTGGAAAAGCTGATATGTTCAGCTATATGCACATTACTTGCCCCATCTTACACAAAGAAGATATGACTACGTCACATAACGACTGGTACCTGCTCGGTCTCCATCCGCCACTTGGCTAGCTCCTTGAGTATCTCTTGCTTCTCGGCCAGCAGCTCGTCGGCATATTTTCGAGTCTTCTCCAACTCCTGAGTTAACGCGTTCTTCTCGTCCAGAGCGTGCATTCGCTCCTTCAGATGAACTTGTAGCCTGCAAATAAATAACAGGATTTGTGCCGATGAAGCTTGCTATAAATCGTACTTCTTATAACTATAGTATGTGTTATATCCTTTTCATTTAGAAAAATATACAAGCCAGAATACAGTTTTAGGTACACAAGTATGGGCTTGAGACGAACCATCATTTAACTATTGACTAATATTAAGGGTTTCGGTTCTGCTACGCTAAAGTACTGTATCTGTCCATCTGTATGCAGTCATTTAAAAAATACAATGATTTTAAATCGCGAGCCAAAGAAAGAAATTTGACATTGACCAGTTCCGGAGTGAAACGGTACGTTCGAGGAGCGAGATACGTTTCCAATAACAATTCGTTGTCGACTGTTGTACAACTGCATTTCTATCAACAGAGTCAAACGTCTGGGCCGGCGCTCACCGGTCGTTGGACTCGGAGAGCAGTTTGTCGACGGTGGTGGAGAGGCGAGTGTTGTGCTCCTCGTTCATGCGCAGCCGCTGGTTCAGTCGCATCAGCTCCGCGTTCTTCTCCTCCACGCTCGCTTCCAGCCTTTGTATCCTGTCTTCGGCCGAACCGTGCCTTTCTTGAGCCTGCGAACAGTGAAAAAAGAAACTCAATGATGATTTTATTGAATGTACCTTTAATATAATCCCGTATCGTGTCACAACAATACAATTTATATTATAGCAACACGTCACGACTAAATATTTATCAGGCTTTTATGGAAAGACACACAGACACAAGATGAATAAACATACAGGGTATGTTGCGAAATGGCTACAACTCCGTTGAGGTCTGAACAACTTCTATCCAACTACTTTTGTCTGTAAGTGCCCACTGCTGAGCAAAGGCCTTCTTCTCAAATATCTGAGAGGGTATTGGAGCTGGGAAGAGCTGATCGCGCTGCTCCTGGGCGGGTTGGCGGGGTTTTCACGTATCCCCGTATATTTTTATTATTTCTCAGACCTGCAGCTTTCTCCACAATGTTTTCCTTCACCGCCGAGCACGTGGTGAATAGGGCGCTAAAAATTACTATTAAAAATTTCAATGGTGCCGACACCGGAGATCGAACCCAGGTCACTCGCGCTCTATGAAACTAAAGCGAGCGCTTCGACCACTAGGCCTGCCACGGCTCGATGGCGACCACCGTGGGGTTTTAGTCGATTGGAGTCCGACATAACGGGGCCCGGCTATCCTCCATGGGGCTGGATATCGATAAGGGATTTCCCCACGATAAAAAAAAATAGGCCTGCCGCGACTCATACTGCACTGCTGGCTCAATTCAACATTTTTTAATACATTATACACCGTGCGTCAAAGGTTTAGTGTCGACGGCAACGTTCCTCTATATCTCTCACAGAGTAAATACGTAACATTCATTACTTTCGTACGGAGCAGCACGATATTTCGAATAAATGGAAAATGAACTTAAACTCGTTACAATAGAATCCATTGTTAAATAACACACAAAAAGAAATGTTTGATGACGTCACTTGGTACCTGATTGAGGGCCTCCAGTCTAGCCTTGAGCTGTTCCTCCATCTCCGGCAGGGAAGACATCTGCGACAGCTTCTGCGTGGAGAGCTCCAGCTTCTCCTCTATGGCTGCTATCTTCTCTTCCTGGAGCTGCGGGGCGTGATTACATTAAGATATCACAAGGACCAATAGTTAACATCGTATCAGGTACATCGTTTCAATGTGGAAGAGCCAAGCGGCGGCTTTTGCTGCAGCTCGAATGGGCCGCCTCGACCGGGTTGGTTGGATCGGCCATCTTGTGCTTCTTGTGATCATGATCCCTCCTCATCCTCTATCCTATCTCCCAAATACCCTTAAGGGCCGGCAACGCACCTGCAGCACCTTTGGCGTTGCAGATGTACGCAGGCGACGGTAATCGCTTGCCATCAGGTGAACAGCTTGTTCGTTTGCCGGCTTTCACAAAAAAAAAAAAAGTTTTACAAAGCCTTCAATTATTACTCGCCGGTCGTTTCAACTGTGAGCTGAATAGAGATGTGATATATGCAAGACTCGAAAGTGAGATCACGTCGAGACTGGAGGCATACCTTGAGCTGGGCTTGCTTGTGCTGCAGCTCCTGCTCCAGCTTTTCGTTCAGGTCGTGGAGGGAAGTGGATTCGCGCTGCGCATTGAGGTATCGCTTCTCGAGCGTTGCTATCCTTTCCTCCTGCAAATATATTATTATTTCTAAATTTAGTACGACTGAATTTAGTTTAGTAAAGTTAAAACGAGTTTAAAAAACAGTTGTGTTTATAAATAATAGATTTTTAGAAAAAAAAAAAGGTTTAGCGTAAGTTAACTATTTGAAATGAAAATATTATTTATGGATTTTATGGCGTTTAATTATGTTTTTATATTCCCCGTGTGCACGGGGGGACTGAGGCGCTTACATTGCAAATGTGTTGTGTTCCCGTAAATATAAGAAATCATTGTCAGTCAACTAGTTCAGTAACTAAGCCTTTAGATAATTATCTATAAGTCAAGCCGTGGTAGCCTAGTGGTCAGGGCGTCATATAGTGTAAGTGACCTGGGTTCGAGCCCGCTGCCGGCACCACTAAAATTGTCAAAACAATTTGAAGTGCTGTATTTACCACGTGCTCAACGGTATAGGAAAACATCGTGAGGAAACCTGCGTGTCTGAGAAATAATAATAATTATTTCGAGGATATGTGAAGCCCGTCAACCCGCACTGGAGCAGCGTGACGGGTCTTTCCCGGCCCCTAAACCATCTCCGATTAATAGTATTTGAGAAGGAGGCCTTTGCCCAGCAGTGGGCACTTACAGGCTGTTACTTTACTTTTACTTTACAAGACAAGTAATTAAGAGACGGTCGTGAGTGTTTATTTTCAAAAGGAATTTAACTCTCACGACTGTGTAAATACTGGGGTGGTCAGAAGTCTCGACATCTAGCCACTTTTCACCGGAGCTTAGTCGGGGCAACGTGACCGGCGGTGTCTGTCGACTGTCGCCGAGCATTAATATATACACTGTATATATTAATGCTTACTGCCCCTAACACTAGCCTTGTCACCATTTCCTGATTGTTCCCGCGGCCGTTTGACAGAGACAGTTCGAGTCCAACAACCGCGCGTGACACTCGCCATCCATTTCTTGCCCAATTATATAGTTTAACTAAATAGTAATTTTTTAAAAAGCCCTTCGGTAAATATCGTATAACAGTACGTAAGTTTCGAACAACTCACTGGTACGAGCCCGGGGATCGAAGCACGAGGCGGCATACAGAAATTTAATGTAATCGGAAAAAAGTATAACGTATAGTATGAAACAGTATAAAGTCTGGAAGTACCAACAAGTTGTCTGTGTTAAAAAGGGTTTTACTATAATTTTCTTCCCGATGCCAATCTCATCTGAACGTCAGTACCTCGAGAGCTAATAAAAGAGACCGGTAACAAAAGATGAAGGAAAATCCATACGAATTAGTGAAAACAAACTCTCACAGATTTGCGAAGGGGAGCGCTATCTCCTACGTGTGAGTGGCAACGCGCCTGCGCAGTGTCCGTGTACGTGTAATCAGCCGAGCCGACCGACATTGGTCGCTAGTCTTTTATTTATTTAATCTCTATTGAACTCCTTTACATACCGTTCTCTGCCAGTCAACCTATGGTAATTCGAAATTTTATGGTAGGGGCAAAAAGAACACAGAGAACCATAGATTTTAAACGTGGTAGAGCCAAGTAGCGGCTTTTGCTGCTGCTCGAATGGGCTGGCTCGGTACCACTACCTCGCAGAATACCGGCGTGAAGTAGAGACATTGTGATGCTTCTGCGTTTCGTTCGGTGAGTGAGGTATCCGGAGGCCCACTCCCTCTCCCCATACTCCCTTCCATCTCCCAAATATTCTTAAAACCGGCAACGCACCTGCAGCACCTCTGGTGTTGCACCTGATGGTAATCACTTACCATCAGGTGAACCGCTTGCTCGTTTGCCGCCTTTCCCATAAAAAAAAACTGATGACTAAACTACAAACAACGTCTTCCTGGAGAGGCATATTTTTGTAAACAGAATGTTCTTAATGTGATGAAGAACATTCTTAAACCTTCAACTAACCTGATCCTCTTTCTGCGCGACGTTCTCTCTCAGGTCCCTCTGCAGTTTCACGCACTCCTCCTGCTTCTTGACCAGCTCCTTCTCGCCCTTCGACAGTCTCTCTTCGAGCTCGGATAGCTTGTTGTTCAGCTCGGCCACGCGCCGTTGCCAAGAGCTGAGCTCTGCTGACTGGTGGATCAGAGCAATTACATATAAATAAATTGCATATAATTGTAATTGTTATGTGTTATGCATGACATGCTTTTACTATGGCTTATATGATATGTAACACAATGGCAACACGGTAACTTGATTTATAATTAATCATATTTCTCTTCCATTCATACATTTTGTTAAGTATGTTTATGTACAATTTACATGCCTTATATATGTTGGAAGTTAAGTACAATGTCAGTGATTGAAATATATTTTCAATCCTAAAGAGTTGTGGTGTATTTGGTCCCCCGATCGCATCTCATCATGTGGGGTGATAAGTTTGGCCCTAAAGCCAGCATGTTCATGGGGGGTATGTTCTAATGAAAACGAAATGATTCCTTCGTCAAGTTCCTCTTCAATTGCGAAATGTGTGTGAAATCTTTGTGAATTGCGGATATGCTACGGCGTTGGTTGTGTACGTTTGTCAGTTGATATGATTCCCATCGGTACAAGAACTCAACATACATCCACAAATGAGAACTGAAACATTCATGCATGCACATAATCGTCGATGAACAAGATTCTGTTTAAAATATTTTAATGATCGTATCTGTTCGCGCATTCGTCAATAGATGGCGCTGGTACATTGTCTAATCGATGTGTAATGTTACGCGTTCAAAAACATAAGTACCGCAGCAATATAATTGATATATATATAGTTCAGACACATATCCGATGCCCCGGAATCGTACAACAGCTAACACGAATTCATGTTCCTGTTCATAAGCTGCTTATATTCATATGACGAAGATTTATTTAAGAAACAAGTATACGTAAATGTATGCAGATAATTGGATTTAAAAATTAAAACAAATTTGATGCAATTACAAAAGATAGTGTAAGAAAAAGGGTAATATATTGAAAATGCATGCATCATCATGTAATGTCACCTGCTTCAATACCCGCTATTAAAATCAATAACTCGTCAAAACAAGAAACGTCCTACAGGTCGACTATCCCTTCTATTACCACCCAAGAGCTTTGAAACAATAGAATTTGTTATGAGCTCATATCAGGACTTCACGAGTCGAACCACAACAAGCCTGTTAATCTATCACTCGTATCATAATTTAACTTTTTCACACTCTTTAATCTAAGGCCAAATATGGAAAATATGTGTTAAATTCAATGTCCAACAACACATTAAAAGAATATATTTGGTAACCGGAGGGCCACTCCCCCTCCACCATTTCCGCTGTTAAAAGCGATCGCAAATACGCCTATCAAATATTGAAAATATAACCAGGGGCACATGTTTAGCAGTGGAAAGTTGATAGGCTGACAATATAGAAAGGGGTAGAGTCAAGCAGCGGCTTTCGTTGCTGCTCAAATGGGCCGGCTCGACCGGGTTGGTACCACTGCCTCGCAGAATACCGGCGTGAAGTAGAGGCATCTAGTGCTTCTGCGTTTCGTTCGGTGAGTGAGGTATCCGGAGGCCCACTCCTCCGCCCCATCCCCCTCCTCATCCTCCCAAATACTATTAAAGGCCGGCAACGCACCTGCAGCACTTCTGGTGTTGCAGATGTACGTGGGCGACGGTAATCACTTACCATCAGGTGAACCGGTTGCTCGTTTGCCGTCGAATAGATGCAGCGGAATACCCATCTGAATCATGCCAGAACCAAATTATTCGTAACGGTGAATGCTAGCTGTCGCTGTCCGATACTCTGACGGCCAATCCACGCGTAGCGGCTAATCCTCCACTTTGTCCACCAGTGGACTATTCAGAACTATCAAAGAAAACGAAACTCAAAGTTGTTCAGCGCGCTATGGAAAGGGCTACGCTCGGTGTTTCTCTGTGCGAGGAGAGTCTGGAACGACGATATCCGCAGACATAGCCTTTAAGGATCGGCATGCTGAAGTGGCAACGGACCGGCCACATAGCTCGCAGAACTGAGAACCGTTGGGGAAGAAAGTTTCTTCAGCCACATACAGGCAAAGGCGGTGTAGGGTGACCCCCACAAGAAGGAGCGGGAGGGAAGTCGATGGATGCTCTAGATCGTGCTTTGTGGAAATCTTTGGGGGAGGCCCGTGTTCAGCAGTGGACTTGTGACATGCTGAAATGATGATTAAAAGCATCGCTATAGAAATAATGACGAAAATGATAATTTTGTTCGCTAAATGTGAAAACCGTAAAACGTGAGTTTCTTTCTTGATCAATTGGAGCACCGCACTCGGTCCCACGACTGCGCAATACAATCGAATTAGCGCACAAAAAAATCAAAAATGCCAAATAGCATGAACCCATTTAAATATTAATGAAATGGATACAACACGATTTCTCAGTTAATGAAAGACCACGGTACACCGTAGCGAATGATAGGTATTATTTATGTACACACAATGAAACCCTTACAGACAATCTTCATATTAAATATAAATATATTTCAATATGATATTACGTATGTTAAATAAGGTAGACTCTGGTCTGACCTGTTTGACGATCGTGTTTTGGAGCTCAGTGAGTTTCTTGTTGCTCTCGGATTCGCCGTTAACACTACTTTGCTCCTGCGCACACCGAGACAAAAGGACAAAATTAAAGTGAACATGCCAACAATAACCAGAAAAGTTTACTCGGCAATTCACCGCGATGTAACGCCACCATTTACCACAAGTCACTGTGGTCAGTTTGTTCTGCAATTGAGAAAAGTGAAAATCCTCGACTGACAAAATCCATCGTCGCTAGTGATACATACTGAAGTTAGGAACATTCCTATTGTTAAGTGAACACCCGGAAAAGAATAGATTTTTAGAAATACCACCTCTAAGGGGCTAAAACTGGTGACCGGAGTTCCATCAATGAAAACTTTTATTAGCTTAAGTAGTATTTAGGTTATACCAAAAAAGAATTGAACAAGCTTACAATTTAAAAAAAAAAATATTTAAACTGGTATATTTAATTGGTAGATGATAAAATAATTAAAAAAAAATTAAGTCTAATTGATGTAGCCCGCGCTTCGGTGAAGCAACAAAAGGGTTCGCGCTCAGTACAAGTTGGCGGGTTACACGCAACACTGATTTTCAGATTGTGGAAGTGAGAAACATTAAATATAATATTTAGGCTTCTGGTTTAAAATATCTACTTCCGCGCAAGAAGAACCCCCGGCAACTAAAACAACGGACAATAGAACTATTTATAATAAACTTTGCTCACGGTGATTTTAGAATACTTGAGCTTGAGGTCCTCAAGCTTTTCAGATGTTAAGAATAATCGAATACTAAGTCAGTACCGATTAGATTTAGTTTAGTATTTAAGTTAAATCAGAACAATACACTTCTCATTTAATATCACCAAGGGATGTTAGGTATATAATTTTTTTTATGATTGGATTTTGCGTTACACCACAGAAAAATGCTCGGACATGTCCTTCACTAATTCCATCTTAAAATATTCCAAATTCATTTAAAGCGGAGAATTATTTTTCGCACAACAAACAGACAAAGAAGTGGAAGACATGTTGGTAAAACAATAAATACAAAACCTCTATAAAATTTTTGCACAATCAACATTCACAAAGCATCTAAATTGTAATGACACGGGACTACAAAATTTTGTATTTTTTTTGTTGTAATATTTTTCGTAATAAATAGCCAATGGGAGAGTCTCGTCGGACAGTCTCGAGTACAGTGTGAATGTGTTGTGTGTAGCACGCACACTTAAACAAAACTTACCTTATTGGACGTTGAGTAGTTATGTAACAAAAATATTTTGTAAAAAACAATACACTGTCTGTACACTTAAGTGCAATATAATTTTAATCGAATATCTGAATATTTCAAAATATATACAAATCCTGCAGCAGGAGAGTGTGCAAAAGTTTTTTTTCGTACATCAATGATTAAAAAGGACTCTTTGTCCTCATTCCAATTCATGCAAGCTCAGCAAGAATGGATCTTAATGTATTTTTTTTTATTTTTTCCCTGTGCTACCATAAGACTAACATCCAGACTCGGTATAATGTTTGCAGGCCATACATATACATAAGTTACTAACCGAGTCGTGATTGAATTGTGTAGCTTTTGTTATTTATGTATCAATTATTTATAACTAATAGTGCATATTTCTATTATTTTAAAAGTTGTAAGATTTTAAGAAATAAATGATAACAATGTTATTGCACATGGTAATGTACAATTCGCGGACTTGTTTGGGGGAACTTTGCATTCTCTAATTTACACCATTTTATTTTCTACTGCATTTTCAACTACTACACACCTTCTTCTCTGTATAAATAATAAAACATTACAATATCTAATCTATCACAGGATGCCTGCCTACTGAACGTGTCTCTAGATATACGACAGTATGACGTACAAGTTGTGTCAAATCCACTATCCTGGATCGTGGATAGATAGATCGTTAAATGTTTTATGTCCGGTGCATACCTTGGTCTGCTGCTGTTCGCCATGCTGCTCGGGCGAGCCGCCCACGCTGCCGTTCTCTTTCGGCTTTTCGCTCTCTTGTGCGCACGATGACTTATATTGCTGCAACTGTATGGAGGAATTTTACTTGGCTACGCACAGTGCTTTATTCATTATACGCTTTAAACAATGGATACCGTAAGTATCTACCCACCCCCATTCTTACAGTGGGTGTCGTAAAGGATGACTTAGTGATAAGCCGTGAAAGTCTCATGAAAATCTCTCGGAGTAAACCAGGACGTCGAGGTTCGCCATTCGAAGATTCGCAAGACGAATTCCGTTTGTTAATCTGTAATCTCTGCTTATAACAACGGATTTTCTAAAGGTACCATTATTACAGAACTTTCTCCTAGTCGCGGAGTCCCCCGACCGACTCGTCTGACCTTAACAACTTTGTCATACCACATCCAAAACTCTTAGTGAGAATAACGGATTGGGGGCTTCATTACTGACATTTCATTTTAGTGGTGAAGGCAATGACAATGAACCAGTGGGACCATATCCTTAACGTATCCTGGGAGGTTTAGGTCAGATTAGACATTTGATATAACAACTTACTTCTTCTTTGGTTAAGGCTAATTCTTCTTCTAAGGCTGTGTTCCTCTCTAGCGCCACACGTAGTCTTTCTCGAACCTGAAAACCGTAAAGCATTTTCTGAATTTCTAGATCCGTGCCGCCGTTATCTTGATCAATATACCATATACATGACTGACTCGAACCACATGGTACCGGTATTTAAATATTTATATTTCGAATTCACGACATACATGCAAGTGAATTTAAAAACATAGTTTTAGAGAAGTGTCAGATGCTCTTTGCTCTTTCGATGCGATCCCCCATTTTCCCGACTTTGGTGGTTTGAATGTTTACCCCAAACCACCAACTCGATTCAATGAAAAATAATCGTCAACATCGGTTTACAGTCGGCAAGATATCGCGCAACATGGATAAAAAAAATTACTTCCCTCGACTAAAATCTCCTGAATTGAAGAGGTATAGGTAATCTCAACGTACCACTACGGACGACAGGCGGAAGTGATGAAACATGTGCATGTCTAAGAATCAAATCAAAAACATTTGGAGAATAGCCCCCTCGCCATTAGCAGACTATTAAAAAGCGAGGAGGACACATTCTACAGTAGGCAAGTTGAACTTGAATTTCACATTAAATATTCATTAATCAAACATTTACTTATTGTAAACTTGTTTTAGTTCCAAATAAATCTACATACCTTACGTAGACTCCCCTTATACTCCCGCCCTTAACTCATGTAATAAAAATCACCACGAGCTGTTCAACCCACCTTCTCGTCCAAGGCCTTGTGGTGCTCGAACAGGCTCTTGAGCGCCTTGAGCACCTCCACCTCGGAGGAGACGCCGGACTGCGCGGCCGCCTGCCGTTTCACCACCGTCATGCGCAGCGAGCGCTCGTGCCGCGACACCAGACATTCTAAGTGCTCCAAAAGCAACTGCAAACAAATTAACACGTCATAGAAAGAAACATAATACGTAAACATCAGAGGTCGTAATTCAGTCGGTCCTGTGGGAGAGCACCGCGGGGCGTCCATCTTGCGCCGCCCGACGGAGGCAGCGTGCGACTCCTGGCCGTCGACTACGATCAGCAGTAGTCGTGTATAGTTACACGTAAACATAATTTAAATCGATACAAGTTATTAATTAAAAAAAAAATAGTTGCATTTATATACAGGCTGGATGACAACAATTTAATTTGACCTCATTTTTCTACAGGCTATTTCAGTCCTAAACCAAATATCAAATACGTACAGTGGTTTAGTCACAGGACTTAGTTTTTGTTTTTTTAGCACATCATTTATTTACCATACAAGTTAACTGGGTCAACGTCATTTTGGTAGATGTTCATTCACCACAGGTGACAGACCTTATCAACAGTTCGCTACCTGCGTTTTAAGTCGAGCGAATCCTGGGAGGTCGCTGCTCTTACCGAGGTCATTAAACTATTAGACATGACGAATAGCGCTGGCGTTTTATTTAGATTATAAGGCTATTTAATTTGTTTGAATCTAAAGTACTACTAATGTTATTTTACGAAATATAAAAAAGGTCACATCCATTCTGTATATTTGTAAATATAGTCTATAAGAATCAGTCATATCTTATTTTTAAAAAACATTATCTTCCACTGTAGGAATTTCTCCTCTGTCGAGGGAGGAAATGTACATACATAAATTGCACATGGACGAACACCCAGAACGGAAACTATTATTTGTAGTCGGGAATCGAACCAGCGACCCACAGCGATGCAGCTAAACGCTTTGCCACCACGCCACAAAGCCGTCAAGTCATAATGCGTCTCCCCGCCATTAATAATAAGGTGCTGTGTACTTCGCCAGGAATTACGATGCGCAGAATGAGACAATGGACAATCCACTTTAAAACTTGAATGAGTATGGCATTCGCTTTGTTTAATTTTCATTAGATCTTTGCTTTCACATGTATCTTAAAAAATACATTTTATTTAAAGTAGTTTTTTTACTCCGCCGTATTGTATTATTATATTCTATTTTATATTATAATAACCTAGCACACCTAATTGATCGTTAAAAAACCCGACCACCTGCAGCTCTAGAGTGCTAATACAATGCGAGACCTGCAAACAACCCTCGAGGAATGCATAAGTGCGAAATGCCTCACCACACAACATTACATTGGCTCTCTGTACACTTCGAACCGGAACAAGACAGTGGCGACAGTGCTGATTGGCGGAAGAAATAGACAAGAGGGTGGTCACCACCGAGACGAGGACCTAGACGGTAGTGAAAGGAGTCCTACCTAGTAGTGAGTTGTTACATGAATACACAGGCCAATAACACATTGATCTTTTATACAGACTTTCTTACTTCCATTCGTAACAATTTTTACTTCCTGTGTTAAAGTCTTATAATAATAATAATAAATTAATTTGACATAGAACAATTGACAAATTATGCCCAATGAATCCATAGGCCATAGGAACTAGTAAAAACTGTATTTCAGGAGCCCTCTGATGATACTTCATTTTGTAAATCACAACACTTATTGTTGAAAATTGTCATAAATTGGTTTTTGAAGTAGCCAGGAATATATTAGAAGTCCCGCGAGTGCGATGTGTCTGAACTTCGTACAATGACCTCGGCCAATGAGGCATCCGATAACGTTATCTCTTTCGATCCAGTCTAGAGTGCGGACTTTGCAGTGGCGAGTGGAAAAGATCTCGATCTGCGCCGGCCGGTGTGCTTTTTCGACGACGCGCGGACGTTGAATATTTAAGAACGCGTACTCGAAATGATAGAAATACTATCAAGCTTGCTAAGTGACGCGGTCATGTTTAGACATGCCGACCAATGGCTCACAATCCAGGTATATTTATGTGTTATTTAAAAGTGTTGTACTCTTGGTTTAATTGAGAATAATGAAACAAAGACTGCGAAAACAAAATAATTGAGTTTCCCTGTAAAACGAAACAAACAACATTTAAAGCCTTTATTTCATGCCTTTTTATCTCTTAACGAATAGAGAAAATAATATCTCAAGGAAGGTATGTTTTTCACAATAATTACAACCTGTTCTCATATTATATTCAATGTCACTCCCCTCAGTCCTGGCAACCAGGAGTCTTCGTCTATAGCGCGACACATTTAAAACTTTTCATGCAAACTTTGAAATTACATGACATTAGCTGATTGTTATATTAAAGCTATTCCTTTGAAACCCAGACGGAGCATATTTAACTACATCGTTAAATAAGGGATTAGGTATAAAATTGTTATAGAATCAGAAACGAGAATCGTGGACAAGATATTCATTGATTTTGACGATGCGTGCCTTTTAAAGGCAAAAGCTGTGTGACGCAAACAGCCGAGCTACTCTTAAAGCTCCGAATTGTCCCGCGACATACGTATCGTAAATTTCAGGCGGCGAATAAAAAGTGAGCGATGACCAATAAACTGTTATAAAAAAAAAGTGCTTCTTTTTCCCCAGTAGGACACTTTCTATTGAAGTCGTAATTGAATCTCAAACAAATGTCAAGGCGGTGAGGATGATTTTCGATTGAGACCGTCGGAGCAGAATAGTTTTCACATTGCGAGAGGAACACGACGCGGTAGCAGTGTTCCTCCGGTGAGCGAGGATTACAGATGTGTATTTTTAGGGGACCGAACCCGCTATCCGTGGCGTTAAAGCCAGTAGCTTAACCGCAGCGCCAACAGAGCCGACAAATGTTACACCTTGGTACGATGAATGTATAAAAATAGATATTATTTGTCGATCGCCTGGCTCCAAAGTGAACAAGATAATGTCAAATGGAAGTGTTATAAAGAATTACGAAACATAAGAAGTTACATTAGATATTTTAACAGATCACATTATGACGTAACGTATAACATGATACGTTAAAAAAAATGTTGAGATTCCTACATTACATCGCCTTTTAGTACGGTTTCGCAGCCGAACGCCAATAAAAGGAAATCCTATGGCACCATTACAAAATAACTGCGCGTATCGAAATATAGAAAAATGAAATTTGTTGGGATAAAGGAAATACGCACAAATTCACCTCTCCGGAGATAGAAAGCGATAAACAGAATCTTATTTCACAGGGTAGAGACGACGAAGGTACTGAAAAATTAGCTTTCTACGAGCAGATCAAAATCGCGGCATTCGTTTGACGTTAGAAAGAGATGGAAAAGAATAAGATATGATCCATCTTTAATATCACCTTAAGTTCTAAGCATTATCCCAAATAGATAATCTGAACTAAAGATTTCGAATGAATTCAGGTACTGATTCAGAGACAATAAATTGCATCTGCTAAAATTTCTTACATCTTCTTCCATTGTTGTCTTTAGTTTAAGGTGCGCCTCGTCACGACCTCGTTGCTGGGGGCAGCGTAATACTGCCAGCTGGACGGGGCTATCTATGCCAAGCGTAGGAAGAGTCACGGCTAGATTCGGAACGAAGAACCCGTGACTCCCCGACAGTAAAAAGGTTTAGCCCAAAAAAGAATTTATAAAAAAATAAGTGAAGTAAAGCGTCTGTGAATAATGACATTTTCACGATCGGTTAAATGGAATGTAAAGAAGAAAAACTCAATAGAATTCGGAAAACGTTCGTAAACGTTTCAGTGTCGGAGGCACGCGAACAAACAGACTGCTACAGTGGGGAGCGCGATGCGGCGCGGTTCCCACGACCGAGGGAGTTGAATTTCGCGACGATGTGACCGGAAAGTGCTGAAACGATTTTCAAGTCAAAGAAATATATATTTTTTTATTATATCGGTACATTCGACACTCAAAATTGCAATCAACAATTAATCAAACGGTCAGGTCAGGCGCTATGTAATTAAATCGACCGCTCCGACTCATGAACTACCATTGAGCAAATGCGCATTCGGCAAACGCTGACAATATTTGAAAATACGACACAGTATTGTCTACTTACATGTCAGAGTCACATAAGTAAAAGTAAGAGCCAAAAGTAAAGGAGCAGCCTATAAGTGCCACAGCTGGGCAAAGGCCTCCTTCTCAAATACTAGTATCAGAGAGGGTTTAGGCCGGCTCCTAAAAGGGCCGCTACGCTGCTCCAGTGCGTGTTGGCGGGCTTCACGTATCCTCGAAATAATATTTTTATTATTTCTCAGATAAGCAAGCTCCCTCACGAAGTTTTCTTTCACCGCCGACCACGTGGTAAATGCAGCACTTAAAATTGCTATTAACAATTTTAGTGTCACTCGTCGCTCTATTAAACTTAAGTGAGCGCCCTGACCACGAGGCTACCACGGCTCTTATATTTCATTTCAACATTTTTTCCACCACATAATCAATATTTTATCTTTTCTACCTACGTGAAAAATCTTTAAAAAAAAAACAGTTCGGACTTTTTGTATTTTGACGTAAGAAGTAAGAAATTAGTATACCGGTACGTAGTTGTTTTACAAAACGCACGAAGCACGAAGGTAGACGTCTCGGCGGCCTGCGCGGAAACATTTAGCTGTAAATGTAACGCGTCGCGAACGATCATTAAATCATTATGCAGAGAGCATAAATACACACGCCTTTATCCGCTAAGCCACAACAATTCCGTGCGACGTCATTCCCTAATAAACTCACACCCGTGTGTCATTTCTTTACATGGTTTGGTTTATCCGAGACACGGTTACCGATAAACGGAACCGTGGCTTGAATGTGAAGTTATGAGATTTTATTGCGGGATGATTTTTATGAAATGTTTTTGGGGCTTAGCGAATAAGGACTGCCTGCACTGAGGCAACCAAATTATTATATGTTGCGTTATAATAATTTAGTATTTGTTCGAGTATAGTAGTTTTATGTTTAACAACACTAGATGTGTGAGCTGACTAAGGTCCATTGTGGATGTCTTTGGTCCGATATTGGTACGTGTAGTATGGATAAAGAATATTTTCAAGGCTTCTCCCATAGTACCTCCCTTATGACATCCATGGGAAGGAAGGGGGCGGTGGATTCTTACGCCCACACGACATCGGCGAGTGTAGGCCAATCAATAGATAAACATAAGTTGATGGGACAGAGACCTGTCCCCAGAAATATCTTTTTAAGCATATAGATAAACAATAAACATATATTTATTACAAAACTAGCCGTCGTACCCGGCATTGTCCGGTTTATAAATTTAAAAATTATTATGACCCTATGTCCTTCACAACAACAAAACAGCAGTTTGAAACATATTTAAGAAAATCCAATCAATATCGGTGTCAGTAGACTTGAAGATTAGCCTGCACGACAAAACAAATAAGTATAGATAGTATATACCTGCTGTTGCATACATGCCTTTACCAAGGTTTATGGCTACTGTTGCGCTCCTATGGTTTGTAGCGTGATGTTACATAGTCTATAACCTTTCCGAATACACGGGCTTACTAACGCAAACATAATGTTTCAAATCGGACAGGTAGTTGCCGAGATCAGCGTGTTCGATCATTAATATCTCGATTCACCGTTATAATATAAAATATTAATGAGAATTAATAAAAAAAAATTAGCCTATGTTCGACGCAACATCACAAGAAACAAATCTAAAACAATGTGATTAAAGTCGGTCCAGTGGATTTGAATATTAGCCCGCAGTTATAGCTCAAGGTAAAGTATTAAAACCATAACTTTTCGTAGGAAATTATCTCATAACGAATTGAAACGTAATGGTTGCGGGTTCGCATCGGGTTTACGACCCCGCATTCACAATTCACGAACACACGGACGGCCGGTGCCTGCACACACGGACCCGTACGACTGTCTTATTCATTGTTTTCATCCTGAGACAACCATAAAGGAATGTCTATTTGAAATAACGAAATAACTCATTGAAATACGTATTCTATGTAATGACGTCTTGTGCACCGATTTGGATCACGGCAACAACTTTCGAATTCTGTCGGGTTCGACTGCCCAGGACGTATGTACGTGTGTACGCACAAACAACGAGACACCCTAACTTCTTTCATCATCATCATCATCATCATTTCAGCCTATCAGAAGTCCACTTCTGAACATAGGCCTCCCCCAAAGATTGCCACGAAGCTCGGTCCTGAGCCACCTGCATCCATCGACCTCCAGCAACACTGCGCAGGTCGTCCCTCCATCTTGTGGGGGGTCGTCCTACACTGCGTTTGCCTGTACGCGGCTGGCACTCGAGAACTTTTTTTCCCCAACGGTTGTCAGTTCTGCGAGCTATGTGGCCGACCTATTGCCACTTCGGCTTGCTGATCTTAACGGCTATGTCGGTTACCTTAGTTCTGCTGCGGATATCATCGTTGCAGATGTGTCGTGTTTCTCTGCGTGATAGAGACGCAGAGAAACACCGAGCATAGCCCTTTCCATAGCGCGCTGAGCAACTTTGAGCTTCCTCATACGGCCTGCACTAACTTCTTTACCTTCCCGTATCCGATGTAACGCTTATGCGATGTGATTGGAGGAAGGTTTATCTGCAGTGCCTGGGACACGGCACTCAACACAATGCCTCCAAATCAGAAAACCAATGATTTATATTTTGGCAGACATATTGAATCCAGCAGGGACCGGAATCCAGGACCGATTAATCAATAGATAGCCCACGTGGATGCGACACGATATATAGCGAGAGTCGTGAGTGATTATTTATTTTTCAAACTCACCGAGTCTACTAACTAAGGAACAAGGTTCTAGCGACTAAATGATGATGGAAAATGCATCCGACTACGCCGAACCCACCACACATTTTACAGAATTCATAGGTTACACGGCAGAGCCACGTTCTGTTCGCACGGGCCGGCCGGCCTTGCAGAATACCGGCGTGAAGTAGTGGCATCATGTACTTCTGCGTATCGTTTAGTGAGTGAGGTAGCCGGAGGCCAACTTCCGTAACCCCCTTCCCCAAATATCTTTGAAGACCGGCGACGCCTCTGCAGCTCCTCTAGTGTTGCAGACGTACAGGAGCGTCGGTAATCACTTTCAATAAAAGAACACATGAACAACACTGCACATTTCATCGGTACTGGGCTTACCCAACCATGTGTAAATTTTCCATGCATGGCAGGTGGTGCACGGAGAGGCACTTATACAGAATGTTAAAAAAAATCCTTTTAGACCCATAGGTAGCTCTGGGATCACGACGCTTTAATTTCATAGTACTCGTGTGACCCTGGTTCGATTCGATTCGACCTTTCCAGACACCATTAAATTTGGTACGGTGAAGGAAAACATCTTGACATAATGATTTCTTGTATTTACGCGAACACTACACATGCGAAATGATACCTACGTTTACGGATTTTAGCGCGTTTAATTTTGTTTTTACATTCCCGACGTTTCGATTGCTTTACAGCAGCCGTGGTCGCAGGGTGATTGAGGTGTTAGACGTCCAGATGTCATAGTTAACTCGGGCTACCTTCAGCTTTTATTTATTTATTTCGGTCCGACCTACGCAGAATGTGCTCACAGTATCTTGAGGTCGTGCAAGTGGTATGCTTGGTTTTAGATTTAATTTTGTTTATTACTGGATCCCAAGCCGTTGGTAGCACCCAGCTATCTTCTCTATTGAAATTAGGATGTTTCTTGACTTCAATAGTCATGCGAATCATCCTTGGCAGGAAGCCATCCCCGCTCCATAACCCTCTCAAATCGATAGTGTCTTACATTTACAGATTTATAAAGAGAACGTAAAAACACAGCGTAGAAATAAATTTAGAAATAAGCGAAACTAGGTTTTATTTAATTAAATCGACGATATCAGATTGTGAGATATGAATATGTCCGCACTCACTCTTGTGTTGTTCCTCTCGGCCTTGAGCTCGGAGATCTCTTCCTCCCGCTCCAGCAGGTGCTCCCGCGCCTGGTTCAACTCCTTTGTGAGAGTCGCGAACTCCTGTTGAACAACAAACATTATCATTACACATATATTGTCAGAACATAAAACGCAAAGAGATGACGGCCATAAGGCTAAAAATAGTATTAATTATAATTTCCGTAATTTTCTTTTGTAAACACGTCTAGAATTAAAAGAGCGTTTTTAATACTTTGTTGTAGGCTGTTTAAATATGATTTTCTGTAGAAAATCATTTCATTCATCTCAGATTATATGAAATACCTAATTATTTCTTATAATTACGTGAATACTAGACGGTATCAACAACAACGCTAAAGACAGGTTAATAAGTTTTGTTTTTTTAAAGAATACTAGCAATGCTATTTATTAACATTACTAATGTTCCTGTTAACCCTCCAACTAAGCTTACAGCTCGTATCTGGAGCGGTTCGCGACAACAGTCGAATGCCGGGCTCGAACTTACGATGTCATGTTTCGTAGTCCGCACCCTAACCCATTCGGCTATTGGCGAATTATTAAATAATATTTTATAAAGGTAATATTTTAAATAATATACCCAAGCACATTTACATCTGTAATAATTACTTAGCAATCATGAATCATCTTAAAAAAGTATAAAGTTATAGAATTAAGATGATTGATTATTGCTTTGCTTTGCTATTGCTTGCTTAAAAAGTATAAAGTTATAAATTCTTTTTCATCTTTAAATTTTTTATATTCGTCGTAAATTCGTCTACACTATAGTTTTTTTTAATTTGGAATCTACCATAATCGATGTAGATTTTTACGGTTCTAAACTCATCCGCTTAAAGCACAGCTTTATTTACACATGTCTAAATGGGCCTCATGTGCAACTTTAAAAGGGAGACAGTCTCGCAGCATAGGGTCGCCCGCATCGGCACGCGGCTCGAGGGCCGACCGTCGTGTCGCCAGATCTATCCGACGTCTGCGAGCCTGCAAGGCACGTGCCGAAATAAAACTCCGTGAAAATCTTTTGTCATCGTCTTGTCGCCGAGACGCCGCTCCGGTCGCGCGAGAGCCACTCTTATGTCAGAACCTTTCATCTCTATTCAAAAACAACTCACGATGAAACTAACATTTACGGATTTCATCGTCTATTTTAAACTTTAATTCTCGATCCGTAGCGGAATCCTTGGTTACGGCGGGACTAAGGTGTTTCTCGTTCTGATTTTAACTACGGTAGAACGAAGTTTTAAAACGTGGAAGTTTTTAAGTTTAAAATTTTACGTTTGACTTTGTTTTATTCGGCATCGTCTATTTATTTTATAGTCAAAGAGCATGTAATTGTAAAAGGACGACAATCCAATGATGACTATAGCGTATGTCAAGTAAAAGATTTCAGGAATCTAAATAGACGAGGATGGTCCAAATAGATGAACATAAAGTTTAAGAAGTGGGGAGTGTGTGAGCACTTAAGATGGACGTGACCACCCTCCTGGTGAATTTCCCTTTGAGCGCTTAAGTGGACTACTGGCCAACTTATGACAAACAATGTAAGGAATATGGGGATGGTTACAGAGATAAAGTTATATTTTACAGAGATATAAAATAGATTTTTTTAAATAATATAAGTAATGTTATATTTATAAATATGATTGACTGATTCTTATTCAGAGTATAACATTTACGAAGTTAAAAAAAAAAGAATGTAAAGATGATCTTATTACCTCATCACTATTTGTATTGAATATATTTCATCAAAACACATTAGCAATGTAAGGTCTCTATCATCAGGTTACATCTTTTTCGTGAGACAAGTATAAGTAAAGTAAGTAAGTATATACTTACTTACTTTACTTATACTATCATACTTTACTTGTATTATCATAATTTTCACATATATTTACAAAGTTTGCAATCAATACGACAGACAGAAGTGAGTAAAATCACCTTCAAAGATTTGTTTCCTAATTGGCAGTGAGGCTGCCTTCGAATCTGTGGGTTGCGGTTCCGAACCAAATGTTTGTGACCCAGTCATGAGCGTTTAAATATGCATATATTGTTATTTATGTATGTAGGTACATGTATATTATCACTATCCAGGTACCATGATGGAGAGGAATCCTTCTCTGGGACTGCATGACGTGTGCGATTGTTCGATATACGTATTAGCCACTTAAAATAAAACAGTTTTTAAGATCTTATAATCAGATAGTTTTTTTGAAAACCTCTCCTTTTTAAGTATGAGATATTTGCCGATGCTTATCAGAAGTTTCACAGTAAAGAATTGTCATTTGTGTTAAAATTGTAAAACCAAAGATACGGTCGACGAAATTATCTTACGACGAGACTCTTGCCTACACAGTTTGTACGAGAATGTAGGTATTCGACATTGAGCCCGCCCGATAAAGCTAGCGCGGCAACACACCGGCATGTTACACAAGACATTAATATTAAGGCGATGGGATCCACGGAGCTGTTGGTATTTAGGGGAATTGAAGTTTAACAAAAGATTAAAAATTACAAGATTTTTATAGTACACACATTACACACATTACAGACATTACACAAAATTCACACCGAAATTACCTACTCAAAATTCGTTACCATCTCTTTGACTATTAATATCTATTGATTAGCATTATTCGTAGAAACACGTGTAGTTTTTGAAACTTTTATGTTGCTCAGGTCCACTTTATTGAGTGTATTTACGATTTCTGAAATATGTTATCTTTCGTTTTGCAACCCTAAATTATCCAATATTTCTTTTAATTGTCATTGCAACATAGCGACCCTAAATAAACGAATGCAAAGGTGATTTGAGATCGAGGGAAGAGGAAGCATTTATAGTGGGCATTCTGGTTCGAGACTTCGAGGAGGCAACTTGTAATGAAGAGCAGTAAAGTGGATCACCACAATAATCATATTTAATGAATAGGTAGATTAAAGTGCAAGTATTATCTGGGACTCTGAAATGTTTAATGAAATTAGAGACTGTGTTAATATGATGCGTTGGTTTTTCCGTTATGAATCCCTGAACTAGAACTGGTGAACATTAAATAGATGTTTTAAAAATAGACAATAGGCAATCTTCTTTCTCTTCATGCGCTTAACTATTTACAATAACTGACCCGCGATACCTATTCTTCATTACGAGAATAGATGAGACCCCTGGCGGTTCGAGCAAGGAACAAGGCGTGTCGTCGCAAGATGGCGCCCCGCCGGGCCCACCAGCGCAGTATTGACAGAATTACGACCTTAACATTTACCAATATTATATTCTTAACTGTATATATATTATTTTTTGCGTGTATTTTTTGTATTTGTGTTCTATAGGCAATTTAATCGTCAGATATTGAAAACATCCCTCCGCCTCTTTAAATATGAGGGTATTCAGGAATCACTAGACGCAGCTGTCATTAATCGTCCTGGCCAATAAGGTACAGCATAATATTTGTATTTTATTTTACAATATTTTAGTCACAAACGAACCAACAGCCCATCTGATGGTACGGGGCTATTGGGCTATTTCCGCCCGCAAACAAAATCAATCGAAGAAGGTCCCACAGATGCGTTGTCACCCAGAGGACCAAGACTGAATACCTCACAGCCTGTAAATATACTGGCACACTATACCCTCCTAATCAAATCAGTGGTGGCAGTGCTGATTAGCAACGGAAATAGGTAGAAGTGTATCTTTTTTTGTATTTTTCTAAGTTGACTTTATCGACACCCACGGGATAAGATGGGATGGGGGGGACAGGTTCTCTTGCATCGCCACCACACGCTAGTAAATACATGGGTTTAATATGCGAGTATATGCAGGAACATAATAGAAGTTTGCTTAATAATTTAAATATGAAGTAGCTTCCGTCCGCGAATTTCTCGGGATAAAAATTAAGGTAAGGTGAAAGGTTTATGTTTAGCCATGAAAACATAACGGACAGACAGAGTTGCTTTAGCATTAATAATATTAGTATAGATATGTAAATTATATGGAGATGCCAGAGTCCTATCCTTACAAACAATTCCAGGACAGCCGCTTTGTTTTGCCACGTCAACATTTGCATCGTGAAATCTTAAATTAATGCTGTGGCGGTGACGTGTTGTATTTGTGCAATGGCGTGGAAATGGAACAGATTAATAATTATAGCCTGTAGTGGCTACAATTATTAATTTGAAACTGTTTTTTTAATACATACTTTGTTAATGCTTTTTTAAAGGTTTGTTTACCCACACCCACAACTTGTAGCACAACTATAGGCCATAGTGTTTTTGCAGAAATTGACAATCTTTATGGCAATATAATTGTTTTAGCATACACTTTTTGTCTTTTTTTAATATTGGCAAAGCCGGTTAAAACAGCTCGTGTATTTATACAGTGCCATAAGGCACACGCTCTTTTTTACCTATTCATAACCGTGGTGATGACGTCCGCTTGGCAGAATTCCGGCCGCGTTGGCAACTTCCGACTACTGCGGGCATCGGAGCCATACATTCGTATTTACCTTACCGCATCCGACGCAACGCTTATGCGGTACGATCGCAAGAAGAACCAGATGCCGCATCTGACACCGGGCAGTCACAAAAACAATGAGACCCGACAACGAACCATTGTGTATTGCGTACAAATATCTGTTTAGATTCTCGTGAGATTCAAATCCAAGATCCCAGACTACGCTGTCCTCTAAATCGACATCCAAGAATGGACAGGAAGGGATCATATACACTGCTACTAACCGGCCGCGGCTTCAATCGCTCACAACATTTGTGACTCAATTGAGAAAAACGTACCCCATATCCCATATCCATGGCATAGTCCATATCCTTGCCGAATTTCTTCGACATCCGTTTGGTCATTTACATGCAAACATTCTCATCTGTGTCCCCTCATCGACTACGGCTTCAATGCAGATCTCCTTAACAAATACGACACGTTACTGCACAGTTATTGAACTGCATTCTATTCATTTTTAATGTTCGTCAGTATGATCATCATTACTCATCGTTCACAATTAAAGTGGTTACTACGTGCTCCCACTGTCCTTTGTTCTGTATCTAACCGCTCCTTCCTCACTTGTCTTCCCACTTTCATTACCTTTCCTCCGACAACGACAGAACCCTACGTTGGTCAAATAATCACCTACTCTAGTGTCCGTCCCAGAGCAAGGGCTTAGTCCGTTCAGCCTCTCATGTTCCATCCGTACTTCTTTGGAACACACTCCCTCTCGTCTAACAGTCGTTACACGTTTTAATTAAAGTTAAGACACATATATTAATCAAAATAGCAGAGTCATCTCAGTAATGTTTATTCGTATTTAATATTATAGTTATATATACGTAACTATTTATATGTTTCTTTGTATAATATTTATATAAATTTACATGCATTTTTCACTTTTATTATCTACACCTTTATATTTATTTATTTTTATGGAAGAGATGGCAAACGAGCAAGGGGTTCACCTGATGGTAAGTGATTACCGTCGCCCATATATACCTGCAACACCAAAGATGCTGCAGGTACGTTGCCGGTCTTTAAGGATATTTGGGAGATGGGAGGGAAGAGGAGGGGAATAGGGAAGGGGTGTGGGCCTCCGGTTACCTCACTCACCGAACGAAACGCTGAAGCACAAGATGCCTCTACTTCACGCCGGTATTCTGCGAGGCCGTGGTACCAATCCGGTGGAGCCGGCCCATTCGAGCAGCAGCTAAAGCCGTCGCTTGGCTCTACCACGCTTATGATATCATCTATATCACCCAAAAGTTATCGCGAATGCTACAGACATTAAGTCCGCCTGCATACATTCTCTGGTAAATGAAGTTTAATAAATAAATAAAAATAATACTTAGACACGTATTAAAAAAACACAAACAAAGAAACGTTTTAAAAAAAAGTTGCATCAACCTCCGTGAAATGGCTTTTAAGTCAAATCAGTTACTTACATGGAACTGTATATATTAGTACAAATAAGAGGTTACAGGGTTTAGGTATAATGCTGAAGGATTTCCTTGTTCATTTTTTATTTGTTAGCATCGTTTTAATTCATTGCAAACATCGAAGTTAATGGAGTTCTACCAGCAAGAAAATATATTCCACAATTTAGCTTGTTCAGGCGAAATTTGTACTACGCTCTTTTTCCCGACAAGATGTAGGAAGATATTTAACGTCAAAACATTACGCTGTCTTATTTTCATTCAATTACTTGACGCGATTGTATTTATTCAAAAGAAGATCTCTTGTTTCGCTATCACTTCAGTTCGTTTCTCATTTTCTCTGCGAAGCTCAGCCGAGATAACATAGTACAGATAATTTAGAATTTATACGTTTAACATCTAGTCAAAAATCATTTAGTAATTGAACAATTTTTTTTTAATAACTATATTACAATCAGTCTATTGAAAATTCCTTCGTGATTTTTTTTGAATTCGTCATAATAACAATTTCTGCTTTATCGACTACTATCTACTATGCGGCTAGCTAAGGCTAGAAAGAACATTTTGGATTGTTCTGGCACCTATTTAAATACACTTTAATTATTTGATGACAACTCGAACAAATTAATATCGAATTGTCTTACCGACCCCCAATTTTTTTTCCTCAAATAATATATATAAATATATATAATTTGAGGTACTAGTTGACTAGGCCCACACCACCCACGTCAAAAACCCGACTGAAAGTTCGCTGCCCGCGTTAGAAGTTCCCGCCGCACCTATAGTGAATTCCTGCGAGGTCACCGCTCTGGCCGAGGTAATTGAACTATTAGTCATGTCGAATAGGGCTTGCGTTTTATTTGTATTAGGCTATTTAATTTGTTTGAAAAAGGTTTTTGTTTTTTTTACTATTTGTTTACTATTTCCAAATAATTATAACTTACTAATCAATGTACTACTAAATTTTACACTAAATATCAAAAAGTTTGCATCCAATCTGTATAAGTAAACAAATCGCATGTAAAAAGAGAAAATATCTAGATAAAAAGCGTGGTCTCTACATGAGTAACATCGTATGCAAAATTAGATGAAGATATATTTAGTAAGCAGGTGTGATGTATCGTTAAAGCAACGTGCGACAACTTAGGAGGGTTAAGGGGCGAAAAATATGCGGCTGGATCATACGGAGAGACGAAGAGGATTTTTTTAAGCCGTAATGAAATTACAAAGATCGTCATGGGTCACCCAGCTGTGCCTCGCAGCTTAATTAATTTATATTATATTATACTTTACTACTTTACAACAATGTAAAAAAAAATCTTATTGGTTATCTGGGATCCCAGAGGTTAGAGAGGAAAGTGCTTATCATCTGGTCACGGCAGCTGCAAAAAAACTGGCCATTGACCTGGACGAGCGTGATGTTGTATCCGCGGAGCGAGTGGGATCTGTTCGCCGCAATCGGCCAGATGGTGAGGGCACGACGGCTCCGAGACTCATAGTGGTGCGGCTGGCGCGCCGCGCCATACGCGACGAACTGCTGCGTGCGGCGCGCGTGCGCCGGGGTGCTACCACCGAGGGCTTTGGGCTACCTGGCGAGCCCTGTCGTTTTTACCTCAATGAGCGTCTCACTCGCTTTAACCGTCAGCTCTTCGCTAAAGCTCGTGACGCTGGACGCCGGTTGCACTGGAAATTTATCTGGAGCAGGTCAGGTAAAATATTTGCTCGAAAGAATGAAAGTACATACATTGAGCGTATCAAGGGTGAAACTGACCTCGAGCGGGTTTTGGTTCTGCTCATATTTTGAACGTTTAAACAAATTATTAAAAACATTACGTACTAAATAAATATAAACTGCGGATTGTATTCAACGGATTTAAGATTATTATCATTTATTGATGTTTGAAGAACAATATCACAGATATTTTATTTTATACTCCAAGTAAATACGTTAATTAAATTAGCGCCATCTTTTAAAAATATCTAGTCTTTAAAATGGCTAAGTGTGGATCCTGTGGTCGTTTTTTGAATTCAGCAGATGCTGCCACTTGTTGTAATTGCAAGGTCACACATCATCGGAGTTGCGTATTGATCCCGGAGGGTACCCGAGTAGCTTGCAATTGGGTATGCCAGAGTTGTAAAAGCAGACCTCAGCGGCAGAGTCATGGTGCATCAAACCCCACGACTCCAGCTCTCTCTAAAACTCATGTTAACCTATCCAGGGCCTCGACTGAAATAGATGGCGAAAGTAGTAATAGTGCTACGCCTACAAATAAATCAGAGATGAGCGAACTCCTAGCTGAATTACGGTATCTCCGTAGTGAAATGACAGCAATGAGGACCGAACTCAAAGAATGTAGAACGGAGATAGCTGGCTTCCGTAGCTCCATGGATGGTCTCAATGTACGGGTCAGCAGCATTGACGAGCGGGTGTCTTCGCTCGAAATAAAAATGGACGAGTCCTCTACACCTAACCGTTCGTACGGGTCCATCATAGAGGATTTGAAATCACAAATTAATGAACGGGAACAAGACATGCTGTTGACCGACATCGAGTTATCTGGGATCCCAGAGGTTAGAGAGGAAAGTGCTTATCATCTGGTCACGGCAGCTGCAAAAAAACTGGCCATTGACCTGGACGAGCGTGATGTTGTATCCGCGGAGCGAGTGGGATCTGTTCGCCGCAATCGGCCAGATGGTGAGGGCACGACGGCTCCGAGACTCATAGTGGTGCGGCTGGCGCGCCGCGCCATACGCGACGAACTGCTGCGTGCGGCGCGCGTGCGCCGGGGTGCTACCACCGAGGGCTTTGGGCTACCTGGCGAGCCCTGTCGTTTTTACCTCAATGAGCGTCTCACTCGCTTTAACCGTCAGCTCTTCGCTAAAGCTCGTGACGCTGGACGCCGGTTGCACTGGAAATTTATCTGGAGCAGGTCAGGTAAAATATTTGCTCGAAAGAATGAAAGTACATACATTGAGCGTATCAAGGGTGAAACTGACCTCGAGCGGGTTTTGGTTCTGCTCATATTTTGAACGTTTAAACAAGTGTGCTAGTGATATTAAGATTTTTATTATATATGTTAAGAGTTGTTTTAACAAATCTATTGTGTTGTCGTTATCCTTTAATATTAGCTTTTATCCTTTTATAATAAAACCATGTATGTGGTGTTTCCGTTATCTGTGTTAATACATGTAAGTATTTCTTTTAACTTTAGTACAAAAATTAATGTAAAACTACTAAAACACTGTCTATATTGTGTATATAAATGTTTGAAAATTACAACAAAGATGAGCGTCATACGATATAATAGTATCAAGTTTGGTGCACAAAATTGCTATTTTCAATGTTTTTGTTAGTTTATGTGTTTCATAATTACAGATTATACACCTTTTACATCTCTTTGTTATTGCACTTAAAATAATACGTTTTACGGGTTTTCCAACTGTTGTAATTTGTTAAATGCAAACAGTGGTAGTGAGAGTAGTAAAGTATATTTTATACCATAAATTTAGTTCGTTAATAACACTTAAATGTGTTTTATAAAGTTGAAGTGATAAGTGTTAGTGTACAACTACCTCCCAAACAAATTATTAAAAAAACATTACGTACTAAATAAATATAAACTGCGGATTGTATTCAACGGATTTAAGATTATTATCATTTATTGATGTTTGAAGAACAATATCACAGATATTTTATTTTATACTCCAAGTAAATACGTTAATTAAATTAGCGCCATCTTTTAAAAATATCTAGTCTTTAAAATGGCTAAGTGTGGATCCTGTGGTCGTTTTTTGAATTCAGCAGATGCTGCCACTTGTTGTAATTGCAAGGTCACACATCATCGGAGTTGCGTATTGATCCCGGAGGGTACCCGAGTAGCTTGCAATTGGGTATGCCAGAGTTGTAAAAGCAGACCTCAGCGGCAGAGTCATGGTGCATCAAACCCCACGACTCCAGCTCTCTCTAAAACTCATGTTAACCTATCCAGGGCCTCGACTGAAATAGATGGCGAAAGTAGTAATAGTGCTACGCCTACAAATAAATCAGAGATGAGCGAACTCCTAGCTGAATTACGGTATCTCCGTAGTGAAATGACAGCAATGAGGACCGAACTCAAAGAATGTAGAACGGAGATAGCTGGCTTCCGTAGCTCCATGGATGGTCTCAATGTACGGGTCAGCAGCATTGACGAGCGGGTGTCTTCGCTCGAAATAAAAATGGACGAGTCCTCTACACCTAACCGTTCGTACGGGTCCATCATAGAGGATTTGAAATCACAAATTAATGAACGGGAACAAGACATGCTGTTGACCGACATCGAGTTATCTGGGATCCCAGAGGTTAGAGAGGAAAGTGCTTATCATCTGGTCACGGCAGCTGCAAAAAAACTGGCCATTGACCTGGACGAGCGTGATGTTGTATCCGCGGAGCGAGTGGGATCTGTTCGCCGCAATCGGCCAGATGGTGAGGGCACGACGGCTCCGAGACTCATAGTGGTGCGGCTGGCGCGCCGCGCCATACGCGACGAACTGCTGCGTGCGGCGCGCGTGCGCCGGGGTGCTACCACCGAGGGCTTTGGGCTACCTGGCGAGCCCTGTCGTTTTTACCTCAATGAGCGTCTCACTCGCTTTAACCGTCAGCTCTTCGCTAAAGCTCGTGACGCTGGACGCCGGTTGCACTGGAAATTTATCTGGAGCAGGTCAGGTAAAATATTTGCTCGAAAGAATGAAAGTACATACATTGAGCGTATCAAGGGTGAAACTCACCTCGAGCGATTTTTGGTTCTGCTCATATTTTGAACGTTTAAACAAGTGTGCTAGTGATATTAAGATTTTTTTATTATATATGTTAAGAGTTGTTTTAACAAATCTATTGTGTTGTCGTTATCCTTTAATATTAGCTTTTTATCCTTTTTATAATAAAACCATGTATGTGGTGTTTCCGTTATCTGTGTTAATACATGTAAGTATTTCTTTTAACTTTAGTACAAAAATTAATGTAAAACTACTAAAACACTGTCTATATTGTGTATATAAATGTTTGAAAATTACAACAAAGATGAGCGTCATACGATATAATAGTATCAAGTTTGGTGCACAAAATTGCTATTTTCAATGTTTTTTGTTAGTTTATGTGTTTCATAATTACAGATTATACACCTTTTTACATCTCTTTGTTTCCTATAACATTTGTAGGGTTGCAGCACCAAAAGTTAATATTTTATTTTTTTATTATCATATAATTTTGAGAGAGTACTTATATTTATGGTTATTCGCATTACTCTGGCATTACTATTTTGTTATGTTAATATATAGTATTTATTATGTAAACCAAAAAGGGGCGTACTTTTATACGAATTGCATTTATTAATGATTAAGGTCAAATTCTTAAAATTTGGTCTTTATAATGCTGGTTCTTTGAACTCTGAGTCTGAAGATCTTATTGGAGCAGTAGAACAGCGCTGTATTGATATATTGGCTGTTAATGAAACGTGGCTCAGAGAAGGAGAAAATTGTAGTGCTCCTGTATTGCCAGGATATACTTTTAGACACATTCCTCGATCGCGCTCTATCAGATCTAGGGGTGGTGGTGTAGGTTTTTATGTTAGACGTGGATTACGTGTTTTGACTTGCCCCCACCCATTATCTAGTGCATCAGTGGAGCAAATGTGGATATCTTTAAGTATTCATTCTCTTACAACTAATTATTGGTACAGCCTATCGCCCTCCGTGGTTGGATTTGGATATCTTTTTGGACGCTATAACAGAGTCAATGGTTAGTTTTTCAAACTATGATAAGTGCATTCTTATGGGAGATTTTAACGTTGATGTGTTTCAATCACAGAATAACAAAGTCAATAAATTGAACGCTTTCTTAAAGTCATTTAATTTAAAGAACTATGTTTTGCAACCCACCCACTTTACAAACCATAACGCTTCATTAATAGACTTAATTTGCACCGATGTTGATACACTCTCAGTTGACATTGATCAGATCCCAGAGCTTGGAGGCCATGCTTTGGTATCTGCCCAGATGAAAATTAAAAAAGAAAGAAGTATATCGAGATGGATCTTTTGTAGACAACTTAAGAGCATTATTATGGACAATTTTAATAAAGATCTGCTCTCATTGAATTGGGAAGACATGGCGCCATCAATTGACGGAATGGTTGAGACTTTTAATTGTTATATACACACACTTTTCGACTTGCATGCACCATTGAAAAAGTTTAAAATAAAAGACAAAACATTACCCTGGCTGACTAGTAACGTGCGCTATATGATAAAACTTAGGAATGATGCTCATAGCTTCTATAAAACCAATAGCACTGATTCTCGCAAGGAATACTATAAGTTGTTGAAAAAGATGGTTACCTCAGCCATATTCCATGAAAAAGGCTTTTTGAACATAATATTAACAATCATGTATCATCTCCGAAGATTCTATGGAAGAATCTTAAAAACTCAGTACTTCCGAATTTTAAGGACGTGGGTGAGCTCCCATCTTCCTTTGATGACCCTAACGCCATTAACTCTCACTTTCTAAATATTCCTGAAGTCTGCCATCCATCAATGTCGCAACTTACGTACTATGTATTCCATAGACATGGTGATGGTACCTTTGTACTGTCGCCAGTGAGCAGCGACAGGGTAGGTAGGATCATTCTGGCAATAAAATCTAATGCGCAGGGTATTGATGGTGTGAGCAGAGACATGATAATCCTGTCATTACCTCACACTCTTAATACCATCACTAACTTAATTAATGAATCTATCATAAGCTCCACTTTTCCCAGTCAATGGAAGACAGCATTAGTGCGGCCTATTCCTAAGAAAAGCAACCCTGATAGTGTCAAGGATTTGAGACCAATAAGCCTCTTGCCTTATCTATCTAAGATTTTGGAGAAAGTAGTATTTGAACAAGTTTACACGTATCTAGAAAAACAAAACATTTTACCACAGTATCAGTCTGGTTTTCGAAGAGGTCGTAGCACTTGCACAGCTCTAGTGGATGTTGTAGACAACATACTTTTCTCTAAGGATCAAGGCAGGGGGACCGTTCTCGTACTCCTTGATTATTCCCGGGCATTTGATAGTATCAGCATAAGCATGCTTCTGTCAAAAATGGCTTTTTATGGATTTGAATATAGTACGATCAGGTGGTTTGAAAGTTACCTCAGTGGTCGACATCAGCTTGTTGAACTGCGTAAGCGAGATGGGTCGGGCGTAATTAGGTCGAACTCTCTACCTGTTACTAGGGGCGTTCCTCAGGGTTCTATACTAGGGCCTCTATTGTTCATACTTTACTGTGCTGACTTGACTGGCGTCATAAAACACTGCCAGTATCATATGTATGCTGATGATGTTCAATTATACTTGTCCTTTCAATCCAAAGATATAACAGAGGGCATAAATAAAATAAATATGGACATGGAGCGCATTGCTGAATGGTCGAGGATTAATTCACTCAATCTTAACCCATCTAAAACTAAATACATTGTTTTAGGAACAATAAACCAAATAACTAAAATAACGGAGAGTAATATCAGCATATATCTGCAAGGTGAAGCGGTTCAGCGGGTTGATGAAGCTCGCAATCTTGGGCTTAAAATGGATGGCTTACTTCGCTTTGAGAGCTATGTCATAGATGTTGCACGTGTTTGTTTTATCGATTGAAGATATTATATAAAATTCGTAGTTTCCTTAATATTAACCTTAGAGTCACCCTCTGTGAAAGTCTAGTATTATCAAAATTAAATTACTGCATCACTGTCTATGGTCCATGTCTTCTAGCCAAATCATTAAAACTTCTTCAGCGAGTCCAAAATGCATGTGCTCGCTTTTGCTTTAATATTCCTCCTAGAACACATATTTCCACATATCTAAACAAAGGCAAGCTACTTAATATGTCACAGCGAATAGAGTTACAATTCGCTTGCTTATTGTTTGGTGTTATAAAAAACAATGCACCAGATTATTTATATAAAAAGCTTACTTGGTCTAGTGAATATAACCATCATAATACGCGTGGCTCGAAATATTTGCTAACTGTTCCAGGACACGTCACTGCCGCTTTTCGAGGTAGTTTTCGTTACTTAGCCACCAAGTGTTGGAACAACCTACCACCACCTCTTCGTGGGTACCAATCTAAGGCTAGTTTTAAAATTAGGTATATGTCACTTCTTTTACATGGCAATTAGGTTAATAGTGGTTAAAATTTGTTAGTCCTCGTTGCGGAATTATATTATTATTATTATTGTTGTATGGGGTATTTCTATATTTATTATTATTATTATTATTACGTCTTTTGTTGTTATTTATATATTCATCGTGTAGTACATAAAGCCTGACGACTGCTCGCGAAGAAAAGAAAAAAAAAAAAAAAAGGTTTTCGACAGAATACCAGCGCTGTAGTTGTGGTTTACCATTGCTACAGCATTATGCTGAGTCGGACACCGTTTTGTTGCTGCAACCCAATAAAATATTATTGTTATTATTATTTTTTTTTTACATTAAGTTTACTTATGTGGTACTTGAGTTGTGGCAATGAATAAAGTACTTTCTTTCTTTCTTTCTTTCTTTCAATATGATATTTAGATAAAGTTTAACTTTTTTTGTACTAACTGCGCCATCTGCGTTACAAATAAAGTACGTGATATGGATTTACAACAGACGTCACTGCGCTTCAGCGTTACGTGTGGTTGTAACAGTAGGCTGAACGATCGAAGCTCGAACGTCTAGGTACGATGTTCTTTAACGGCGTACCGCTATCTATAGATGGGTAAATAAATATTTATACAATACACAAGAACACATATACACTGGCCTTGCTATAAATTTCTTTTTAATTGCAAGCCATCGTTCCTGTATTAAATATAATAAAGGACGGTGCTATGCTCGGTGTTTCTCTGCGTGATAGTCTGCGACGATGATATCCGCAGCAGAACTAAGGTAACCGACATAGCCGTAAAGATCAGCAAGCTGAAGTGGCAATGGGCCGGCCACATACCTCGCAGAACTGACAACCGTTGGGAAAAAAAGGTTCTCGAGTGGCAGCCGCGTACAGGCAAACGCAGTGTAGGTCGACCCCCCACAAGATGGAGTGACGACTTGCGCAGTGTTGCGGGAGGTCGATGGATGCAGGTGGCTCAGGACCGAGCTTCGTGGCAATCTTTGGGGGAGGCCTATGTTCAGCAGTGGACTTCTGATAGGCTGAAATGATGATGATGATGATGAACGACCAATCACGAGCCTTGCAGCATCCCTAAAAAGCATGGGAGAGGTGATTAGATTTAAGCTTCTCATTAGTCTAATAGTGCCATCGAATTCCGTGGCGAAAAATGGGCACACATCATATAAAAACCTCCACAGAAAGTTGCCTCCTGCCGGATTGCATGCGAGACAAAAGGAGGTTCTGCTGTAATCGCCTCTTTAAGCGAACAAATCCAATATTAAGGGTAAAACTTACAAAGGAAGAAATAGCAACTTTTTGTACAATTTGACCTTCTAATGGGGTGCACCCTGTTAACTAACAAAAGATGCTCTGGCGACAGAATGACCGCGAAAAATACATCCCAATTAGCCGAAAGCGACTTCACAAACTGTGATGGGGAGCAGCGTCACCAGAGCCAGGGTACCGTCATCCGGCGCTGCGCTCACCGACCTGCTCGCCCGGTGTGGTGAGTGTGGGCAAACGTTACAAGAAGAGCACGCCCACTTTTCCTGGTGCTTTTTTTAAGAAAAAATCCACAGTCCACAGGCTGGTGATGAAGAAGACATTTGCGATCGACTATTTGACATGACATAGTCTTTGACCAACGTCATCCAGGCCCAACCAAAGACTACCCGTGTCTTGGATAACTTGATGGTGATAAGATTCTACATATGCACTTTTGTGCGCTCATATAATCGGCATTTATGTTCATCATGGTGTTATTACCTATAAGATATTTAAACATTTGTCGTTAAATTACATAATCTTATATAATATTAAATAAACATCCATGACTTGGGTACATCATATTACTGGTTGTAGACTCCTTCTCTGTCTAGAAAGAGTAGCACAAACCCGGGTAGGTTGCCACACTCTTACCCACTCCTGCCACCGGGCAGCAGTGCAACTGCTGTTAACTGTGCTTGAGAGTTATAGAGAGGCAGTATAATTACGGACTATGAGGTATTCCAAATTAGTCCTCGGCGGGTGATAACGCATCTGTGACGGTCTTCGGTTAAGGTTGTTTCCAGGTGTCTATCGGCTGCAATCGTCATTTACCATCAGGGTATCCCACCCCATTCCAATAATAAAAAAACAAAAGTCCCCAGTTGGATTCGAACTCGCAACCGTCAGCTTCGAAGGCAGACGTCGAACTAACCTGAAGCAGCGCGGTGTGCACGCGGCACGAGCAGACGGCGCCGTTCTTGCGCGAGCACGGCGCGCCCAGCCACGCGCACGCGCCGCCGCGCTGCATCGCGGACGCACGCGCACATGCCGCACCAACACCTCACTGTCACACCCCCCTTTGCCTCTTCATCGCTTTTAAACTCCACTCAGAGGTACGTCACTAATATCTTTATCGGCAGTAGGTTCTTTTATTACTTCCCCTTAGTTATTTCCATTCACTCCTATTCACCAAATGAAATAAGCTCACGCACACAACACGCAGACACGGTTGGGGAACGACGAATGTTCGTAGCGAAAACGAATGCTCTGCGGACGTGGAAATATAATAAAAGAACATCGAACACATTCGGACGCATTCTTAACGTTGAGAAAAGACGTATAGTTTCGCATTTTCGCTAACAGCGATAATAATAAAAAAAAAAAGGCTTCATCACCGGTAATGCTCGCGAATTCCCGAACGGCTTCATAACTCTCCGCGTAAAACGTCGCCCGATAAAATTGCAGCAACACATGGGGCCGGGCCGATAATGGATCTGACATGGCGGCGAGATAACTAAGCCTGGACCCTTCCGATGCATCGACGAGGGTTGTCCCGTGGACACGCGGCACGTTGTTTTATCCGCGAACCGCCTTTCGTGCGGAAGCAATGTGGGCGTTATAACCCATCCACTCCTATACGCATAGCGGTGAATATACGCGCAATAGTGAAGTACACAGCCGTTGCCGTGCGATGAGAAGAAACGAGATTTAATAGTTTTTAAAACTCACGCGTGTACGCATATGCCAAACTCACGCGTGTACGCATATGCCAAACTCACGCGTGTACGCATTTGCCAAACGGGCTAGCGGTAATCAATTACCGCCTCTCACAGAGATAAAACGACCTCTTACGGCAACCATGGGAAGAAAGGGGGTGGTCGATTCTTAAGTCGATACAACACTGCAACAGTTGAACTATATAAGTAAGGTGAGAAAATATTACGAAAGTCAATATCAAATGTCCCAAAGCCAGGCGTTTCTTCGCGTTATTGACAGGGGCTTTAAAGACGGGAGAGCTCCAGAGCTTTTAGTCATTAATATTTTTATTATTATTTATTATATTTCTGCCGCAAAATAAATTAAGTTGTAACGCATACATTTCAGTCCGGCTTAAGAACCTTCCACTTAACATTAGAAGAATTTCTATTTTCGTCCAACTTCAAAAATGGCATGACATATCCCCTCCCTAGACCCACCCCACCCCACCGCACCGCACCGCACCCCTCCCCCTTCGCCTCGCCTCGTAAACCATGCCAATTATCCAGCGCGGGCCTCCGGGACCCGTTTTGCAGCACTAATACTATCCAGTATAACGTAAAGAAACTAATGATTCATGTTCACAGTTCATCACATTCGGCACGGAGATACCGTGGAGCCGGGAAAAGGACATTTTTTTCTCCCGCTCTGACCGCGTAAATATTAAGATGAATACATCCGCACTTCCGGTGTAGATCTATACTTTACAGCTCGGCGTGTTCTTAAATCATTTTGTAATGCCGCATAGGAGAATATACAAGAAAACCACAAATTATAAAATGCATAGATATTGCTTGTCGCACCTGCTCCGACCCCAGGACCGGCGGGTCAGCGTGCATGGTTTCTCAACGTGAAACATTATAGCAAGCTAAGTAATAAGGAAGAAAATGAAGTTAGGCCTACTGGCGCGAAGCTATGTGCGGAATAAAACAATTCGATGATTGAAGTGAGAGTAGTGTCACTACTTGAGCGCAATCTTTTAGTAATTGCCAAATTAAAAAAAAAATCTTCCATCCCTCTTACACATATTAGTTTAGTATACGAGGAAGGGAGAAAGAGATGCATCAGACATCATCGCATAAAGTAAAACCTAGGCATAATAAGTGTAAATTGTTAAATAAATACTGAACGTATGTCTGCATGGATGTAGAAACTTAAACGTCAACAACTTACATATTTTCTTCTCTAAAATATGATCCTCAGAAGACTGTAAACGTTCAGAGTTGCGATTAGCAAGTAAAACATTTACACTGGAACTGTTCTCACTAAGTCAACGGCTCTCAACACCAGACAAACGGCCGACATTACTCAAAACCTATCATCCCGTTCCTCTCTTTCCTACAACACAAACGACACTGAGCAGCTAATTAAAAAGAAACACTCGAAGCCCGCGGCACACGGACGGCGCGGCGAGCGGATCACTTCGTAATTAAAATAAATCCTAGCGAAAGAACAATTCGATCACGACTAGTGCACAAGTTATCTAGACAAGCAATCGGTGTTTTCTTTTCATGGCTATGTGACGATATTTATTCCACCAGATGAGGAGGTCAAGAATGACAGACATTCATTCGGGAAAATAATTTCGAAAGTCAATCCATCGTCGCTCTGTGAAAGTTTCTACGGGTCATTATATATAGACGTCCTCCCCAGGATTCTATACCGGTAACCGAAATCTCTAAAATGATTAATAACACTTTTTAGTGGTGATGCACCACGACCTCAGGGATGAAGCAATCGTCGTGTAGATACAGGCAATTCGGAGAAATGATCAAAACAATCCTCGAGGACATATGCGATCCGCCAACCGGTGCTGAAGCAGCGTGGGTGCTCTGTCTAACCGTCTTCAAAACACTCTTAAAAATTGGAGAAGGCCTTCGCTCATCATTGAGACGTTGATACTCCACTATAAATATATATAAGTGGCAAGCGGCTCTACGACACCCACGTACATCAGCAACACCGCAGGAGCTACAGGTGCGTTGCCGAACCTTGACGATATTAAGGGAGGAGCGAAGGGATGTGATGTGACAACGGGATGACGGAGGACACGTCGAGATGGAATATGATGTGTTGAATTCGAATATCTCTCAATTGAGAAGAGAATATGACTTGGGAGTTCGATGAAGATTCCGTGATACGATCTATAAATTTGCCTGTTACCTATACAATTAAGAACTACTTTTTAGACGCGCAGAAAATGGGATTGCACTTTATTTAAAGAGACAGAGAGAGAGAGAGAGAGAGAGAGAAGAGGGGAGGGAGGCTCCTTCTACTAGGTCGTAGGCTCTTTCACTGCCTAGCAAGACTTGCTCTGTCAGTACAATTATTGTTGTGTTCCGGTTTCAAACGTCTAGAGCAGGGATACACAAAGTGGTTGATATCGCTTTCCCAGGAGTCGACATAAACGAAATCTGATTTGGGGGTCGACGAGGTCTAAAAATCGACCCCTATTAATTAACACAAGTTCCAAAATACTGTATAAGTTGTGTTACGTGTACCAACTTGTTATAAGAATGACTAATATTTTAGTAGGAAATGATACTCCCTGAGTATATGTTGAACTTTTAAAAATTACTCTAGAACTTTAACGTGATTTGGCTATGGGGGTCTGAGGGTATCAGTTCATTTTGGAGAAGGGGTCTCTTGCCCAAAATAGCTTGGTAATCCCTGGTCTGAGAGAGTCAGTATAATTAAGGGCTGTGAGGCATTCCATCTAAATCGGCAGGGGTGACAACGCATCTGTAACCATATTCGAGTGGTTTGCTGGTGTCCGTGGGGCTACAGTAAGCACTTACCATCAGGGGGACGGTAAGCTCGTTTTTCACACCAACCAATTAAAAAAAAAAAAAGAAAATGAAATCGAATACAAATTTCGATGATAATAAATGTTTTAACATATCTGTATGTGACGTAAAACAAACAAACAAACAAACAAACACACACAAATAACACAAACAGTAAGTTTTCACGACTCGGGCGGAAGAGGAGACAATCGTTGCAAGTCCCGGGAGATTTATATTTATAATTCAACTAACAAGTTGCGTACATCTCGAGCGAGCGACGCTCTTACGATGCTTTTAAAGACAACGTGGCACTAACATAGACGTAAAAGCTGTTGCCGGCCCGGTTCACTTTGAACCTAACACAACAATACCACGACGGCCGAGTGGTTAGCGCATCTCCCTGCGAATCAGGAGACACGGATTCGAAATAAGCTCTCACCACCATTCGCCCAATACTAGTGTTTTCTAGACATTTGTTTCAGTTCGTTTCAATCCATTACGCACGAAGCGGTTTGCCTCTTCTTTCTTTATGCGGACGGCTAAGGAGTGGAAAGAGTTCCACAGAGAGCTGCTTAGGTCAGTTTTTCCGGAAACCTATAACCTGGACCTCTTCAAGGCCAAAGTGAACAGACATCTAGGCAAGCGTGTACCATCCTAGGCCACATCTTCGCTTTCCATTGGGCAAGATTGAGGTCAAACGCTAGCCTATTTTTTCATAAAAAAAAAAAATCCACGTTTTCACCAGAGCTCGCTCGGAACAAGGCTGGTCGCCGTCTGCCAACGGATATAGATCGTACATTAGTTTAGGTTAACTGAAAACATTGAAACGTAATATGAGTTGGAGCCTATAGACCGCAGCGACTTCGGGTTGGTGTGTGCTGGTTTGTTAAAAAAAAAAAAGGATTAGGTATTATTTTAAACTTCGAATTCGAAGGAAAGGGAAACGAGGCAGGCAGCCGATATGAATAATTAAGTAATGACGTCTACGCAGGAGCGGTAAATAAGAAATAAGCAACGTCGTATACCGTGGAGGAGATAATGAGCCGGAACTGTTATTGTAGAGGAGGAGCCAATGCAGCAACTTTCGTACTCGAGACGAGCGCAGGTATCCCGCTGCGTTTATCCATATGGAAACAAATATGGATGCTGTTACAAAGAGTGTCGGAGTTAAAAAAAAAACAATGGAAGGTGCATTAGAATTCGAAAGCGTACGTAATTTCATGCCCGAACACTACACGTTTGATATGAAACTATAATCTACGGAGTTCATCGCGTTTAATTTTGTTCTTATATTACCGGACTGCGGTGCTGGACGTCCAGTTGTCATAGTCAACACGGGCTGCCTTCAGTTCTTTTTATGGTCATTTTAAAGAATACTTGCAACAAAAAAAAACACAGGGTTCCGACAGAATACCAGCGCTGTAGTTGTGGTTAAGCATTGCTACAGCATTATGCTGAGTCGGACACCGTTTTGTGGCTGCAACTCAACAAAATATTATTATTATTATTATTTTTTGTTATGTTAATTAAGTTTTCCTTATGTGTCACTTGAATTGTGGCAATGAATAAAGTACTTTCTTTGTTTCTTTCTTTCTTTCAACTAATATCTAGCTGGGTCACGACAATAGTCGAGTGGCGGAATCGAACCTGCGACTTCACGATTTACAGTACGCACCCTTAACCGCCAAGCTTTTGGTGCTTATTATTGGCGCTGTTATTCGGAGCACCAATCTTTATTTGCTTAATTCGAGGTGGGATATACATGTAAGTTTTTTCTCCAGCCAAGTTTACCAGACAGTTAACCCGCTTATTGAACAGCTTTCCGCGCAATTAACCACATAGCCGGGTCATTGGAGACGGCGGGTCGGCACTCGCAGAGGCTTCGCTTTGCGTATTAGTTTAATATAGATATTTGACTATGATAACTTTATAATATCTTCCGAAGAGGTAAAACAATGGGCTACGTAATCACTGCTTACTCTCCCTATTAGGCTCAGGTGTGAATGTTTATACACTTTATATCTCAGACATTATTTCGGACATTGGTATACGTTTCGGATTCCTTATATCTTCGGTATCGATGCCCGGTGATATATACATAGTCAAATTATCACATCTAAATATCTACACTATATACTAATATTATTAACAGGATTGTTAATGTTTGTAACGAATAAACTCAAAAACTACTGGACCGATTTCAAAAATTCTTTCACCATTAGAATGCTACATTATCCCTGAGTAACATACGCTATATTTATTACTAGAAAAATAAATTAAGGATCCCTACTACTAAAGTTTTTGACTAAAACTAATTTACAGGTATGGAGAAATAATAATTTGAAAAAAAAAGACTACTTAAGTCATGCATAAATATACGTTTACTCGATACGTTTGAAAACCTAAATGTCCACCCGCGCGATAGTATAGCATAAGAAGGCAGAGTCTAAACACTACAATCAAAGCCATCGTTGGAACATACCTAATGTAAAAACGATTTGCTCCGGGAGTGTATTATTCGATAAGTATAGTATTTGAAAAAGTTTCAAAATATCATTCGTTCTCAATTAAAAGGATATGATGTTCACCATGTACTGATGGAATTAGCCCAAAAAAGGAAAATTCAAGGAGACCTCTTATGCTCTTGATTTCGGAACTGGGCGATTGTAACATTATTCTGGCGAAGCCCTTGTTAGACGTAGCTGCATTGTTATATAGACTAGTTACTTCTAGGCGGTAAGTAATTGATGTATAAAACTTACGGGGCGACATAATCGCATATGTGATTAAGCCTCTTAATAAAGAAAAAAAAAATTAAAAGGGTTCATTTGAATTATTTGTTATGTCGAAGTATAATGGTATCGAGGCGTGTGCTTATTTATGTTTCAAGCGTGTTTCCATTAAAACATTGACTGTGACACTAATCTTAACAGGTAACGACACAATTTATCTTCATTCATTCTCGTTAAAACACGCGATAGGAACTTAACAAAATTCACTTAACAAAAGTCTCTTTTTTAATCTTCTACCGTTTCATAATGAGGTTCCTCCGACGGAGACGAAACAGAAGAAAAAAGCTAGGCAGATACTCATGTAAGCATTTGATTTTTATTAAAACAGTATTACATTTTTAAAACACAACTTTTAGAAACAACTTAAGAGGGATTAACTTAGTCCCAGGTGTTACAATCATCCATGTATTCCTTTTATATTATAATTACCCTTTTAATAAAGTCGAGTGTAATTGGTAGAGTCGGGAGAGAAAGACCTAGGCGAACATTTCACGATCAAATCGCAGACGTTCAGAAAAAAGGCCAGGTCAAGAGTACTCTAAACCAACGAGCATGCATTCGAAGATTGATGAAAGTGGGAGAAGCGAAAGACGTATGTCAGGACCGTAGCAAGTGGAAGAATATTGTCTCTGCCTACACCGTTGGGAACAAGGCGTGAATATATACATACATACACTAATAAAGACATTGTTTAATACATTTTTTAAACTTATTGATAGGATGTCTTTGCCCACTTTCAGGGAGTTTGTTTTACAAACTTATACATCGCCCCCATGAACATGTCACTGACTGTCATTACAAACTTGTGTCTGTTCGCTGCAATTACATAATGTACATCGCTGATCTTATCAAACGTAATTATATTTTTATGTGCACTTAATTACATTACAAAAACACTACCTTCATAATACAGGGAAAAGGACGGGGCTGATGACAAGGGGACCCGAGTTAGCAAATGCAATAACAAATGTCGCAAAGAGATATTACAGTGTTGCTCGAACAGGATTAAGACGGTGTCGGCTCGGTGCCTATACGAACGCTTTGCATTCTTCATTCATTGCCGATACATGAGCATTTGTGAAAAAAAAACCCAGTGAAACCCGGGTAGAACACGAATGGTGCATGCCACTGCATCAATACCGCATCGTGAGAAGTTATTATGTCTGGGTTAACGGCAGTGCAGCAACTGTTGTGTTTCGGCTCGAAAGGACTAGAGCCAGTATAATGACGGGCTGTGAAGTGCTCCATTGTAGTTCTCCGGGTGTGAACACTTCTGTAACCTCTTCTTCGGTTGAGGTTGTTTGCAGGTTAGCTGCCACAATGCACGATCCCGAGCCACCTGCATCCATCCATCCATTCCCCGCAACGTCGTCGTCACTCCATTCTTGTGGGTGGGGGGAGTCGTCTCACACAACGTTTGCCTGTACGTGGCAGCCACTCGAGAATCTTTCTTCCTTATATAGTATAACAGGAAGCCTAGTAACTTTAATGACAAGTGCATTCTGTGCAGTGTAAGCCCAACGATGTACATAATTTAGAAAAAATAATTTTACACCAAGTATTATAAATCTAGAAGTTTCTAATTACGTAATCCTTGATAAATGTTTGTTCGATATTTGACTGCGTGTGGCAATTCAAGCGAGTCACTAACTTAGGTGACTATCACCTAGTTTGATGTGTTTACATAAGTCCGGACATTAATTGACGTCATCAGGCGATCATGACAACTTAGTCACAGCTGGACGTAGTTGTCTGGTTCGTCGACTTCAGACTCACAATACGCTCACTTGGAGATATACTAAAACCGAAGTACAACACATTGATATATTTAATGAACGAATGATATTTCTTTATTCGACGACGAAATAATGATAATTTCGTTCGTCAAATGTCAAATCGAAATAAATTTGAAATGAACATTTACAAATAAAATGAATTAATTATATCTATACTAGATATAAGATAGTTCGTTTTAAACTGTAAGGTCAGTATTCCGTGTTACCTTATCATTAAAAGTCATTAAAAACAATTTTCTTTTTCGAGTCTTTTAAAACACTTCACCTCTAACAGTTACAGTATACACGATTAGCAACGAAGTTATTACATAGCTGATGCCAGCTTCCCAGACTCCGTTGCCTAACCAATCTCGGCTCGTATCCTATACATATATATATGATAAGTCGGCATTGGCGGTAAACCAATTTGCCGTCCACTGCGATGCAGTTGTGTGCCGCCGACTTCCGCAACGTACTCCGTGATTAATGAGATGAGATGGTCGCGCGAGGTGTAGCGGTTCGCGAGCTCGGGCCCGCAAGAAAACTTGAAAGACGAGCGAGACTACTTGACTGTTAAAGTGATACCATACGACTACGATGTATACGCCTCTGTAAATTAGCAGCCTGTAAGTGCCCACTGCTGGGCAAAGGGTGTAGGAGCCGGGAATGACCCGCCACGCTGCTCCATTGCGGGTAGGCGGGCTTCACATATCCTTTCCTCACGATGTATTCTTTCACCGCCGAGCATGTGGTAAATACAGTACTTAAAATTGCTATTAACAATTTTAGTGCTGCCGGCACCGGGGATCGAACCCAGGTCAATTGCGCTCTATGATACAAAAGTGAGCGCTCTGACCACTAGCCTACCACGGCTCTCGCCTACGCCTACGGCATACGCCTCTGTGATATAACTTTTAACGTTAAAGTTATTGTTAATGAACGGACGGCTTAGGGACGTGCTTTTTGATGATCTATGTAATGTAATGTCTCTCGGTGGTATATAATCTGTGCTCAATTCAATGTCGATAGGCAGCAGATAGTTTTTGTTACTTACATCTGTGCGGGAAGAAAACAAAGTAGTAGCGGAATACTGGACTGAAATAGAGGCATCCTAGGCTTTCTGCATTCCGTTTCCCCCTCACCCTCTCATTTCCCTTAAACCTCCTTTGAGGTCGGCAAGGAACCTGCATCTCCTCTAGTGTTGCAGAAACACGTGTCGGTAATTAAATACCGTGCTCTTGCTCCCTTTTATAAAAAAAAAAACAAACAAACACGTAATTTTGTAACATTAACATTCGGATGTACCCGGTGAAAACTATGTAAAACACTGTAACTTTCTTGGTAATTTGATTTGTTTTGGGCTTGTAGTATTCAATTATGAAAACTGAAAAAGGAAGGAGTGCGCCACGCCGACACAGTGGAGCGCATGCTGACGTAACACGCTTTAAATCGTTGAACTGGATATTATCCAACCGAGCCCAGTTATTGGAGCGGCAGGCGACAGGTTCGATTGCAGTTCAAATACCAAAATTAGCATGGATGCCAAATAAGTAGGTTTTTGGGACGCGACGAAAGTAAGCCCAATTAAAGGTGTGGCTGTGAGTGAACATTGAAGTTAAATATACAGATGAGAACTTGGTTGCCTAATGTCCACACTATTTAAGTATTCAATTGATGTTTTAATACGTTTAGTAGAATAATTGTTTAAAAAAAAACAGGATGTCTGACGGAGAATATATCATCCCTTCCTCCAAACGCCAACCCTGTGCGTGGTGCACTCTGCTGGCCTATAAACGAGCCTCTGGAGATCGAATTATGATGGTGTATAAATAGAAAGTTGCGGAACCCAAATCCCACAGGCTTGTAAATGAGAAGCATCACTACTTCACTACTGCAAGAGTACCGGTACCGTGCTCACCAACCCGCTTGCAGCTTATTCAGGCGCTTTCTTGCAGAGGCTTAGTTCAGCAGTGGACTAAACTAGGCTGATGCTGTATAGAAAAAATAAAATGAAAACTGAAGACTCTGCATCTAATTAACTCGGTAATAAATACGTAGGTAATTTTTAATTCATTATAGTTTTAATTTTATTATTGTTACTGATATTTCATAAGGTAAGTTCAGTATTGTTGAAAATAACGCGACCTTTCCCCGTATTTATACGAACGTCCGTACGTCGCTCGATTTTTTTTTTTTATAGAAGAACGGGGCAAACGAGCGTGCGGCTCACCTGATGGTAAGTGATCACCGACGCCCACGAACATCCACAACACCAGAGGAGCTACAGATGCGCTGCAGGCCTTTAAGGAAGGAATAAGCTCTTTTCTTGAAGGTCCCTAAGTCGTAATAGTTCGGAAATACTGCTGGCGACAGCTGATTCGATACCCTCTGAAAACCAGCGCCGTAGTCTCGTCTCAACTGCAGCATCAAGATCAAGCTGAGTGCGGCATTCTGGCCCCGTGCGCCATGCAACGCGTCTAGAGCAGCAACACTGTTTGTTTAAATAATTGTTTTATTAAATGTGTTGCAATGTTTGTTTCTTTGTTTTTGAGTGGCTTTTTTGTGAAATAAATGTTTCTTTCTTTCTTCCTTTAATAGTTCTAATTAAGCACGTATGACTAATATTTCGAATTCTACGCAATCGGGGGGTGGATCCGTGACCGCACTGCCAGCCAGGCCATAAGCTACTTCCTGCCACAGGTCTGCTCATGTTTGTGGTCTGGCGTTTTTTGAGATGGGGTGTCCCGCTATACGCCGGAAGTACTTTTGGTATTTCGAGACATTCAAACTAATCGTATATTTTATTCTAAAGTATGAAAAACTAATTTTGCTCAGGACGAGTCAGTACTTTTGAAAGGGATATCTTTTATCGGGGCGCGGATTTCTACGTTGTATGAAGAGGAAAAAGTTAGAAGAAGGATATTCTACAATATTTCAAGCTAAGAACAGGTTCCAGCGGCATTATCCCGACTGTCAGGTTGTCTTGAACAGAATTTTTAATAGCTTTTTTTTTGTTAAGTTGGCACTACTTCCCCTCATCTTTACGTTTCACAGTCAGCCTGCAATACTACACATGCCGCAAATAAGACGAGCAACCACCATCAGCCACCGCTGTACCGGTCGTGATGTTTCACATCTCAGTTGCTTTAATGATTGTTCATTTATTTTGAGTACTTTTCGATGTTCACATTTTTAGAAGGACACCTCTTTGTCGACTTTTCACTGTTTGAAAGTTCATCAACTAAACTAAATTATCCTGTTTTAAAAACCTTTTTTTAACTAAACTGCTAAGCGGTTAATTGCGGCCAGTCCTCGCAACATGGGACCGAGCAACGTCCAGCAGTGGACTGCTGGCAGGCTGCTAATGATGTTCCGAACATTCTTGAAGATTCCAGAAAATGTATTAGATAAACTAAATTATAGCTACAGATTACAAATTCTACAATCAATCTTCGCACCGCAGGCGTCCCGATTTAGAGGAACTTAAAGTTTGGAAGTATTTAATAGACTTCAGCATGCGTGTGGTTCTTGTTAACTATTAATTGAGAAAATTACAACAGCCGTGGTTGCCTAGTGGTCGGGGCGCTCAATTTAGTTTCATACAGCGCGTGATCTGAGTTCGATCCCCGGTGTCGGCGCCACTAAACTTGTTAATAGCAATTTTATGTGCTGTATTTACCACGTGCTCGGCGGTGAAGGAAAACATCGCGAGGAAACCTGCGTCTGTATTATTTCGAGGAGCTGGAGCAGCGTGACGTAGCGTGGCCCTTCCCGACTCCAAAACTCTCTCAGATATTTGAGAAGGAGGCCTTTGCCAAGAAGTGGGCACTTACAGGCTGTTACTTTACTTTTTACTCGGTTAGGCCAATTTGGAAGTAAAATTATGTTGTTATATTGATGTGCGAGGAAAAACGAACATTACAATTTAATTATTGCAGTAATGCCGGAACCGAGAATCGAACCCGCTTACTATGATGAACTTAAAGCGACCGCCCGGTCCCTGAGGTACCACTGCTCGAAGATATAAGTAGTTATGACAAGCTAAGTTAATTTCTCAGCAAGATAATACAATAGCTAAGTCGCGTTTTTAACGTTGGTGGTGTGGTGTATAGTGTGGGCGGTTGTTGTGGTGAACGTGCATGGTGTGGAAGAAGTGGTGCACGCATTTGTGGTAGGGAGGGTGGTTCTCTTCTTTTCTTCGAACTTGATAATATATGCCATTTTATTACCAATTATGCGAAAAAAAATTATCTCGTAACATTTTTAAAAACATCAAATTGTATAATACAACGAACGTACAGAGAATTAATTGAGTACGCGGGTAACATCGCCGACAAGTTAGCTTTCAGTGTCGAACTGCAATTGCCTGGACAGCGGAGCTGGCGACAGAGTTTCGTTACCATGGAAACGTCACAGGGACACCAGAGCGCGGAGACGTCACCTGTCGCCAGCAGCCGGGGCCGCTACATGTCCGCTTATTATGAATGAAATACACTTCATTGTACACCAATTAACAAAAATAAGAAAAAAATAAAATAAAACATACAACACACAAAGGTACAATTGGCGGCCTTATCGCTTAGAAGCGATCTCTACCAGGCAACCATGTTGCAGAGGAAATAATGACCAGTAAGCAAGGGTTAAGGCTGTAAGCAAGTTACTAAGAAATTAATATATAATAAAATAAATATACATTGATATATCCACAAACATACTCTCGCATATATACTGATATTTTCTAAATAAATACACAATATATACTCATACATATACAAGAACATAAAGAGAAAAGAATAAATAAAATAAGAGCAATACGACGCAAGGAAAAATAAGCGTTAAAGGAGAAATAAACATTATTATGGTGGTGTCCGGATAATTTTTTATACGTCCGACTTTCTATTAAAGGAATAGTGAACGTAAATTTTTACTGATTGTTTTTAAGTTAAAACATTATCAATTGTTTTTACAATACGTACCCAGAGTTGAGCTTTTTTTTTTTTACCTGGCAACCCTATCTCGCTCGATGCGAGCTTTATTCAAGAAGAACACTTTGTGACATCGTTAGGCTGATCCGACACGGCCCCGTGCGGCTGGGACCGGTATGCACAGGCATTTTAAATAAGATTTGATTTACGTACCATCTGATTTAGACTATCTTCAATTGCGTATATAGGTTATGTTTTATGTATACTACACAGAATATAGAGAATTATCATCACAGACACCCTTATAAAATTTAAAATAAAAATTTATATTAAATAATATATTTCTATTGATAAGGTAAACAATAGAAGAAGCTCGACAACTTCTTTCTTATCAAAGCAGCCGACGTTTCGCCATGTTTGTTATAAAGAGCGCGAAATCTTGGAGGTTCGCTATAAAGGTCTCATTTGCGACAGTTTCTTTCATGTCACGTGATGCTGCACGCTCACAGGTCGGGGCCTTGGCCTGCTTCATTAAACGGGGTGCAGAATAGCGACGTTCGAATCCATTCAGGCTTTTCGAGCGTCTGCCGGTTGAAGATTATTTTGTATGTCGGTCAATGCCTTCTGAACAACATCATCCGTACCCGGCCAGCGGGGGTTTCCTTGGCCCAATATCCAAGTGTGCCGGATACGTGTGACTCATAGCGTTAGACAGAAGAAACTGATGGACGTTTGTGTGTCGTTGATAACGTTAAGGTTCAATTTTGCTTGTAAGCGCTTAGTCGAGATTTTTTTTTTAAAGAATACTATCAATGGTATTCAAGTAACATTACTAATATTCCTGTTAACCCTCCAACTAAGCATTACAGCTTGTATCTGGAGTGGTTCACGACAATAGTCGAATGGCGGGCACGAACCTGCGATGTCATGTTTACCGCTGAGCACGTGATAAATACAGCACTTAAAATTGCTATCAACAATTTTAGTGGTGCCGGCACCGGGGATCGAACCCAGGTCACTCGCGCTCTATGAAACTAAAGTGAGCGCCTTGACCACTAGGCTACCACGGCTTACTTTACTTCACTAATGTTTATTTGCCTCTAAAGTAATCAGCTAAGAGTAAGATGTGTAACGATCGACAACCAATATACATAGATTGATAATGCATACAATACGTCGCCGGCGGGTTTGCTTACGGCTTAATAAAAATACAAAATCTTACTAAACAAAAATAATAGAGCGTTCGCTTTGATTTCATAGTAAGCGCGTACATATAATTTTTTTATACTCTACTCTCGAACCATATATGATATGGTTCTATAGGCAGGTCAGGAGATTTAATTCTCATAAAAGTAAAGTAAAATAAAACCTGACGGAATTTAATACATTCCCGTAGCGCACAAATAAAGTTTCTCCGCTAGTTGTCAACCAAGTCGCGGGAAAGTGTTTTTTTTTTCTTTCTCAAGTGTTTTGATTTCGCGAGTTTCAGTTTTAAAAAGAAACATTTACGGGGCCGAGTCTTGCTCAGGAGCGGCGCGACGTATGAACACTAGTCGTGCATTTGTCATGCCCTAACATTGAACATTTGTCAGAGTTCAGGTCCCTTGTCGGATATGTCACCAACAATTTCACCAAAATCCCACGATAGAATAATAACCGTGTGTCCTGTACCAAAGCGTGACGTCACAAGTTTACCGGGACGGCGGGTGCGCGGGCGCCGTGCTTGTCGATATGTCAAAAAGAATTAGAGTCATCGAGTGTGTAGGTCATACGTGCGCGGTCCCACCCGAGGGGCGTGGTTCTTGTGTTGATTACTGTGCCCGATATATAAGGAGGAATAGAATAAATGGTAAAGACTCGATAACTAAAAACTGCGAAGCAAATATCAACCAAAGGTTGATCGCCCTAACACTGTGTTATTTTAAAACATGGTCTTAGATGTGAAAATAATAAAACGCTATGATTGTATCGAAGTATTACTTGACATGGAATGTCATTGAATATACTTCACCTCGAGTGAGGTCCCAATCCCCATAGACGACAAATGCTCGCCCGCCGAATGGAAAAATAGGAGTTGAAGTTCTCTATGTCAAAAACGGCCGTTGTGATTTGTCAATTAACAATTAAAATGTCGATCGCGAGGCTTAGCGGTTAGCGTACCTGAGTGCTCAGTCATTTTGTGTCCCGTATCTCTGATACTCCACCTGACCCTGCTTTCGAACTCATCGTATATGCATTACGTCTGGCTCGTACACTCGCGGCACTATAGTGTCTCCCGCTCAGTCGCCAACTGCCGATAGTGAGCGGAAGTTCCCGCCGTGCTCGAACTCATCGAGGGGGACACCTTCGACTGCCCCCTCTGACGCCATGAGATTCAGAAGAACTCCTATTTGACTCTTACTCCTATAACAAGTTCTAATATCTTCACTAGCTTTCGTCCGCGTCGAATATTTATGAGTCTAATGTAGCACCTATGGCTTCCTGGTATCTACATTTCATCAATTCGTTGCTGCGGTGAAGCCGTGAAAACGCAACAGACATACAGACAAGATTTACTTTCGCATTTATAATGGTAACGGAACATATTCTCAATTTTTTATACATTTGCATATATATGTCAGCGCAATGACAATTTTAATTACTGGTTTTCGTAATAAAAATGATAATAATTTTAGATGTAATATTGACTCGAACAATCTGAAATTAGCTTAAATTAGTACGGAAAGTGTAATGACTGCCGATGGTTTCATAAATCGTTTAGAGTGCCAGAGACGGCATTATCTTTCCAACTTTGGTGGTGAAAGGACGTTCTCAAAGCGAATCTCTGTTCTTATTTTATTATTATTCCAAGTGTTTAAATTTATTCCTTGTGTCCAAATTGTGAAATATATTCAGTTTTAAATCAGTGTGTCTTAATTATTTGCAATGAGCAATATTGATAACGGGAATGGTGACGGCAGCTCCGCTGACGTCACTGTTTAAAAAAAAACCCTGTCGCTCAAATTGCTCCGTTATATACACATGCCGGAAAGCTAGAGCGAAGATCGTTTTAACAAGCCTGCCGTGCCCGGTGGCCGCAATCCTCCCGGCCGACTAACGAACACCGCGTAAGAAAAATACAGGGCAATTTGGAAGAGAAGCCCAGTCTTGACCTAGTCGCAGGCCCCGAGCTGGCGGGCAGCGGCCGGGCTCGCGCGGGGGCTCCTTGAGATGTGGGACGTGTGAGGAGCTCGCTAATGCGGCGCGCGAGCGCACTCTGCGGGAAGCGTCCGTGAGTGCTCCAGATGTAGGGACGTTTTAATGACACCTATCTCCCACGGTTAAGTTTTAATCGGCACATCGGTGGCACAGATGCGACTAAATCGTTTACGGTATATTCAGTATTCAGTTTCAGAGAGAGTTGTGGCGTGTTATAGACGATGTAGTGACACGAATTGAGAAAGGGATGCTGAGCTGAGGTTTTGACATGTGGTGAGGATGAATTAAAGTAGGTTGACGAAACTAATATATGAGGCGAGTGTAAATGGTAGAATCGGGAGAGGAAGACCTAGGCGAGCATTTCACGATCAAATCGGAGACGTTCTGAAAAAAGGCCAGGTCAAGAGTACTCTAAACCAACGACCATCCATGCGAAGATTGATGAAAGTGGGAGAAGCGAAAGACGTATGTCAAGACCGTAGCAAGTGGAAGAAGATTGTCTCTGCCTACCCTGTTGGGAACAAGGCGTGAATATATACATACATACATACATTCAGTATAGTGCTTGTCTCTGCACTAGACGGCGCCCCTTACGCGTTCGAAACTCCTGGCAATCGAAAATGCAAAACTTTTTTTAACTTTTAATTTATTAGTACGATGCCATTGGGGCCCTACGGGGCTTAAATAGAATAGTAGGCTGTGAATGTCCCACCAGTGGGAAAAACAAAACAATCTTTTCCAAAACTCCTCACGAATGTTTAATATTTGGGAGGTCGTCTGGTACTGCGATCGGCAATCCGCTTGCCGAGCGTGAACATTTAATTAAAATGAATATGATGATCATGTTTGGTATAAATAACTAACTTCACTCATACAGAAACACAACTAGACCCCATACACTTAATAATAATTCTTTGCAGAACTTAAAAGACAACAAATTTAGTTCTATTTTTTTTTAATATCTCGTGTTACGTAACTGTCCACTTTCAAGCAATTACTTTGAAGCGCAGCTGAGAGAGGCAAGGCGAACCGAGCGTTATTTTATATCTCTAACAAGGAATCCTCTCAATTCAAGGATCAATTAGTGGGATTGCAAGCGAGATGAGCCGCGGCCGATGGCTTTAATTGATTGAAAATATTACGGGGGCTTCGGATCGCTGGCCCACTAGCCGGCCCACCACCGCCACCACTTCCAGTTCGACCTCGGCCCGGTCGCAGCGTGAACGGCGATGTGGTTTCGTCGACATTGATATGCTAACGATATAAGAAGTGTACAGAAAAGTCATGAGAATAAATAAAAAAAAATACGCGAGACTTGTTGACACGTACGAAGTAAGATACGAGTGTATATAGAGTATTCCGTCGATCTCCGTCACGTGAACAGACCGCCGTGTGACGCGACGATCCCCTATCTAAGCACCCAGGGCACAAAGCGCCAGTGTATCCCGCAGTCGCCTGGCATATCCGCCAAGCCAATGTGTGCCATTCAGGTTTGCTGCGATCTGCGCCGCGTGAAGTGAAGCAGGGGGATGATGCTGCAACACGGTTGAAAAAAATAAATAAATACGAATACCAAACAACATAGTTTGCGTCAAAAACTACCCCTTGCCATGGAGCACGGTGTATTGTTCGACCGGAAGCGTCTGGCCCCGACGCCTCGCCTCTTCCAACCATTCCACAGAGTGCTGAAGTAGAGTATCTAACACGAAATACAAATGAAGGCTCTATTTTTTTGTTAGTACCGAAGATAAAAAAAATCACTTTCCAAGGTAAGCATCGGCGGGGTTCATTTGAATTGCAAAGTTATCGAGTTCCGGACAAAGATAAATAATAACGCCTTCCGGTCGAGGATGTGCTTTTTTTTAAAAAAAAAAAACGCATTACTTGGATTTAGACAGGCTAATAATGCACCGATGCAATTGTCCACGAACAATATAAAACTGCAACGGAGAAGTCTTTAGTAGGCGGCCACCGATGTGTTAGTATTATAGAAACTTGGCGTTTTTTTAGGGTTCCGTACCTACTACTCCTATCACTAAAACCTTCACCGTCTGTACGTCAGTGCTACGTTTGAACGACTGAATCTATTGAAATGTAATAGTAAGCATAACTAATGCTAACAAATAATAAAAAAATAACGATGTAATATTTCTTGTACTTCTTTTTCTGTATACAAGTAACCGACCCGTTTCGCCTCACAGCCTCTTCAGGGTACTTAATTATAATGAAATATTCAACTAATGTAACATTGAGTAAGACTTCAGGGGGCAGGAAGAAATGTAAGGATAACACATCATAAAATTTTGCCACAACGATCGGGAAAAAGATACTAAAAGAATACTAATCAACGTAATTAACCATCAAAATGTTATAAATAAATAAAAAAAAAAAACTTTAGTACACTATCCATTAAAGTTAAACAAATATAAAATAAGCACTTAATGAAAATGTCATATATAGTAATGTCAAAGTCAAAATTAAAAAAAAAAAAAACTTGTCAAACTAATACAAGTGATAATAATAATGGTCAATATGGATGAGGTTTCACCGAGCGACAACAATGGCAAGTGTAAATAAAATTCGAACTCCATAGGCATTCGTCAAAGTAGTTCTGTGCGAAGCGAACTTTAGATTGGGCGGGCCAACAATTCAAATTGGGTTGATAGAAAAGGGTCCGACGAAGTGAAAGAAGTTGAAAATGGAAGGGAATAGGTAAAATATGCGTCCCGCACGACCGCCTGCCCTGCCCGCAGAGCTCCGTTCGTACACCCCCTCCACTTAGGGGCTGTTAGTCGAACGTACGCGGGTCTAAAAATTTGGCTGAGTTTGATTTGAATGAATACATAAGAACGGAAGGAGATGATTTTGTGCTGGTTAACCGCGAAGTTATATACGACTATGTGTCCGTACAAAAGCGCCACTAGAATTTTCTATTCCACAAGTGCCCAAGTCAAACAAGATTTTTTATCACAATAAAAATAGAATAAATTTTTTCTTAGTTAATTTTTACGGTTTATCATCATCATCATCATTTCAGCCTATCAGAAGTCCACTGCTGAACATAGGCCTCCCCCAAAGATTATTATTACGGTTTATGTTGAAGTTAAATACGATACGATACTATTTGTTGATACCCACCAAAAAAAAAATGCGGCTTTAATTAATCTAAAGCCTTAATAAGCCCACAAAAAGACGTATACAATTACTGGGAAACGCCAGTAGCTGCTGACATGCGCTCGGTGCCTGTAAAAGTCCATTGCTGGTAGCCTTTTCATGAAAGCGCCAATCCAAAGTAGGCATGTCGTGCTTGGCAGCTTTGCCCACGCACTCACCACGCCGGGCAGGTGAGTCGGTGAGCGCAGTGCCGGCACCTAGCGTCACTGCTCGCAATCAGCAGCCTGTTAGATATCGGTTCGGCGTAGTCTTTCCGCCGTCCGATAGGTCTGCAGATATATCGAAATAATATTAGAATGTGAATAAAGATAGTAGAGAGAAATAAGCAATATCTTTGTACAGACCATTACCTCCTATATCATATTTTTTTTCTTTTTCGATTTACTCGTGTGCATAAATTATTAAATAAATAAATAAGTAAAGAAAAAAAAAGTAGCTGGGACTTAAAATAAATATATGGAAAAAGGTTGGACAAGTGCAGTAGCGAAATGAATGAACGAAATGGGCGCGCGAAATGTGCGAGCTACGTTTGAGCGAGCGGTTCGCTAAAGGCAGTTTAACGAGCGCGCCTTCGCCGGAGACCACTCGGCTGGATGTGCTATTAAATTAGAGCTTTTTAAGCCTTTTAGCGGATATTTATGTTCTTCGGACCCAATTTCCAGTTACAGTAATAGCATAGTGTTGATTGATGTTTAAATAGACAGATTTAGATAGGGGAGATGACAAGTGTAGGACTACCCTCTAACCCCCACGAATACCGCGACACACTGTTGCAAGTTCATCATCATCATCATCATTTCAGCCTCTCACAAGTCCACTGCTGAACATAGATCTCCCCCAAAGATTGCCACGAAGCTCGGTCCTGAGCCACCTGCATCCATCGACTTCCCGCAACACTGCAAGCTGTTGCAAGTTCGAGATATTATTATTATTTCCACGTTAGCGCCTATAAAACCGAGATGGTCGAACGAACTATGATTGTCTGTGTCATACGTAGCGAATGGTAATATGATAATTATACAAATACGTACAAAGATAAACAATTTTATTTTAATTTTAAAATTGTTTAATCCATGCCAAACTAATGTTTGGTCGTAGCGGGATTCGAAGCCCCGGACGAAGTTAAAGAACCGTCTCGTGACTAGGTATCTCTAACGGAGAAGATTTTAGTTTTCAATATATCGATGCTACATGAATATAACGATTCACAGAGCGTAAAGCACAAATGCGCTGCAAACGCGAACAGATCAGCCTTCACAAGCAGCACCTATTCACAAGCATGAAGCATGTAGCAACCATTACCTTCCTCAATCATATTGAAGGTAAGTCGACGCCCCGTCACAGGGCGAAGTCTCAATCATGCCCACTGCTGACTAGTCACGACAGGTAATTGCCACCACCCAGTAAATAAATCAAGTGCGTAATGATCATCATGGCTCCATCGCGTCTTTAATTATTTTGTTATTCCGTTAACCACCCGTACTTGACTATCTTAAACGGTACCCATGTCAAAAACTCATTCAACCTAAGCTCACCTTAAAGTTTCGTTAAATAAGAAAACGCTTTCTTAAAATAAATTACTACAAAAGTCACGACTTCTGTCGCACTAACCTATGTCACTACCTAGAACTGGATCCTAAAGTCACATTCACACGTGCGTAAGTACAAACAAACACAAATGGCTAATAAATAATAATAAGGACATGAGGAGTTATTTATTTATTCTTTATTGTTAGCCTTAAGCTTAAGGTTACAATGGGCGGACTTAATGCCAAGTGGCATTCTCTACCAGTCAACCCTTGTTATGGTGAAAGGCAGGAACAAAACAAAGAATAAAATAAAAACTAGACTCCAATAATAATAAATTATGTGTGCAATTTCTAACTTATCTAGATAATTTGAAGTTAAACTATTATTTAATTTTTTATTCCCGACGTTTCGAGTGCTTTACAGCAGCCCTGGTGTTCGCGTAAATACCAGAAATCATTATATAGATATTATTTCTCTTTTTTCTTATTTTAAATGTAAACAGTAGGCAATTATACTGATCGCTGGGTGATCTGTAAGTAAACGAAACAGTAAGTAGGTATAAGAAGTAAGTGATAGAGAATATACTACCTTTTTCTCCAAACGCCAAACTCACTCGCACGCGGTGCACGCTGCTAGAGAACAATCTCAGGCGTATGATGGCGGAATTTATATCCCAATCTGCCGAACCCAAATCCCACAGCCTAGTGATGGGGAGCGGCGTCTCTAGAGCGAGGGTACGCGGCACTGCGCTCCGATGTAGTACTAACCTATACTGAACCTGTTTTTGAGGTATAAAATACATTAAAATACATTTACGTTTTTTTTGATAGACGCTAAAACTTAAATAAGCATTTGAAATTTAATAGTGAACTTTATAAAATATGGAAATCAAAAAAGATTAGAACTTGTTTTCCAATTCGGCTCAAAACTTCTTTTGAGCTAGAACTTAAAGAATTAGAAACGAGCTATAAAAATAATCATATGAGAACATTACCGGGCACATTCAATACTTTATTTGCGCTAATAAATTTGAGAATGCGCGATATTTCTCTATAATTTTTATGCTTAATTTGTGCTCAGTAATAAATAAATCTTCGCTTGAGGAGTTCCGGAAAAGTATATATTATAAAAATAAAAAGAGAAAATCCCCGTGCCCACGGGTGCTATAAAACCCCCAAAATGTGGGGATTCTTATTAAACGCGTTATAATTCGTTAATAATAGTTTCAAGGATAAGAAAAAAACGCTTTGTCTGAAACCATATATTACGTGGTTATGCGCGTATAAGTTATATGCGAACTGTAAACGCACCGAGTACCACTGTTACTATGGTCTTGACGTTGACGCTTGTGTGAATGAGCCCTAACTTACGTAGGTGGCACAAGGTTGGAATCCGAAATCAACTGTTGACCGAAAAGCATCTGTAAGTGAAACGGGGAATTTGTTCGCATCGAGCGCGAACGTCAGTCCGTCTGTTATTAATCTTATTGGCGCGGACTAGCGGTCGATGGCCGTGGAGAGCGGGCGCCGAGGCAGCCCGGGGGGTTAATAGATTATGCGACAGTGGACACTTCCGATCGCATTAGAAACTTTACGAGGTGTTATGTGATGTCGGTTGCAGTTTAAATTGTTTCAGCAAGACGATGAAAGTACCAAATAACCACCACAAAGATATACACGAATATTTACACCAAACCCACGATACATATTGTTGTGTAGTGTGGGTATCATAGTAAAGCAGTCATGACTCCTACTACCAGCAAATTTAAGGCATACATTCCTTAGATATAAATATATTAATTATTACACGTTTATGTAGTAGCTTATATACATAACATATTTATTATTTTAATGTATTTAAAATCATTTACTATATCAGAGCTAACTTAGCTTAAACATGTTTTAATCTGTCTATACTGTGTTGTCAGATATTGTTTTAGTTGCAGAATTTTGTTTTTTAATAAAAAAAGAAAACCACATACAATAACTCCTAGATTCTGCTTTGGTTATTCGGTAACTCGTAACTTTACTGAATGTAACTAGACAACGACAATCTTTATACATAAAACTACTCCTTAGTTAAATATATATAAAGATACATTAGTGATAAAGTTAAGAACCTGGGTATTATCAAGCACAAACACTGTCACGGGGACCTCTAATAAATGAAGTTAGTCGAGAAATTTTCGCCCCTGCAGGATCTTTGAGAATATTACGAATTTTTTTCCACTGTTACTAAAACTGAGCTTCTACAGTCTCTTCTCCTTCCGATCCTTTATTAAGCACAGTTAGATATAGACATGTGATGTCTATATCTAACTGGAAAGCAACTTGGTGTGCACGAGCGATTCCAAAATGTTTGAATATGATTCGTATTTGGTTTAAGCGAGCATGACCGAGTAGTAAACACAAGTAGTCTATTGTCTTCGACGGAATACCCATCTTCTCTCTATTCTATACAATATGCTGTACAATATTTCATATCTTAAGGAACGTTTTGAACTCCTTAATGATTAACATTTTGGACGAATCGTTCTCTGTGTGTCCGAGTACGGAATGTCGTACCGCCTGATCTTTTCCTGTTTTTAAAATTCTAATCATGGAAAACTATACCGGTCTCTTCAAAGTATATTATATAAATATAAAGATATATATATACTGTCCATCCAAAAGTTGTCCGAGAGAGATACATCGTACCGGTGTACTCAGCTAATACGTTAAATTATGTTTTTTTCTTCTCTATTTTCATTACTGTCACTTCTTTGACGTGCAATGAAACGAATTCCATTCTAAATAAGAGTTGAAAGCGCATACTCCTCGGATGTAGATTGAAAATAGCTGCATCAATAATCTGCAACTGCAGGGACGTCCCTCTCGCGACCCAGTGTTTGATTTAAACGCTCGAAAGCAGCCGTTGAATAATTTAATGGATTGGGAGCGTCCAAATGGAATCTACGAATTTAAAACGTAACTCTGTCCAGTGTAAAAGTGTAATTAATAAAACTTTAATGATAATTGACGTATTTTGTCCAATCCAAGCGGCGGATTTTGCTGCTGTTCGAATGGGTCGGCTCGACCGTTTTGGTTCCACGTCCTCGCAGGATACCGGCGTTAAGTAGAGGCATCTTGTGCTTCTGCGTTTCGTTCGGCGAGTGAGGTAATCGCAGGCCCACTTCCCCTTCCCATCCCCCTCCTCATCCTCCCTCTCATCTCCCAAATATCCTTAAAGATCGGCAACGCCCTTGCAGCAAGTCTGGTGTTGCAGATGTACGTGGGCGACGGTAATCACTTATCAGGTGAACCGCATGCTTGTTTGCCGCATTTCCCATAAAAAAAAATATGGGTCTTATAATTTACTAGCTGTAACTACAAGCTTTAGATTGCTTCAAAGCTGATTTTATATTCCATAACCATTCGCTATGGCCGCTGGCCAGGTGGGTCGGTGGCCGCAGTGCCGGTACACTCTCGCTCTACAGATGCTCGCTCCCCATCACAAGCCTGTGGGATGACGTGTCGCCACGTTCGCATGACTAACGCTAACCATCAATCCGTCCCCAGATCCGCTTTTATCAATCGGCAGGGTGCACCGCGAGCGGGTGAGGTTGACCTTCGGGAAAAACAATTGGTGGATTCAACATATAATTACTTAAAAAATGTTTTTTTGTGGTAACTGCGGGAATTGAGCAATCGGTTCACCTGATGGTAAATGATTACCCACGTACGTCTGCAACACCAGAGGTGCTGCAGGCGCGTTGCCAGCCTTTAAGGGTAATTGAGAGATGGGAGGGAGGATGAGGAGGGGGATGGGGAGGAGGAGTGGGCCTCCGGTTACCCCACTCTCCGAACGAAACGCAGAAGCACAAGATGCCTCTACCTCACGCCGGTATTCTCCGAGGTCGTGGTATTAAAGTGTATCTGAGATCAGATAAAATAATATTGACACTGTCCCGCGCCTCTAGGCACTGCATTTGACCTGTCCTATTAATTAATTGAAGAGCCCCATCATATACGACGACGCCGGTAAGCTTGTCAATACAGGAAGTAGTGTTTGGGCTAAACCATACGGCATTAAAACTCACGCAGTTGGACAACTTTTGTTTGGTTGGTGATATTGTAGATTGCAGGCCAAAAGGCATAACATGAACCTGGTCAGTCCAGGTTTACCACGATCCAAAAACAAAAAGATCCTAATCAATTTACGCAGTACAATTTCGTCAACGATTTTTCTCCTACCCTAATAATAGAAACAGGAGCATTACCTACGGACATAAATGCGGTCGAATTTCAGCAACAGTCACGTCACACCGCCCCCGGCCGCCACTCGTCGGATATCGGTCTGTTAACACTACAAGCATGTTGCCTTAGGATGGGGGTGCTTTAACATTCTCTCGCAACGTTAAGTACACAATGACGATAATTTCAAAAAATAGTTTATTTTAATATTAAAAAAAACAAACTCAGCTCGAAGTCCTATAACTCCTTAAGGATGAGAGATATCAATACTTAACAGTTTCATTAGGAACCAGGTGCTTATTACCCCTGTTCTGATGGGCTCTGCATAGTATGCAAAAATGTTGAGTCAAATCCAATAGTTGAAGGTTCCAATAATTTATACGAAACCCACGGCCAGATAGTGGTGATACAATCAGGAAGGAAAAATCTTGCTAAATATTTAACTGTACTCGGTAATTAATATATCCGGAAAAATATGCAATATGTTGCAAAAATCATAACTTAATTTCCGTAGACATTCAATTCATTTCCGAAGAATAATTAAAAAACATTTTCATGGCACAAACACTAAGCAGTTATTTACATTTCATCGCCCACAGATTAAAAAACCGCAGGTGCACTTAAACCGTCACTGAGCCACAATTAGAAGAGAAACAAAAGCGTAATTTATTCCATATTCGAAATCCAATTTCGAAATTCCGCATTCGATGGCGCGTTTATTATTATTCGGCGTCGGGACGCCGCGCGAGACGGGCGCTTTACGCTCGCTTCCCGCCCATCTGACGTCCCTGCCGTACCGCCGAGCTAGGGAACGAGTGTACACTGTACAGTCCCGAGCACTGACACGGTGACTTATCTTCAGTACTTGCGTTAATGTTAAAGGTTCCGATAGCGAAAAGTCGGTGCTGATTGTACCATAACAGTGACAGATCTAGAATCTAGAGCACCCAATAAAATATTTACATAAGTATTTTGTATAACGAAAAAGAATGACACCTTTCTCGTTGGACTAATTGTAATAAGTTTTCGAGAACTTGAAAAAAAATTAAGTGCTATTTATATAAATTGTTAAGTATATGCAAAATTGCTGGTAATTGAAATACTTCTCTTTTATTTTTTAAATATGAAAATTAAATTGTTTTGTTATCTGTAATTAGACGTAAGTTGTAGAGACAGCAAATGGTAAATAAATATGTATATATATATATATATATTAGCTAATAATAGAAAACGTTCTCCGCTGTCGTAATCATAGAACAGACAAATAACATTCGACAATATCACTGGTACAATTTATTACGGACCCATCTGAACGTCTAGCAACATATAGGAACCATAAGATAAAGGGTACATCCACGTCGAGAGATTTAGTCCACACCTTCCCAATCTAAACCGGTGACACAAATTTTCATATTATTATATAGTGTTATTGTTGTCATGTCATGTTGTGGTGAGCTTCGAGGGAGCTGGACACATCCTTTTTTTTAAAGTGATTACCGTCGCCCGCGTACAACTGCAACGCCAGAGGTATTTAGGAGATGGGAGGGAGAACGTGGAGGGGGATGGAAAGGGGCAGGGGGCCTCTGGTTACCTCACTCACCGAACGAAACGCAGAAGCACTAGATGCCTCTACTTCACGCCGATATTCTGCGAGGTCGTGGTACGAACCCAGTCGAGACGGCTATTTCGTTACCTCTCACACCACAGGAGTGGCAACCTGTGTGTTGCGGGTATCACCTGGGGGTTCTTAGATGTGTTATTGACTGTAACTTTAAAGATATTCCTTAACGGGGAATTGGTAATCTGAAATTACCGATTCGAGTTGTGTTTTGTACGCAACTTCTTCTATTTAAAATAACTGAACAACTGAACTGATCCTGCCTTGTTTTAAAGTACGATAAACGACGCTACAAATAAATTAAATTACCATATTCTGATCATCTTTCTTATAGATTTTTATTATTCGTATAATCATAGACAAGACACAAAAAATTACATGACGCTTATAAGAAAAATTACAATAGGATATTATTTATGATAATCGTTTCTAGCTCTTTCCAGGTGCGAGGCGTTCTTTGACCGGTATCCTAGTAGGAATTAAGTTACACGTGCACGCAACTAGCGCCTGTAGTCTTTCAGGTTCTAATTATAAACCGCTCACTTTTGAGAAGGAACTGTGCACGATGTCGGATCGTGATATGTTGGCAGCCAATTGCTGACTTTTTAACACTATACCACACCCCCAACCAGAGTGGCATGTTGCAAGCTTTTACTTTGCAGAGTCTAGTTTATCGCCAGCACGCTTACAGCATGCGTACGTGCTGGTAAGATCGTCCTGAGAGTTAGATGCTACAGGATGCTTGTAAGGGGAAAAGTGATTTACACATTTATGTTTTAATTTTAACATGAAAGGGCAAACGAGCGTGCAGCTCGCACGGTGCCAGGTGATCGCCGAATGACCGCGGATATCCAAAATACTAGAAGAGTTGCAGATGCGTTGGTTGCATTCAAGAGGGTTAGGTTAGCAGGGCTGAGAAGTAAAATATAGGAACGAAATTATTTTATTTGCCGCCTGTTGTAATGTTTTTACAATCTATCACCGTTTCGTCATGAGGTTACTCTGACGGAGAAGAAACTCCACAGATGAAACTCGTTAATATTTTTTTTACACGTTTCATATAAACCAAATTACAAAGATGAAAAGAAAGGAATACAGTCTCTCAGGCAATTGAAGCATATTCATAGATTAAAATAAAATAATAAAACATAAGACAAAAATCATCGAGGATTTGGAGTAGAGGATGACCAACCCCCACCCACAAGCAGCGCCTGTTTACAAAGCATGACGTGAGGACTCAAGGGTAATGATCGTACAAATGATTAAGTAATTCATGCATAGTCATAACGTCAACGAACCGAATCTCAGCGGGGTAGGCAGGCGGGCAGGCGCCTCCTTGGTGACAATACTCAATGGATTCTCGGGCGCCTGCTGGCTTAACAGATAAATTTGTGCAGATAGATGATGGGGTAAAATTTATTTAAACCGACCGCTACATCTAAAACACTCACACAGCGCCGCGCACGCACTTTCAAACACACAAAATACAAGGCAACTCCTTTTTGTTGACAGAGCGCCCTGTCTCGACCAGAAGTTCTTCAGATACACCGTTCACCTGATGGTAAGTGGGACATGGACACCTCGAAACAACTTCTATCAGGTTACAGCTGCGTTGTCAGCCCTGAGGACTAAAATCGAACGCCACACTTTTGAAACCGGAAGACAACAGTGGTGCTACTGCTGATAACCCACCGAGACGGCATTCAGGCAGAGAAGGATTGTCCCACCTAGACACAGACCTAGAGTAAACAGGTGCTGCCTGTGAGTTTGCAGTGCACTTGTGGTTCAAATTCGGAGGTCAATATTTTCATGATCCCATAGGCAACTGAATGTATGCTTAGCAACCGATGGGACCATAGATTCTTGATGACATATATTACAATACAATTTAAAAAAAAAAAATCAAAACATAAGATACCTACGGAGTTTATTCCGCTTGTTTCTTCCATGTCACAGGACCATTCTTGCATTCCTTACCTTACTTTAACGTTAGTATTTTTCGAGACGGATACCCCGCCATCTGTCGGTGGTCATTGCGATTTTCAAGGCTTTTCCCTTAGTGGCATTTTAGGACACTCGAGGGAAGATGGGAGTAGCAGATTCTTACGCCGATACCACGTGGCATTCTTTCTTTCTTACATTAATCTCATTAAAATGTCTTCTCAAAGGTTACACGTGTTAAGCAAATTTGTTTTTAGACGCCATCGCCGCTATGATTAGATTGTAATTGACGCACGGGTTAGGCGGGAGGGGGAGGAAATGGTAAGAGAAGGAATTGAAGAGATTCTCGATTTAATAAATCGATCTATGCTATGTCAAGAGGGAGCAGGGCAGAGATGAAAAGCGTCTACACAGCGTAGAATTTGCAATTTGCAATTTACAAATTTAATCGAAAAGACCGACTCGTTTTGATCGATTGAATGCGAGATTATAAGGAGCATCTGCCTCTGCGAGCATACTCATGACTACGGCATGGATTATAAGGAGCATCTGCCTCTGCGAGCATACTCATGACTACGGCATGGATTATAAGGAGCATCTGCCTCTGCGAGCATACTCATGACTACGGCATGGATTATAAGGAGCATCTGCCTCTGCGAGCATACTCATGACTACGGCATGGATTATAAGGAGCATCTGCCTCTGCGAGCATACACATGACTACGGCATGGATTATAAGGAGCATCTGCCTCTGCGAGCATACTCATGACTACGGCATGGATTATTCTATGCCAGTGATAGTTCCCTGAAGTAACCGATGAGACGCAGCTTCAATTAACATTTTCCCATGTTCTTTTTATTAAGCAATCATTACGATGCATATGCATTGTTCGCCTAAATGCCCCGTTCAAATCAAATCAAATCATTTATTCAACGTAAGATACGTACATTTCACTTGTACGAATGTATTTTTTTTTAAATGTATCTCCGTTTCGTAATGAGGTACCTCTGATGGAGAAGGAAACCGGCGAAACTCCGTAGGTGTCCTCTTTTAATTGTATTTTGTTTCAAAACATACAAAACGTTTTAATAATCTTGTAATACTTATTGATAGGATGTGACATTGCGAACTTACTGGGAGTTTGTTGTAGAAAAGTATACATTGCCCCATGAACGAGTTATTAACTCTAAATCGTTTAGTGACTGGCAACACAAGCTCGTGTCTGTTCCTAGTATTTACATTATGAACATCAGCATTCTTATTAAATATATTTATGTACGTACCGTTAAGACGAAAGTATACAACCAGTGCGTGTTGCCAGTGATGACATACGGATCCGAGACTTGGTCCTTCACTGCAGGCCGTATGAGGAAGCTCAAAGTCGCTCAGCGCGCTATGGAAAGGGCTATGCTCGGTGTTTCTCTGCGTGATAGAGTCTGCAGCGATGATATCCGCAGCAGAACTAAGGTAACCGACATAGCCGTAAAGATCAGCAAGCTGAAGTGGCAATGGGCCGGCCACATAGCTCGCAGAACTGACAACCGCTGGGGAAAAAAAGGTTTTAGAGTGGCAGCCGCGTACAGGCAAACGCAGTGTAGGACGACCCCCCACAAGACGGAGTGATGACCTGCGCAGTGTTGCGGGAAGTCGATGGATGCAGGTGGCTCAGGACCGAGCTTCGTGGCAATCTTTGGGGGAGGCCTATGTTCAGCAGTGGACTTTCTGATAGGCTGAAATGATGATGATGATGTACGTACCGTTAACCTACTGATGACCTAATTGGTAGTGACCAGTGTCTCTGCCTTTAAAACAAGGAAACAATATAGATAATATAAATAATATCGTTTCTTATGAATACGATATTATGATGTAATAATGATAATAACAATACAATCATAACAATGTTCAAAGCTCATGATAAAGACACCGTTTTAGGTGGGGTTGACTTTGCCACTTGGCATTAAGTCCGCCCATTGTAACCTTTAGCTTAAGGTCAGATAAATATATACGATTTTGAAACTTATATACGTGTATTTAAAAAAAAAGGAGGGATTAAAACTTCACAAATTGGCTCGAACATTCGAAAGGAAAGCCAACACAAATCCACGGTGTTGGTAATTGGGGGAAATAGATTGTGGGCCTAGTGGGCCGCCATGTCCGGCTTCAATCCACCAGCTAACACATCGCGCGCGCTAATTGAGCTCCGTTTGAACGTACACGGCACGGGAACATTTTTGCATGCGGCTAATGCATATTATTTTACAGACGGCTGATGGCGTCGCTAAACTTATTGTAATTGTTCACGCGATTACATATAGTATAATTATTGAAATCATTACCTGACTAATTGTTATTGCTCATGCATGTAACCCATATCTACCTTCATATTTATTTATTTATACTGTATTGTGTAAACCAATAGGATTGGAAAATGCAGACATAATGCCTTTTGGCATTCTCCGCCAGTCAACCCAGGTCGTGAACAAATATTTTAATTATTTATTAATTATTAATTGTGTCCCTAAAAAAAGAAAGGAATACAATGGGCGGACTTAATACCTTTTGGCATTCTCTACCAGTCAACCTGGGTGAGGAAGAAAACATTCAAAATAAATAATAAATATAAATTAAATATAAATATTAAATATATAACCCTTAGAATATACTAACATACTTATAACATACATAATACACTGTACATAAAAATATAATACATACATAAACAAATTAAATATGCAGAGAAAAATCTCAGATGGCATTTGCCTTCAGATAGTGACGACGGAGCAGGGTTTTGAAGAAGTATTTGTTCAGAGCTTTCTTGATATCATCGGGGAGAGCGTTCCAGAGAAGAGTGGTTTGTACGGTGAAAGAAGAAGAAAAGATACCAGTACTATGTTGTGGAACACTAACCTTCAAGCTGTTTGAAGTCACACTTCAAATTCACAATATTTATTTTAAATATTGTGAATTTGAAGCATAAAATTTAAAATTACATAAAGAGACAAAAAGATTAATAGTGAAACTATAGTTTAAACACATGTATAAGTATATCTACACAAACACATATATTCATACATATATAATAAATCAATATTAACACTAACATAGTATCAGATGTTTTTGAAAAGTGTTGGCGTACCAATCGTTTGAAGGAAACTTTACTGCGGGCCTTCCCTAATGTCATCGGGCAAGGAGTTCCAGAGAAGTTAAGCCTGAACGGTGAAGGTGTCACATTTGTGTATACGTGATCGTCTTCGTCATCCTATTGAAAGGCAGGAGCAATCGTTTTCAGCAGCCTTTCCGTCATCTTTCTGTGTGTATTCGGTCCGGTACTCTAATATTATCCGATCCGGTAAGTCCGTCTCTTGGACGCGTGGCAAAAAGAGGATGGCAGATTCTCTTACGTCGCCACGCTCATTGACTGATCACGAAATCTAACAGATATAGGAAGCACAACGCACTTGACTGATCACGAAATCTAACAGATATAGGAAGCACAACGCACTTGACTGATCACGAAATCTAACAGATATAGGAAGCACAACGCACTAGACTGATCACGAAATCTAACAGATATAGGAAGCACAACGCACTAGACTGATCACGAAATCTAGCAGATATAGGAAGCTAACAACGCACTAGACTGATCACGAAATCTAACAGATATAGAAGCACAACGCACTTGACTGATCACGAAATCTAACAGATATGGGAAGCACAACGCACTAGGACTGATCACGAAATTCAACAGATATAGGAAGCACAACGCACTAGACTGATCAATGAAATCTAACAGATATAGGAAGCACAACGCACTTGACTGATCACGAAATCTAACAGATATAGGAAGCACAACGCACTAGACTGATCACGAAATCTAACAGATATAGGAAGCACAACGCACTAGACTGATCACGAAATCTAACAGATATAGGAAGCACAACGCACTTGACTGATCACGAAATCTAACAGATATAGGAAGCACAACGCACTAGACTGATCACGAAATCTAACAGATATAGGAAGCACAACGCACTAGACTGATCACGAAATCTAACAGATATAGGAAGCACAACGCACTAGACTGATCACGAAATCTAACAGATATAGGAAGCACAACGCACTAGACTGATCACGAAATCAACAGATATAGGAAGCACAACGCACTAGACTGATCACGAAATCCCAACAGATATAGGAAGCACAACGCACTAGACTGATCACGAAATCCCAACAGATATAGGAAGCTAACAACGCACTAGACTGATCACGAAATCTAACAGATATAGGAAGCACAACGCACTAGACTGATCACGACATCTAACAGATATAGGAAGCACAACGCACTAGACTGATCACGAAATCTAACAGATATAGGAAGCACAACGCACTAGACTGATCACGAAATCTAACAGATATAGGAAGCACAACGCACTAGACTGGTCACGAAATCTAACAGATATAGGAAGCACAACGCACTAGACTGGTCACGAAATCTAACAGATATAGGAAGCACAACGCACTAGACTGATCACGAAATCTAACAGATATAGGAAGCACAACGCACTAGACTGGTCACGAAATCTAACAGATATAGGAAGCACAACGCACTAGACTGGTCACGAAATCTAACAGATATAGGAAGCACAACGCACTAGACCGCATCAACATATCGGTTAGAAGCGAACTACAGTAATCTTTTATCTTTAGATCATCGATTATCACAACTATACTACACTTCACTATATTATATATCTACAACTTCAATCGAAGCAGGTTACAGAAACGTTGTGACACCTGCACATATGGTAAAGGCTATACGACTATATGTTAAACAATGGATTATCCCTAACTGTCCACAAAGGGTAGGAGTATATAATAGAAGTTATTATGTTACGTAAGTTATAAACTACGTACTGTATTACGAAATTTATTATACAGAACTGCTAGCCATTCAGTTAAACACGAAACTTGTTCTCAGGAACTATTGGATTTCCAAGTCGTCCGGATATGTTGGATGTCCAATTACTTTATGGAACGTCGACGCCGGGCGCAAAGCCTCGACTAATCGATTGTTTTTAATTTCTATAGTCCCCGAGGCTTTAGGATAATGTTCCGGTGCCGACGTATATATTTTAATGACGGGGAAATGAAATGTTGCCTCGCCCGGTGATCAGATCCAATCGTTCGAGGATAACCGCCGATATCTCGTAAGAGCGGTTATTTAAATTAAGTTTTAGGTTAATCAATCGTAGGGGGTGAGAGGGTGGGGGGGGGGGGAGCGGGTGTCGAAGCGGGAAGCGGGCGCGAACCGCATGAAACGTAACACACTTAGAGAGATAATTGAGAGTCTGCCTCATAGAGACGTGTCGCGTGTTTGAAGAGTTATCTCAATTTATTTTATAACTACCCTCCCGAAGTTGAGTGAACGTTAAGTGTTTCACAAGACAAGACGGCGTACTCAGAAAGTGATAGTTGTGTCTTTTACAAACTTTTGCCTATTTTAGGGCGACGTCCGCGATTGTTCTTTAGCGATGTATAGGTCCATAATAAAAACCACTTTATTACCTTAAACTTGATACATCTGATTTTTATATTTATTTCGTTTTAGGATGCCCATTTAAATCGTACCAACCAACATAGTGTAACCGTTGTCCAGAGCGAATCATGCACATAATCACAGATTACCTCTTACTTCTCTTTTTTCTAACCATGTCAAGCATCGAGTTGTCAGATTAGTAATTCTAACTTACTTATTGTGTTACTAAGCACGTTAAGCGACAAGAGATACGCTTAAGCAACATGACCGCGTCTCGTCGAAACGTCATCTCGATCCGGGGAAGTGACGCGCTCTTAAATAACATCGGGCAATCCATATATTATATTTGTATCACATTCGAATGTCTCACATTGATATTTCTGAACGAAACGTTTACTGTGTGTGTAGAGGTTTAGCTGAAATGTACAACATACAAGAGTTTGTAACATTTAATGGTAAAAATAAGAAATTACGTTTTAGTGAAGTCACTTGTATATTTTAAACGTGGTAAGCTGCTGCTGCGACTTTTGCTGCTGCTCGAATGGGCCGGCTTGACCGAGTTACCGCGAGGTACCACGGCCTCGCTGAATACCGACTTGAAGTAGAGGCATCTTTTGCTTCTGCGTTTCGTTCGGTGAGTGAGGTATCTGGAGGCCCATCCTCCCTCCCATCTCCCTAACACCCGGCTCTAGAGGCCGGCAACGCACCTGTAGGCGACGGTAATCAGGTGAATCGCTTGCTCGTTTGTCGCCTTTCCCCATACAAAAAAATGTCATGTTTTTAGATCATCTAGTGCATACAAGTGAGAAGCAGAGTTTAGCTGTTTTGGTTTTCAGGGATTAACAATTCGGAGCTGGTGATAATACTGAATGTAGCCCTAATAACAGATGCTCAAATTTTTTTGATTGTCTCCTTTAAAAAGGGTTTATGACCGAACTACGGTCGTGATGTACTGTGAATTTTGAAGTGAAACATTTTATAATATTTAAAATATTTACATTTTTGTTCGAGATCGTCGAAAGAAACAACGAACATCGGATAATCTTGGTATATTTTAGAAGAAAATATATTCCTTGTTGTCGAACAAAAGACATCCAAAAAGTATTTATTAAAAGACATGCTTCAAATAAAAGAACAATGTAAAGATTCAAAGCGGAGAATGAATTAAAAAGGAACTTTGAAGGCAACGCTGATAATGTATTCGAAGATTAATTAAATGAAGTCGCTCGGCTCAGAGCCACTTTGTATTTAAATCGTTAATTCGGTAGATACCGTGTAGCGGAGGCAACGCTAAGAAGCGACAATCGCCATTAAACTCCTTAAATTAAAAAAAATAAAGACGAGGGCAAGCGTGAGTGCGCCGGAAGTTCTTTTTTGTTTTATTAGGAAACTGAATATTTATTTTCATGTATTAGGAAAACTACAACTTAAATACAAAATTCTATCTCCATATTATTTTGTTTGTTGTATAGGATAGGCATTAAAAATTATTCAAGTTTTTTTTTTAGCTTGAAACAGGAGATCGGCAGAATGTTGTCGAAGCTGAGGATCGCCGGTTCAAATCGCGCTAGCTAAAAATATCTACGATGAACATAATAAATGTATATATATATCTCATCACCATCCAGTTACCGAGACAAGGGGAATCCCAGCATGGGACTCGATAACGTGGGTGATTGTATATGTACAATACAACAATACAATCTTCTTCCACTTGCCACGGTCCAGACATACGTCTTACGCTTCTTCCACTTCCAGCAATCTTCGCATGCATGCTCGTTGGTTTAGAGTACTCTTGACCTGACCTTTTTTCAGAAAGTCTCTAATTCGATCGTGAAATGTTCGCCTAGGTCTTCCTCTCCCGACTCTACAATTTACACCCGCCTCATATATTTGTTTCGTCAACCTACTTTCATTCATCCTCTCCACATGTCCAAACCAGCTCAGCTTCCCTTTCTCAATTCGTGTTACTGATCACATTATTTCGAACCCTGTCAGTTATCTCATTTCGACTGCATTTATCCTGCATTTATGTCTCTTCTGGCCTACTGTAATGTCCTGCGATTGAAGTTGTTTGCTGGTGCCAATGAGAATCAGCAGCCACTTAACAACGGGTGCACTGACAGTTCGTTCGTCACCCAATCCATTAAAAAAAAACTACATATGTTCATCCAAAAGTGATGCGGCTGAAAATTAAATTGTAAGACTAACACTGGCATTTGCATTTAGAACACAGTACTCACCACCGGCAGTAAAATTTGTTATTTCATAGTATATTTTTGAGCGAATCAATTCGGCTTTACTTAATATATTAAACAATGCGAAAGACATAACGAAACTAAAACGTAACATTTTATATATTTGTCTTTCAGCCGAGAGAAAAAGTTTTTAAAAAAAAAAATTAAAATCGTTTATGGCAGCCATATTTGAACACAACAAATGTTCAATAAAATTTATGACCCTGATCTTAAATGGAACTATAACCCGACAGAGGTCTCACGATCCGGCCAAATGGTCTAGCCGTATTTAGTGCTGTTGGATCTACGTGTGCAGGCGCCAGACATCGCGCCGCTCGCTGGAGCGGAATTTAGAGGTCGAATTTTAGTACTACTTTAGGTTAACGGGAGATTATATTGTAGAAGGGCCTCCCCTTTACGTGAGCTGGAATGGTCGGAGAAAGGATTACGCAATTAGTAATGATCAAATTTAAAATAACAAGAATATGAGAAACGCCGGTCGAGTTTAGAATAATCTAATTATGCATTAATAACAAATAACTCTATGAGAGACGTGTGTTATTTATGCGTTATTATTTATTAGTGGGTTATTTATTATAACCATAAAACGTTGGAATACGCCAGTTGAAAATGAAATATTTGATTTGAAACAATGAGAAAAAACCCTAAACAATTTGAAACTTTCCATTTCTCCTATCATTAATTCTGACTTTATTGGATCAAGGACCGATTGTGCCAGCAGTATTCAGCATCGATGACAAGTTGTCCGCAAGCGTGTTCAAAGCGTAATTTAAATTTCACACATATGAAAAATTCTAAATTTCCAGAGAGCTCAGATAGCAACTCGAATATCGACTTGTGCAAACGTCTGTAGGCGCGAGTGATCAAACGAAAACGAATTCATTATGAAAATAACATTTTCCTGGTAGGCGAAAGTAATATGAAAACGATACTCGAGAATGAGGAGAATATTACACGCGACGCGATGGGAGGTCGTGATTTGGGGCTCGATAAAGAGAAATGAATCTCTCATCATAAACGCTGAGAGACATTTAACATAATTTTATTACTGTTGGATGTTACGCGAGGTATTTATTTCGGAATATAAGAAAGGAAGTTATTTCGAACGATTACGTGTGCATAAATGAAATGACGTGCTACGCAGTTTCGGGGGTTATCTGGTGGTGGTAATCGGTGTGACGAAGGTGCCATGGTAGAAGTAGTGTACGTATTAGCGGGAGAGAGGGTGGTAGGTTCTCTTTCTCCTTTCGAACTAGGTAACATATATACCATTTTGCGTGTTCGAAATAAACTATTTGCCCGTCTTTAAAAAAAACATCTTTTTTTCTCTGTGGGAAAGGCGGCAAATAAGCACGCGGTTTACCTGATGGTAAGTGATTACCGTCGCCCACGTAGATCTGCAACACCAGGGGAGCTGCAGGTGCTTTGCTTTTTCCGGCCTTTCAGGTTATTTGGGAGGGGAGGGAGTGGGCCTCCGGTTACCACAGTTACCGAACGAAACGCAAAAGCACAAGATGCCTCTACTTAACGTATTGAATTCTATTCTGCGAGGCCGTGGTACCAATCCGGTCGAGCCGGCCCATTCGAACAGCATTAAAAGCCGCTCGGATCTACCACTTTAAAGATTCTATGAGCTATTCAGAATTAAATTTTCAAAGATTATACTCCGAGTGATACACCAACTTAATATTTGGTTCGCCGTAATACCCAAACTCTTTATCGTGAACAAGCCGTCCGCGGTCGTAACTTTGTTTTGTACTAAAATATCCCCTCACGGAAAATTCTCATTAGACGTTATTTTACAATAAAATTCCAAATTATTACGACGTCAAGAAGCGATGCGCTGCGAGCGAACGAGTGGCGACACCTTTTGTTGTTCAGAAACTTTGTCGCCTCGACTTTGCTCAGACGACCGGCCAGTCGGAGGTTGCTCAACATGAGCAATTAAACTTACAGTCTGAAGAGTTTATAATTTACTGCCGTCTGGTGTCTTTAAAAGAACTCGTTTTTGGGAAATAATTTCTTATTGTGACTCGCGCATGGTTTTGTTGTTAGGGTAGGTGGCTGTTGATCAGTAGGTCCTGAGTTCTAATCACATCCGGAGGCGAAATATATGTAGCACAAAAAAAAATGGCACAGCTTCTGCGTTAGTGCGTACAGTTTCGGTACTATATATATATATATATAGTACCGAATATATGTATGTATATGTATATCTCATAGTATTAGAAAGGTGTCGCCGTTGTCGAAATCCGGGGGGGACCTACGTGTACTGAAGGTTCTGGAGCCATCGTCCGTCTGTCTTCAATCTTAGAGGTGGCATATTTACTTCAAATGAGACAAACTTTTCGTTATACCCTATTTAATAAAAAAGAAGAATAATGAAAATCGGTTCACAGTCTGCGAAGGTATCGGGTAACATACATACAAAAAAAAACCATCGCTCGGTCACACACGGCTAGAAACATTTCTTAATAAAGCGACTTCAGTAGTTAACTACTTCCATAATTACTTCTAACGAGCAGGGAAACTGCATAAAAATGTAGGTCGTTGAATAAACTACCTTAAATTACGTTAATTCATTTGTTAAACGGGAGACTAAGATATAAAAGTGTCCAGGAGCAGAAGCAGCAGCTGCAGTCCAGAGACGTAATGTAGTTGTCTCCCACTGAGCCGGCGATGTCGAGACGACTCGAGAGCGAGACGATATTGTGCAAAACATTTTTATGAACCGACCTCATTACATGGATGGCAAAAACTGAGACAGTTTGCGTAAGAATGGCACCGAAAAGGCAAAAGGTAAGGTGCCTTACGTGGGTTAACAAAGCTGTGAGCTTACCTGCGTGTCCGGGCAAGCTAATTGAATGAATGAATGAAATGAATGAAATAAACTTTATTGTACACCAGTTAGCAAAAATAGGAAAAATAAATAAATAAAAAGAAACATACCACACAGGTACAATTGGCGGCCTTATCGCTTAGAACCGATCTCTACCAGGCAACCATGTTGCAGAGGAAATAATGACCAGTAGCAAGGGTTCGCGATTATTGTGATGTTACGCACCAGAATGAGAGATTGCCAAGTAAAGGGCAGGGATAGCATTAATGAAATTGTAAAGCAAACAAGTAGTGCTGCACACCGGCACACACAGCTGGTGTTTAACGAAGGCTCTGGCGACCGACTAGTTGGTGCTAAATCCATCCGAATATACCGAACTTAAACAGCAGACTAGGGACGGGGAGCAGGAGTACGGATACTGCGCTCACCAGCCTGCTCCCACCTAACCAGCTGGGTATCGGTAAATCTGTGCTTGGCACACCGGTTTCGGTTAGCAAAGACGTGCCCGCTCTTCTTCTTCATCCGTCTGTTAATAGTCAACTGCTAGAAATATACCTTTACCCATGCCCTCTGTATTTTCGGTCTGACATGTTTTGAAGTGGTTCATTCACCATGAACGCCATGAGATTTTCAAGGCTTAGTCGACTCTTACCCCCATAGGCAAATTTTATTTGACGCTACTACACAGCTTAATGGGTATCTAATCTACCTGTCCGTCTGTATATTAAAGAGACGCGACTAAATAACTAACGTAACAAATTGGCAGAATAGTGCCAGCGTCGGTATACGAATCCAGGTCACTCCGCCAATCATCCGCGGTTGTTTAAGCTGTTTACTAACCTAAGCTTGTATCCAATGCCGCTGTACAGTTAGCAAAGTAACTCCGTGCTCGATGGTTGTCGCCGTCGATCGCTACGAGCACGTAACGGTTTGGTTCAATTAAAGCATCGGATAGAGATCCGCCAGCCGTCGCCGCGGCACACAGCGGCACCGGCACAATTATCCAGTACGTGGATCTTCGACACGTAAACGAAATAACGTCAACACGCTATTGATCTTGTGTACGCCTATTGTAAGGCTGACGGCCGCGTGGACCTAGTGATTGGTGTAACTTAAATGTCACGGATCCCGGGTTCGAATCCCGACGGGAGCTCATGTTTGTGCAACACAGATATTAGAAGAAGACTAGTGAGTGTACGTACAACATATCCTGCAACAGCCAATAGGATTTAGAAGTTGTTGCCGGGGCGGAGTCGGCTGGGAGCATCTTCATGCTTCCTCTTTAACCTGGCTTACTATGAGAGTGTTGATCTTTTCCGCTAATTGCAGCTCAGTCTACACGGTTGAAGTAAAATATTATTGTGCCAGGAGGCGGTATTCGCTGTTGCTCGAATGGCTAGAACTAAGGTAACCGACATAGTCGTAAGGAACATCAAGCTGAATTGGCAATGGGCCGGCCACATAGCTCGCAGAACTGACAACCGTTGGGGAAAAAAGATTCTCGAGTGACAGCCACGTACAGGCAAAAGCAGTGTGGGACGATGGAGCGACGACCTGCGCAGTGTTGCGGGAAGTTGATGGATGCTGGTGGCTTAGGATCGAGCTTCGTGGCAATCTCTGGTGGAGGCCTATATTCAGCAGTGGACTTGTAACAGGCTGAAATGATGATTTATAACCTATTTCAATCAAGCCGAAAGGAATAAAATTGTTACATTTCGAAACTCGCGTACGTATACTTTGCGATAGAATGCCGTATTAAGCAAGAAATGAAATGAAATGAAATGAAATGAAATGAAATGAAAATACATTTTATTGTACACCAATAGCAAAAATAGGAAAAAATAAATAAATAAAAAGAAACACAAAGGTACAATTGGCGGCCTTATCGCTTAGAAGCGATCTCTACCAGGCAACCATTTTGCAGAGGAATTAATGACCAGTGAGCAAGGGTCAAGGGTATACGCAAGTTACACAGAAGTGAAAATATAATGTAATAAATATATATTGATATATACACAAACATATATATATATATATAGACTAACATATACTGATATATCTAAATAAATACACAACAAATATCATACAGCAAGCATCCACTTAAATATTTCAGTGACGTTACTTACTGGGAGCTTCGAAAATATAATCGTTAGCAGAAACTTTTAGTGTGTGGGAAAACTTTTGAACTACGAACTCCTGGTATCACTTTGATATTAAATTAAATCTTTTTCAAGGAACTTTTACTTAACAGGCTTTCTTCGTATGTGTTTCCGGTTTCCAAATTTGTAATCAACTTTTGAATCATTTTCCGGCACGTCCGAGTGAGCTGAAATTTATCACACTTATGTAACTTTGATGGAGACACCATGGAGCTGATCTGATGACAGAACCTCATGCCCGCATTAGCAACGCCTCAATTAAATTAGAAGGTCCCATTGTGTTTGGGCTGGATGGATTTATTACGAAAACTAGTTTTTTAGAAAGATTTTTATTTAATTCTATTTCTATCATTGATCTACTAAATGTAGATAGATGTATCTCGTCGACCTCCGCGACCTCCGCGACCTCTGAACGTCATATCATCCCTAGAGGATAATATTCTCTTCGGGTTCCGAGAGATTTTCCTCTAAAGTAAAACTCATAGCTTTTTATTTTTAAACGAAGATTGCTTTCACTCGTGGAAAACGACCGAATGGTTAACTCGATTTTTTTTTTATCGGAACGAGCGGGACAAAACATCTAAGGGCCAATGTTACTTGGCCGGTGTTGCTCATAGGCCCCGCAGCAACTTCAATAAAAATAGTTCACGGATAAGAGTTCGTTGTCCCCGCCGGGAAATAAGATGGAATACCCTCAAAGCCTCAAAAAATTATACTGGCTGGGTAGACCTTGAAGGCTCTATTGGGCCGGCCATCGCAACTCAACAGTGGTTGCAGTGCTTATTGACGTCAGAAATAAGTAGGGGGGAAATAGTATACCTTACCCAGACTACTCCTATTCCGATAAGGTAATACTAAAAACCTAATAATACCAAACTACTACAATACCAAAAAAAAAATGTTTTTTAGTATTTACGCGAACACTACACGTTTGAAACGAACCTGTTATTTTACGGATTTTATCGCGTTTATATATAAATATAAAAAAACATAATTGAACGTAAATAATAGTTTCATTTCAAATACCAAAAAGATTTAATCTACATATACCATTGACGTATTCAAATTCGAAACCGTCTTGGGGTGACAATATTCGGCGCGTCGGCCGAGACTCTAGAACCGAACTTCTAAAGATGATGTTTTTATAGATGTTAAGCCAATTCACAGATTGATAATTCACAAATTAAGTTCTGGTCACACGGGCCAGTTGGTCACGTTACCTTACTACAATAAAAAAAAACAAGGCACTGGAAACGGTTTTTTGATACAATAAATACATATCGCATGGAGAAGTTGATGAAGAGTAATTTAATTAAAACATTTCCTATACTATTGTACACCATGAGATAGAACATTATTTAATCTCTTAAGACCGTTTTTACTCTAAAAAGATTCTCCTTGAATAGTCGCAAGACTTTGAATGAATGGGCATTCGGTAGGAATTCACCAAAGCGGATAAAGGTTGTATATTATTATATCAATGAAAAAAATCAAAAGATTCACATTGCATTTAATTTAATGAATCATTTATTACAAACAAATTTCAAAATTATAATTAAAGATTATACAGTATTCATTATTAAAGAGCACATTTCTGTAGATAAAACACTTTATTTGGAATGGTAAAAAACTTTTTGCCGTCCCGCATTTAGACCATAAAGTAAACAGACCGGACACGTATCATATTATGTTTAATTTGCAACTGCACTTACGGCATTGTCTCACACACACGTGACCGCTTTAGTACCTGCAATAAAACATAGAGTTAAGAAAAACCTTACTGATACACAGATGCTCGCGTTCACCGAAAAACGAACAGCTCGTTAACGTTAGTTGTATCAGATCCATTTAGTCTGTTAATTTGTCGACGAACTCCGCCTCGACCGCATTTCAAAAACAATGTTTTGTAATAATGATTTCTTATATTTACGAGAACACTACACATTTGAATTTTTAAATAACAAAATCTAAATGTAAATCCTTTGTAATGTCATAATCCACTACTGGGATGACTATACGCAACGCGTCAGAACAACTGTTTAATCTTATCTACGCACATAAAATCAGTTTGAAAGTGAACGTGAATCTTGAGAAGCATTAACACGAATTTCTTTTGATCCAACTATATCTATACCTCAATCGATCGTAATATCGGAGCCAAGAGATTGGTTATAAGACCTTTTGATTAGAGCCTCACGCAATGATCGGTCGAATGGAAGAAAAAGGTTCTCGTCGAGAGCAATAGCCAGTGCTGGCAGGATATCTCAACCCAAGCCTGAACATTTTGTTTGATAGTTAAGGCAAGGAGATAATGTTGACAAAAACGAACCCACGAAAAGGATTAGCAAAATTAAATCTTTAGAACTGACACAATATAGTAAGTATCTCATAGACGAGGCATACGAGCAAAGTCAATGTGACATCATTAGTAATTCATCGCAGATTTTAGTTTCAGTCGATTTCACATTTCGTCGTTGCGGTATATGCGCTCCGCTGTCGTAGCGTAATGATACGAATTGAAAGTGAAACAACACCCCCACGCACGCCCATTCGAATACTACCATGAGCACAATGAGGCACGTCGGCGCAAAGCCACTCCACTCCGTCAGAACATATGAAATGATCGGCTTCACTCAATCCCCGCGGCGGATGTTCCGAGCCATGTTGCGATTATCGTCGCTGTTAATCCCGACGATTGGCTTCGTGTCTACCGATGCCACGTCTAATGCACCCCGAGATTGGTTTCTTTATGTGATTTTTTAAAAACATTACCCACAGATGTTAGGTAGTAAATGATATTTGCTAACTTTTAGCTAACGCTTCACATATATGTTCCTAAATCAAACTCTTTCCTGTTCGTCGGTACGAGATGGTGTTATCCAATGTAAATGGCAGGGGTACATCCGCCTAATATTTTGTCATTTCATTGTTAATAATTTGTCTGATTAGTTTTACTCAATTATAATCACTTCTTTACTTTGTTTAGTTTCTAAATAGGTTATAATTTGACTATTGTCTATTTAAGGAATGTAATGATAATCTGTCAAGGGTATTTCCGTTAACAAATGCAACCATATTAAATAATTTCATAACAGGGCTTAAAATTTACTATACAATATTTAATTCACTTTCGTGAATTAAATACGAAAGCAACAGTTATTTAGGAAGTACCCTATTTCTTTTTTATTACTTATGGTCGATTGCCGCATAAAGTCTGTATAACAGCGCATTAACCTGTAGCAAAGGCATCTTATTGAAAATCAGATCTCAACGCGTAAGGCGAACCTCTGCCTGTTCGAAATAAATAGTTTAAATAGTCGGAGTATTTTATTAGTTGTAACAATGGCGTTACTTTTAAACGTAAAAGTCATATTTGTACTGACGAGAGGACAATTCATAGCTGTGCTAGAATCCGATAGGTGGTGCTGTAGTCAGATTATTAATAAACTCTAATTGTATTTATGAAACGAATATCTAAAAATCACCCCCACTTACCGGAGAGAGCAAAAAGCCCGCCCCATCTCCCAAATATCCTTAAAGGCCGGCAACGCATCTCCAGCTCCTGTGGTTTTCCAGATGTACGTGGGCGACGGTAATCACTTACCAACAGGTGAACCGTTTGCGCGTTTGCAGGCTTTATCATAAAAAAAAAATCATCTGCCGGACCGGACAAATGCTACTCAAAAATATTAGCTTTCACGACCAACTGGGGTGGTCAGAGTCTGAGCGTTTATTTTTAGTCGTTTCATATAAATAACTAATACTAAATTAGCGTGGTAAACATAATAAACCAACTTGATTAACTCAGTAAATCTAATCTGGTTATAAAAGTGTTCTATTATTGCCGATTTATCGCGAATAAACTTAAAAAAAAAAACTAGTAAATCAAGGCTGAACTCGCCACCTATCTTAGTTTCAACACAGTTTTGTATAGTCTTCCTTAGTTTTAAGAGTTCAACATGTCATGCTTGCTACTCATAAGAAAACCCACGAGATATACATAACTGGCAGCTGTTGTGTTATCGGAACTAATGTTGTGAGAGATTGGACTCGTCCCATCCGGCGAAGGGCGTGGACCATAAATCCTCCCGCACAAAGGCGGCGGCCATGTCTCTACGCGAATCGCACAGCCGGCCACTAATGAGAACCAAAGGGTATGATTCGATTAGCTTACATCGGCAACTGTATTCGAGAGCACTTTCGCAGTGTACATCAATACGTTACGCTGACATGATCCTCTGCATTCTGCATCGCGCTATGATAGTTTTGGAGGATCTAAGCTAACATACAGATTTCAGATAGCTTACTGGTATTATTTCTGACTCTCGGACTGTGTGGTGGACCGATTCTCAGCTTAGGAGACTTCTATAGGAGGTAGGTAGTAAGTATTTTAACAATTTCTACCGCCAACCAGTGCGAACACTATCGAGTTCCGGTTTGAAAGACTCACTGTGGTAGTACGATGACAGACCCTGAGGCGTTTCATTTTAGTTCCTCAATCGGTGACAAGGCATCCGTAATTTTCTTCGATTGAAGTTGTTCGCCTATATCCAAAGGCTGCAGCTGTGTGTGTAGGGTCCTTTGTCAGGCGAATTCAATAAAAAAAAAACCCTCTTCTGAAAACCAACCGCGTAAGTTTCGATGCAAGAAACCCGACATAACTAGTCAGCGCCATCGTAATGACGACTATATGTTGTGGGCGTGTCTCCACGAGATCTGGAATAAAAAAACATCCTCCAGATCACTACCGTAACGATCTGACCCGAGGTTGATCTCGACGTGATATCGGCATTGACTGACGGTGAGCACTGAACACTGAAGGAAAACAAGCGTTATTTCCAGTGCTGCTGCCGGATGTCCATCATAATTTCCGACTGTCACGAGTCCACTACCGAACATACCGGCTCTGGCCCTAATAGATTACCAAACCACGATCCTGAACCACCTGCATACATCGACTTCAGGGAACGCCGTGCAGGTCTTCACTGTTGATCATGAATTATCCGCGTGCTAAATCAGAGTAAGAGTTCTTCTTCACTTCACATGAGTAGACTGCTGTGTTAAATTTCCAGCATGATTTAGCACCGTTCGTTAATAAGGCAGCCCCGCTCGTATACATGGAAACGCACTCCCTACATTTGAAATACATATTACAAAGCTGTTAAATTAAATTATGGCTGCTTATACACGCTGTGAATATATAGGCATTAGGGTGAAAGATGCCGTGGTAGCCTAGTGGTCCAGGGCGCTCACTTCAGTATTATAGAGCGCGGGTTCGATCCCCGGTGCCGGCACCACTAAAATTGTTAATAGCAATTTTTAACGCTGTATTTACCAGCGGTGAAGGAAAAAATCGTGAGGAAACTTGCTATCTGAGAAATAATAAAAAATACTATTTCGAGGATGTGTGAAGCCCGCCAAACCGCACTTGGTGAAGCGTAGCGGGCTCTTGCCAGCTCCAAAACCCTGATGTTTCAGAAGGCCTTTGCCTGCTTTACTTTTTTTTAAGTGTTTTTTTACCATTTCTAGTGCAACCAGGAATCACCAGTCTCACTTGTGCACCACTGCACGCGTGGCTCATGAGGAAACTGTGGAATAATTTCTCTTACTGACAAATTCGCGAGGGGTCTCGAATTTGAAATCAAACCAATGGGTACTTGAATGAAACGTCGAAAATAGAATGCATTGTTCACGAAGCCACATTTTTTCGTTCGTCGTAAATAAAATTGACGCTCCGATGAAAATACGACGGTGGAAGCGTGCAGCGCAACTAACATCGACAAGTGGGAGAGGGGGAGAGTGGGACGGTGGGTAAATAATTGTGCCATTGATGACGTTATGCGATTCTTTGGATCGGAAATCGAACAACTGTCGCAAACGAATCATCATCGACCAAAACTGGAGCACCATTTGGGTTGGATAAAACAAACAAAAGAACGTTTTTCATGTATGGAAAATGTAACAGGTTAAAATTTACGTCCGGAGCATATTTAATTATAACATATTTTTGCGTCAGCTATAAAATATTTTTCCGTTAAACGATAATCGAATTCCAAAATGAAACTAAATTGCTACCTTAAAAAAATGAAAAAAACGGTTCATATCAACGGTAATTTATTCAGAAATATGCAAAGATAATCTTTAATTAAAGAAAACGTAAATCAATGCTCACGGTGAAAATGGTAATTCTGTGTAATTTTGAATAAATTGTACACAATAAAAGCGATAACGTTTTGTACGTAAATGAAAATACTTAAATGTTACCCGACTACACAAAAACTACCAAGGGTTAAGATATTCAAACGTGTTTCAACGTCCTTTACTATTATCCTATATTCTATGTCGAATTGGATCAGGAGAGAGCTTTGTGGCAATCTTTGGGGGAGGCCTATGTTCAGCCGTGAACTTTACTTCGACTTTATAAATTAAATTTCACTTGTCAAATTTTTTCTTCCACTGTTTCGTAATGAGATTCGTCTGACGGAGAAAAAAAAATAGCCAATTTTATTTCAGTGAAGAATTATTCGAAAATCGTGAAACGGGTCCACAGCATTAACTTTAACCTTTCAACATGAACCAAATATAGCTTTACCTATTATCGGGCGAGATTCTCGAGGGAAATTCAACGGTGTATTGTAACATTGTTTCTCGTTCGATTGGGATTCCTGTGAGCGTTCTCCGTTACGATAATAGTTTCCCTGCCGGTGCTCGTCCTCAAGCCCACTCGGATCCTACGACCTCACGTAACGACCGCGGCAAGTCCGAAGATCGGCGCACTGCGTGGCGTACCTTCAGGGTTATAGGTCTTCAGGTTTAAGTGCAACATAATTAACTTTCTACGATATTTTGTTATTTATCTCCGAGTCTATAACACGGCAAGAGCGCATTCGGTAAGTTCTCCTATGTTATCGCATAAGAAAACAAAGTAGCGGTCTATTCTATAGCGGTCTAAAAAATTTATTGCGTTTCGACGCCTACCGCCATGCTGCTCTAATGCCCCATAACTTTCATGTTCTCAAAATAATGTTTTTCTGTTATCTCGCACACGTGGTAAGCTCCGCACTTAAAATTGTTATTTACAATCTTAAGTGGTGGCGCGAGATTGAGATGCGATGCCGGGATATTAAGCTATATTTTATATTACCTTTTTTGGAAATAAAAAAGGAACACGACATCAGTTCGTTAGGAAAAACATAAAAGGGTAAAGCGAACGTAGCGCGTATTATTTTTCGGTCAATTAAACGTCATGTGCGTATCAAATTGAGTTTAAAGCCGAGGACACAGTCTGCGGATTTTTTTACTCATTAGGCAATCCAACAGAGATTTTTAAAACATTTTATACATCACTTTTAACAATAAATAAGCCCAAAATACGGATTACACATGTATGACGAATACACACAGGTGCGTAGTGTGCGTGTGTGCGCGCGCGTGTGTGTGTGCATATACTCACTTGCAAATACATTGTACATATTCCAAGGATTACATGAATCATTCGAGCTTGAAGTCTAAACATGCCGACTGAAAATGGAGTTACATTTTGATTCTTTTGTTTATAAACTTTTTTGTACGATGGGACGGATTTAACTGAAAAGCTTTTTGACGGATTTTGATTACTGGCTGTTTTAATTGGATTTTGTCGTGGAGTTAGGAGTTGGGAAAAGTGCGAGCGCAGGCGCGGACAATCGCCTAGTGAAACATTTATTAAGGCTTCAGTCCTAACAAAGTCACGGATTGTATGACAGTTATAAATACTACATAATATTACCAGACATAACCACTCATCCAACACGGTAGGCGGTAGGCGAAAACTTGGGATTTTCATTTGGCACGACTCGGCTTAACCTAACGGGCTTCACGCATCTGACTCTTCGCCACTCTGGGAGTACGAACCTCGTCGCCGCGTTAGCGCCCGGAGATTGGCTGGATATTATGAAACGGAGCACCAGCCTTTACGCCGCTGTTACCCGCCATATACAATCGAAGGTCCGTCTGTTAGTGATCTTCTGGAATCCTTGACCAATTGGTGTCATATTCACACATCAATTTTGACGACGTCAACTGTACTAGGTATCTGTTAATTATTGTACGTGGTGGAGGCAAGCGCCGGCTTATGCTGCTGCTCGAGCCGGCTCGACCGGGTCGGTACCGCGGCCTCGCAGAATACCGGTTAGAAGTAGTGGCGCCTTGTGCTTCTGCGTTTCGTTCGGTGAATGAGGAAACCGGAGGTCCACATCCCCTTTCTCATACCCCCTCCCGTCTCCCAAATACCCTTAAAGGTCGGCAACGCAACTGCAGCACCTCTGGTGTCGCAGATGTACGTGGGCGACGGCAATCACTTACCATTGGGTGAACCGCTTGCTCGTTTGCCGCCTTTCCCATAAACAAAAAAAACAGCTAGGACCCGATAGATGGCGCAATGGTCAACTTATTAAGAAATTATCTCTTTATGGTCTATCATTAGCGAATTTAACGATAACTAACGTATGTACTACGAGACAAACAAACTATGCAAATCCATTTTCACGCTTGCCGATTCCTTTATTGGGTTCGTGGGGGGCGCTGAGCGCGCGGCACGGAATACGAGTTCTATTGACGGGCGAGTCAAAACAGATGGCGGTGACGTCGCGCAGCCTCCGAGCCGCATGCAAATCGTCTCATTGACCCTCCGGGGTCACGGAAAGCGTACCGGGAACGGTGCAGGTCACGGATTTGATGTTTGTACGATTCCCGGCACGCAGTTCGCGTGGAATTTATAATTCATATCAATCTATAGACTCTGGACGCGATTTATGATCTTGTAAGACCGTTTCTAAATGACGAGTTACGCTAGCACACGGCATCACAAACCGATGATGATGACGATGATTTTTTTTTTATAGAAGAACGGGGCAAGCGAGCGTGCGGCTCACCCGATGGTAAGTGATCACCGACGCCCACGAACATCCACAACACCGGAGGAGCTACAGATGCGCTGCCGGCCTTTAAGGAAGGAATAAGCTCTTTTCTTGAAGGTCCCTAAGTCGGTAACTGTTCGGAAATACTGCTGGCGACAGCTGATTCCACAAACATTAAAATAACATAACATTACATTAACGACAACATTACAATAGTAAAGGTGGTTGGGTAATGTTGTAGTTTTTTTTTTTTTATATTATGGGATAGGGGGCAAACGAGCAAGCGCTTCGCCTGGTGGTAAGTTATTACCGACGCCCACGTACAAAGCAACACCAGGGGAGCTGCAGGTGCGATTGCGGTCTTTAACATTATTTGGGAAGGTACCTAAAATAGAGTGACGAGTGGGGTCCGGGGATCGAAGAACCCGGGCCAGCACGACCGGGCCTCGCAGAATACCGGCGTGAAGTAAAACCATCTTGTGTGGTATCAGTTGCAGTTCACAAATAAAATAATATAAAAATTAAATCTATTTATAAAAAAAAGGGATTGTTATGCAAATCTTGACGACGTAAAGTCAGTTTTGAAATTGTTTAGAGCACCCAGTAAACAATTCAAAACCAATCGTCTGTTTATTTCATTCAAGTCAAAATAATCGGCGTTGTCCGGTGTGATCCGGTTGGATCCGCGCTGAACCGGAAATAGCCGATCTAACGAGGTTACAAAGCGGCTGTTCCGAATGAACGTGTTCACTCAAAGAGGAAGTCGTCGGACTATGTTCGCCACATTATTATTTCCGGAACATTTTGGAATGGAAGATTTCAACGCTGACAAGATGAGTCAGCTTTCAGTCGCTCAGTTTCCTTCACAGTTATGAAATTAACAGACCCGGGTAAGAGGTAATTAAATCATGCTTATTTAAGTAGTGTAGTATTTTTTTCCCCATGGGTAAAATCTCAACGGATACCGACAGATGGTGATATAATCCTCTTAGAAAATGTAAGACAAAAATTAAGCGAACCGATAACGGGCAGCAGCATCAGGGATGCGAGGTAGCTGGAACTGAGATCGCTAATCCGCTTGCCGAGCGTGACGAGATTGGCAAATCCTCCTTAAGGGAGAGGCCTAGTGTACTATTTTACAGGCTCTTAAGATAAGGTAAGGAATTAAATAAAACTCTTAAAATACATAAGAAAGTCGTAAAGAATATTTCTTAACTGGTAGTAGACCCCTTAACTGCCTGGAAGTCGTCTTTGCCTAGGGATATTGGAGAATCTGAAGACGGCTCTCCTTTTAATAGTCTCACACATGTTTCATAAGAAAATATTATAAGGGAATACAGTCCAATGATGCTGCAGTATCATTTTGTGCAACCTATTGGCGTCCCGACCCGGTTCCCTAAAACGAAAATGGGAACATAAAATATTGACATTAATAGTCCTAATAAATTTGCCTTTAAAAATAAAACCTGCAAACACTACAAAGTTGTTGCAAGTCTGTACTAGTGTTGCTGTTAGGCATTGTGTGGTTTTTGTTATTTATCCTGACATACATGTTTGTTTGTATTTTAGTATTAAAATTCATGATTCTATGTGTATATAGTATGTATGTATGAATCTACCTATCTGTGTAAGTATATATTTAGACATTTATGTCTTTTTACTTGTTTTATTCTGTCAGCTGTATCGCCTCTATTATGTGTTTATGTCTGTTTAGCCTAATGCGTGACTGGGAGAGAATGCCTCTAGACATTAAGTTTAAATAAATAAATAAATAAATAAATAAAAATAATACTATCTGCTATAATATAATACTCTATAAAAACGTTCCCATTCCACTGTAGGATGTTCCACCTGTGTCGTGGATACATTGTCAAAATATACATAAATTACACATGGACAAACCATTAAACTCGGAAGAACATTGTATTCACCGTACAAACATTTGTTCCATGCGGAATCGAACTTGCGACCCGTAGTGCTTTAAAAAATTTATATCTTTACGCTTTAATTTTGAGCACCTCGCAGAATACCGACGTGAAGTAGTGACATTCTTGCGCTTCTGCGTTTCAATCGATGAGTAAAGTAACCGGAGGCCCACTCCGCCCTCCCCTATCTCTCCTCATCACCTCTCCCATCCCACTAGCACGTTTGCTTCTTTTCCAATTAAAAAAAAATACGTTCTTTACGCCTACGCTTTCATACGAAGATTGGCAAACCTTGCATTACAATTCTTTCAATGTACATATGTCGTATGCAACTTTAGACGAAAAGAAAAAATATATTAGCCCTTTATCAAATAAAATTCCGTTATCAGTCTCATTGGAAAGAGTGCGAGAGCCGCGGGTTGCTCTGCGCTCATAGACGTAGAGCTCGGGAGCGGCGCCCGTCGACGCCGGCCGTTTCGTTGTAGAGCCGACCTTATAGTTCACACTGTGCGAAGGGCGACCGGCGTACCGATTTTCGAGGACATTTTTAACTACGCTTCGTGAGATAACGAAAATAAGAGCCGTGGTAGCTCAGTGGTCGGGGCGCACACTTTAGTATCATAGAGCGCAAGTGACCTGGGTCCGATCGATAGAAATACAGCTTGCGATGTTGAAATAATCAAGACTCAAATTTCATCGTCGGACGGAATAATAATAGATTTTTTTTTCAGGATTAACAAATGCTTGGATTCGCAATATAACCTCCAAAGAAATTTTGAATATTTCTCGGTCTTGAACTCTATGTAATTGTCACATCACATTTTATTATGTTTTAGATATACCAGCCGGTAATGGTCCCAAGAGAAGACGAGCATCACCACAATCAATAGCGCCAATAGCCTAATGGGTTAGGGTGCGGACTGTGAAACAAGACGTCGCTGGTTCGAGCCCACCATTCGACTATTGTCGTGAACCACTCCAAATACAAGCTCTAATGCTTAGTTGGAGGGTTAACAGGAATATTAGTAATGTTAGTTAAATAGCAATGCTAGTATTTTTAAAAAAAAAAAACCATCGCCCACACAAACACAACTATGCTGGTCTTCCGCCAAGTGACGCCTGATTCTATTGACTACTTCATGATGTGTTAAGTTACACAATATATAAGGCAAATGATAATGTCCCGTTGTGGCGACGTAACGTGTGGGGAGTCCAGCCTTGTGACAGTGAACGGCGCAGTCACGGACTTGTAGCGATTCTCTGCATCAGACCCGAAGCTCTCTAACGAGATAAATTACTTCATTGCCTGAAGCCGCCTGCTGCTCATTCGGTCTCCGAGTCCTCCCAAGCCTCACTGCACAAAGGAGCAAATAAAGTTTTTCATGGTACATAAATATGGTGCATTGTTTCACAGCAAGAATATATGTTCTTCTATTAAGCTGTTACAAATGTTTCATAGCACCATAGACTAGAACCCACGATGGCAGAGTGCTGGAGACAAGACATGCTGATAATACATTTGCAAGTGAACAGAAGTGACTGTATAACTTCGCCGTGGTTACAAAACTGAAATGGGAAAATAAGTCTTTACTCATAGTCTCCTGGTGATCCTAACAGTCCAAAGTCCATCAACAAACGAAATGACGTGAGTGAGCGATGAATGGACTATGTTGTCCTAATAATTTCTCGACGAATTCGGGTCTAAATCGATAAGCGAAAGAGACAAAAATGTTCAGCGACTCACGGTTTTGTTCCTAAGCAAACCTTTTCAGAGCTAAACCGAAAGCTTAGTAACTTCTTAAATCGTTATGTTTCGGGCGAGAAAAAAAAAATACCGTTTAGCCGCGGTCCCTTCAGAGCGAGTTATTCGGGTCTCTATCTTGACAGGTTCGGATTTCGGCCGGTCGGGATTACCGGCCCGAGGGATCTGCTAAAAAGGGGAAAAAAAAGTTAACGAATAACTACTTACTGCTTGGTACGGGTTCCGTAGAGAACATTTAAAACTTCTCATCAAACAAGGTAAGTCCACTGCTGAACAAAGACCTTTACGCTTAATCGCTGACAGTGCTCAGTGATCAGAATGTACGAGAAATAATAAAAAAATATACTATGTCATATAAAGTCTTACTGGAGCTGCGTGAAGGACTTGTCCTTAATTATCTTTAAAATTAGTTTATAGACCGATTGATACTTAACTTAATAGAAAAAAAAAACCAACCAGAGATTTAACGGTTTTAATGTACAGGCAGCTCTAAAATAACGAATACTAATCTTAGATCATACATGACAGCCGTACGGACGAGATGATGGACGTTCATACATTTCTTTTTCTACATTATCATTAACTGTGAAGTGTTCGGACTTCTACACCGAATACGTGTCACCGCCGATGTGATATTGTAAGACAAATCGATTTCACAATTGTTGCGAAAATGCAAAAATAAATTACAACTCCGAAGCTTTGAATACGCACACCTGAGGCGAAAGTTTGACCAACGCTAAGTATAAGTGGACTTAGCAAGGAAGTTTGGCGTACACTGAAATGTGTAGAATGCAATTATTAATGTAAAACAATAAAGCATAATATTTACTCGTTCAGCGTAAGTTTTTTTTTTTTTTATGGGAAAGGCGGCAACAAACGAGCAAGCGGTTCACCTGATTGTAGGTGATTACCGTCGCCCACGTACATCCGCAACACCAGAGGCGCTGCAGATGCGTTGCCGGCCTTTAAGGGTATTAGGGAAAGGCCTTTAAGGGAGGGAGGACGAGGAGGGGGATGGGAAGGGGGTGTGGGCCTCCGACCTCACTCACTGAACGAAACGCAGAAGCTCAAGATGCCTCTACTTCACGCCGGTATACTGCGAGGCCGTGGTACCAATGCGGTCGAGCCGGCCCATTCTTGGCTCTACCAAGTCTAAACGTATATGTATGTATGTATAGATTCACGCCTTGTTCCCAACGGTGTAGGGAGAGACAATCTTCTTCCACTTGCTACGGTCCTGATATACGTCTATCGCTTCTTTCACTTTCATCAATCTTCCCATGCATGTTCGTTGGTTTAGAGTACTCTCGATCTGGCCTTTTTCCAGAACGTCTCCGATTTGATCGTGAAATGTTCGCCTAGGTCTTCCTCTCGCGACTCTACCATTTACACTCGCCTCATAGATTTGTTTCGTCAACCTACTTTCATTCACCCTCTCCACATGTCCAAACCAGCTCAGTATCCCTTTCTCAATTCGTGTCACTACATCGTCTTTTACGTAAATGTATGGTAGGTAACATCTTGCCAGCTGTTCTGCCGGCGAAGTGCACTCAGGTGAAAGGATGACTGGAGAAGAAGTGCATGCTATATAACACATAATACACTTTCCTGTTATTTATATAAATAATGTAAGAATAATGATAAAAACACATTTAAGGATTTTATCGCGTTTAATTTGGTTTTTATATTCCCGACGTTTCAAGCTTCACAGCAGCCGTGGTCACGGAGCGCCTGAGGTGTTAGACGTCCTGATCTCATACTCAACTCGGGCTACCTTCAGCTTTTAATTATTAATTTAATTTCTATCCATGCAGAATGTATTCACAGTATCTTGAAATCGATCGATGTTCGGCTACAGATTTAATTTTATTTATTATTACCGCTTCCTTAACGGGAGCCACCCCTACGCGCTAACTATGACATCAGGACGTCTAACACTACAGGCCCTTCGTGAACACGGCTGCCGTAAACCACTCGAAACGTGGGGAACATAATAACAAAATTAAACGCGAGAAAGGGATCCCACCCTCGGATCCCACCACCCCTTAAAGCAAGCAGTAAGAGTTAGTTACACCTCATAAGTTAATTTTTCATAGTCAAGTTTAAAATTAACTAGTGAAAAATATGTAAGTTAATGAATAATTTCATGATTCCTCCAAGTGAACCTTCTGAAATTCGTCTGTGACCAACCGAGGCTGAAAGAAAAAGAAACATATTCTATCTTCCTCACAAACTCAAAGCAGGTTGATCGATCGGCGCGTAAGAGGATAGTCGCATTTGTCTCGACCGATCCTACCTATCGAGTTACATGTGGCGTCACCAATATGGGAGCCGCTGAATTTAACTAGATGTAACTTGTAACGAAATAATGAATGAATGAATGAATGAAATACACTTTATTGTACACCAATAGCAAAAATAGGAAAAATAAATAAAAAAAGAAACACATAGGTATAATTGGCGGCCTTATCTCTTAGAAGCGATCTCTACCAGGCGACCATTTTGGAGAGGAAATAATGACCAGCGAGCAAGGGTGTACGCAAGTTACAAAGAAGTGAAAATTTAATATAATAAATATATATTGATATATACACAAACATATATATATATATACACTAACATATACTGATATATCTAAATAAATACACAACATATACCCATACATATACAGGAAATACTGCTGCTGTGTCCAATAATAAACACAATCCTCTAAAAAAAAAGAAATTATTACCTAGTACGACTACGTGCGAGCCGTGGTAGCCTAGTGGTCAGGGCGCTCAGTTTAGTTTCATACAGCGCGAGTGACCTGGGTTCGATCCCCGGTGCCGGCACCACTAAAATTGTTAATAGCATAAACCACCACGTGCTCGGCGGTAAAGGAAAACATCGTGAGGAAACCTGCACGTCTGAGAAATAATATCGAGGATATGTGAAGCCAGCCAACCTGCACTGGAGCGGCGTGGCGGGCCCTTCCCGGCTCCTAAACCCTCTCTGATATTCGTATTTGAGAAGGAGGCCTTTGCCCAGCAGTGGACACTTACAGGCTGCTACTTTACTTTTTTTTTCCGACTACGTTCATCCCAGGTTATCAATAACACCGAAAGTTTTCGATGTGTGCACGGATATGGTTATTTAACAAAACATAGAAAGAGAGTGGGTTTATGACGTTTGGCTGCAAGGTAGCGTGCATCGGGGGAAGGTTTAGAACTATAGCTGTAACTAATATATAAGGGTATAGAACATCACGCTACGACCCATAGGACCGGAGCAGTAACCATGAACCGTGGTCACGTACTCACTGTACGAAAGAGGCGTTTATAATTAAAATTTAACGCGGTTGAAGTCTCGAGGCACAGCTAGTCTACGATACAAAATGAAAAACAAATTTAGCGAATCATTCGGTACTAAGCAGTATTTGCTTGAAAATAAAAAAGAAATGGTTTTTCCTGCTAAGGAACCCGAGAGAGTATTGACCTCTAGGGATGGAACGACATCCGGAGGTCGCGGAGGACGGCGAGACACATCCATCTACGTATGTGGGATCAAGATTAAAAATAACATTACATGATGAAGTTGTAAACTTAGTAGAGGATACGTCGCTTGTACGAACATAACTTAAGCAAGTGGATCCGAAATAAACTCAAGTAACCAAACACCGTACTTTTACAACGTTGTACCATATACATATAAAATATAACGCATATAGAACATTCACTATGCGTTATAAAACATAATAAATATAAACGCCACATTGCTGGGCATAGGTGACGGTGATAACACCTTCCGTTCGACCACGCCGACAACTTCCTTGCTTTTCGGTGTCGGTGTGTGCGCGCGCGCATCGTAAAAATTCACTCTCATAATTTTTCCCAAACGCGCCAAAAGTAGTATAACTTCAAAAAAAATTTTACATACATATATTCACGCCATGTTCCCAACGGAGTAGGCAGGGACAATCTCCTTCCGCTTGCTACGGTCCTGACATAGGTCTTTAGCTTCTTCCACTTTCATCAATCTCATGCATGTTCGTTGGTTTAGAGTACTCTCGACCTGGCCTTTTTCAAGAAGGTTTCCGATTTGATCGTGAAATGTTCGCCTAGGTATTCCTCTCCCGACTCTACCATTTACACTCGCCTCATAAATAAAAAAAAAAAATTCAAAACTATACAATTAACGCAGCTGATAGCTAAGCTACTAACTTCGCAGATCATAAATGTATATTCTGGTTGTTAAGGGTAAGGTCTGGTGGTCGAATTAGATTCAGCATCATTACAGCCAAATAAAACTGAATGGATAATCAAAAATAATTTGTTCCAGGCAACGCGGTATCGGTACTTACACAGTTCCTTGATGTTAATTGTTAAAGACCCATATTATTAATGTATACTTCAAACTGCTTTTATAATTTTAAGTAAATTTCTACAAACAAACTAGATGGCGCTAGACATATTTAGTACGCGATATGGTTTGCCTTTTATAAAGGTAATAAGAATGTTGATTTAATATGTTTCAATATACCAGCTTAGACCAGTATACAGTTGTGGTTTTATTTATCAACCCTTCGAGTGTACACAAACAGTTCAAAGCAATAACAGAACACTACGGACAGACTGACAGTTCGCGCAACATTTATAATGATAATGATATCCCAACTCAAACGATCGCGAGGCGCTCGATGCATTAATATTTATTAAAAGCAGTTTCGTTAATTGTTCATACCGTGAAACGGAATACGGATTGCCGATTCGCACGACTTGAACAAAAGTGAGGACCGAAACCCATTTCTCGTCGGTGACAGGTGGCAGGTTTCTTGCAACAACCGCGGGAAGGAAAACCAGGCTTCAGTCGCGATAATAAATAGAATGTCCTAATCACGCTTTTAATCTTGCTACGTATCGTGGATACGTAGATAGTAGACACGGGCTCGTGATATCGACATTTTAGGTCACACTCGTGCACCCTATAAGCTCGGCCAATTTCAGCTTCTGGGTCACGGAAGTCACGAACAATGGAATGCTTTAGAAAACATTATGTGATTTCGTCCAACAGACATGATATTTTGTTACATCAATTAAAATAGATATATATTATGGACATATTTAATTATGTGTTTAATTACATATATTTAGTTACAAAATTATATATCTATAGCATACATGTACGTTAGTGTGTATGTGTTTGAGTAAATATATGTTTAGGTATATATATGTATGTATGTTTAAATAATGCACGTAGTTTATTTTAAATATTTAGTTAATATTATATTAATCTTTTTATTTATTTATTCTTTTTTGTGTCCCTAAAAATAAGGTATACAATGGGCGGACTTAATGCCTTTTGGCATTCTCTACCAGTCAAACCCTGGGTGAGAAAGAAAACATGTTGGCAGGTTTCAAATAAATAATAAATGTTAATGAAATATAATAACCTTTATAATATACTTACATACTTATTACATACATAATATAAAAACATATAATACATTAATAAGCAAATTAAAAATGGAGAGGAAAATCTCAGATGGCATTTGCCTTCAGATAGTGACGACGGAGCTTTCTTAATATCATCGGGGAGAGCGTTCCAAAGAAGAGTAGCTTGTACGGTAAAAGAAGAAGAAAGAAACCAGTACTATGTATTAATATAGGTACAGGCTTCGCTCATGACTATCATAACTGCCCCAAAACACATTCTGTTCTACCCAAGGTTAGCTGTTAGAGAATGCCATATACCATTAAGCTCGCATTTTGAAGTTTTTTGGTGCAAGAAAAAAAAAAAAAAATATATAGATATTTTTAGGTAATGTTTGTCTCATTCTCAATAAAATTGATCTGATGCTAAAAGCTCAGCTTTGATAAAGGACGAAATTATTCTGTTTGAAAGCAGTACATTATCATGGCGTAATGTTATATTTGGGTAATATTTATTTCTTTGCTGGGATCCGACTTATTATAATCCATTTCTTGTTTATACATTTATTTCGAGGCGGTTAATGGATTTCATTCTAAAGGATATAGCTTTGGTTTTAAACGAGTATTATTTTTTTAAATAGCTGGGAGTGAATGTTGAAAGCATTGCCCCCGCTAGGTGCGTACGTGTGTGTGTGTGTGCGAAAGCGTAATTCATTATTTTTTTTGTGTTTGCCATAGTTGCCACGCCTGGGGAGCGGGATTGCAACCGCAGTTTTTGTTCTATTGCCGGAAGATGCTGCTGCCTATCTCCTAATATAATTTTTTCCCTCTGTCGACTTTTACGACACCCACGGGACGAGAACGGGATGGCAGATTCTCTTATACCGCAACCACACGGTAGTATCGTACAAATATTAGACATTTTTACCATTAGTCGCCATTTTCGACACCCATGGTCGGACAGGGTTGGCGATATTCTTCACTTCCGTCAGCGAAACGTTGCACAATATTTGACAAATATTATTAAAGTTACTCTTAGCTTCCCAGGCATTTCAATGTAGTCTCGTACCACCTCACAACTAAGACACTTTTGTTATGTGGGCAGGCAGAAAGGCTTGAAATTCAAGAAGACTCGAAGGCTCGAAGGCACTAAGTGTACGGGAGAAAGAGAAAATGTAATCGTGAATATTGTTCACCCTCAGCATAACAAGCTCTCCGTGCCTTCGCAGGGTTGTTCGGGGTGAAAAGAGAGAGAGTCATATGTGTTTTAAGATCATACAAGGACAGATTTTTTAAGAGATAACAGATTGGATCATTGTTTCGTCTATACTTTTCACCGCCATAGGAGATGAGAACCGGAAAAAAACCATTCATCATTCTTTTCTTTTTTATATTTAATAGTAGGTAATTTCTACGGGTTTAGGGATAGGTAAATAATAATATGTCAATTTATGATGTTATATTTCTTTTTCTGTAGCCAGGAGCCGGCAGGATAAATCAAACATTTGTAAGTTCACGTTATCAAAGATAAACAACGATTGAAGTGTCAAAATATTAGTATGCTTAAAAAGGTGGTATGCCTCGCTAGACCCCAAGTTATATATATAACCCTTAACGTGTCCTAACAATAGAGTTTCTCTAGTTTTCACATAATGTTATGGCGGAGATCGTAACAAATCATAAAATAACAAAAAGTTAATATTATTGTGAGCCCTATAAGAGGAAACGTGTTTTTTTTTCAACGCTTTTAGAGTTTGGTCTGTCGTTCTGAATGAGGCAAAAAGATTAAATTATTTGGAAAGATACCTAACAGTTATATTGTGTGGCTATGCGGAACCCTCAGTGCGCGAGTCTGACCCGCATTTGGTCGGGTTTTGTTACCTAACTCCACGCAAACACTACTCACTTCAAAAACTCATAGAGAATAAAACAAATGAAAATAGAAGTCGTCTATGCTATGAAATAATTGGCTAGGAGTTTAATTTATTTATAGAGATTAGAAGAAAACTTTACCAGCATTGAATTAAACTACTCTTCAACTCATATTAAATCACGGGTTAATTTGCAAACACGCGGACACGCGAACAAAATTCAAACACGACGACGCAAAAACAAATGAATGAAATGAATTAAAACCACCCAACAACTTCAGAGTTAATATTTGCGTTGCTAAAATGTCCACCGGGCAAGCTACTAAATAAGCCGAGCAAAATATTAACAACATCCGGGTGGATTCCATAATACGGTGTAGGTACCCGAATCGGGTGAGAATAAATCAAAATAAAACCCTATGAATCATTTTACAACTGAACCGTATAGCATTAATTCGCCTGACTGCTTCTCGCAGGCCGGAGATCTCCACGACGTCGCAGGGATAAGCTCGCGATTTGGAGAAACGCTGAGCAATGCTCGTCGCAAACAGGCTTTAAAAATTTCCGATACATATTATTTTCACAAGTATTCCGATAAGTATTATGTATTCATAAGAATTTTGGAGATGCGTTGTTCAAGTCTACAAACAAGGGTCTTTAGGTGTTCACATACGTTTCATAATTACAATCAAACCTTGTTTTTTTATATATATAAAATAGGCTTACGTTTGACCTCAATCTCGCTTGATAAAAAGCGAAGATGAGGCCTGGGATGGTACACGTTTGCCTAGAAGGTGTCTGTTCACTTTGGTCTTAAGGATCTCCAGATTATAGCGTTCCGGAAAAACTGACCTCGGCAGAGAGTTCCACTCCTTAGCCGTCCGCGTAATGAAAGAAGAGGCAAACCGCTTCGTGCGTAATGGAGGAATGTCTACAACATAAGGGTGGAACTGCTCGCCGTGTCTAGTCGTTCGGCGATGGAAAGGGGAATGGGGTATCAGGTTATGCAAAACCTCCGCACACTCTCCGAAATGTATCCGATAAAAAACCGAGAGGCAGGCCACTCGTCTGCGGTGTTCTCGGGGCTTAGATTTGCCTCCACGAGTGAGTCAATGCTTATGATCCTCTTCGCTCGGCGCTCCAACGAATATAAAGCATCCAGTTGATATTTAGCAGACCCATCCCAGAGATAGAAACAGTATTCCATGCAACAGCGGACTTGAGCTTTGTATAGATTTAAGAGCTGCTCCGACGCGAAGTACCGTCTCACCCCGGTAAGGATACTAAGTTTTTTGGCAGCAGTGTTTGCTATGGACTCGATGTAGCGACCGAAATTTAGATTGGAAGAGAGATCTAGACCAAAGAATTCAAGACGGTCATTGATCTGAACGGGGTCAATCAGGAAAGTCGGAGTCAGTTGGAATGGACTCCGTTTCGCCGATAAAAGACAAACACAGGCTTGTTTTCGAGGAGGCAGAGGGGTTGAACTCGACCAAATATTGGCGTCATCCCATTGGGAAACAGCCTCCAAAGTCGAGTTCACCCCTCAATCAACGACTCCCTGAAAGACTGGACTTTTGACCCAGACTTCGCATCGGACGAGTATCTCGCCGAAACTGTGCTGTAATCTGAATACCCAGATACCTGGTGTTTACAGCAGGTCGTTGATGTGCAGCAAAAAAATGCTGAGTCGCGGAGAGCACAGACCCCTGAGGGACACTGGCATTAATAACAAGGAGATCGGACGAGGCGCCATAAACGACAACCCAAATCGATCTATTCCTCAGGAAAGCTTCGATCTTGGTGCAAAGCCGGAAGCTTGCCAACGAGACTTGCGTGCCAGTCCTTGTCGAAAGCCTTAGAGATATCAAGAGACACGGCAAGAGCTTCACCATGTCTCTCAATGGCTTCGCTCCAGAGGTGAATAGCATACACAAGAAGATCCCCAGTAGATCGGCCTCGACGAAACCCGAATTGTTGGTATCAACATTTTCCAATAATACTGATAAAAATTTCAAGATGTTGGTTTGTCTGACACGTGGAAGAGCCGATCCGAGAAACACTGGAAAAAAGGATCGTTATATAACATTTAAAAACATTTTTGTATGGTCAGGCAACTTCTGTTTAATCACATTCCCTGAACTTATTATAAGGAAACAAGTTACAGTAAACCAGTCTCGGCGTGTTGATTATAAAATTCTATTGTTGTGATTATGACACGTAAGGGATAATAGTTTTTATTCAGTAGTACTTGATAAGGTGTAAGAGGGAATATGCCATCTCTTTCTCTCACACTGCTAGCCAACAAACGAGAATATGACGACCGTATGACGGCGGAATATCACTATATTCCCCTTTACAATTGGTGTATATTTATGATCTCATAAAGCTCACTTTTGCGTGACAGAGCAACGTTGCTCCTTGAGGTCAGCACGATATCGCTCTCCTTTTACAGACGTGTTTGAACATGGTATGAAGTGTACCATTTTCTCGCTGTATTTGCCACCGATCGAGCTCACCGTTGTCGCGGTCGACGACGTCTCAGCCGCCTCACAATTACCTGTAACCAAAAAATATCACGTTCAGGGTAGTTCGTTGAAGCAAGGCCGTGGCGCTGCGGTATGGTTCTAATCCACTTGTGACGAATTAATAACTTGCTTCGCGTGATAAACGATGCAAATTTGTCTGCACTCGACCGCGAGGAACACTTATATCGGAATCAGTCGAAGTCAAGGAAAAGCGATATCCTTTTTTTAGTTTCAAGCACTTATGATAGTCTAATATCTAGACCAGATATAAAATGAAACCCTATTCGGAAAAGATCTGCCATAAAAAAACAGTGTAAAAAGTTGGCGAAGACAAGGTGATAAATAACTTTTCGTATAGATGTTGTAAGGTTCGAGTTTGTTGTGCGTTGTCAGAATGTAATTAGTGGCACACTATTGCTACGAATGAAGAAAGCGTTTTAAAAACCATCTAAGAATCTTTAATTTTGCATCCATATAAAAGTAAAATCTAATTCTTCGAGGACCAACCACCATACGCAACCCACGCGGCACAGGTAGAAAAACTTCTGGCAACACTAACGAACCACATATGAGTAACTTGTCGAGCGGGCAACTTTTTAACAATGAGCCAACGCGAGCCCGTCGTCTGGCGAACAATCTTTGAAAATTAAATATTATACGAGCATACGTACGCCGTTTTAAGTAATTGTTATACAATGGAAACTCTCCCAACTTCATAATGAATTTTTGAAAATGAAACAGGTAGTATGTTTCATTCTGACGCAGGTATTAATGTTTATGGAAATATGAGCGGATTGCCCTCGGGTTCGCTAAACCTTAAGTGGTCTCCGTAAGATAAACCGTCATCTAAAAAAAAGTGAAATAAAAAGAATCATGTGTCTTGTGCTTATAAAATAATTTACATCGCTGTGTAAGCTAATGTAAAATTATGTATCATTTAACGAATTATTTAAAATATTTATGTGAATACTTAGATGTATTATTCTTGATAAATTGATTATTACATTGTGTAATATAATTCATCTAATAAATTCGTAATGTTAGCAGTATTTTGAATTACCGGGTGTTTAGTGTTGGCAACATTGTCCTACTCAGTAAGTGGATACAGGTTGGAGACCGATGGGTATTACTACTTTGGTAGCGGTGAAGGAAAGACGCAATTCGAATTATCTTTGTAATAAGTATCTGAGTAAAGAGAAATACACGAATATTTGATACATGTGTTGGATTTAATTATCGATGTTCCTGATGTATTTAGTCTTACACTTGACAAACTTCATTAAAATCTGTTCCCTTAGACCCCTCCATACAAACGTTCACTTTTATAATATACAAGATAACCTGTGTCTTCGCACGTTCTATAATATATACATATATAAACCTAATGTGATTGCAACATATAGACCTTTCTCATGAAATGTTCTGAATTTTGGTGAAGACCGCATACAGTCCTACTTAGAAGTTTAGGAGTTATAAGCGATATATATAGTATTAGTATTTCGCAGTGTAGGACGACCCCCCACAAGATGGAGTGACGACCTGCGACCTGATGACCGAGCTTCGTGGCAATCTGTGTGGGAGGCCTATGTTCAGCAGTGGACTTCTGATAGGCTGAAATGATGATGATGATGATGATATTATTTATTATAATCATAAAGATAAGATAAAGAAGTAGGACGATACAGTTCTGGATACAGTCATGCTTATATATATTCTGTTCTGGATAAAACAGTAACCGCTTCTAGAACGGCGCCGGCATCACGTCCCTTCCAGGACGATGTTCTTCTTTCAGGAACTGCTCACCTGCCTCCACGTATTTAAAATTTGATTTTTCACTATCCTCTTTTAAGAAAATAATATTACACCACTGACAATGAGCTGGTATTCTGGTATAAATATAATTTCTTAGAGACCCTCTTATATTTCTCTGTTTAACTTGCGGTTGACTGCTAGAAAATTTTCTTAGGCGATAAAATTTCGTCCCTAAACAATCACAAAAATATTTAGATAGTGAGACCATCTCCAGAGATAAAATTCAAATTTCAGCAAAGAAACTGCAGGGCATGTGTAGTTACAAGATTATCTGATGAGAATGTTATGAATGAAAGAAGACAAATTTAGGGTATTATTTTAAAATGTAAAGTTTTTATCTAACAAACAATGCTATCACAAATAAAGCTGTGCTCTGCATTTAAGTAATAAACATTTTGCTTTATATTTGATAGTGACAAGGTCATTCAGATAAACGAATTTGCTTGTTTTAGACTACATAATGTCGGCGCATGCAGCTTGGGGACTGTAGTAGAAGTCTTCTTTCCCGGAAATCAGCCATGAGATCATAATTCCAATAACTCACTCATCGAAGAAAACGCTGAAGCACAAGATGCTTCGACCTCACGCCGGTATTCTGCGTGGTCGCGGTACTGCCCCGGTCGAAAAACCGCCGCTTGGCTCTACCGCATACAAATATAAAAGGTTTAAACTAAAGTACAGGCCACTCATATTTTTGGACATGTTGACATCTGAGCCTTTCAATTCGTCGATATAATATCATACCGTATTATTTTTCACTACCGAGACATGATATTCCTCTATAAACACACGGTGTGTGTTTATAGAGGAATATATATGGCATACGGAATTTTTGTGACATTGTTTGTGTCTAACCGAATGAGACCCGCGCGTGATTACACTGCTGTGATTGTTTTCGCTGCTACTCCTACTCCACTTCAGAAAATAATCGTAGAATATGACTGCTCAATTAAAACACAAAGTTGTTACAGTGAAACAAAGTAACATTTTAGGTCGTAACTTTGACGTGAGCTCGGTTCCGCCGACAATGCATTTCCGTACGCTACGCCGCAGTGGTTAACTCCAAGCCAAACTCCATTCCCGCGAGCAAGCACTATATATCAAAGTCGACAAGGCAAACAGACGACCGTCTAGCGCACTCTCGGTTGAGTTACCAGCAAGTCTATACCAGAAACCGATATATACTTTACGAGATAAAACTAAAAGTATAGTAAAGTCCCGTTGCAGAGGCAAAGATCTCCTCTCAATTCTTAAAATAGATTGGTGCAAGAAAGAGTTTGCGCAACGAAATCGAACGCTGCTCCAATGCGAACTTTTCATGCCCTTGTAATGGTTTTTTATTACATCTCAGACACGCAGGTTCGCATACGATGTTTTCCTTCACCGCCGAGTAAATAGCATTTAATCATTTTAGTAGTGCCGGCACCGGGGATCGAATCCATGTTACACGCGTTCAATACAACATAAACCGGAGCTACCGGAATTAAACTGAAAATTTGTATCGATCACTTACGAACTCTCTACGAAAGTGTACGGTTGGGAAGTCAATCTACAGCTTTACAGTGACAACACTTAGTCGAGGTTTAAGGGAGCGATGATTTAGTTTGGAAAACAATAAAACTTTAATTAAAACTTAACTCGGCGTTAACAACAGCGTTGCTAAGTTAACAGTTATGTTCAGTCGGGCTCGGACACTACCCCGTCTTACCTTGCCACCTCGGCTTGTTAATTCGTCAAAACACCGTGACGTGGGAATGCTGTCCCATCAATTCCTTATGACGTGTTCCCATATCCTGGTGGCCAGGTACCTTGGTCCCTTGGTACCTAGCAACAAAGGTGATCTACATATATGATGACACAGAATTGCTTTTGTAATCTTCTAATCTTCAAAAAGCACACTATGAGCGATTTACGTTATGTTAATTTATAGCCTTTCTTCGACGTGATTTAGAGGAACATTTTTCACGTCTGTATAAATGTATTGATGTAAATTATGGAGACGGGGTTCGAATCTCACCCGTAGTTAATATATTTGCAACCCTCAATCGCTGTTAACAGTTTGTAAATTTGTCTCTATGGCCGTTATGATGTCTGGAAAGGTTATAAATAAAATTATAGAAATGACGAGCAGCTTTTTTTTTTAATAGTAAGGACGGCAAAGGACCAAGCGGTTCACCTGATGATAAGAGATTACCGTCGCCCACATACATCTGCAACACCTTAGATGCTGCAGGTGCGTTGCCGGTCTTTAAGGATATTTGGGACATGGGAGGGAAGAGGAGGGGGATAGGGGGACTGAGCCTCCGGTTACCTCGCTCACCGAACGAAACGCAGAAGCACAAGATGCTTCTACTTCACGTCGGTATTCTGCGAGGCCGTGGTACCAACCCGGTCGAGCCGGCCCTTTCGAGCAGCCACAAAAGCCGCCGCTTGGCTCTACCACGCTTCAAATCAGCTATTGTAGTAGCAGAGTCAAAGTTATAGAGACTTAGAAATTTAGTGTTAGCTTTCTAAATATTCGGCTGGCATAAAACAGCGCACAAACATCACGCGGTATGATCATATAGCAGTCATATAGCAGTAAAATAATGTAACGTTAACGCACAAAATGATTTACTGTAATTTAGGATCAAACCTGGCAATTGAAAAATTTGTTCATTCTATTATAAATATGTAATTTAATCCTTACACCTGCAATCCATACTACCCATTATATATAATATTATAAAAGCGAAAGTAACTCTTTGTCTGTCTGTTACGTTCTCAAGGTATTAGACTAGTTAGTCTGTAAAAGGATATTTCAGGTATTTTAATTGTACAAGCACTTTCATTTATGTTCACCGAGACATTTAGTGACGTAAGACGTGCCTTTTGTACACTTAAACGCAAGCTTTTAAAGTTGTCCATGATTAATCAAAACTTTGGGGGAGGCCTATGTTCAGCAGTGGACTTGTGATAGGCTGAAATGATGATGAATCAAAACTTTAATTGAGTAAGATTTACACGGGGAACTGTTGGTGGTCTCTACGTTGTACTCAAAGGTAGCAAAGGGGATTGGAGGAGACCGTACGACCACGTACGAACCAGCCTCGTATAACGGAATCGGGATTAGTTTGCATCGGCGACGGCGGAACTTCTATGCCCGTGCGCGTGCGCGTGCGCGTGCGCGGCTGACTGCGGTTAACGGCACCACTTAACACCATCGATGATCGGTCGGGATTAACGTAACATGTGATGAATAGTTTTAGATCAACGAGACATGTAGAATGCACTGGAACAAATTTACGGATGTGATTCCACAGTTATATCCGAAAATCTGAACTGAGCTCCAACTGAAAATCAGCGCTGCCGCCTCTGCAGCATCACGCTGAGCTGGTGACATATTTAGTACCCATCTTTATTGACTGTGTTAAATGTTGTATTTTTATTATTATTTTTTTGTCATATTTTAATCTATGTATTTTGTATTCGAAATATTTTAAATATGTGTACCAAATAAATCATCTTTCTTTGTTCTTCTTTAAAAATCGCCGCTTAGATTTTTCTATAAGTCTAGATAGAAGTATTTCTATAAGTGTAAATTAGAGGGTTCTATAATATAGTACAACATACATATAAAGAGCCGTAGTTGCCTAGTGGTCAGGGCGCTCACTTTAGTTTCATAGAGCGCGTGTGACCTGGGTTGGATCCCCAGTGCCGGCACCACAAAAATTGTAAATAGCAATTTTAAGTGGTGTATTTACCAATAGGTTGTTTATTAATTACAAGAAAACTTTCCTTTTTTTTTTAAATAACCGAATAAGCCTAAACTACTGCAAATAAGCTCTAATCAATGTCAAGATTTTTGCAACCCCCAGTTAAACCACAAGATATAATAAATAAACCATGTCTAGAACTTATGTTATTGAAACTGCAAGCAGTGTGTCACGTGTGTGGTAAGTCACCACACCAGTCCACCAGATTATCCCAATAAACCAATAATACCCGCCACTGTAGTCTTCGTGGCTACCCTTTCCCAGCTAGCGACACCTGATAGGACAAAGGGACGGACTTAACGCTCGCGTGACGAACGCGACGTGGTGGGTGGGTGAGGGGGGGGGGCAGGGACGAACGGACAGGGACACAAGCATGTCGCTGCTATCAAATGCCGCTGCATGCATTACGTGCGGTCGAATAATTCCCCGGTGTCCACGTGGCCGCGTTCGAATTTTATCATTAGCAACGGCGTATATCCGCCCATTTTCACAGCAACGGCCGGATCGGTGAGCAACGATTATGCTTTCGACTAATCCAGAACAACAGACACATACGCCTTTGTAAAGAGATTCTGTGAAATATTAAACATTATAATTATTTATTGTTCGTCGACTGTTGGATAAGGTTTCAATTCTCGCTCCATTGAGATTACGGGTTCCATTTAGGACTTGTCCTATCCAAATTGGCTTCCGCAATTCACCTTTCATCTGTCCGAGAGGCATAAAGAGAGGCCTGACGTGTCAGGGATTGCCATGAGATATTTTTTTTCAATTAAACTATTGCTATACTCACGTAAAAAAACAGGAACGGCAGATTCTTAAGCTGGGAATCAACGGCCGGGTCTTAGCTCTTGAACAAAGGTTTCTCTAAAAAAAAAAGAGCAACATGCGCAGGAGCAACATGCGCAGGTGAAGTTGGCATTTGCAGAAAGAGATCGTGTGTTGTCCAATACACCGATCATCAATCAGAAGTTCATTCCCATTGGCAAATATTTGTCGACGTTATGAAACAATAGAAAATTCTATTGTAACGATACGTGAAGGACACATATATGAACGAGTTTGAGGTAAAAAGGTCCTGATTCGTCTGTTCGTATAATACTTGAAATCTTGTTATTAACCGTACTACTAATTTAGTCTTAACTAATATTAAGGTAAAGCTAAAGTTCCCCTAATGCGAAACAAAAACGTTTTTTTTTGAGTGGTAGAGCCAAGTGGCAGCTTTTGCTACTGCTCAAATGGCCCCACTCGACCGGAGTAGCACCACGACCGCGCAGGTAACCGACGTGAAGTAGAGGCATTTTGTGCTTCCGCATTTCGTTCGTTGAGAGAAGTAACCAGAGGCACACTACCCCTCCCCCCAACCCCCTTCCTTCCCATCTTCAAATACTAATATGATTACAGAAGAGCTGCCACCAAATCAGGAGACCCGAGTTCGACAGCCAATGGGAAGGTCTGGTAGCAAAAAAAAATTTCGAAACTTATATGTGTGGTGTAAATACAAGAAATCATTATGTATATACAATTACGTAATATTATAATAATATTTATGTAATATTCTTAATAGATTTCTTCAATTTATATCTACATACAAATTCATTTTCCGGTTCTTGATCAGTGTGTCAGGCACAGACAGAATACGTGTACGAAAACAAATCTCAAAGGGCACGTAGGACGTTCGCGCAGTGCATTTTTCTGCTGCATTGTTTGATATTTGTGCCAGTAGGAGTCGCTGCAAGGCTCCAAGGATATGCGATGCTTAGTTAAGTTCACACTTTGTTTGTTTCTATGCGAGGAGCGCGTTTCGTGTGCTACGGGGCGTAGCGCCATGCTACGGTGTGTAGCGCTTTTCAGGCAACTTAATCTCGAATGCTTTCGAAATTATGACATATGATTTGATGTTTCCAGCATTTTGTTTTAAGATTGTTGTATAGTTTATTTAAATATTTTTTAACAAAATAGTAATTCTATATTTTGTCAAGGCGCTTTTTTAAACATATTGTAGACGATCATTTATATTAGGCCATTGAAATACCGTTAATAGTAAAACACTGTTATTTATGCTTTCAATTAAATACAGAATAATTTTATGTAATATGAGAAACTATATTCGGCTTATGTATTTTCGATTTTTATTATATATTTATTTATGTATCTTTTTATATATTTCTATACGTATTTGTGTATTTTATCTTATAAATATTTATTTAATTACATGGTGTGTTTATATGTATTTATCAACTTATTATTATCGGAAGCCACATATAGTTTTTTTTTTATTCTTTGTTTTATACCTGCCAACTACCTTTCACCATAACAAGGGTTGACTGGTAGAGAATGCCACTTGGCTTTAAGTCCGCCCATTGTTACCTTAAGCTTAAGGCTAACAATAAAGAATAAATAAATAAATAAATAAACAATCAAAATTTGGAATGGCGATACAAATTGTTTTATATTTAAATTTCATTTTACATTTTAATAACACTGGGCCATAAATAAGACGGTACAAACACAGTTGTAATTTTTAAATAAAATATGCTGAGTGGTAAATAATGGAGAATAAAAGAAGCTTATAGATAAACAAGGAGCTGATTATCATTCGGAAGCCTACTCAGACGTCGCGATACAGTGACATCTTTGATTATTCGCATTCTCTAGAATAATGGCCTATATTTTATAATGCAAAATTTAACAAGATATTTTATTTGCAATAACTGAATAAATTATTGATGTAATAAATGTAAAACAACAGAAACAGAAGTGATACTTCTACTCACTGGAAAATAGCTACTTAGTACATTAAAAAATTAATATTACACACTTCCAATTCAAAACGCAAGACACTCGCGGCTAACCGAAACGTTGCACGAAAACGTTGCGTTTGATTTCGACCTTATAACTTTACTATAAGACGTTTAACTTTAAAAGTCCAGGTGGTATTGAAGGAGTGGACCGAATGGGCTTGCACAATGAGCTAGTGTGATAACATTTAAGAAACTAGGATCATCGCCACATAACACCAGAAGGCTCTTCCGTTAAGCCACAAAAAAATTCACATCGTCCGTTCCGATCGGCGAGACATCGTTACCATATACAATCGTAACATGAAAAACAACAAAGTAGAATTTTATCCAGAAATAACTTCACACGGAATTGTTGCGAAACATGTTTGTGGCGTAGCTGATATAGACCTTGGTTGGATTGTAGTCTAGTTCAGTATCGAAATATCCAGAAACACCTTTTTGTCTATGAAAAAGTTTATCAATTTAACTTAAGTTATTTAAATATCATTTAAAGTTTCTGATAGAGCTCTGGGAATCTGGACTCTACAGAGTCTATGAAGGCATCATGTACCGCTTCCGGAAAAAAATACTTTTATCCTTACTTTCTGCGAAAAAAATCGGTTGGAGTTCAATCCGGCGAGCACTGTCGATGACGTGCGCTTGCTAACAGCAGGTCTTGTATTATTAAAACGGCTTGTCAAACAGTGTGGGGTTGTGCGTTATCATGAAGCTGTGATGGCAAACACAGTGTGGGGTTGTGCGTTATCATGAAGCTGTGATGGCAAACACAGTGTGGGGTTGTGCGTTATCATGAAGCTGATGGCAAACACAGTGGGGTTGTGCGTTATCATGAAGCTGTGATGGCAAACACAGTGTGGGGTTGTGCGTTATCATGAAGCTGTGATGGCAAACACAGTGTGGGGTTGTACGTTATCATGAAGCTGTGATGGCAAACACAGTGTGGGGTTGTGTGTTATCATGAAGCTGTGATGGCAAACACAGTGGGGTTGTGCGTTATCATGAAGCTGTGATGGCAAACACAGTGTGGGGTTGTGCGTTATCATGAAGCTGTGATGGCAAACACAGTGTGGGGTTGTGCGTTATCATGAAGCTGTGATGGCAAACACAGTGTGGGGTTGTGCGTTATCATGAAGCTGTGATGGCAAACACAGTGTGGGGTTGTGCGTTATCATGTGAAGCTGTGATGGCAAACACGGTGTGGGGTTGTGCGTTATCATGAAGCTGTGATGGCAAACACAGTGTGGGGTTGTGCGTTATCATGAAACTGTGATGGCAAACACAGTGTGGGGTTGTGTGTTATCATGAAGCTGTGATGGCAAACACAGTGGGGTTGTGCGTTATCATGTGAAGCTGTGATGGCAAACACAGTGTGGGGTTGTGCGTTATCATGAAGCTGTGATGGCAAACACAGTGTGGGGTTGTGCGTTATCATGAAGCTGTGATGGCAAACACAGTGTGGGGTTGTGCGTTATCATGAAGCTGTGATGGCAAACATCGTTATTTACCTCTGGGTCTGGTCTTCCTCGCTGTTCATTCTTCAAGTCGAAGTTTTCACTAAGAAAGCGATTAAACCAGAAACGTACAGCGCGTTCGTTAGTCGTATCTCCTCTCAAATCACCATTGACATTGCGAGCTGTCTCTGCTGCGTTAGAGCCACCTTGAAACTCGTATCCGAAAATTACTTTAGTTTTTGGCGTCTCCACTAAATGCAAAAATATATGAAAGTTTTTACTTTTTTCGAAATAAAGTCATAAAATTTTTGAATTTAGAATATTACAGTTTATGTGTGAAAACAAGTGTGGAGGAGCATGCAGGATTGATTTTAATTCAAAGTGGCATTTCATTACACTTACAATTTCAACCCCTATTATGTACAGATTGTAATTTTTGACGAGTTGCCAAAATAGAAGTTTAAACGAAATGAAACGTGGAGGGTTAAATGGGACCACACACTAGAAAAATCTTCATATTTTTTTAAATAATGGTCGAAGGAAACACCTAAGTAATCCTTTTATTTTGTCAAAATTTATTTTTTTATAATATCATTCTTACACATGGGTTATTATTATTCTTTACACCACAGCAACGCTTTTCTATAAAGATTTTATTTTATAAATTTTCAAACCTGTTCTTCGGTAGACTGCGCAATTTATGGGAGTAGAACGTGTATATAGAAACGTATATATTTAAATATTATTAAAATTATATGTCACTATGTGTTAACTTGTTCCGACATAGCTTATCTTATGTGAACAGTATGAATGTTCGCTAATATAAAACCTTTTGATAATATTGTGTACCTGCTACAAAACATAATATCTCTATGTTTAGTTTGACTAAAACGAAAGATTTTCCTCGTAGATGTATAAAGACGTCTAATGAAATTCCAGACGAAGTTACTAAGCTTTGGGGATCCCCTTCCCTCTTATTTGAAAAATTATACAATCTTAGGAAGTATCATTTTAAATTTGCCCACGACTATGCTATCTTTTTAGTAAATAATATTTTAGTACATTAAAGTAACAAAGTTATAGTTGTGGAGCCGTGGTAGCCTAGTGGTCAGGGCGTTCACTTTTGTTTCATAGAGCGCGATTGACCTGGGTTCGATCCCCGGTGCCGGGACCACTAAGAATGTTAAAAGCAAATTTATGTGCTGTATTTACCACGTGCTCGGCGTTGAAGTAAAACATCGCGAGGAAACCTGCATGTCTGAGAAATACAAACATATTATTTGGAGGATATGTGAAGCTGTGCGGGTTGGTGGGCTCTTACCGGCTCCAAAAACCCTATCAGATATTTGAAAAGGAGGTCTTTGCCCAGCAGTGGGCACTTACAGTCTGCTAGTTCAATAAAGTAACAAAGGAGCTAATAGTCCACCTGATGGTAAATTGCTACTCCAGCTCATGTATACCTGCATGCAAATTCAATCGGAGGAGATTACCGATGCGTTGTCGCCCCCGAGGACGATTCCTTAATACATGGTCCATATACTTTTCAAACCGGAACACATCAGCTGCTTAGCGACAGTAAAAAAGTTAAGATCCATCCTACATTTATACGTGGTAGAGCCAAACGGCGGCTTTTGCTGCTGTTCGAATTGGCCAGCTCGATCGGGTTAGTACCACGGCCTCGCAGAATCCGGCGCGAAGTAGAGGCTTTTGGGTTTCGTTCGGTGTGTGAGATAACCGGAGTCTCACTCCCCCTCCCCATACCCCTCCACATCCTCCCTCCCATCTCCCAAATACCCTTATGGCGGGCAACGCACCTGCAGCACCTCTGGTGTTGCGTGGGCGACGGTAATGACTTAACATCAGGTGAAGCGCTTGCTCCTTTGCCGCCTTTCTAATAATAAAAAAAACTTATACGGCTCCTAGGCAGAGTAGACATGTCATTCAGAACAGATCGCATCATCACCTTACGTAGATTCTTACTCAGCACAGCGATCATTAAAATGAAAGAACAGCTGACCTGCATGAACTGCCGTACGCAATCTGCGCCGTGCTCCCGCAGGAAGCTCTGCAGGGTCTGCACCCCGCGGGCCGAGAGACGGCAGCCATTGCCGTTGACACCCACAAAGAACACACCGGGGCTCGTTCCCTCCCCCATTCTCACATCTTACAGATTTCAATTTAGTCCACTTCGCGACTCCTGTCTTTGTTACACGAATTATTTAATCTAATATTGAAGTACACTTCGATAATACAATTTTTAAGGTTCTAACCAAATGGAAAAACGGAAGCTCTATTAATGTCACTATGATGTCTCTCTGTCCGTTCATTTGTCAATGATGTCTAGCACGTAGACGGAATTAGTGACAGACCTGAAATTTGGATAAATATGATGATCCAAAACAGAGCATAGAATTATAAATACAATTAAATTGAATGGGGAAATACATAAAAATGGAGCCGAAAAAACTTTTCTTTCTTACTCAAGCAGGCTATCATTGTCTAGATTTAATTGCGTAGAGAAGAAAAGATTTTTTCTATTTTAACTTCAAATATTAAGAGATGCAGGGCCGTCAAATCAGTCTTAGCCCGTTTTTAACAGGGTCTATTTAAAAAACTAAACTAGAGAGGTATTTGTAGAGTGTATTTAAGCACACAAATACTGAAATCACAGATTCATAATGTGGTGTGTAAGCTGTGTCCAAGATTAACGAACATTTTTTAGCGGATTTTCCTTTACGGATTGTTGCGATGTCTTCTCGGAAACGAAATATTTGTTTTACCCATAATTATATCTAGTTAAAAAAAATTGGTCATATGAACGGAAAACCAGCAGAGCGAGGGCTGAATAGCTATGATTTTTGCCGATCGGTTTTGTTATTATCTAGCCTATAGAAGAATAGGTTTTGCACTCTTCAACATGTATCATTATAAGTACAGTATATTGACAACTTTCCCAAAGAATTTTTATTTAATTAATATGGGCGATTCATTATTCAATTATTCACGAACAATAGGCCATAATTGTAAGAAATCGTTATGTATATTTCATATTAAAGAAAACAACAAATGATTAGTTATTATCGGGTTTGAGTTAGCTTCACACATTTAAATAATAGATTTACACTCGCATTTAATTAATATTGTAACTTTTGTTTGATGAAATAACACAGAGATTATAATTATAAAACTTTCACGTCGATCTGCAAACAATCAGCAAACTACGCGGCTACGCGAACTCTACGCGAAGAACACTGGTAAAGTCGTAGCGTTCGGCCGCCGCCGTGCGCCCGTAGCTACTACGCGCTACGTAGCCCGTGGCGGTGCCCGTAGCAATGCGCGCCGTGACGTCACCGATGGAGCTTTTTTTTTCCCTCTTAACCGACATTTGGAGGATGTTAGTGACGTTCAAGGATGGGAAAAGCTATTCATCTATTGTAAGGAGACAGGGGTGAGATAAAAGAGGTTGTTATGATCACGTCGTTAAACAGAGTGTACGAGCTCAAATTCGATCTCAATTACTAAGGTTTGTTTAGGTTTTACGTCAAGCTTATTTGAATAAAGAAATTCTTCTGAATTTTGAATAATGAACGTTACTGTTCTCTTCGCTCCTCGTCTATATAACGATGTACATATATATAACGATGAGTCAATGCCACGTACTTGGGTCGGTCCGACCGGAGAAGTACCTTGCTCGTTCTGCAATATATAGAACAGAAATATAAGCGTAAAGAAGCAGAAAAACGCTCCTGTGTTTCATATGCAGTGACTCTACAGAATCTGGATGCCAACATATGAGATATATAATGGTGTCGAACGTACTAAAATAGTTTATTTTAGTCGTTTATCCCCCCATTTTCACTAGAGATTATTTGGAACAACACGTGACAGGCGGTGAGCAAGTCGCGGTTTAAGTGTTCAGGCTAAAGATAACTATGTGGAGATCTTGTACCTACGAGTCAACGTACTTGGGATCGAACTCGGATCTCCTGATCCGGAGGCAGATCCCCTTACTACTACGCTATCTTGGCTATAAGGCCAATAACTACAACAATGCATTACACCATATCTACAAACACGATGGGCACTTGAGAGTACAGCGCACTGTGCTCGGGTTGTCGCTCTTTCCACGTCACGATATCCTCCTCCCAAAATCCTTTCTAATTGAACAATATTGAACATTTCAATGGGAGAGGCCCACGCCCTGCAGTGTGCTATTTACAGGGTGTTAAGGCAAGGTAAGAACTTCAATGATGTACTTAACAATCTTCAAGGCTTCGTTACAGTTTTATATTATGTATAGACTTCTAAGTTATACAAATTGGTATCTTGCGAGCGAAGTCGACGGTATTCGCTAGTTTACAATATAACTCTTGTCGTTCTTGCTGTCAGGAATTTCAAAAATAACCGCATGCACGTCAAACACAGAAGGTTTAATTAGCGTAAGCTTCAAAAGTGTCAAACAACTTTCCGACTTTATAAATTAAATTAAATAGAACTTAATTACCAATTTTCACGTACATTTTCAAGTGATATACTTGATAATGTCCGTGATCGCTTCGTAAAATTTTAACTTTGCTGCGCGCTGTCTGCGGCACTCCCACACACGTTAGAATAAAAACGACCTACTTAATGTTATAAACAAGCCCACATTGCGAATAAATAACATACAACCTAGAAAAAGTTAAAGTATTTGTATAGACATTTGGAATAAAGCCAAAGGAAGAATTATTTTGTATAAAAACCATAAAAAAAACTATAAATATAAAAAGTAAAATAAGGTTATGGTGCTTACTCAAGATGTTTGGGTTTTGAAGCCGGAATGGGTCATGCACGCTGCTCCAATGAGTGTTGGCGAACATCATATATCCTCGAAATAGTTTCTCATGACGGTTTACTTCACCGCCGAGCCCGTGGTGAATACAGCACTTAAAATTGCAAATAACTATTTTAGTGGTTTGAGCCGGACGTACCGAACTCAAGTCACTCGCGTACTACAAAATTAAAGCGAGCCCCGAAACCTTAACTATTAATTTGATTATTATTCGCGGTTCTACAATTCATTTGAAAACCTTCTACGAAGACCGAGCACGATAGAAAGTATTGCCTCCTACAAGCGCCCAGTGGGTACCTCTGCAGGCGCACGCGCACGCACGTGCTAGTGCGGTGTGATCGTAAAATAACAAACATTTTCAATATAAGTTTCTTTATAGGTCAATATAATTCTATCGGCGTGGCTCCGTGCCGAACTGGCTGCTGACGCAAAGGTAGGCTGTTTCATTCGTGTCCTTCGATCATTGCTCGTGTTACTAATAACAGAGAACGGAAATACGGATGACTTTCATGAGTTATATTTACGCCCACTTTTTGCTGCTTTGTTTAAAAAAAAAACTTTATTCGTTAGTTAAACCTTGTTAACAATATATGAAGTGAGAAGATTCCAGTACTGCTGTTAGCAACCAGCAAAGAGTGGCGATTACATTATTATCGTTACATTGAGAGTGTGGTTGTCCAGCAGCAGGACTTCTGGTTCCGGACGTCGCGGTTTAATGAGTAACCTGTTTCCACAGGGTTAAATAAATCTCCAAAGCAAATTTCATTAAAATCTAATGGTTACTTGTATTCACGCGAACACTACACATATTTAAAATTCATTCAAATCTGTTCAGCAGTTAAGCCGTGAAAACGTAACAGACAGACAGCATTACTTTACTATTTATAATATTATAGAATATATCATTCTCACGGAGAACAGGAATCGTGGAAGTTACGATCGGAAAGCTAACCGTTGCCGTGCAGCGACAGTTAATTCAGCGTCTGCTCCCGTCCCGCGCGAACCGTCGTCGCCGACAAAGCGCCCGCTCGTGGAACAGTTGCCGGGCGTAATTAAAACGTCAACTTCGAGCGGTTTAATACAAAGACAATTAATATTCCGTCAAATGCGGACAGACATTGTTGTCAATCGGTCCGTTAGCGGCGAGCTCTGATTGCACGCGCGGCGCGTATTGTTTCAGTTCCATTATGTGATATAGATACATAGATCACGGATCTGTGGTTGTACGTAGGCACAATTCCGATTGAATGAGAAGATATTTAATGGTGTAGAATCTGATTATGAGACCACCGGGGTATGGGATCACGTCATGAGATATAGATCGGTCAGCATTCTCACACAACGATGTTTTGACAGATCAACATCCCTGGGCAGCTCCGTGCAAGACGAAGCATTGTTTCCTCGGCCGTCTGAAGATCACTCTCGGATTAGGATCGCCGAAGTCAACACTTAGTTAAGTATAAATTAAAGTATGTTTTAATTTCTTTTTAACCGAAGAACCTTAATGAGTTTGAGCGGGATTTTCCGATACTGTCGTTGATCTATATGAAGCTGTTGCGGAAAATTGAGAATACCTAATTCGAGGAAAGCAAAAAAAAATATATAGACGATGTGTATTTTTATAAATTTTGACTCCGCGTCGTTTCGCTGTAGGAATCTGCCAATCCCTTTCTTCACATGAGTGCACGCGGAGCACCATGATGTCTAAAAGACAAGTCTCTAGCTACCGATTAGAGACGGAATATGAAATACCATAGACAGGTAACGATGAGCAGTTAAAAAAGCTATATTTAAACGTAAATGATTATTATTATCTTATTTTTTTATGGGAAAGGCGGCAAACGAGTGAACAGTTCACCTGCGGTAAGTGATTACCGTCGCCCGCGTACATCTGCAACACCAGAGGTGCTGCAGGTGCGTTGCCGACCTATAGGGGTATTTGAGAGATGGGAGGGAGGATAAGGAGGGGGATGGGCATCCGGTTACCTCACTCACCGAACGAAACGCAGAAGTACAAGATGCCTCCACTTCATGCCGGTATTCTGCGAGGCCGTGGTACCAATCCGGTCGAGCCGGCCCATTCGAGCAGCAGCAAAAGCCGCCGCTTGGCTCTACCACGTTGCTTTAATTATGTGACGTATGTGCATGGTCAAAGTCGAAGGCTTAACTTAGCCGATTCAGGCTTGTTTAAATCTCTTATGATAGTCAAAATCAAAACCGGCTCGCAAAAAATAAAACCTCCGAGTAGAAGAAGCTGTGATGCAATGTTTTTTTATTTATAATAAAATTAAAATAATGGCCATTATAATAAGATCCATACAATGGTCAAATATATACAATTTTTTAAATGTTTCAAATTTTAACAATACATCAGCAGATTTGCAAATGCAGCCACAACATTGTTCTACACAACATTGTTCTGAATATATTGATTTATTTCATAGTTAGCCCTTTTCAACAGGTTCATTAAGATTTTTTTAAAATGTTATCTCAGTTTGCCGGACAATATTTGTCTACGTCCTCTGTTTTTTGCTTCTAAATGGAATATTAAACTGGGATTCTATTTCTCTTTGTTTTAACTCGACACACTGCAAACACTATTATTTATATAGACTTCGGCTTTACTGCTAATTTATAGCTACTTCGCAGCCTGAAGCGGACGCGGGCGTGCTCCGACACTTCGCAAGGTAATTGATATGAGGCAGTCGCCACTGAAGTTCGTTTTTATTTATTCTTAGACAGCTAGGCAGACTGGAACTAATGCGTTACGTATAAAGTAATTAGCGGAAAGATTTATGCTAGAGCATGGATAGATAATATCACAGTATAATAAATGTATCACTATATCTATAAAAACGACATTAATAAAATAGTATCTTATTATAGATCAAGAAACAGAATAAATTTTTGCATATGTCCAGTTACACGTATTTCATTAACACACACAAACACATAATACATACATATACATATCATCATTTCAGCCTATTACAAGTCCACTGCTGAACATAGGCCTTCCCCAAAGATTGCCACGAAGCTCGGTCCTGAGCCACCTGCATCCATCGACTTCCCGCAACACTGCGCAGGTCGTAACTCGATCTTGTGGCGACCCCCCTTACATAAAAATAAAAATACAAAAAAAAATCCTATGCATATATAAAACTTTATAACTTTTCAGCACTACATTAGTACTCAACATAACATGACATAACAACAGGCATCGAATCCCGGTCGTCAGGGCGCGTCGGTAAGCGCACAAGACAATAAGACATACGAGGTCTTATTGTCTTTAGATAAATAAGTATTTATACGTCGCCCGCCGGCTGCGCGGGAGCGTCGCCCATCTCCTCAGAAGCATATCGATTAAGATGCTCAAGGAGAAGAAAGAGAGACAACGCAAAAAGTAGCAGCCTGTCCCATGCCTATTATTTTTATGTTAAAGGGGACAAACGTGCAAGCGATTCACCTGATGGTAAGTGATTATCGTCGCCCACGTCCATCTGCAACACATACAGAGGAGGAGGAGGAGGTGCAGATGCGTTGCCGGCCTTTACGGATATTTGGGGATGGGAGGGGCAATAGAGTGGGCGTTCACGCTCACGCTCACTCATTGAACGAAACGCAGGAGCACAAGATGGCTCTACTTCCTACCCCGGTCGAGTAGGCCCATTCGAACACCAACTAAAGCATCCTAAGGACTCAAATATTTTTTGAGAGAGATTGGAGGCGGGAAGTGTCCGCTGCGCTGCTCCCCAATACGGGTTAGTGGACTTAACTGGCCGTCGAAAAAATATTTCTCATTGCACGTGTAAATTCAGCCCTTGAAATGACCATTTTTAGTGGTACCGGTGATTGAACACATCAGGTGACTCGCGTACTATGGAATTACTACCACGAACCGCCGCCAGCATCGGGCATAATAAAATCAATCTAAAATTAGTCATTGGTATATAAAAGCTTATAAATAAATAACATTTTTTATGTACATAATTTCCATATAAACTGTGTGATTTACCAAAAAGAGAACCTATTTAGGTTAAGGTTAAACTTAATTATTAATCTTTTATCTAGTAAATATAAAGACTTTGCAATCTTTGGTTTAAATCTAAATGCCCTAGTATGATAACGTTCCTTTTTGGCGGACTCATCCATTTCGCTTGCCTCGTTTAATTAAGGTTATTGAAGTAGAAAAATCATTTAAAAAAAAAAGTCTTTGAAATCCAGCGACTGTTATCTGACATAAAGAAATTTAATCTAAAGGGCTGCTTCTAGATGAATTACTTAATTTTTTTCTAATTCGTTATAGCTTTGTACCGTTTATATCAGAAGAGTTTTAGATCAAAGACCATAGCCAGCTGACGGAAATTAATATTGTAATACTTGAGTGTGAAGATGATGCTCATTATCCATATCTCTGACAATGCATTTAAAGCTCCTCACGAAGAAACATTTTTACTTTTGTCGTCGTAAGTTATAAAGAGGTGCAGTGGCGGCGCTTCAATGTGTACCGGCCGCTTTCCTCTAGTGGGTGTTGTAGTAAGTCGACAAACAGACAAACAGAAGAGCTTCGGAAATTCATTTCGTCCGAGAGATGGCGTAAAACTCCTGGAGCGCAACAACGTGCAGCAGTGTATAAGGGGCGAGGTCGCGTGCCAATCGTCGCGACAAAGGCAAAGCCTCGCATTGGGAGAGACGCATATCTAGTAGTGGACAGGCTGATGGCCAAGTGTTGTCTTATTACATAGGTGGCGGGTAGGTCCAGGCCGGCTCTTGCTTTAAATGTGACTTGGGTTCGATTTCCAGTGGCGGCACTACTACAACTTACAGTTGCAATTTTTAGTACTGATTTACCACGTGCTAATTCCAAAAGAAATAAAAATTATTAAGGGTCCAGTCAGCCAACGAGCACTGAAGCAGCGTGGTTGGCTTTACACAGGATGTGTCCTTCTCAAAAGAAGTAATGGAAGCCTTAGCCAAGTACGGGGTGTTGTGAAGTGCAACTTCACATTTTACCTTCTCGTATTTGCTGCAACCCGATATTATAACAGATAGTGGTAGAGCCAAGCGGCGGCTTTTACCGCTGCTCGAATGTTTTTTATTTTTTCTTTATTGTACACATTATGATAAATTTACAATTTTAATAATATATAAGATAAATGTACAAAGGCGAGCTTAACCCTAAGCGGAGTTCTCTTCCAGCAAACCCTTGAAGAAAGAGAAAACTATTATTATTATACAAGTGGGTAGTTGTGTACTTAATTAATAAATAATATCATAACTAATAGAATTGGCAATGAAAAAAAAAAGAAAAGCAAAGTAGCTGCCTATAAGTATTATAAAATATTATAAAATGTTTAAATATATATAAATATACACACATACAAACATATAAACACGTATACTTACCAATATTACATTAAATATTTAATAATAATCATCAATACAATAATAATACATAAATGCAGATAAGTTATTATTTACAAATTTAATTAGAAAGACAGTGCTCCGTTACTCTTTTCCGGGATATTTCACGAGAAGAACTAGCAAGTATGTCATGTGATAGTGAGTTCCATAACTTGGCCGCCTTTACAGTGAAGGATTCACCATATCGCCTAGAAGAATGAGAAGGTGTTGTGTCACGACCTCGCAGAATATCGGTGTGGAATAGAGGCATCTTATGCTTTTGCGTTTCGTTCGGTGAGTGAACTAATCGGAGCCCAACTTAACCCCCCTCACTTGCTCCATTTGTCCTCCACCATCCCCAAACATCCCTGAAGGCCGGCAACGCACCTGTAGCTCCTCTGGTGTCGCAGATGTATGTGTCTCACTGTGTGAATCACTTACCATCAGAGAAAGGTCCGTTGCCCCATTATATAAAAATATGTCCCACGTAACGTTTTCTTTTGATTTTCGTTATTGTACACTGTCCGTCAATTTGTGTCATGTCGAGTTGAATGTAAGCCTACGCCATTTTCCACATTTTTCGCATTTGAATTTGAACAAATCGCAAAACACTCCAGCAATGTACGCCGCACAACGTAACACCTAAGCGGAGAGAGATTCTGATCCTTGAATCGAATTCCCACACACTTTCGAGTAATATAAGTGAGGAGGCGGGCGTTGCTGTTGATGGGATTTATCGCGGCCGGGGAGAACGAAATCCGAAATACAGTGGGGTTCCCTTATTAAGTTATTATCACTGCAGCTTCCCTTTCTTTTTTCAATTTTGCAAAACAATTTTGTTGGAAATACAATTTTCACATTGCTCAGTTGGATAGCTTTCAATGAATATACTGATATTTTTTATGGGAAAGGCGGCAAACGATCCAGCGGTTCAGCTGATGGTAAGTGATTACCGTAGCCCGCGTACATCTGCATCACCTGAGCAGTTGCAGGTGCGTTGCCAGCCTTTAAGAGTATTATGGAGATGGGAGGGAGGATGAGGTGGGGGACGGGGAGGGCGAGTGGACTTCCGTTTACCTCACTCACCGAATCTACTTCACGCCGGTATTCTGCGAGGCCGTAGGCCACCAATCCGGTCAAGCCGGTCCATTCGAGCAGCAGCAAAAGCCGCCGCTCGGCTCTACCACGTATGCAATTATGATATTGACTAATGTCCTCCTGGACGGAGGCGATATCTTTCGAAAGCTGTAGGTGTGGTGGTCTAAGATGATTTTCAAATCATCCCAGTGGGTAAAGCCATATTCAACAGCGCCTGATAAAGAAGAAGGTAGTGCTTATCCTCTGTGTTTAGGACAGAATTATTATTGAATAACCACTGTCACCTTTCTTGACTAGCAAATCGTTTATATTATACAACTCTTTATATATACGTGACACGGATTGCAATTGACAACCTGGAATAGTTTATTGTACACAGGAAAGTATAGGGCAGTACACCGTGACATAGAGGGTCCCTATTCATTGAGCCTGGCGCAAAACCACATCCCCTGATACAATACAGCATAGCATCACATTTATGTACATGACATGTAAATTCATTGGAACTGGAAGGTGTGCAAATTACGAACATACAAGTATGAACCATGGCTTTAATTCGGAGATGTCATAAACCGCTGACTGGTTAAGTGTTCACCTCCGTCTCGCTGTATGTCACGGAGGTCTTCAATAGAAACTGGTGCGCTAACCTAATTATAAGCAAATTCTTTTCTACGCTGACAAAGACTTCAACTTCGTGCCTGTATTGCAAACAACCGAATGCTACGAAGAAAATCTGGGACATGTATTTGGTTTGGTCGCGCTATAATATACGAGGCCAAAGGGTTTTAGGTTTATTTATTTAAACTTTATTTAAATACCTTTATAAAAGTGTCACAAAGGGTGACTTAATGCCTCTTTGCATTTTCTGCCAGTCAACCCAGGGCTTGGAGAAATATTGAAAGGGTGCAAAACATTAAAGTAAAAAAAAAAACTACAATACGTGGATAACTATTTTTTCCAGCTATTAATAACTAATTGATTTAATAAATGTTTAAGGGATGCTGAGCTGGTTTGGCCATGTGGAGAGGATGAATGAAAGTAGGTTGACTAAACAAATATATGAGGCGAGTGTACATGGTAGAGTCGGGAGAGGAAGACCTAGGCGAACATTTCATGATCAAATCGGAGACGTTGTGGAAAAAAGCCAGATCAAGAGTACTCTTAACCAACGAGCATGCATGCGAAGATTGATGAAAGTGGAAGAAGATTGTCTCTACCTACCCCGTTGGGAACAAGGCGTGAATATATACATACATTAATGTCAATATGATGAAGTTTCACCAAGGTACAACAATTGGAGTATAAATTTAAATTTTGTATTCACAAATATACTCTAGTATAAACCAAATTATAAACCAGATGCCGGGCGCAATTAACTAGACGGAACTGGCTTAGCAGATAAACCAAACGCTTTTCAGTCGTATTTTATTAACCATTGTTTCCCGAATAAGAATATACCGAACGTTATCGAGGGACATAACGAACACCAAAGCCGTAGCTATTTAGCCGTAAACCACAATTTTATCACTTCGTACATATTAAAAAGGAAATAAACTAGAACAATTAAAAAAAGAAACCCAAGGAAAATGATTTATAAACACAAAATGGAATCAAAAAAATACTTACAAAATGAAATCGGAAATTGTAAACGACAAAATACAATGCTGAAAAAGGTTAGACACGTTGAACCTTTTCATTGCGATAGTAATTAAGATATCTTTAAGCAGTGTGGGATGTTGTTGATAGAAATCAATTATACAATTATTTGTTAGTTGATATTAATTGTAAAATAGGAAGAAGCAGAAAGAGGCAACTGTCTGTAGGAGCAGGAAGTTAACATCTTCCTAAACCTTGAAGGGCATAATCAGCGTACGGTGAACTTAGTATATTTCTACCTGGTGCAACGCGCTCTGATTGAGCTGGTTCGCTGATTAAGAGCGTGGGGTGGCTCTGACACAGCCACTTCCCTCCGATTGGAAAGTGCTCAAAGAGCGGTGTCTGAAGCAATAGAATCAAAGCCAATTAGATTTGATCCATGTCTTATCTGTTCAGACAGGTGTATATTCGGTAAATTATATAGCGTAAACAGATACAGGCGGAGTTATAACAACATAGCAGCGACGAAGTGAGTAGACGAATAAAGAAAATAAAATATTAAATATTTATTTATTCGCGTTAATGGAATGTAAATTAAAAATTATAGTTGTTTTTACATCTTACATAAGTATTGATGATTACACACATTTAAGATGATTTTACACACGCACGCACACACGCACGCACATTCGCACGCATACGCACTTACACGCACGTACAATATTTGCCTTAAAATATAATCACAAAATATATTCTTTTGAACATAATTATACTTCCTCCATGTCTCGAGGTGAGCCTCGACAGCTGAAGCACAGTTTTTAAGTACCACGGTTGTTTACGCACAATAACTAGCGAAAATTGTATTATATTCAATAGATCTTACCGTTAAATGAAACCGCGTACCGCGTGCATGTTCATAAATCTTAATTATTGCGCAGGCGCATCTACTGTCGTGGATTTTTTAATATTAAACAAATATCGTTAGCCTTTTTATCGAAAACAAGCTAATACATTTTCCATTTAAGTTTTGTATAGCGCGTTTGTAACAAAATTAAAAAATTAGATAGTGCAGCACAATATGACCCTGTAGTGTGACCCATGGGAACAAAATTGATTAGTTTTACTGACTCAAACTCGATGCAGACGGACAACTCGCTAGGGAGTTCCGTAGCGGGTTGTCGATCGCTGTGGTGCGATAAAGTGATATCGAAGGTTCACGGGTCGATCCCGAGACCGTCGGCTACGGAGGGATATCTTTAGAACTACTCTATTATGTGTAAATGCATGAAATTTTTACAATAAAAGCCCTAAAAACATAGTGCAACAAACAGAAACAATAGGAAGCTTATTGGAGAAACTTTATTAAAAAAGGCCTACTACAAAATATATCAATATATCGAGCACAAACACGAGAGGAAATAATTCTCACTCTGCTCTTGGATGCCCCATTTCTACTGTATATGACATAGTAAGAATATTATAAATAATTAACATTATCTTTAGTAACTACTGGCAACTCGTATAACATAATTAAAAAGAAAAATATTGCATCTTATTTTTTTTCTACGGTATTTTGTGTATGCATATACCTACATATTTATATATACAACTCAACCAGATGAGTTTATGTAATGTTACTAAAGACAGATTTGAAACAGCTTAAAGCTTTGGGGGAGGCCTATGTTCAGCAGTGGACTTCTGATAGGCTGAAATGATGATGATGATGAAAGCGATCGATCATTGCATGTCGGTGAAGGGCGTCGCGTGCGCCAGTCCTAGTAGAAGTAAAGATAAACGAGTTCATATCGGCATTCGCCCGGGGGGATAGCGACCTCGCCCACCGCTATCCCCTATCCGCTATCCGCTGTACGGCAATTTATGAAAACAATTCAGCGTTATGTTTGTAAGCAACAATAACCCCGTACCAAGTAGGCACACGCCACGCCGCAATACGTGCCGTGCGTGAGTGTGTGAGTGTATGGCAACGTAGACGTGCGATATGCGTGTGAGTGTTCCAAAAACTGTGAATTATGCTGTTATCCAGGTCTAACAGTATCCCAGATATTTGCACAAACGATGTTTTTTTTTTATGGGAAAGGCGGCAAACGAGCAATAGGTTCACCTGATGGTAAGTGATTACCATCGCCCACATACATCTGCAACACCAGAGGAGCTACAGGTGCGTTGCCGGCCTTTAAGGCTATTTGGAAGATGGGAGGGAGAATAAGGATTGGATTGGGGAGTGGGAGTGGGCCTCCGGTTACGTCACTCACCGAACTAAACGCAGAAGCACTAGATGCCTCCATTTCACGCCGGTACTCTGCGAGGTTGGTGTATTAATCCTTTCGAGCAGCAGCTAAAGCCGCCGCTTGGCTCTACCACGTTAATATGTTTGAGGGAACAGGCACTCCATGCAACGAAGTCGCCGGCCCAACATGGTGAGTACGTACAAAACCTCCATGTGAAAGCTTCAAGCTTACATAAAGGAAGCTTAGCTTACGTGATATGTCGGTTGATAAGTTATGCATTACAAAATAAAAAAAAATATTTCTACAGCAAAAACAATATCTAACAACACAGTATAGACAGATTAAAACATGTTTAGGCTAAGTTAGCTGTGATATAGTAAATGATTTTAAAATACATAAAATAATACATATGGTTTGTATATAAGCTACTACATAAACGTGTAATAAATAATATATTTATATCTAAGGAACGTATGTGTTCTGGGCCTTAAATTTGTTGGTGGCAGGAGTCATGACTGCTTTACTATGATACCTACACTAGACAATAATCTGTATAGTGGGTACCTATGCGATTAACGTTAAGTTTCGGAGCCTCAGCATGGTTGAAACGATATTACGAGGAATAACAATAGCAGTAAAGAACTTTAAATTAAATATATATATATTAAATTCTAATATTAATCTAATATTTAATCCATATATATATATGGAATCTGTACAATACATAGAACAGATAGAATAAATCAAACAATACATATAATAAATAGAACTTTGTTTAAGTTCAGTGCAGCCTTATGTAAGCCTTTTCAGCCAATTACTAAGCTTACGATAAAACAAAAAAAAAAAAAAAATAAGACGGGCAAGGTGAAGGGGTTCTAGTTCGTCGTACGCGGACTTATTTCGCCGAAAGCTCGTTCCTGACGCGAAAGCACTCGGCCTTATTTATCGTCGCCGTTCGCCGCACGGGGCGGACACGGGCGCGCCGACATTTGCATAGCTCGTGTTTTCGCGCATTTTCTTTTCTTGTACACTTTGATTTAGGTTGCATTTGAACTTTGGAATAACGGTTTTCCGGTCAGGAAGAAAACGCTTAATAAGGTATTTTCCTATTTTCAAAATTTTACGACTATGGAGATTTTTTTTAATGGCAGAGGTGAAACGAGCAAACGGCTCCACCTGATGGTTAGTGATTACCGACGCTCGTGAAAAACTGCAATACCAGAGGAGCTGCAGGTGTGTTCGTTCCGGCCTTTGAAGATGTTTAGGAGAGGAGGGGAGGAGATATTTGATGGTCTCATCGAACGAAATGCAGAAGCACAAGATGACTCTGGTCTACTTCACTACTTCACGCTGTCCACCGAAGTCTCCTATTGACTCGAGCAGCTCCAAGCACTAGTATAAAGTGATATTTTCCGCTCACATACATGGTTAATTAACTAGTATGGTGAGCCACGTGCAGAAGTTGGCATTTGGTGAAAAAAAAAATGTGATATATGTAATCAGTCCCCAATTCTCATCGAATTTTTTGTTACACGTTTCTTCTACGCTGAGTCGGGATTACAGACGTGAGAGGCGTACGCGCGTATGTGTAAGTATATTTTCATATTGATTCGTGACGTAATAATTATGAAACGTGAACGCTTCTTTATGAACGAAAACCTCGGTAAATTTTGGAAGAAATGTAAATAAAAAAAAATTCAAAAAAAAACCGTAGCTTCCTAACTCCAAAACACGAGTAAAAAATTACAGGAGGGTTTTGCCCAGCGTGAGTGAGACGTTAAAAAACTTTATATAACTGTATAACTTTTTGTGTAAAAAAAAAAGTAAAGTAACAACCTGTAAGTGCCCACTGCTGGAAGGCCTCCTTCTCAAATACTAGTATCAGAGAGGGTTTAGGAGCCGGGAAGCGCCAGCCACGCTGCTCCAGTGCGGGTTGGCGAGCTTCACATATCCTCGTAATAATATTTTTATTATTTCTCAAATATGCAGGTTTCCTCACGATGTTTTCCTTCACCGTTGAGCAGGTGGTAAATACAGCATTTAAAATTGTTATTGATAATGTTAGTGGTGCCGGCAACGGGGATCGAACCCAGGTCACTCGCTCTCTGACACTAAAGTAAGCGCCCTCACCACTAGGCTACCACGGTTCTTTTTGTATGAAAGAGAGTAAAGTAATTAGTCTGTTTTATACAATTCCTAAGTCGGAACACGGAATACTAATAGTAGTATTCAGGCCCCTCGCGTTGCAGTTAAAAGTTTAAAAGAAATATCTTTAGCTTTTAACTCGCTCCGTTCCCTCAAACATTTTAACGCTGTTAAGAGTCTCGACTTAATTTTATTTCTGTGACGCTTTACTTAGTAGGATCTGACTAGGATTGCTATATTCTTCTTTACACCTTACTACTTTATTCAACTGTCATACTTTGAATAAACATACCTGTGACGTTAAAGGTTTAATCCGATCCGCTTGCAAAGCTGGTCTATGTCCAGCAGTGAAGTGTAGAAGGCAGAAGAAGAAAGGGCAATTAAAATTATCTACTTCAGAAGGTTTTGCTAAATTAGATCTCATAGTTAAGTAAAACTGGATTCTATTTTGTTTACAATAGAGCATTTATTACGAAAAGTAATAAGTACGGTACTCTCTAAATGTATTCTAAAAATCTATGGTACAGCTCCCTCATACCTGGAGTTTAATTAAACCCCCACTTAACGCTAGTTCTCTGTTATTTACCTGTAACAAAAAAAAAAACAAGAATTTAAATTACGGTAAGTTAACGCAAACTACCCGCCACTGCGGGGGCTAAGGCGGCTTATGTCGGGCTTCCACCGGCCATGAACCCCATGGTGTTCCGCCATCGCCGCATGTCGGCAGGGCCACTGTCGCACACACCAGCAACCCCACCAGCGCCGGCCGTCCTATGTAGCCTCATCACGGGAAAGGACAATCTTCGAGAGGCCTATGTTAACGCTGCTGAAGAAGGAGCCGAAATGTCAGGCATTTACCTTAGTCGACTTTGAAATATTGAAAAAGAATAAGACAGAGTAGTAAATTACTATACCAGAAAATGAAATCAATCCGCTAACGAACAGATTGATAGAAAACATAACGTGTTCAAAAGTATAACAAACATTATAATCCAATTTTCATTCGTTATTCTTTTTAAAATATATCACAGCAATTTCTTATCCGTCAAAATTAGTTAAATTCTGCACGACTAATACGCTATTACGATGTGCTTATTATAACAGGTCGTTTCGAATAGCTTTACGTTTTGTAATAAGAAAGCTTAAACGCATAAAATGCAATCGGAGACTATATTTCCAATTCGTATTTATAAATCGATCCATCGAATTTTGTAGAACCTTAGTGTCTTGTACCAGAGGTTTATTTCATACTTTAGATGTGTATTTAAAGTGCATATTTCTTAAAATGCAGCTTTTACTCTCAATGTTACTTATTTAGTCATAGTCCCAGTGTTACTGCTTGGTTATCACTGTGGTGGCGGCGTAAGGCTCTGCCACCACGTTTCACGCTGTAAGAAGCGACTAAGGGAAAAGCCTTAAAAGCTTATGAGAATAAAAATCCCGATAGCAACATTGGCGACGACGCTCGCCATATATTGTCTCCTATCTCCTCGAAAGGCCAATAGTGGATTAGCAAAGGATCAGTTACTGTTTGTTGTTGGACTGTTTAGATGCTGAAGATAGTGACTTAGTGACTGTTATACGAGTATAATACAAACAAGGATCCCTGTATGTGCAGAACATTGAGAAGATAAAAATAAACGCCGAGAGTAATCACGCGAACCATCAATCAAGCATCGCAGCCTTAGCAGGCTGTCGCGATATCCGATCCCAGCGACGTCGGTTTAACTAGGATTTAATCACACCGTAGGGAAATCTTCTAACATAACATAGAGTTGTATTCTACGAATAAATGCACGGTATAGGAGGCAGCGCAACCTGGACACGTATCAAACATTAATGTTTTTTTTAACTGGCACATTGCCAGTTGGCAAAAATATTGTGCTAATCATTTCGCCAATAATAACATAAACTATATTGATATTGATGTTTAATTTTGCTATGATTTTTTGTAATTACAAGAAATCAATAAAACTTTATCCCATAAAAACTTGCATTTATTACAAATCAAGATGTAGGTGGTTTCTCCTCCCCGAGGTCCGAGGTGGAAAGTCTTTCCGGCAATTGGTTCAATTATTCAGCACAAGAAACAGAGCAGAATCCGTGTCGAATGTCAGGCTCGGCAGCCAGCAAGCATACTGCTCTGGGAACCGAATGATGAGTGGCGAATATTCGAACACATATCACACAGGTTAGTGAGGGGAGAACAGAACATCACTAGTGCATGGGTACTGGCAGTGCCCTCACCAGCCCGTCAGCCCCGCGCAGTGAGCCTGGACAAAAGCAGTGAGCAATGCCGGCATGGCATGCCGGCGCTTTCTTGGAATAGGTCAACTTGATGCGGTTAAAAGTTAGTTAGGAATCAAAAAATAAACGACCCAGTGCTCGATACAACTTCATTTTGAATGCTACAACATAATGATTTATGCTCTAAACTAATATTTGTAAAGACATTTTTGCTTTAGGTGTTAAAAACCCACCAAAAACCCACTTTCCGCCGGAGCTTATTTGTGATCACAGGTGGTGAGCCTGTCGCCGTCGATCGAAATCGTACGAGCCATCCGCACAGAGGATCGAACTCAAGTCTTCTGATTCGAAAGGCCGATCTGCCTTCATCCAATCAGACGGCACAGATGTGTGATTTTCAACTTGCACATGCTGTCTATCAGACTGACTCCCGTGAACTGCAACTCCAACTCCAGTGGTGCCGAACTGTGACGGACATGCTTAATATAGACGGGCACAAAACTGAATGAACTCTAAATGCGTGCGCACAAAAATAACCACGTGACCGCCAGGCGTACTGCCAGCGACACGGCAATCGCCCGTTTCGATCTAGACCGAGAGCTGGTGACTTCATTCAATAGATTTCATTCGATAACACTTAAGTTTTGCCGTATTCGATAATAAATTTAAATTATATTTTTTTTCTACCGAAAACTACAGTGGAAAATATATCACAAAATCAAAAACTTTATTCTTCAACAGACATCGTGCGAGATTTATCACGTGCTCAGCGGTGAAGGAAAACATCGTGAGGAAACCTGCATGTCCGAGAAAAAATAAAAATATTATTTCGAGTATATGTGAAGCTCGCCAACCCACACTAGAGCAGCGTGGCGGCATCTTACCGGCTCCTACACCCTCTCTGATACTCGTATTTGAGAAGGAGGCCTTTGCCCAACAGTTGGCAGTTACAGGCTGCTACTTTACCTTACTTTTTACCGTATATTGAATTATACAAGCATACACACATAGATAACGTAGAACATGTATTTAAAAAAAAACCTTACAAATTGTAAACGCTAGCTCCTAGACTAGACCTCGTATGTGTTTATTTTGTTTCCTTGACACGTCTGTTCGATAAAAATGTTTCCAAGCACCAATGTAAACATGCGCAGTGCTGTTATGTGATATCTTAATGCTCTGTTTGCATTATTCACAATAAAATCTGACAATAAAGGTCGTCTCTACATTTGTGATAGATAATGCAAAGCATAAACTGTACAGCGCAAAAAACCATACAGGAAATACGTCCTATTGTGTATTAACAAAAAGAGTTATGTACTGCTATTTTACGCTAGTGTCGTTGCATGGCGGGTCCGTCAGTTGTTGAACGAAGGACCACGAGAGATGACCATTAGGAGTTTCATTGCTCAGCGTTAAGGGCGACATCTGACCACATTTAAAGATATCGCAATGTAAAATTCAACGCCACCTAGCGGTAGGCCGCAAAACGAGGATGAAAACGCAGCCTCTGAAAAGGCTCGGTTAGTCGAACGTAAACATTCCGAATGATCAACACATTTTCTAGAGGGCGCTTAACCAAAATCTGCAGAAAAGCAACAAAATTGATTGCGACGTTTACACTACATAAAAGTAACTCTTAACGATGGGTTTCTAATTACTTTAACCACAATGCAAATTAGAAAAAAAACGCCATCTAGTAAGTAAAAGAGTTCTTTCGACAACTATTTTATATAAGTGATTCCGAGGGCCAGGATTCTAGATTTTTATAGTTAAGCATAAAAAAATAATTGTTTAAATATTTATAAACAATGAAGGTCCTCTGAACGCGGTGCACACTGCGGATCTACAAGTAGAAAAAAAGATCCCAAAATTCCTTATTTAATTGTTTTTATGAAGAGGGCAATCATGCAAGCGGCTTACCGTATGGTAAGTAATTACCATCTGCAACAGCAAAGGAGCTGCAGGTGCGTACGTTACCACACTCAATGAACGAAACGCAGAAGCGCAAGATGCCTCTACTTCTCCCCTATATTCTGCGAGGTCGTGGTACTAGCCCGGTCGAGCTGGGCCATTCGAGCAGCAGCTAAAGCTGCTTGGTTACATCACGTACCAAAACTAGGGGAAGCTACATCATTAACGCGAGAGTAGCGGCATTACGCCCACGCATCCGACTGTCCAGTGCGGCGACGACAGCCAGACAAAATATCTAAGAAACACAAGCATTATATCTATATCCGGCAACGGAATTGAAGAAATTGAAAGAACGATAGGATTCATCTTTGTTAATTTTCGAAGCTAGTAAAACCGATTACGGTCGAGGGAGCAAGATTCGCGAGTGGAGACCTCGGCGCTTACAGACCGACGCAGCGTAGGACGCGCCCCCAGGGGATGATGGAGCTAGGGGAGCATCATGCAGCACCGTGCAGCGACAGAAGAAGGCACAGTATGTTATGCACTCTGACTCTGATTGTTTTAACTAGTACTACAGAGTTTACGTTTACTGACAATATGTGTGAAGACTTACGTCTTCTACCGGAATACCTACCTCCTCCCGGATAATTTTGGAAACTTTTTTAATTTAAACTCATCAATATATTTGCAATGAAATCATTATTTACAGATTTTTTCGCATTCAATTTTTGTTTTTATGTTCCCGACGTGATCAAGGAGAGACTGGTGTGTTAAACGTCCTAATGTCATAGTTATATGTCTATAATATCGTGTAATATAAACGGAGCACATAAACATGGAAACCAACATTTAACCGAGATGAAAATTTACCCGTACCCGGAAAAATCGAATGAACAAAGTAAGGCTATGTGTCTCGAATACCAATTTAATTGGGGCTCGACACTGGGCTCCGCCAAAACATAGAGTAACGAATATTTCAAAACGGTTTTGATTTGGGGAGAGAGAGTTTTTCAGATTGAAACAACACGCAACCTATGCAGATTTTTGTTACTGCATACAATTATTTCCCCAAAGCTGCAATAACATACATAATGTTGCTTCATCACAACCAGCATATGAAGAAATCAAAATTATAGCATATCCTTCCGTCCCGATGTCTGTAATCGTAGGTATATTTATGAAAGACATTCGTTTGGACAATCGCTTTGATAATATAATTCACAGAAGCGAAGTGTTCTCTCTGAGAAAGATTTCTATTTATATTTGTATCCTTTAAAGAAAAAAATTGTGATAGAGTCTGCAACGATGATATCCGCAGCAGAACTAAGGTAACCCACATAGCCGTAAAGATCAGCAAGCTGAAGTGGCAACGGGCCGGACACATAGCTCGCAGAAATGACAACCGTTGGGGAAAAAAGGTTCTCGAGTGGCAGCCACGTACAGGTAAACGCAGTAGGACGACCCCCCACAAGATGGAGGGACGACCTGCGCAGTGTTGCGGGAAGTCGATGGATGCAGGTGGCTCAGGACCGAGCTTCGTGGCAATCTTTGGGGGAGGCCTATGTTCAGCAGTGGACTTCAGATAGGCTGAAATGATGATGATGATGATGATGAAAGAAAAAAATAAGTGTTATAATGTTTCTATAGTTCATTTAATGGTCATACTGTATATTTGCGAAATGTGTGCGTTTATACAAAATGATACTACTTAATACATTTGTTTTGTTTCGTTTCTCTTTTTCGAGACGGGTATTCTGTATACTATGTACAATGTGCTTCTTGGCCGGTTGTTCGTGAAGTCAATGAAGGACCCCACTGAAAACAGTGCTGTGGTATCACTGAGACGGGAACCTTTTTGACATCGCACAACAAACTAATCTTTTTTTATTTATTTTATTTTGTGTTTTGTTGTGTGATTGCTAAATAAATGTGTTTCTTTCTTTCTTTCTATAATTTAAAAAGAAAACATGAAATTAATCACTGGGAATTTAGATATAAAAACAAACTATATCTGCCACCAAGAAGACCAGAGCTTTACAATATTAAATGGCTACTGCATGGCTTAACTATTTACAATACGTTATCTGATAAGTTAAAGAATATATTTTAGAAATATATATATATATTAAAAAGTATATTTGTATATTTAACAAAATCTTTACAAACTAGTTCAACATTAATAATAATAAAGCTACAGGTAGCCGTGTCAACTATGACATCTGGACGTCGAATACCTTAATCCAGCCGTCACCCGAATGGACGGGATTTAAAAGAGTTAAAAAATCTGAACTAAATCCGTAAATTGTTTCATTTCAAATGTCCAGTGATTACGTAAATACAATAAATCATTAAATGTCATTATAGTGTAAACCTATATATTAATTATTACTTTTCAATACGTTTTAAAATTCTTGGTGTAGCAGTAAGAATTGCTACACTGATTTTGTGATAAATATTTTACATTTATTTGTTAAATACGAATAATTTGATTTTTCCTTATTTTAAATAACCTAAACCTACCTCGTCTGTGGCTTTGCTTTTTGCACCTTTGGTTGAATGGAAGAGATTGCTGAAGAGATTGCAAAAGAGATCGATAAAGCCGCTAAATTGTTGCTTCTAATCTACTTCCTTTTTTTTAAGTGTTCTGCATACTTTTGTTTTGAAGCATATCCATTCCATAAAAGTTTCATTAAAATTGGTCTATTAATTTCGAAGATTTTGTACATAAATGTGTACGAGATATACGCTCTCGACTTCTCAGTAGATTACTCCGTCATCATTTAGAACATTTCATGTTTCACGTGGTAGGTTCATCGTGTATATAACACGTTCGCGTTAATTTTGTACCTATTTATATATATAAATAAATTCATCAAATCTTTTACAATACAATGTTCGTCGCAGACAACATGCATCGGCTGCCTGATAACGATAATGAAACGAACCCAAGTTGGTGGTGCAATCTAGGATTCCCATTTGAGAGGCATTCGCAGTATCCCCCGTGCGTCCCCTAAGAGCAATCCGCGAGAGATCAGACGATGGCTGGAAGAATACGAGCGCAGGGCACCCGCGGAAATTGCTCTACGCCGCCGTTATCCGGCATCTGTAACTGGCTGCTCCATTTTCCTTGACGGAAGCGCACGATTTAGGTGCACAGCTCAACATCCCGAAAACATAAATAGTCAATGTCTGTCCGTAGTTAGTTGAAAGTTTATATATTATTTTTTAGATCGTTTACGCTTAAAAAGATTGTCCATCAATCGGATTCTACACACAAAACTAAAAGCTTTTATGTATACCTGTATACATAAAATTTCCGTAGATTATAGGCCAATAGATAAATAGAATGTAAAACATATTTGCACTCGCGTCTGTCAGTCATAAAGGTAGGCAGAGATCGCTGAAATAAATTTGGCACGACGCAATCCAAGCTTTTTGGCTCTCTGGGAAATAGAACGGGTGTCGTCGCTAGCATTGCTCCCGGATTGTTCGAAAATAAAATTAGAATACTAGCAATGCTATTTATTAACAGTACTAATATTCCTGTTAACCCTCCAACTAAGCTTACAGCTTGTGTCTGGTGTGGTTCACGACAATAGTCGAATGCCGAGCTCGAACTTACGACGACATGTCTCGTGGTCCGCACCCTAACTCATTCGGCTATATATTTATTTTATTTTTATTTTATTTAATAAACGCCAACACAATGTACACTCTTACAACAAATAAAATGTATACATCAATGATATTAGCTCAGTGCCGCTACAGTTACAGGCGAAGACCACATGCAAAATATAATGAGCAAAAAATTATGTTTTAATTTACACAAACCAATCATAGAAATTAATAATGCCTTATGGTAATTATGATTAGTATTTTTTTTTTATTGTGAATATATTGCTCTCAAAAAATAACAAAAAAAAATCAAGACCTAATTTGTTAAGATAATAGAATTTCCTCTTACGCCTGCCAATTGCATCCGAAAACAAGTCTAACTTTAAAGTCTTAGCTAGGTTATTATATTTCTTGACTATTCGGTTAAGAGGCGCATGTTGTCCAAGATTCGATTTACTTAGGCGATCTGTGAAAGACTACACATATATATATATGTAGTTTTCGCGTAAATTCTATAAATCATTACGGTATATACAATATTATAAAGTGTTTTACAAGTACCTGGGCGACCGAGCTGCGCGCGGTGTTCTTTGAGTTTGCCAACTATGAAGTACCAGTTGAAGATTCACTTTAGTTTAGCGCAATCGGCATATGTCAGTTGCATAATGACATTACTAACGAAGCGCCACACTCTGAACATACAGGTACCTCAACAATCTAAGAGATCGCGTTTTTATTAATAATTATAAATTACATATCTAGATAAACTTGGAAAGTGAAATATTATCTAAATACAAAATTTTGTCCAAATCGATAGAGCCGTTTCAGAGATACCGATTGCATATCTTATACTATTTTGATCGGGATTTTCATTTTCTTAATTTTTTTTTTGTTTAACCGAGCATTGCCATGCATCACAGCTATACTAGCTACTATTTATATACAAACTTTCTCAATGTACAGGGCAGGGCGGAAGCGGCGGAAGTAGAGCAACGCAAAGATCTGTCATATCCTTGGTCACGGAATAGATAATTCTAGGTTACGGATGGGGTGAGCCCTGAGACTAACTTATCTGTCTTGTTACGAGCACGCTGCCCAGTGGTTAGCGCCCATGGCCGTCTAGACAGGGGCTCGATCTCATGATTCAAGGTTGCTAAAACTTTGTACAGAAGATAAACTACTTATATTTGACTCTGTTGTTCTGTGCGCCATATCTTCAAAGGGAAGACGATTAAATGAATGCCGTTTTGTTTTACGTGACGATTAAATGAACGCGTACACTGTTACATATCCTACGCAGTTGACTATATTCGTTTGTATTCAGAAGATATTCTTCTTGTTGGAAATCGGCCAGGAGGTATACATCCGTGGTTAACGAGCAAGCGGTTCACCCGATGGTAAGTGATTACCGTTGCCCAAGTACATCTGCAACACCCGAGGAGCTGCTGGTGCTTTTACGACCTTTAAGGATATTTCGGAAGGGGAGAGTGCAAAAACGAAGGAGTAAGGGTAACAGGCCTTCGGTTGCTTCACTCATCTGGGCTTCTTCCGAAGCGGACACCGTAACATAACTAAGCGACAGGATTGTTAAAGCCTTTGACAAACCGCGAGTGTCGAACGGCCATGTGTTGCTCAAAGCGTGGGTGTACGTTCGCTCAAATTTGTGTACGCTCCGGGGACGTATTGAAAACCTACAAATTTGATTTAGTCACTTACAGTGTTCGTCTATTAGTGGAATTTCAAACCGCGATAACGTGCTACGCGAGACCCCTGCCCCGCGCCTCGGGGAACCGCGCTACGTCACATCTACTAGGTACGTTATGAATGAACTTTACGCTGAACTTATAATTCGTTTACGGGGCTGTTTTATAAGTTGGAATTTTTAACTGGTATTTAGTTGGTATGAAAATTAAACACTTTTAATTGTAGACGAATTTTATATTGAGTTATTTTACAAAATAAGTACTCATGCATTCAATTAATATTATACATAGCTCATGTAAATCGCTTTTCTATGTTTGAACGAATATGCTACATCATCAATTATAATACGATATTTTTTTTTTATTAAATTAAAACGAAGAAACGCTTTATTTGACAACTCAATCATCATAGATTAATGACTGTGGGCACGATATGCGTTATGTAATTTAGTTACACAATAACGGTTATATGATATTGTTTGTAGGTAGTGGAGTCAATCTGCAGTTTTTTTCTGCTCCTCAAATGGGCCGGCACGACCGCAGAATATCTGCGCCAAGTAGAGGCATCTTGTGCTTCAGCTCAGCGTTTCGTTCGGTGCGTGAGGTAACAGGAGGCCCGCTACCCACCCATCCTCGTCCACTCTCCCATCCCCCAAATATCCTTAAAGGCCGGCCACGCACCTGCAGCTCCTCTGATCTACATGGGCGACGGTAATCACTTACCAACAGCGCCGCTTAGTAGAGGCGAGTTAGTAAGGTAAGGTAAGTTAAATATGATGAAATGAGTAACTTAACTCCGGCCGCGCATATACTTATAGTAAAAAAAAAGAGTGTCTTCAATAAAAAATTAACTTCATTAAAAAAAAAACCCGATTTCCGCGCAGAATCTCAAAATTTTCATAAGATCTATCTGTAATGTGAAATTAATCTTCCTAATTATCAGTAAAGCTCGACATATTCTCGTGTCATTACTTCCCCATATCGGGACTATAAGACACGTGAAGAAATACGGTCGAACTAATAAGTTCATTTTTCTGTCTGTTAGTAGTTTACCATAAACGAACACAAGCTTGTAATGGCAGTAAGTTTCACTGCGATCTGTATGCAAAATGAAATAAGACATAATTTGCGTAAAACGAGTCTGTCTCAAAATTAGAAAGAAAGAAGGATGAAAACATTCATTGCACAAATACGCCGCTCAAAAACAAACAGACAATGCAAAACATTTAATAAAACAATTATTAAAACACGGTGTGTTATGACATTAATGTTTCTTTCTTTCTTTCTAATTTTGAGGCAGTTGTTAAAGGTGGTGTCTTCAACGCCACGGCTCGTGGATTCGATTCTCGCCTTGCACGGAACCATTCCAAGAAAGCGCAAGCTATGGCCGGCCCCATGCGTTCCTTGAAAGGTTTCCGGGGCCCGGTGAGCGCAGTGCCACTATCCTCGAAATGGTGATGCAGCTCTACATCATGGTAGAGCCAATCGGGGGATTTTGGCTTTTGCTGCAGCTCCTATGGCGCTCGACCGGGGTAGTGTCCACGGTCTCGCAGAGTACTGGTGTGAAGTAGAGCATCGCGTGCCTCTGCGTTTCGTGGTCACTCCGCTCCTCCTCACCAAATATAGTTAAAGGCCGTCAATTCACCTGCAGCTCCTCTGGTTTTCAGGTGCGCCGCTTGCTCGTTTGCCGCCCTTTCACTTTATTACAAAATAGATTATACCCAATCATTCTGTTACCACAGTGTTACATGTATGTATGTATATATTCACGCCTTGTTCCCAACGGGATAGGCAGAGAAAATCTTCTTCCACTTGCTACGGTCCTGACAGACGTCTTTCGCTTCTCCCGCTTTCATCAATCTTCGCATGCATACTCGTTGGTTTAGAGTGCTCTTGACTTGGCCTTTTTCCAGAACGTCACCGATTTGATGGTGAAATGTTCGCCTTGGTCTTCCTCTCCCGACTCTACCATTGTTACTCTACCACAGAGTTGTTACACGTTTGGTAATTAGCTGGTTGCAGCTACCTACCGATCTATAGGTTCCGGTATATGCTGGTCCCGAAGCTGCGGGTCGCGGGTTCGATTCCCGCACGGAACTAGTGTTTGTATGGACTACAAATAATAAGTTCCGGGTGTTGCCCGTGTGCAATTTATGTATGTAGACTGCCTCCGCGAAACAGGAGAAACTCCTACAATGGATGGTAACGTTTTTAAAGCAAAACTAGACCCAAAAAAAATAATGCACATGCTGTCTGTAGATAATCATTGCGGATAGCAGTACGCAACCACATTACAAGAGAAATGCTATGGTGGGGAATCGTCTTTTCTTTAAAAATAATAGGAAGTGAAACGGGCCTGGAGAGAATCGATAGCCATTTCCGGAACTACTTTCTTTTGCAATGTGTGTGCATGAGGTCCGTGTGGTGCTCTTGAAACAGCAAAATAATTTAGTTCAGACTTTAGCTCGGTGGCGTAGTGTTAGTCTACGGCGCTGCACGTCATAGGAGACAATCCCTAGTGTTCAAAATTCCCTTCCATTACTGTAATGGAATACAAAATGTATTGGAATGGAATACAACAAAGTAACACCTAGCTCCATTAACATCTGTTCACAGCAATCTATAAATAACCAGTTGAAATTTAAAACGCGGAACCGGAACACCGTAAAGAAACGTGGAGAGCTGTGAAAATTAAGGAATTAGATTTTCCGTCCGACAGGGCAGCACAAGCGAACACGGGCAGGGCTCGCACCATTAGGCCGGAAATTCGGTTTGCTTTGGTCGCGATCGATGTCCCGCCTCGGATTAGGGATGCGCGTGCAATGTCTTATCGATGTATCGTTGAATAATTATTATGTATAATTTTTGTAAGTTTTTTTTTTTGGTGAGGAGGGGAGGGGGAGTGGGCCACCGGATACCGCACTCACCGAAAGAAACGCAATCGAGCCGGCCCATTCGAGCAGCAGCAAAAGGCTCTACCACGTTTAAGTGTTTAATAATTTTCGTTGCAGCTCAACTGTTAGACATTCGCAAAGGATTAAAAATACAATGGTGATAAAATTCAATGCTGAATCCATCTTCTTATTAGCCTGTGTAAGTTCACTACTGGTTATTTATTTGGGACTAAAACTTTTATTGGACAGTTATACATTGTGTGTAGGGTATTTTTCATGGTTGACCTATTTTAGGTAATCATGCACGTCGATTACACCAAAGGCTTAAGCTCCTTAATTAAACTTTTAATTATTTCTCAACCAAATACAACAAGAGTTGCTTTTACAAATTATGAACACGTCTCGTGTTAAACATAATAATTAATAGCACGAAAAAACATAATAATATACAGCGAGTGAGAGTAACTTTAGTTTAAAAACTTCTGCAGGAACTATTACTCGGTTATTTCAAATAGGTGTTTGATTAAAAAAATAAATGTTTCCATAACATATCTCGTATTAACGATCCGTCTAAGCTAAGAGTGGAAGCTAAGGCGGACCGTAAAGTCCATTATGCGGTACAAACAAATGAGAATTTAAAAAAGCACCTGAATACTAACATGTAATAAGTATCGATGCGTAGGTCGCGTGCCTGAGCGGAACGGACGGTAGGACCGGTGGCCCGAATGGCCGGGGCGCGTGGCTTGATTAGCGTCACAGCGGAACGCCTTCCGGCAGCAGACCGTTCAAAGGTCATTATTATGGCTTCAGTCCAGTTATGAATATTCCGATTGTGAGCACGCTCTCCCTATAAATAATTCAACATGTAACGGAGGAATTAGAATAATCGAAACTAAAATATCTAGATGAACGTAAAAAAAAAACAGTAATGGACAGTGCACCATTCTTCGCTTGTTTTTTTTTAATAAAAACTTTTTTTACGTATATACAAAGGACCTATTAGTCACTAGGAGGTAGGCTCCTTCTTTACTTAGGAGGCGTCTGGGTAGGTACCGCCCATTTCCACCCTTATCAATGGCAACCTAAACCTAAGAAGTATCGCACCTCCTTACCCACCCTTGGATTGCCGGAGCCCTCCTCTAGTTGTCGGAAATCCTTCGTTAACAGGGGTCAGAGCATAGCGCAGCAGCGGCCAGCGTCGCGATGCCGAGCATCGCACCTAAAATTCTTAATCACTCACGAGCCTCCTGCTCTCGAGTCTTAGCGACGAAGCTGTAAAGGCCTCCGGACCAACAGCAACGTGAATGGTTTCAGTCGGTATGTTTCTCCTTCCGAGATCCGAGTCCGACATAACTTGTTGGCGGTCTCCCGGCTGGTTGTGTTCCGGTGTATATAGTGCAGAGCGCCACTATAATTACGATCAACTTCTTCGAATTAAGTTGTTCGTAAGTGTCCATGGGATGCTGTAACCAGTTTTTCAACACATACTTATATAAAAAAAAAAGAATTTTTATAGTGATTCAAGATTCAATCATAAGAAATAGATGTCTGTTCATTATCATCATCATTATTTCAGCCTATCACTGCTGTCCACGGCTGAAGATTGCCACGAATTTCGGTCCTGATCCACCTGCGTCCATCGACTTCCCGCAACACTGCGCAGGTCGTCACTACATCCTGTGGGGGGTCGTCCTACACTGCGTTCGCCTGTACGTGGCTGCCACTCGAGAACCTTTTTTCCCCGACGGTTGTCAGTTTTGCGAGCTATGTGGCCGGCCCATTGCCTCTTCAGCTTGCTGATCCTTACGACTATATCGCTTACCCTAGCCCATGCCCAGCAGTGGACTGTTTAGATGCTGAAAATTGTGACTGTTATACGAGTATAATACAAACAAGGATCCCTGTATGTGCAGAACATTGAGAAGGTAATGATGGCTGTGATGTCTGTTAGACGTTGGATATACGTAATTATTGAAAACGTTACTAAATTATTAAGCGGCAGTTGACATACGAGTTCTTCGTGACCACAATATACTTATTGTCTAACCGTGATAGAGATGCATTAGTTAACATATACAGTAAATAAATAACCTCTCACAACTGTTTACCCAATAGTGGAGTGGTCTAGTCATCTGTTGTAGTCGTTTCAAACCACTTTTTATTCTTTTTTTTTATGGACAAGGAGGCAAACGGGCAAGCGGTTCACCTGATGATAACGTACATCTGCAAACCGTGTTGGTGGTGGGTTGCTCGCCTTAAAGGTATTTGGGAGATGGGAGGGACGGCGAGAAGGGGGATGGGGAGGGTGAGTTGGCCTCCGGTGGTTACCTTAATCACCGAACGAAACGCAGAAGCACAAGATGCCTCTTCTTTACGTCGGTATTCTGCGAGGCCGCGGTACCAACCCGGTCGAGACGGGCCATTCGAACAAAAGCCTCCACTTGGCTCTACCACGTATAAAATATCTTATCAATACAATATCTTAATCTACATTTATAGTAATATCTAGTAAAGTTAGAAATACCAGCCGTCCTAATAGTTTCGCCGACGTGGCAACCCTGCGACATGAGCAAACGTGTCCATTCATGCTTTTCCTTTGATTCGGTGCTTTTTGTGCGGATGCATTCAGGAATGACGTCACACACACACACACAGCCCTTTTGAGTAATCTTACGTACAGGTTTCATGATATAATGTGATTACACATAAGCACACATCATTTCGTATATATTTTGATTGTAACTTGTTTATTTTAATGATTAGCTAAAGTCGAATCGGTGTATAAACTACTAGGTATATTATCTTTATTTAATGTTACTGCTGCTCGAATGAACCTGCTCGATCGGGTTGGTACCACGGCCTCGCAGAATACCGGCGTGAAGTACAGGCATCTTGTGCTTCTGCGTGTGAGGTAACCGGAGGCCTCCTCCCCTCCTCGTTCCACGCTCCGAAAATATCCTTGAAGCCCGGCAACGCATCTGCAGCTCCTCTGGTGTTGCTTTCCCATAAAAGAAGGAGAATCTTCTGCTCTATACGTTAACTATGAATAGTTTCTAACTAAAGAGAATAATTAAGGATATTTTTACAAGTAAGGCTGAGTGGCTCCCACTTCGAGAACTTTCTATTTTCGGTACCACTGTAACACTCCAATACTTAACGCGATTGATGTCGTTAACACCATATTTCTATATTAGGAACGCTCCCGCCGGAGTGCGCGCTGCTCAAGTCAATATTCACGATTCCTATGCCTTCATATGCAATGTTGCGACGTCAGTGAAATGTAAAGTGCTTTTGTGAATCGATACAGGACAGTTAAGAGATTAGAGCTTAGTCGAGTGCAAGTATAAGTGAGTATAAGACAGCTCGAGGAAATCAACAACTTACAACAACTTACCGTACAACTTGTAACGATTCCCTATTTTCCGCTCTGCGCAAGTTCCAACCGAAGCTACATTCTATTAAAATAAAAAAAAAAAGATCGATTATTATTCTATTTAATTTTTTTCTGAATCATTTTTCTTTTTTTAATAAATCGATTTTTTTTTGGTACGCTCGTCACGGCATTGAATCCGGTAATGGTCTGGAAGGTCTGGAATCCGGTAGTTATTTTTTTTTAATCTATCTATAAAGGCCCTCCTCAAATATCAGAGAGAGTTACTGGGCCCGCGAAGGGCCCGCCACGCTGCTCCAGTGCGCCTTGACGGGCTTCACATATCCTCGAAATAATATTTTTAACTAATTCTCTCTCATCGTGAGGTAAACATGCAGGTTACCTCACGATGTTTTCCATCACCGCGCGAGCACGTGGTAAATACAGCAGCAGGCCTGCAACTTGAGAACGGTTACCGAATGGGAGGATTGCGCGCGTACAAAATTAAACTTTACACATATAATTCACGCAACACTTTCCATATATATAATTAACTAATACATAAATACCAACATTTAAATAAGTAAGGGCAAATGAAACAATCTTAATAAGCGTTGTAAATTTTCCTCGCACAGCCGGCGCACGGGACGCGGCGTGTCATTGTACAAAAAAGGACAGAAAGCAGGGAACCCGGGCGAGCCGGTGGCCGCGCGTCCTACATACAAATCCGTCGCTTTTCTTCCTATTGTACGCGCTCCACTGGCACGCGGCCGTCGGTCTGTTTGTCCGCCGCATTCAGTGTGCGGAATTAAAAGTGGTGCCGGAATGTACGTTGCATTTTTTTTTCTATGTCCACCCACCGGATTGCGACATTCCGTTACGCGGACGAAAATCAGGGTGTAATTAAAACAATGTTTATTAAAAATGTTATTGTGATATGGTAAGATGTCGGTTGAACATGCTTGCTGTTTGACATCATCTTCGACAGCCTATTCCGATAAGGGGTGCGACGAAAAAATCAGGGCCTTATTTGTTCATTATCGTAGAACGAGTAATTCAAAACTGAAGTCCTGTTTACGAACTGAACTACACCAATCAATTGCCACGTGCTCCAGTATTAATCAAGCCTCAAGGCCTCGTCCCCTCGAGTGCCTATCGGGACCGCGTCCCGCCCCGACGTGACAAACGTTCACGCGCGTTGATTAATCGCGGTAATTACCAGTTGTTCACGAGCGGGACAAATAAACAAGGTGTTGCGGTATAGCGGCCGACATAATGGGCGCCTTCGCCGGTAACGCAGGGCCATCTATTCCACTAATCATTCATTTTGTAATGAATATCAAATGATCGCACCAAGTCTGGGAAGTAATTGATACTCCACTTTGTACAGTTACAGTTTCAATGAATTGGGAAAAAAAAAACAATGTTTTGTAGATAGGTAGGCTAGGCATATAAAATTTCAAAGTACCCGAGAATCCTGAGATCGATCGCTGGTTTAGCTGAGAGCAGTAATTAAAAAATAAGGACATGTAAAGACCGCCGCGGCCACAGCGAGACACTCTTTTCTACTCCAATTCATCTTAAAAAAAAAAATTTGAAGCTTGTTGGGCACAATTGGGCAGTGGATCAATGATTAGAATTTGATATATTTGAAAACAAAAAACTGCAAAGATGACAAATCAAATACCAGAAGATCAGGCGCTTCCTCGAGTAGATGACGGAGAACGAAGGAACAAAGCTATTGGAACAGTCACGATCCGAAGCAAAAAGAGCCTTCTACTCTATATACCTTGGTCCGGACTGAGATAGAAAGCTCACAAGGATTTTTTTTTTTCAATTAACAAATCATGATTGTCATTGGTCATTTAAGTACACTGCTGAACATAGGCCTCTGCCAGGCAACACCAGCAAAAGCCAGTATTCATTTCTTGAAAGGATAGCCCATATTCATAACGCAGTACCTGACGATGTAATTACCTAATCTGTGGTACTGGGTCCCCTATCATACCACTGATGCTGCTTCCCGTCAAAAGTCTGATGTATATTTGTGAAAAGTCTGATGTATATTTGTGTTCAGTACATTCGGATAAATTACCTCATACTTATATATGTCAGCCGGGTGAAACGAGTGCAAGGAGAGATTAACAAACAATAAAAAATAAAAGTAAGTATTTATTAGGGCCTTACAAAGTTTCGATTAACGAGAAATATACGGAGAAAGCAATTATGCTTAATATGGCGTCATCCCGGGCAGCGCCATATCGACCCGGGCTATTTATAAGCGGCGCTGGAGGCCGGGCCCGGGGCTTTCGTCCTGGAACGTACTCGAGGTAGTGATGTTAGAGGTGTACTTCGCGCTTCGTTGACAATACCGTGTTAGAGTGGTAAATCTTACATCTTTAGATAGACTGACTTGAAGATGCAAATCTCTTACTGTAAGAGATTATAAGAGAGTGGCATGGAGAAAATGCCTGCATTATCTACAAATACCAACACCAAGTGCACGCGCACGCAGTCGATCGAACAATTACGCACCTCACGTAGATGCGCGTGCACCAATCCGACCGGCAAGCGTGATGGGTATGTGAAAGGCTTCCATGAAATGCATGACAGCTATCGTTGGCGCTTGCTTATAAAAGTATAAGTTCAGAAGTGGTGTTACAAAAACGGAGCTAAACTAAATAATAAATTCTCACGAGCCTGTGCCTAAATTCTGGTGTGGACAGAGATCGAATGTCTAACAATGTCTAGCATTAATTTTACTAGTTTCATCCAATTTTTCACCAATCTTTATTTAGAACAACGTGACTGGCGGAGAGCGTGTCGCCATCTTTGTTGAACACTACGGTCAAAGGTACAAATCGTACATCATTTACGAGAAACTCATTAGTACAAACATGGGTTTCCTGATTCGGAGGGTGTACATGCAACTCTCAAGCCAAAACGACACCAAGAGGTATCTCTTAATCGGTTATACTGCATGTTTCGATTACCACGACTCTATTTTAATACGAGTTTTTTCCCCCTGGCAACCTGATAAATACTAAGAAATGGGGCGCGTTATAAGTGAAATTGTCAAAGTTAGCGACGACTGTTCTAAACTTAAAACGCTCGTAGGTCCTTTTATTTTATTGGGGCCCACATTCAAGCAGAGCTGTCTCTGGCTCGTGATTATTCGCGTTTCGTTTTTCGTGTCAATTTAAAAATTATAGTTTATGCATTGAATGGTAGCCAAGAATAAAAAAAAAGACATTTCTTTCTTCTTCAGCAATACGTGTTTTAGACATAATTATGTAATTACCAACAATAATTCAATGCCATAACAACGCATCGTATCACTGACATGCGACATGTCAGTGTTTAGACGCTACCGGTTCTGCAATTGTCAGATTGCATTATACCTTTGCGTTCTTACCCTTCATCATTTCGCCGAGCACTGCCTTAACGAGATTTTTTTTATTTTAGCAGAGGTGGTAAACCAGTTTGCGACTCAACTAATAAGTAAGCGATCGCCGACGTCCACGAGCATCCATAAAACTGACGTCCTCTATGAATGGAGGAGGCTCTTCTCTCGGACGTCGCTAAGTCGTAGCTGTTCGGAAATACCGCTGGCGACAGGTCTCACACACAAAGTCGCTGTGCGTGACTAAAGATTACCAACCATCCGGAGCAACGTAGCGTCTAGTAAGGCGACCACTATTTTTAAAGTATTAGAGTGAAAAACGAGCTAACAGCTCATCTGGCCGTAAGTGGTCGCTGCAGCCCTATGAACACCTGCGAACACCTTCAATCGGAGAGGGTTAAAGATACGCCGTCGCCCCGGAGGATCGAGATGGAATGCTTCACAGCCCGTAATTATACTGGCTGTGTATGCCTTTCGAACCGGAACACAACTGTTGTTGCACTGCTCGTTGGCAGCAGTAATGGGTAACAGAGAGGTACCGACTCGGACGACATCTAGACAGAGAACCTAGCACAATCGCCGAGTTTCCTCTCATTCAGAGAAGCTTACTTACAGTAGTGGTTTATCTAAAGAATGTTGATAAAGAGGAAAACATTGATCGACTTTAAATTTCTCAAAAAATTACGTACTCGTCTGTGATAAGATTTCGTTGGTTATTTAAAATATTAACTAGTGTAAGTTTTTTTTTATTATTTCTAGAGATAACTTCCTGTAATAATTCTTAATTCCTTACAGTGGTTCCGTGTTTTATCTAAAAATAAATTACGTCCGTACAAGACTTAATTATTCGTGAACAAGCTAACTTGAATAATAAATTCAGTGAGTGGATAACAAAGAGTTTCTGCACACGGACAAGGTCGGTCTTGGATAAAAAGTAATTAAGGAAAGGAAAGCCTTGGTTAATGTAGGTAAGGAATATTTTCTGATAATTTAATTTGCATTTCTCTCTTTGTACAACAAAGGCCGATTTTAGATTACAATGTAGCCGGTTTAATAAAATAAAATGTGGTTGTGATGGTGATGATGTCCTAGTGTCCCACGTTACGCTTATGCGATGAGATACGTAAGAGGAGTCAGATGGAGAGTGACGAGACACGGGACACAACATTAGATGACACGCGATACAAGATTACAACCGGATCCAGAAACCAATAACGTGTGTGTTGCAAAAATATTAGCTACAGATGTAATTCTTCGAACCCAGGTATGCTGTCCATTGGTCATCATGGATACAGGTCTTTTATTATTAATGTGACAAGGAACTGACAGTCCACATGGTGGTATATTTGGTGGCTATTGTTGGCCTCCTATACATCAGTGGTCGGATTGCTGTTGGGCGGCAGAAATAGGATAGGTTTTGTGACGTGGTAGAGTCAAGTCAGGTAGTCAAGCAGCGGCTTTTAGCTACTGCTCGAACCTATTGAAATTAGGATGTTTGTTTTATGTTAATAGCCTCGCGAATCATCCTTGGTAGGAATCGGTGTTCTTTTGCGAGGATTTGTGGTCTATCAAAGCTGATGTAATGGTTGGGGCGATCAAGGATATGACGACAGACTGCAGACTTCCTAGATCGTCGGTGTTTCACGTTAGCCATGTGTTCAGTTAAGATATAAGCTCTCACGACCGTGTACCAGTGTCACGGTTCTCAGTCTTTTCACCTCGGTTTTCACCACGGCTTATTTGAAACCTCGCGACAGGTGGCGAGCCTGTCGCCTTCTTGATGCCCAAGCCGACGATACAAATCGAGCATTGGAATCGTTCGGAGTCAGAACACTTAACCGCTCGTCGACTATCAGATGCGCTTTTATTTCACTCCGGTGTTCTGTGAAATAATCCATGATGTACGGAGACACATCTGCACAGACAGGTGAACAGCAGCACGCTCGTCCCCCGCTCGGAACAGCACAAGCGGATCATCGGATCATCGCATACCAAATGTCAATTTGAAGAGACATAAATCAGAATTTGCTAACAATAACGCATACGTTATTTGGATCAATCTAATGTAGCTGTACCTTTGTTATAAATAATTCCCGAGTCTCAGCGGAGGTGGGTAAATACAAAGTATTTCACAAAACAATGCAAAGGCGTGTAACACCGCTTTAAATATTACAGCGGTTTTGTTTAAACTGCCCATTTGGCTAAGCGCTGAACGCTTCAGTAATAGATAATGCCCGTTAACCTCCTCTAAGAGGATTTGCATTACCTTTGTGTTTTAAGTCAATACTTTATATCTGAGCTGAAAATTAACATTGTCAAATTAATTACAGCTGAAGCAGAAATGGAGACCAAAGGGGATGATACCAACTTTATCCCATGCTGATTGACTGTCTCTACTGACTGAGTGTCTAGACACTAATAGCGGAATCAGGCGAACCTATATTATAAAGACAGGACGCAGCATCACAGGACATCGATTTCACCACATGCGAAGCTCAAGAATGCCAGACGTTCATTCGGGAGAATCATTTCGCAAGATGGCGTTCTTGCGCATACAATCCATCATCACACTATGAAAGTTACATATATACAAGATCCGAATAACACCATGGAGGAGGAGACGACCTCCTCAAGTCGCGAACTACCGACCTCGTGGGTAAGCTACCCTTTTCCTTCGCACCTTCTCTGCCATTCCAGTACTACGCTCACAACCCCGGTTCAGCGTCAACTTGCCTTCTTGTTACGGCGTGCTCTATGTCGAGCAGTGGACACAGGCGGATGAGGAGGAAGAAGAAAGTAGACTTTGTTACTTTATATCATCTTTTAAGCTATATGTTATCTCGACTATCGACATCCCGTCACCATAAGGACGCTATCTGCTCAAGATATGATATCGCAAGCGTCCAGGCAAACGCTGAGCCCGTTTTATCCGTCCTTGTCGTTATTATTTCTAGTGAGAGATAGATTTTACTAGGCAGTACTCTCCTTCTCTGCTTAAGAGACGTCTGGGTAAGGAGGCACCGGCCTCTTTAGCCAAGCGAAAGACAGGCCACGGTTGTGTTCCGAACGGAGATCCCGTGACCCCTAGCCGGCGCTGATGGCGACCATCGTGGGATTTTAGTCGGTGGGAGTCCGACATACCCGGCGATCCCCCAGGGGGCTGGATGTCCATAAGGGATTTACCCACGATAGAAAAAAAACTTAAGGTACCGCCCTTGAGCGGTGTCACCGCAGTAGAGTTCCGGTTTGAAGGGTACACTGAGCCCGTACAGGCTCTAGGGTATTCCATGCCAGTCACCATTTCGCACTTGGCAGTGCCAAGCTACACAGCACACAAGTTACTTACACATTAACGGTTGTGTGATATTGTTTGTACGTAGAAGACACAAGCTGCAGCTTTCGCTACTGCTCGAATGGGCCAGCTCGACCGGGGTTGTACCGCGAACCCTCAGAATAGCGGCGTGAAGTAGAGCCATGTTGTGCTTCTTTTAGAAAATAATGAATATAATAAAAAGTCTCGATAGCCGAGAGGTTGGGGGTTCTGCCTCCAAATATGGCAACTCGATTTCGATCCCCTATGTGGGAGGAGGGCTCCTATCAATGAGGTCTTCGATACTCTTGTATGATTTGTATCGTAGGTCTGTAAAATAAAACTGTAACAGATTAGCCAGCTATCACGTGACCTCGAATAAACTCTGGTGAACTCTGTTTGTAATAATTAAAATGTCTAAACCTCAGACTACCCCATTATGGGATACGGTCGTGACAGCTTATTGTTATATTCTATTCTATATTTCAAATATTAAAAATAGTCTCGTGAAATTAAGGTTTCATTGTTTGAACAAGATAATGACTGTTCTATGCGATGAAATGTGGTTTTAAGCTGTATATCTGAGTGTAATTAATCCTGGGAGTTGGCTTCTTCAATCAGCCGCTTTGTGTAACGCAACGCGATAATTAGACATCATTCTGCCACGCTTAAAAAAGGTGTTGTAAATGCACCTACAGCGTCGTATGACGTAGATTTATAGTTACTGCTCCTCTCTTATAAGTCATAGCGTATTGTTGTATAACCAAAACCATACCTCAATAAACGGGATATCTATCTACCGGAAATATTTTTGTCATATCGTACCGGTAGTTCCTGCGTGGCAAACCTAGCGATGGAAACACCTAGCGTATGGAAATTATATGTCATAGCCCTTATTATATGTCATAGCTTGTGCTACCAACGGGAAGGAAGCGGCTCGGGGTTATATGCATCCCTACCACATGACATTATAAAAAAAACATAATAGCTCCAATTGCGCAATTACGAACATATAAAATGCCAAACACAAATAATAACCAAGTTCAGTAACAGACAAGAAGACAAAATATCTGGACCTGGCTTACGAGGTAACCGACATGTGGGGTGGTATGCCGACCGAAATTATTCCGATCGTCGTCTCTGCGAATGGGTTAATCCCAGTCAGCCTCTCGGAACATCAGAGGCGGCTGGGACTCCGTGACGGACCGCACCGAGCTCAAATGCTGAAGGCGGTGCTACTCGATACCGCTCGCATTGTCCGCCGGTTTCTTTCCCTTTCTCCCTAACCCTCGGCCGTCTGGTCTCCCCTGCCGGGAGCTTCCATCTGGCTGGGTTTTAATTATCTATATAATTTTATTATATATATAACTTAAGAAATTTATTTATATTATGGTATTTATTTGTATCTATATGTATTTATATATACAACCCAACCAGATGAATATATATAGAAATACACCAACTTCAGTTATAGATTAAAATTGCGGTAACAACTTTTCTATGCCTTAATATAACATAAGTATAATTAATTTAACAATATTATAAAATTTTAAATTAAACTAAAACTATTGTAAAGTTCACAAAAGTACACACCGTTTACCACAAAGCCTTTATTGAAATTAATAAATGCTGAACCGCGCGCTGAAAGCGACCGGAAGTTGTAGTCGTGTTACCTGAAACAGAAGAAATAAGCAGATGAGCGACTGCTCTGCAAATGAACATAGGAACGATTAAAATCGAATATGCATTTATGCAGTTACGAAGCTCGAAGCAACACTGAAACTTTGGAATCAGTGTGTTTGTCAAATCACGATTGTTTTTCACAGTAAATAAAGAAAATTATATGCACACAAAAAAAATCACATTAACACAAAATTATAATAAGAACCTAAAAAAAAATTGTAAAGTATGAAAATTATACGCCGCATTTCCTGTAGACATAGGTAGGTCTCTCAGTATTTTGCTACATCGGAAATCAATTCTGACATAGCACTGTTTTTCAGTTCGGAGTATAAGGGGTTGACACCCCATGGTACTCCGACGCCATTATATAATTATATACATACATTGGTTATACATAATATAATAAATAACGTGGTAGAGTCAAGCGGTAGCTTTTGCTACTGCTCGGATGGTACGGCTACCGGGTCCTAAGCCGGGGTGCTACTTGGCTTTGCAGAATTCGGGCGTGAAGTAAAGGAAGGCATCTTGTGCTTCTGCGTTTCGTTCGGTGAGTGTGATAACCGGAGGCCCACTCCCTTGCCTCTCCCCCATCCCCCAAATATCTCCTCTGGTGTTGCAGCTGTACGTGGGCGACGGTAATCACCGGTGCGCCGCATAATCGTTTTTTTTTTTATGGAAAAGACGGCAAACGTGCAAGAGATTCACCTGATGGTAAGTGCTTACCGTCGCCCACAAACATCTGCAAAACCATCGATGCTGCAGGTGCGTTGCCGGTCTTTAAGGATATTTGGGAGATCGGAGGGAAGAGGAGATGAATAGGGAGGGGATGTGGGCCTCCGGTTGCCTCACTCACCGAACGAAACGCAAAAGCACAAGATGCCTCTACTTCACGCCGGTATTCTGCAAGGCCGTGGTATCAATGCGGTCGAGCCGGCCCATACGAGCAGCAGCTAAAGCCGCCGCTTGGCTCTACCACGCTCTCAAAAAAATAATTTCTAAAATAAAAATTATTCAATAGTCACGGCGAACTTTGTGATGATGAAAATTAAAGGATTAACCACTAAATTCATTGATTTGAATTTTCAATTGGCACGGTTGTTGGACTCGCATCGCACATCTGTAATGCACATCTTGAAACCCACACGATGTAGGTATTATTAATTAACAGCAGGACCACAGGCACTTGACGACAGCTGTATCCGGCATCACAACGTCATAAGTCGATCGACTTATTAGATTATGACGTAACGTACGTACGTACGTAAATAAGTCATAATATATTTTTCTTGGTCATTAACCTAAATCCGTGTACCAAATTTCTATCTTAGTATTTTAGAGGGTTTTGGAGCTGGCAAGTTCCGTCAGGCTACTCCGGCGCGGGTTGGTAGTCTTGGAAATGTTGTTTTTATTGTTTCACTGAAACGTAATCACGATTTAACAACTGCATTAGATTTATCTTTGGTGTACGTAAATATGATCAGGTCTCTTCTTATCGTTCCATGCTTAATTGGCTTCCTATTCGTCATAGGCGTAGCTCTAGAATTCTGTGTTTATTGTATTCTGTATTAACTGATCCTTCATATCCCAAGAATAATTTCCAATATCCTTATTCTGCCTCGTTCCGTAAACCAACTTAAGATTCGCATTCCACAACATAATACAGGATACTATCATTCTTCTATAAATTTACAAGCTACACTACTCTGGAACGCTCGCCCGATAAGATAAAAGAAGCTCCTAGCAAGAAATCGTTTAAGAGTCTAGTTCGTAATTACCTAATAGAATAATAGATCATTGACAAAATTCGGCTTATCTATTTTTGATTCTTATTATATATTTATTTATGTATTCTTTTATGTACTTGTATACGTATTTGTGTATTTTATGTTATAAATATTTATTTAATTATATAGTGTTTTTATATGTACTTATTATTATTGGAGTTTTTTATTTCATTTTATTTTTTATTCTTTGTTTTGTACCTGCCTTTCACCATGACAAGGGTTGACTGGCAGAGAATGCCACTTGGCATTAAGTCCGGCCATTGTAACCTTAAGCTTAAGGCTAACAATAAATAATAAATTTAAATGACTTCTCGATTTAGATTTATAATCGAATAAAATAACTTTGTTTGCCTGTTTGCAATTAACAATGCGTCATGGCTGTGAAGGAACTGGCGCCAGCTTGCGGTGGGGCTGGTCAGTACGGGTCAGCAAATCCAGAATCATTTTTTTTTACTTTTCTTGTGATATAAACTATAAAATAAAACGCAATGAATGTGTGAATAAAACATTGTTTGCGTTTCAATTTTATATTATTTGGTACGTATGAAATCCGTAAAGGAGACAAAAAATCGCCTGTTTCTTCACCGTCAAAGGAACATTATTACGAAACGGTGGTGGATTGTCAGAAAAAATAACAACAGACGAACGAAATTGGAATTTCTTACGTCAAATAACGAATTTTCATTTCATTTCAATGATTGTGGTGCCGGCACCCGCCTCCCTCCCTATTCCCTCTCGTTGCAATCGTATTAGCTAGACGCGACAGATCGCTTTGTAGTTTGCTCCGAAACAATATTCGTTTCCGGGTTCGTATCTTGAGGTCTAATGGTAATCATAATAGCATCATTGATAGAATGGCACAGGCATATATATACAAGAATTCCTACTCAGACAAGAAGTTATTATACTAAATATTTTTTCTAAATGTAAGCATTTCCTGATATTTAAGCCTGATGACAAACCAGGGCCCGGAAATTTCGTGTGGCTGGCCTGGTTGAAGAATTACATCATCCCTATCGGAGCACGGACGCTGACGGCGATGGAATCAGGCAATTATGTAAATTTTATTCAGTGTCGAAATATTACTTTCAGTAACTTTTGTTCTTTTTTATGTTATTTATAATTAAGAATATACCACTTGCTCGGCGGTGAAGAAAAACATCGTGAGGAAACCTGCATGTTTGAGAAATAATAAAAAATATTATTTCGAGGATATGTGAAGCTCGCCAACCCGCACTGGAGCAGCGTGGTGGGCCCTTCCCGGATCCAAAAAAGCCCTCTGATATTTTAGAGAAGGTCTTTGGCCAGAAGTTAGCACTTACAGGCTGATACTTTACCTTTTTATTGTCATAATTAAAAATTATCTACAGTACCAGAATTAACAATGAAAATATTGGTCGCAGTGTTCATCACAGAAAGACACACAGCAAAGTCTTTGTGGCACGGCTTTTGTTAAATTTAACCAAAGCTTTCGCGAAGTTCAAAGGCGAGCTTTTCACGTCGACACAAGAGCGCATGACATTCTTCGCTTGCAGCTATCCAAGTTATGTTTATTACTAAGTTAAACGATGTGTCAAGCATCTATTACTACACATATAATTTTCTATTATTTTTATGTGATAACTTCCTTCGGGCATTTTTTCCACCACTAATAATAATAATTCTAAAATAAGCATTACTTAACACCGGCCCGCTGTTGTGTAACTCCGGTGGCAGTCGTAATAGAGATCGCGTATCGATTTGAAACTACATCGGTTATGACAGCTTTGAAGATTGCCCCGAAACAGTATTCCATTATAGTTTTGACATTTTTCCGTGGGAGTCCTAAGAGACGACTAAGGTAAAGGAAAGCTGGCTAGAAAATCGCCATGAGCTTCCGACAGTTGTGAAATCGGAGATAGGCATCTCATGCCTCGTTGTCCCAAATGCAACTCTGGTCAAATATGGGTTGAATGGACTAAAATGTCTAGACTTCTGACTAGAAAAACAAAAACAAAACAAGACCCCGACAAGAATCGGAGTTGTTGTGTTTTCACAACCTAAAGACTTAGATGGACCTGTGTTGTTGCAAGTTCAAATCAAATTAGCAGATTGTTGATAAGAGACGCGCCGGTTTAACTTTGTTGGTTTCTTAACAACAGTTAACGAGTTTCAGTTTGCAACTACATGTATATATGTTTTGTCTTTTGCTGCCTGCTTTATTAAATATAATGCATATATTACAAACAGCAGGAAAGTCAATTCAATATCTCCTGTAATTGTAACTATAAATAATAAGTAAAACAAACAACTTTTCGTTAGATCGTGTTTATGAAAAATTACTTTAATTTATGATTTTTTAACAAAATTCTAAACGATATATTTCAGTGGTCAGTTACTCCTAATTAAGGAAATCCTATGAGTTTCCTGTTTCCAAATATTATTAACAGTTAAATGACAAATACGTAGGAGTCAGAATCTAAACTATGCTCATAATCCAACATTTATTATTACAACAATCCAGAGAATGCTATGCTATCCTGTCGGTCGCACGTGTACGTTACGTACTTACTTACCCTTCTGGTGTCTCCAGCGACACGTGAACTGTTAACATATTGGCGAACGTAAATACGCAGGCGCAGCCCCGTGCAACAGCTTGTATTGGGTGATCACAATATTTTTTTCATTCGAAAGTTTGGACAACGAGACGGACGAACGAGCGGCTCACCCGACAGTAAATGATTACCGACGCACACGTACATATGTAACACCAGAGTAGCCGGTGTGTTGTCGGTTTCTAAGGATATTTGGTTAGGGGTAAGCAGGCCTTCGGTGTTACCACCGAACTAAACGCAGAAGCACAAGATGCCTCTGCTTCACGTCGGTATTCTGCGTGGTAGTGATACCAGCCCGGTCGAGCCGGCCCATTCAAGCAGCAGCTAAAGCCGCCGTTTGGCTCTACCACGTATGCTCATCCAACAAGATGGTTCTTGGTTCGTGGAATTCTATTTGTAACTAGTTGCCCGTGATGATCAAAGTTCAAGAGAAACATCCGGATTCAGTAAATTTATGAAGTTCTGTCTACTGGGTTAACGGAAGATCAATATGAAATTGATTCAATATATTTTTTTTAAATTAAATGCGACATCGGTACACAATCGGTGAAGACAATGTGTAACATACCTACATATAAAAAATAAACAGAATTGAGGACCTACTCCATGTTTGAAGTCGGTAAAAATATGGAAGACACTCATCCAAACTTTTTTTATTTAACTTGTATTTACAAGATTAGCCGAGTGGTTTGGGGTACCGCTTCCGAATCAGGAGGTTCGATCCCCTCTTACGGGACACGAACCTATAAGATTTTTATCTAAAACTACTCGTTAATGACTACTGAACCCGACTCACTAGTGGTGTAGACTAACTAAGAAGGCGACAGACACGTACAACCCAGTTACGATGTTCCAATTATAAAATAAGCTCTAATCAAAAGTTGTTTGTACCGACTAAAACATATTTGTATTGATAATTTTAATGACATGCCTAAGAGCTGGAAGAGCTCGTCGTCCATTATAACACGACGTTCTCGTAGCGCTATCAGTCGGAACAAGTAAGTACTGCGGGGCGGTAGTTGAGTGCTTTCCGCTATGGAATAAGTTTCACGCCGGGAGATCGCACGTCACCGTGTTGCAAAAGTTTCGCAGGATCGGCGTCAAGTGGGCTATTAGGTTCGACGTTGTTAACGTGAGTTGACTGGCATGCTACTCCCCTCCAACCCTCCCTCCTCTCAACCAGTCCACTCTCGCTGAAGACGTGCGGGTCTAAGGCATATGTCTGGTGGTAATCGTAGCGGCAATTGGTTTCAATATGTAGTCTATTACCGAGTCCGGTCCATTTCGCGGTCTCATGCTGCAGCACAGGTGCAGTTTTACTCTTTTTTAACATTGTTACTCATTCAAGATATTATAGGTTTAATTAATAAGTTACTTTTGTTAAAAAAATCCGGTTCCATATGTGTCTTAGACCGTGAATAAACGTCTTTCTTTCTCTCTTTCTTGGAGAGTTCAATAGACTATTGTTTCCGATTAAAATAGACATCTCTATGACGCGATGTGTCAAGCTGTCGAATTCGTTTTTTTTAATTCACGGAGAAATACTTAACGCAAGTATGGGTTATGTCGGGGTCGATGAATGTTCGAATGAAACCCCTTCGGTGTTCATATCTGCAGGGCCACCGGAAAGCTCGCGCACGCTTCTGCGACAGCTGCACTAGGAGCTGTGTAGTGGCTCCTCGGGAGAGCTGCCTGGAAATCAGGCGAGAGATAGAGCTGGTCGCCTCTGTAGTTTTAAACTGTCATCGACGTGAAACCGATCCCCTGCTTTGTGCCTAACGAGCAACCCAATTATTTAACTTAACTCCGCTTGCTCTATGAAACCCACCGCCCATCGCCTGGTACATACCTTGTTGGAATACAGTAGACCAAGTTTTCAATCTTCATCTCCAGGAGCGACTGCATGCGTTGTTTCCAAGGCTTTACGCAGAAGTCGTTAGACAAAAAGGTGAAGATTGAAGAATATTACATATTTAAAACAAAATGATACACCATATATGCTCTATATCATTGGAGACTGGCTCTCCTTCGCAAATTAGAATAATGTATTGCCCAATGAAGCGACGTCCCGCCTACATACGCAAGCAACGTTTACGCAGCGCGAGCTGATTGCGCGTGTTGCGGTCGGACGGTTAGCGTTCATTGCAAGTAACTGTGCTTGTCTGTCCGTCACAACAGCAGCGCACCACGCACACGACAGATTAACAGATGAATACACGGACAGGCCGGATCGCACCAGTATACTGCTCTTAGGAAATGTTTTATCTTGTTGTTTAACTTTAAATTCATCGCATCAAAACGTAATCTCGGAATATTTGCTTCTTTAGACTCCCGTTTATCAAATGATCGTACACCGTGGCCGGAGTCGACGGACGGCTGCTTCCACGCTTTGTGGACTTTGGTTCCTTGTCTGCGCAGACCCTGGCAATTTTTTTTTATCTCGATGCGATTAATTTTCTATTATGTGAAAGGGCGCATCGAGCAAGCGGCCCAAGGGATTGTAAGTGATTACCGACAACCACGTGCACCTGCAACACCTGAGGAGTTGCAGGTTCGTTGCCAGCTTATAAGGATATTTGGGGTAGGGGAGATAGGAAAGGGAGGAGTGAGCCTCCGGTAACATCATTCACTGAACGAAACGCAGAAGCACAAGATGCGTCTACTTCATGCGGGTATTCTGCGGGGTCGTAGTACTACCCCGGTTCGAGTCGCCCCTTTCAAACGATTTGTTAAACGAAGGAAATTAATTGATGTTATTTTAAAGATCAACTAGAGTTTATTTGATGAGTTATATGTGGTAATCGCGTTTGCGTTTTAAATTCGGTTTCGGGTTCGATTCTTGTATCGGCAAATGCATCAGAATGAGATTATCGTTTAAAAGAATACAGTATACAAATGACCAGAAAGATCGATCATTTTATATGCCTATAAGTGTACCACGATAAACCTCTATTACAAAAGAACAAGTAAAAACTTCAGCATGACTTCAAAATTTGGAGTTATGGAGGTTTGCACCAAAACCGTGTTAGACAAATTGAAGCCGTGTGGCATCGGTGTAAGAACGTGCGCCAGCCCCTTACGAGACACACACAGGAAAGGTGTTGTTGGACTTCTATCACATTCTATCTCCCCGGAGAGACGAAAAGTGGACAGCTTTACATATGTGCACATATTGTTAAAACTTTACTTTTTTTACTTGACTTTACGAAATCAAGGAGGTCACGAATTCAAGATCACGCGGCGCGCAGGTAGAATGCGGCGGACGTTGCTTCCGCCGCTCCAAATAGACGCCGATCGAGTGGCCCGCGGATTGAGGGAACCGGGCGGAGGAGCGCCGTGACCCGCTTTCGCCCCCGCCCGGTGCGGGGCGACAAACGCACGCACGCACGCACGAACACACGTGCTAACTTATGAAGTGGTATGTCAAAGTTTTTAGTTTTGTACTTATGCGACAAAACAAATGTATTTGTAGGTAATTTTAACAAAATAATAAGTGAAAATCTTGTGTGTGTATATAAGTAGCAGACTGTAAATGCGCACAGCTGGATAAAGCCTTTCTATAAAAAAATCAAAAATTTTGAAAGAGATTAGAGCCGGAAAGTGCCAGTTCGGGTTGGCAGACTTCAAATATCCCTAAATGATTTTTTATAATTTCTCTAACATGCAGATTTTGTTACGATGTATTCCTCCGCCACTGGGCATGTGCTAAATTGATATTAACAATTTTAGTGGTGCCGGTGGCAAGGTTCGAACTCAGGTGGCTCGCGTACTATGCAATTAAAGCGAGCGTCCTGGCTTACTAAAAATACATACTAATAAACTAAAAATCGCTGACATTCGTTCAACCGAAATATTTGAAGGGCCTTGTAAGTACACTGCTGAACATAGAAAGGGCCATCAAAAGCTGACCTCATATTTTTTGCAAGATTTCCCAACACTCACGATGCTGGACGAGCGGTGAGTGCAGTGCAGGTGTCCCTCTCACTTCACACACAGTGATGCTGCTCATGGGGGCAGCATTAGTGGGATTTTGGTTCAGCGAATTCGGATAGATATAAGTACCTACCGCCATCTTCCGGTCGCCAGAGCATCGTTTGTTGGCCACCAGCACCGTGCACCAAGTGCTGGTGAGTGACCTCATTCATTCTCAGCGATTACTGTAGTTAAATTTTTAGGGTTCCGTGCGGACACCTTATTACAAAGCCTACGCCATCTGTCCTACCCTTCAAAGGGCGTCTTTTGAACCATAGGTAGCCGGTAGAAATTTTCACAGACTAAGTGTCACTATGGTGGATATCGTACAAAAAATAAAAAAATAAAACAAAAGTATAACAAGACATGCAAACGTCATCCCAGGCCAAGTGTGAGTTGAGAAGGCTAAGGATCTCGATCTGAAAAGACATATTTTTTTGGGGACTACCCGAAATCCACGGTGCGCGAGCCCGACTCGCATTTGCCCGGTTTTTTTTCCTTATTATTTTATAATTTATGATCCAAAAAACAAACCCAATGCATTACAGACTCAGTGCGTCACTAGTCTCGACATCGTCGGTGACGCGTTACGCCCCGCGGACCCGCAGCCCCAGACCCCACCGCTCTCCGCGCATCCATTCACAAGAAAACATTAATAACTGGAACATCTGTTGCGCGCGGCTACTGCTGCGTTATGCCCACGTATCCAGCAGCGATTGTAATACAGATATTTTTTTTTTGTTTTCATTTCTCAAGGTAAAAATAAATTAAGGTTTGTTGCAGGTAATTAAATTCTTCTTTTACTGTTCAAGCTACACTCCTCTGGAACGCCCTGCGCCATAAGATAAAGGAGCTCCTAGCAAGAAATCATTTAAGAGTCTACTTCGTGATTACCTAATAGAATAATAGATCATTGACAATATTCGGCTTATCTATTTTTGATTTTTATTATATATTTATTTATGTATGTGTATTTTATGTTATAAATATTTATTTAATTATATAGTGTATTTATACGTACTTATCAACTAATTAATTATTGTAGTTTTTTATTTTATTTTATTTTTTATTCTTTGTTTCACCTCAGCTGTGTTTTTTTTACGGGTGTGCGTGTTTTATTTTCCATGTGTATGTAGAACTAAAGTTAAAATGAAACCCCGAGGAGTTTAGTAAAACTTGTTTCATTTCAACGTCTTGTTTCAATTTGCTCAAATCGTAGAAATACTTATGCAATCATGCAATAAATAGAATCAGGCGTTACTTTCCGGAAATTCATCATTAAGAAGATAGAGATCAAGAGCTAAACGGATCACTTTACACAATTGCGCATGAGAATCATTCGGTGCTTCCGATTCACCATGCGAAGATATTTTTACCAACTTCTTTAAACCTGCCGCCTCCCGCCTCCGCGGATGCGGCCACCATCAGCCGCACGCCTGCTGTTCACCTGTCCTGCCAGCAGACGCCGCCTCTCGGCCCGGCAATCCGCGCGTGTTAGCTGGCGCACGTCGGCGCCGCCGTTTGGCTTACCTCCCCGCTGGATGCAATTCTCCTTTTGCATCCCTCGTATGTGATAACGTACTATACACGCATTGTTTACACTGCGCGCGCGCACGCAATTCGTCGACCTTCGAATATTCCCTCCTATCCATCTTTCATATTCCGCAGTAATCAATTGTGCGTCTCTCGCGGTCAGGCCGTTCCGCTGCTTAGGCTAACAGAATACGTGGCTTTGATCACCGTGTATTACTCTGCTATTCGATAACTCAAAATTGCAAAGCCAAAGATAATGTTAGCACCTACTGGATCAAATTTTGTAATAGACTTAAATCTAAGACTCATATGCGTAACAAACAAAATATAAATGCAAAAATCGTCTACTTATTAATTAAATAAAGGTACTGGCACTTTGTGACTTCCCTTCGCCTGGGAGTTATTCGCGGAACACGACGACCTCTTCCAGGATCGAGGAACGAGGATCACGCGAAAGGTCATAGTTGATCCGAACGCCCACCACTCCGAAGCTTATTATTACAATTCCCTCCCTGTGCTATTTATGTGCGGCTGTGATAATAAAGAGCTCAGTTCCAATAAAGCCAAGCAAACTTGAGTGAAGTTTTTTTCCATTTAAATGAAAGTCAGAAAAGTAGAACACGAAGATAAACAATATATTAGCAAGATTTACTGTACATTATATATAAAATTGTACATGAAAAGGCATAAAATATTTTAGATGAATGGAATGAACTGAGGGAGGAACTCCATTATGATGTCCTCCTGGCCTATTCTGAGCACGGCGACAACTACGCTAGCTAACACAACGACCGAATAACATCGGCAGTTGTCAACTGTGCAGGAGATATTATAGTGCCGTATATAGCACACGATGCACTCGCTCGTCTTTACCTTGCCGTATCCGATGTAAGATCGGAGATCGGGACGAGCACAACACAATCAGAAACGAAAACCAATCATTTGTCTTTTTACACAGATATTGACTTTGACAGGGATTCGCAGTAAGATACGCTAACCATTAAGCCATACGCACGTAAACATATGTATTTAAAAAAATATAGACATTATTCGAGTCATGGTAGCCTAGTGGACATGGCGGACACTATAGTATCATAGAGCGCTAGTGACCTACCTGGGTTCGATCCCCGGTGCCGACGCCACTGTTGATAACAATTTTAAGCGCTATATTCATCACGTGCTCTGCGGTGAAGGAAACCTGCATGTTCAAGTCCTCTCTTTGAAAATGCATTCACCATCAGGTCAGCCCGAAAGACCGAACCAACACCACCGCGTTATTGATCTATTTCCAAGATACTACACTGTCTGACTAAAACGAACAGTAAAGTAAAGTAGCAGCCTGTAAGTTCCCACTGCCGTAATATACATATACATAACTGTAAATACAGCACTTAAAATTGCTATTAACAATTTTAGTGATGCTGGCACCGAGGATCGAACCCAGGTCACTCGCGCTCTATGAAACTAAAGTGAGCGCCCTGACCACTAGGCTACCGCGGCTTTTTAACGAACAGTAACCTACAATTAATAAATAATTATGACCATAACCAGTATGTGGAAGGCCGTAACGATGGATTTTGCTGCTGCTCGATATAGGCCGACTCGACCGGGATGGTACCACAGGCTCATAGAATAACGGCTTGAAGTAGAGGCCCCACTCCACCTCTCCCTTCCCCGAATATCCTTATAGCTCGCAACTCACCTGCAGCTCCTTTAGTGTTGGAGATCACTCACTCGTTCTTCTTTACCTTCTTCGTTCTTCTTAACGCATATGTAATAAAAGTGGACGAAGGATTAGATGCAATGCCATAGACACGGGACAAAACACAATCTAACCAGAGAGATTCGAATCGAAGAGCCATAGCTCAGCGGTGAGGGACACCAACCACGTCGCCATGCGCTCGCCTCTATGTTTATGCTAATTGCTATTAAAGTTAGTAGATGTCAGATTTTGGATCTCAACTGAAAGATGTCATAGCGAAAAGAACGTTACAAATAAAGTGTAGAATGGATGGAGTAGGGACATTTTCTAACAACTTTAATAACTTCGAAGTTGTTTAATAACTACCGTGTTACGTAGTAACGACAAAATTCTTCGAAAAACCCATTCATCAGACCTGCTATAACCTACGACGGAATATGATCCTTATGACGAATACAATTAATAATCGATTTAATACCATTCGCGGTGGGTTTTAACGTTCAAATTCAATTGTATCGAATGCTAAGCACTCGATTATGGATCGCCCTAACGACTTCTATCTAGTTAATAAACGATGTCAGATATTAAATGCTTCTATACGCGACAGACGGACACAAAAACTAGCAATTGTGATGATGATTTATCCTCATGTGCGCTCAGTTTCGAAATCGCGACGTTGGTATCAGAAAGGAGGGAAAGGAATTATTACGTCCAGTTCTTAAATCAGAAGAGTGTCATGAATCTCATTTTTTTAATGTACTAGGGCGGTAGTCTCCCTCTCTGACGTCAATCAGCCGTGCAACCATTGCCGAGTTATAGAGAGCCAGCATAATTATAGGTGGCCTAATTACACGTTAGCCGAGTCTGGCTCGGAATCAGGAGACTCGAGTTCGATCCCCTCAAGGGCTCGTCCCTATGAGTATTTACCCTGTACTCGTTCGATTCGTTTCGGTGACAAGTAAATTTAGATTTACGACAGGCTCACCACATATCACGTTGTCCCCAATAAGCTCTTGCGTAAAGCTTTCAAGGCTTTTTTTTTTCGTTTGGTCTAAAATGTCTAGACCTCTGACCATAGTATTGGGTATACGATCATGAGAGATTACTTTTTACTTTTATAATTACATCCTGTGTGGCATTCAATCACAGAAATGTAAACGTATCTGTAACCGATTGAAGCTGTTTGCTGGTGTCCTTGGGCTACAGGAGCCACTTACAGTAGTTCAATTAAAAAAAAAAATTGTTTCTGCTTATTCCTCAGAGGCCAGACAATATTCTGCACTACACTGCACAATACCCGCTATGTTATCTTTCAAAAAACTTTACGGCATTTTAACTGCTCTTTGCTATTAAGTAACAAACGCTTCAGTTTTTTTCTGTTCTTTGATTTGAAAGAAAAGAGAGAAAGAAAAATGTTTTATTCGTAGCTACAGTACAAAATCTGGTATACAACATAATACAATACAACACGATACATTTGCCCCGCCAACCCGCTTGGATTGGCAAGCGTTGGTAGGGCAAACCTCACACCGGTGATGCCGCTCCCCGTGCCCAGTGCATGGGATTTAGGTTCCGCAGATTGGGATGAATCTTTTGCCATCATTCTCGTTTGTTACATAGTAGGGTGAACCACATACTGGTGATGTTGGCAATTGAACGAAGTGATAGTACGAGGGATAGTACACACATCTTCCCATGAAACTGGCAACACTCTCCCTGACGTGGGTCAAGCGGCTATGATGGCTACCGAAAATATTGGATCGGGGAAAAAGTGTTTTCGTTTTTATAAGTAACTTCGAGACTTGGTCCTTCCCTGCGGCCCGTATGAGGAAGCTCAAAGAAGATGGTAACAGAAGCGTTGGCACACCCGAGCCCTGAGATGGAATGCTTCACGTCCTATACCTTTCAAGCCGGAACATAACAATTGTAACACTGCTGTTCCGAAGCAGAAGGGTATACCACCTAGTAAAGATTTCCGAAATGAGATCTGATCCTTCACTGCAGACCGTATGAGGAAGCTCGAAGTTGCTCAGCGCGCTATGGAAAGGGCTATGCTCGGTGTTTCTCTGCGTGATAGAGTCTGCAACGATGATATCCGCAGCAGAACTAAGGTAACCGACATAGCCGTAAAGATCAGCAAGCTGAAGTGGCAATGGGCCGGCCACATAGCTCGCAGAACTGACAACCGCTGGGGAAAAAAAGTTCTCGAGTGGCAGCCACGTACAGGCGAACGCAGTGTAGGACGACTCCCCACAGGATGGAGTGACGACCTGCGCAGTGGTACGGGAAGTCGATGGATGCATGTGGCTCAGGACCGAGCTTCGTAGCAATCTTTGGGGGAGGCCTATGTTCAGCAGTGGACTTCCGATAGGCTGAAATGATGATGATGATGATGAAGTAAAAAGTTGCAGATAATCTCTTTAGTTGTTTGTATCTGGTTTTGATAACATTAAATAAATGACATTTCAAAAACAGAAAGACAAAAAGTGAAAACTGTCCGCCAAAATAAGTGACTAACCTAACTTAGAAATTTAAGTTGTGGGTGTTGTGAAGCACTCGAAACGTCGGGATAAAAAAAAGTAATTTGAACACGATAAAATCTGTAAGTAATGGTTATTTCATTTCACGATTGTAGACTCGATAAAAAAAAAGGAACACAAAGTTTAATTAAAAAGGGGGACATACAAGATCTGAACGCGAACCGAGATCTCGATTGGAAGATTCAGCGCACTGAATCCAGCCGCACACGGTGCCAGTTAAGTATACATAAGGCAATACGTTCGCAGAGGAGTCTCACAGTGAACGTTTGCGAACATGCCTCGCTGTGCTTCTACACTTGGACGAGTATTGTTTGTGTTCGTCCGCGGCCACGAAATTAAAGGAGGGGTCATGACGGGATTCCGCTTTAACCACGTTAATATTATTAAAAAAAAGTAAACTAGCACCTTGTAAGTGTCCACTGCTGAGTAGACGCCTCCTTCCCATCTCAATATTATTTTTTATTATTTCGCAGTCATCCAGCTTTCTTCGCGATCACTCACATCTGTGTGAAGTGAATAGGAACTCGCTAAACAAAACGAATGAGGCCAAACTCGATGGGTTTACTAGTAGCCATTCAAGGATTTCGTTAACCACCAGCTCCAGCTCGATGGTACCATATTATTGAATTGTCATCGGTTCTTAATATGTGTGCACAATAACAAATTATTCGAACGTTCCATACGTTCGGATCGGAATGGGTGAATATTTAATTTAAACAGACACACATCACATTGATACATAAATACAAGTCAAGCTAATAAAATGTATGTTAAAAATGCGACAGTAACCGTCTATCTGTTATGTTTTAAAGGCCGAAGCGCTGAACCGATTTCGATGACATTTAGTATGGCGATACCTTGAGCCCAGGGGGTATGGTGAAGTACTTTTTAAATTTGGATTTTTTTTTCACGCGGTCTAAGCCGCCGGCGGAAACCTTTGTTAAATCAAAAACATCGAAATGAAACTTCATTGTACTAGATTCCCTTAACTGTTACGTTATAATTGAACCCTGTATTATTCCATTCGATTTACTTTTTCCTCTAATCCTCGAATCAATCGCCGAGAGTTCGTTGAAGGATCAAAATATAGTTGTTTCCCGATCATCGGAATAATTTACTACCGCCGTTGAACAAAATGAAGTTCAATGTTTACACTTGAGTCAAAATAACAGCCTACAATGAATGATAATTTATTTAAGGTTATTAATCTATATACAACGTTAAAATGAAAAATTCAAGTAGCCGACTATATATTTCCCGCTACAAAGGAGGTCCCTTTCATATTTGTGAGTGGGGGTTAGGAGCTGGGAAGATACCGCCACGCTGCTCCACTTTTAGAGGACAGTCTTGTCTTTCATATATTTTTCTTTGAATACAAAGATTCATAGAAGTCGTATAACGACTTATATTTTTTTTAAATTAAAATAGGGTTACGTTTAACCTCAATCTCGCTTGATGGAAGGCGAAGACGAGGCCTGGGATGGTACAAGTTTGCCTAGAAGGTGTCTGTTCACTTTGGCTGTCCAGATTATAGCGTTAGACTTTTTGTCGCGAACTCGTACAATGGTGGTTGTATATATTACGCGGATAGTGTGTAACATTAACTTCTCTACCGTACATATAATTTGAACAAATCTTCAAGCTCTCGTGGATTTATATCCGAAAAAGGTTTTAATATCACTTTGACAGTGGCAGATACTTAAACACTGTTGCCATATAGAGCTCCGAGACCGAGAAAAGAAAAAGATTTTCTCCGGGTGTTTTCTTTCACAGGCCTTGTATGTAATAGCAGGCGAACGCCTAACCCCGGAGCTACCACGGCTCTCCATCATCTTCACCTTGCCGATAAGAATTATCTACATACCGATAGAATCAGAGGACTTGTACTTGTAACTTAAGTTGTACCGGCCATGCTGCGCCCTCATAGCTCATAGCATTGAAGAATGAACCTTTTCTTAACCACAACAGTCTCTACATACTCCACTGCCGGACCACAGTCCTCTCCCTTAAGGCGGATTAGCAATAATCGCCACGCAAGGCACGCGGAAAGACGATCGCAAACACCACGCCAACTTTAAACACTGCCGCCCGACACACGTTTAGATTAGATAACAATAGATTTAACGCGGGATATTGAAGGAAGCTGGAATATAGAAGTACGAGTGTCTTCATAACAATAGGAAACACATAGCCAAGCACCCGTATGCGTGGACACAGAATCGTAAAGCGTTCGTTGCAGTTTCAGATGCACGGAACTTCGACATTACAACAAGACTCGCTGCGCAAATATTGGTTTCTGTTGAGAATCCAATCCAGGAGCAATGACTCGCGATGCGCATACGGTAAGCTGATGACTGAGCGACGTCATCCAATACCGTGAGATTACTATCTGTTTTTAGAAGAAAGTAATCTCACGGTAGGAGACAGGCTGTTGCTACTGAATGCTCGATGGGAGGATATAGAGGGGGATCAAGTTTACTGCGCCACTGCAATGGCAAATACCCCTCGTGGGAGAGGCCTAAGTCCTGCAGTGGACTATTTACACACCTATACGATACTTCTTACGAATATCGCTGCACAAAAGACGAATTCAGATTTCAGGCCGTTTCGCTGTCGGTGACGTCGGAACGGAGCGATGCGAATTGTCGGCGCCATGAAAGGGAATCTGTCGCGCACTGATTACTCGGTTCCTGGTGTACGGCCGGTATCGTCGCTGTCTAGACGGTGGCCCATGGCACGAACTGAAGCGGGGTTTTGCAACATGCACATTTGGAATTGTACCTTAATTCTCGTGATGAGATCGTATACTTTAACACAACTTAATATAGTACAAAATCCGAAAATGTATCGTACATTTGTATTGTAATTTTTTTACGAACTATGCCGTGTAAGTAGGGGATGGGGAAATGGGGATAAATAAATCTGTCCACAGAACACCTGCATAGTAGCTGCATAACGCTGCAGTATGGATTATTTAATAGTTACTACGTAAGAGATGTATGACGTGTTGCTTTAGCCTACTCTGTCCTATCCGCCGCCCGCTGTATGCTAAAATGTACCATAAACGCTCTAGCATAAAGTTGTTATCGCTTTGCAGCCGCATGGCTTTTGCAGCAGTTGCAGTAATGCTAGGGCTGTCCGCTTCGTGTTTTGTTATGATTTTTTTTTAATTTATGGTTTTCAATAGATTTGGCGTGGCAATGATTCTTAATTTAATGAAGTTTTAATAAATAAAAATCAAATTTTTCAAAAGTTTGTACATAATACAGCAGTGAATAACCGGACGACCGTGCTTGCGCGAGCGCTTATGACAGGCCGAATATTTGTGAACCGCTAGAGGTCCGACGCCGCCTGAACGCTCTGTAGGTGAATAACGCGTGTAAGTACAGAGGTGAACCGAAACACTGCAACTGCTTGCGTCAGGGCCTTAGCTGCTATGACATCAAAATGATTTACAACTACTTCATGTGAAATTGTTCCACGATCAAACCATACCCGCATCCAATACGCGTCGTTTATTGGTTAACGATGCCTCGAACTGCTCAGTGTTGCGGGAAGTCCATGGATATAGGTGGCTCAGAACCGAGCTAGAAACACAAGATGTCTCTACTTCAAGCCGATGCAAGGCCGTGGTACCAATCCGGTCGAGCCGGCCCATTCGAGCGGCAGCAAATGCCGCCGCTTGGCTCTACCACCTTGAAAAGTCCGCGAACGTTCTCGTAGCGCGCTCTTCCTACAGATGTCAGCATTAAGAGATTACAGGAAACTTGAGACAAAAAAATAAAGGTGACTCTACACTAAAATCATATTGACTCTGTACAAAGATCAGACGTGTCATTGTCAATCAAAGTTTGAGTAACAAAATTTGTAAGTTAAAGGTTACCAACTTTAAAAAAAAATATGCGATCACTTCTTTGACCACCCGTGTGTCTGCCAATTAGGATAATTATTCTCAGAAACGGTTTGACTTAGCAAGTTAGTAAGTAGTAGTAAGTAAGTTATGGTAGGCGAGCAACGTCACCGGATTAACTTCCGGAGGTCGCCATGAGATTTTCTACGCTTTTCTCTTAGTCGCCTCTTACAAAACCTATACAAAGAAAGGGGGCTGGGGTGGTGGACGAGATTCTTACACCAACAACACACGACAGAATCTAAATACACTTGTCAAGTAAAGGTATTTGGTAGGCGACCAAATGTGACCAAGTTGCAAGCGTGATATTTTTCTAATTCCGTAACTTTGTAACGATGTCGTCCGATTTCAAAGATTTTTGTCGAATGCAGACGACATCGCGGCATTGTATGAAAATAAGAAATCTAAATGAGCCGGCATTTCCTCCCGGCATGGCCTCCTTCTCAAATACGAGTATCAGAGAGGGTTTAGGAGCCGGGAAGGGCCCGCCACGTTGCTCCAGTGCGGGTTGGCGGGCTTCACATATCCTCGAAATAATATTTTTAATATTTCTCAGACACTCAGGTTTCCTCACGATGTTTTCCTTCACCGCTGAGCACGCGGTAAATACAGCATTTAAAATTGCTATTAACAGTTTTAGTGCCGCCGGCACCAGGGATCGCACCCAGGTCACTCGCGCTCCATGAAACTAAAATGAGCGCTCTGACCACTAGGCTACCACGGCTCGTCCTGTTACGGTGGATTATTGAAAGTTTTTTTTTTATTATAATGTTCGTTGACCACACTGTGTGTATTCGAACCCTAGCGAGGAACATTTCCCGACTGCGACCAGTGGAGCGCGCCTTCTCACGGTCTCAATACCATACGAATGTTGCAATCTCTACGGATTAGCCCAGCCTCCGCACACCAGTTCGTTGCCGCGCCGGCCCTTTTAATTCAGCGAAAAATCATTGACAACTAGGCAATAATAATATTTGCTAACGTGATACATGCTGTAGATGGTAAAATTCTTACTCTTTAGTACACACAAGTTTGCCGGATGATGTATACATGTTTATCATTATTAAAATATCTTAAAATTTTGCAAACATATAATTATAATTTAGTGGCATTTACAGTAATAAAAATAATTAGTACTTAAAAAACACAGTACAAAAATAAAATATTAAAGATGTCTAATATGTCAGAATGTCTTGACAAGGCAATTATTAATTATCGAGTAACAGATTTCATTGTTTTTCTAACACAAACTGGCAAATGCCATCTGAGATTTTTCTCTCCATATTTAATTTGTTTATGTATATATTATATGTTTATGTATAGTGTATTATGTATGTTATAAGTATGTAAGTATATTATAAGGGTTACATATTTAATATTTATATTTATTATTTATTTTAAACCTGCCAACATGTTTTCTTTCTCACCCAGGGTTGACTGGTAGAGAATGCCAACAGGCATTAAGTCCGCCCATTGTATTTCGTTCTATTTTTTTAGGGACACAATAAAGAATAATTAAATAAATGAATATCCTAAAAACATCTCGTCAACAGTCAGTTTCTAAGTTTGGCCTTAAATATGCCAATTGTAATTGGTAACTTTAATGGTAGTTTGTTCTATATCTTCATATGCATGGTAACACTTATGAAATATGCGTATTATACATAGACGTATATAAGGAAACTGTTTTTCCGACACTACCGTTTAACTATCGCTGCAGGCAAACAACCAACTCAACGCTCCCTAATATGTTTATTTTAAGGGTTCCATTCGGAGCATTATTAAAGCCTGTCAGTCTTGAATTCTGTCGGTTCGTCCGTCTGACCTACCTTCAAAGGGCTGTCTGTATGTTTAGAACCGTAATAGGTAGCCGGTTGAACTTTTCATTTTAGAGCCGTGGTAGCCTGGTGGTCAGGGCGCTCACTTTAGTGTCATAGAGCGCGAGTGACCTGGGTTCGATTCCCGGTGTCGGCACCATTATAATTGTTAATAACTATTTTAAGTGCTGTATTTACCACGTGCTCAACGGTGAAGGAAAACATCGTGAGGAAACCTGCATGTCTGAGAAATAATAAAAATATTTTTTCGAGGATATGTGAAGCTCGCCAACCCACCCAGCCAACACTGGAGCAGCGTGGCGGGCCTTTCCCGGCTCCTAAACCCTCTCTGATACTAGTATTTGAGACGGAGGCTTTTTATATTTTTTTATACTTTATACTTTTTACTTTTCGTTCCTATAATCCAAAATAAACATTGTTTGTTTCTTTCTTTCACATAGATCACACACTAAATTTTTTTTTGAATTTAAACAATGTATTATTTTGTATGCTTAAGATGTAGTAGAGATTCTCCTCCTCATTACAAAATGAGTTTTGACCGGCTGAACCAAAGTCTGTTTTGACATTTGTTTGACATTTTGACACCACGTTGTGTAGTAAGAATATTAATTTATAAGCGCCAATAGCCTAATGGGTTAGGGTGCTGCGAAACATCACGTCGCAGGTTCGAGCCCACCATTCGACTATTGTCGTGAACCACTCGAAATACAAGCTCTAATGCTTAGTTGGAGGGTTAACAGGAATATTAGTAATGTTAGTTAAATAGCATTGCTAGTATTCTTTTAAAAAAAAAATTATTTGTGTCCATTTATATAAGACCAGAAACAATAAAATTAAACGGTACATAAAGACAAAATTTCGTTTCTTTTTTCGTCAAGTGCACACAGAACGCGGTGGCTCGGCATCATGCCAACAATATGCATAATGACGAACGGCCGTTAAAAAGTTTTTTCGCTTCCTCCGAGCACTTTTTTCACCATGGCGACTTTAATTCACAAAAAGCTAGGCTCCTGACCGGGATTCGCTGCCAGCAACAAATTGATGTCGGCTCGGTGGCGCAACGGCGCCGCGGGTCCCGTTTTCGATTCCCACCAGGCACTAGTGCTCACTTTTATGGTCTACAGATAATTTATACGGGTTCGGGTGTGTGTCCATATGTATAACAGAACACTACGCGGCAAGGAAACTGCGCGTCAAGGTCAAATTGTTAACCTACAGCTCAGCGCCGCTTTAACCGTCACGCCAACGGGCTGCCAACACACAAACGCACACAATTAAACACTTGACGTGTTCGGTTGTGTGCGTTTATTAATACATGTATTTGTATTTCATTATATCGTGTTTGTGATTATTCCGTAAATAGCATCCATAATAGGGATTTTTTGAGTTCATAGGATTCGACGGTTCTGTGGCGTAGTGACTAAGGGTTTCGCTGCGGCGCTGCGTGTCCGCAGATTCGATTCCCGCACGGGACAAGTACAAGTATTTTTTTTTTATGGAAAAGACGGCAAACGAGCAAGCGGTTCACCTGATGGAAAGTGCTTACCGTCGCCCACATACATCTGCAACACCATAGATGCTGCAGGTGCGTTGCCGGTCTTTAAGGATATTTGGGAGATGGGAGGGAAGAGGAGAGGAATAGGGAGGGAGGTGGGCCTCCGGTTACCTCACTCACCGAACGAAACGCAGAAGCACAAGATGCCTCTACTTCACGCCGGTATTCTGCGAGGCAGTGGTACCAATCCGGTCGAGCCGGCCCATTCGAGCAGCAGCTAAAGCCGCCGCTTGGTTGTACCACGCTTAAAAGTAAAAATTGAACTGGGATACCCGCACCGTGTGACGCACTAAGGGGGTTCGTTTCTGTGCGTTAGTATCATTGATTGTTCCTATGGTTTGTTCATGTGAAATTTATGTTTCTAATCCCATGGTGGGTGGGAAAGGAGAGTGAGGACGGACACACAAACAGTGAATACTATGGCTTACAGTGGAGGCCACAACACAATATAGATTATGATGAAGCAATGACATTAAAGTTTCATTAAACATCTAACATGACGTTCTTGCGACTATAATTTCTTTAAACACATTCCGATTGGATTGCATCAACCAATAAGCTTCCAACACAGTGTTACTGCGACGTTGTCATTATGTGGGTGTCTTTGCCAAATTTCACGAGCAGGTATCAGAAGTTATATTAAAGCCGATATAAGATTATAAACGGGCAATATAAAAAACCCAAATTAGCATGCTGTTAAAGCTGAATATAAAAGAATTTACCTTGCGGTATGGGCGAAAGGGTCTACCGCCCCCCTATTTTCCGTGGGTGTCGAAAGAGGCGACTAATGGAAAATCCTTAAAAATAGCAATGACTACCGCAATGGCGCGATAGCTATCTCGAAAATTACCAATTTTAGACAGACCGACAGCAACTTCTAAGATGCGAGGTGTCTGATGCTGCATTCGCTAATCCGCTTGCCTGAGAGATAACCGCGAAGTTTCTCTCGCCTTTTACTTCTCCGTCAGAGGAGCCTCATTACGAAAGATTGGTAGAATGAAAAAAAAAATATATAATTTAATTTTCTCACGTCTATGAATATGGAATTTTCGTCCTAATTTTCATTTCGATCAACTTCATCATTCTTCATCAAAATAGCACGTCTGTTGTTATTCGTTAAGTACTGCAGGTCTCTATTATTTCATGCTCAATTTGGACCACCTCATTAGATCTCCAATCTAAAGAGATATCGACTCCAGACGGGGGGTACTAATTCGCAGGTTGTGATCGCATCTACTCCAACTGTACACGGAAATCAAATATATGAAATGGATGCTGTTAGACAGAGATTCCTTTTAATGTCCGATTCGAGAAAGTTTTACTCTTTGGACACTGTTATTCATACTTCGTACGCGCATAATTAGAGACATTCTATCAGTATTGATCAGTGTAACAATGCTTCCGAAGCATTTGAATATTATATTAAAAAAAGCATTACCTACGCATAACGAAAACCTAGTGTTTTATTTGTATTAGCGTATGAATTTACCAGCCCCTTTCTTTCCGCTGGCGTCATAAAAGGCGACACAAGGAGAGGCCAGAAAAATTTAATGTCTTCCCATGGTTAGATGGCGAAATAACCATGAAAATCTCATAGTAATTTACCGGAGCAGGGACAAGGAAATTCACCACTTCTCACTTTCCCGCAGAGGCAAAAAATATTACTACAATTTGGCTACAAACCGATCCCATGGAGTGATGAGGCACACTATAAAATACGTCTCATACGAGTAGCTTGTGTACTAGAGCTGACCACCCCATTCCTGTTTATTAGTATGATGCACGCACCTACGTGTTGTCATTATATATTTTGTCTTTATTAATAAAGTTCGTATGTTTATTTGTCTGTATAAACTTCAGTTTCTCGCCGTAAATAAATTATCACAAGATGATGATTATGTTTCCTCAAAACTTGAAAGTGCTACATCCCCCCCCCTCTCCACTTCTTGTGAGGAAATAAGCTTCTAAAGCAATGATGAGTGCAAATTTACGTTTCCTAAACGTGTTTTCACGGAACCCGAAAAAAAAACACGTGTCACGTTTTGTACAAGTACAATTTAATAAATAAGAAGCTGTATATGAAAATTAGGACGCGGTCATACGAAACAGCCCAGCGACGCCCTTTCAAATTCTAAATTTGCACATAAATTGGAAACAAGTCAAAACCACAAAAACTTTTCTGCTTTGTGTTGCCATTAAAAGTTTTCGCGGTCACAGCACGCTTCTTGGCATCGCGAAAATAGAAACCGACGTTTTCGGCGACTATACCTACCTTCCATGGTGGTCGAATAGCATGATTCAATCAATCTGAACTAGAATAAATAAAGTAGCAACCTGTAAAATGTTTCAACATTTGTTACTTTACATGCCCTATAAATTACATTTTTTTATAATTTCTTAGACAAACAGAGCACTTCTCACCCATTTTTGCCTTCAGTCAGCAGTGTCACCACTGTTGATTTCCAGCTTGAAAGGTATAGAGAGACAGTATATAGCCCGTGAGGCCCACATAAATCTTCAGGAGTGACAACGCTACTGTAACCTTCATTGTAGGTGTATTTGGGCCGCTGTAGCAACTTAACACCAGAGGAACTGTCAGCTCGGTTAAATTGCAATAAACAATTACAATGAGGCCGGCACTGGGAATCGAATTAAAAACCCACTAAACTACCACGGCTCCGGAATAAACATAATGAATTGATAACGAAATCATTTAGACCAGGTACAACAATGTTTATTTGTTCCAAGATATCACATAAATATTTTTTCCGTATTACCTTTGTGAAGTTCTACAAATGAGATTCATGTTCAGAAAAAAATTTATGATACGATGTATCAGATCAACTTCAAATAATAAATATATTTTAAACTCAAAAAACTCTAGAACAATCATAAATGAAATGTATGCGAACGGTTCCTGAACGTAAAACGTCAAACAAAACCGCGGGAAAAATAGCCGTGTTAAATGTAGCCCTCACGTCAAAATTTCACACGCTCGCTTCATTAATGATGACCAATGTAAACAATTCTCCTCAATATTAATTGATTATTGTAAACAACATATAAATTAACTTACATGTAGGCCAAGATATCTGATATAATATTTTACAGCGTCAATAACATAATTATCGAAAAAAAAAACGGGTTAGCATTATGACGAAACGGGTTAAAATCCACTATTCGACTAAGAGTATTTTAGTTTAAACTTATTTCCTCGTTTCGAATTCTGTCTCGCAGAAGAACTTAAGACGTGATATTCATCATGTCGACGTTCGTAGGCCTACCCATTGTTAGACGCTATTGGGGTCATTAAGCATAGAATAGAGATCCGCCATTGACGACTTAATTAAAACACAGTATATTTTAACAATTATCATTACCATAAGGTAATAGTGATTATTGATCAAGTCGTCGATAAATCAACTAAGGGTAATCTATAGCAGCACGACTAAAAACTAGCAAAACATAAGCCTCTCCCATTTGCTTAAATCGCCACGCTTCACAAACGGATCGGCGATACCTCGCACCATAGACAAACTTATATATGTATTATACGAATGAATGACACTATTGGTGATAGTTGAATGAGTTTCGATTTGAACATACTGACAAGGTCAACGTGTCAACTGATGTTATAGTGAATGACATGAAGTTATTATGAACTTATTGATCTGTATTATTTATTTTCGATAAAATTACAAAAGTTTAGGAGAGAAAACATAATAATAATAATAAGTAATAAACTCTCACGACTTTATACTCAATACTGGGGCAGTCATAGGTCTAGATAATTTTAATCCTTTTCACCAGAACAAGTGAAAGGGGCAAACGACAAAGGGCTCTCTTGATGGTAAGTGATTACAGTCGCCCAGGTACATCTGCAACACCTGAGGAGCTGCAGGTGTGTTACCGGCTTTTAAGGATATTTGGGGGATGGGAGGGAGGATTGGGAGGCGGAATAGGGGAGGGGGAAGATGGCCTCCCGCTACATCGCTCACCGAATAAAACGCAGAAGCACAAGAAGGCTCTACTTCACGCCGGTATTCTGCGAGACCGTGGTACTACCCCCGTATAGCCGACCCATTCGAGCAGCAGCAAAAGCCGCCGCTTGGCTCTACCACGTGTTTATTTGGGACAACGTGGCAGGTGGTGACCATTAAGGTGTCTTAGTGTTCAAGCGAATTAGTGTCCTTATGGGAGAGGCCTATGTTCGGCAGTGGACGATTTACAGGATGTTAAAGAAGTCGGATATACGTATATCATACAATGCAAAAGCCTTAACTGTCGGGAGTCGGGAGAGGAAGACCTAGGCGAACATTTCACGATCAAATCGGAGACGTTCTGAAAAAAGGCCAGGTCAAGAGTACTCTAAACTACCGAGCATGCATGCAAAGATTCATCAATCTTGTGTGGAAAAAGCGAAAGACGTATGTCAGGACCGTAGCAAGTGGAAGAAGATTGTCTCTGCCTACCCTGTACATACTTAACTGTCTCATTGTCAGACAAAGGCCTCTACCTAAATACTACATGGTGTCTGGTTTTAAACCTACAACTATATATGACTATCACTAAAGAATTAGGTATTTATCTTAGAATATATGTACAATCCATACCGTTTTCTACATATTGTTTAAGAAAATCCGAAACAACCATGTGCAGTCAGTAATAAGACAAACCCTAGCTTAATAGGCTATTAAAAAGTAGTTAATGAAACAGTTTTGGCATGTGAACACACTTCCAACTGAACATTGAAGACAATCTTAAACTACTAATAAAAAAAGCTTCAGAGATTGTTTCTGTCAACTCTACATACATCCTAAACATAGTGTTGTTAATATATGTAAGTTATTTTATTTAATTAAAGTTAGTTACTTAATAACTCTGTCACTAATTTCTTGTATTTAACTGATGGGGTAACAAATGTGTCTATATAAGAAGCTTAGCATTACATAATGGCTTAGATAATATAAAGCAAAGTAATGGAAAACATTTTTATAAAGTATTCAAATTACAGCATAAATTGAAGATAAATTCACTCACTATTTTATTTAAGAAACATTAAATCATTCATGTCTTGTAAGAACAATGCAGCTTCCAAGCCTCTTGTATAAATAGATTTTTTTATTGCAAATGGTTCTGGTGGCTGAACATTACCTTCACAAACCTCTCCTTGACCTAATCATTAAGCAAATAAATTGTTCTTTGAACATTATGCTAAGGAACTCTAAGTAATCAAACTCAACTACTGTTTAGCAATTATATATTCAATGTTTGTGTAAAGATGTCAGAATAATTTCTGAACAATATGAATATTCATTGGGCATAATTTATGTACAGTGAGGTACCGCTGAGTGGTGTAGTGGCTAAGCATTTGGCTGTGCCTCTGCGGGTCGTGGGTTCATTTCCTGCATGGGATATGTATTTGTATTGACTTCAAACACTTGTTCTGGGTGTTGGTCCATATGCAAGTTTAGTATGTAAACTACTACTGGTAGCACAGGACAAATTTCAGTGAGGTAACCTTTTTTTAGAAAAGAAGATATAATGGGGTATACATAACATTCAGAGTTGTTTGATGTTCCTGAGTACACTTATAATGGGTTCTTTAACTTGAACAGCTTTTAAATACTTTATTACTCTGGTCAATATAGGCCTCTAGCATGCGATGGATTAATCATAATCTCCAAACATCTTGCACATTAAATGCTGCTGCTCATCATCTGCCAGTCTGTAGATTTTTGTTCTGCCAATTTTTGAAATGATTTTTCTACTATATGTTTGAAGCCACAAGAGAAGAATGAAATGGAGAGTCAAGTTAACTAATGGCATTGCCATATCTGCTATTAAAAATGTATCATCATTATCATTTCAGCCTATCACAAGCCCACTCCTGAACATAGGCCTACCCTAAAGATTGCCGCAGAGCATACTTCTGAACCACTAGCATCTATTGACCTTCCTCAATGCTGTATATTTAACAAGAATGTTCATATAGAATTTTTGTTTTATTTTATTGTAGAAAAACACCAATACCAATTTATATATCATGCCAACCACTTGCAATTATCTTACTGTTCAGTGTAGTATTGTGCAACCACAATCCAATAGAGTTGATCAATTCTTAAAAAGTGATCTCCTTAAAAATGAAGATATGCCAGCATATGCTGGAGCTTGATTAGATCAATCAAGAACTTTTAGAACTTAAAAAGGCTGACGAAGTAGAAAAAGAAACGCTAATCATCTGTAAACACCCTACCATTTTTACTGTCTATGGGCTAGTTCTTACAATAATTATCAACTAGAATCCAGTTGGATTTTTTAAAATTTTTATTTGATTGGGATTAAAACCATGCTCACAATGACAATGGTAAGTAGCTATTGATAGAAATTAATGTAGTGGTCTCCCATATTTTTTTTTATACAAACACCAAGCATATCATAGGTTCATTGCCCTTAGTCTGTCTGAACTTCAGGTAGCCGAAATTTGATTTTAGAAGCTAATTTTAGAACAAGTGATTCCAAAATTAGTAATTTTTTCTAAGTAGGTTTAACTAAGTAGTTTTGAAGTTCAAGCAGCCAGAGTATATTACTCATTTATATTTATAAAAGTTGTGTGAATGCTAAAAATTCATTCCATTTTGTAAAATAAATTTAAAGCTATTCACAGATATTATTACACTTAATATATATTATTAAAATAATGAATTTTGATAGTAACAGCTACAGACTTTGTGTGTACAAAACTTAACTGTACATCATTTAATCAGATTATTAATCTTAATATAGTCATCATCATCATTACAGCCTTTCACAAGTTCACTGCTGAACATAGGCCTTCCACAAAGATTGCCACAAAGCATGGTCCTGAGCCACCTGCATCCATTGACTTCCCTCATCAGTCTACCTTGCGAGGGGCATTAAAAACACTGCTTTTGCCTGCACACAGTGGCCAGTCAAGAAACTATCTTTCTCAACTTATAACAGTACTGTGAGCTATGTGGGTGGCCCATAGCCACTATGGCTTACAGACCCTTATTGCATGTCTGGTTCGTACATACTGCTGAGTTCCAATTCAGACTTTGTCTTTAGAAGTATGCCAAACATGTATGTTGAAATTGAACTCTAATTTTTTTTCTTAATTTAACAGGATACACAAATGTCGACACGTATACTATACAAACGACAGAAGACGACTGCTACATCAAGTTACAATGACACTAACCTGAGGCAAGTTCGCAGCAATCTGCCTCTGCAGTGAGTCTCGCTCCTTCTCCACGTCCTTCAACCGCAACTCTGAATCATTAAAACGCTCCTGAGTTTCTCGTAAGCTCTCTACCAACTTATCCCGCTCATCCAACATCGATACCATGAGCTGTTCAAAATTCGCATCCTCCCCAGAGAACTGCGAACTACGCTGGCTGATACTGTCTTCCGATATCGTGGGCATCACGTCGCACATCATATTCCACATTTTAATTTAACATCAAACCAGAATACTTATCGTACACGATACACCGAACAACACAAAAATTTGTCCACTGTATTACATATGTTTCCACACTAACGTTACCTAAATCTAGCGCACAAAACGCGTGAGCGTTGCTTCACATAGTCGAAATATTCGTATAAGACCTCAGTCAAAATTTCTGGAGACATTATAGTTCGATATTTTAAAAGACACACCTAAAAATTATACTCCTTTGATTCCATACTACCTCGGCTCAAGCGGCATGACTGCCATCTTGAATTGGAACGTCAATCAAATCAAAGATTAGGATAGTAGTTTGACACAGAAATACTACGTATACTACATACCACAGTGGCTAAAAAAAATTGTACTATATCTCCCGAGTTTTAATTACATAATATATAAATTATTTAATTTAAATGTTATACGAGTTATAATTGTTGTTATTAGTCTAATATTCCAAGTTACTTCCCATAATTACATTAGACATTAATTAAGGACTAAATCAATCTCAAAAAAGAACTACATTATATAACTGTTTTGTATGCTAGAAGATTCAATGGCGACGATCATCTATACTTTGCTTAAAACTTTGTATCATTAATTAAGTTTTGTGCTGTGAGTTATTAATAATAATATCCGAACGTGCAGGGTCCGACGTACAAATGTCAAGCGACAGTAAAACATTGTCTTTCACTTTAATAGAATGGGAGCACGCCCAACCGGAACCAATTATTATAACTGACGGAGCAAGCATAGTAGAGCCAAGCGGCGGCTTTTTCTGCTGCTCGAATGGGCTGGCTTGACCGGATTGCTACCACGGCCTCGCAGAATACCGACGTGAAGTAGAGGCATCTTGTGCTTCTGCGTTTCGTTCGATGAGTGAGATAACCGGAGGCCCACTCCCCATCCATATTCCCCTCCTCTTCCCTTCCATCTCCCAAATATCCTTAAAGACCGGCAACGCACCTGGAGCATCTACGGTGTTGCAGATGTATGTGGGTGACGGTAATCACTTACCATCAGCGTGCTCGTTTGCCGTCGTTTCTATATAAAAAAAAAGCAATAGCTTGTTGCCGCTTTTATTTGTGAAATCGGTTATCTCTTGCTAATCAAGGTCAAATTTAACTCGAATCATGGCAAGAATATAGCATAACAAACATGCCCAAGGCGCAGTCGATTATAAAAAATATGATTTGTTTGGTAAAGTTTCTATGACTATAAAATCCCGGCTTGACATGTAAATAGGGTTGAAAATTGTTCCAAGTGTTCAATATGTGTGATTTTGAGGCAACACGTAAGTTTTGGGCAAAAGTAATTTTTTACGTATCACATCCATGTTATATAGCCTCCTTTGCATATCCATCTGCAGACTTATTTCCCTTGATACGGTAGTGGCTATAAATATAATCAAATATTTACAGAGGAGCTCCCTTATATTGAGTGAAATATGAAAGAAAGTGAGTTCTGTTTAGAGTGCAGATAGAACTTAATAATTTCTTGTAAGTAACTCAGGGAATCAGTAAGGATCAGACATTTGTTAAGTTGAGATTCTGTATATAAAACTGCATCCAAAAGAGCAATTGATTTTCCTGAGAAATTTGTTCATTCTTACGGACTTTAGCAAGCTTAGTATCTTTTACTTATTACACAACGTCTGCACTATTATTGTTTCCCTGTTCCGAGGTATCTGTGTACATATGAGTAATGAACAGTAAAAAGCTTGTTTGCACAAAGCGAGTCCTTATCTATATCGCAATAAGAACCGTAAATAATACTTTCTTTTAAAATGTAACGATCACTTTTTCGTTAAGTACTGCAATGTTTATTTCGTAAATCAGTAAACACGTCAAACAAACACGAAATCAAATTTACATACAAACAGTTTAACACCAAAATGAAAATTTCTTTCCGTCCTGTGTAATAATTGGTCCATGAGTATTTCGTGATTCTCGTGTATACACTCTTTATAGCATAGCAACGCTGATTTCAGGTATTTGTTCTATGGTTAATATACTCATACTCTCACTGACATCTCTAGTGGTACCTAGCAGTAGCGTTAATGTCATTAAAAATGCCAAATTATGTCTGTTTGTCATTCTGACAGTCAACATATTTGAAATAATGATAAAATGTATATTAATTTATCTAAAATAATAACACGTCCAAGAAGGCCATTATAATAAAAGAAGGCCTTAATTAAATACTGCCTTACCTGTGTTATAGTACCAAGAATACATAACTTGGTTGACTTGATTTTTAAATCATATGCAAACTTTTATTAAAATTGTTCAATACATTGCTAGTAACAATTTAGCTAGATGCCTAAGAAAAAAGGGCAGAAAAAAAATGAGTCAAAACAAGGTATAACGATAATGTATTAATATTGTTTTATGCAATTCGGTTAAAATAATGCTTATATATCACAGGACCAAGTTTTTTTCATGTTTATATTAATCTGTTTTTACCAATTTTATATTAATAATGTTTGCTTGTATTACGATTGAATATTAATACTGGCAATCAAGCAATACATTTATAAAAATGTAAGAGAAATAGTGCATTATTTTGTGTGTACCTTAAAGAAAAACATATTTTTTAGCACTTTCAGATTTCACTATAAATGATTGTGCTAATGCATCAAAGCTAGTAGTAAAGGTGAAGAAGTCATTTACAACCGAATCAGTTCTGTCAGAACTGTCTTGGGACCAGATAGATGAGGATGATCTGGATATAAGAGAAGAAGTAGATGCAGAAGGCATTAAAAGCATTGTATTTAAGAAGAAACGAAATTATACAAGCACTGGAACTGATGAGGCCAATACTTGCCCTGGTAATATTTACCCAGAAATCATATGGTATCTAATATCTTGGTATATTAAACCTGAGGATGTTGGAAACTTTGCTAGAATAAATAAAGCTACTTACTCCATAACAAAAAGAGAATCATTTTGGCGCACACTGTATAAACGACATTGTCAATTCCATTCAAAATTGCCAGATAGACTCTGTATAGAAAACAGCTACAAGCTGTATGGTTTACGACAGAGAGTAATAAGAGCACTGTATCACACTTATGATATATTTGTCAAGAGGGTCCTACAGCAGGCTGTTCACGACAGCAGACCCCATCTGTTGGTCAAAAGGCGCTGTGTGAATGTCTGGTACTGCAAAGGATCGATGCACTGGTCAGTGTATTTTAAATTTAAAAAGTTGCAGCCACTGCAAAGGCTAGAAATTAGTAAAGGTATAGATTTCATTGAGGAGTTGGGAAGGATTGATGCCAATCCAGATGAGGATACTCAAGTATTACAGGTTAGAACAAGGTCCATATTTTATTTATATCTAGCTGTTACCTGCAATTTAATCCACATTGACTTTATGTTAATTAATGTAATATAAAAAACAAATTTTAGGATAAATAGTGTATATATTTAAAAATCTTGTGTACATGTTAGTGATTGTCTAACTCTTGAACGTTTTGACCAATTGTGGTCGTATTCCTCCAATATATTTGAATTGTCAGGACGTTGGTTTATAGATATGCTAGGACCCGATAGGTGGAACTGTGGTTGAGATATTAAAAAAATGAGTCATTACATGATCTTGAACCTGATAGGTGGTGCTCTGGATGAGTTATTAATTCATTTAATTTCTCAAGTCGCTAACTTATGTGTGTATATTAAAGAGATGTGTATGGGCCTCCAGTTACCTCTGTCACTGAATAAATCAGAGAAGCATAAGATGCCTCTACTTTACCATGGAATTCTGTGAGATTGTGGTACTACACCTACTACTCTCCAATGGGCTGGGACAATAAATAAGTATTAATATGTAATAGTAAGATTGTAGATACCACAATGTACTGGCATCCATGGTTTGGTGTTGATAAATCCTTGGAATCTCTAACTGAATTGATACATTTTTTGATTGTGACTACTTAATCCTTATGGCTAATTTTAATACATACTTTATATTAATTCAAATGCAACCAATTTGCGAAGCTTTTTTAATATATTATGATGAGGCTACAAAGCTTGTACATAGTATCATAAGAAGCATTACTTGCATTACAAAGAGATAAAAATATAATGCCATGTTCAATGAAAAGAAAGTGTATTTTAACGAACATGTAAACAAATAAATTCCTGTCCCAAAAAAATTATGGAAACATTTAAACTAACATTTCTTAGTATAAAGGTTTTTCGGAAATTCCTGCCCATGTTCATTGTCCTGTAGAAATTAATAAACAATTTCTTAATATTGGATAACAATAACGGATCTAAACTATTTTAATTAGTCACGTTTATTTGTAACAAACGTAATAGTAAGTTAATTAGGCAGTAGAATCATACTTTTCTTAGGAGTCATCGGGGTAGATACCACCCCCTTAGTGTAAGTATAGACAGCCAGTGTAATTACGGGCTGTGAGGCATTCCATCTTACTCCCCAGGGACAATGTATCTGGAATCTGGAAATTTGATGTTGTTTGCTAGTGTCAATGGGCTGCAGTAATCACTTATCAAAAAAGCAGCCGAACTCATTCTCTACATTTTTAATATAGATATAAATGTGTACCTTGATTTGATTTCAGGTAACCTGTCAAAGTTTTTATGAAGTGCCTCCACTAATGGGTATGACTCTATCGTCTGTCAGTGTGGTGCTGTCCCAGGGCTTCAGGCATCATCGTCTACACTTGGGCTTCAACACAGGGGACCACAATGTATCAAGGAACATTTTGCCGGAATGTTCTGTTGTGTTGGACACTGTGCTCAATATGCACGTGTTGGACTGGTGGCATCCGAAGTATCCTCACTTCGATAATCAATTGCCTTCGAATTTGATGGACGATGAGTCTGTGCCAGTGCTGAAGAAAGATTTTTTCACTTCATGCAACGGAGACTTATGAAATGAACAACAAATATGTGATAGTTAATATATTTTCATAAATGTTGCATGATGTTTCAATGCCCCTTTCCCCCTCGGAAGATTCGCAAGAGACAACTTGGAATAAATCTGGAAATTTCATGGCAATTTCAGTGAGCTAACCTGCCGACGACGCTACCTGTCACATTGTGTACCGCAGAAGCGAAAGCTGGGTCTATACATATTATGTTTCAGTGTAGCTAGTGAAACGCAAATGCACAAGATATGAAGCAGTACACCCTGGCCGTGCCAGCCCATTCAAACAGCAGCTAAAGTTGACGCTTGGCTCTACCTACCTTTCGTCCCCATATTATTTTTTACCCTAACGAGGTTAAGTGTCTTCTGTCATTTAAAGTTTTATATATAAAAAAGCAATGTAGTTGGTGTGTGGAAGAACAGCGTGAAGAACTCTTGAATGCATTTTCTGAACGAATAGTCTTGATTCTAGCACCTTATAGGCTTGAGAAGCCCTGTGGTTAGGTTAGCACCACTGAAATTGTTAATTTCAAGTTCTGAATTTAACACTTACTCGTCGTTAAACGAAAGTTGACATGCATTGTCTAGAAAATTATAAAAAGAAATTTCGAGACGGACCTTTTATCCTCCTCAACAGTGGGCTTTTACAGGCTCCATTACTTTATAATGAGAAGAGTGACTTGCGTGATAATTCTTTTCTTATCGCGGGCAAACCGGTATTCCTACAAGAGGAAATCGGATGAAAGTTTTTTTTACGCTGTCACCATACCCACCCCTCGCTGCTTCCCTATTGTAAGTGGAATTTGAGTTTCTAGCCACGTCTGTCATTCAGAGAAAAAGTTGTTAGATGAATAATATTCCATTACACCCGTTTCACACGAGTTAGTATGTATACGGTGGTAAATATCTGTTGTTTTAGCGATGGTTAAAAGTATCTTTGGTCAATTGCCATTTGGGGGGCATGTCTATAGTTATCTGTGATCACGATGCTGAAATGTCAGCTCTTATCACGGCAGTGAATTAATATAATGAATGCATAATTAAGATCTAACTGCACTTTAGCAGTGGAAACATATTAGAGAAGTGTGTGTACTACTGGAAACATATAAGGGTATAACATATTAAATAAATATAAGTAACTTTTTCTTCAAATGTCAACCTTGCCTGCAAGCGATACAACCTCCAGAGTACCTAACGTACGAAGTGCTGCCGACCGACTGAAGGCGCAATATCCTTCCGAATATACCGAACCATCGTACGTAGCATGGGACTCTAGGACGAAGGTACAGGCTCTATGCGAACCACTCACTTGACGCCGACATTTTTCTTAAAAAAAAATTGCTAATATATATTTTTCAATTTCATTATCTAAATATTAGCAGTGTGTTAGCGATATAAGTATCTGCGATCCCATTTCTTCTCGGGGTTGTTGAAAATCGCAATTCCTATGGACAGATAGGGGGATAATCATCTCGAAAAATACCATACTAAAAATAAGGAAACCGGTGGAATTGAACTCTCTTGGAACAAACAATTGCTAACAACATAACTCCGTACACTCTTTACAAAACTTATAGTAACTAACGACCCCACAGCTCACACCATGATAAGTGTTTGCTGCAGCCCATAGACACCTGCATATATCCTCAATTAAGAATCTAAAATGCGGATGCGGCTACGAAGATTACTATTCACTAAAACACCAAAGCCAGTGACGACACGCGAACGCCATTTTTATTTATTTCGTTTTAAAACCAATTTCAACTTTAGGAAGACTTTCCCCATTCCAGTGCAACGCTTTGTCTAATTTACGTCGGTTTCTAAATACCTACCAAGACATTACAATCGCAATAAATCTAAACTATTTAGAATATATTTTTTTCAACAGTAAAAGAAATGTGACAATGAAAATTGATAGTGTCAGATCTGTACATTGACCTCAGGAACAGAATGAGCGCTCTCATTCGCCCGATTTGACCTTTTGATAGAATTAACTTACAATATCCTTATCGTTAGTGCACTTGCGACAAATAGTTAATTACTGTTCACTTGGCAGCGTACGTGACGAGCTATTATTGTGTTGTTGGTTAAGATGCTTAAAATTGTTTCAGTACTAACTTTTTACGTTGTGGTAAGTTTTAAACCAATACAAATATATTTATAATAGACATATTATAATACACAAATAAACCTGCTACGGCTATCTCACCCACCCATGGGTTGACTGGCAGAGAATGCCAATAGGCATTAAGTCCGCCTTTTGTCACGTCATATTATAAGGTTTAGGGTTATATTTATATTTTACGGTTTTTTTTTCTGTTTCTATTTAACTTTGAGACAAATTGTGTTCATAGTCACAACGGGCGTTAAATATTAAACCTGAGTATTTTTCGGCGTTACTATAGATAAAATATTATGGCGTCTCTTGCGAGTAATAACGCTTGGGAGCACGCTTCAGAGCACGAAGCAATGAAAGAGAGAGAGAGAGAGAGCACATTATTCGTTGCGGGGTGAAGAAAACATGTGAAAATAAATAAAATAAATTTTATTCGCGGTCTAAGCACAACACTAAAAACAGAACAAAAATTTAATTTTCTATGATATATAAAATGACAAAAAAAAATGTCTGTGCTGCAGTATGATACCATGAAATGGACGTCCTGTCAATTTTTTCTTGGGTACCCCATGGGTATACAACATCTAAAGCTGCGTGTGCAATAAAAATAACAAATAAGCAAAATTGACTAGTTATTCCACAAACTTATATTCAGTTCATTCATAATGATATTTTTTTAGGAATCTTGATGGTGTTTCCTCTCGCACTTGACCGTCTTTTTCATTTAGGTGATCATTTGATTGGAATTTTCCCTTTTCAGATATGCTCCGCAGACATTCCAGTAGCGCCGCCTGTAAGATGCGGATATATACCGAACGATGTAAGTACCTACTTATGCATACTAAGTTTTATTAAAATCTGTTTTAATGAAACTTTGAAGATTTTGTACTTTAGAAACTCTATGAAAAGCCGAGAAGCGTAAACGCTTTTAACACGGTAGCAATCACTATTACAGAACATAAATAAAGATGTTCCGATAAAAGATGAACTTTTAACTCTCGCCTATCTAATTCTTCGTTGTATGCCTCATATCTCTGACAGTAATTTTTGTTTCTCTCTTTTAGATATATTCTTGCTTGGGAAATCCGAAGGTGATAAAGCCCAATGTATCCAGCAAGTGTAAAAAAAATGTTAATCAGGTAAGACCAAGATCCACTCGTATCGGTATTATAAAAGAAGACAAGATGAAGTTGTACATAGAAAATTAAGAAGAAATGCTTTTGATACCAAATAGAATGTTAAAAAATCGAGCAATCTGTGTAACGCATTAAATAAGCACTTTCAAATTTATGGTGAAATTAATGAAATATACTTTTAAATATACAATATATTTGGTATACACCAATTAACAAAAATATATTGTATATAATATAAAAAATACAAAAAAAAGAAACAAAAAATTGGCGGCCTTATCGCTTAGAAGCAAGCTCTACCAGGCAACCACTTTGCAGAGGATATAATATAGGTGTAACCAAGTTATTAAGAAATTAAAATATAATAGACTGTAATAAATATTTATATATATAAACATATACTCAATAAATACATACATAATATTTACCCATACATATACAAGAACATGATGGAGTAAACAATAAGTAAAATGAAATCAGAGCGAAGAGAGCGACAGTGAGTCGGGATCCAAGAAACTCAAACTGCTCTTTAAGGTAAGGAGGGGTAGTGGGATTGAATGGAACACAGTACAAAAGGGAAAAAATATGAGTATTTCTGCGAAGGCGGATCGGAAGCCACTTGAGTTTTTTGCGAAATTCCGATACATGGTCATACTTTCGAAGTCCAAATATATATTAAATGTAAAAGAAGAGTAGATATTTTTCGAAAAATTTAAGTTACCACGACATGAAGCACTTTTATCTAATCAAATCATTTATTCATCAACACACGAAACATAAATTTCACTTGTCAAACGTCATTCTTAAAATCTACCACCGTTTCGTAATAAATGTCTTTACATGATCTAAGTTGTCATTTAAAGTCGAACATACACCCGCGGACATATACACACACACGCATACTACACACACACGCGCGTACTACACACACGCACAAGCGCGCGCATATTTGTATAACTGTGGAAGAAATTTCTTCTAATGTGAATGTATTTGTAAAACAGAAGTTGTTAGTTATTTAGCTTTTCGTTTCTTTCCCCGTTTCCGTAGATGGACCAGTCAAGTTGCCGGCGTTGTTCGAGAGACATCAACATTATCATTGATGTGTTAATTAAAAAAAACATGTCTGCTTTTAGTGCGAACGAATGACCTGTCTATTTCGAGAGTCCGGTTGGATGGTTGGAGACAAAGTAGAGAAGAAGAAGGTGACAGATCATTTCGACGAGTACAAGAAGGAGTTCCCCCAGTGGACTGCCGCGGTCGACAACCTGAAGACCTCGTGTTTGACCACCGATCTGCCACCGCAAGGGGCTTTCATCAATTGTCCAGCCTTTGATGTTATGCTTTGTTCTTTGACCAGTTTCATCAAGGTTCGTTTTTCGTTTCGTTTCGTTGGTGGTACAACCACATAAATGCAACTGCTGTGCAGTATTCTAGCTGGGCTATGTAGATGCCCAGGAGACATTCCATCCTATGGTAAACTAGTAGAGATGGCAGGGGTAGCAGACATTAGATGAAAAGACTCCGTTTCCTGACTAGGAGCTGTCTGGGTAGATGAACACCCTCTTGCATATTTCTCCTAATAATCGTCAATGCAACCACTATTGTGTTCCAGTCTGATGGCTAATATAATAACATGTTGTGATGCCTTCCGTCTTAGTCCTGGTGACAACGCTGCTGCAGCCTTCATTGTTTGTAATCATGAACAGTTTTCACGTAGTAGAGCCAAGCGGCGGCTTTTGCTGAGGCTCGAATGGACCGGCTCAACCGGGGTAGTACCACGGCCTCGCAGAATATCGGCGTGAAGTAGAGGCATATTTTGATTCTGCGTTTCGTTCGGTGAGTGAGATAGCCGGAGGCTCACTACCCCTCTCCACCCCCCTCGTCAATCTCCCAAATATCCTTAAAGGTAGCAACGCACCTGCAGCACCTCTGGTGTTGCAGATGTACGTGGGCGTCGGTAAGCACTTACCATCAGGTGAGCCGCTTGCTCGTTTGCCGCCTTTCCCGTAAAAAAAGGACATACGTTGCGGACAAAAGAAGGGTGGAGGATAAATTTTACTATATAATTTACACACATATTTGTGTGCATATGATAATAATTTTACATATGATAAATACTTACATAGTAGATGAGAAGAGAGATTGCAATTAAGGATTGCACGGTACTAGGTGTACATAGTTATTGGGGAGTTAATCTAATCTATGTTTCGATTTGAGAGCGCGCAACCCGCCCAATGGTCGACGGAGCCGAGCTGCGGCCACGCGCGCCAGTACGCCGCCGCATGCCCCGTGTGCCCGGACGACTGCTTCGCGCTGCTGGTGCCCGCCGGCTCCTGCAACTCTTGTCTGCTGCTGCCGCGGTCACCCTAATCCGTTTGCTGTTTCGGTTCTGTTTAATAAACTTATGTTTCATGCGTTTTTAATTTGTGATCAATTTCATGATTCTCGCGGATTGGAGTTTATAATGGCTTCGCGTTCTAGATACAGGACGCTTCAATTTCGTTATACATAATATAATCTTTTTCTTCTAATACTCACGGGCTGCACCCTGCTGGCTAACAAATGAGGCTCTGGCGACCGAATGATGGCGGGAAATTCATCCGGATTGCTCGAACCCAAATCCCACACTAGTGATGGGGAGCGCCATCACCTGTGCGAGGGTACCGCCACTGCGCTCACCAATCCACTTGTCCAGTGCCCCTCTTTTCAAGAAATTCATGCCGGCTTTTGTCGGCACTTTCTTGGAGAGGCAAGTTGATGATAAAAGTGTAATGATAAAAAAGTGAACCGGATTCTTTTCCCGGTGCTAGTACTAATTAGCGCCTAGACTTTATCACACCGTTCAGAAACCCGCATATGAGAGAAAGAAAAGGAAAATATCGTGGTGGACACTGTCCGGCTATATAAACCCACTCGAAAACGAGAGGTAGCTGTTGCTGCTGCAAGGAATGTGCCGGCTCGACCGGGTTGGCACCACAGCCTCGCAGAATACCGGCGTGAAATAGAGGCATCTTGTGCTTCTGCGTTTCGTTCGGTGAGTGACGTAACCGGAGGCCCACTCACCTCCAAATCCCCTCCTCATCCTCCCTCCTGTCTCCCAAATAAATAATAATAGCCCAACGCACCTGCAGCACCTTTGGTGTTGCAGATGTACGTGGGCGACGGTAATCACTTATCACAGCTGAGCCGTTAGCTTGTTTGCCGCCTTTCCTATAAAAAAAAACGAGAGGGACTTTGTAGTGCTATTTCAATATAATGTTTTGCGAACATGTCTTTAAGTACAAGGAACGCAACACCCGTTAACAGAGTTTGGGATTTTTTTTTATGGTAAAGGGAGCCAAACGATCAGACGAACTGCTGGGCTTTAAAGATATTTGAAAGGGGAGGTTTGATGGCTAGCTTACATGTGTGGTACCGGGTTCAAACTCCAACCGGAGGCAATAGGTCTGATTGTGTCTGACACAGCGTCTGCCCCTTCCTTCTGTCTTATCTTCCGAGCATAAGAATGCGCGAGTGTGTCTCCATCAGTGCATACACTCGCAACGATATCCTGTGGAGTTGACAACTGTCAATAGTGTCAGTTGTTATCGTCGCGGCTGAAACCGCTCAGGAAGACATTGAAACATAACAGAAATTGAGAACAGTTTGAAAATTTCGAACCTAAAGGCGTACAACACGCCTGATGGTACGCCACTGTGACCCATATACTCCGACACCCCTCCACCATGAAGAATCGAGATATGTATGACGGCATCGTCACGTCATGGCCCTTAACCGCTATGCCACGAACTAATTCACAAAAATATTTTTATCATGGTATCGTTCATCTGAGACTAAATAAGACACTAATAAATAATACCAAGTCCGTGGTGTTAGAAATAATTCGGTATGAATTTGAGTAACGGAACTGATTTTTTTTTTTTTTTTGTGACAGCAGACAAAGATTAGATTCAAATTTTTTTTGTTGTTATTTCGTGTTTGCATCTTTTTTTTTATAAAAGAAGGGGGCAAACGAGCGTGCGGCTCACCTGATGGTAAGTGATCATCGACGCCCACGAACATCCACAACACCAGAGGAGCTACAGATGCGCTGCCGGAAAACCTGCTGAGAGAATTCCACAAGGCACTGAGTCCGCCCAAGGGCGATGCATACACCATCGTAGAGCTCTTAGTGTATGAAATGAAGAATAAATAAATAAATGAATAATGAGGATTAAGATGGGATATCCAGCTGTCGGTTGGCAACAATTTCGTGCGATGTTATTCCTTGATGAAACGTCAAATACAGCGTTTGTCGGTAACCGTGTCCTAGCCGTGGTAGCCTAGTGGTCAGGGCGCTCGCTTCAGTTTCACAGAGCGCGAGTGACCAGGGTTCGATCCCCGGTGCCGGCAACACTAAAATTGTTAATAGCAATTTTAAGTGGTGTATTTACTACGTGGCGCGTGAAGGAAAACATCGTGAGGACACCAGCAAATCTATGAAATAATAAAAAAAACATATTTCGGGGGTATGTGAAGCCCGCCAATGGAGCCACGTCGCGGGCTGTTCCAGGCTTCGAAATCCTCTCAAGTATTTGCCCAACCGTGGGCACTCTTATGCCTTGGATAAGGTTCCCGTGGACTAAGACGGAATAGCGTATTTCTGGCTATTTTAATTCTGGCTCCGTACCGTTGAAACCTGAACACAACACTGGTCGCACTGCTGACTGGCGTCATATATGGGCATGAGGTAGGTACTGACCCAGGCGACTCCCGGAAGGAGTTGGAGCCTAGCGCCTATCGCACCGCCACTGCAGCGCCAGTTTTACCGACGCCAGGCAGTATGGCATAATCATTGATAGCTTAGTGGTGCAGTCGCTTAGCGTTCGGCTGACTCCGGGGGGAAAGACCAAGTCTCAGTTCCGTATGTCATCACGTATTTCGTATAGCGAATCTAAAACGCATTTTCTTTATTAGCTTCTTATGATACGTACGGAAAAATAGAGACAGTGGGGTATGGGAGAGAGGGGCTGGTTCTTATGCTGGTATCCCATGGCACAGCATTCGTTACACACGCCTTAAACGGCACTTGTTTCTGGTGATATTAGCGCCATCTATTATATGCTAAAAGATTTTACTGGCATTTTCTTTAGTTGATTTTCGACGCTACGAAATGACAGAGATGGATTACTTTCCACTGCCACCTATCGTAATGCCTTCCTATTATAGTGAACATTCACGAGATTGGCTGAGCTATTAGCGAGTGGTCGCGGGTAGGACAATTTCAGTCTGGGTGTTTGTATATGTACGTATATGTCTTCTGATGTAGAAAAAAAGTAAAACATCAAAATAAAACACAAATCAAGAAGATAGTCCTGAAAAAAGATTAAATATCAAGACAAAAGCTATTTAAGTGAACAAAACATCAGTTACACTAAGTACCAAGTAACACAGTACACCAAGCATTCGATTGCATGACCGTTGAACGAACAGATAGATAAATCGTAAACTATATTTAATATCACGTATGTGTACATACAGATTGTAATATCTTCCACTCATATTTTGCGTACCTATATAAAATGAAACATGATTTGTTGGAAAAGGGAAGAAAGATCCCCAACCTTTTATTTCAAATGCTAATTTAGGACTCTTAGAGGTCTTTCAGTCGACCTATATGCTCCTATACGTTAACCCCATAAAAGAAATAACCTCTAGTAGTTCTCCTAACATAAACGCAACCCGTGCCGGCGAAGACATGCCTCCGAACACGTAACATTATTGAACGACACCATCACATTCCCGGTTTCCCCAAACCGACCAAATTTGCGACTGCCATCACGCATGCGCCGCTTAAGGGCATGCGCGCTTTGTGACACCTGTCAACTGCAGCCCGTGCCTTCCTTGGCTCCTGACGTCATTGAAGAAAACCTTTTGGGGAAATTTACTTGGCTATAAGCTTCGAAGATCATGTAAAATACAGGTAAATAAATGTTCTATTGTTTTTATTTATGTGACTGAATGTATATAGTGTCTTCGCTATATAAAGAACAAAAAAAAAAGAATATTTACGTAATTCGGATTTTTATTTGTGGAATTTTCGTTTGAGCTTAGTACGATTAGTTGCGGTAAACAGTAAATTTTGTAGCGTTATAAAAGTTAATCTATGTTAGGTCGAATGGTTTCCTTTTCTATTTTCAACTGTGTCACGGTTTTGTAATGGAAACATCAATTATCCAATATTGCGCTTGCCTGGTGACCTTTAATCTTAATTGAATGATCTTTATCTTTGAGTTTATCTATATCTATATCTAGATGTCTCCATTAAATGTTTTTAAAATGAAAATAATATTGCTTATTTAAACTATTCATACTCACAGTATGAATGTAATCAACGAGAAATAACAAAATAAAAATATGTCTAGAATATTGTAATGTAAGGTGAACATACCAATTGTTTATCCAAAATGTCAACCTTATCAGCACGCGGTGCCTCCTGCCGACTAAAGGACGCGGTTCTAGCCACCGAGAGTCATGACGGAAAGTTTTTTTTGTTTTTATTGTACACATTATGAAAAGTTTAATAATATACAAAATAAATGCACAAAGGCGAGCTTAACCCTAAGCAGAGTTCTCTTCCAGCAAACCCATGAGGAAAGAGAAAACTATTATTATTATTCAAGTAGGTAGTTGTGTACTTAATTAATACATAATATCTTAACTAATATAATTAGCAATGAAAAAAAAAAACTATAACAAAGTAGCTGCCTGTAAGTGCCCACAGCGGGGCAATGACCGACACATATTATACAATATTACTAAATGTTTAAATACAATGTCTAAATATATATAAATACAATGTCTAAAGTTCTATAGACTATGTGTGGAAATCCCACACACAAGTGATGGAGAGCGGCATTTCAATTGCGAGGGAACCGACAGCATTAGCCAAATCGCCCAGTGTGGTGGTGGTCGCCCAGTTTGGGCAAATCCTCAATGCATGTCCAGCTGTGGGATAACACAGGCTGAAGAAGAAGAATTACATCTTTTAGCTTTAAGCTCAAAAAATCTGTACATCAATTTCTGACCCTTTTTAGAATGTTATGATGAGCTTAGTAGTTTCTTTTAAAGTTAAACTCACCTCGTGCAGGGTTCGCTTATATTTAGAGAAAAAAATACGCATATTCCCCCTTACCTACTTAACTAACTCTATTTAGTTTTGTTGTTATTAATATTTCATAACAAATGGAGCTGAATCGTTATTTAGCAGTGAAGTGTCGGCGTAAGAATCCGCCATCCCCTTTCTTTCCGTGGGTGTCGTGTGAGGCTAGTAAAGGGGAAAGCCGTGAACATCGCAATGGCAACCGACTCCCGTTCAAACACTAGCGGCATTGTTTGGGTTCGAAGATTTAACCTAATCGTTTGTTAAGCGGTAGCGGGCGTCGTGTAATGGTGAGGTTGGCCCAAAAAAAAGCCGACGATATATGTAAATAAATCATTACAAAAATTAAGCAATTTATTTCATTGCAATGTGAGGAAAAACGTGCTAACATTCCACCTGATGGTAACCTAACTACCACCTACTGCAGCTCCAGGACATGGAATGTCACAGAATCTTTGTCATGGAACGCCTCGCAGCCTGTAATTATATCGGCTCTCTAGACCTTTCGAACCGGAACGCAGCGGTGGTCGCACTGCTGCTGTGGCTACAGATACGGGTGAGAGTGTGAGTGCGGTACCTAACCAGACGACTCCTGGGCGGAGTAGGAGTCTATCACCAGTGTAAAAGGTTATTATTTTATTCTAAATACTATGTCTCTATAACAGGGGTCGGCAACCTGCGGCTCATTAGATATGAAACAGCGACTCTATAGTTGCATACGCAGTTAGTTTTTTTTTATCAAAAAACTTTATTCATGCAAGTACTTTTTATTATTGGCAAGAAAAATTTTTTGTGGCTCTTTAAATTGTGACTCAAAAGGTTGCCGAGCCCTGCTCTATAAGATACGTTATTGTTTTCGTATGACAACAGTTTCGTTCTCTTTTCATAAGTGGAATCTTTTACATTTTCATGTGCGCAATTAACGCATTCGTATTCATAGGAAATAATTATTTTCCATTTCACTTGGCAACGTCCTTAATAATGAGACTGCCATGCCGTCGATCCCCTTGGCAATTGACCCGGTTTACAGACGGATGATTATTTCATATTTTCATTACAAACCGCTCGTACAGACGCACATTAGCTTCACGAGCTTATGAGCGAGTAGATAATGGAAATGGAAATGCAATTGACTGCCGGTCCTTATTATATATATTATATTGAATCATACTCAGCCTACGCTATCTTTCGTATTCTGCCTACACCATCGGGCATTCCGCAATAATTTAGTGCCACAACTGAACCACAGTTTGTCCACTACTATTTTCCATGTGAATGAAAATTTATTTAATTTGTTCTAATTATTTAATACAAATAAATGTAACGATTTTTTACTGGCTTCTTGCCACTGCTCAGGGCACTCTCTTGAAATTTTTGGTTTCCGGTATCGATCCCGGCCCCACTAACATTGTTGAATTTGGACAAATTTACCTCGTTCTCAGTGATGAAGGGAAACATCGTGAGGAAGCCTGCAAGTCTAAGAAATAATACATTCAAAATTCTTCAAGTAAATGACAATTTGCACCGCAGCAGCGAGGAGGACTCTTCTGCTCCAAACCCTCATATAAATGATGCTCCGATGTTCAAAGGATTATTTTTTATATTTTCAATTATTAAGTACATCATGGTGTAGGGCATCCTTGTCTGATAATCACGTTGTTATCAAGAGGTACCGATAGCAAGTCCTTATCTTTACTCATATATAAATATTACAATTTGTCTGTACGCTTGTCGTCCCTAATGGCGCTGTTATCGTACTGCGCCCGGCGAGTTTTATCTTCTTTGTGATTTAGTTGCCCCGTGTTCTAATATTGTCTAAAATACCAATAACATTGTACAAGGAATAAGAATTTTTAGAAATCCTTTTAAATACTTTTAACTTAATAAAACTTTTAGAAGAGTTTTGTTGAACGTTATCTTCCTGCTTAATTATAAAGGCCTTAAGCTTCATAAAATCGCAATTCAACGATGTAGCAGTCTGCCTGCGTTCCGCCAATCACAATCGCCAATACTGCGACTAAGGGAGAGGTCTTGAAAATCACATGACGATCCCCGGGAGCAAACCAGGGGCGTTGCCACTCTCTCTCTTGCCCCCTATGAGTGACAGACGAGAGTGCTTATCTACAGAGTGGATGCAATGTTACCAAATTGAACCTCATATTCTTCAGCCCATTAATAAGGCCAACACTGGTCATCAATTACAGTACAGCAGTTGATTCACAGAATAATTTCTAAATTTTCAATTATTTTGACTCAAGATATATTTGGCTTATGTCTTGGTGAAAGCACCTACTAATGACTATTTTTAAATGGAAGAGACGGCAAACGAGCAAGCGGCTCACCTGATGGTAAGTGATTACAGTCGCCCACGTACATCTAGAATACCAGAAGAGCTGCAGGTGCGCTGCCGGTCTCTAAGGGTATTTGGGTGATAGAAGGGAGGAGGATGGGGCGGGGGAGTGGGCCTCCGGATACCTCACTCACTGAACGAAACGCAGAAACACAAGATGCCTATACTTTACGCCGGTATTCTGCGAGGCAGTGGAACCAATCTTGACGAGCCGGCACATTCGAGCAGCAGCAAAAGCAGTTGCTTGGCTCTACCAAATAACGACTTATTAAAACGTTATTTATCATATTGGAGACAAAATCGCGCAGCACAACTAGTTATAAAATTATCGGGCACTTTGATAAATATCAGTAGATGTAAATATCGTAGTTTGTTTGTAAACGATACGCAACGTAGTTATTCAGATATACACTTTCTTATAAACCTTGTTTGTATTCAATATATAAGGAGGCCGATGGAAATGAAAACGAAGGTTTTAAATTCATAATATTAGTCAATTTAATATAAACAATGTGAAATATGAAAACAGCGAAAAACGACATTTGGAGTTTATAGCGTCTGTGTTAAGTTATTGTTATTACAAAGGAATCCTAGAAAAAGTGGCCAAGTTTCTTTCAAGTTACTAATGGTGATAAACAACCCCTACACAAGGTACCTGGTGGTAAATGGTAGCGTATTGTGAATGGTTCTCTAGTCAGTGGATACAGAACAAGACAGAAGAAAGTCTAATCAAGCCCGTAAGTGGTACAGAAAATTCGGTAATTTATTACTATTTAGATAGATAGACAGAATACGCTTTATTGCACACCTGAAACAGGAAAAAAAAATAATAATACAAAAACGTAATTAAACATGAGAGGTGGAACAATGGGCAATATTTTCGCGCGTTCGGCAATTGATATTATTATTTCCGTATGCTTTTATTTCCAGACAAACCAAATTGAATCGTGATCATGTTCGAGGGCGCGGTCGCCGGTATCCTCAACCGGCTGCTGGGCAAATACGTTCAGGACCTTGATACCGAAAATCTGAATGTAGGCATATTCTCCGGCAATGTCAACCTAACAGACCTCAAGCTTAAGCCCGAGGCTCTGGTAAGAAATATGACATGAAACAGTTAGAAATAAGGTTTTTTTTTTATTTGTTACTATTTGATGTAACGGCTATGATAGCTGAGTGGTTAGGTGATCTGACTTCGAATCTGAAGCCTCGACGTCGATTATCTATGGGTCTTTATCAACGAGTTTCTCGAAACTTACTGACAGCCTCACTACCTGTTGTAACGATGTTCTAAGGTAGTTAAAGTGACTGTTATAAATTTTGATTAAAATAATGAAATTGATAATGAACCGTTTTAACTGATGTGTAATTGTTATGTAAAAATATCCCTTTTACAGTACGAATTAGATCTCCCGATTGATGTAAAGATCGGTACCATCGGCCGTGTCAGCCTTCAGATACCATGGTCCGGACTGTACACCTACCCAGTCGTGGTGAATATCGAAGACGTTTTGTTGCTTGTTGGTCCGGCCATTTCTAACAGTTATTTCGATCCCGAACGAGAGAGAAGACTGACCAGAGCTGCCAAGCGAAAGATTCTACAGGATTTAGAAGCAGAGAGTGAGATTTTGAAAGGTCCACAGAATTTTTTCGAGAGTCTCTTCACGGCGATCGTGAATAACATACAGATTTACGTGAGGAACGTTCATGTAAGATATGAAGACTCTATCAGCTCAAAAGATGGACCATTGGCATGTGGACTGTGTTTGCAAAGTCTGTCCATAGAGACTACCAATAGGTAAATAAGAATAATAATAATAATGTAATAAAAGTAGATACAAATAATCCTCGTCCCTCTGATTTCCCTTCCAAAGTCTTCTATTTGTATGGGATTTATTTTATTTCATTTTAAAGTGAAAAGACAATTATAACAAAAGACTTTAAACTAATATACATAGAAGACTTGTTTGTAAATACTTACAAAGTAAAATATAATTATACTACATACTAACACGCTATGCAAATTTCTGTGATTCACATATCATTATTGTAGCAAATGGAAGCCCTCGGTAACACCCGTGAACGCCTCAACTGTGTATCAAATGATGCGCATCGAGTCTCTCTCCCTCTACTGGAATCCCACGGCCACGGCGTTGGACGACAACGAGACGGCTCACATCACTCCGATGCAGTATTACAACTGGAAGCATTATATGCTAACTGGCCTCAACAAGTTCTCTATGCACCATGAAGACTTCGAGTTTTGTGAGTATTCAGTTTTGCCCTTCGGATTCAAAACAACACCTCATACAAATCTTTACTTTGATTTACATCACTTTAGATCTTCTTGTCACTTATTTGCTAGGCTCAAGCAATTTTGATAATTCGAGGTATGTTTTAAATTTGTTGCAGTACTCAAACCAGTGACATGTAAGGTGAAGGTGCTAATCAATAGGTCTGGCGAGGCTAGAGTGCCAAGGCTTCTCCTTGATGCGGTATTACAGGACAGTGCGCTCCAGTTATCACGGCGGCAGTACTTGTCCATCGATAACTTAGTATCTTCATTCACTCGCATAAAGTTAAATAGGTGAGTTTTATTAATTAAGAATGCGATACTGAATATTCCAGATCCCACAATATTCAATTATGAAGACATCGGTATTTAATGTAATGGTTGTCGAAGCGTTAATGTTCACATTTTCCAGAAAATACCGTCACCTTCACCCCGGCGTGCCATTATCGAAAGACATTAAAAAGTGGTGGTGTTATGCTTATAACGTGGTGGTCGAGCAACGTGTCAGACCTTATACGTGGGCAGCTATAAAGAAGCACAGGGAAAATTACAATACATACAAACAGACATATAAAAGCACGTTGAAGAGTCCCAATGACATAGAATTGAAGTTGGATTTACAGAAATGCGAAGATAATCTTCCCATAATTTCAGTGGTTATCGCGCGAGAGCAGGCCAAATTCGAAGTAAGAATTTTATATTCGAATGGAACTATTATTTACGGATTTTATCGCGTTTAATTATGTTTTTATGTTTCCGACGTTTCGAGTGCTTTACGTCGTCACGAGGGGCTGAGGTGTTAGACTTCCAAATGTCATAGTTAACTCGGGCTGCCTTCAGCTTTTATTAATTTATTTTCGGTCCGATCTACGCAGAATGTGCTCACAGCATATTGAGGTCGTGAAGTGGTATGCTTGGTTTTAGATTTAATTTTGTTTATACCTGGATCATAAGCCGATACCCAGCCATCTTCTCTATTGAAATTAGGATGTTTTTTTTATTTCAATAGACTCGCAAATCATCATTAGCAGGAGTCAGTGTTTTTTACGATGATTTGTGGTAAATAATAGTTTCATTTCATTCAATCATTATGTGAAAAGAATTTATATTTTACTAAAAGGTAGGCGGCCACTTCTCTGCCAAGGAGCCGTCTGGGAAGGTATCGCCTTAACTATTTCTGTCTACAATCAGCAGTGTAACCACTGTTGGGTTCCGATTTGAAGGGTATACTGAGCCAGTGTTCCATATTCAGTATCCATCTTAGTCCTCAGAAATTACAACCCAATCTTTTTATTGTAGTTGTTTGCAGGTCCACCTGATAAGTGGTTACTGAACATTTACATTACAATATTATTTACAACTATTATTCTTGTGCTCGTCAACATTTATTCTGTACTCTTTATGTTCTTGTGTATTTATTTAGATATATCAGTATCTATGTGAGAATATATATGTATATATATTTGTGTATATTTTCACTTCTTAGAAACTTGCGTACATCCTTAACCCTTGCTCACTGGTCATTATTTCCTCTGCAAAATGGTTGCCTGGTAGAGATCGCTTATAAGTGATAAGGCCGCCAATTGTACCTTTGTGTATTTTATATTAATTTTTTGCCTATTTTTGCTAATTGGTGTACAATAAAGTGTATTTTCATTCATTTTGATTTAATTGTATGCCAAAACAACCTTATATGCACGTGGTGCACTCTACTGTCGAAGCTCTGTCGACTCAATGATGGTGGAATCCATTCGAAATTTCCGCAACCAAATCCCACAGATAAGTAACGGGAGCAGCTTCTGCGGCCTATACTGCGCTCACCAGCACGCTTGCCTAACGTGAGGAGTACGGGAAAACCCGACTTTTCATGACGCTTTCTAGAAAAAAGGTGATATAGGTTAAATAATAGTAATTTTTTTTTATTAAAGACGATTGATGTTTGACAAAATCCCTTAATGAGATGTGTAAATAATTTATTATTTTGCGCAGCTACTTACCAAAGAGCCAGAACGCATTGAAGTGGTAGAAAGTGAATTTGACTGGTGGAAACCCACTAGTTCTGATGCGGACAGTGATTCTGGTGCCGAGACTAAAGCCCATATGGAGTTATGTGTAAAGACCGAAAGGAGCTGGAGCCTTTGGAGCCACCTCTCTAGTCCAGAGAAACAGAGAGTTTGCGAACTGATAGGCTATGTTGAGGGAGAACCAAAGCAGGACAAATCGAAGCAATATATTGGTAAATGATAAGATATTTTAAATATAAATAATAAGAACAACATCTGAATAATTTTTTTAATATGCGATTTTATGTGATCTTTAGAGCACAAGCTCAACTTGACTTTGGCCAACTGTTCTTTGACATTGATGAATAGAAGCAAAGAAGTATTGGTCGTGACCCTTACGCAGTTCCTTGCTTCGTTGGAAACTAGACCTTCCGCAAAGGCTTACAAGGTAATTTCCAAGTTTTATCTCTTAGTATTTTGGAGTATTCAGTATAAGGTGGTAGAGCCAAGCTCGACCGGGTTGGTACCACGGCCTCGCAGAATACCGGCGTAAAGTAGAGGCATCTCGTGCTTCTGCGTTTCGTTCGGTGAGTGAGGTAACCGGAGGCCCACACCCCTTCCCATCCCCCTCCTCATCCTCCCTCCCTTAAAGGCCTCTCCCTAATACCCTTAAAGGCCGGCAACGCACCTGCAGCACCTCTGGTGTTGCAGATGTACGTGGGCGACGGTAATCATTTACCATCAGGTGAACGGCTTACTCGTTTGCCGCCTTTCCCATGAAAAATAAAAAAGATACTCAATGGTATGTTTTGCAGCTATCAACTCGTGCGGAAAGCATAGTCATCGAAGGAGCCACGTCCGATGGCGACCTCGTAACCCTATTGACAACAGAGAGAGGAGCTTCCCTAGCTGGTTCCAATCTTTTGTCAGTGGACTTCGAACGGAACCCGTGCAACAGCGAGGCCGACTATGGTCTTTGTTGGCTGATGGAGCCAATAGAAGTGCTGTATATAGAAGTAAGTGATGTTTCCGAGTATTGTGGAAGTCTAAAGTCTCTACGAATATCCAGCGCGTATCTCAGTAGATTTGTAATAAGTTACTGTGTAGACGTAGGTTATGCATTACTTTCTATTCATATTAGCACGGTTTCAAAGGAAACCCTTTAAAAAAAACTTCATAATCATTAAAGTAAAACTGACCTAAATATACCAATTATGTATATTGAAAAAATATCAGCCTTTTGAACAGCTTTTCAAAATAAGTTTATGAAAAATCACCAATCAACATTTGAGGTAATCGTAACTTTTAATTCCACATTCTCTTAAATAGTTTATTCGCTCAGTCGAGCGCAATGAAATTTTTAAAGTTTTTCAAATAGGTGAGGAAAGGAGGGGGAAAGTGAAAGGGGTGACACAAATGATTTGAATACAGTACAACCCATACGGAAAATTAGCAGCAATTGACAAGTGTTATGCTGAAAACCTTACGAATATTTCCATTTGATATTTTTCCGCAGCACGCGTTCACTGAATTAATAAACTTCTTCCAAACTCGCTCAATGACATCGGAAGACTTGGCCGAGGAGCTCTCTGTGGTCGTGGAGCAAGCTGGTGGTGTAGGGCGGTCAGTCCTGGCGTATGCCATCAGCAGACGCAAGGTGTTCCAGGTTAACGTGGATCTGAAAGGTCCGTGTGTCGTTGTGCCAGAGCATGGATGCGTGCATAAGTAAGTTTTCATTCTGCCACACATTGATCTCACACCATGAAATGTATGCTTACTAACACAATTTATAACATTATTAATAAAATATCATATATTGTAGATAAAATATACATTATTATATATTTATCATCATTTCAGCTTATCACAAGTCCACAGCTGAACGTAGGCCTCCCCCAAAAATTGCCACAAATCTCGGTCTTTACATATCATATTATTATTGTTATATCAATTTGTAAAATTTTCGAAACATTTTTTCATATAATATATTTTGCTTAATAAACTAAGTAAACGTTAAAAGTGATATTATCAAACTGTATTAATTCCATATCTTTAGAATATTTCTATCTCAAGCAATATTAATAAGTTTAAGTCTATTTTACGGTCAAGGCCATACAGGTTTTACCCATTTTCTATGAGATTTTGGTTCTTCCGGGGGTGGCGATCACGGAAAACCCACATAGTGTTGCCGTGTCATTGGTACTACCTAAAAGTAAGGTAAAGTAAAGTACCTAAGCTGGGCAAAGGCCTCCTTCTCAAATACCAGTATCAGAGAGGGTGTAGGAGCCGGGAAGGGCCCGCCACTTTGCTCCAGTGCGTCTTGGCGGGCTTCACATATGCTCGAAATAATATTTTTATTCTTTATGCAGGTTTCCTCACGATGTTTTCCTTCACCGCTGAGCACGTGGTAAATACAGCATTTAAAATTGTTCTGTAATTAGTGGTGCCGGCGCCGGGGATCGAACCCAGGTCACTCGCGCTCTATGAAACTAAAGTGAGCGCCCTGACCACTAGGATACCTACATAAATCTATTTTATTACAGCCTGTAAATGTCCCTCTGCTGGGCAAAGGGCTCTCAATTGTTAGGTGTATTTTGGAAACTGGGAGAAGCCGGCCACGCTGCTCCATTGAGAGTTGAAGATGCTTGAAATATCTTTCTCGATGTTTTCCCCATAAACAACTCAAGTGATGCCCGGCACAGAGGTTCCAAACCAACAACTAAATACAACCGCCCCGATCCCAGTGCCACGGCTCTTTGTTAACACTCGTTATATTTGATTGTAGATCTGGTCGTGTAGTGATCTTCGACATCAGCCGGATAGTGATGAAGTCGGATCTCCAGCCGTCCAACCTGGTACTTGAAGACGCTACGTGCATGGAGTTGGAAGAGAAACTTTACGACCGGTTGCACGCCGAATGCTCTTGTCAAGTGAGAATCCTTGCTAGTTTTAGTCACTCGTCACAACATAGATCATCCAGAACGAAGTGTTTAAGATTTTAGTAGTTTGTGTTAATTAAAAAGTAAAAGATATAAAAATAATTGTGTTGTACTAGTGACGTGAATTTCTTTCTTCTTTCTTTCTTTCATATAAAATTATTTCAAGAAATATATATTTAGATTCTTCATTAGTCTATGACCACTGCTGTAAGAAAGCGCCATCAGAAGCCGGCAAACAGTTCTTGAAACGTTTGCCCATATTCAGCACTCTGGCCAAGTGGTAAGGTGAATGCAACGCCGTCACCCTCGCAACAGATCCCCGACTAGTGATGGGGACCCACTAGTCGGGGATCTGGGTTCGGCCAATTTGGATGGGTCATCGTTCGGTCGCTAGAGCCTCGGATGTTAGCCAGCAGGATGCAGTACATAAAAGTTAAGTAGCATTCTGTATGTGTCCACTGCTGCTGGGCTTCACATATCCTCTGAAAATGTTTGTTATTTCTCAGACATGCAGGTTTTCTTGCGATGTTTTCCTTCACCGCCGAGCACGTGATAAATACAGCATTTAAAATTGCTTTTAATAATTTTAGGGCCATGCCACAAGGCAATAAGTGCGCCCATTGTATCCCTTAGTGCATGCAATACATACCATTTTTTTTCTACACACGCCAAATAAAGTTTTTCGTATATAAAAAAAATTTTTTTTCAGATATTATTCTCCGAGTGGAACGAGCCGTGGCGCGAGTCTCGTAAACACGCCGACTCGGAGCTTCACCTCGTGCCGAAGCTCAAAGCTCAGCTCGTGTTCTCCAGCAGCATCAAAAAGGATTATAAACTGTTACCAAGGTAAACGCTGGAACGCCAGGTTTACTAAATGTTCTAATGCAGTTTAAGGTTAAAATTGAACGTGTAATGATTGATTGACATATTCTTCATTTCCAGATACAAGTTGAACATTTCGCTAACGAGCTTGAAGTTCAATCTCTCTGATCTTATTATTGGGCACCTGCTGGACTTCTGCGACAACCTCCCCCTGCCCGTGCCTAACACCGTGCCGGTCTCGTTCATGGATTCGGGCGATTACGTTGAAGAGTTGGAAGACCCAGAGCTGTCGGTGACACTTGAATTGGATCGCGTATCCGCTGATCCCGGGTACGGCGAGCTTGTGAAGTTGAGGCAGAGGATCGTGGCTGCTCACTTGAGTAGGAACAGGTATGCAAACTTATTATTGGACTCTTGAAATAATTTGATGTTAAAACACATCATCATCATTGTCAGCCTATCTTAGTCCTCCGGTGAACGTGTGAAGAAAAGGGACAGTACCACCCTGGACAAGTGAGTTGGTTAGCGCAGCGCCGGTAGCTTGACGCTATTCTCCATCACTAGGTCTGTGGGAGCTTTGTCCGGCGACTTCGGACGTATTCCCCGGCGTTCGGTCGCCAGGGACTCGATTGGTAGCTAGCAGCCTGCAGGAGGTTACCAACGTTATGATGATGTTGGTAATTGGTGTAAGAGATGAGTAAAATATGCTCTATTTCCCTTACCTTACCTTAACAGCATGTTAATAAACCACTGCTTAGCCCTGTTCCATAAGACTATTTTATATGTGGTAGAGCCAAGCGGCCGGTGGTTCGAATGGGCCGGCTAGACCGGGTTGGTTCCACGGCCTCGCAGAATACCGGCGTGAAGTAGAGGCATCTTGTGCTTCTGCGTTTTGTTTGGGGAGCGAGGTAACCGGAGGCCCTCTCCTCCTCCCCCTCCCCCACTTTGCCTCCCATCCCCCAAATACCCTTAAAAGCCGGCAAGGCACCTGCATTACCTCTGGCGTTGTAGTTGCACGCGGGCGACGGTAATCACGTACCATCAGGTGAACCGCTTGCTCGTTTGCCGCCTTTCCCATAAAATAAAAATATCCCACAGGCAAATCCCCTTCCAGCTTACACCCGTTAATTATTTATTTATTTACACTTCATTGCATACACACTAAGGGCTGCAATGAACGGACTTAATGCCTTGTGGCATTCTCTGGCAGACAACCCGGGGAGTTACAGAACAATATTTGGCAGATGCAAACTGAAATGTAACAACAAACGTAAACATTAACACGTAACATAGTAGTTAAAATAACTTGTGTTTACTTTAAAATGACCTATAGGGCAGTGGAGACCGAACACGACCATACCAGGGCAGCAGCGCCCGCTCCGTTGGAGACGGCCATCAGCGAACTGAGCGATGATGACGTGGAGGAGTACGCGCGCTCCGTGGACCTGCCCGGCTTCGACGACAACGTGTCGCCCAGCAACACCATTGGCACGCTCATGCGCTTTGTGATCGGTGAGCGAGATCCACCTCTGTTGCATCTTATACAAAGAGTTCTTCGTTCTCTCACGCCGACAAACGCGTTAAGTCAAGCACGGACGTGACGTTGGCACGGCGAAAAAGAGGCACTTGGGTTTGTGGGGCGCAAAGCGAAGGTTAACGTTAAGTTGCATGTGGTTTTTATTATACTGATCTTATATAAAATCGGCTGAAGACAAATTAATAGAAGAATAAATTAATTATATTCCTCAGAAATTTAATTCTCAGTTATCAATTATTTTAATTTTCTGTATACTAATTAAATCAAAAATTCAATTTTATGAAATAAAAAAAAACAATTTTTGGATTAGCCGATTTAATTTATTTATTTCTTTACGGTTCTTTACGGTCTTTAAACGTGGTAGAGCCAAGCGGTTGAGCCGGCCTATTCGAGCAGCAGCAAAAGCCGCCGCTTGGCTCTACGACGTTGCGAATGCTGCATTAAGACTAACTTTATTATTATAAGGAATCGGTTTATATTCAGTATGATTACCTTACATAGCATACCATGTAATATATGCATATAGCTTCTTACTCTACTACAGTTTTTTGTTTATTTTTAATTTAAATTACTGGAATCCGATAGTTATTTTTTTGTTTCATACATAATATTGTTGGAACAACAATTCAATTCTAAACACAGCAATTTGAACATAACAAATATTTTATATAACAGGCGAGATAGTTATAAACCTGAGCCGCTCCAGCGACCACGTGGACCGTCCGTACGTGATGCTGAGCATCACCAAGGTCTGCCTAGACGTGGCCCTGATGGAATATGGACCCGCGATCCAGCTTTCGGTGGACCAGGCGCTGCTGACCGACAAGCAACACCACAGCAACACGGGACAGTATCTGGAGCTGCTTTCAAGCTCCGGGGACATGTTCAACTTGCTGTACAGAAAAGTGAGTAAAAAGACCGCCTTTCTTCTCCTTCGAAACTGTGGCCGATGGTTGGTGATGAAATGCGTCGATGATGCATGTCTTGGATGAACTAAGAATCCAGTACAGTAATTTTATTTATGGTAGAGCCATGCGACGGCTTCTGCTGTTGATCGAATGGGCCGGTACGACCGGGGTAGTACCATGATCTCGCAGAATACCAGCGTGAAGGAGGGGCATTTGTGCTTCTATATTTCGTCCCCGCAACCCATCCCCGTCATCCCTCCCATCCCCCAGATATCGTTAAGGGCGGCAACGCACCTGCAGCTCCTCTTGTGTTGCAGATGTGTTTGCCCCCGGTTTTCATAAAAAAAAAGTATATTCTATAGGTTATCGAGTTTCGCAAGCTATAGAATAAGTAAAGTATAGAAACTTAAGAGAAATTATTTTAAATCTAAAATGTAGAAATGTGACTGTGTTGTAATACATAAATACATAGACTCTCACGCTTGTCTCCAAGAGGGGTAGGTAGAGACTACGGACTGTCATTTGACACCAGCCTGTCTCACCTCTCTCGCCTCTTTCATATCGATACATTTACGCATACTTGCATTTTTATACAGATTCCCAGATATTTCTATTGTATTTATCTTAGACGTTTTAGTTTCAAATTAGCAGAAACATCTCCGTACATGAGGTTAAGACGTACCCATTACTGTAAAGCCTGGATATCACCAGTGCGAGGATAGCTTCATGGAGCCAGATCTACTAAACATGATAACCCTTGATATATATTTTTTCGGGAACCCGACTTGCATCTTAGAAGCCTGTCCGGCGCGGCTCCCGAGTCGGCTACTCCTTTCTCTAAAGGGTCGATTGTGATAGGTACTCCAGATGGAATAACAAACGACACTTATATCCATAGGTCCGCGCCAACTGCCCGGAGTTCCGGTCGCACTTCCACAGCGTGGAGCACGCGCTGGTGGCGGACGCGGGCCAGCTGACACTGCTGCTGCACGCGGACGCCCTGCGCACCCTCTCCAAGTACCTGCAGTATCTACACGATAAGTGAGTTTGGTGTCCTATAGCACAGTACTCCCTTCCCCTTTCCATCACCGAACGTCTGGGCGCGGCGAGCAGTTTCACCCTTATCTTGTAGATATTCCTCCATTACGCAAAAAGCGGTTTGCCTCTTCTTTAATTATGCGAACGGCTAAGGAGTGGAACTCTCTGCCGAGGTCATGTTTTCCTGAACACTATAATCTGGAGATCTTTAAGGCCAAAGTGCACAGACACCTTCTAGGCAAACGTGTACCATCCCAGGCCTCATCTTCGCCTTCCATCAAGCAGAATTGAGGTCAAACGAAAGCGTCTTTTTTGTAAAAAAAAAAAACACAACATTCCTAACCATGACAAGAACACCCATTAGTTGTATAATATGATCACTCGTTTGTTGGAGGAAAAATTTACGCTACAGTTGAGGCCGTCGCCTACGTTGTTGCCTCTAAGGCAGAAGGATATCCATGTAGTACCCACGAGCTACTACCTGAAACCTGCATGTCTGATAAATAACGTGGATAAGCCCGCCTACCCGCACTGGAGCAGCGTGGCGGGCCCATCCCAGCTTCAAAACCGTCTTATACATTTGAGAAAGAGGCCTTTGTCCAGCCGTGGCCACTTACAGGTGGCTACTTTTGCTCACGAAGTAAAGGGGAGAAACTCCAACTGTTTCTACTTGTACACTTTACAATTAATGTCCAGATTATTAACTAAAACTAAAAGTCGAAATCTAAACCATTCAGTTAGAAACAAGACTTGAAATGTATGTCATTTTCAGGATACAAAGTAGACATGCTTTAAACCTGAAGAAAACGGTGCTGCCAAAGACGGAGTCGATGTGGGACTACCTGATGAGACCAGAAGCGGACCCACCGGTGCCGCCTGGTGCCACCAAATTCAGTTACTCGGTCAGGTAAAGCAACCGGACAATGACAACACACAGACACTACAGATTACACAACACGATCTGTTTATTAGGATCTGTCAAATTTAGTTACTCGGTCAGGTAAAGCAACCGGACAATGACAAAACACACAGACACTACAGATTACACAACACGATCTGTTTATTAAGATCTGTCAAATTTAGTTACTCGGTCAGGTAAAGCAACCGGACAATGACAAAACACACAGACACTACAGATTGCACAACACGATCTGTTTATTACGATCTGTCAAATTTAGTTACTCGGTCAGGTAAAGCAACCGGACAATGACATAACACACAGACACTACAGATTGCACAACACGATCTGTTTATTAGGATCTGTCAAATTTGGTTACTCGGTCAGGTAAAGCAACCGGACAATGACAACACACAGACACTACAGATTGCACAACACGATCTGTTTATTAGGATCTGTCAAATTTAGTTACTCGGTCAGGTAAAGCAACCGGACAATGACATAACACACAGACACTACAGATTGCACAACACGATCTGTTTATTAGGATCTGTCAAATTTAGTTACTCGGTCAGGTAAAGCAACCGGACAATGACATAACACACAGACACTACAGATTACACAAAACGATCTGTCAAATCATCTATTCAACGTAAGAAACATACATTTCACTTGTCCAACGTCATTTTTATTTTAAACCTACCACAGTCTCTTAATGGAACCTTCCTCTGACGGAGAAGAAACCGGCGAAGGAAACTCCGTAGGTATCCTCTTTTTTTGTGATTTTTTCAAAGCTTACTATACGTTTTAATGATCTAATATTACAAGATTTTTTCTAGAAACGGCTTGGGAGCGACTAACTCTTACCCAGGGATTATAATCATCCATGGATTCCTTTATATATAATATACAATAATATACTGATGTGAACTAATTATTTTTTTTTCAATGGGAAAGTCGGCAAACAATGGTAAGAGATTACCGTCGCCCATATACATCTGCAACATCGGAGCTGCTGCAGTTGCATTGCCGACCATTATGGGTACTTGGGATATGGGAGAAAGGACGAGGAGAGGGATGGGTAGGGGGAGTGGACCTCCGATTACCTCACCCACCGAACGAAACGCAGAAGCACAAGATGCCTCCACTTCACGCCGGTATTCTGCGAGGTCGCGGTACCAACCCGGTCGAGCCGGCCCAATCGAGCAGCACCAAAAGTCGCCACTTGGCTCTACCACCTTTAAAATTAATGAATAAATATAATGATTACATATAACAATATACTAATCTACACACAGGAGTTAGAGAATGCGATATTCCAAATGAAGTTAGTAGTTCCTATGCCAAGTGTAAAATAATTATATTATAAATGTGAAAGTAACTCTGTCTGTCAGTCTGTTACGTTTTACTCATCATTGTTTTCTCCGGGAAATCCACGAAAACGATTTCCACGTAAGTGCGGTCGCGGGTGGAAGCTATTGATTATAATAAATGATTCCAATCTTGTTGGTTCACTGAAATTAAACATTCAACACTACTTAACACTTTATTTACATTCTGGATTTCACACTCACACTGGAACCTTTAAACTCTATAGATAAATTTGTCTTCCTTAGAGCAACGTCCATCACTGTGCGGCTATGTCACATGGACTGCACGCTGGTGGAGATCAGGCTGGCCGCGCTGGAGAGCGACTGCGTGTTCCGCGCCAACGACCGCATGATCTTCAAACTCTATCTAGGATCCTTCCATCTGGACGATCTGTCTGAAAATACGCTTTATCCGAAGGCAAGTATTTCATTTTGTTACGATGATGTTAGACTGGAAAATAAATTGCTGTATTAGGTTATTATTATATTTATTATTCCTTAATTTTTTTATGCTAAAGGGGTGAAAAGAGCTAGCGGCTCACCTGATGGTAAGTGATTACCATCGCCCACGTACATCTGCAACCAGAGGTGTTGCAGGTGCGTTGCCGGCCTTTAAGCATATTAGGGATATGGCAGAGAGAATGAGGAAGGGAGATGGGGAGGGGGCCTCCGGTTACATCACTCACCGAACGAAACGCAAAAGCCCAAGATGCCTCTACTTCACGTCGGTATTATAATAGACGATTAGTTAGAGGAGATGCCTCCGAAACTGAGAACCCGAGTTCTATCCCCTATATGGAGGACGTATATAAATTTAGATACGCTTTGTTACGTTGGCCTGAACACCAAGGCAGCGGTAGACTGACTGCTGGTGAAAAGTGGATTCAAACGACTAAAACTAATGTCTAAACTTCTGACCTCCCCCCCTCTCTCAATCTCTCTCTCTCTCTCTCTCTCTAGATATACGATTGTCAGAGCTAATATGTACTCATTATAAAAGACATTTAGCGGAGATAGTGACATCTTAAATTTATATAGTTAAATTATTTCGGGAATAGTTGGTGTGGCCCGACGAGGACAAGGTGTTGGAGGTGAAGTACGTGCGCGCGGCGACACGGCTGCGCGCGCACGCGCAGGCCGAGCTGCGGGTCTACCTGGGCCGGCTGCACGTCGTGCTGTTCTGTTCTCTGCTGCATCATCTGCAGGTGGGAGAGAAGAGTCTTTGGTTTTGGGTTGTTTTTGGTTGTTTGTAACCTACAAAACAAAATACGGAGTCCTTATAGATTGTTAGTGAGTTTAGTAATAAATATTGAACATTGTCGTGTCGTTGCTGGACGGTAAAAAAATAATATATATATCCCAAAAAAGATACAAATAATATTAAAATCCATGATTCATGTTGCACAAGCTTATAGTCACCATATAAATGTTTACCCACCGCGGGATTCAAACCAGCAACGAGCAGGGTTACAGCTTCACTAACAACTAAACTAACGAATCGCCAAATAATTTGGTTATTTATGTTGTGATACAAAAGTCATTGATTGTAGTTTGAGTATAAAAGTGAGTATAAAAACACTCATGGTTGTCATAATGTATAGAAATCAGTGAGTTAGTTGGTGATTTTTCGTAGGATTGGGGAGACAAACGGGCTAACAGTATATCTGATGGTAAGTGCCTACTGCAGCCTAAAAAACTTTAATAGTAGGAAATTACAGATTCATGGACATGAGGACTAAAATGTGATTCCTCAAAGCCCTCAATTACATTGGTTCAGTTTGCCTTTTAAACCGGAATGAGAGTGGAAGCGCTACCGATTGGCTGCAGAAATAGTTGAGATTGTGGTACCGACCCAGACGGCCTCGACCCGGAGTATAAGCCCTTAATGTATGATGCTCATAACGGTGTGACAGCAATTCGCGGAGCCCCTGGTCCCGAGCGCAGCGGCCGCGGAGGCTGCAGCGGCGGCCGAGCGCGCCGCCAAGCGCAGGGCCGAGCGTCTCCGCGCCTGCGCCTCGCGCCTCAGCCTCGCTATTGAGGTACTCCCCTCTTACACCTATATACTTCATCTGCTTTGGCAGACAGTTAACAGCTTACAGCTGGATACAGGACGCTCTCTGTAGCAGGTATTGCCAGATGAACGGTCGGGCGCAATGAGGCTCTCAAGGCCTGCCTTTTACGACAGCTATGGGATAAGTTAGTGGCAATTTTGTTACGCCGCTATGACCCAGTTTGGTCATAAACAGCACGTACAGCAAATCGTGAGAAAGCTTAGCAGAATAGAGTCGTTACGGCCTGTCAGAAGTCCACAGCTGAACATAAGCCTCCACTAAAGAGATGCAGTGGAATGAAGTAATAAGCTGTAGTCGTGTTGGGGCTCCTCTCATCTCTCTACATAACCGGGGACAGCACGCGTTCGAAACATAATTGTATGCACAAGTTCCTTGCCATATTCTCATTCGCTCCTAGAACAGCTATCTACACTCGGGGTATGTGCACAGTAAAGTTGGCTCGGGTACGATGAATTTTTTTTTTTATGGGAAAGGCGGCTACGAGCAATAGGTTTACCTGATGGTATGTGAATACCGTCGCCCACATACATCTGCAACATCAGAGGAGTTAAGGAGCCTTTAAGGGTATTTGGGAGATGGGAGGGAGGATATGGAGTGGTATTACCCCGGTTACCTCACTCACCGAACGAAACGCAGTAGCACAAGATGCCTCTACTTCACGCCGGTATTCTGCGAGGTCGTGGTATTAACCCGGTCGAGCCGGCCAATTGGAGAAGCAGCTGAAGCCGCCGCTTGGCTCTACCACGTTAAAAAATACTAAATTCTAATAATAAAATTGACTAACGAGTAACGTGTGTCAACTGCTGAGTTACCGCTGTTGAAGAAACACCACATTCCTTTGATATAAAAAGGTTTTAATCATTTGTTTCGCAGCTCCACGCTCCAGTCCTGCTTCTCCCGCAAAAGCCGTCTTCGCCGGATTTACTAGTATTGAACATGGGTAAGTATAAGCTGGTTATAAAGTTAGTAATTACGTTTAAAATATGATTTCCTTTATGTATTCTGATATAGACATCATAGTGTGAAAGCAGTAAACATTTTGGTACCGTCTAAATTGTTACCACGCAATAGATGTCGCCACAATGTTATCGGGGTAAGAATATCCTTTTTCTTTTCGTAAGAGGCGACTAAGGGAAAAGCCTTGAAAAAACAATGCCCACCGATAGATGGCGGGATATCCATCTCGAAAAATATTACACTGAAGCAGACCGATGTTGGGCAGCCGCGTCTATGGTTTCGAGCTGTCTGGTACTGCGACACTGGTATGCCAAACCCTCCTTGTGGGAGAGGTCTATGTCCCAGAGTGGACTGTTTCTAGTCTGTTAAGGTAGTCAGAGGTTACTTGCTTGGACTACCCTTATTACCACCACAACCAAATTCCCATCACTCATGAGCAGTTTGTGAAGGTGATCACTTGTGGAAGGGTGGACTGAATTAATCTTCTTTTTCCTATCTCAATCATGATGTATCCCGTCATGTATGCGGAAGTTTTTACGAAACAGATGTCTCCATTATTACAAAACATCCTATTCCGATTGGTATATGATGACGAGATGGTAAATAACCATTTTCAATGAAGAGACATGACACGTAGGACGGCAATGGAATGTCCAGGCACCAGTAACAGAGTCTGTAGTTCTGACCAATGAAGAAATTACAGCAACCGATGTGTTCCGTATAGTGTGTGATTGAATCACAGAGATCCATGTATTGATAAAGAGGCATTCCTTCGCAGAACCCTCAGGGGTGACGCTTCTGCATTTTTATCGTTTATCGCAGGGGAAAGTTAGTGAAGGCAGCCAGTGAATCAGCAATAAGTACCGCACAGACTATAAACCACCCTGCAATTGGAAGAGGGTTGGCCCGCTGGCCGTGCCAGCTTCGTGAGCAGATGGCTCGCAAGTAACATCTGTATTTTAATTCTTTCCCTAGGATATATGCAGCTACCACCTATCATTATGTAAAATCTGTACTCGTTGCCATGCTGTGCATATTAAAAAATAACCATACGTTTATTTTCAGGTGACTTACTCATAGAGAACTTTTTCAAGCCGGTCAACATCAGCCAAGAAGCCAGCAGCCCAGTGTTGCACCCCATAATCGATAATGTTCTGATCAAACTGGAAAACATCACGCTGTCTAGAGCTGTGATGACTTTAGCCGGAACTCTAGAAGTTCAGGTAATAGCAGTTGTTTAGGCTTATTGTGTTTGTTTTTTTTATTGAACAACTAGCGAATACCGACGACTTTACTCGCGTGAAATCTATAACTGTTTTGGTTTTTTAGAAATGTAATAAAATTATTAGAGTGCTTGCTACATTTGGTAGAAAATTCAGAAGTCAGGATGGGAGACTATTTCAAAGTATTTTTAAAAAAAAAACTGTATATGTCGGTTGCTGTTGACAAGCGCGCATTTCGCATTCTAACAGATCCTAATTGTATGTGATCGATGTAAATTGAGTCGATCGACTCGGTCTCGTTCTCGCCAAAAGACAATTCGACTTATGACAGAAGCGTTCGACCATAGACGCGATCATGGTCACTGTTGGAGCGGGCAACGACAATGTATTTTATGCCCCTGAATAGGAAATAAAATAGTAGGAATCAGGGGGTACTGGTACATTTGTACAAGGATAAAGACCTGGATCTCCAGGCTACAAGTGTCGGTGCTAGGCCCCCTACACACTCCGTAGGAGCCTACCCATAATACTACATCCTGTAAAGGGTACCGTACTATCTACTTTACCATCTTCGTTCCTAATCTTATCTACACGTGGTGTATATGGTGCTATGAGTTAGCTGAATCTAAGTCCCACAGAATAGAGAGGAGGAGCAGCCAGCACGGAGCTCACCAACCCAACGCAAAGCGTAATCTACAAGGGCTAAACTTTTAAAAAATGCATATTGCTTTTGCTGACGCTTTCTTGGAGAAATTTCTTTGTTTGGAGAATGTTCAGTTATGAACTTGAAAAAGGGGTGATGAGGAAGAATTTCCTATCTAAAAAATTCATGATTAGACTGCAGATAAAGATGGCACACAGTCTTACTCAATCAGTAACATGTGCTACCTCAGGAGCCGATCCTGGAACCCATGTCAGTGCGATGCGACCTGAAGCGCGCGGTGAGCTACCAGCAAATGGCGAGCGCACACCGGGACCTGCTGCTGTGCGAGGCTGATATCGTGATGGACACGGTCATGGTGAACTTGGGACAAAATGACTTGGCCACCGTTCTGGCGGTATGGAGTGGAAATCTTAGCGAGGCGCATTTTATTGGTAAGCAATTTGTGAGCCAGTGTGTCAGTGTCGTAAGATTATGCCACAGCCTTTATTCCCGTGGGTGTTGTTAACAGCGACTAAGGGGAAAGTCTTACAGATCTTTGGGGGACACCCCGGCGACGAAAAGAGTAAGAGCGAGAGAAAGAGTGAGAGCGAGAGAAAGAGTAAGAGTGGGTGAGATCTACGCCGTGACCGTAATCTCTGCTTACTCCTGTGGGATATAGATATATTATTGCATTTATGGTGTATTTATGATTCAATATATATTCGTGAGATGGTAATTCTTTAGGTCACTTCTATACTTTATTTTAAAGCAGAGATAATTGTATAGCTGATTGTTGCACTTCTAATTAATCTGCTGAAAAGCCATAATTAGCTTCGATGTATAATTTTTCTGTTAGTACAAAATAATTTGCAGACATTTCGTATGAGCCGTGGTAGCCTAGTGGTCAGGGCGCTCACTTTGGTATTATAGAGTGCAAGAGACCTGGGTTTGATCCCCAGTACCGGCTCCACTAAAATTGTTAATAGCAATTTTAAGTGCTGTTTTTACCACGTGCTCGGCGGTGAAGGAACCCGCAATGGAGCAGCGTGGCGGGCCATTCCCTCAGATATTTGAGGAGGCCGTTGCACAGCAGTGGGCACTTACAGGCTGCTACTTTTTCATATGTTGTCCCAGGCCCTGGGGTTCCCGGTTCTCCAGCGGAGACAGCGCCGTCGGATGTTGCTGTAAAGAAGCTACAGGCGTTCTTTGCTCAGAGCGAGCCTATACGCAAAGAAGTTACAGTTAGGTAAAAAAAAAACAAACTGTACTTAGGTTAGATTTGGACTATTTTTAAAACGTAACAGATGTTGAATGATATGTGTTTGTATGGCCATGACGAATATATCACCTTCGTAAGAAATTATTAGATTGCCGTAGTATTATTATGCCGGCCACATAGCTCGCAGAACTGACAACCGCTGGGAAAAAAGGTTCTCGAGTGGCAGCCACGTACAGGCAAACGCAGACCCCCCACAAGATGGAGTGACGACCTGCGCAGTGTTGCGGGAAGTCGATGGATGCAGGTGGCTCAGGACCGAGCTTCGTGGCAATCTTTGGAGGAGGCCTATGTTCAGCAGTGGACTTGTGATAGGCTGAAATGATGATGATGAAGAAATTATTAGAACAGAGTGCATTTGAGGTTCATCAGATAGGGGATAGACTGCTATCACATCCGCCAAGTTCATGTATTTTCTTTGAATGAATTGTTTTATTTCAGCCACGTTCCGGACGTACGGTTATTCTGTTCTATTACAGGCGTCTTCTGTTTTGATGATAGTCGCCAATGGCATGGGTTAATAAGCGAACTCGTTGCGCGCTATGTGGTCAGAACAAAGTTGCGAGACAGTGTCAACTATGGGCCAGCTCGACCGGGTTGCACCAGAACTTACCACGGCCTCGCAGAATACCGGCGTGAAGTGGAGGCATCTTGTGCTTCTGCGTTTCGTTCGGTGAGCGAGGTAACCGGAGGCCCACATCCCCCTCCCTATTCCCCTCCTCTTCCCTGCCATCTCCCAAATATCCTTAAAGACCGGCGACGCACCTGCAGCATCTATGGTGTTGCAGATGTATGTGGGCGACGGTAATCACTTACCATCAGGTGAACCGCTTGCTCGTTTGCCGTCGCTTCCATAAAAAAAAAAGATGGTGGGTTGGAGAGTTGGGGGGTCGGTACATCTGGTTGTTTTGGCTCCTTGTATCCATGGCTAACGGAGAGGATTCAACGCAATAGTTCTGTACTACATGCCATTACTTAATGACCTATCGTCGAGTTGTGCCTTTCAATGTTTTGTATATTTTTTTTAAATTAAATAAATTAGATTAGAAATATGGGGTCATAGGAAGTCTCTATGGAAGAAGACTTTGTGTTTTCCTTATACATATCGGTATAATATACTCAACTTATGTTGATAGGAGAACTTTTTATTGTGATCGAAATAAACCAGAAACTCTTCACCATTGACGATTTTTTACTGAATAGTAACAATGAAGTTGATTAATAAGATTTTATATTTGTTCGATTCCAGATTCACTCTAGAAGGTATTGAACTCAAACTATTCTCTGATATGGATGAGATCTTGAGCTCTCCGGTCCGAGACCTGAACCATGGGCTGGCAAAATTAACAGCTGGAGAAGCGACGGTCTCTCTAGACTGTTACTCGGACAGCAGTACGGAGGTCAGGGCCAGTCTGCAGAGCTTGCTGGTGGAGGATATACGACCGGACACCGACCTCATTATTCGACGGTAATCCATCGTTTATGTCTTAATGATTATCTATATTTCATTTACTGTTTTCAAAAGACAGTTTTTTCTCAAAGTGATTTAATTATAAAATAATCATACAAAAGTTGTTTTCGTATTGTATATTAATGTTTAAATTCAATCCAAATCAAAGAAACTAGTACTTGCTTAATAGTCGCTTTGTTTCCTTCGCTTTCACATTGGATTCAAATAAATGCATGTATTTTAACTAACGATAAAACATGACATGGTCTTTGCATCTTCTTGATACTTATGATTGAAAAACACAAAAAGAATGGTTGCCTGTTGCAGAATATTCCAGTCGCAGGGCGGCGGCTCCCGCGCTTCTGCCGGCATCTCGGTCCTGCGGCCGCCGCTGCTGGACGCCAGCATCCGGTGCTCCGCGCGCGCATCCACCTGGGACGTGCGCCTCGACCGCACGCGCCTCAACCTCGCGCTGCCCTTCCTGCTGCAGCTGGCCAGGACGCTGCTGGACGCCATGCCGGGTGAGTGGCAGAAATCCCTCCACGACACGCGCTCCACCTGCGACTTCCGCCTCAACCTCGCACTGCTCTACCTGCTGCAACTGGGCAGAACGCTGCCGGACGCCATGCAGGTTTAAAGTCTTAACAAACACTAATGATTTAATAATCTGTTATCAGGTGACAAGACTATAGACGGTGGGCTGGTGAACCACGGGTATGTGGGTGACATGGATCCGTCCCGACCCGGCAACAATAACAGCAGCGCGCGTTTCCCCAGCTCCAGCGACTCTACCAGCGGCTACTATTCTACTTGTAAGTGAGCTTATACGAATGTTAATACTGTACATGTCTCTACAATATACTCTATCAATACATTGAGATAATTCGTGTTCTTCTTCCTCGTGTATACCTTCAATTAGTGTTTGAGAGTAATGTTAGCCACAAGGATACGAGATGGCGCTGCCTGATTTTTTTTTATGGGAAATGCGGCAAACGAGCAAGCGGTTCACCTGGTGGTAAGTAACCTTTACTCACGTACATCTGCAACGCCAGAGGAGCTGCAGGTGCGTTGCCGGCCTTTAATGGTATTTGGGAGGATGAGAAGAGGGATGGGGAGTGTAAATGGGCCTATGGACACCTCACTCACCGAACGAAACGCAGAAGCACAAGATGCCTCTACTTCACGCCGGTATTCTGCGAGGTCGCTGTACCAACGCGGTCGAGCCGGCCCATTCGAGCAGCAGCAAAAGACGCCGCTTGACTCTACCACATTGAAAACGTTATTTATCCTAATTACAGCTACTTCGGTAGCAGAGGAGAGCCACAGTCTGTCGGTATCGATCCAATGCCGTCAACCGGAGGTGATGTTCTTCACGGATCTCACGAAGAGCGAGGGCCATGCGCTGTTGCTCCGCACCGAGCTGCTCGTGGACTACTCCAGCCACTCCAATACCGAGAGCCTGGTGGTCTCTTTGGCTGGCATGCAGGTAGTGAAATTAATAATATTTAGAACTTGAAAAACAGAAATGTGAGAAACAGAGAAATGAGAGATGAACCGATGATACCTGCGCTGTGTCGCCTATTTTATTTTATTTCACTTTATTCGGAAAACATACAGTGATACATAGCTTGATAAATAGATTTTTTTTTACTTTAATTTACTCACCATTTAATTGTTTTTGGCATTTCGTAACTAGAAAGTTTATTGATTACGTAATCAATCTGCTTGTTTGCTACATGCACATAATCAAATCACAACAATCAAGAAATCGCATCGAGCCATTCCTTTGTAATATAACCTTTCAAAGCAATTGGGGAAAAGTTAAAAATATCAAAATCGGGAACGCCATCCAATCTATTAATTAGGTTTGCTGATCTGATGAAAAAATAATTTTGCCTATATTTGGTGCCTATGGTCTATTGTTCCGGCCCGAATAAGCATTCGAAATGAATTCTGTTCAAGCGAACAGTTTCGAATGATTGTTTGAATTTTGTTCTTCATAGTCTCTTTCTCTCTTCATAGTCTCTTTCTCTCTTCATAGTCTTTTTCTCTTCATGTCACTTGTTTGTTGATAAAATATCTACTTGTAGTATTCATTGTTCAAATTATAGACTCTTAGGAAGACAGTTTTCTTCGCAGATCATGTCCAAGTTGCAGTCCAAACTCAAGAACCTACCGCCGCAGTTGGTTCTAAAGCCGTGCGATGTGGAATTATCGAAGTCTTTTAAAACAATCGAAGAGGGCATCAAAGTTCGACTTTCAGTGTCTGAAATAGAATTCCACCTGGCAGCTACAACAGTACATACTGTTATGGGTATGTAATTCCATCACCAAGTAATTAAAAAGATATCACACACTAGGTATATTAGAATCTACACAATTCGTACTTAAAAATTATAGCACTGGTTTTTATTCTAATTCTTACAGATATTATAGAGGAAGTTGTAAACGAACTTACCATACCCGATGAGAAAGAACTGTTCAACTTCGCCACATACAACCCAAGACCGGAGAAAGCAGATGAAGATCTCTGGTCCCCCAAGAAAATCAGCATCCCGCAGATGCAGTTTAACTCGGAGGACAGTTACGTACAGCCAAAGTACCCGAGTATCAAACCAGCGGAGACCTTCGAAGTGATGATTCCCAGTGTCAAAATCATGTTTGAAATTGAGCAGACGGTCAGGATTCCCGTTTTATTGATCAAGGTCAGTAATCACTGATAAAATCAAATCAAATACTTTTATCTTCGGCATAAGAAACAAAAATTTCACTTGTCTAACGTCATTTTTTAAACCTACCACCGTTTCCTAATGAGTTTCCGCTGACTGAGAAGAAAAAGACATAAGTTACTTCACGAGAGGCTTCAACGTCTGTTTCTTACGTTGAATAAATGATTCGGTTTGAGCTACGGCAGTTGTTGGCACAAATTCTAATAGATCGATAAACGTTCCAGATGTCGGCGGAAATGTCCCTGCACGACTGGTCCCGCCAGCTGCACGGCAGTGGCTCGCTGGGCGCGCAGGCGGACTGCTACAACGAGCGCCTGCACTCCTGGGAGCCGCTGCTCGAGCCCGTCATTGAGGACAATCGTCAGCGGCCCTGGGAGATCACGGCGACCGTGTTCCAGGTAACTTATGTAACCAGTTATATTTAGTTTTTTCGATCATTGTGTGTTTGATCACGTTCCTGCGCTGATTAGGCATCAAGTCAAGGTTATGTTGCTAGGAACTAGTTTAAATTCTTAATAAACAGATATTTGTTCCAGGCAAAGGCCTACCCGATGTCTTCTCGCCTCGACACCAACAATACACAAGAAGAAACTGAGTCAGATCAGGCTGACCCATCGCATCCAATCAAGAAGCGAAAGAAGCGCAGTGAATTCGAATCTGAAACGTCTGCTGATGAAGCCGACACAGATAATGAGATGACCTTCATCAGAAATCCCAGCGGTCGGGAGAACAAGAGTTGTGGTGTGGGATTCAATGCTGGAAATTTGTCGTTCTTGAAAGCTTTGGATATCGAGGAATCCGATTCGGAAAATGAAAACGGTGTTAAGGACAGGACGTCGACAGCCTTTGGACACTTGTTTACTGAGTAGGTACCCTTTTCTTTAAATGTTGTTTGAGTGATTGTTGAATTAGAAACTCTTTTTAACATTAGAACTCTTGAATAAAATATAGAAGTTTTCGATACTGTAATTGTATTATTAGGCGTTGATTCGTATACAAAAGGGAGAACAATAGCTGCGCTGCACGGCAATGAGCCGATGTGACGTCAGGAACCGTGATTATCTCAACTGCTTCTCCAATTGTCAATTACCTTCATGGTGCGTTTGACATCAGCACGTTGTTAGTTGATCGGCTAGTCTCTGAAGACTGACCGAAGGTAGAAAATCCTTTCGGCAATGCCAAACTAAAATCCCTCCGATCGGTCAAGAGGTGCAGCATCTACAGTGCCTTATCCTTAACGCAAGACGCAGTGGTCTATTGTAAGACTGTAAAGGTAAGGTAAAGTATAACATTCAAGAGGTGCAGCATCTACAGTGCCTTATCTTTAAGGCAAGACGCAGTGAACTATTGTAAGACTGTAAAGGTAAGGTAAAGTATAACATTCAAGAGGTGCAGCATCTACAGTGCCTTATCTTTAAGGCAAGACGCAGTGAACTATTGTAAGACTGTAAAGGTAAGGTAAAGTATAACATTCAAGAGGTGCAGCATCTACAGTGCCTTATCTTTAAGGCAAGACGCAGTGAACTATTGTAAGACTGTAAAGGTAAGGTAAAGTATAACATTCAAGAGGTGCAGCATCTACAGTGCCTTATCCTTAAGACAAGACGCAGTGAACTATTGTAAGACTGTAAAGATAATGTAAAGTATAACATTCAAGAGGTGCAGCATCTACAGTGCCTTATCCTTAAGGCAAGACGCAGTGGACTATTGTAAGACTGTAAAGGTAATGTAAGTATAACATTCATGTTGAACAAATACATCGTACAGAAAGAAAGAAAGAAAGAAAGAATGATTTATTTGGTACACATATTTAAAATATTACGAATACAAAATATATAGATTAAAAAAAAAAATAATGAAAATGTTAAATACAGTCAATAAAAATGAGTACCAAATAGGTCTCCAACTCAGCGTAATGCTGCAGAGGTTGCAGCGCTGATTTTCAGTTGGAGCCTCGTGACGTCACCGACAAGCCGACGTGCGATCCTACAATAGTTTTGTATTTAAATAATTTAATATTCAATAGTTACAATAGGAAGTTGTACTTATGTAATAGTTTTAACAAGTATTTTATCCGTAATTATAAAGTAATATCTTGTTTTATCACTTTTTAGACTAATATAGATAACAGAATAAAAAAAAAAAAAGTTTTAAAGTTAAAATAAAGTTGAAAAAAAAGTGTAGGAAAAAATATACAGAATCGTTTAATAATAATTCAAGTATTGATTTTTTTTCTTACAACTAAACTTTTTTGTAATAAACATCCACTAAAACGTGTTTCAGTAAGTGGCTTAAGTTTTTATAAATAATGATTTTGTAGTTGTGTAAAGAAATAAGATAAGTAAAATTGTTTACCGTAACAATAATATGCACATAGGGCAGCTTAGTAACTGGTCGATTTTTCACTCGTACTGTGGAGCGCACATAGGTACCGTAATATACGAGCACAAACAACAGAATTATGTTTAAACAGTGTTTCTATGACTATAACACTAAACAGAGTACTGGAAGGCTTACAAAACAAATTATGTGTATGATAAGAAATGGATATAAAAGAATAAATAAAACACATAAATAACGAGAATTTGGAATTTGGAATTAATTTGAGTCTGGGCTAACTGCATCATCGCCTAAAACACGAGTTAGGTCCACCTCAGATCGAATGCGTGAGCAGTCTTCCCATCTCCCAGGCGAACGTAGATTCTGCCACGTCGGATCCATAAATATCGCCACTGCCGTTGCCGGGTCATCTCCCGTACTCGATAAAAAAGATGGCGATTAGCTTTCGAGAGACGCTCATAAATGTAGAAGCGACAAGGTGGACCCGGAAGCCCCAGGTCAGCAGTGGTGGCAGTGCGCCGCACACGCGCGCTTCGCAATAGGTCGTCACGCAGCTGGCGGCGCGCCAATCGTACCACGACGCGCCGCCTTCGCCCCATCTCGGCATCTGCGGCGTCCCTTTGGTACGCACCTACGCGATCTGCAAACACGATATCTTTCTCGTTTATTGACACACCAAGTTTCGCGGCCACTAACACGACTGTGTGAGTGATGTTTTCAGCCCTCTCCTCAGGAAGATTTGTAATCTCAAGGTCAGCAGCAAGCAACTCCAGTTCCCGGTCATTAAGCTCCAGCGTGAGTCGGGAAACAGTTTGTTCGAGTTCTTTTACTTCTGGTGACTAATTCTGTTCTCCATTTCATCCATTCTTCGTGTAATCACACGTCATTAACGAGTCCCGCAATTCAATCATATCCCTTCGAAAATCTTTTAACTCCTCTCTAATCCTACCAAGTTCCTCCTGAATAGCCGCATTTCTGGAATCAGTTCCTGATGAAAAGACTCGGGGGAGCTGGCAGTCATATCTTCCGAGGAATTATTTGTTCCAGAGACTGTAGACTTCAAAACAGGACTAGAAGAGTCGTTGCCTTTAGGAATATGTTTTTTACACTCTGGACATTGCCAGTGCGCATTAGTTCTATGACGTTTTGGGACTCCTACACAGGCTCGATGGTACGATACCGGACACTGCCCACACTTAGCGGCCTCGGTTGGTGACAGAAATTTTCCACAAGCGCCACATTTAACCATATTTATTATTGATCTGATCAGATAGCAATAGATATGTTATATCGTGGTTGATATCGTAGCACTACGGGGGTATAAACAATAACAATACGTCAACTCCGTTATGCAAGTACAGGACTTCGAAGTCTTCATTTTGTTTCCACAGCGACTCCAGTGAAGATGAACTTAGCAACAATAGCTCGTCGACACCGGAGCAGAGCGAGGCGGATGTCACCAGTGACCGAGAGGAAGAAGTAGATAAACCTGAAACCTACGTAGACGGAGAAGAGAATGAAAAAAGAGAGACCGAACACAAGAGTGTAACATTACAGGTGCGTATGTTTTGATTGTCTTATATGCTTTGAAAATTATCTTTGTTGAAATGTTAAAATGCCTGCTAACAGCCTGTCGCTATTTCTTAATTTTAAATACAAACTATTTAACAATAGATTTCTTTGAAAGTTAATTCGAAAAAATCCAGGGGCCAAGAATGTGTACCGCTTTTTTAATTGTACACTTAATTCTAAGGGCTTCGAGCCGATACAAACATTAGTTTTGGATGGTTTAGAAGCCCTTTGAATCAATCCTTTGAAATATACAAATAATTTTCTTTTGGGTCGACCGGTTGTATTAAGGCTCGGCGCGTACCGTATGAGTCATATTGTATATATATATTCACGCCTTGTTTCCAACGGGGTAGGCCAAGACAATTTTCTTCCACTTGCTACGGTCCTGACATACGTATTTCGCTTCTTCCACTTTCATCAATCTTCGCATGCATGCTCGTTGGTTTAGAGTAGTCTTGACCTGGCGATTTTCCAGAACGTCTCCGATTTGATCGTGAAATGTTCGCCTAGGTTTTCCTCTCCCGACTCTACCATTTACACGTATGAGTCAATATTTTCGTCTTGCTTGTGTTGTATTGCGTGCCGTGTTTCATATCGTCTGATACAGACAAGGTACCGATTGGATGGGCTTCCCCGCTAATACTTGCAACTTGAGTTGAATCTAAAGATCTCATCATTATCATCGTAATGTGCCGTTTCAGGAACCGAGCCGGGAGAGCAGCCTAGAGTCGGGGCTGGAGCCGGAGGGGCGCTTGTGCACGTACGTGTGCCTGGAGGCGCGCGGAGGTCTGTCCGCGACGCTGGCGCCGGGAGGGGCGCGCTCTCTGCGGGCGCTCGCCGCCGCGCTGCAGGACCGCGCCGCGCTCGTCACCGCCATCGTGGCGGCTGAGAACGGTCTGCAACTCATCAATGATATCGGTAAGGTCCCATTCACACTTGGTCTATTCTATTATGTGGTAGAACCAAGCGCCAGCTACTGCTGCTATTTTTTTTTAAAGGAAAGGCGGCAAACGAGCCAACGGTTCACCTAATGGTAAGTGATTACCGTCGCCCACGTACATCTGCAACACCAAAAGGGCTGCAGGTGCGTTGCCGGCTTTTAAAGATATTTGGATAAAGGAGAAAGGGGCGGGAAAAAGGGAATAGTGGAAGTTGCCATGCCTGTATTCTGCGAAGACATGGTAGTACCCGGTCCATTCGAGCAGCACCATCCCTTTTTAAACGTGGACAATAACTTACCATCAGATGAGACGCTTCCTCGGTGGGGACAAGCCTTTCCCATAGAAAACAAAATTTACCGGAGTGAAGCATAGAAATGAGTCCTTACATTGAGCGACACCAGTTTTTCTGGACTCATCATCATCATCATCATTTCAGCCTATTAGAAGTCCACTGCTGAACATAGGCCTCCCCCAAAGATTGCCACGAAGCACGGTCCTGAGCCACCTGCATCCATCGACTTCCCGCAACACTGCGCAGGTCGTCACTCCATCTTGTGGGGGGTCGTCCTACACTGCGTTTGCCCGTACGTGGCTGCCACTCGAGAACCTTTTTTCCCCAGCGGTTGTCAGTTCTGCGAGCTATGTGGCCGGCCCATTGCCACTTCAGCTTGCTGATCTTTACGGCTATGTCGGTTACCTTAGTTCTGATGCGGATATTATCGTTGCAGACTCTATCACGCAGAGAAACACCGAGCATAGCCCTTTCCATAGCGCGCTGAGCAACTTTGAGCTTCCTCATACGGGCTGCAGTGAAGGACCAAGTCTCGGATCCGTATGTCATCACTGGCAACACGCACTGATTGTATACTTTCGTCTTGAGGCTTTGCGGTATACTCGACGAGAAGATATGACGTAGTTTCCCGAACGCAGCCCAGCCGAGTTGGATTCGTCGATTGACCTCTGAGTCGAAGTTGGACTTACCTAATCGGACAATTTGTCCCAGGTATACGTACTCGTCTACAACTTCGAGCCTATTGTTCCCAACAACAACCGGTATTGGTGTGACATGGACGTTTGACATGAACTTCGTCTTGTCCATGTTCATCTTAAGACCAACCTGTTGGGAGACGTTATTGAGGTCATTGAGCATTGTACTGAGCTCCTCCAGCGATCCTGCCATAAGAACTATGTCGTCGGCAAATCGAAGGTGAGTGATGTATTCGCCATTGATGTTGATACCGTATCCTTTCCAGTTCAGCTGCTTGAAAACATCTTCCAATGCAGCGGTGAAGAGTTTCGGGGATATGACATCACCCTGTCTTACACCTTTCTGCAGTTGGATTGGTTTCGTACTCTGATTCTGTACTCGGATAGACATCGTAGCCTCATTGTACAAACACCTCAGCACTTCGATATACCGAGAGTCTATCTGGCACCGCTGGAGAGACTGTAGCACCGCCCAAATTTCGACTGAATCGAAGGCTTTCTCATAGTCCACATACGCCAGACATAATGGCAAGTTGTACTCCTCGGCCTTCTGTACAATCTGGCGAAGAGTATGTATGTGGTCTATGGTACTATAGCCTTTTCGGAATCCGGCTTGTTCGGGAGGCTGGAAATCGTCAAGTCTGTTCACTAGACGATTTGAGATGACTCTCGAAAACAGCACGTAGACGCGGCTTAGAAGCGATATCGGTCTATAATTCTTCAAAAGGCAGTTATCCCCTTTCTTGAAGAATAGGACAACCACGCTTTTACTCCACGCTTTCGGCGTAACACCGCCATGAATGACGGAATTAAACAGCTTCTGAAGGACAACAAGTATCGGTTTTCCACCCGCTTTCAGAAGCTCAGCTGTAATTCCGTCATCACCCGGTGCCTTGCCGTTTTTAAGCTGTTTGAGAGCCATCCTAATCTCGCTCAGACTGACGTCCGGGATGTTATCGGAGTAATGTCGGATAAGCTTGGCTCTTGGGTCGTTACTCACATCAGTGTGTGGTTTCAACGACGTTGTGTACAGCTGTCCGTAAAATCTCTCGATCTCACTCAAAATCTCGGCTCCAGCGGAAATGACTGCGCCGCTTTCGGTCTTCAGCTTGGTCAGTTGGCACTTTCCGATAGACAGATCTCTGGCGAAGACTTTGGAGCCTTGGTTCCGCTCTATCGCTTTTTCAATACAGGCTGTATTGAATTTGCGTAAGTCTTGCCTCATACATTTGGAGATCTGTCTATTCAGTAGCCGATACGCTGACGCATCCGTTGTAGACTGCAGCTTTATCTCACGCCTGGCTTTCATGAGTTTAAGAGTGTGATCAGAGAGCTTTTGGGGCTTGTTCGTGCGGCGGGTCCTGCAAAACTTAGCTCCTACCGCATGGACAGTTTCCACTAGCCTGCTATTCGTATCGTCCACTGTAACGCAATCGTCTAGGCACTGAAAGTGATTATGCAATTCGAGCTGAAAGCTCTCGGGGTTCTGGATAAGGGCACGTGGTGGGCGGAGCGTAGACTTCACCAGACGAGACCGCTCGAGCCTAATGTTAATGTTCAGTGTGCCTCTTACCATTCGGTGATCACTGCCGGTTTTTACCCTAGTGATCACAGAGACATCACTGAACAGCTGACGCTTGGTCCTCATGATGAAGTCGATCTCATTTTTGTGGTACCGTCCGGGCTCATCCATGTCCACTTCCTGTGGGGCCGCTTCTGGAAATAGGAGTTCATCATAAAGAATCCCTCCTTTGCCATGAAGTCAGCCAGCTGTTGCCCTCTTGGGTTCCGTTGCCCTACTCCAAAGTTCCCCACTATCAGCTCATCGCCTTTTTCGTACCTAGTTTTGCGTTAAAGTCTCCCATCAACACCGTGTAGTGAGTCTTAGAGCAATGCATGGCTCTTGAAATATCCTCATACATTGCCTCCACTTCATCATCAGGGTGTGTCGAGGTTGGTGCGTATACCTGTATGACCTTCAGCGAATACCTTTTGGTTATTCTGAGTATAAGGTACGCGACCCTACTCGACACACTTCCGATCTCGATCACGTTGTTGATGAGAGACCTGTGGACGATAAACCCGACACCTCCTTGGGACAGATGGTCACCCTGCCGGTAGTAGAACAAGTTACCGGATTTTAGAATTATAGAGTCCTCTCCTGTCTTCGGACTTCAGACAACCCCATAATACTCCAGTGTAACTTGCTTACTTCTTCTTCCAGTTCTAGTATCTTCTCGTCGGTCCTCAATGTGCGTGCGTTATATGTTGCCAGGTCCAGTCGTTTGGGTTGGCAGCTAGAAATCAGCCGGTGATTCTTCGCACCCCTGCCTCGCCGTTACCATGGCTGCCACCATAGCCAGGACTAGCGAGGCCGCCGGGGACTGGGGGCCATTGCTTTTTTCTACCTCTCATCATGGGGGGGTTTGCCTTAGTTGCCACGCCTGGCGAGCGGGTTGGCAACCGCAGTTTTTTTTTTTTTTTGTTCTAGTGCAGGAAGATGCTGCTGCCCATCTCCTAATATAATTTTTTACCATTAGTCGCCTTTTACGACACCCATGGTTAGACAGGGTTGGCGCTATTCTTTACTTCCGACAGCCACACGGACCTTTCTGGACTAAAGGCTGGTTATTCCCTCTTGCCTATTTCTATCGCCGTTGTGTTAGGGTATGAAGGATATGTGCGACCAGTATAGGCTGTAAGACATTCCAAATAAAGTAGGTGCCTCGGCACTTCACCTAAAGCTCTCATTGTTTAAAGTTGGTTTAAGGTGTCCATGAACCAGCGGAACAATTTATCATCAGCTAATGTTAGCTCGTTTGTTAATACTAATATTACAACCTCAGCCTATTTTAGGCCTCTTTAACAAAACGCCAGCCAGCGGCAGCCTGCGCCAGCCAGCACCAGTTTCCACCGGGAGCAACTTATATCCGGCAGCAGCTTTTAAAGCCTGATGATGATGATGATAGCTTCCTAATAAAATATCAAGAAGCGCGAATCCGATTCTTACTTGGCCCGTCTAATATTTATATGGTATTTCACAGGTCCCGGGTCTACAGTGCACTTGAGAACTCGAGCGGAGACCGACCTGGCCGGCAATGACCGCGTCCTCGCCATAGCTGATTACGACGTGGACACCAGCCGTCCCAGCACACCCGGTGAGTAGTTCTTGCCCATCGACTTTGGGGACGACATCAGTCGTACGAATGATGGCTTTGATATTAGCCCCCTGAGTTTCGGTCTGTTCTTAATAATCTTTAAGCCTACGGAATTATAAAACCAAAGGTAGACGATGCATTTGCAAATAGTTCACTGACAACTCCGACCTGTAGCGCCTCATGGTGGTGTGCAAACAACAACGTTACCCGGATTCGATTCTTGAAATGTTTATAGCATTTTTAAGTGCTTAAGTTACTGTGAGGTAACCGGCTTCTGAGAAATAATAAAAAAGAAATATTCCCATGACACTGGAGCAGCGTGGCGGACCCTTACCCGCTTCATAACCCTTTCAGACCGCTCTCTGGAGAATGAGGACTTTTTGCAGCTGTGGACATTTACTATGCTGTTACTTTACTATGAATTGAAACGATCTATAACTAGTCGCCTCAGTGATCGCGCGTGCTGTAAAGCACCCGAAACCCAAAATGTGTCCCGCAGACAAAGCCACGAGCGCATACTAGTATTAAGTATAGTTATCTATATTAATGGCAATGAAGAAAGGAAAAAGTATAGGAATCTACTTAATCATAGTCGAAAGTATGCCATCGGAGAAGCTAAGGAGAAACCGGTGAAAGTTTGCAAGTTTGTTCCAGGTTGCGACACCTCCGCCGCAGATCTGCTGGACGAGGTCGAGAAGAACTCTAAGCACGAGATGACAGACGTGAACGACGAATGGGATTGGTAATGTGACTGTTTACATTCTGTCAGATCAATACTAATGACGTAAGAACGGAATACACGCTTACGTCAAAAATAAAGCGGCTAAATAATTCATTTTAAAAACTGACCTCCGCGTTAAAGTTAAATATAATAATAATTTATTTTTATTTATTTATTTATCTTAGGTTTACCAACAGTTGTCAGAATATTTGGAATAAACAAATATAACTAGAAGCACTACCAATTGTGGGTAAAATCCGAATTCACAATAATATACAGAACTAGAAAGAAAGAAAGAACGTTCTATTTGGTATGCATATATAAAATATTAGCATTACAAAATACATAGCTAAAAGAATGTTTTTCTTTTAAATATAGCAGCTAACTCTGCGTAATGCTGCATAGGTTGCAGACTAATACAGATAACGAAATTCAAAAAATACATACAAACCTACAAAAAAAAAATATAGTAACTAATACTATAAAATTTAAGTTAAAAGGTTTATAATTAAAAAGGTTAGCTTAAGATAAACAAATTATCGTTAAAAGGAAAGTTTTCTCTAAATTTATTTATTTTTGTTAACAATGTATATTCACAAATATTGACATATCGTATGAGGAAAGCTCCATAGGTTTGTGTACATACTAGTATTCACTGATATTCGTTCAACCAGTGGTAGAAACAATAAACGTGGTAGAGCCAAGCGGCGGCTTTTGCCGCTGCTCGAATGGGCCAGCTCGACCGGATTGGTACCACGGCCTCGCAGAATACCGGCGTGAAGTAGAGGCATCTTGTGCTTCTGCGTTTCGTTCGGTGAGTGAGGTAACCGGAGGCCCACATCCCATTCCCATCCCCCTCCTCATCCTCCCTCGCATCTTCCAAATACCCTTAAAGGCCGGCAACGCACCTGCAGCACCTCTGGTGTTGCGGATGTACGTGGGCGACGGTAATCACTTACAATCAGGTGAACCGCATGCTGGTTTGCCGCCTTTTCCAACATAGAACGCGCTACCATTGCGTTATTCAATTCAACGAATATTGTAACATAGTTATGTGGTATACTGCAAAAAAAAAGAGTGCCACAGTGATCTACAGATCTACTGATTTGAATACTAATTAATTGTGTACTCGTGTATCTATACCGGCGGAAGCACAAAGGAAACGTTATAAAGTCCACTCCTCTCAACTCCCAAGAAGGTCCCATATTTTGTTGATAATGTGATAATGCTTGGTTGTAGGTTTTCGTTATAGATATCTTCCTGACATAATGTACCCCGAGCAGCGATATGGTACTTGAAATCGTACAAAATCCGTTTATGTGCCAATCAAAAGCATTTTTTAATTCTTTCTTAGTTCAGGTCAGTTCAGTTCAGTATAGGGAACAAGGCCAAAGTGAACAGATACCTTCTAGGCAAACGTGTACCATCCTAGGCCTCATCTTCACCTTCCATCGGGCAAGATTGAGGTCAAACGTAAGCCTATTATTTATAAAAAAAGAAAAAAAAAGGGAACGGAATAAACTTACGTAATAATATAGTAAACTATATGCATATCTTGAACATGATCTCATAATCATTCACTAAATAGTATTTCGCTTTGATATCTACAGGATTATTTAAAATTACCGGCGCTCGCTAAAGGTTTAAAAAGTATGTTTCTAACAAATTTAGTTCCGATGTTTTTAGACAATTTAATTGTTATATTGATTCTGTAAACTAATATTATATATAATTGTAGATACTTTTTGTTTAGTTTTTATTATAATTGGAAACGTAAGACACTTACATCATTCGAAACGTACTGTGCTTACAGGATGTGCACAAAAAGGAAAATCAAGTGTGTATGTTACTGTTAAGACACATTTCAACACATTCAAGATTTTTCTATACGAAACACTTTAACGTATAAAATATTTCGTTACTTTACAAAGATTAAAAAATAGGCAACATGTTAAGATGTCCTTCAATATAATGAGATTTAAATTATAATCTACACTTGCGATTGTTGTCACTTTTTGAAACTTCATCATATTGACAATCATGAATGAAATACACTTTATTGTACACCAATTAGCCAAAATAAATAAAATACACAAAGGTACAATTGGCGGCCTTATCGCTTAGAAGCGATCTCTACCAGGCAACCATTTTGCAGAGGAAATAATGACCAGTGAGCAAGGGTTAAGGGTGTACGTAAGTTACTGAGAAGTGAAAAATATAATATCATAAATTATTATTCTCTTCAATTAGTTTCATGACATTTAAACCATTATATAAGTAACCGACCGGTCCCGCCTTACGACATCTTCAGGGTATTCAATTATAAAGTTCTTCAACTAATGTTAACAACAATAAATGTATACATTTATTAATACTCCAGGGGGTAGGTAGAAAGGTAGAGGTAACATATTACAAAATTTGCCACAATGATCGGGAAAAAAATAAAAAGATGGAGTGACGACCTGCGCAGTGTTGCGGGAAGTCGATGGATGCAGGTGGCTCAGGACCGAGCATCGTGGCAATCTTTGGGGGAGGCCTATGTTCAGCAGTGGACTTGTGATAGGCTGAAATGATGATGATGATGATGATGATGAAAGAAAAAAATAAGTGTTATTATGTTTCTATAGTTCATTTAATGGTCATACTGTATATTTGCGAAATGTGTGCGTTTATACAAAATTATACTACTTAATACATTTTTTCTGATAGGCTGAAATGATGACGATGATGATCGGGAAAAAGGTTTATTTACTTTACTCAAATATATCAGCAGGTGAAGTTCCGCTATAGGACATATCCCTTTTCGTAAAAACGTCAACTAATGTTGGCATTCCATGTATAGAAAACTTGCCCATACACAGCAGCCAGGGCGTGCGGGTTGGTGAGCCCCGTCACTAGACTGTGTAGACTTTTGGGCTCGGTTTATTTGAATGGATTTTCCAACATCGGTCGGTCGCTTCAGCAGTCGGAGCTTCGTTCGTTAATCGGCTGGGCGCAACCAATACAGGTGATGTTCACATTTGGAGAAAATGTTATTTGTTCCCCTAACACTACTTGCTTTAGTTTCTCATGTCTCGGATCGTCTATCGAAGGCCTGGCCGTGTCTCCCGCAGTTTCGAGGGCGGGTTCGGCGCCGCTGCGACAGCGGCCGCGTCCGCGCGCGCGTCCCCAGGCGCGCCACCCGCCGCCGCGGACCTGCACCGCCGACTCACCGACCTCACGCTCTCCATACGCCTGCACGACATGGACCCTCTCAACGTAACTATCGATACGCATCAGGGTGGAAGCTAGACCTTGCACTGTACAAACGCTTACTACCGGTTCGGAATGTTATTAGGACAGGATCAATCGAAACTACGATATGTAGTAGAGATTATGTGTAGTGTCAGTGACACTATATATATATCGGGTGAAGTGTTCGTCAAAGAAACAAAAAGACGTAAAAACATTTGACTCGCATACATGAATTTTAAACATTCAGCCATTGTGTAATGTCAATATAATTATTTTGATCACAAAGTACCAAAGTTTGCTCTAAACAAGTACGTTTACTAAGTAACATTGCTAATATACCTGTTAACCCTCCAACTAAGCATTGCAGCTTTTATCTGGAGCGGTTCACGACAATAGTCTAGAATGGCGTGGTCGCGGACCCTGGTCGCGGACCCTGGAACGGAGGGCTCGAACTTACGACCTCATAATTCGCAGTCCGCATCCTTCCCCATTCGGCTATTGGCGCCGCAATGTTATATTGATTTATATCTATATGTTGAACAAATGAACTAATGTATTTCTGTTCGCACTCTGCAACAGATCCTCTGTCCACAACGCACCGTCACTAAACTCCACGTCCTTCATCCGAGCAAGAACGGCACGCGATACTACGTGGTGGTTGAGAGGACCTCGAAATACAACGCCAAGAAGATCGTGGTCAGATCTCCCTTGCAGGTGAAGCTCTCCTACTAATGACTGACCGAGTCCTGTCTGAGATAGGGCTATCCCCGATACCCGATTCACTCGTCGAGTCCCCATGCCTCGCCAATCCTCTATCAACAGCACCCAAGCTTACTGCTTGACGGTTTCAACTAGTGCTATCTAGAGCCAGGAGATGGCGCTGTAATTTAGTTAGCATATTGTTACTTATTCTTTATTTCTTTCTAAAGGCGATATATTTGTATTTACTTCGTTTGTCACGTGTTTAACTCTAGTTATTTAGAAATCTATGCCTGTCCCTCCAGGTTCGCAATGAAACCTCCTATGCGCTGGAACTACTATACCGCAAGTCAGATCTGGAGGCAGCGGGCGTGGAGCCAGTCGGTGCCATGAGGAATCCGTTCTGCGGACTGCTGAGGCTGGCCATGCTGCCGCCTCACGACACATTCAACGTCCCGCTGTATATTGCTTATCACTGCAAGCTGTATTTATTGCCGACTAATTTCGAGTAAGCGGGAAAGTACCATTTTTTTTTTTAACTCCAATTGCAGGGTTCACCAATTTCTTCACAAATAGGGTTTTTTTATGAGAAAGGGGGTGAACGATTTTTTTTTTTTTTTTTTTATAGAAGAAGGGGGCAAACGAGCGTGCGGCTCACCTGATGGTAAGTGATCACCGACGCCCACGAACATCCACAACACCAGAGGAGCTACAGATGCGCTGCCGGCCTTTAAGGAAGGAATAAGCTCTTTTCTTGAAGGTCCCTAAGTCGTAACTATTCGGAAATACTGCTGGCGACAGCTGATTCCACAAAGTCGAAGTGCGTGGCAGAAAACTTCGATTAAAACGCACTGTGGTGGAATGCCAACCATCTAGGTGGTATCGATGGAACTTCGAATTCAGTCGCGATGTACGATGGTGAAACTCAGCAGCTGGGATCAATCCGAACAGTTCCTCAGAACATTCCCCGTGGAAAATTTTGTAAAAATGCAAAGAGAAGCAACATCTCTTCGCAAGGCCAAAGGATCAAGCCGATCAGAGAGAGCTTGGTCGCCGACAATTCGAGCCGCTCGACGTTGGATGCGGTCAAATGGAAGGAGTTGGTACTGGGGTGCCCCTGCCCAGAGATGAGAACAGTATTCCATGTGGGGCCGAACTTGCGCGTTATAAAGTTGCAAACGGTGGACCGGCATGAAATACTGTCCCGCTCTACAGAGCACACCAAGCTTTTTGGAGGCCAATTTGGCCTTTCCCTCCAAGTGACCACGGAACTGAACGTCGCTCGATATGTCAACGCCAAGGATTCTGATACTGGCTGAGGCAATAAGGGGAATGTTCTCAAAAAGAGGAGAAACGACAAAGGGATTCTTTTTAGCGGTGAACGCGCAAACCTGTGTCTTTTTGGGGTTGAATAGGACCAAATTACGTCGACCCCAATCCGAGACTGAATAACAAGGTCTCGACTTCAGACACAAGTTTGTTCCGGCACTCTTCGACGTGTTCCCGAGAAATATTCGCACGGCCTGTATATAGGGCATCACCCGTGCTGTCGTCTGCATAGCAATGAATGCTACTGATTTGTAGCATGTCGTTGATATGCAGAAGGAACAGAGTGGGAGATAGCACACAGCCTTGTGGAACACCAGCATTCACGGGTTTGGGGACCGAGCATGCACCGTCGACAACAACCTTGATGCTCCGATCCGTGAGGAAGCTGGTGACCCAGTTGCACAATCTCTCAGGAACCCCGTAAGATGAAAGCTTTGAAAGAAGCGCTTTATGCCAAACCCTATCAAATGCTTTCGCTACGTCCAGACTAACCGCCAAAGCCTCCCCCTTAGACTCAACTGCTTCTGCCCATCGGTGAGTCAGGTAAACTAGAAGATCACCAGCTGATCGTCCGCGACGGAAACCGTACTGTCGGTCACTGATCAGCTGGTGTTCCTCCAGGTACCTCAGGAGCTGGGTGTTGATGAGTGACTCCATTATTTTAGATAACAAAGGGTGATGGCAATAGGCCTGTAGTTGGACGGATCAGAGCGGTCGCCTTTTTCGGTATTGGATGCACAAATGCTGTCTTCCAAGATTCCGGGACGACGCCTGAAGAGTAGGAGTGCCGGAAAAGACGCGTGAGAACCGGTGCCAACTCAGGGCACACATCTTCAGCACAATTGGAGGGATTCCGTCCGGCCCACTCGACTTATGAATGTCCAGGAGCGGAGTGCCTTTCGCACTGAGCTCTGCAGAAACTGAATTTCCGGCATGGAGCACTTACACCACGGGATGGTAGGTGGAGAGTTTCCCCGGTCATCAAGAGTCGAGTTGGATGCAAAAAGAGAGCCCAAGAGATCGGCTTTCTCTTTTGCAGTATGGGCCAGCGAATCATCCTCCTTGTGTAGAGATGGGAGAGATGGCTGACAGAAATTCCCCTGGACAGCCTTGGCGAGAGACCAGAATGCGCGGGATCCCGATGGGAGGCGAACTAGTCTCTCGCCAATTCTGCCAATGTGCTTTAACTTTGCCGCAGCGATAACTCTTTTGAAGGACCTGGAGGCAGAGTTGTACTCGTTTTTAAGAGCACTGGTTTTTGCATCCCGAGACGCCGATGCATCGGCCCAGGCCTGGTAGCACTTCCGCTTTCGGCGTGACGCTATTTTGCAGGTGCGACCAAACCAAGGCTGAGATTTACCTCCGACAGGCACTGCAGAGAACGGAATAAAAAGTTCCATTCCCTGAAGTACCACATCGGTGACAGAATCTGCAACGACGTTGGGATCATCCAGCGAGAAGCAAACCTGCCCCCATGGGTAGGAAGCAAAGAAAGACCGCATTCCATCCCAATCTGCCGACATATAGTGCCACACACGGCGGAACCCCGCAGATCGCGTTCGGGATCGGCGCGCGATAAACACTACACTCCGGATCAGACAGTGGTCCGACGAGCCAAGAGGGGCATCGACTGAGACCAAATATCCGTCCGGGTGTGAGGTCAGCAAAAGGTCCAACAGGAAGGTGTATGACCTTCCACGTCTGGGATCCGCGTCGGCGAGGTTACCAGTTGTGTCAGGCCATATGCTAATGCAAAGTCGTGAACAGATCTCCCCGCATGATCGGTTATGCGAGAACCGAGCCAATCGGTGTGGTGGGCATTAAAATCGCCGAGAATCACGATCTCTGCGGATGGGATCTGTTGTAGCACGGAATCGTCGCTGTCGATGCGCAGCCAAAGGGTAGAAAGGTCCAAACCTTCAAGACTACCGAGGCGTCGAGAACAGATATCATCTCTGACGTATACGCAAACTCCGGCACGGGGCACAAAGGAGTGTTCCAGTTTGTACCCCGGGTAATGGAGATAAGAGGTATCAGCCGGAGACGATATCTGAGTCTCTGTAAGAAAAAGCAAGGCCGGCTTCGCCGTTTCAAGATGGTAATGAACGGCGCTAAGGTTCGAGTGGAGTCCCCTGATATTGCAGAAATCCACGGCGAGCGCGGTAGGGGATGCCATAGTTTCTTTGCTGCGTTTGCCTCGAGTAGGAAAGAAAGAGAGCGGAATATTGCCCCAGAATACGCGGGGCAGACTGAGCATCCACGATTAGGTAGCGTAGGAAAGCCTGAACGTGGATGCTCAGTGAGGGATTCTCCAGAACCGTAGGTACTGGTACCCTCCTGGGGTAGCTCAAAATTATATACCGCTACCATATTTGGGGAGGGGGGAGGGGGGAGAGGGCCTCCGGTTACCTCACTCACCGCACGAAACGCAGAAGCACAAGATGCCTCTACTTCACGCCGGTATTCTGCGAGGCCGTGGTACTTATCCGGACGAGCCGGCCCATTCCTGCGACGGCAAAAGCCGCCGCTTGGCTCTACCACGGCAACCGATTATCGTCGCCCACGTATATCTGCAACACCAGAGGAGCTGCAGGTCTTCGCTGCCGGCTTTTAGGGATATGGGAAAGACGAGTCAGTGGTTCTGTTTGTGCATACATTTACGGCACTATAATATCACCTACGCATCGCTGCAACTGCCGGCAGTATTCGGAAGTGGTCGCAATCAGCCAGGAGGACATCATCATCATCACCACGTGTGGTCAGTGTGGGCACATCTTCCATACCTAGCAAGCTGGCTTTTTTGGGCGCTTTTATGGAAAGTTCTACTTCCAGCTGAGGACTTTTACAGGCCGATAAAGCAAAAATAAAGTAAATAATTCACGTTAAAACATTGGGATTCAACCGATTTTACTATTTTATATTGATTATATACTCTTAGCAATGTCGTGTGTACGTTCTTTATTTAAATTAGTCTTTTCTAAGGAGTCGGACCATAAAATACGACCTTCTTTAGTCGATGGATAGAGGTGGCTCAGGAGCGTGCTTTTCGACAATCTTTGTGGGAGGACTGTTTTCAACAGTGAACTTGTGGCAGGCTGTAATGATGATGTTTCATTCTAATTCTTCGTTGTTAAATTTCAAGTGTATCCATTTTCATTGTACCTTCTTCTTTAATAACTTGTAAACAGGCTACTGCTGGACTTCAACCACTAACTAAGCGGGATTGCCCATAATCTCCACGCTTGGTACGTCCATTAGGCTCCACTATCCATCACCGAGATGAGTCCCGTCAGTATCGAAACCTTTGGGATTCTTCAGGCGTTTCCTTTAATCTATTGTCAGGACACCCACGGTATTCGTATTGTATGCTTAACGTTTAATTTCATTCCTAGAACATATCAAACCACAACTCAAGGTATTTGGTGGATGGAGTTGGCCAAAGATTTGGGAATGCCGCGAGACATTATATGTCCTGCTAAGGACGACGCGGACCCTAGCATATTTGCTATGAAGATAATCCCCGTGGAAGGTACGATATACAATGTTTATGACGTCATCACTTTTATTATTATATCGCAATATCTAATAAATCGTTCAACATCAAAATAACATTATTTAATATTCAAGCAATTGTCAATTTCAAAAAGAATACACGGATTTACCAAAGCAAAGTAAATCTTAACGTAAGAATAATCAACAATACGTGTATTCTTATTCTTATGTCGTCTCACTTTATTTTGACTTTGATTAAGAAATCTTTGTTAAATGTTTTGAAAAAAAATATTAATCTAAAACTTTTATCTTGTTTATTCATGACACATTCTTCTTATATATATTTATCATATCACTTACCAGGATGTCAATCACAAAAGGTATCCCGTGCCATTCCCAATTTGCTGTTGCGTGTGGTGCCATCGCTGGGCGTGCACAACTGCTTACCGCATGCTCTACAAATTACCAGTGGAGAGTTGAAGCTGCGCATAGAGCCCGGTGAACGAGCTCATGTCTATACTCTGGACTTGTCCAAGTCGCATCGTTTTACCTTGGACCTTCAATATCTAGGGTTGGCTTGGTCTGGTAGCTTCACTTTATCACCAGGTAAGCGTGTATTTGTTACTTTCTTTTTTAATTAGGAATCAAGGATCCGTTATGAATATTCATAACATAAGAAAGTATAAAAAATAACTGCAGACTAAACAGCTAACTATATTACTTCTTTTACATCTTCGCTCTGCATTTTAATTTATTAACACGACTAAAGGAGGCTTGGCTCAGGATTAAGTCGTAGTCTCACGTTGACTTATTTTTCAGTAATTTCGATCTTCCTTTAAATGTAATGTGGAAATTCGGTATAGAACACCCGATGTCTGTCACTTAAGACCCGAGCAGCGATCCACTGCCCCTACTAGGTCTCTCTTCGATACTACGTGAGTATACAATGGTCAACAATCCGGCTCGAAGGACCAAATTGAAGAATCCAACACTGACCAATGGAGAGTAAAGCCCTCTGGTGTCAAATAATAAAATTAAACTACCAGTGATATTGGATTGAGGTTATAGTTATATGTATTCGATGAAGTTATTGCTGTTAGCCGTTTTGGCTTTTACAGCTTCATAGGTTTGCGCCTGCGTCCTTGAGGCCGCGGGCGTTTATGCTTTAAGTAGATGTACAGGAGTACATCTACTGCTTACCTCTTTATGGTAAGCAATCTAAGGACCGTCCGAGGGAGGTTCGGGCCTCGTCTCGGACTGTCGTGGGTGTTTCGGTAGTAATGGGCGGTAAGGACCGCCCTGAATCCCGGGTGCACGATACGCTCTTACGCGTCGGCGGGGGATTGTGTATGTGACTCTACTCCTAACTGTATGTACAGTGTGTTCAGGTTGAGTAGTGTTAACCGAAACTAGTTCAGTTTGTCGGTCTGTGAAGAGGTTATAGTTCATATTTCATTTGGTCTTATACAAGTTCTACATAGGCAAAACCCAATCACGATGTATTAGGTAGTAAGTGCCATCTGTTGGTGAATAAATGAACCATTTATTAAATAATAAATGACTCTAAATTATTTAAGCTCCATCTATTGGACGGTAGCGTTAAGCATGGTAAGCCGATAAACTTATACACTTAGCATTAACTTTAAGTAATATTATGCGATAGACTCCCACAGGGCTTCAGCATAGGACCTGCACATTTTAATAATTTTAATAAAAGGACATATTTCCCAAACATTTTAGTAGTATATAATTATGATGTGTTAAAGTGTTATCGTCTGTTCTAGATATGACTGAGAAGACAGTTAATATGATTACTGAATATGACACGGACGGAAGCAACAAGATGCTTGGCGTATTCGCTCGAGTACAACGCAATGATTCTTGGCGATTGTTATTGTACGCGCCCTGTTGGATTATTAACAAGACCGGCCTCCCGCTACAAATTAAGGTACTTCTTTAGCAGCACCTCAACTGTCCGCTGCCGAACATCGGTCTCTCCCATTACGAATGGGATCATACTTTGGACGGTTGAGTTGTGTCGATCGATCTGCGCGGTTAACTGTTCGCAATTATATAAATTGGTTATAAACGTCCCATCGCTGCTGGGCACAGCTTTTGGTCTACGACGCTTGCACCAGTGCCTACTAGTTGGCGAACTTCAGATGTCGTTTGAAAAGATCGGTTTCGTCAAAACGTTTTCCTCCACGGCTGACGAAAGTTGCACGAGTGGTTTGAAATTAAATAAGGGTGACCAGTCAAAGATTCAATCTTTGATTTCTCTCATCTTTTTTTCTCAATGACTATTGGGATAAGATTGGCGGGAGAAATAGGAAAAACCGACTTACGTTTGAATATGGCTCCTAAGCAGAAAGGGAGCCGCATAACCATAAGGATCATTACAGCCAGTCATAAGTCCAGTTTTGAACATAGATCTCCCCCGAAGATTGTCGCAACGCACGACCCCCGAGCCACCCGCATTCATCGACTTTTCACAACCGTATAGGTCGGCACTCCGTCTTGCTTGCCACTTACACTCACAAGGTAAAGAAGAACTACTATAGAAGCAACTTACTCCTTTTCCAGGGAGGACGTGGGGATTCACCGCAGGAGGCGCTGGACGAGACGCTGCTATGGGGCGGGCGCGGGGAGCGGCTGCGGGCGCGCGCGCACCAGTCGGGCTGGTCGCGACCCGCCCGCGCGCGCCCGCACGCGCCCGGCCTGCTCGTCTGCACGCACAGCGAGAGGAAGATCAACTACCGCCTGCTGCTGCACGTTAGTATACGATATGCACGTCATGACTGATAAGAGACTTCGGTAAGAGCGGCGACCTCGTAGGATTTCATTGTCGGCGCGTTTGAGCCTTCAAGCGCGGGGAGAGGACGCCGGCGCGGACTGTCGATAAGGTCTTTGATCTTTGCGTCCTTAGCCTAGATCACTAGTAGCGGAAACATATTTTGAGGCAAAACAGCAAAAACTAAAAATATGTTCTGTGACCAAACTACCGTACTCATACAATTGATATTTAGTGTATGATTTAGAAAAAGCATCCACCTCGCACTTGTACTTACGTACTAAATGAGGCGTTCGGTTGGGACTCTCGGTTTGAGAGACAGACTGACTGTCATGTCACTTTATTTTATTTTACTTTACTGTTTAAATTTATACAAATATTGTTTACAACTTTAGTATTATTGGTGAAATCATGAATAGTACTAATAATATTATAACTTTTTAATTTAAATTTAAAAAGGAGAAATTATTTACGTGTTTTCTCTATTTATCGAGTTTGGCGTAATTTTAAACTAGTCACCTGCCCGCCCTTTTTCTTGCAGAAAAACTATTTTATACGTTTTGGTTTCGTTAGGTACAGAAATATTTCATTAAACTCGTTTATAGTGTAGCATTGTTCGTTATATACAAAATGCGTTAAATAACTTGGTGTGTATAATCTGAAAATAATTCTTCCAGGTGACACTCTCAGAACTTTGCCCTCAACTTACAAAGATCGTGACCCTCCTACCATACTTCCTAGTCTACAACGACACTAGGAAGCATTTGCGTTTCATGGAGGAGAATGAAGCGGCGGACCTGTGGATCGACATAGCGCCGCAGCAATGCACACCGTTCTGGCCGCAGACCGACTCTATGTCCATGCATTGCAAGTACAGAGACTCTAACGTTGTCTCCCAGCACTTCCCTATTACGAAAAATCATCTCACCGTGCTCAGGATGGATAAAGGGGTGAGTTATGTTCGATACTTTTTATTTAAACACTCAGATAAAAACATTACGCCGGGAGGAAATGTTATAAATTAGATCCCAAAATGTTTGTATTAAAATGCCACGAACATTTTGGGGTGGACTCGTCTTTCAGAGAGGTTTCACTGATTAAGGTAGAGATGCAGTAGAAACGGAAGATCAAGGTTCACGCCGAGCCCAATGCCAAACGTGCGTATGTTGTCTGTGCATTGGTATTCCACAATAGAATTTCTTGGATTTCTACAAACGGACTTCATGTGTCTGTCACTACTACAGAAACATTCTTAAAAAAAAATATATAAAATCAAACAATGCTCCGTGTTTCCATTAATCTGTATTTACAGTTAACTAAGAGTGATTTATAATTTAATAATAAATTAAAACTTATACGAAACAGTACAAAATACTTACAGTACATTAATTTGACCGCATATAAATTATTTATACAAAGGTTAAAGATTAAATTAGAGAGAAGAGAATATTTAGATATAACTGATATCTGTCTATATAACCAACGTTATCCATATTTAGGCTTCGGCGGTAGTGGCCTCTCCGGAGACAATGATCCGTCGTCGTGTAAGTAGTAGGCAGTGCCCCGGGATTTATGAGTCCAAATTTTGATGGCTTTAAGATGTGCGTCACTTTGATCCCGGTAGTTGGCTATGGACGGTGCGAGTTCTAAAAGTGGAGATTCGTCATCCGCGGCTGGTGATGATGGTGATAATTCGGGCGACGGCACCGGTGATGGCTGATTCATGTTGGGTGATGTTATCTGTGAAGAATGAAAAATATAATTTTATTTATTTATTTTAATAATAATAAACGTTAATGATGATGGCACATTATTATATATACATAAGTCAAAAACAAAGGTGGTAGGAATTATTTATGGCACTAGGTAGTAGGCATTATATTATATCTTATTACTGACGACCGTATGGCTTAGGGCTTAGCATACCTGACTGCTGAGCTACAGGTTCCGGGGTTCGAATCCCAGCCGAAGCCAATTATATCCAAAACTCATACAATTTGTTTTTGAGTCCTGCTTGTGTTGCGTATCATATCCTCTGACACTGCATTAGATCCTTCCTCCGATCTTATTGCATAAGCGTTACTTCGAACGTGAAAAGATGAAAGGCGAGTAAGTGCGTCTGTGTATCCGGGTACACTTACGGCACTATAAGATCTACGCAGCTGACAGCTGCCTGATAGTATTCAGAAGGTTTACATCTGAATAGTGTGATCATAGATAATTCCTCATTATCACTACATCATAATCAGGAATTATCTATGGTACTAGTAGGAAGGTTCACACTCTGCGTAAGAGTCGTTTCAGGAGGTACCACACTCTTACCTCTAACTCTTGCCGCTAAAAAGCAGTCCAATTACTGTCGTGTTCCGGTTTGAAAGGTAAAGGGAGGCAGTATTATTTATGTACTATACGTGTTTAAGTATCTTAATTCGTTAATTTTACTGTCGATTGATATCTTTGTTCCCCGTTTATCTGATAGATGGCGCTAGTTGTATTTCACATTGCACCATCGTCTTGTTACTTCCATATCGATATACCTGCTTTAAGCTGACCTAAGATTGTTCTTTACTTAATTAACATGCGGGCCTCCTGCTCGCGAGTCTCTATCGATGAAGCTGCTAAGGCCACTAGGCCAAAAGCCTAAAAAAAAATTCTTGTTGTGTTCTGTGTTGTGTGAGTAAAGATAACTAAAAGTCTACAAGTAGTGTGTGTTTAACTTAAGCGTAACCAAGACGCATCGGTTTAACTAGAAGATTGAAGTTGGTCTACAGGTCTCCATGGGCTTCATTCGCCACTAAACTTCAGATGGACTGTTTGATCATTTTTAACTCCAATCCAATAAAAAAATACTTCTAATCATATAGAAAGAAACAATCTTTTATTTCGTTGCATCATTACTTAACCCGAAAATAATAATTAAACATTTATACTCTTAAAACTTTGCATACCAACTTTTTCAGGCAACCAGTAAATTGTCCACTATTTTACGTTGATCTCTCAAATTCGAACGCTCGTTGATCGGATTAACAAACATCGTAAATATAAAACAATGTAAGTTAACAAAACTTACTAGTACTGTACTGTAAAATATTATGTCGGCTCACAAGTATATGTCTCAACAAATGGGTTAGCGCTCAGCGTTCAGATGCGAAGTTACCGTAACACTCATTTTCAGCGCAGACCGTTTTCACAATTGAGCTGTCTATAGTCAATTATTACTTGTTGAACTAAGGATCAGTAAGCTGAAGTGGCGAATGGAGCCGCTGGAGAAGGAATAGGACGATCCCCTCAAGATGGAGCGGCTACATGCACAGTGTTGTGGGAACTCGATAATGCAGATGTCTCGGTACCTCGCTTTGTGGTAGAATGCGCTTACAGTATCTTGCGTAGATCGGACCAAAATTAATAAATAAAATCTGAAGGTAACCCGAGTTAACTATGACATCTGAACGTCTAACACCTCGGTTACCCCGTGACCACGGCTGCTTTAAAGCAATCGAAACGTCGGGAATATAAAAACAAAACTAAACGCGCAAAAATCCGAAAAATAATTGTTTCATTTCAAATGTGCAGTGTTCGTCAAAATACAAAGAACCATTAGGGATGGTATATGTTAAGAGGTGGTCTTGCGATTGTATATAATGATGGTTAGTTAATTTGATGCCTCAGCCGTGGTCCTCTTGCCTTTGTTACTACTATCGAAACTCTACAACTTAACTTTTACGAATTCCAAGCGTACAGAATAAAAGGTGCAAATGAATTGTTAGCTTTAGCTTTGAAGTCGGCCGCCTGCTAAAAAGTTCTAATCATACTATCGTCTACAGACCGTTAGTTCGTTCGCACAGTTTTTTTTTAATTACACAAAAGTAAATAACTAATGTATAGTGAATTGAGTGCATACTTACAGTATAATGAGGTACACTGTAAGAGTTGACAGAATGTAATTTAGAATTATAGTTCATTAATGGCAAATTGCCGAAGTTTTCGATTTTATAGGTACCGGAATCTGCTTCGACCACTGCAGCGTCTTCGTGTCTTAAATTGACTGGTGCTGGTAAACGCTCCTCGTCCATAACTTTACTGTCAGTGAATATGTGTTTGACGTTTTCGTTTTCCATTCCTTTGAGCTCTTGTTGCATAAAACCGTCTACTACTGCAAATTGCTGCATCGTCTCTTCAGTCTGCAACGGATTGTTGAAATATATTTTTCCTATCGCATTCTGCGAGTCACTATCTAATACTCTAATTGGTTTTGATTCTGGAATGTAGTTTGTGTTAGGATTCTTATATCCATCATTAGCTTTGATGTATGGACCATTGAGAGCATATCTATTCTCCTTCTCAGTTTCTTGAAAACGTTCTTTATTGTATGAAGGTTTAGGATCGAGAAACTTATCTGAGTGGAGTTCTCTGTATTTGTCTTTTTCAGCAGCAAATTCGACAATCTTATCCAAATCTTTTTTAGACAAATATTTAATGAGGTTATTTAGATCTTCTTCTCCTAAGCCCGCGTCAGACGGTCTCTTACCATATTTTGATGGTCTATAGCTTGGTGGGTGTTGTTCTTCAGCGTCCGTCATGTATCCAGGGGGTGGTGTATATGAAAACGCACCGTGGGAGGGGTAACTTGTCGGTGGTCGTTTATAAAATCTCTGCGGCGGACCGGAGTAGTATTTCGCGCGTTTAATCCTAGCGTTTTCTACGATCGATCTGCACCCATCACACGTCACCTTCGTACACAACGTTCCGGCAACGGCACAAGTAAATAGAAACAAACGAATGAGACGCATCGTCGCGTTTACGCGTCGAGTCGTCTGAAAACTGAGAGGAAGTGAAATTCACGCATAAATCTTATAAGTGGCGTTTTGAAAGTGGTGTGAATTGAGTTATAGCCCGCCGGAACGGGGCCCCGCCGTGCAGTCACGTAACCGAAGACATGTCATGGCGACTTTCATCAATATGCAATGCTGAAATGCTTTTTAATTTTGTGCGTTAAAACGGGTTATTGTAATGAGTGAACGTTGGATTTACCGTGTTCAATTATGATTTAACTTGTGTTAATTACACATTTATTAATTTTACTTTATTGGGGACAGAATTAAAAGAAGAAATTATATTTATGCACTTCGTTTCAATTATTTCCTTTTAGCCGTCTATAAGATGGGTTATTAATTATTATTACTAGCCGTTACTCGAACCTTCGCCCGCGTCGAGCTTGCAGTTTGCATATAATTCTTCATTGTATTCGAAAATAATTCCTTTCTTTTCATAATTGATTCAAATATATTTTGAAGAGTATTTTAATTAAGTTATTAGTTAATAGTAATAACAATTAATAAAATTTTCCAATACAAACCCTTCTAGTCTATCCTTTACACAGGAATTTTATTATTTAAAGGTTTAACATAAATGCCGATTTTAATGGCTCTAACCCCTAAAACCTTGAACTTTCATAATTTCTGCCGACCCCCTATTTTACCATTTTAGAAATGGGTTTGCGTTAAATACTTTCTTAGGGAAAAAACCCTAACAAGAACCTTCCTTCCAAATTTGAATTTTGAAAGGTTCGATGTTTCGTGATTAGTCAATCAGTGGTATTTTATAGATTATATATGTAGAAGTTTTACTGAACAACCCTTTTTAAAACCTCGTTTAAACATAGATACAATCCTTATTTACACTTTCTTACGAGAGTTACGAGTGCCACCAAACATAATCGATTGTATTTAGTATACCTTACGTATTTCCATAGACATAAGGAAGTTTACTTTAACAATTCAGGCGCAAATTTGTTTGTTGACAAATGCTTTTGGCAACTTCCCGACAAGATGACGTTTGAACGTTGAAAGTGACATTACAGTATTGTCCAAGTCAAACACATAATGTGTGCTCATAAAAACATATGTAGTTTAGTTAAGTTAGTATATAGTAGTGTATATATAACAATAGTCTTATGTTCATTGTTAAGGTAGACATCTCAACAAGTGTTTTGTTATTAATCTAAAAACGTTTGTGTCACTTCCATGACTGACCTGACATTGGCAGAATTCGTAATAACGAGCTCTCAAAGTGTCCAGACACGCTTCATTTGAAATCGAAACCCATCTCTGTTATGATTACCGCCAGAGTTACGCAATAGCTTCGAAAATCAGTAATTAGAAATCCGCCCAAGTGCGAATCAGACCCACGCACCGACGGTTCCGTAGCTTAATTACAAATTGAAACCCATCACACAGCATGTATGCGTATTTAGCTAAAGAAATTGAGTTTTATTTTCTTTAGTTCCGAGATCCTTAGCGCGAGCCCGACTCGCACTTATTCGGTTCTTATTATTTGTTATTTTATTCAGAGTTTTTACTGTAATCACATCAGGTTTGACGCTAAACAATAAAACGTTGAAAATTACAAATTTCTTTATCTTCCTTGAAATTTTATAGTTTCCTTACTCGAAGGGTTCGCGTATATACAAGAAATCTTTACATTTTGTTTTTTAGTTATTCGTTATCCGGTATCCGTCTACCCGTTGCGATTCAAAAGTTTTATACGTTAAAATGTAAGACCCTACGGGTGGTTGGCTCGAAACGGGACCCTAAAAATTTTATTTCAAGGGCGTGTGAGGTCCGTCAATCGATACCCAGCTTTGCCCGCCTGTGGGATATTTAGAGGCGGTTTCTTTAATTCATTTTATAGATAACAAAAAGATATACAAAAAGTATTTTAAACTAATTTAAGTATTTTAATATTAATATATTTAAATATAACTTATTTATTTTAGTGTATTTTATGTACGTATCGATATTCACATATACCACCCAACCAGACGTGTATTTATGTAAATAATCCCAAATAAAATTAAATACAATTTTATTTTGTTTGGTTGTCAGCCCTGAGGACATAAATGGAATGCCACACATCCTGTAATTATAGAGGCTTTCTCTATACATTTCAAACCGGAACACAACAATGATTATACGTCTGATCAGCTGCAGAAATAGATAAGAGGGTGATCCCTGGTGTGACCTGGTGCCACATATATCACATAGGCAGAAGGGTGTCCTAGTAAAATTCTATTTAGATGTATAGAATTTGGTGTAAATTTTGACTTTCATTCGAGCATCAAACAAGCCTTAATTTAATTAAAAAGTATTTGACTTGGATCTTATTTGCAGTTATTAATAAGCCAGTTAATATATTAGTAATTAATACAATAGAACAAAGTATCAATATTCTCGCGCAGTCGGCGGTGTGCGTCGCTGTGACCGGCGGCACCGACCGTCCGTTCATCGTCACCTTCAAGCCGTACGCCAGCGGGGACGCGCCGGTCCGAATTGAGAACCTCTGCGACGACCTGTTCCTCAAGCTACACCAGGTGGACTCTGGGCAGGTGGCGCTGCTCAGCCCTTACCAGTCCATGCTGTACACTTGGGACGACCCGACCAAGGAGAGGAAGTTTCTATGGAATATCTACAATAATAAAGGCAAAGGTTTTGTTGCCGACTTTTCGCAAGACGGGTGAGACTTTAATGGTTATTAACTTTTAAAAGCGATGTTATACGTTTGATTTTGTCATTGTTGTGAAGTGTTTCGAACGAAGTACGATCCCGATAACTTCGTTCATCGACCATGACACGGGCTTCGTATATCGGAAATCGTAAATCTATTAATAATTATAAACAAAGTTAGTAAGACATCTCACAACCCGTGCGCTTTAACTGCGCCGGCGCAGTTAAATACTTTAAAGACAACACATCTAGTTTCTATTTGAGTTAGAAGAAAAATTCAAATGTCCTTCGTTTCCTTACGTTTGTCTCCTTTTCTTTTTTTTTTTCAGTTACGGAGAAGAGAAAGTATGTTTTCACTCGGTGAAGCACGCCACCCTCGTTGCGACGAGTAGTGTCACTTCTAAACTGTCATCTACCCTCAAACGTTTGACCCCGAAGTCTCCAGAGCCTCGCTCATCGAGCAGCGAAGACTCCGACAGCTTTGAGTTACCCGAAAACCTAGCCAAATCAAAGAAGATGAGAAAGGACAAGGTGATCGTATACTGGATATCCTACATGAACGGCTACCAACGAGTGTTCGCTCTCGCTCAAGATGAGAGAATAGCGCAACAGTATAGAATGCTGATCGACTCGGAACGGAGTAATTATGAAGTTTATTTGTCTCTCGCGAGCGTCAGTTTGTCCGTTTGTGTGCAAACGGGCGTCGGTGTCAAGGAGTTGGCGTATGTCAGTGTTACCGATTCACTGCCGCGCTGGGAAGTGAACGTCAGCAATAAATGGAAGCAGCTGGCGCCGGATTTGACAGCGTGGATTGAGGATAAGTATCAAACGGATCAGAAGAAGTGTCAGCTGAAAGATCACATTCACATCGACTTGGAGAAGATGCAAATGACAAAGCCCTTCTTCACAGAATTACGACGGACGTACAGCCCCGGCGTGTGGTTGCAACTGCGTAAGTCCGATACCCAATCATACTATCACCTGAAACTGCACAGATTGCAGATAGACAACCAGCTACACGAGGCCGTGTTCCCCAGTGTACTGTATCCAGCCCCGTTGGCGGCCCATTTGAAACCTAAAGATGCGAAACCCTGCATGGAAATAGTCGCTTTAAAACAATATGTGGCCAATTTAAACCGAGATGTTTACAAGTATGCAAAGGTTATGGTGCAAGAGTTTTGTGTGAACTTGGATAGAGGCTTCGTTAACTACATTTTCGACATGTTAAACCATTGGAAGGTAGAGGAGAAGCCTGCTGTAAGATTGCGTGCCGACTTGGCCTTAGTTCATATGCCGTTGACGATAATGGCTATAAAAAGTCAGACATGCGCCCAAAGGAACGTGGTCTTCGAATTTGTCCACCTTTCGCCTTTGAAACTGGTTCTCAGCCTGTCATCCCGAGGGTACGCAGACAGCGCCAGTAGTCCGAGCCGGTCACATTACGGCAACCAGAAAGAGAATCGTCCCAAGTTATTTAACAGCGACCTGCTTGAGTATCTGTTCAACTCTTGGGGCTCTTCACTTTGTGACATGAAAGATGTTGTGATTAGGTAAGTTTTTATTTTTATGTGGTTTTTATAGAAGAAGGGGGCAAACGAGCGTGCGGCTCACCTGATGGTAAGTGATCACCGACGCCCACGAACATCCACAACACCAGAGGAGCTACAGATGCGCTGCCGGCCTTTAAGGAAGGAATAAGCTCTTTTCTTGAAGGTCCCTAAGTCGTAACTGTTCGGAAATATTGCTGGCGACAGCTGATTATGACGTGGTATTAAAACCTCGTTATACTGGCGTTATTTTACTTTAATATTATATTTATTAATATTATTAATGGGAAGTTAGTTTTGGACGTTTGTTAATTGCATGCATAAACGACGGAACAGATTTTGACGAAATTTGGTACGGAGGAACAAGTCTGGAGAAGGACATAGTCCATTTTTCATATCAGGAAAACCGCGGGCGGAAGCTAGTAAACACTAAAGAAAACATTGACTAACAAAACAACATTAACTGGCCATTGCTGGACAAAGACTTCTTCTTGGATATCGCACAGTAGACCTTGCTCGTTCACCGGTTTGAGTGGTTGATTTTGTTTCTTTAAATAGTTTTCCCGTAGCTTTCTGACGCGAGTCCACGAAGGTTCTCTGCAATCACCAATACCGAGCTAATCCGGCCGCTAAGCTCGCCGCCAACTCCCTGGTATGCGAAACACGAAACTAATGGTAATCCGTAATAATCGCTCACCCCAAAGTGTTGCCAGGTGGGAGTGCCATGGGTGATTTTTGGAGCGAGTTATTCCATCGTTATCTACGAGTAGCAATCGGTTTGTTCTCGATTTTGTAAGTGTAGCGGAGAGCTTAATTGCATTTCGAACTCAAACGCTTAAGCAAGCGATATTTTTTGTTTTCGTTCACTAAATTGATTATAAAAAAGCAAAAATGTTCCAGAATGTCCTACTTAGAGCACAGGAACGCCCCCATGACCACCGCGGCACTTCTGGATGCCGCATCACGCCACTACTGGATGCAGCTGGTGCAGCAGTTCTACGTTCTTGTACTAGGACTGGATATCCTCGGCAATCCGTACAGTTACATCGGCGACTTCTCCAGAAGCCTTAAACAATACTATGAACCATATTTGGTGAGAGTTTTTTTATTACTTTTTTCCCCACGCTTTTATTAACTTAACTCCCTTTCTCGTCTGTCTGTTCGGTAAAGATTTTATAAATATGCGAAATAAAGTAACTTCGCGCTGAGCTAGATACTTTAAATGAGAATGAGAACTCTAAAGATTTAGATGATAATGTAGTATTTACTCGCGTTATTGTCGGTCTGTTTGTTTGTCTATTTAGAAATTTTGTATATTTATGCATGTATTAACTAAGTTTTAGTTTCATTAATTTAATAATATCAATAATAATTAAATAATAAATACAATCGTTATCAATTTTAATGAACACTTCTACAGGCAACACTATTCATATCCTTATTCCATATACCTTCCGCTTCCTTAAAACATTATATTCATTTCCTGTACGCATCTAATCCTAAACTAAGACCACACTGGCTCTCACAGAAGACCAGCGTGAGGGAATCAGACAATATGGAGACGTTCAGTGACCTCCGCTGGAGCAGCATGACGAGCTCCATCATAGCATTGGGCTTAACTCTCTAGCTATGGGACTTTTACATCTGAGGCTCAATACACAAACTAGAAACTAACTAATACTACCGTAGCATAGTTTTGCTGTACCGTCGTAACAATCTGTCCCCCATTTTTATTCACGTGCCGTAAGAGACGACTAAGGGCAACGCCTTGAAAATCTCATGACCACTCTCTGGAAGCAAACCCAGCGAATCGGCGGTTTTTCCTGCTGCTCGAAAGGGTTGCACCGCGGCCTAGCAGAACACCGGCCTGAAATAGACGCATCTCATACTCCTGCGTTTCGTTCAGTTAGTGAGGTAACTGGTGGCCCACTCTCCCCTCCCCCGACTACCTCCCCATCAACCCTCTTGCACCCACCTGGACCTCCTCTCTGGTGTTGCAGATGTACGTGAGCGACGGTAAACACTTACCATCGGGTGAGCCGTTTGCTTTTTTTGTCCCCTTTCCCATAAAAAAAACCTTTCGATTAATGGTTTTCGTTAAAAAAAAAGTCACTTAAATTTTCGATGTTCACGTATTAATAAAACGATATTAATATATTTAGGGCGCTGCCTGTGTCCGGCGTCTGTCTACTGCGCTCCGGGGCAACGCAGCGAACGGCCCCGGCGGCCTCGGCGACAGCAGCGCGACTCTGGTGGAGAACTCTCCACGGGCGCGTCCACTCCGAAAAAGACCCGGTTGGTGTTTGGTTCTCATGCTGCAAATACAGGTTGACAAACGAACTAACAGTCCACCACCGAGGACACATTAGTTGCCACCACCGAGGACGAAGATGGAATGCCTCATGGTCTGTAATATATAACGGAACTTAACAGTGGTTGCACAGCTGATTGGATGGTAGGAATGGGTAGAGAAGGACACACATAGCAAAACGCATCTTAAGCATATGGTGTTGTTGTTTGGTTAAAATCATTATGAACTATGTGCTTACCTATTATTTATGTCAATTGATGGCGAAACATATTTGCTTCTCCCAAACCCCACAGACTAGTAATAAGAAGAGCAATATCACTTGTTCCAGGGTGACGTTCACCCATGGTAGTGGGTATGGCTATAAATAAGATATTATCGAAGTTTTCTGCCACGCACTTCGTCTTTGTGGAATCAGCTGCCGCCAGCAGTATTTCCGAACAGTTACGACTTAGGGACCTTCAAGAATAGAGCTTATTCCTTCCTTCCGGCAGTGCATCTGTAGCTCCTCTGGTGTTGTGGATGTTCGTGGGCGTCGGTGATCACTTACCATCAGGTGAGCCGCACGCTCGTTTGCCCACTTATGCTATAAAAAAAAATATTGGTGTGATGGATGACTTTCTAGGAGAAGCTTACATCCACTTGTGGACTTGTAAAGGTTGATGATTCGATACTACTGTATTCAATGCAATACACTTTATTGAACACTAAAGAAAATACAACTAAAACATACAAAATGTTTATACGTGGTAAAACAAAGCAGTGATTTTTGCTGCTGCTCGAATGGGCCGGCTCGATCGGCGTGAAGTAGGGGCATCTCGTGCTTCTGCGTTTCAGAAATAAGAGAGTGAGAACATTAAAATAAGTTCTCCCTCCCCCTCTTTCTCTCTGTGTCTCTCTGTCTGTCTCCTTGTCTCTCTAATTGTGGTACCGCTGTATTTATTTCAGGCGAAGAAGGTTTAATCATTGACAACTTGCCCGAGGTCGTTTTAGATGCCTACAGACGGAACCCGAGCAGCGTCGCGCTCGCTGTCACAGGCCTCATCGCTCGCCCCACCATCGGTAGGCTTACACATTCACCAACTGCTCTCTCATCGCGCACCGTTATAGCACAATATCTGTCATATGATCTGTCAAAGCGTAGTATGTAAACAATTCGCTTTTTTAAATTCTACTGGGTTCCATTGTCTACGGTTTCCACTTGTCAATTTAATAAATATTCTTTAAAAAAATTTAAAGAAAGATTTTTAGTCGCCAAGTACATTACACACGATTCTTTCAAACGATTAATATGAATATGAATATCAATTATTCATTTACACAACACAAAGGTACATAGTTTCAAGAAAAATAATAAAAAACCATCAAAGGTAAAAGCAAACAATTAAATGATTTAAGAAAAGCCTCAGGCGAATTTACACTTTATGACCCGTGTCGTGTCAGATGAAACGGCGCTGACTGGGCATGGTGACGCGGTGTTGTGGTTAGAAGTCAGTTTTGATTATACGATAGAGACGTGGTTAAATTAATTGATAATCGACATACAACAATAAGTTTACACGTAAATACAGAACATAAATTAGATACAGAAAGAACTTAACGCGGCGAAATTTTTTCAAAAATCGAATCTTTGCAATCGATTCTTGCATTTGTACTCGAGTGTATCTTACATGCTCTTCTTTGGAATCGAGCGATTGCAGCATGATGTGTGTTATTTTGAGTTATTGTATTCGGTGGTAATTATCTGATATGAAAAATTACATGCATGTTGTTTAAAAAAAATATGTATGTACTTTTATATAGATGTTTTTATTAACACACCCATATATTATATGTGTGTGTTAATAAAAAGGCAGTTTACATACATAAATTTGCCAATGGAGAAACACTTAGACCCGCAACAATTATATGTATTCCACCAATATTGTTCCGTGCTAGAATCGAACCCGCGACCCGCAGCGTCATTACGTCACCGAGCCGTTAATGAAATAAACACTGTCTATGTTATATTTGTTGTAAATTAATGATAAAATTTCGCAAAGGAAGTAAAATAACTTTTCTAATGTCGCATGTTGTTTTACCTTTGTCTTCTGCATGATTATAAATTATTTTTGTACACAAAATGAATTTAGTTCAATTTGCGATTTGAATGTTTCTGTAGTGTTTGGTACTCTGTTACTCCGATCATGAATTCATTGAACACATTTTCTCATTTCCCTGCGCGCCTGTGCGTTCGGTGTCGACGACTAGACGAAGACTGTGCTATTGTGAAAGGTAAGTACAGTTGAGGCAATCATTGGCTTCAACGAACCTCAAATGTTCTCACTAATATCGTTAAACGTTTTACGGTAGCTACCTACTCACTATTGGGTTTGGGCATGGCATGTTTGAGCTGTTTTTTTGTTTTCTTATCATGACTGTTGGACGTATTATTAAAAAAGCATAATCGGTTATGCCGATTTTAATTCGCAATTCCTGTTACGATCATTTATAGCTTAGATAGTATTATAATTTGGAAAATTATGTCACGACGTGTTGCAACAATGAAAATTTTATTGCTATGACACGTAAAGGGTTAAGTATGTAATACAGTCATCGACGTGCATTTTGAAGATTTATTTTAGTGTTCTTAATTCGCATGAATATGACATTTTGATCCGAACTATAAGGTTGAACTTCTCTATAGAGTTTGCTCAAATAACATAACGTGATATTTAAATAAATTTATTCTTTTAATAACAATAATGAATTTAGATTTTTTTTCCAATAAAGTCCGTCTCGATCGCCGTTGGTGGTTTTTTTTTTAAATAAAGTACTCAAGTACAGTTTAGGAGTTTATATTTAAAATACTGATGCTTATTAATGTTCGATATACGATATGAAGATATGATGAAAAAAATAGGTATCGATAATTTTAACTCATTATCGAACAACCTGTACATTAGGCGTCTGCCGCGAAGCAGCACGCGCCGCTCTAACGCCACAACTGGGCGTGGACAGCGCAGAGGCGGCGTTGCGCGCTTTCGTGGAGCGAAGTGGTGGTCGGCTGGTCGCACGTCGCCGCTTGCCGCGTCACTGTCCTGTTGCTGAGGTTAGAAATGATCACCATTGATTTATCGTTATAATTAAAGATTAAATAAAATTTTGTCTTTGTTATGAAAGTTTAACTGCTCCCTCAAAACTCTTTGGTTATTTTGAAGGATTTGGCTTTCTTATTATTTTGGCAAATATCCACGCCACGCTGCTCCCGTGTAGTATTGTGAAGTCAAAAATTACTCAAAGTAAGCTGAAATCTTCACACAATGTTCTTAGTTTAGACTGATAAGTGACAAGTTTACAGTGCAATAAATAGAGTTATGTAGGGAATATCAAGTTCACTATCTATTTAGCTATCTTCAACTGCATCCAAATATAACAATTGAAATTAATTACAATTTGACACGTGTGTTGTTCCTATATGTTTCGTTATATTATGGAATGAGATAGAGTGAAAAGATAATTATATAACGGAAAATTACGCAATAATTCGTGGTCTTGGACAATTGAAAATTGACGAAGACCGATTATTAAACAAATAAATTAATACATAAATATAAACATTGTTCGAAGATGCCTTACATTTATGTCTATAACATATGTCGTTTCAATTTCAGGGTCTCCGGCCTTATAACGCATCAGAGGCGCGTGGGGCAGCGCTATTAGCCCAGCTGTCACGTGGCCATTACGCGGACACGGACGGTTACGTGGCACACGTGCACCTGGCTCGCACCTCCCTCACGACTCTGCTCGTTACAACGCAGTCAGTACCTATAAAATTTCCCTTTTTTAATATGTTCAATTGAAATAATGGATGTGTATAAAAAAAATGTATTTGTTCTATTAACTCCTGATCAAATCTACCGAATTACTAAGTGACTATCCTTAAATATTATTTCACCTTGGGCTTTGAAGCCAATATACAGGTTGAATGCGATGTTGAGACATTAATTTTAACATATTCTAAATGTCATTTCTAATTTAATTAGAAATAGTTTTTGTTAACTAAGCCTACGAGACCCATAAGATCCGTGCCTGCGTTTGATACTAGACTTTCAAATTACCGAAGAGCTGTCAAAGAAATCCTGCGATATCTCCGCTGTTGTCGATGTTGAGATTTTTTTCACTATTCCCAAATAATTATAAACATTGCCACGAACTAATTTTGCATTAAATGTCAATAATGTCGTATCTACACTGTATGTATACGTCACACAAATACCGACCTCATTCAAACAGCACATACCACATCCATTTCAAGTCTCTTAACAATATCTTAGAACGATTGTCGACTTATATATATCGTGGTATGCTTCCCGTGAATGTCCTATGAGTCGATTAAGGTTAAAGCCTTGAAGATCTTAAGCCATCTCCCACTGGGGAAGTTCTGTGTCCAGTATGAACAGTCTTATGAAGAAGATACCACATACCTTCATTGATATCATTGTAGGCACATATTCCTCGTACGAGCCGGGGGGAGCAGTAACTCTTGGCACATCGAATGGGTGGTGAAACTTGACGATGTTATTGGAGTGCCTACAGTTGAAGGGGACAAACTTGTGTTGAACATCAAACAGGTAAGCCATGCAAATTAACGAACGAAATGACTTTAAAATGAATAATGTTAAGTCGGCGTGTGGTGCTCTGATGTGGCGGCATTAGAGAAACACGAAACATGTCAAAACTTCCACATAAAGGAACGAACTCAAGTCTCCTGATTCGGAGGCAAATCCCTTAACCACTCGGCTAGGCTTTTTAAGTAGATATGGATAGCAAAATAATGATCTCAAATATGCCAGACCGGGCGATGACGAGCAGCAGTGCTCCAGTTCCCTACGTGGCTGCCAAGCGAGGCGATTACGTTAAATCCCTGTCTGAACACACAAGCTTCTATGGTTTCATTTTCGTATGTAAGAGGTCTCTACATCTTTCCTTAACAACGACCGTAACGAAGAGACCCTAAGTGCTTCATCACTCCATAGGACTTAAATGTTACTATAAAATACTGCTATACTAAAATGCTGATTGCATGGTTCCCGGTAATTTCGTTAATTCTCACCATACCACGGCTGTAGGCAAATGGTTCAGGCCACGGTCTACAAAACACGATGTCGCAGCTTCATGGCTGCCATTCGAACGAAGTAGAGGCATCTTATGCTTCTGCGTTTCATTTAGTGAGTGAGCTATTCGGAGGTCCACTTCCTCTCCCGATCCCACTCCTCATCCTCCCTTCCATGTCTCAAATATCCTTAAAGGCCGGGAATGCACCTGCACCATCTCTGGTGTTGCAGGTGTACGTGGGCGACGGTAATCACTTACCATCAGGTGAACCGCTTGCTCATTTGCCGCCTTTCCCATAAAATAAAAATATCCCACAGCCAAATCCCGTTCCAGCTTACACCCGATAATTACTTAGTTACACTTCATTGCATACACTAAGGGGTACAATGGGCGGACTTAATGCCATTAAAAGAAAATCTTCTCTATTGAAATTAGGATGTTCGAGGACATGTGGTCTGTCAAATCTAATGTAATGGTTGGAGCGATCCAAAATATCCACACAGACTTCCTTCATTTCTTTAACAGATTTTTTATTAACTGATTAGTATTAAAGGAGTTTGCTAAATGCTACATAAGTTGTATGAATTCCAGGACGAAATGGTCAATTACTTCTCAAGTGATGAGAAAGTGATAGAGATTGCCGACCCCGAAGTGCTGTTGTGGCTTCAATCCAAGATAGAATGCGCCCTCATACATGCGTTAGAAGACAAACGCTGTCCTGCAGAATAAAAACGATACTCTAGATGTTTCTTTTTTGTCTTTACAAACGTATTTCAAAGCGTCGTCTTAGGTAACATAGAGAAGTTATTGTCTGTCAATGTGCATCCTTACCAAGTACCTGGCACATCGTCAATCATCGATTCCCTATCAGTATTTAGGTAACAGAATTCATCATCATCATTTCAGCCTAACATAAGTCCACTGCTGAACATAGGCCTCCGCCAAAGATTGCCACATGGCACTGTCCTGAGTCACCTGCATCCATCGACTTCGCTGTGTTGGTCAACACTCCATCTTGGAGGTAGTCCCTCACTGTGTTTCAGAATTCATCATACTGTAATAAAAATTGAAAAAGAACATTATTTTTCTAGAGCTTAATGTTTTGCTGATAGGGGTATTGTGTGAAACCTAACATTTGACTGTTTATGTCATTAACCAGGTCAAATCTCGATGTTAAATATCGTTTATAGTTGTACTTCTGTAACTTTGCTGTCTAAATTTATACTTCAGAACGGCATGTTACGAAAATGATCTAAGAAAGTGTCTCCCGTGGTCGGTATTGTCGCCACTATCATTCCCTTCAGACATTCTTGTATTTATTTACCTATGTACTTAAATGTGAAATATATTTTCCCTACTTCCGATTCTATGAGAACTTAGAGTAGGTACTATATATTGACAGTAGTATTGGTTGATTGACGCCAAAAAACAACTTAATTACACCATTACGATATGTGGAATGAATGTTCACTATATTTTTGTTATTTCAGTAAAGCACTTTTAAAGATTGTCTGTAACTTACATATAATTTATACTTGCGTTTGTTGTTAATCGGTGAAACTTCATTATATTGACAATTATTATTTCCACTTCTACTAGTTGGTATGGTTTATATAACGAACCGACCGATTACGCCTTACGGCATCTTCAGTGTATTTAACTTTCGGTATGATAAATGAAAGATGCGGTAAGTGATAATTTATAACTTCTTTAATCCTTATCACACGAAAGTCGCAGTTCGCAATTTGAACAAGATAAGTAATTGTTAAAATGACGTTGGTAGTAACTTATTATAACTTACAAATCTTGATGTTTTAAAACGAAATGACTGATACATACATACCTTCATACGTTTTTACCTTAGCAAATGTAAGGAATTTTATGTACAATTGGTATTTACATTGCTAGTGAAAAAAAAAAATTGTTATTAAAACAAAGTTAGTATTAGTTATTTTTAAGCAACCTGTATATTATGGACTTCTCACTTCTGCTTATATTGTATTGTTCTTGCTTGTTCTTGTGTTCGGAACTTTGTAGATTTGTTTTGATATACTACATATTATCTACCTAAGAATATTCTTAGCACAATCACTGCTGATGGGATGCAAAACACGATGCATTTCTCGCGCCAATATTTATAAAAATATTCGAATATATTTTTGTTACGTTAGCTAAGGTCATAAGAAAGTTTATTTGCTAACTTATGCATTAATAATTCACTATAACATTCCTACATAATTTAAGAAAGTTAACGTTATGAATTTCAGTTTTTCGTTGATGTCTTTCGATGCACATGGGCGAGAGATAGAGAGAAAGTATTTTTAACTTAAGAATTGACATACATTTTCATGGACAATACCAACGATAAAAGACAAGTATTTATTATAAAAAAATTATAAGGTAAAAAAAAAGCGTCGGTATTGAATACTTGAAAAAATATTTTCCGTATGAATATATTATTTAAGATCCTACAATCGCTGATCTCGATCTAGTCATTATTATTAAGAATGTTACCTATATTTCGTAGGTGTATTAATAATGAAAACTAAATGTTGTCTGTGGGATACATAGACGACTTAACCTAAACCTAGGTTAAGTCGTCCTAGGTAAACCTAGGTTTAGGTTAAGTCGTCTATGGTGAGGTAATAATAATAAAAAAATATATTTGTGTGTTCGTCTCTATGTTTGTGATACAATTATTCTTTCTAACGATATTTCAAATATCCTTTAGGCACCAACTCGTGTTATTGTAAACTAACGCAAAGCATTGTTTCTCCAATGAACAACCTCCCACCACCAGGCCAAGGTAAAAGAGGAGGTTGGACTATACTTAAGTTACTAATACATTAACTTAATTAGCTAATCTTCAGAATGGGTGAACAGTTGTTCACAGATTTAATTTTAAAGAGTTAGAGCACAGAGCACTTTTAATTATTAACTTACGACAACAAAAGGTTCAGAAAACAAAGACTGCAAATTATTCTCTATCCAAGACAGACGAGGTACTTTTTAATTATTATTTTATTTATATTAATTTACATCATTAAAGAAGGATTTTTAAACTGCCTTGTTTTATCAAGTTATGAAAAGTAATCACAAATAAACTTCTTTTTTTTTTGATTGTTCACATGTGTAAAAGCTGTTTTCTAAGCTCTTTCTACTAAGGGTAAAAAGTATACCTAAAATAACGCAATATACAGCGTGTGCCAATAAGATTAAATTTACACCCTTGTCTTACAACTCCTCTTCGGTCATTACGTGAATTGTTGCCGTAATAACAAGTTTGTAAGAATGGTTAAACAATTAGGGTCTCAACCCTAAATGTTAACCATTGTTTGAATGGTATACCGTGCAACAACGATCCTTATTTCTTTCCCCTTGTGAAGTAAGCGTTAAACAATGCCAATGATATATGTTTTTTTGATTGTGCAATCGCCTAATAACCGTTGTAAAGTAGACGTCACAAAGAATATAAATATTTTCATAAAATATGATTAATTACTTAAATGTTTCTATGTATTTTCAGTGTATTATTGATGTCTAATGCTATTTGTTGTAATAGATAAAGTTGTTTGTATGGTTCGCTGTTTAGATTTTAGGAGCGATGTATGGTTTTCATAAGCTATATAGATCAGTGTTGTCACCTTTAAAAAATCTGCTATTATCTTCGGAAATGAGTTATGCCATGATTATCTGTATATTACAGTAATTTCGATTTTTTCACATCTAAATTAATAAACAAATTTATTTTCATGTCGTTATTCAAAGAAGCGGCGAAACTTGTGTTCAAAACAAGTATTTTTCTTGTACTCTGTATTTTGGTACTAAGAATATATATGAAATCAACTTTTTATTGCCTTCTTCCACGAATAACGACAGACTTTCTTATTTAATGTCATATAGCTATTGTTTTGTTATAAGAATGAAAATTGTAATTTATAACCTGGTACATGTAAAATTTAATGTCTGCATCGAAACATAATTATGGATCCAGTAAATGTTTTCTAAAAGTGAAACCAAATAAAACTACATCATTAATAATTTATAGTTTTATTGAAACCTTGATAATCCCGACGTAATATTGGTTTATACACAATTCAGTGCAAAATCGATTCCAGGTGCCATTTGCTGAAGTTGTTTGAAGAATAATAAATTTTTCAGTAGGGTTAACATATATTTATACTGCAATTAAATCACGCAGAGGGAGACCAACTTAACTTCTAGAGAGAAGTTCTGTTTTTTCATTTTTCTTTCCATAAATCTATTATATCTGTGGCCGGTTTGACAGCTGACACCATCCTGTTGAAACCAGACGTCTGCCCGTTCAGATTATGGCCCCCGCCAAAAATACGCACAAAGCAGACACTCGGAACGCAAATTTAACTCCTTGAATAAAACACTTTTTCACTAATGACAGAGTCAAAGCCAAGAAGGGTTAGCGTTGGGTATTTATTCTAAATGGAACCTTTACCTCACTTCTTATGACAGCTGTTTAATTACTGACAGTGATAAATTCGCGCCAAAACATAAACTAACATGGCGGCCAGCAGCTGACAAGGATACCATGTCTCTTGAAAAACACATCATCTATAGGAAAAAATATTTTGTTTGTGTAGGTGTTTTTTTTATCGAAAAATTACATCACATCGACGATCAATCTGAACTTTCCCCACTCGAAGCATAATCCCCAACTAATGACATTGCAGTGTTTACTTTTAATGGTACAATTTCTATAGAATTTTTTGAATTCTTATTACCATTGTAATTTTTTTTATCTTCAGCTGAAACTGTAGTGTCTGTAACATTACCGCTGGTTTGATCTGTAGTACGATTTTCTTTAGGACTTCTTTCTTCTCTTCTTTTTATTGTGATGCCTATTGTGTTTCTAGTGAGTGGAGCATTCTTACTTAGCGACTCTTCTTTTTTCAGTCCACCGAAACTTGTCAAGAGACCGCTGGAACTCGGTAATGCTGGACTGTTCAGGATCTTACTTCTTGCAACATTCTGGGTCTCCTCTATGCTCCGTGAAGGTCTGAGGGAGAGCAGCGAAGCGAGATTTCTATCGTCCTCGCTCTCGGGGAGCAAAGTTATGTCGAGTGACGCTTTCGCCAGGAGCATACCGTCATTTACTGCCGCCACTTCTAGTTCCTTTCTTCTCTTCTGTAAATTAAATTCACAATTATATGTCAAAAATATTAAAATATAAATATATTTGTTTAGTGAGAAGCTGAATAGCCTTTAATCAGTGATACGTACAAGGGCCAATTGGAAGGATTTTCCACAATCGCCCCAGTTATCCCGATCGCATATTAAGCCCTACTGTTCGTCAGGATAATTAAGCCTGGCATATATGAGATCACATACATATGTGGCATATAACAGAATAGTTTCTGTTATCTCTGTACTTTTAGCATAACTTCTTTATCTCTACATCCAGCTCATAAATCCTTACAGCTTATAACACTTACTTAACCTATATTATACATTGCCAGGAAAAAAAAATTCAGTTTGATCGAGAAGAGAAAAATCCTAAGGCCTAAAATATACAGAAAGAAGTGCTAGGCGTATAAGATTAATTATATTAATGCGGATCAAAATAGAGGAATAATCATTTTTATTTTCCGCTACCAAGAAACACAAGAAAAATATAAAAGACCTCAATATTAAGGTCATAATAGCCCGGTGGCGCAGTGGTTAAGCGTCTGGTCGCAGGGTCGGTTGCCGGAAAGGATAAGTAATTGTCCCGTTCCGTTCACCGTTCTCCCTATACTTCGCGGCCGAAATGAAGTGGGCGGCCGAGCCGTAGACAAGATCGCTCGCGTGGTGTAGGTACGCTACCTCACGGGCGTGAGGAAGAAGCATCTTGGGCCTCGTACGTTTCGTTCGTCCTTATCCTCCCTCCCATCTCCCAAATATCCTTAGAGGCCGACAACGCACCTGCAACCCCTCTGGTGTTGCATATGTACGTGAACAACGATAATCACTTACCATCAGATGAGCCGCTAGCTCGTTTACCCCCTATATCATATAAAAACGTATAGATAAGAAAACAGAAGGGGACCCAGCTGTGCTGCCGGTGCGTTGCCGGCCTTTAAGGGTATTAGGGAGATGGAAGGGAGGATGAGGAAGGGATGGGAAGGGAGTGAGGGCCTCCGGTTACCTCACTCACCGAACGAAACGCAGAAGCACAAGATGCCTACTTCACACCGATATTCTGTGAGGCCGTGGTACCAATCTGGTCGACTCGGCCCATTAGAGCAGCAGCATATGTATAATAAAATTGTAAATTAATTGTATCTGTTACATTATACAAGATTGCAAAAATAAAATGGTGGGATAAATTCTAATTGACAGAAATTTTAACATTTTTTTAATATTTGTCGGTTGTGTCTGTTGGCAAAAACGGAAAGCTCGATTTAGATGGAGTTCTTAGAAAAACATAGGGCACAACTTGGAGTAACATTGGTCTTAATTTAATTGCAAACAGCTCGCTCAAGACGGATATGGATAAATAGGAATTTAATGTTTTTAAATATATAGTCACATACTCCTCGTAAGCAGACTAAAGCGCAACAGTAAGATTTAAGTGAAGTTACCCAATGTTACATAAATTCTGAGTAAGCGTGACAGAATGTTGATAGAGCGGGATTTTGACTGAACACCCAGGAAAGAATGGGGAAGTTTCCCAAGGCAACCCCTCTGTTTATCATGCTTATTGGATGAAACGGTAATACCCTGACACTACATACCCGGAAGTTCTTTCGTAAAGAGCAGTTAGCCTCATAATCATCTTTCCACACAGATTCATTCCTCCCAACAAGTCTACCGAGCCTTGGCTTGTCCTGTTTACTGGTGACTTCATCGCCAGTTTTATGCTCCAATTTGAACATTGCATCGTCAAATAGACGTTTCTGAGTTTCCTTCGTTTCAGGAACAATTTGACCGTTCTCAGTAGGATCCCATCTATTTTCTTGGCGTCTTGCTCCAGAGACTATTACATAGTCAAGATTCTAAAAAATATAACATTTGTTTTGTATTTCATGTGATTTAGATTGAAACTGTTATATGTTGGAGTACAGTGATAAATTTTATCATCCAAACAAAATTTTGATCGTCCAACAGCCACAATACTCGAGCGGTTACGGGTTCTGCTTTCGAATCAGGAGACTATGTGATTGGCTTTGATTTAGGCATGTAGCGATAAGTTTCAAAACTTATAGTAAGAAAGAATGAATGGGAGGTACTTTATTCTATATTAGATCTTTAGACTTTACACAACGAACAATGAAACTTAATTCACAATATGGATTTATTGGGTTGCAGCAACAAAACGGCATTAGACTCAGCGTAACGCAATAGTAGGGTTACTACACTTAACCTTACTGTAATTATGTATAATTTGTATTGTTGGCCTCAACACTCAAACACACATATTGCTCCAAATAAGCTGAGATGAAAAGTGTGTTGATCCAACTAAACTTTATGTCTATAGCTCTGAACACACAGTATTAAATATATGGTAGTAAAAGCTATTTTTTTTTTAAATTAGTTTTATCAAGTCAACAAAAATACATTTTTATCTAAAAAATTGTTGGTTTGTAAAAAAAATTGTTTGTGTCTAAAGGTCACTCACAGAATACCCGAGAGAAATAACACCATAATGCGATAAGTTTGATATTGTGAGTTGTTGAAACTAAGATTAACTTACTGGTAACAAGGTATTTCATCTTAATTGTTACGCAGTGTTTGCTTTCCATTAGGTATATAAAGAAGAAGTAACATTTTTCAACTAATTGTAAATCATAACAATGAAAAGGAATTATGAGGTTATTGCTGTTGGTTAATATTATAGTCAGCAAAAGTTATGATACAATCAAATATTTACATGGTCTTTCATACAGGCCATTGAGGAACTCAAAACATGGTCAGCTATGGAAAGGGAATGGCTCTGTTTTTCTGCATGCCAGAATCTGCAATGATATATGATCAGCAAGCTGAAAAGCCATTGGGCAAGTGGAGGATTGTAGCTTAGAACTGACAACCATTGGGGAAGAATGTTGCGGCAAGTTGATGGAGCAGGTGGCTCAGGACCATGCTTTGTGACAATCTTTGAGTGAGGCTTATGTTTAGCTGCCGACAGTCTGTAAACTTTTTCATTTGACAAATGTACTTACACCAGGATCCGTCTTAATCTCAAAGTGATTGTCACATAAGTGACATTTCATTCTAAATTGATAAATGGGTGTACTATAGTACATTCCAACTTTTTTCTTCTCTGCATTATATCTGACTCCCATGCCGATATGATTCTTGCAGCCTTCGCACCATATGTTATAGGGCATCTCAAATCTTATAATTAAGATACCCATGTGAAGTTTTCTTGCCCGCTCACGCAATGCATGAGTTCCTTGGAACTTGTTTAGTCCCCCAACTTTAGGGTCATAGTCAGGGGGATAGTAAAGGTTTTGACCTTTGCGTTCACCCATTTTGATATCCGAAAATAATGTCTCTAATAGATTGATATGGAAGGTCTGAAAAATAAAATAAAATAATATATAATTTTACTATATAACAAAGATTTACTTGAAATGTAAATACAAAAGTTACTAATTTAAAAATGTAATAACTTCAATAAGTTTAAATTCAGTTACTCTTAATGAAAATTCAGAGCACCCACTTTTAACTACAATTTGATTAGATACTATGTCTAAAATTATTACCATGTGAAGGGTTAACATGTTTGCCATATAGTAGTAGTATATCTTTAATTTGAATATACATACTAAATCTATGGATGAGAGAACTAAAGTATATACAGAAGAGGTGGTTTACTTTAACACTTCTCGTGCACAATAAAATTTTAATTCACTTCATGGCTTATTGGAAAAAAAAAATTAAGAAAAAGATATGTCTACAATTAACTGATTCTAACTCGAAAAGCAGAAATGAAATTAATAAACACTCGGGGAGTTGGGATCGCATACATGTACAGTCCGGAACTCTCTGACCTGGCATTAGGAATTCGATGGTATATTTATCAATATAGGCATTTCACAGAAATCAGAAAATAATAACAAATTACATACCAGTTATCGTTATTCCTAAAAACGTAACGTAGGTTTAATTTTTATAGCTCCTATGGATAAATAAATCATGAATAATTGTAAAAATTAAAATTAATAATATTTAAAACCTGAAAAACCTTAGTGATAATGATAATCATAATGCACACAAAAACAATTGATGTCAAATTGATTGGCATATTCAGTGTTGCCAAAAGGGTGTCGCGCGTTCCCTTTGACCTCCAACATCCAAATTATAACATAAGAATAATTAACGAATATTTTTCGAAGAGTTCGCGAGTTTATTCAAGATTTAGATACAGCAGCTCAAGACATAGCACTCAAAGCTGTTCAATCGTAGTTTTATAATACAGTCCAAACAACCTGTGGAAATGAAGTAAAACAGAAATCTAAATACCGTCCGCTGCTTGCATCAGAGTCATTCAGAGTTGTAGATGAGAAGAATCATCACCAAAAACATTGACATTGCGTCGAAAAAAGAAAGCGTCGTGTCGCCGTGTCATGAGTCGCCTCCGTGTCTTCATGTTTTTGATTCCTTATTTTTTCTTTTAGCATACTGCATCTTAGTTTCGTTAACCGCGTTTAAGCGGTCAGTTGGTTACAACTAAACGTTGCCAAGTTAACCGCGTCGTTTCCGCAGGTGTACGCCTCTTCGGAGGGATATCCACGTCCCTTTCCGTGTTTACAGCGCCATATCGGTATCACAAATTAAATGTTACATTTTTAAGCTAAATGCTTTTGTATAATTGTAAAATTACGATTAAGTATTTAGATCTAAGATAATTTTCCAAATATTTAAAATAGTTTTTAACCTTATTTAATCTCAATTTTAGTTTCTGTTTTTCCTTCAAAACAAGTGACGAAATCGATCATATTTTCACTAATAACATTTTTTTATGAAGACCTTCACACCTCTAATTCTTTCACAAATCTATGCTTATTTTTACCAGACTCTTGATCAAAAAGAAAAGCCAGTAACATGTAGTTGAGTATACTTCTAACGACATTATTTACTACCACTAAAGAGAGCAGAGTAAAATATAAAAAATTATGTAGCACCTGGGGAGGGAATAGATAATCCGCTACTCGACGCTGCTACAAGCAGCGTATAAGCTCATAGTGAGCTTATACGACAACTACAGCAAACACCATCACATTCTCAAAGAGCACACCTATAATTTTCTTCGAGGCTGTTAACAATATCGTTTATGTTCAGAATTACATACTCGTATATATATAGTTTTGTTAGTAGCTAGCCGTGGTAGGTAGTGGTCGGGGCGCTCGCTTTAGTTTCACAGAGGAAACTTGCATATCCGAGAAATAATTAAAAATAGTATTTCGAGGAAGTCCTTTAACCCGCACTGGATCAGCGACACTTCCCATCTCTAAAACCCACTCAGATAATTGAGAAGGAAGCCTTTGCGCAGCTGTGGGCATTTACAGACTACTACTTTACTGAATCCGCTGTGACACTGTGAACAATTTCTTAATGAACCGTGCGCGTAGTAACGTATGTAAATAACGCAACCCATCTCTTCTCGTGCCGACGATTGAGAATAATCTGTGCGTAAAGGGTCCAGCGAACGTGCCTCATCGCTTCGCTGTTAAATTTCCTTTAACGGGAGGTTGTCGCATTGTCTTCCCAAATTTAATAATTAAATATGAAGGATACTGAGGACTTATGGGGTATACCAGTAATATGAACAGTATCTGTAATTTATATCTTTAAGATTATTGATTTATTTTCACGTTGATATTATTTGATAGTAATCTACGGAGATTATGTAGTGAGAATGGGGGTGCCACGGGGGTCCATTTTAGGCTCTTTTTGTTTCACTCATAAGTGATCTGTCATTCCTGGTGTTGAAATTTACAAATGTAGTATTGTACACAGACGACTCCTAGTGAAGTTCAGTCACAAAGTCAGTGGAAAATCTGAGTCTCTTCGTATGTATATATATATTCACCCCTTGTTCCCAACGGGGTAGGGCAGAGACAATCTTCTTCCATTTGGTACGGTCCTGACATACGTCTTTCGCTTCTCCCACTTTCATCAATCTTCGCATGCATACTCGTTGGTTTAGAGTACTCTTGACCTGGCCTTTTTTCAGAACGTCTCCGATTTAATCGTGAAATGTTCGCCTAGGTCTTCCTCTCCCGACTCTATCATTTACACTCGCCTCATATATTTGTTTCGTCAACCTACTTTCATTCATCCTCTCCAAATGTCCAAACCAGCTCAGCATCCCTTTCTCAATTCGTGTCACTACAACGTCTTTCACGCCACAACGCTCTCTGATCACATTATTTCGAACCCTGTCAGTTATCTTCACATTAATTATACTTCTTAACGCTCTCATTTCTTCTGCATTTATCCTGCTTTTATGCCTCTTCTGCTTTCGCTTCCATATGTTAGTGTTGGTACCAATACCCCTCTATGCACAGCCAAACGAGCTATGTGAGATATCGTCTGGCTGTTCATAAATGTATGCAATACCCCATTCACCACCTGCCATCGCTCTCCTTTCAATGTCACATTCGTACCTTCCATCTCTCGTAAACATTGTTCCTTCTTTAAACATTGTCAGTCTCTTCGTGAAGTAATTAATGCCCCGAGTAAGATTTTAGACTGGTTTCATGTAAATAATTTAGCCTAGTACCTTCGCTGAGTTCGTTACAGTTTCAATGGATCTATGGAAATACCATACCACTGTGGATAGAAATAAATAAACAATAAAATGGAAAACAGTCAACTGGCAACAACTACAGCTGTTTGACAGCTTTGCGTATTTTCGAAAGAAAATTTCTATCAAATTGTAAAATCGTTTTGCAAGTGATTTTGTTACTTTCATTTATATTTCTTCGTCGTTAATTTTGTGTTTATCGGTGCCTAATTAAAAAAATATACCCTGGAATGACGTTCTCTATAAATAGATTCGTCATAAGTTAGTTGGCAGTCCGGCCTATTTGTGATGTTAAATCAGACATATTGAGGAGATAATTGGCAGTCATGGGTAGAAGAGAGGACCCTGCGTGGGCCCAGGGCACGATTGGTCTGACTGCGGCACGGGAACGAGGTGATGTGGACCGCAAATTCCAAAATCGTCTAACAGTTACTCGTAGCATGATAGACCGATTGGGTCTGGAGAAGGAACTTCACGGACACATGGGATGCGTAAATTGCCTCGAATGGAATTACGACGGCTCGTAAGTATGAGCGAATAGAGAATAATCCTCCTTTGTACTTTTCTGATTGTGTTAACTTGTGTTTACGTCACAGTGTGTTGGCGTCAGCATCCGATGATCTTCACGTCATCCTATGGGATCCCTACCGTTACAAACAGCTCCACAAAATAGCCACAGGCCACACAGGGAATATATTCTCTGTGAAGGTGAGAATACTTTATTGATAATATTGTACAAACATGTTTAACAATTCTTCTCTTCTATATCCCTATCCGTTATTGTATATAGGTGGTAGATATTAAAACTATGTATACAATGTCTGATTTAGAGTCTGTGACTGTTAACTCATAAGATACCTCCTATAAACACAACCAATGTTAACATATGGCTGTTTATGAGTAAACAATTTGCTAATTAAACATGCATTATTTTTAGGCATTATATTGCAATACATTATCCTGAATAAAATGTGTAGTATAGTTTTGAAGTTATCATGAGTCATCAATTTTTTGTACATGTTCTGGGACATTCCATAACCCATAAATATGTTTCCAATAACCAATCAATGAGTGTTTGTGACATTTAAGGAATCTTAAATGAACTTAACCCTTGTCTAAGACTAATTATTAGGTTATCATTATGTATTTTAATTAAATAATTTTGTTTCCCTTTGCTTTTGTGGAGTTATTTATTACTTGAGGTTAGACAATTATCTTCACTTGTATTTTAGAATAACTATGTGTGATCTAATGTGTCTGAAACAAATATTAGCTTGGGATTCAATTCTAGTATCCTAAGCCAATGATTGTTTCAGATACTCTCTATAGTCACGCATTCCTTATACTAACTCATGCCAGGTTAATATTCAATGATTTGGTTGGTAGTTTCAACCAACAAAGTACCAAGTAGGCTATGGAACTTGTTAATGAATTTGGGTACAGATGTTGAAAGTCAGTTGTTTCGCCTCTTTGTCTTAATGTAAACCAACCTAAAAATGTAAAAGAATAATGATTTCATTGTTTACAAGTGGAAATTTATGAATCATAGCTTAAACTGTGGTCAAACTTCTAGAAATTTAGAAGTTTGGTGTTGTAATGTAATTTGATATGGTCAATGACTGGAATTAAATTTCCTGGCAACAAAGCTGAAGACTAAGACATCAAGGATTAGCGTGTCGTGTGGGAAGCTAAAGTTCAGCTTCCCACCGTTCTTTCTTACTGGTTTACACTTAGGTTACCAGAGGCTCATTTGTTTGCTAACAGGGTGCAGGTGAGATTGCCATTTAGTAAAAAAGATGGTATGTTCCCCATTACACCCCATTAATCATTATATATGTGAACTACATGGTACAGCTGAGCAGCAGCTTGGGTGTGAGTGGGCCAGCTTGACCAGGGGTAGTACCACGACCTAGCAGAATACCGATAATAGGCATGGGGTAATTGGAGACCTTCTCCTCCGCCCCTTCACAGTGCACCTATGGTATTGCAGATGTGTATGTGGGCCCTTATCCCATAAAAAAAAATATATGTATATTGCTGCTAAACACTTTTCAATACTGCACATGGACTTCTTCATAAATTTATCATACATGAAATATAATTGACATAGTTTCAGGCGTTATTAGCTCCCTTGACTATTATGTCAACCAGGGGACAAGAACAGATGGGAATGGTTGGCTGCTAAGGTATGATTTGTTCAGATCAGGCTCATTGGTACATTGTTATGTTCACAAGTGTTCCAAATTTTGTAACTGAATCTAATGTTTTCAATATTTACTTATTTTCTGTATTAATGCAATTAGTATAGACTAGGCACAATTTGGTTGAGCTATACAGTAGATATAAGCTGCGTCACGGTAATGGGTTGACTCTTCTGGGGTAGCAGCAGGCTCTCATAAGTATAGGAGAGTAGCAAAATACTACTGCTATCTCCAGTGATGTCTATGTGAGATTGGAGTGGTAATGCACCACTTGTTTATAGAAAATGGATGAAATTTCTATGGGGTACCATGAACATTTACCATTAAGGAAGGCTGTACATGTCTGACTTATTTATATAAAAAAAAAACTTAGATGAAAAGATGTGGTCACAAAACATAAACCAAAGAAGCAATTCTTTTTTAATAAGAAATTATTAGGAAGAGGCCACAATAGCAGAGTGGTTCTCAGTGACATTAGTTCAATTACCATTGATGTTTTTCTTGTTGATTTTTGGATTGAACAAATTTTATTGTTGGCCTGAACTCTAAATTGGCGACAGGTTTACTATATGTCATGTTGTTCCATATAAGCTCACTAGACCTCTGACCCCTCGATCTAGATAAGCTCTCATAACCATAGTATGGTTGTGAGAGCTGATTCTAAGTAATATATAAAATTTGTTGTATATGTGTAAGTATGTATGTATTTAAGATGGAACAAATTTAACTTTCAAACTATTTGGCTAATTTTGATGGAACTTATTTATTCCAAGATTTGGCTGTTTTTATGTGATATTTTGTATTTAAGGTATAATTTGAACGAAATTAGTAAGAAATGCAGATTGCTATGGAGTGGGATGTTGGATACTTTTTAATCGAAGTTCTTTTCGGCTGTAATTAGCGATTTTTTTATTTAAAGACTATTGTTTACACCTTAAAATATAAGGTAACAAAAGGCGGACTTAATGAAATGTTGCTGTTCTGTGCTGTTGGCATTCTGTGCCAGCCAACCCATTAGGTGGTGAGATAGCCGTAGCAGGTGTATTTAATTAACTCAATAAATTAACTAACTATTAAAAAGAAATTTGGAAACAACTATAACAAAATAAAAAAAATATGTAAAAGTAAAAAGTAAAGTAGCAGCCTGTATGTGCCTATATGTACTACTGGGCAAAGTCCTCCTCAAATATATGTAAGGGTTTTGGAGCCGGGGAGGGCCCGTCACGCTGCTCCAGTGCGGGTGGTTGGCGGGTCTGGTCTGGCGGGAATAACTAAATGAGTCCTCACCTGTAAATACAAGAGTTTTCGTAGGTTAATAACCTAGCATTTACATTTAAAAAATGTTCACTAACTGATTTTTTAAATAAGCTCTTATTTGCCGATTTCTTAACATCGTCGAGCAGTATTGCCGGAACCGGACAGGAGTTACAGATAAAACTGGTACAGTGTTGTGGAACACTAATTTTAAGATTAGATGAAGCCCAAAAGATTGCTGTCGTGCGTTAAGAAAAGTTAAAAAAAAATCTTGAAGATACACTAGGGAATTTACACCATTATGGATGGAATAGAGAGTAACTGGAATCCTAGATTGACGCATCTTGTTGAGAAGATCTTGGTTCAGATCTGGATAACATACCTCAGCATAATCAATTATGGGTATAACTAGAGTTTGCACAAGCATGAGCTTTGTCTAACAAGACACGGAAGAGAGTGTTTTAAACGATAGTGTGGTCTATCGTTTAAAACACTCTCTTCCGTGATTCGGCTATCTGTTTACCCCAGTTTAGAGTTTGGTCCATATACTGTCCAAGATTTCTAACTGAATTCGAAAACGGTATTAAAATACCATTGTATTTAATAGAGGGCAGAGTTCCAAGATCGAAGAGTATTGCTTGACATTTCGTTTGGTTGACGCAAATTCCAAAACGCAATGACCAGACTACTTTTAGGTTGTTATTCAGTTTAGTCACCGCATCAATATATGATTGTACATAAATTTGTAGGTCATCTGCCTACATATGGTACGCAGAGTCGAAGTTGAATGTGATACGAGATAATGAAAACCGAGAAGAGTATTGGAGAAAGAATTCAGCCTTGCGGAACGCCAGGCAAACCCGGGTCGCTGCTATTGTTATAAAAATATTGGAATAGCACTGGAACCTGGTGTTTAGATTCAGACTCAGAATACAGTAATGCTAATTGTTAAACTACAGATTCTATAGGAACATGTTCACTTGTTTCAGTTTTTATCACGCGATACATTTGCGACCTGTGCGGCTGATGGTACAGTACGGGCTCGCAGTGCTTCGGGCTCTTCTCTATTGGAGTGTTCCTGTCACTGTGGCAGAGTTAAACGTCTCGCTTCCACGCCAGATAACCCACATTTGCTTTGGTCGGCTGGCGAAGACGGGCTCGTCTTGTGAGTAGAGTACTGATATTAGTGTGTACGCTTTACCTGTTCACCGAGTTCTCTGTTCCAACTCCTAAGACCATTCAATAATACTAAATATTTGATGATATGATATCACAATTGTATTTGTTATTTTATGAGAAAGGGGGAAAATTTGCAAGTGACTCACCTAATGGTATGCGATTACCGTTGCCCACGTACATCTTCAACACCAAAGGCGCTGCAGGTGAATTGCCGGCTTTTTACGATATTTTGGGGAAGGGGAGGGGGGAAGGAGTGTGCCTCCGGTTACCTCACTCACCGACCGAACGAAACGCAAAAGCACTAGATGATACGCCGGTATTCTGCAATGTACTACCCCGGCTTCGTGCCGGCCCATTCAAGTAGCAGCAAAAGCCGCCGCTTGGCTCTATCACGTTCAAAAACGATGGTAAAATAAAATTTAGTTATGCCTCTTTTTTAAAAACTTCCGAATGTTTATTAGGCATATAAGTTTTTATTAGAATTTTTTTTTCAGACAACATGATCTCCGTACCGCCCATCGCTGCAACTCAGTTTCCGCTAATGTAGTGGTTAATCTCATCAACCATCTGGGACGGTATGCAGAAGCGAAATGTGTGGCCGTGAATCCGCGCAGACCATACCAGCTGGCGATCGGGGCTAATGATTTTTACGTGCGCTTGTACGACACCAGGATGATCAAGTTGTCGAGATTACAGGTCGGTATTAGCTTCCTTTTATAATTTAGTTTCACGGGAAGCCTGTCTATGACTTCCGCTCGGTCTCGACCACGGCGTCACGACCGCGTCCAGAGATATAATTACAAGTGTCATCTATGTGATATATGTTACATATACAAACACAAAGAGCATCTGCTCATCTTTATCTTTCTGTTAATAGTCCACTGTAGGACATAGGCCTCTCTCATGAGGAGGATTTGCTCATCTTTATCTTTCTGCTAATAGTCCACTGAAGGACATAGGCCTCTCTCATGAGGAGGATTTGCTCATCTTTATCTTTCTGTTAATAGTCCACTGAAGGACATAGGCCTCTCTCATGAGGACGATTTGCTCATCTTTATCTTTCTGTTAATAGTCCACTGTAGGACATAGGCCTCTCTCATGAGGAGGATTTGCTCATCTTTATCTTTCTGTTAATAGTCCACTGTAGGACATAGGCCTCTCTCATGAGGAGGATTTGCTCATCTTTATCTTTCTGTTAATAGTCCACTGAAGGACATAGGCCTCTCTCATGAGGACGATTTGCTCATCTTTATCTTTCTGTTAATAGTCCACTGTAGGACATAGGCCTCTCTCATGAGGAGGATTTGCTCATCTTTATCTTTCTGTTAATAGTCCACTGAAGGACATAGGCCTCTCTCATGAGGACGATTTGCTCATCTTTATCTTTCTGTTAATAATAGTCCACTGTAGACATAGGCCTCTCTCATGAGGAGGATTTTGCTCCATCTTTATCTTTCTGCTAATAGTCCACTGAAGGACATAGGCCTCTCATGAGGAGGATTTGCTCATCTTTATCTTTCGTTAATAGTCCACTGGAAGGACATAGGCCTCTCATGAGGACGATTTGCTCATCTTTATCTTTCGTTAATAGTCCACTGGGACATAGGCCTCTCATGAGGAGGATTGCTCATCTTTATCTTTCAAGCACAGTCCACTGAAGGACATAGGCCTCTCTCATGAGGACGATTTGCTCATCTTTATCTTTCTGTTAATAGTCCACTGTAGGACATAGGCCTCTCTCATGAGGAGGATTTGCTCATCTTTATCTTTCTGTTAATAGTCCACTGTAGGACATAGGCCTCTCTCATGAGGACGATTTGCTCATCTTTATCTTTCTGTTAATAGTCCACTGTAGGACATAGGCCTCTCTCATGAGGAGGATTTGCTCATCTTTATCTTTCTGTTAATAGTCCACTGTAGGACATAGGCCTCTCTCTCTCATGAGGATTTGCTCATCTTTATCTTTCTGTTAATAGTCCACTGTAGGACATATAGGCCTCTCTCATGAGGAGGATTTGCTCATCTTTATCTTTCTGCTAATAGTCCACTGCAGGACATAGGCCTCTCTCTCATGAGGAGGATTTGCCTATCTTTATCTTTCTGCTAATAGTCACTGAAGGACATAGGCCTCTCAAGGAGGAGGATTTGCTCATCTTTATCTTTCAAGCACAGTCCACTGAAGGACATAGGCCTCTCTCATGAGGAAGATTTGCTCATCTTTATCTTTCTGTTAATAGTCCACTGTAGGACATAGGCCTCTCTCATGAGGACGATTTGCTCATCTTTATCTTTCTGTTAATAGTCCACTGTAGGACATAGGCCTCTCTCATGAGGAGGATTTGCCTATCTTTATCTTTCTGCTATTAGTCCACTGAAGGACATATAGGCCTCTCTCAAGGAGGAGGATTTGCCTATCTTTATCTTTTCTGCTAATAGTCCACTGAAGGACATAGGCCTCTCTCTCTCATGAGGACGATTTGCTCCATCTTTATCTTTCTGTTAATAGTCCACTGTGGGACATAGGCCTCTCATGAGGAGGATTTGCTCATCTTTATCTTTCTGCTAATAGTCCACTGAAGGACATAGGCCTCTCATGAGGAGGATTTGCCTATCTTATCTTTCTGCTAATAGTCCACTGTAGGACATAGGCCTCTCTCAAGGAGGAGGATTTGCTCATCTTTATCTTTCTGCTAATAGTCCACTGAAGGACATAGGCCTCTCTATGAGGACGATTTGCCTATCTTTATCTTTCTGTTAATAGTCCACTGAAGGACATAGGCCTCTCATGAGGAGGATTTGCTCATCTTATCTTTCTGCTAATAGTCCACTGGAAGGACATAGGCCTCTCATGAGGAGGATTTGCTCATCTTGTCTTTCTGCTAATAGTCCACTGAAGGACATAGGCCTCTCTCATGAGGACGATTTGCTCATCTTATCTTCTGTTAATAGTCCACTGTAGGACATAGGCCTCTCTCATGAGGAGGATTTGCTCATCTTTATCTTTCTGCTAATAGTCCACTGAAGGACATAGGCCTCTCTCATGAGGAGGATTTGCTCATCTTTATCTTTCTGTTAATAGTCCACTGTAGGACATAGGCCTCTCTCATGAGGAGGATTTGCTCATCTTTATCTTTCTGTTACTAATAGTCCACTGAAGGACATATAGGCCTCTCTCATGAGGAGGATTTGCTCATCTTTATCTTTTCTGCCATTAGTCCACTGAAGGACATAGGCCTCTCATGAGGACGATTTGCTCATCTTTATCTTTCTGTTAATAGTCCACTGTAGGACATAGGCCTCTCTCATGAGGAGGATTTGCTCATCTTTATCTTTCTGCTAATAGTCCACTGAAGGACATAGGCCTCTCTCATGAGGAGGATTTGCTCATCTTTATCTTTCTGTTAATAGTCCACTGAAGGACATAGGCCTCTCTCATGAGGACGATTTGCTCATCTTATCTTTCTGCTAATAGTCCACTGTAGGACATAGGCCTCTCTCATGAGGAGGATTTGCTCATCTTTATCTTTCTGTTAATAGTCCACTGTAGGACATAGGCCTCTCTCATGAGGACGATTTGCTCATCTTTATCTTTCTGTTAATAGTCCACTGTAGGACATAGGCCTCTCTCATGAGGATTTGCTCATCTTTATCTTTCTGCTAATAGTCCACTGAAGGACATAGGCCTCTCTCATGAGGACGATTTGCTCATCTTTATCTTTCTTGCTAATAGTCCACTGAAGGACATATAGGCCTCTCTCTCATGAGGACAGTTGCTCATCTTTATCTTTCTGTTAATAATAGTCCACTGTGGGACATAGGCCTCTCTCATGAGGATTTGCTCATCTTTATCTTTCTGCTAATAGTCCACTGAAGGACATAGGCCTCTCTCATGAGGATTTGCTCATCTTTATCTTTCTGCTAATAGTCCACTGAAGGACATAGGCCTCTCTCATGAGGACGATTTGCTCATCTTTCTGTTAATAGTCCACTGTAGGACATAGGCCTCTCTCAGGAGGAGGATTTGCTCATCTTTATCTTTCTGCTAATAATAGTCCACTGAAGGACAGGCCTCTCTCATGGGGAGGATTTGCTCATCTTTATCTTTCTGCTAATAATAGTCCACTGAAGGACATAGGCCTCTCCTCATGAGGAGGATTTGCTCATCTTTATCTTTCTGTTAATAGTCCACTGAAGGACATGGGCCTCTCTCTCATGAGGAGGATTTGCTCATCTTTATCTTTCTGCTAATAGTCCACTGAAGGACATAGGCCTCTCTCATGAGGACGATTTGCTCATCTTTATCTTTCTGTTAATAGTCCACTGGGACATAGGCCTCTCTCTCATGAGGACGATTTGCTCATCTTTATCTTTCTGTTAATAGTCCACTGAGGACATAGGCCTCTCTCATGAGGACGATTTGCTCATCTTTGTCTTTCTGCTAATAGTCCACTGGGACATAGGCCTCTCTCTCATGAGGATTTGCTCATCTTTATCTTTCTGCTAATAGTCCACTGAAGGACATAGGCCTCTCTCATGAGGACGATTTGCTCATCTTTCTGTTAATAGTCCACTGTAGGACATAGGCCTCTCTCAGGAGGAGGATTTGCTCATCTTTATCTTTCTGCTAATAGTCCACTGAAGGACATAGGCCTCTCTCATGAGGAAGATTTGCTCATCTTTATCTTTCTGCTAATAGTCCACTGAAGGACATAGGCCTCTCTCATGAGGACGATTTGCTCATCTTTATCTTTCTGTTAATAGTCCACTGTAGGACATAGGCCTCTCTCATGAGGAGGATTTGCTCATCTTTATCTTTCTGCTAATAGTCCACTGAAGGACATAGGCCTCTCTCATGAGGACGTTTGCTCATCTTTATCTTTCTGCTAATAGTCCACTGAAGGACATAGGCCTCTCTCATGAGGACGGTTGCTCATCTTTCTGTTAATAGTCACTGTGGGACATAGGCCTCTCTCAGGAGGAGGATTTGCTCATCTTTATCTTTCTGCTAATAGTCCACTGAAGGACATAGGCCTCTCTCATGAGGAAGATTTGCTCATCTTTATCTTTCTGCTAATAGTCCACTGAAGGACATAGGCCTCTCTCATGAGGACGATTTGCTCATCTTTATCTTTCACTAATAGTCCACTGAAGGACATAGGCCTCTCTCTCATGAGGAGGATTTGCTCATCTTATCTTTTCTGCCAATAGTCCACTGTAGGACATAGGCCTCTCTCATGAGGATTTGCTCATCTTTATCTTTCTGCTAATAGTCCACTGAAGGACATAGGCCTCTCTCATGAGGACGATTTGCTCATCTTTCTGTTAATAGTCCACTGTAGGACATAGGCCTCTCTCAGGAGGAGGATTTGCTCATCTTTATCTTTCTGCTAATAGTCCACTGAAGGACATAGGCCTCTCTCATGAGGAAGATTTGCTCATCTTTATCTTTCTGCTAATAGTCCACTGAAGGACATATAGGCCTCTCATGAGGAGGATTTGCTCATCTTATCTTTCTGTTAATAGTCCACTGAAGGACATAGGCCTCTCCTCATGAGGACGATTTGCTCATCTTTATCTTTCTGTTAATAGTCCACTGTAGGACATAGGCCTCCTCTCATGAGGAGGATTTTGCTCCATCTTTATCTTTCTGCTATTAGTCCACTGAAGGATATAGGCCTCTCTCAGGAGGAGGATTTGCCTATCTTTATCTTTCTGTTAATAGTCCACTGGGACATAGGCCTCTCATGAGGACAGTTGCTCATCTTTCTGTTAATAGTCCACTGAAGGACATAGGCCTCTCTCTCATGAGGACGATTTGCTCATCTTTCTGTTAATAGTCCACTGTAGGACATAGGCCTCTCTCAGGAGGAGGATTTGCTCATCTTTATCTTTCTGCTAATAGTCCACTGAAGGACATAGGCCTCTCTCATGAGGAAGATTTGCTCATCTTTATCTTTTCTGTAATAGTCCACTGAAGGACATAGGCCTCTCTCATGAGGACGATTTGCTCATCTTTATCTTTCTGTTAATAGTCCACTGAAGGACATAGGCCTCTCTCATGAGGACGATTTGCTCATCTTTATCTTTCTGTTAATAGTCCACTGTAGGACATAGGCCTCTCTCATGAGGAGGATTTGCTCATCTTTATCTTTCTGCTAATAGTCCACTGAAGGACATAGGCCTCTCTCATGAGGTTGCTCATCTTTTATCTCTTTCTGCTAATAGTCACTGAAGGACATAGGCCTCTCTCCTTGAGGACGATTTGCTCATCTTTCTGTTAATAGTCCACTGAAGGACATAGGCCTCTCAGGAGGAGGATTTGCTCATCTTATCTTTCTGCTAATAGTCACTGAAGGACATAGGCTTCTCTCAGGAGGATTTGCTCATCTTTCTGTTAATAGTCCACTGAAGGACATAGGCCTCTCTCTCATGAGGAGGATTTGCTCATCTTATCTTTCTGCTAATAGTCCACTGTAGACATAGGCCTCTCATGAGGATTTGCTCATCTTTCTGTTAATAGTCCACTGAAGGACATAGGCCTCTCCTCATGAGGAGGATTTGCTCATCTTTGTCTTTCTGCTAATAGTCCACTGTAGGACATAGGCCTCTCTCTCATGAGGACGATTTGCTCCATCTTTATCTTTTCTGCTAATAGTCCACTGAAGGACATAGGCCTCTCTCATGAGGATTTGCTCATCTTTATCTTTCTGCTAATAGTCCATCAGGACATAGGCCTCTCATGAGGACGATTTGCCTATCTTTATCTTTCTGTTAATAGTCCACTGTAGGACATATAGGCCTCTCTCTCAGGAGGAGGATTTGCTCATCTTTATCTTTCTGCTAATAGTCCGCACTGAAGGACATATAGGCCTCTCTCATGAGGAAGATTTGCTCATCTTTATCTTTCTGCTAATAGTCCGCACTGAAGGACATAGGCCTCTCATGAGGACAGTTGCTCATCTTTATCTTCTGTTAATAGTCCACTGAAGGACATAGGCCTCTCTCATGAGGAGGATTTGCTCATCTTATCTTTCTGTTAATAGTCCACTGAAGGACATATAGGCCTCTCTCTCATGAGGAGGATTTGCTCATCTTTATCTTTCTGTTAATAGTCCACTGAAGGACATAGGCTTCTCTCAGGAGGAGGATTTGCTCATCTTTATCTTTCTGCTAACAGTCCACTGAAGGACATAGGCTTCTCTCAGGAGGAGGATTTGCTCATCTTTATCTTTCTGCTAATAGTCCACTGGAAGGACATAGGCCTCTCATGAGGACGATTTGCTCATCTTTGTCTTTCTGCTAATAGTCCACTGTAGGACATAGGCCTCTCTCTCATGAGGACGATTTGTCATCTTTATCTTCTGCTAATAGTCCACTGAAGGACATAGGCCTCTCTCATGCGGAGGATTTGCTCATCTTTATCTTTCTGTTAATAGTCCACTGTAGGACATAGGCCTCTCTCATGAGGACGATTTGCTCATCTTTATCTTTCTGTTAATAGTCCACTGTAGGACATAGGCCTCTCTCATGAGGAGGATTTGCTCATCTTTATCTTTCTGCTAACAGTCCACTGAAGGACATAGGCCTCTCTCATGAGGAGGATTTGTCATAATCGCCACGCTCAACTCACGGAAGCAGATTGGCGATGCACTACTCCGCACCTTAGAGGCCTTCATCGGTCTTTCTAATTTTGGTATGGAATTTTGCGAGCAGGTTACCCCGCCATCTGTCGGTAGCCATTGATGTTTTTAAGGCTTTTACTTTCAATGGAGTGGGCAGATTTGTACGCCGATGCCAATCGTTCAATCAATGATTATCTACGAGTATTAAGATCAGATTCAGTAGCAGATACAGAAAAATCATAATAAAATTGAGGTTTGAAAATCAATAATTTGAGCAGTTTAACAAATGTTGGCACCCGCTGGTATTCGATACCAAAACCAAAAACTTAGCATTTAATATGTCGACATCAAGTGAGATACTTAGATGGAATAAATACCAGGGCAGCAATTTAGGAATATGCACATTGAATAGTAGAGGCCCTGTGATGTTCCCTTGTGGGCTCTAGTGAACTTGTTCATTTAACGTTAAATGATTGATGATAAATGGGGAACAAGAGTTATTAATTATAACAAGAGTCATTAAGAGAGTGCGGTTTTGTTTTAAATAAACATTTATAAAATAATTTGTCGTTCAGACGCGGGCTCCATCCGCTCAAATGCTTTTCGAGCGACAGAACGTGCTTTGTTCCCGCGCCGGCCACGGAGATCCGGACAACGATGTCCCGCGGGCGGCCGTGCAGTACTTTGCACCCGGTACGTGTCACATACACAAACACATGCATATAAATACAAGCACACACACACACTTCACACCTTCACCTTTTTTCTGATGATGCGCAAAAAGTCGCTCGGAATTTTTGTTTTGCTTTTTGTTTATTATTTCACTTAATTTTGTGCTTTCATTCTAGGCCACCTTTCTATGGATTCAAACGATCACACTTTCCCAAAGAAAGCGACGACCTACGTCGCTTTCAGTCACGACGGTAATGAGCTTCTTGTCAATTTGGGCTCCGAACAGGTAAGATTTTAAAACATAATTTCTTAAATTTTAACTTTTGTTTTTTAATTTACATCTATATTTTCCTTTACCATTCCAACACTAGACAAGGGATATACTCCACAGGAAGGTGTATGGTCACGCTTGGCGGTCGCTTTACGAGACATCTCGGTAACTTACACGCTCTAGTTTTTTACCAGTTGGTATATTCTCGGTATTGAATTTATATAGATAGGTATTCCGCCTTCCTTCGTAAGTCACGAGTTTTTCCGGGCACATTCCTTAGTCGACTAATCGGATAAGATTGCGTGTTTTTTTTATTATTCTTGTATCATTTATTTGGCGACTGCTTAAGCCAGTGACCTGACTGCAGTGCTGCCAGGGTTTATATGCCGGGTGCAGCAAATTTCACGATAATTTGGGTCAATATGACAATCACATGACTTTTTGCGAACTTAGCAATAGTTTCATAATATTTAATGTAATATACAGGTTGTATGCATATACAGGATATATTTCTTTTGTAATAAAAAAACCGAAAAATATAAATTATCAATAAATAATTCTCGACTTAAATAGCCTTATGATCCAAAAGAATCGCAGTTACCATTCGTAATAAATAATAATTAACTGACGCAAGCGTGGCGACACGACGTGAGTTTTGAGCCACGCCGGCGCTGATGGTCGATAAGGTCTTCGACCTGGGTAGGCTCGAAGGCTAGTGAACTATGAGTTCACTAGTAGTAGTGGTAGTATTTATCTGGAGTCAAAATTGCAAAAATTAAAGTATGACCTCAAGATACTTTGAGCACATTCCGCGTAGATCGGCCCAAAAAATAAATAAATAAATAAAAGCTGAAGGTATCCTAAGTTAACTATAACATCTGGTTAACGTCTAACACCTCAGTCCCTCCGTGACCACGGCTGCTGTAAAGCAAACGAAACATAAGGAATATAAAAACAAAGTTAAACGCGATAAAATCCGCAAATACTACTTCAATTGTAAATATGTCCTGTGATTGAAAGTAATATTACAAAAACTTATGTATTTGATATCGCTTCTACAAGAGATTTCTTTCTCACATCCATGCTGTATATCCATGACCTTCTCTCAATTCCGAACCGGTAGTTGTTAGTAAAAAAAAAAATGTTCTTGTTATAATTTTCACGAATACCTTTGAAATACTATATTTTCATATCTTCTACATTTATCACTAGATATACCTGTTCGACATAAACTCGGCACGTCGGCCCGTACTAGTGGAGAGTTTCATAATCCAACATAACCACGGGTACCGCGAAGGTGAAGGCAAACAGCTGCCGCGGAACGGCACCACCGGCGCCTACGGCACCACCGGAGCCGCCGGAGCACACGGCACCAACGGTACCACTAGCGCTCTGGAGGCGCAGCCGCCACTCCCGGAACGTGTGCGCCAGCTGAAGGAGATTGTGAGATTCTGATAGTTTTTATGTTTCAATCTTATGTGTAACGCAATAAAGCACATACTGGTTATAGTAGTTGAACTGATATTAACGTTATCTTCTAGAAAAAAACGCTGGATGCGTGAACAATTTGTATTTTTGGGGCTGTGTGTGTAATGCAGGATTCCGAGGTCACAATATAATGTTCACTTTAAAAAAAACGACTCGAGGCAGACACTGTAGGTATTTTTTTTGCGTTGCAGAGGCAGTTTACGTAAATAAAAATTGCACGTAAACACAAACAGCGTAGCGCGGCGCTGCTGTCTCTGGCCTTCGATTTGCGTGGATAGAGGGGATTTGGTCCCCCCCTTCGTGTATGTGTTAGGCATATTCCTCACGAATGAAACAAGAGTTTCAAGTCTATACAGACAATAAAACTCACTACTACTAATAACATTGGGAATACATTGACAATCATTGTATGGGTTACACAGATCTTCACTGGCTTGCATGTGTAGGTTTTTTTAATCATCTACTTAGAAATAGGGTTTCACTAGGTATTCTGGGATCCAGTATTCTTTTTTTTTGGCCCCTTTCCCAGTGGTACGTGTGGTACGTGATTACCGACGCTCACATCACCTGCAACACATGGAGTAGCTTAAAAGATTTGTGAAAAGGTAATGGAGAGGGGAGGGGGGGGGTTAGGCCTCCGGTTACAACAAGATGCCTCTACTCCACTCCGGTATTCTGCGAAAGCTAGGTACTACCCCGGGTCGAGCCTGCCCATTCGAGCAGCAAAGAAAGTCGATGCTTGGCTTATATAGCACGTAATAAAAAAAAAAACGTTACAGTTTCTTGAGTGTTTCATTCCGATGCCGTTTATTCAGGCCAACGAGCTGGTCAACAAAGGAAACTACTCGGCCGCAGTGGAGTACTACAACAGCGCGATAGCGGAGTGCCCCGACTGCGCCGTGCTGTACTCGAACAGAGCCGCGACACTCATGCGTCGGGGATGGTGAGTGGCGTGGGGCGCTCCAACAAATTTTTCCAGTGACTTTCTCTATATACAGGATGTATGCAAAACTACGACTTAAACAGCGGAATAATTCTTAACGGATAGTAGTGTACTGAAATCTATAGGAGCGAAGGTTCATCATCATCATCATCATCATCTTCATTTCAGCCTATCATAAGTCCACTGCTGAACATAGGCCTCCTCCAAAGATTGCCACGAAGTTCGGTCCTCAGCCTGCATGCATCGACTTCCCGCAACACTGCGCAGGTCGTCACTCCATCTTGTGGGAGCGGAGGTTACATTGCATAATTTCCTTGACGGCAAGTCGGCGACTTGAGACGCGGAAGGTCGACAACGTCTTTGACCTGGGACTCTTAGGCCCAGTAAACTGTTAGCGCAAATATACGTTGAGTCAAAGTAACCGGACTCGCCCCGAAACATCTGTCTGTATATTATGCCGTAGGATTTGACGTTAGCGCGGGTAGTGCGTGTGACGTAGCGCCGGGTGGTGTCATCTCTCGGCCACGTGGGACATCCGCGTGTGCGAGATGAGCGGGTGCATGATTTCCTTCATCCCATTCGTGTGATAAAATGTACCAGCGAATCCAAGGAACTGCCGGAACTGTGTTTATTCGCACCGATGTCACCGTATGGCAGCTGTTGGAGAGAGAATCGACTTCCGTTGCATGATTCGCAGGTGATTTATAAGTGATAGATGAGGTCTGTTTACACGCAATTACCCGCTGGTCCTTTATAATTGTATTGAATCAGCCTCTGTCCGGAGGTCCTGAGCTCTCTTTCGTATTCTGCCTACACCAAGGAACATTCCTGGGTTCACAAGTAACAAACAATTAAAAAAATATTCAAACTCCCCGATAAGTGTTGGTGAACTGAAGTGACAATGGGTCGGTCACATAGCTCGCAGACCTGAAGAATGGTTCTCGAGTTGAAACTTCGTGCAGACGAACCGGATTAGATTAAACATATTGGTATATAAATGTAGAACAACTGAGTAGCATGCTCAGGCCTGAGTGCTATACTTTAACTTTCAAGACTCAAGTACCTTCTGAGTGGTTTATTCTTTCTAAATGTATTAAAAAGGCTCGCCGAGCGATAACTCAGGAACCGGACGCCTGAAGTTTCAAGTAAACAAGTGATCTGGGTCCGATTGCAATTTGTAAGTGCTGAATTTAACACGTGTACGGGATTGAAGGAAAACAGACTCAATATACAGACTGAAAAAAAAAAATGTTGTTGACATGGAGTTACTAAACTGCAATCAATCCGAAGGCGTTGAGGACTCTTCCCACATACAAAACCCTGTCAAAATAAAGGGCTTGCTCCACCTGTGGTGTTTTTTATGCTGCTACTTGCCCTTATTATACAATGAAATATAATAAACCACCAATTTCAAAGGCACCCTGAGACACACGCGCACTTTCCAGGTCAGGCGACACGTACGCGGCGATCAAAGACTGCTACAAGGCGATAAAGCTGGACTCGGGCAACGTGAAGTCGCACTTCCGGCTCGCGAAGGGCCTGATGGACCTGAAGAGGGCGCGGGAGGCGCACGAGTGCCTGCTGTACTTCAAGGACAAGTTCCCGAGGCACGCGGCCAGCCACGCAGTGTTCCTGCTGCAGAAGGACATCAACGTGGCCCTGGAGAACATGGACACCCAGCCGGATGAAGGTAACCCACAAGCCGTGCACGCGGTACGCTGCAACCGCATAACGCAAATCAATCAATTTCATTAAATCTGTCATCATTTCGTAATGAGATTCGGTTTCTCTGATGTGGAAGAGACAGGCGAAAGAAACTTCTGCCATTTTTTTTGTCAATAAAAAAAAAATTGAGTAATGGAATAACATTTTTAGAAACAGCTCGAGAGCAATCAACTCTTTCCCAAGGGTGGGATGTCATGCATTTATTCCTTTAAATTACCATAACCATTTTAATAAACACACATAATACAGAATCTAAAGTTGGATTTTTTTTTAATTGCTTTAATGTAACAAACGAGCTAACAGGTCACCATACAAAATACTGCGGCATTTGCTGCTATTTCGTGCTGGTTTGCCGTGCCAAGACATACAATTATATCTTACTCGTGGAAGGGAGACTCCTTCTGTTCTGCCGATAATCAATTCACCATCTTTCAAATTGTCTTTCTACAATGATACACACACACATATATATATATATATATATATATATATGTAAATAAATATAAATATAGATACCACGTGCTCAGCAGTGAAGGAAAACATTTGGTAATCTGCATATCTGAGAAATAATAAAAAAAATATTATTTCATGGATATGTGAAGCCCGCCGATTCGCACTGGAGCATCGTGGCGGGCCCTTCCCATCTCCTAAAACCCTCTCTGATACTCGTATTTTTGAGAGAGAGATACGTTATACATATATATATATATATATATACTGTCTTAATTAGTGAGCAGGACAAAGTGAGAAAGAATTCACTTTAGGCCTGACTTCTTCCTAACCACTTTCATTCTGCGGCAAAAGGCAAGTTCGCGGGATGAAGACGGAGGCAGATCCCCATAACCACTCGGCTGCGGCAACCTGCGCTTGCTGCAGCTGCGTAATTATTGAGTCCGGATGGAGTTTATTTACATGCTGGTTTTAGTAACTCAGTTCTCATTGACAACTCTTCTCATTGACAACTCTTCTCATTGACAACTCTTCTCATTCAAAACACATCTCGAAAATTATTTGTCATTAATGTAATTTAAGTATATCGTCAGTTTTATATTTATGTTTACATTTATCTATGTCTGTAATAAAACTTCATGAGTCTCAAACATTGTACAAAACAATACACAGTTGTTACTTACAGTCATTTCGATCGAGCATGTTTCGCCATATTGGATTGCAAATATTGTCCCTGGATTGTAAATGTCAAAAATCAATAATAATGTTAGGTTATTAAATTGTATCAGTACAAGTCTAACAGTATAATTATATTGAACAGTAAAACTGATATTTGTTTACAATGAAGTCATAAAACTTCTAAGATAAAAGCCAATGGTACAATCTCGCCTCAAAAGGTGTAAGTGACAGTAATATTATATCGGTGGTTATTTTATTATATACTTTTATAGCTGTGCTGGTTTGGACATGTGGAGAGGATGAATGACAGTAGGTTGTCGAAACAAATATATGAGGCGAGTGTAAATGGTAGAGTCGGGAGAGGAAGACCTAGGCGAACATTTCACGATCAAATTGGAGACGTTCTGAAAAAGGCCAGGTCAAGAGTACTCTAAACCAACGAGGATGCATGCGAAGATGATGAAAGTGGAAGAAGCGAAAGACGTATGTCAGGACCGTAGCCAGTTGAAGAAGATTGTCACTGCCTACCCCGTTGGGAACAAGGCGTGAATATATACATACATACTTACGTACACATTACTGGGACAATTTTAATGTATTTATCTAAGTATGCATATTTATTTGGTTTATTACCTACAACTACTTTATTTCACCACTCCACCAAAAGGTTGATTGGAAGGGGGGAATGCTTCAAGCATTAAGTCCGTCTGTATGCAAATCTTTATAAATAAGTAAATAAATATGATAACCTCGATGTGGTAACATGAATAAAATGAACACCGCTAGTTACACTAATGTTTATAATTTGCAAGTATCGCCCGCAGTTGGCATTCCAGCAGTGGACGAGAGCGAGGAGATCCAACCCACGAGCGTTCTGGAACGTCAGCTGAGGGCATCGGCGCTGGATTACAGCCACCGGTTCTTGGGCCATTGCAACACAACCACTGATATAAAGGAGGCTAATTTCTTAGGGCCCGAGGCCAATTACTTAGCTGCTGGGTAAGTGGGTGTCATATAATCGTTCAAATTCTCTTAAAGAAATATTACTGATTTTGTTTTTAAATAGCACCATATCCGAGACCTAACTCAGTCTCTTCTTTCTCTGTTTCTTGTAAATCTGTTTTTAGCATCTGACAAAAACAACTGAAACAATTTTCATTCTGCTTCTTTTCTTTCTTTCTTTTGAATTACCAAAGTTTTCGTATGCATTCACTCGGTATGTAGTTGGCACTCGATAGTAAGGGCCTACTGCAGCCCGTGGACAGGTTTAAGGTTACAGATGTGTTGTCACCACTGAGGACCAAGGGGCGACCGGAACAGAACAGTTGTTATGCTGCTGTTTATTGGTAGAAATGGGTAAGACGTACGTAACCAGATGACTACCAGACAGAGAAATAGGTCTACCACCCAGTAAGGGAGCATATACCTCACCTGCTCGGTGCATCACGTGCAGGTGCGATTGACAGCTGCACCTCATAGCTAACAAACGACGCTGTGAAGACCGAATGATGGGAGAAAATCTATCCGAATCTCGCTGAATGGTGATAAGGAGCAACATCACAAGTGCGAAGGTACAGCGTTCGCGAAACCGTCAGCTTATGGACAAATCTTCCGGATGTATGCTGGCTTATCGGCGATTTCTTGAAGAGCCCTTTGTTCAGCTGTGGGCTTAGATAGACTGATGGAGATGATGCAGATGTCGTTTCTTAATCGCCTTTGCCGTGGGGTATCCGCGTAAGAATCTGTCAACACCTCTCTTTCCCGCGGGTGTCGTAAGCGGCGACACAGGGTGAAAACTGAAAGTTGCAATGGCTGCCTATAGATGGTGGGGATAAATAACCGTCTCGAAAACAACCGGACCCAAAAGCAAGCAGACCGACGATGGGCAGCTGGGTGCTCGGTGCCTGGTACTGCGATCGCCTGGACTTTTTCCGAGCGTGGTGGTTGTGACAAATCCTCCTTATCTAGGTCCTTAAGTCCAGAAGTGGACTATTTACAGACTTAAAAATGTTAGAAAAAAATTACTATTAAATTAATTCTATTTACTATATTTACAGGCTGTTACGGTAAGGTTTCTTAATTTCAGTTCAGACGACGGCACTATGTTCATCTGGTGCCGCGAGTCCGGCAACATAGTGCGTTGCCTGCGCGGGGACGAGTCCATCCTCAACTGCGTGCAGATGCACCCCTCCATGTTCCTGCTGGCCACCAGCGGCATCGAGTCCGTCGTGCGACTCTGGAGCCCCAGGCCCGAGGTAGGAAGCACCGAGTTGTGTCTTATTTCTATACGCAGAGGAAGCAGTGCATCGAGACCTGTCTGTGGTGTTTTATGAGTTTCTTCTTTTTCTTCTGCGCAAGGCTCGCCATAAAATATATTATAAGAACTTACAAATAAGAATGAGAATACGAGATGGCGTTGGGTTCTGGCGATCCCACTGCCCACTAAATGATGCAATCAGCCAGTACCCAGTTGCAAGTAAAAATAAGCCCGACCGACTATCGTCAATCCGCGCACTAAACCATCTGGATTCTATGACGCCGCTGCTCCCAAAGCCCTGGCAACCCTTAGAGCGCGTAAACGCCAAAACGCGATATAAAGCAAACATTTAAAAATGCAATAATTTTTTTAGACGCCTTCTCCATTCGTTCAAAGAAACTTCATTACGAAAAAGTGGTAGATAAAAAGAAAATGAGATAATTTGATTTGACTTGTGCGCTCACCGTCTCGCTTGCCCAGCGCGGTGGGTACGGGCAGACCTTCTAACAAACATACGCCGGCTCTTGCTGAGCGTCTCTTGAAGAGGCCTATGTTCAGCAGTGGACTAGATTAGGCTGATCCAGTAAGAACAGTAATTCCTACACATCCCTGCTTGACTAGGAGACAACAGACAATTGCCGGTGCTGGTACTGGTTTTTGACACTGCCCCGTCGTGCCCTGTGTGAGTGCGTAAATCGGTTTCAGGTAACCTACTTGGTCTTTCACCTTTTGAAGCTGAGTAGGGGATGCCGTAACAATATTTGTTCATATAATATAACATTGTGTCACCACAAGCACAGTGATGGTTCATGTTTTTTTTTATGAGGCGGAAAGGCGGCAAACGAGCAAAGCGGTTCACCTGATGGTAAGTGATTACCGTCGCCCATGTACGTCTGCAACACCAGCGATGCGTTGCCGGCCTTTAAAGGTATTTGGGAGATGGAAGAGAGGATGAGGAGGGGGACCTCCAGATACCTCACTCACCGGACGAAACGCAGAAGCATAATATGCCTCTACTACTCTGCTTAGGTCGAGCCGGCCCATTCGAGCAGCAGCAAAGCCACTGCTTGTCTCTACCACGTGTGACAAATTCTTCGAGATTGGATCAAAAGTTCGCTTCAGCTTTAAAATGTATTTAAGTACGGAATGAGCATTGAGCTCGACGTGTTTGTCTCAGGACGGCACGCTGGAGCCGCGCGCGGTGAGCGACGTGGGCGCGGCGGCGCACGCCAACCAGCAGCGCATGCGCAGCGACCCGTTCGAGGCCATGCTCTTCAACATCAGCTTCGCGGGCGGCGCCGGCGAGCGCGAGCTGCACTCGCCCGCCTGCCGCACCACGTACGTCCACGCACCGCCATTTGCCCACCGTTCCCTCACACAGTGCACACTGTACGCAACAAGCAGCGCATGCGCAGCGCATGCGCAGCGTCCTATTAGCGGCTATGTGGCCACCGTGATTATGCGCAATATAATTTGTTCGTATTATATGAATATCGTGTCCTTATGGAATAATCATTTGGCACATTACACATCACAAGATAAGCTTGATCATTGTAACATTTATAGACGAAATCTTTATGCTTTTGGATGTATTTAACAAAATCCGAAATATCTTTGGTTTCAGGTAAAACGTGATAACAAGACGTGGCAAGGGTATGTTATACCAACGGTGATAAAATGACGGTTCCCGGAAACAATCACAATTCATTTGTAAATAAATATATATTTACTGACATATATATATATGTATATGTATATTAAAACGGAACATTTAAGTTTGTTATTATTTTCATTATTTTTATCCATTTATACCATATTTTTTCGTTTTATATTACCCGTTATACAGGATCATTTTAAAACTCACTATCGCAGATCTGAAATGATAATTATTATAATTCAAAACACGTAAAACTTTGGTTCTTGCTAATAATTTCTAAATTATCTATGAACTTTTAAAAACCCATTTAAAGTGTACGGAGTTCCAAGGGAGGAATTAAGTCGGAGAAATTGTGCCTAAACTATAATAGCAAGGCCCTAAAAAAAAAAATTGCAGAAAACTAGGCGAAGGTAGCCCGCGTTGTTATTTTATTAATTTATAAATTATTTCTGTGCAGTGGCAAGTCAATAGAACATCTCTTGGTTGTTTTCTTTTAATCTTGAATATTTCGTAAAATATTGGACGTGAAGTTACATTTCTTTATTCAGACCATAGTACGCATGTTTTTTTTTTTTTCAAATGACCCTGTATATACTCTGTGGTGCCAATTCATTTTTCCAACGCGATCGAAAACGTTTATAAAATTGATGTTATTTTAATACAAAACGCTGCATGTCTTTGTGATTGATCCTTTATTTATTTATTTTTGATTATTCATGGTTTTGTTAGATAAAGACTGAAGAGACAGCCCACTGTCGGTCGTTCCCAATAATTATTACACGTGTCATTGAATGCTGTTGGAAATATTATATTGTAAATATGTCGATGTAGATCTAAGTTACGAATATCCGATTAGAATATTTTATGATTATACAAGACTATTGTAATGATTATATAAATGATTTTGCGAAAAGGTTTTGTATTTTTAAAATAACTTCCCGCTCTTTTTTCCGATACAGATTATAAAAGGTTTCATTTTAAGACCCGTTATGCACAATAAGAGTTTGTTGGTATAAGTTCTATTAATGGCGATATATTTTAGTTGAGTTTTTGTAATACTGACTTAGAACTTAAACATTTAAAAGAAAATTGTAAGTAGTTTAACTTAGTACAATTGAATCGATTGATTCTTCTCCGAGGACTTGTTTAGCGAACCGTTGTAGATTTTGAGGTTCATAAGAGCTATAAACAAGCCTTAATTGAATAATATTTTTTTTTATTTTGATGTTGATTACATAGTTTAGATGAAATAACAAAATTTGGGCCTTAAACCTTTTAAGCTGTGGTAACACTGAAGAATTTATCTTTAAGCTTATAAAAAAGGTTGACGGGTGTAGTTTACTTTAATTGGAACTGCCAATCAATAGGTGCTGGTACTATATATAAATTGTTTTCTTAAAAAAATTGTTCCAAATTATTTGCGCAGTAACAATTTTCCTAGAATGAAAGCTTTCTTTTAGTCACTGGTATTGGAATTAGCGAATTACATTTGACCGTTTAGAATATGACTGGTGAAACAAAATGGCGGCAACGTTCACGATGCGCGTATGTGTGAGTTGATTACAATATACACAAACACACTCGCACGTTCACCAGTTACTGGAACATGCACCAGGTGGCGCTGTTATCCATGGACGCCAGTGTGCGATAAGTTTATAAGCTCTGAATATGTCGCTGGCGTCCATCTTGGTTTTGGAAACGGTAAGGTTCATAAGTGCTGTTCAGGCAATAATTCCAATTATGGTATATAAATACACATTTAGAGGCTATTCTTTAGGGGCTATTATAAAGCTGAAGAGTCGTAATTGGACCTCCGCGAGCACGTATACGTGTTTAGCGCGCATATACATTAATTTCATATGCGAGAATTACGATTATCGTTATCACTGCTGTATTTAACCAAAACAATTTCTTCAGCGTTGTGCTGCAATTAGGAGACTATAACCGCCCCAGTATGTACGTACCAGGTCGGTCTCCTGACTGCCCTACCACTGTGATGTAACGCCCCAGTCGCACGGTTCTCGTTCCGTGCGTCCACCGCGCGGCTTAATGGTCAGCGTGTCTGACCGCTTAGGCATATGCCCCGGGTTCGATCCCCGGTCCACTTAAATTGTCAATAGCAATTTTAAGTTCTGTATTTACCCTGTCTATATATATATATATGTGCTCGGCGTTGAAGGTAAACATCGTGAGGGAACCTGCATGTCTGAGAAATAATAAAAAAATGTTATTTCGAGGATATGTGAAGCTCGCCAACTGGCACTGGAGCACCGTGGCGGGCCCATCCCGGCTTACACTTACAGGCTGCAACTTTAATTTATAAATAGGGGTTGAGGTCGGTTGCTTCTCTAAAACTTTGTTTTATATTCACTTGTCCATAGCGTCCATTGCAGAAAAACCTCCCGTCAAGGAGAGGCTTCTATTTCCAGCAGCCTACTGCTGAGAGTCCCCTCTTCGCTTCATCAGTAAACCAGTACTTTATGGACCTGGAATGGAAGCGCAGACATAAGCTGAAATACCTGTTTTAACCTCTAAATACCCTTATGGGTACTTTAACCCACTTATTGAGCTTTGAAGGAACATATTGTATAATCCCAAGATTAGGGGGAAGGGCGGGGGGGCGTATCTTGACTCATTGTCATTGTCTGGACTAATTTATTCCTTTGAATGGTTATAGTTCAAATCGCTAAGATGTAGATTGTATAGTTGGTATTTTAACGAACGTGCAAAAAGTGTTAGTTATTAGGTTCAGCATGATTACCGTTTTGTATGTCTCAAACATTTTTTTTATTAAAGATTTGTTAGTAAAAACTATTTTTATTTAGAAGTCCTGTAGCTATTATTCTTCATCAGCCTCTTTAAATATAACGCGTGATGAATTTTACCTCTCATCATTTCCCAGAGCCTCGTACGCCGTATGATATTAGCTGGCACCACCCCGGCCGTGCATGTAGTGTGAGAAAAAAAAACCCCATACATTCCCTGTATTTAGATTATGCTGCATACGCTGCTTGCGAGCAGAGTGTAGACTGGAAACGTCTGTCGGAACTATACATTAGTTAGTCCTCCGATCCAAGTAGATGATTATCTTCAGATCGTGGCGTGAGATGAAGACACTTTTACTGTTCGCCGACAATCTCAATTTTTTTGTATCTGTAACTTGATAACATAAGTTTTGATCTACAGATATTTGAATGCTCTGTTCAGTGGAATATATTGAAAGTAATTTGAAACATCTAAGTGTAATATAAATAATACCTTACCTTACCAGCCTTAAAACGCTGCTGCCCGACTTCGGTCTGCTTCATTTTAGTCTGACATTTTTCCAGATGGTTATACCGCCATCTATCGGTAGCCATTGCTATTTTCGAGGCTTTTCCCTTAGGCGTCTCCTGCGACACCCACGGGAAGGAAGAGGGTGGCATATTCTTACGCCGATACTACACAGCAATAATAATAATATGCTTGCAAATGCGAGACATTGTTGTATCGTGGCACGCGTCCGCCGAGCTGGGCGTGTGCTTCAGCTATGGCTAGAGCCCGATGGCGACGTATCGTGCCTCATCAGCATCTGGCGACGCCAGCTGACCGTTACAGACCTAACTAAGTGAATAGTCAGCAGCACTAGACTGCGACCAACGCCATCTACCGTTTCGTGAACGTGTTTAAAATTACATCTTTACGTATATAAAACGTATATTTTCTATTTCACACTCGCTATAAGGTTCGCTGAGGATTGTGGAACACTCCAGAGCGACATAAATTGAGTAGCAGCTTGGAGTAAGGAGAGCCTGCTGCAGTTAAACACATCTAAGTGCTGGACAATGTCATTAAACTTTGCAAAAACTTTTGTAGAACATACCTATGTGGTTGTCAATCTGCCTACAGTAAAGAGTTAAAGAGTGCTGTTTGTATTATAAATCTGCTGGACACTTCCACACACATACACCCCTTCCAAGCTGGAAGGATTTAGGCCATCGCCCCGCTGATGGTGGACGGATCAGATGAGACGCTTGTCAGCCATCATCATTATCATACGGCGAGATATTTTTCTTTAATTGATATAGTTACGTACGTGGTAGAGCCTAGCGGCGGCTTTTGCTGCTGCTCGTATGTGCCGGCTCGACCGGGGTTGTACCACGGCCTCGCGGAATACCGGCATGAAGCTGAGGAGTCTTGTGCTTTTGCGTTTCGTTCGATCCGCGAGGTAACCGGTGGCACAAATCCCCCTCCTCAACCCCTATCCCAGATAACCTTGAAGGCCGGCAACGCACATACAGCTCCTCTGGTGTTGCAGATGTATGCGACGGTAATCACTTGTAAATAATAATATAAGTTCCCAAATAAAAAATAATGCCGAGACTTATGCCTAAATTTTTTATTATATTTTAGTGTAGGTTAGGGATAAAACAAACAATCAGTCTTATTTTAAGTTTTATTGGCAGTATAAACAGTGTAATCTTCATTTCATTGAAATAAATACTTAATATTTGTTAAATATGACAATTTTCCGACTTACAATGGTGGACGGAAGATGTATTGGATGTACAACGGAGTTTAATTACCATTTCATGTAGAGAGCGACTTAGTAGAAAGTCAAGTTATCTTTATCACTTTTACATTACCACATATTTTAAAATAATAATAATAGAGACTGATCCACTGCTGGGTAAAGGGCTAATCTCATTTGCTCGTAGTATTTTGCCTTGATACCCAACATGCTGGTGCCGGCGTTGGGGATCGATCCCAGGTCACTGAAAACTGCGCCTTTAGTGAGCTTTTTCTAAGTTAGAATCGTATATATTAAAAGTTTAAAGGTTTGAGAAACGAAAGAAGAGAAAAGACATATGTTAAGTTCTTATTCTATGAGTAGTGATGTTGAATCATAATACATTTTCTTTGTTATGTGCATGCATCAGGTTCTTGTTACTGATGACAATACTATATTTCATATTGTGAAAAATATAGAATTTTTCGAAATACCATTTAGATAAGAACATTACATATTTATTGTACTTAATCAGTTCAAATATTTACGCGAACACTACACATTTTTTATTAACGTGGTAGAGCCAAGCGGAGGCTTTAGCTGCTGCTCGAATGGGTCGGTTCGACCGGATTAATACCACGACCTCGCAGAGTACCGGCGTGAAGTGGAGGCATCTTGTGCTTCTGCTTTTCGTTCGGTGAGTGAGGTAACCGGAGGCCTACTCCCACTCCCCATTCCACTCCTTATTCTCCCTCCCATCTTCCAAATACCCTTAAAGGCCGGCAACGCACCTGTACGTGGGCGACGGTAATCACTTACCATCAGGTGAACCTATAGCACGTTTGCTGCCTTTCCCATAAGAAATGAAACTTTTATTTACGGATTTTATCGCGTTAAATTATATTTTTATACTCCCGACGTTTCCATTGCTTTACAGCAGCCGTGGTCACGGGGCGACTGAGGTATTAGACGTCCAGATGTCCCAGTTAACTTTTTCATGTTTCGATGTTATTCTGTTTTGTGTCCTTCTATAAATAAATTGTATTGGTCGTAGCGAAAATGTGTGGAGTTTCTTCTTTCATAATTCATGTTCTGTTGGCAAAGCTTTCTTTTTTGCTATGTAGTTTAAATGATTAAAGTCTTCGTATACACTCCATGCAGCCCGTAAACCTCGCGACTAGGAGCGGGAACTCGGCCCCCGTTGGCTGTACGTTAACGCCAACGGTGGTGGAGTTACCAGGCCCAATTGCGTCCGATGAATTGATCCGCTGCCATATCCTCGGCGCTGGCGAGCCGAAGACCGGGTAATGCTCTTGAAGGTGGATAACATCTAAAGTATGTTCAAAAATAACACGAAATGAATACATATTTTGATCAGGAATCAACAGTTTGTTGGCAATCCGCTATTTGTCTGATTAATGAGGAGGAGTGGGAGAAGGAGAGGAGAGGAATATTATAATTGTCAAATATACATTTGTGCATTGGAATTAACTTGGGGGTCCTCGGCTCGCGAGTCTTTTCCGTCAAAACTGTCAATGCCGTAGAGCCCAACTGCTTAAATGTTGACCCCGACATAAGTAGGAGTTTGCAACTTTCCCAAACGCAAAACTGAAAAAAAATTGTAAATTGGAATTATGCTGCTACCGTTTGGGTTGGCGAACTGCCCGTTCTCGAAGAAACTGTTTTGTCGTATCTCAGACAAGTAGCATTTTTTTAAAGGTGAGCACAAAATTGCAATTAAAACTGAACGGTGTCATGTGTAGTGTTTGCACTAGGAATAGAATCCAGGTCGCTCTCGACCGTTTAGGGACGTGTGGTTACGATGAAATCTGAAATAAAAAGAATAATTGAATCTAATGTTTTCTAAATAACACATTAAATCATTTTTAATATTTCAAGTAAATACAATTGAATCATGAATATCTTTTAGTGAGATTTAGCTTGAAAATTCTTGCCCACAAGCAAAATACGCGAACAGTCGTCTAGCTGCGGAAACCAGCCCGTCATAACATAACATAACGTCGAAATTACGGCCAATCATCCCACTGGGGTCTATAGGTCCAGCATTGGAATATTTATATGCTGATAAGAAAAGAAAATATTGTTAACTTGATTGCACCGTATTGCCTAACTTGACCATTTCATAAAAATATTTTTGCATATTTCGTGTTAAAATGACGTAAACATTATATTTTGTTCAATAATTTTTAATGTATATATACATTATACTTATTTACGATACTTTTAGGCCTCTGCCTTACTTGTAATGGATAAGAGACGTGGTTTGTATCTACTATAACAATTTCATCCTTTTTTAAACTTGAAAATTCTATTTTTAGAACTTCTGCGTAACTTTATACTTTACTTACGAAATTTGATACACAGCAGTGAGCCGCCGGTAGTTTTGGCTTAATTGAGTTCGTTAGAGTTGCTTTTTTTAATGGACAAATAATTGAAATTAAAAAGAAAAATAACAAGTAACAGATGGTGCGCATTTCTAAGATCGCGTGCCTAATTACATTGCGCCTGCAGCCCCAAAAGTTATTTCTAAATATATGAACGCATATTTACAGATTATTTTAGGGTGGAAGGAATCATTTTTAATATTTCAAGTAAATACAATTGAATCATGAATATCTTTTAGTGAGATTTAGCTTGAAAATTCTTGCCCACAAGCAAAATACGCGAACAGTCGTCTAGCTGCGGAAACCAGCCCGTCATAACATAACATAACGTCGAAATTACGGCCAATCATCCCACTGGGGTCTATAGGTCCAGCATTGGAATATTTATATGCTGATAAGAAAAGAAAATATTGTTAACTTGATTGCACCGTATTGCCTAACTTGACCATTTCATAAAAATATTTTTGCATATTTCGTGTTAAAATGACGTAAACATTATATTTTGTTCAATAATTTTTAATGTATATATACATTATACTTATTTACGATACTTTTAGGCCTCTGCCTTACTTGTAATGGATAAGAGACGTGGTTTGTATCTACTATAACAATTTCATCCTTTTTTAAACTTGAAAATTCTACTTTTAGAACATCTGCGTAACTTTATACTTTACTTACGAAATTTGATACACAGCAGTGAGCCGCCGGTAGTTTTGGCTTAATTGAGTTCGTTAGAGTTGCTTTTTTTAATGGACAAATAATTGAAATTAAAAAGAAAAATAACAAGTAACAGATGGTGCGCATTTCTAAGATCGCGTGCCTAATTACATTGCGCCTGCAGCCCCAAAAGTTATTTCTAAATATATGAACGCATATTTACAGATTATTTTAGGGTGGAAGGAATCATTTTTAATATTTCAAGTAAATACAATTGAATCATGAATATCTTTTAGTGAGATTTAGCTTGAAAATTCTTGCCCACAAGCAAAATACGCGAACAGTCGTCTAGCTGCGGAAACCAGCCCGTCATAACATAACATAACGTCGAAATTACGGCCAATCATCCCACTGGGGTCTATAGGTCCAGCATTGGAATATTTATATGCTGATAAGAAAAGAAAATATTGTTAACTTGATTGCACCGTATTGCCTAACTTGACCATTTCATAAAAATATTTTTGCATATTTCGTGTTAAAATGACGTAAACATTATATTTTGTTCAATAATTTTTAATGTATATATACATTATACTTATTTACGATACTTTTAGGCCTCTGCCTTACTTGTAATGGATAAGAGACGTGGTTTGTATCTACTATAACAATTTCATCCTTTTTAAACTTGAAAATTCTATTTTTAGATGTTATTCTGTTTTGTGTCCTTCTATAAATAAATTGTATTGGTCGTAGCGAAAATGTGTGGAGTTTCTTCTTTCATAATTCATGTTCTGTTGGCAAAGCTTTCTTTTTTCTATGTAGTTTAAATGATTAAAGTCTTCGTATACACTCCATGCAGCCCGTAAACCTCGCGACTAGGAGCGGGAACTCGGCCCCCGTTGGCTGTACGTTAACGCCAACGGTGGTGGAGTTACCAGGCCCAATTGCGTCCGATGAATTGATCCGCTGCCATATCCTCGGCGCTGGCGAGCCGAAGACCGGGTAATGCTCTTGAAGGTGGATAACATCTAAAGTATGTTCAAAAATAACACGAAATGAATACATATTTTGATCAGGAATCAACAGTTTGTTGGCAATCCGCTATTTGTCTGATTAATGAGGAGGAGTGGGAGAAGGAGAGGGAGAGGGAATATTATAATTGTCAAATATACATTTGTGCATTGGAATTAACTTGGGGGTCCTCGGCTCGCGAGTCTTTTCCGTCAAAACTGTCAATGCCGTAGAGCCCAACTGCTTAAATGTTGACCCCGACATAAGTAGGAGTTTGCAACTTTCCCAAACGCAAAACTGAAAAAAAATTGTAAATTGGAATTATGCTGCTACCGTTTGGGTTGGCGAACTGCCCGTTCTCGAAGAAACTGTTTTGTCGTATCTCAGACAAGTAGCATTTTTTTAAAGGTGAGCACAAAATTGCAATTAAAACTGAACGGTGTCATGTGTAGTGTTTGCACTAGGAATAGAATCCAGGTCGCTCTCGACCGTTTAGGGACGTGTGGTTACGATGAAATCTGAAATAAAAGAATAATTGAATCTAATGTTTTCTAAATAACACATTAAATCATTTTAATATTTCAAGTAAATACAATTGAATCATGAATATCTTTTAGTGAGATTTAGCTTGAAAATTCTTGCCCACAAGCAAAATACGCGAACAGTCGTCTAGCTGCGGAAACCAGCCCGTCATAACATAACATAACGTCGAAATTACGGCCAATCATCCCACTGGGGTCTATAGGTCCAGCATTGGAATATTTATATGCTGATAAGAAAAGAAAATATTGTTAACTTGATTGCACCGTATTGCCTAACTTGACCATTTCATAAAAATATTTTTGCATATTTCGTGTTAAAATGACGTAAACATTATATTTTGTTCAATAATTTTTAATGTATATATACATTATACTTATTTACGATACTTTTAGGCCTCTGCCTTACTTGTAATGGATAAGAGACGTGGTTTGTATCTACTATAACAATTTCATCCTTTTTTAAACTTGAAAATTCTACTTTTAGAACTTCTGCGTAACTTTATACTTTACTTACGAAATTTGATACACAGCAGTGAGCCGCCGGTAGTTTTGGCTTAATTGAGTTCGTTAGAGTTGCTTTTTTTAATGGACAAATAATTGAAATTAAAAAGAAAAATAACAAGTAACAGATGGTGCGCATTTCTAAGATCGCGTGCCTAATTACATTGCGCCTGCACCCCCAAAAGTTATTTCTAAATATATGAACGCATATTTACAGATTATTTTAGGGTGGAAGGAATCATTTTTTAACTAATTATACAGCGCAGGTGTTGATACTCGTTTTATTTTTACATAGAAAAATTAATTATTTTAACTCTTCGCTTTATTCGCTTTTAATTATTTTAACTGTAACGATTACAAAGTTAACTAGATAGGGTTTCTATATTGGCTAGATGGCGGTACTGTGTCAAAGTTGTGTTTTCTATAGTCTATGACGATAGTACCTGAGTTCTTATTCTTTGAGTACGATCATGTATGCTTAACAAAACTAGAAAATAATTGCTTTAAATGAGCATGAATTATAAAGCTTTTTAATAAATATTAAGTTCATAATAACATATTTTCTTATCTATTCAAAGTTGAGAAAATCAGTGTATTTGTTTATTTCCTTATAAAACTAAATGACGGAAAATTACGTCTCGTCTTCTCGTCGCGTACATCTCCGGTCAGGGGGCACTGCTCGATGTTTCTCTGCGAGATAGAATCTGCAACAATCATTTCTGCAGCAGAACTAGAGCAACCGACGGAGGAAACCAAAGGTAAGGAGCCGGCGACATAGCTGGTACTAATAGTAACATACAAGCGTGGTAGATCCAAGCGGCGGCTTTTGCTGCTGCTCGAATGGGCCGGCTAGACCGGGTTGGTACCACGGCCTCGCAGAATACCGGCGTGAAGTAGAGGTATCTTGTGATTCTGAGATTCGTTCGACGAGTGAGGTAACCGGAGGGCCTCTGACGCTCCACTTTTCCCTTACCAACAGGTGATGGTAAATGATTACCGTCGCCCAATAAAAAAAATACAGTTATTTCTGAAGTGGTAGTTACAAATTAAAGTAGTTTTTTCTTTCTTTCTTTCATCACAGACTGTATAAAAGTAAAGTAAAGTACCTGTAAGTGACAACCGCTGGACAAAGGCCTAGTTCTCAAATATCTGTGAGGGTTTTAGAACCGGGAAGGGCCCGCGACGCTGCTCCAGTGTGGGTTTGCGGGCTTTACATATCCACGAAATATCACGTTTTGATTCTTTCTCAAACATGACTTGGGCTTGGAGCCCCGGGCTCCTTCAGGCTTCTCGGGGAACCGTCTCGGCTGCGCTACTTCAGTACGGATTGGCGGACTTAATATCCTTAAAATATATTATATTATTTCTCCGAGGTTAACCTACGATATTTTCCCACCATTGCCCCGTGTCACTGGTAACAGGTGAATTTAGCAATTATAATTGCAATTAACATTTATGATGCTATTGGCACCGGGATTTGAACCTAATTCAACAGCGATCGTTGCCCATAAAACTAAAATTGCAACAAATTACAAAACGAAATTTTTAACAAAACTAACATTGTATAAACGTCTGAATTTAAGTAATATTCTAATAACTTGCCAGATTTAAGTAGTAGAGCTTATATTTAAACAAAAAACTGTAATTTTACTAACATTCATTCGAAATGTCTAATCCTTTATTTTAAAAGATACTTAAAGTTAGAAGTCTTCTCTAAAAAAACTTAAATTCCAATTTCTGAACGTCTCGGGAAAAGCGGGACGTCTGGAAACGTTGACGCGAACACCATTTACCGTCTCGCTCGCACTTGTACCACAGGGTCCATTCGCTATCCCGTTCGCACACACTCGCCTACCTTATGGAATCGTGCGCGGGAATGTCGGCTGAGAATTTGAAATTGAAAAACGAACGAAAAAGATGCTCTCTGGTAGCGGCCAGTCCGGTTATGTCGCGAGACAGATGAATTTAAGCTTTATCGTGAATGGAGAAGGCTTAATTTTGTGTTCACTGTTCTGTTAATTATGGGATTACGCTGGTGGCTTAAGTTGGCGATCGGGGAAGTTTTTATTTAAAACATTATGAAATATTAGATATAGAATTTCCATTGTTTCAACAGGTGAAGAAATAAACTAGATAAGCGCTATTTTTAATTAACATTATGGGGGATATGCAATTTTTTCTCTAAATTCCTTCAAGGCCGCCAACGCACCTGCAGCTCCTCCGATGCAGATGTACGTGGGTGAGGTTACGGGGGAGCCCTCACCGAGCCCACCTCTGCCCAGCGTGGTGAGATACATCACCCTGCCAAGAAATATGTGCCGGCTTTTTTGTTTCTGTACATTCTCAAGGTTGGGTTGTATATGTAAATATGTATAGATACATATAACACCAAAAAATAAATAATATTGAGTAAAATATATAGGTAATGAAATTAAATAGATAAATAAAACCCAACCAGGGGAGATCAGACGACCGAGGAAAAATTACCTTGCATGCTTATACCTATTTGCTTAATAAAGTAAAGTAGCAACCTCGTAATGTCCCACAGCTGGGCAAGGGCCTTTTGTCAATATCTGAAGAGGGGTTTGGAGCCATGAAGAATCCGCCACGCTGCTGTGCGGGTTTACGTTTTCTTTTTATCACTTCCCTGACTTCTTTAGCTTCTTCGCGATTATTTTCTTCACCGCCGAGATGATAAATTCAGCAATAAAACTCGCTATTTACAATCTATAAAATAAATATAATATAGTCGCCATTTAATATTACTTTTGCTTTGCAATTGTTACTTATAAAAAATTGTCTATGAATGTTTTGGTTTATTAGCTTTGTTCGAATCTAGTTTGGAATCTAGTCGGGTTGAACATACATTTAATACCTCGCCTGATAATGTAGATAGCTTCTGAGAGACATTTCTAAGAAAATGTCGAGGCACCTCGAATCTTCTGTTGTAATTATATTGTAGTAATAGAAGAAGTCACAATCACACGTATGGCGGGAGTGATCTGAAAAACGAAATGTGATAAATTAAACAAATTGAATTCAAAATAATTTTCAATCGTAATTTAAAATTGACACGCGACTCTAGCGTGAACAAGTAACAGATTTTTTCGATGGTGGATAATATTTATAGACATATGGGGGTAGGCAGAGATTAGCTACAGACGGAACGAACGGGTTTCCATAACCCAATTTTACTTCTCCGGGAGATTGAATACCCGGGACGGAGGGGGTACGTCGTCGCAGGGTTTCCACCTGGACATTGCCATTTGATCCTCTAGGCCTTTTCCCTTAGTCACGCGGGAGTCGTAAATGGGAAGGGGGGTTGAATCCCAGCGTGCTGATATAGGCGAACTGCTGGTGCATTAGTCCTATGTCCAGCTGCGGACTTTGCCGTGTAGTGTCGTAAGAGGCGACTAAGGGGAAAGACTCGAAAATTTCCATGGCTACGGACAGATGGGACAGCCAACTCGAATATTACCGTTATCAAATTAAGCGGACAGATGACGGGCAGCAAAGTCTAATATGAGAGCTGTCTGGTGCTGTGATCTCCACTACGGTCGCTACCGTACCGAGCGTGGTGATTATGGGATATCCTCCTTGTGGTAGACCTTTCCCGACGTGACAGAGCCAAGCGGCGGCTTTATCTGCTGCTCGAATGGGCCGGTTCGACTGGATCGAATACCAAGGCCTCGCAGTATACCGGCGTGACGTAGAGGCTTCTTGTGCTTTTGCGTTTCGTTCGGTAAGCGAGGTTCCCTCCTTCCCACCCCCCTCCTCATCCTTCCTCCCTTCTCCTGAATACCCTTAAAGGCCGGCGTGGCACCTGCCACACCGCTGGTGTTGCAAATGTACTTAATCACTTACCAATAGGTAAGCCGCTTGCTCGTTTGCCGGCTTTCCTATAAAAAAATGTTCTGCAGTAGACTATTTAAAAGGCTGTTAAGGTAAGATAAGGCGGCTGTGGACTTTGTCTAACTGTTAAAGGAAGAATTGAAGAGGGGTTTTGGTTGTGATGTGGAAGACATTGCATCGTTGTTATTTTTTTTTATGGAAGAGTCGGCAAACGAGCAAGCGGTTCACCTGACGGTAAGTGTTTACCGGCGCCCACGTACATCTGCAACACCATAGATGCTGCAGGTGCGTTGCCGGTCTTTAAGGATATTTGGTAGATGGGAGGGAAGAGGAGGGGAATAGGGAGGGTTGTGGGCCTCCGGTTACCTCGCTCACCGAACGAAACGCAGAAGCACAAGATGCCTCTACTTCACGACGGTATTCTGCGAGGCCGTGGTACCAATCCGGTCGAGCCGGCCCATTCGAGCAGCAGCTAAAGCCGCCGCTTGGCTCTACCACTCTTCAAATGTTATTAATGAAGTCATCTGCATTAGGTGCGTGTGCGCAGGTTGGTAAGTTGAATGTCTAATAGAAAAACCAGATAGCGCTGTGCTGAGGCAAGGGGGATTGTATTCACACAGTGAATCATCAAGATCACCTGCGTGGGCGCACCCACGTCTTCACCGACCACAAATACCCACAAGCTTCCGCAAAAGCTCTTATTCTCATGAATTTATAGTTTAATTTACACGTTCGTTGCAATGCTACGTTGTCGGAGTTTGATTTGAATGCTGCATTAAAAGTATTTATGCGTGCGGCAATGGGGTTTAAATTACAATTACATTATTTAATTTAATCCGATACCTTTCATGAAACCTTAAGTAACAATGTTATGTAATAGGAAGCTGATTACAAATTGTAGGTGTAACATTTAATGTGAACATCAACTCCACATTATTTTTAAATTGGCCCCTAAAAAAATATCTAATGTAATTTTAGTATATTTCGCTGCTCATAGGAATAAAGGGAACAGTTGTTCAGAGTCTGTTTCTTTCCAAGCACAGCAATGCCTATCACAAAAACACCAAGTCGCAAAATACGTCATTCACTCACGAGTGTGATTTAAACAATCAATTTATTTCACGTTCTGTTATGATTTCCTTTATATCACCATAATAGGATTCTAAACGTGGTAAAGCCAAGCGGCGGCTTTTGCTGCTGCTCGAATGGGCCGACTCGACTGGGTTGGTACCACGGTCTCGCAGAATACCGATGTGAAGTAGAAGCATCTTGTGCTTCTTCGTTTCGTCCGGTGAGAGTAATCCTCCCTCCCATCTCCCAAATACCCTTAAAGCCCGGCAACGCACCTGCAGCACCTCTGGTGTTGCAGATGTACGTGGGTGACGGTAATCACTTACCATCAGGTGAACCGGCACTCATCACTATCACGGCCGTATATCCAATAATGACCAACTAAGGACCAACTAAATGTTCAAGTCAACAACAAAAACTCGAAAAACTTATTACTGCGTGCTTTCTAAATAGCGGATCGAACTTAGATCTCCAATTTCGGCTAATGTGGATATATAAGTAAAGTAAAATAAAATAGCAGTACCCTCTGCTGGGCAAAGGCCTCCTTCTCAAATATATGAAAGGGTTTTGGAGTCGGAAAAGGCCCGCCACGCTGCTTTAGTGTTGGCGGGCTTCACATATCCTCGAAATAATGTTTTTTTTTTCTCAGACATTCGGGTTCCCTCACGATGTTTACCTTCCCGCCGAGCACTTGGTAAATACGTCGCTTAAAATTGCTATTAACAATTTTAGTGGTGCCGGTCACCGGGAAACAAACCCAGGTCTCATGCGCTCTACCATACTAAAGTGAGCGCCCTAACCGCAAGCCTACCACGGCTTTGAACAAAAGTTAGCATATAGTCTATGAAGGTAGTCAATACTCCACGCTTCTGCATACGATTTCAATTATGTAGGCGGATTTTAGAGACAGTAAGCTGAATTTTATATCTAAAATTTAACTCCTTTACCTATATTCCTTCTTTACCTAGGAGTCTTCTGGGTAGGCACCACTCTGATAACCATTTCCGCCGCCAAATAGAAAAACACTGTTGTGCTCCGGATTAAAATACATAGAGAGCATAGCAGCGTAGTATACCACGCATCTATAACCTGGAGGGCTTTGCAGGTGCCAATGGGCTGCAGTACCCACTTACCAACAGCTGGTCTGTTAGCTCGTCTTTCACTCCGATCCAATAAAATAAAACACAGTAACCGCGACTGCCTTTCTCGTCTTATTTTTCTTTCTTTATCAACCTGTATAAGCCTACAGCCATACACAGGCAGTATAGTAGTTCTATAAAAGCGCTTAAGAAACACAGGCGTGCCGTGCATGGAAGATTTTGTTCATACTCATCACGTCAGACAGGTGGGTTTGAGATCCCGATGGCGGTATCCTTGGATTAGATGCTGCTACCAATGACTAGTTTGTGGGATTTTGGATGGACTTTTGGATGTCGTGCGGTCGCCACGTTCGTTAGTCACAGCCGGGTGCACCGCTTGCAGGTGAGGCCGACCCTTAAAAAGTTTGCCCCACTTATCATCCCTTACACTTACTGTTTGTGTTTGCTTTAGCATAGTAATGGCACCCCTCTTCGTTAATATATCCGCACACGTGTTGTCCGTCCGTTTTCATGCGGGTTAGTGTAATAATATATTAACTTACAATGTAACAAAACATTCGTTTTAGTTCAATTGTATAATTCAATTATGCATTCAAAGAGAACTCGGTCAAATCGTGTTTATCCATTTTTATTTAGTAAATACTTCGACATAATATTACGATATGATATATCAACGAGTTTAGGCCAAGGTTTATCGAATTGTGTATTATATCAAGTTCCGAGTGATGTGTGATAACGGAAATACTTATTTTAACTTACTTTCAAGTCTCTACCGAAGCTACGCATCAGCCGTGTGTTTGTTTAACGCGTATTCCTCTCTCGAAGACTACAACGGATCGGCGCGAGCCCGTGCTGTTGGAACCGGACGGATTTTCAAATAAGTATTTCCTATTTATTTGTTAAATACTTATTCGTTATTTTCTTTATTTATTTCTTTTTTCTGGCGATCGCGTGACCTAGAGGTTAGCGTATCCTAACCGGCTCATTTGTGAAAAACACAAATAAACAGTTTTTCCGGCCTAGTTGTTGTTGTGTGCGTCCCGTGTCTCGTGACACTGCATTTCAACCTACCTTAGAGCATATCGCATAAGCGCTACATCGCCCAAGGGAAGGTGAAGAGGAGTAAGTGACAATAACCGATAGTGTTCGGAAGTTGTCGGCGTGGTTGAAGTCGCTCAGGAGGACTCCATTTTGTTTATATCATTTTCATTCACACAAAATGGAGTCCTTAGGAACTTATGCCCGTTACCCATGGGAGTAAATAATTTCTATTTTTCCACAGCGTAGCCAAACTTTTCTCTGGAAGATGGAACGAAGGAGACTAGTCTCCACTCTTATACCGCTCCTATATGACTATATTCTATTTTAGATTTTCAACTTTACATTTGGAGTGTGTGGTTGTTTCATACACTATGACTAATAGATTACCAAGGGTTATGGTTACTGCTCAGCTTGTATAGGTCGTAGCGTGATGTTATATAGCCTACAACTTTCCCTGAGAAGCAGGCTAGGTAACGAAAATATATTCATAAAATTATACTAGTAGTTCGTGCTTTGTAATGTTAGTAAACAAGTATAGATATAACATCTGCGTATGAAGTTTAAAGAAAAATATACGTTTATTTAATAACAAGTGAAAGAACGTGTTGTTTATCGAATACAACAAGGTGAGGTAATTTAGTCTTTGTGTTGGCTGGAACTCTTATAGCACTTTAATATATTCTGCCCCTATGATTAATTCTAGTGGCAAACGTAAGAAGTCTCCGTGTATAAAATAGTTTATGGAATACTATTTATTTCAGCGCCTCCAAAAAGGGACAAATAACTCATTCAGCTGGAAACTGCCACAACTGCCAGTGACATTGCAATGCCACCCAGTACGTTGAACTGCTAATTCTGCATACTGTACTAAACTCCCCACTCTAGGACACGAACATAACAAGGCAATAAGTTCTAGCTAAGCATTTCCAAACGCGATACTGTAAGCATTATTGTAAAATCCATCAGTATTCATTACACATAGAGGCTAGTCCAAGAGTTAGAATTTATCTATGTTTGTAATATGTCTACGGGAGTTACGATGTTGGATAAAACCTTCAATTTGGCGCGATCACTGTAGCTCTTGGAATTTAAATTGACTCGTTACGAAAGATGTGCCGTGGAGTTTCCAGCGAGGCAAGAGAGGTCTTTGCGTTGAAGGTGAGGCACGTGTAGATAACATTTACAATTAACAACGAACCAATTCATCGTATAATAAGAAAAAAAAAAAAATCTTAAATGGTTGACGATTTCGTCGATCTGAATTGTCACCTGCGCAGGATATATCATTTCAGTGGCACTCAATGGGTATATTGCGTAACTCTAGTGGTAATCATAGTAACGATTTGTTGTTTAATCGAATATCGTTACAGAGTAAACCAGATAGTCTATGACGCGATCTGTCATGATTTTGACAGATCGCGTCATAGACTAATCAAATTGAAAGCAATCGCTGTTACTATTACCATCAGAGTTACGTAAAGTCGTTACACCGATAATATTGATCTATAGTTTAAATTTCTTAAACCTAACTGCCTTGACAGCCGTTATATCGGTAAAAGATAAAAATATCAAATTAATTATATAACGGGTAACTTTAAAAGACGCGTAAAATGTCAACATAGTAACACTGATATTGTGGCGTTGACCTCGGCGAGATTAAGCCTATGTGTTATCTCGTGAAAATAAACGGAGGGTAAAAATTATCTATTCCAGTGTTGAATAAACTTCGTGCTGTCTGTCTATTTATGAACGCAACTTTGGGATAGGTTAGGGTGGGCGAACGGACACTGGTTACCGAGAAACATAAAACACATTTAGAACGTTTTATGGCTTAAAATGTTATGTTGGTTTTCTATGTTAGTCTTTGGGTCTGTTTCCCGGTACACTTTGTTGTTCTATTTTCAAATAACTTTTTATACTTTTTTAGGCATGGCCATTGTCAACCGCATCGTTTGAATATGTTTTGAAGTTCGGCTTTCCGGGGGCAGTGCTATATAAAGTATAAAAACCGACCAAGCGCGAGCCTGTCTCGTGTACTGAGGGTTCTATACAATCACACAATATAAGTGTACTTGCCAAAAAATTTTGACTTTAAGGCTTGTAGGTATTGCCTATTTTACGATAGAGCAAAAACAAAAAAAAACGTTAGAAAAAACACAAACACGAACAATTATTTACTTTTAGTTTTTTTATTATATGTTAGAATACCCGCCATAATAACTTAAATACTGTGTTAATGCGGAAGACCGTTATGCCAAGCAAAAATCATGCCAAATGCACATAACGTCTGCCTACTATGATGCCAGGCTTGAGGGCTTATATTATATCAATGCTATACATTTATTCACTATGTTGTTGACTATGATGGTAAACATGATCCGTAAACTTGCATATCTGTGAAATGAATTATATTTCGAGAATGTACGATACTTTTTAAGCGTGGTAGAGCCAAGCGGCGGCTTTTGCTGCTGCTCGAATGGGCCGGGTCGACCGGATTTGTCTCGCAGAATACTGGCGTGTAGTAGAGGCATCTTGTGCTTCTGCGTTTCGTTCGGTGAGTGAGGTAACCGGAGGCCCACACCCCCTCCCTATTCCCCTCCTCTTCCCTCCCATCTCCCAAATATCCTTAAAGACCGGCAACGCATCTGCAGCTTCTATGGTGTTGCAGATGTATGTGGGCGACGGTAATCACTTGCCATCAGGTGAACCGCTTGCTCGTTTGCCGTCTCTTCCATAAAAAAAAAATACCCTTACAACCATTTCATCTTAGCCTTTAGGGTGGAACATGTGACCTTCTATTCAATTGAATTTGTTTACAGATATACACGATCTGCACTAGCCACTTGCAACTAGGTCGACTGTCGACTTGTTGGTCACTCTAACGGTTAATAAAAAAATATGAAGACTGGAGCGCCAGACCGTTTTTTTTTAATAGGGGTTAGAAGCTAGGTATGGTGCATTTGTTTTAAAGCATGGAAGGACTACAGTCCTACCGGACCTATGAAAACGGAACATGTCACTGGTTAAACTGCTGATTGGCTGCAGCTGAAACGTATAAACGGGTGCTTCCTACCAATACCACACCTAGGGATAGAAGAACTCTAACACCAAGTAAATTATCGTATTTTCTAGGCCATACGACAAGAGACTTGCGGTAATTCCGGTTATGTCAACCTTTATACTACAACCTTTCTAGAATTACATGACGGGTTTCACTGGCGCTATCTTAGAGAGACCTTTGTTCAGCTATAATATTAAGAAGTCAGATGACGATGAACAATACGCGTTAGGATATTATAAATTGAAGATGTTTGTTCTATACTCACATAGGGACTAATCCTACGTCTTTTTATTTATTTTTTCAATTTGGTATCTAGCTTCCAAGACATGCTTACCAATGCAGCTTTAGATGTGAAAAATAACACGGTGTGATTTTATCGTGGAACGATGACATATGAAATTTTTGTGATATCGCCTCTCACTTTAAAATATCACGTGCAACAGACACAGATAACTTCTGTTTGTTAACCGGTAGATGTCGCCGTAGTCGCAACCGCCTTCCAATACCATAAATCATGATCATGTGGCGACAATGTAAATTCTATTATTATGACACGTTACGGGTTCAACTAATGAACCTTCCGTAATTCGTGTTTTATAATTTTTAAATAGAAACATGATAACAATCTTTTCTATTAAAGTTAGACCCATACCAACCAGTAACGAAGACTATATATATATAAAATATACTATCAATTGATATTTTTGAATTCTTATCCAAAAATTACATGCGTTTGCAACTTCCAAAACCATAGTAAAAAATAAAATGTAATAAAAACTTCTTTCGCTTACATCAGATGACCTCAAAAGAAAGTGCTGAAGGTCATTTCTCCTCACCAACATAACGATGACAAAAAAGGTTACTTGTCCATGGCCTTGGACGGAGTCAACGATCGGGAACCCTTGCATCCGATTGGTAAACGTCCGTCTCTTTCACATGCAGGGTATATTGCATCGCACTCGGTCCCGCCCGATGCACACATAGACGCGGCCAATGGGGGGGCAGACGCATGCGCAGTGGCGCGGAGCGTTTGCTCAACTGCATCCAGGGATGACTGCCTTTTTCTAAAGCTTTCACGTGTGCTTTTGTCTTTTTTGTCCTCGCCCCGTATCCGATTATTTAATTGAGTGTCGGTGTTTAGCCGTATTAACGAAGTTACGTTAATTTTCAACGATTGTTGGGAATTCTGTAACGTTATGTGCCCGATTGAAATTTCGAACCAGTCGAGAATAGTCTATGTACGTGTAACTCGGCACAGATATACAATTTTCCAATAGCTTCTGTTCTTTCAGGGAGAAGTTAGTGTTATAGATAATTTTGAAGTAATAATTGAACCAAACCAGCATTTGTAAAGAGTTAGAGAAAGAAAAATAAAAAAATTTAAAATTCTTTCTCTTATTCAGCAGAATATAAAAGTTCAAAGTGTTTCTAAGCATGTGCCTCCTAAAGCTCATCGCACTGGCGACGCTGCTTCCCGTCACTGGGACTTACCACCACTCCCACTTACCAATAATATGGGGTTCGGTAATATATCCGATAACATCGATTGTATCGGATGATGGTTATGCTATGCTGCATTGCAGACGAGTGATTGTTTTACATTTAGAGAAAAGTATAGATTCTCCCAGTTTTAATCTATTAACATTGAAGGTAGGTGATAATAGGATAAGGTGTTTTGATATTGTATTCTTGCTATAAGGTCAAGTTTATAATATACGAAAAACATTATTATTAAAAGATTTTTAACGAATATCGTGTAATTTTTAAAGGTATTTCAAAATACGTACCATAAATTAATAACTTTGAATGATAATGAACAATCAGTAGTATTCAAAATGATTAAATAGGTAAAAATTACTACTAAAAAAAATGTTACATGGTTGCTTGGTTGGATGGCATTGTGTAATTTGTACAAACTCTTTTCCTGCAAAATCTAAAAAGAACTGGTCTGTTCTGCTTATACGTGGTAGAGCTAAGCGGCAGCTTTTGCTGATGCTCGAATGGACCGGCACGACCAGGGTAGTACCACGGCCTCGAAGAATACCGGCGAGAAGTAATGGCATCCTGAGCTTCTTCTTTTAGTGAGTGCGGTAACCGAAGGCCCAAATACCTCATCCCGCGTCCATCTCTCCTCGTCCTCTCTCCCATTACCCAAATAGCCATAAAGACCTGTAGCACCTCTGTGGTTGCAGATGTACGTGGGCACGGTGGTTTCACGGAGGTGGACCGCTTGCACGTTTGCCCCCTTTTTCCAAATAAAACAAAAAAAAACAGACGAAGTAGACGCTTCAACTTTTAATTCCTATACCCGCGCAATTTTGTTAAAATAGCCTTGTAGTAATTTAGTCAAACGACAAATGCTAAAAATCTATAAAATGTCATAATAATCATAATAATATTGAATCATAATCAGACACGTCATCCAGTCCCAAGCTAGGTGTTAGTTACCTGTGTCATGGTTTCTAGATATGAAAAACCATGATTCGGTTAGAAACATTCATATTCATTGTACAAATATTTTCGAACCCGCAACCCTCAGCTTTGATGGCAGTGTCACTACCAACTTGGTTAACGCTCCGTCAAAAAATGTGTAAAAAAAATGGTTTGTATTTTTTAAAATTGCCGTTGAAAAAAAATGAAAAAGTATTAAAAATAATTACAATAACGCAACGTAGTAATAATGGCGGACCTAACACGCAACCCTGCAGCACCTATTACCGGTAAGCCATCGTGTGGCGAATACATAATGATTTGTTCTCTACAATCGAGCACAGCCCGCTCGTCTCATTCCCATTCCTCCCTCGCTTCGGCTCTTTTGTTTGTCCTCTTCCATTTTTTTACTTTCCAAACTCTTTGTGAAGACTATTTGCTTTTTGACAAGTGCATCGGAGTTCGAAGCAAACATTACTGGTGTGCCTCCAGTTTTTTGTCGGCGGTTTCTCGTAAGAACTTTGTGTTGCGTCCTCGCTTTTCGGAATTCGAATCGGCTACCTGTTTTAGAAGTGCTATCTCCGTCTGGTTTGTTAGGGAATTTCATTTTTTTTAACGAATGTAGAAGTTTTAGGCTTCAAATCGCTAGCGGTTCGTTGCGGACAAAATAATGACTGAATTTTTAAGTTTTTGGGTAAATAGTCCTTTGAGAACATGGTTGAACATGCCAATTTTTTTTTATCTGTTTTTTATCTGCTGAACATAGGCCTCCCCCAAGGATTGCCATAAAGCTCGGTCCTGAGCCAACTGCATCCATCGACTTCCCGCAACATTGAGCAGGTCGTCACTGCATCTTGTGGGGGGTCGTCCCACACTGCGTTTGCCTGTACGTGGCTGCCACTCGAGAACCTTTTTTCCCCAAAGGTTGTCGGTTCTGCGAGATATGTGGCCAGCCCATTGCCCATTGCCCATTGAGTTTCTCTGCGCGATAGAGTCTGCAATGTTGTTATCCGCAGCAGAACCATAGTAACCGACATAGTCGCAAAGATTAGTAAGTATTTAATATCATTATTTAAATATTATAGTACCATAAAATTGCTTTAATTTGGCTATTTTAAAAGGGAATTTACAAATAAATGCTTTTCTGTCACTGTAACATATGTATGTTGGTAGATGTCAATAAGGTTTTCTACAAGTACCCCTGATTTATGAGGGCAGTCAATAAATGGTGATTGTACTGTTCGACGTGTTTTATTAACTGCTCCGAATCCTTCAAATAGTGAAGGATATTACAGTCACAAACTCTTTACTCGTAGGGAAAAGCGAGCTTTAAATCTACCTTTTGAGATTTTTACAAAAAAACATAAACAAATTAAATTCTGTTGTATCTATTAACATGTACCTAAAGAGTATTTTGTTTCCCTTGTCGTCTAACATTTCTCCTGTTCTTCTTTTATTCCTTTAAAATCTCTTATTGTTAACCAATGTCCTATTTTGATTATTCTCAGCACCGAGTGTTTATTCTTATTTATATTTTGATTGATGTTTGAATGTGAAAAAACTCGATTCTAAATAATCGAGGAGATAAAAAGAAGCATTAATGTATATTGATAACTTAGTAAAAAATAAATGGCGGAGCGTAGTAATGTTTAATAGATACAAAAACTCGGTACACGTTGCAATCATCAGTGTCGGTGACATTCTAAAGGATCATCATTCACCTGACACTTTTTTTTAAACACAATGAGTTGTGGCTTCACCTTTACACAGCATTCTAAAGTAGCTGACTGGCTTGTTTTGAGCACGCCGTGTATTATAAAAACGTTTCTTAAAATATATTATTATGTTAAATTCGTCTCAACATTTATGTGCCATAAGAAACATAGATTATATTTCATCAATTTAACACTCATTTATTTACAATTAAAATCAAATAATACTTCCTACTCCTCGTAGTTAAGTGCCAAGATGTAATCCCTTGTCACTATTGGAAACAAAAAAAAAAAGGAAACGATCAACCATAGATATGTAATTTTTCTCATGAAGCGATTGTATCTACAGCAAATTGCGTAATAGGTCATGATTTATAGAATCCTATTTGCAACACTTATCTCATTCAGCTGTCTCTGAAGTCATCCCATAAATGACTATGTAAATTAAAAAAAATACATCTTACTAAGTGGTGGGCTGGTTCTCTATTTAGCAGCCGGCTAAGTAGGTCACCACCCTCTTACTTATTTCTGCCACCGTCCAGTGCAACTACTGGTGTCTACGGGTTTGAAAGGTAAAGAACGTCAGTATAACTACAGGCGTTCCATCTGTTAGTCCTCTGGGGTGACAATACATCTGTAACCTCCTTCGCTTGAAGTTGTTTGCAGGTGTCCATGTGCTGGATGTGGACTGTTAGCTGGTCACCTCAATCCAATAAAAAACAGCAGTGTTACGCTGCTATTTTTACGTTGATATTCGGTCAGAGTGTGGAGATATAAACAGTTTAGAATTGCATATGCTATTTTTCAAATTCACACAAACAGATCGAATTCATCACGTAGATTACACATCCGAATATGTCGAATCTTATAGCCAATTTTTTTTTCGAGAAGGTTGGCAAAAGAACAAGCGGCTCATCTGTACGTGATGGTAAGTGATTACCGTCGCCCGCGTACATCTGCAACACCAGAGGAGCTGCAGGTGCGTTGCCGGCCCTCTAACTCATTTACCGAACGAACATACAGAAGCCTACTTCACGCCGGTATTCCGCGAGAAACTATTACTGACGGAGAAAAAAAAAGACGAAATTATAACCCTCCACATACAAACTCACATAGTCTTCGTATTAATTATGTATAGACAATCCCCAAAACCAAAGACTAAAATGGAATATTATTAACATAAACTATTGTATGCACAATGGTTGTTTCATTAAAAAGCTTAGCATTACTCTTCCGTGCACCGTGCAACGTAACAAATGAACGATTTTCACTTTTATTGACTTATACATAAAGTATATTATCGAGTGGCGCGATTTGGAACGGTAGCAGCACTCTAATGGCTACTTATTAGCATAGTGCCTCGCATGCACTCTCTCACTATTGTTCCGCGTTCCCACCGCTGAGCGTGCGGAATTTGATACGTTCAACTCATCATACCATACGCTATCTTTGCTAATCATTTCTCAGGAAAAAAAAGAAAACACCTACGTTTTTTTTTTTTCTATTCATGCAGCAGGCAAAAGTAACGTATATAGTGTAGTTTTATCGATACCTACTTTGATATTGATAATCAAGCCGCACTGGAGCAGCAGCGCAGAAGGCCCAGCTGTGGGCACTTACAGACTGCTACTTTACTTTATTCATACTTTGATGTAATGGATTTCGTTCGTCTATGTGTGTGTTCGATCGAACGGATATAACTTTAAAACTGACATAAAATCGTAGACATACACTGTCTACTGATACATCAGCCTGTTTTAGTTCACGGCTGAACATACGCCTCTTCAAATAAGTATACATGTTTTGGTAGGTTCTGCCCGTCCTTACGACGCTGGGCTATCGGGGTGGTGAGCGATATATGACCCACGAACCTCGCAAACTTAATTAAAGCTTAAACTTTAAATCCTACAAAACACCCGGAAGCATTATATAGAAAATTTTTTTTTGATGTATACTCAATTAGGACAAAATACTTGTGTAAGTTCATCTTCTCGAGTTTGCAGCGCTTTTGTGCTTTTATTGTACGGATCACTATATTATCGTAGCACGCTTCCTCTCAGTTGGCTATGGGTCCGTGTATTTTACTTTCATAAAGTTTTATGCTTTACAATTATTAAAAAACTAAAAGTTAAAAAGGACGAATCCTGCTGATTTGCTTTCGCCTGTTTCTTCTGCGTCAGAGAAACCTTCAGTACGAAACGATGGGTGATTGTAAAAAAAAAATATAACAAGATTGAAGTTGTCTTTCAGTCGCGAAATTAGTAAAGAATAAAAAAAAACTGGGAAACCTATTTTATAAAAATTACTATAAAATAAAGTCATTCATTGTATTTAAGATAACAAAAACTTCTTCCCCATTCGAGCTATAGAAAAAGCCGCCGCGCGCTACGTCGCCTCATATGAAGTTTAAACGCTATTATTCTCTTGGAACATATTATACGATTTTTCTTATGATTAATAAAATAAAAATAAAAGGAAATTGATTACAAATATTGTTTATGGAAAATACTTTTTTAAACTTATTATTAGTTCTTCTTTCCGCAATGACTACTTGTATGTTATTATAGTTTATGTTAATAAAAAATACCAAGGTCTCAAACTGAGAACAACTGAATCATAGAAGAGATATAGTTAAAAAAAAAACTGCCGACTATTAAACACACTGTCTTAACCATAGAGCATTAACCATACGCCGTACCCGTTCTATGTTTATCCCGCATTCCCTCTAATTAACTGGGTAGGGGGAACGGGGAGGCATAATCAACCTAAAATGGTTTGGTATTGTGGTTTTAAGAGCACCTGCTCCGGGTTACAATTTAACACGACCGTCGTAATTGAACCGACGAGTCCGAGAATCAAACCCGAGATGTTACGGATGGGTAGTTTCGCAGGATCCACTCGTGACTTTTATTCTTTAAGTAGGAAAAAAAAATGTGTGAAATGGTGCGTTATATTTGATATTAGCAGAAAGTATTACTAAAATACTCTGTTTTAAAAAAAAATGTTTTATAGTTCGTTAAGACGTTAGGTTTTATTTTTATATATGAGTAACAAAACTTCTTTCGTTGTAAAATTTTATTTTTTCCTTTTTTCTTCTTATATATGCACTGCATTGTTTTTTATCTGTCTATAGTCAATGGATTTTAATCTGTAAGTGAAAACTTAAATTTAAAAAAAAAATGTGTGAAATGGTGCGTTATATTTGATATTAGCAGAAAGTATTACTAAAATACTCTGTTTTAAAAAAATGTTTTATAGTTCGTTAAGACGTTAGGTTTTATTTTTATATATGAGTAACAAAACTTCTTTCGTTGTAAAATTTTATTTTTTCCTTTTTTCTTCTTATATATGCACTGCATTGTTTTTTATCTGTCTATAGTCAATGGATTTTAATCTGTAAGTGAAAACTTAAATTTAAAAAAATACTTTGTGTTTCATATAAAACTTTCGCGTACAACTTCTCTGTCGAGGTTTATTGATGAGTAAAGTAGAAACCTGTAAATGCGCACAGCTAGGCAAAGGCCTCCTTCTCAAAGATCTAAGAGGCTTTGGAGCCGGTAAGGACCCGACACGCTGCTCCAATGCGGGTTGGCGGACTTCAAATGTCCGCGAAATAATATGTTTTTTATTACTTCGCAGACATTCAGGTTTCCTCACCGCCGAGCATAGGGTAAATTCAGCACTTAAAATTGCTGTTAACAGTCTTTGTGGTGCCTGCATCGGGGATCGAATCCAGGCTACTCGCGGTCTATGAAACTAAAGCGAGCTCCCGATACCACGGCTCGAAACTGTCGACTACTTTCACCAAGTACCAGTAAATTATTCTATAATAGTGGAAAATTTCGTCCTCTCCTCGTGACTGAGGGTCGTCACGACCAATAGTGGATCCTTAAGAAATCCCTCTTGAAGCTTTGTGCCTTTGTGTTGCTTCTACCGTATCATAGCCAACAGCTTTCGGGAGTCCATCGGGTAGATCTCCTACCTCTGCTCATTCCTCTCTCTACCTGGGCGACCAGTATGTCCTTTACGAAGTGTTGTGTCGTGCCAAGTGACCACAGATGGAAAGCGATCATCGGAAGCAAAATGAGAACAGAGACATGCTTGGATGCTAAGTTCTTCTAGATTATATATGTTGGTGGGGCGTCCAATCCTTGGTGCAACGAATATTTCAAATGTATCTCTTCTAGTATTTATCTTATGTTTAAGATCCATGTTTCCTGAGATGTATAATAAAAGGAGATTGATTACAAATATTGTTTATGGAAAATACTTTTTTAAACTTATTATTAGTTCTTCTTTCCGCAATGACTACTTGTATGTTATTATAGTTTATGTTAATAAAAAATACCAAGGTCTCAAACTGAGAACAACTGAATCATAGAAGAGATATAGTTAAAAAAAAAACTGCCGACTATTAAACACACTGTCTTAACCATAGAGCATTAACCATACGCCGTACCCGTTCTATGTTTATCCCGCATTCCCTCTAATTAACCGGGTAGGGGGAACGGGGAGGCATAATCAACCTAAAATGGTTTGGTATTGTGGTTTTAAGAGCACCTGCTCCGGGTTACAATTTAACACGACCGTCGTAATTGAACCGACGAGTCCGAGAATCAAACCCGAGATGTTACGGATGGGTAGTTTCGCAGGATCCACTCGTGACTTTTATTCTTTAAGTAGGAAAAAAAATGTGTGAAATGGTGCGTTATATTTGATATTAGCAGAAAGTATTACTAAAATACTCTGTTTTAAAAAAAAATGTTTTATAGTTCGTTAAGACGTTAGGTTTTATTTTTATATATGAGTAACAAAACTTCTTTCGTTGTAAAATTTTATTTTTTCCTTTTTTCTTCTTATATATGCACTGCATTGTTTTTTATCTGTCTATAGTCAATGGATTTTAATCTGTAAGTGAAAACTAAAATTTAAAAAAAATACTTTGTGTTTCATATAAAACTTTCGCGTACAACTTCTCTGTCGAGGTTTATTGATGAGTAAAGTAGAAACCTGTAAATGCGCACAGCTAGGCAAAGGCCTCCTTCTCAAAGATCTAAGAGGCTTTGGAGCCGGTAAGGACCCGACACGCTGCTCCAATGCGGGTTGGCGGACTTCAAATGTCCGCGAAATAATATGTTTTTTATTACTTCTCAGACATTCAGGTTTCCTCACCGCCGAGCATGGGGTAAATTCAGCACTTAAAATTGCTGTTAACAGTCTTTGTGGTGCATCGGGGATCGAATCCAGGCTACTCGCGGTCTATGAAACTAAAGCGAGCTCCCGATACCACGGCTCGAAACTGTCGACTACTTTCACCAAGTACCAGTAAATTATACTATAATAGTGGAAAATTTCGTCCTCTCCTCGTGACTGAGGGTCGTCACGACCAATAGTGGATCCTTAAGAAATCCCTCTTGAAGCTTTGTGCCTTTGTGTTGCTTCTACCGTATCATAGCCAACAGCTTTCGGGAGTCCATCGGGTAGATCTCCTACCTCTGCTCATTCCTCTCTCTACTTGGGCGACCAGTATGTCCTTTACGAATTGTTGTGTCGTGCCAAGTGACCACAGATGGAAAGCGATCATCGGAAGCAAAATGAGAACACAGACATGCTTGGATGCTAAGTTCTTCTAGATTATATATGTTGGTGGGGCGTCCAATCCTTGGTGCAACGAATATTTCAAATGTATCTCTTCTAGTATTTATCTTATGTTTAAGATCCATGTTTCCTGAGATGTATAATAAAAGGAGATGGTTATTAATGGTGGTAAGAGTTACTTTGACCTTAAAGTTTTGGATACCTAAAATAGATTAATATAAACCTAGTAGTGATTAAATGAAATCCCTACAACTTTATCGATGGTAACTGAAGCCCAGATCTCGGCCTTTGGGTTGCCGCGAGCCCTCCTATAGTTGCCGGAAGTCTCATTCGTTAACAGGGGTCAGAGTGCAGCACGGCAGCAGCTAGAGACGCGACGCCGGGCGTCATGTTAGCTCTGCATCGTTGCTCTTTATTACTACTTGCGAGTCTCCTGCTCGGGATTCTTTACCACCGAAGCCGTAAAGGCCGCCGGGCCTACAGCGTGTTGTAGTGTGGGGGTCCATCTCAAACACGTTGTGCATAACGACTGGTTTATTTATCGAAGTCTGTCGACCGACCCCTTGTGCGCTTACAATATTTATTAATACTTATTCATTTATATGAATACCTACTACACAGCGTATCTCCCCATAAATCCGTGGGGGTTTCAGCCGGTCCGGCGCTTAATGTCCCGTCATAAACGGTCACTATTATGTATTCGATGAAGTTACTGCTGTTAGCCGTTTTGGCTTTTACAGCTTCATAGGTCCCTGAGGCCGCAGGCGTTATGCTTTAAGTAGATGCACAATTGTACATCTACTGCTTACCTCTTTACAGTAAGCTATCTATGGACCGTCCGAGGGAGGTTCGGACCTCGTATCGGACGGTCATAAACGGTCACTGCCTTCAATACATGTAGGTTAGTAAAATGAGGTCCCTACAAATTATCTTTCATGAACATTGTACATCGAAAGTGATACATAGTCACGGTATGGGTGGTTTTTTTTCGATCCCATTCAAAAACAACGATGAAACTCGCTCTCGGCAAAACACATCGAGAATACCCTTTAAATTTAGATCCTCAAACCGGTACGCGCTGACCGACGTACGGTGGTATTTTAATACTTAACTGTAAATAATACCTCATAGTGCAACTCGGATGACTACCTCTGCGAGATAATTGACATATAAGGTTATTTCACCGGGTAGAAGTTGGCCTACCGCTCTCATCATTTTAAATAGCTTATTATATTTTTAAAATAACAAATGGTTACGTTAATTATAGTTAAGCAGATACTTGTTTAGTTTTTATTGCGTTTATAGGATAAGTAATAATCGGTTAAACAGAATAACAAGCTATATGACAATTGGCCACGTAGCTCGCTGCCAAACTGCCGTTTGGGAAGAAATACTCTCGAGCGACAATCTCTTCGACCAGCACAGTGTTCCGGGAACTCGATGGATTCAGGCGATTAAGTACCGTGCTTCGTCGGTCGATTCTTTGGGAGGCCTATGTTCAGCGGTGGACATATATATTCCCTATCGTGCTATCCATAGCAACCTTTATAAGAACGTCTTATATGGGGTAGAGCCAAGCGGTGGCTTTTGCAGCTTTGCTCGAAAGTACCCCGGCCTCGCAGAATACCTGCGTAATGCAGAAGCATCTTGTGCTTCTCCGTTTCGTTCTCTGAATGAGGTAACCGGCGACCCCACCGTCTCTCTCTCTCTCTCTGGCTCCCTAAATATCCTTAGAGCCGGCACCGTATCTGCAGTTTCTTTGTGGTTGCAGATGTGTTGGTCGTGCGTCGGTAATAACCACCTACCATCACAAATTTGGAATATTTAAGGAAAAATTTTCTTCTTTTTTTTCAGCGCACCAACACGCGTTAGATATCACGGAAGGGATCTCTTGAAACTCTGACGTGTATTCGTATAACGTTTATTTTTTAACGAACGCAACGAAACGATACGTAACGCGTTATAGCCGTTAGTAATACGACCCCACACTCCCCTTAATTTATTTACTGTTTCTAATTGACTTGGGCGCTACGGGTCATGGGTTCTTTTCCCGCACGAATCATGTATTTGTTTACTGTATCGTGTCTAAATCCTACATTACGGATTCATATTTGAAACCACTCGGCGTAGCAAAACCGCCTTCCGTTCGCTCACATTTTCCCTTCACCGTGAGATAGAACACGATGGTTGGCGAACCTCGTTACCGAGTTCGCTATCAGGGCTTCCAAGGCCTAAGTCGTTTCTGAACAAGCTCTCAAGTTGTGAGACTTTTTAGAACTGAGTCATTTTGCATGTTGTAGTGGGCTACAATATTAATATTTTTCAATTCTTAATTTTAAACTGATAACTGATTTACGTCATGTCCTTTGTGTTGAAGATACGCTAGCACCTAACTTCATCTAGTCTTGTCTTCTGCTTTTGTTTAATAATTCGCGAATTCCTAGTGGGATTCTTCTTTTCACACGCAAGTATTTTTTGTTTCCAGTCGAATTCTTACTTTGACAACGTTCGCAGCCCGCCTGGTGCTAACAGCACGGGGTCTTCCCGATCTTTTATGGTCTTCGAGCGAAGGTGAGGAATCGGTTACGATTTGTGTGTCGTTCATGCGGTCGTTACCCAGATTTTCAAGCGTGTTAAAAATCACACGTTTCCATAGCCACCGCGTGCAAAGCAATCACTGCAATGGTGGAATGAGACTGCGCTGAAAACCAGAGTTTAGGAATCCGTAATGTATACTGAGCGTAAACCCATTTGTTGCATCGCACTGTTGGGAAAAAATATACTTATAACTTATATTCTGAAATCATATTGTATTTTTGTTTTAATTAGCTTATTACGTTATTATTAGCTTTGTAATTGTGATGTATGAATAAAGTTTATTTCTTTCTTTCAGTGCTGTTTTCTTCAACGCGTTACTTAATTATGTAATTTCAACAATCACGGAGAAAAATAGTATGTGTCATGGCGGCACGTCGTTCGAAGTTTCTTACATAATAAACGCATTCCAAATTTGAATGCAGAATAAATAAAAAAATTGCTTTTTAAATAGATTATGGCCAGAATAGTAATGAGATGTGTATGTATGTATATGTAATAAAAAACGTCAAGAACATATTTCATATTCTATTATTAATCTTTCGCTCTCCCATATCTGGGTCGAAGTCCCAACACCCCCCTCCGCCCCTGTCCGTGTCACTTGAATGGAATTCAAATGACCGGTTTGCACAAAGGGCACATCTCTATTCATGAGACAAAGGCGTTATCTTTAAATGGACCTATCTTTGAAATTATCAATTGTTGCTTTTTACGGGACGTGACTATCTCACACATAGACATCTTCGAGAAGGTTTGAAACATGCTGTCCGTAGTGACTTTAACTACGTAATTTGTTTTGTCAACGGTTCAGTTCGTAGGCATTTTTAAGCCAAGCGTTAGAGCCTAGCGGCGGCTTTTGCCGCTGCTCGAACGGGCCGGCTCGACCGGGTTGGTACCACGGCCGCGGAGAATACTGGCGTGAAGTAGAAGGTATCTTATGCTTCTGCGTTTCGTTCGGTGAGTGTTACCACACTCACACACCTCGGGATACCTCCCGAGGCCCACTCGGCAAGGCTATTCCTCCCTTTCGTCTCCCAAATACCCTTAAAGGCTAGCTTTTTCTATCCAACCTTAAGAGCGTTGAACGTAAAAATCTTTTGCACTGTAATAGATAAACGATTGAAATTTTCACAGAATGTGTGTATGAGGCTAAACGTGTTTTTTTTTCAAGGTTTTTTGTTTTTAGTGTATGGTAAAAACGGTTATTAATACAACCGTCCAACTTGTTGTGATTATAATGCAAACTCTTAAATAAAACCACAAATAATAAAAACCGGCATAGTGTGAGTCGGGAGCGCGCTAAGGAAAGAATGAAGCGCTCAATGAAAGTCAACACATTTTTTTTTTATTGTAAATACATGACAATGACATGATTTATCTGTATTGTGCGGTAGTTAGCCGACTTGCGGGCCTTCTGCTGGCGAGTCTCTTCCGTCGAAGCTGTTAATGTCATGACTTTGACACGAAACCTTTCATCCACGTGAAACTAAAAAAAAAAATTCTGGTACGGAACCGTCGGTCTGAGAGTCCGTCTCGCACGCGGGCGGTTGATTTTTCGATCTCTATCCATGATGCATTTCAAATGTTGAATGAAAACATTTATATCCATAGATAACTTACACTTGCTAATAATTATTAAAGTTAACGTTATTTAATAACGAAGTTATGTTCTCGACGTTTCAGAAGCCGTGGTCAGCGTAAATAATTTATTTAAGTTAAGTTAAGTTATATTACGTTAAGTGACATCGTTTGACTTACAAAAATGTTACATGCAGTGTTAACGTGTTTTGTTTAGAACACCTTTGAATGGAGAACAAAGCGTTCAGTCTGCGGGTGGGACTAAAAATCAAGTTTATTGGGATACTTACCTTGGGATTCTTGCAGGATAGAAACGGATCGATAGATCCGATATTTAATGATCGTTACAAAAGCATTTTTATTAACGAGCTCGTGATAAAAAAACACATTCTGAACTTAAACCAATCGTGTTAAATATTACGAAATGATAACATGTACCCTTCGATGCATCATCTATGCGCTCGAATGAAGTTTTCAAGATAAGGTGATGCTTTATTTTTAAAGTGTGAGCTTTTTATCTGTTAATTAATTTCGTGGCCCATTGTTGCTCGGACACCCAGAGGGTAGGATATTTACTTTTCGGAGGCCCACTTCCCCTCCCCCTTCCACCTTCCCTATCCTTAAAGGCCGGCAACGCACCTGAAGCACCTCTTTTATTGCAGATGTACAGGTGAGTCGCTCGAAAGTTTGCCCCCTTTCCCATAGAAACTCACCATCAACAGCGTCTCTACCTATACCATTACCTAGAAAGCGAAAGATTATCTCATCATAAGACTGGACTACTAAGCATACGCTGTGCCATTACAATTATCTAGTTATAAAAGTAAAAGCCAGCACGTGCCCACTGCTGGGCAAAGGACTCCTCAAATATCTGAGGGGGTTTTGGAGCCGGGATGTGGCCGCCACACTGCTCCAGTGCGGGGTTGGCGGGCTTCACATGCAGGTTTCCGCACGATGTTTTCCTTCACCGCCGAGCACGTGGTAAATGCAGCACTTAAAATTGCTCTTAACAATTCTGATGGTGCCGGCACCGGAGATCGAACCCAGATCACCCGCGATCTGTGAGCGCCCTGACCACTAGGCTGCCACGGCACTATCTATCCATCAAGCGATCAACAGCTAGTAAATCAGCCTATGCAAGTCCACAGCTGAACATGGGGCCTTCCGAGGAAACTCCTGCATTAGCCGGCATATATTACTCGGAAGGTTTGCCCGGACTCTCCACGCAGGGCAAGTGGGTAGTCGCGCGGTATCGGTGTCTTTGCACTGGCTTTAAATGTTACTTTTTTTTTTTATGGAAAAGACGGCAAACGAGCAAGCGGTTCACCTGATGGTAAGTGATTACCGTCGCCCGCGTACATCTGCAACACCATAGATGGTGCAGGTGCGTTGCCGGTCTTTAAGGATACTTGGGAGATGGGTGGGGGAGTGGGCCTCCGGTTACCTCACTCACCGAACGAAACCCAGAAGCACAAGATGCCTCTACTTCAAGGCGGTGTTCTGCGAGGCCGTGGTACCAATCCGGTCGAGCCGGTCCATTTGGCTTCCCTTCATCCTCCATTCCATCTTATAAATATCCTTAAAGGCCGGCAACCTCTGATGTTGCAGATGTACGTGGGCGACGGTAATCATTTACCATCAGGTGAACCGCTTGGTCGTTTGTCGCTTTTCCGATAAAAAAAAATTATATTTATTTCCTATTATGTAATTATATTTTATTCACATCGCTTACTTTAGGTAATAGCTGAAAATCAGTGTTTTGCTCATTGGTAAATTGTACACTGAGCTATGACCTTTTTTTATGCTACTGCAGAAGGCACAGTATTTTTGTATGAAAATGATTTTTATTTGTTTTTGTCTAAGTTTACTTTCTGTAATGTGTATTTCGGATATCAATTGTATGTGTGCTGTAGTGACCAAATTGTCGGTTTATCTATCTATCTATCTATCTAGTGATGCTGTTACCCATCACCGGTCTATGGGATAAGGATAATCCGCCAACATTCGGTTGCCAGAGCGTTGTTTGTTAGTTGGCACGATGCAACATGTGCAGATGAGATTGGGATTGATAGGGGATCGAACTCGGATCACTTCTACTGAATAAAATATTATATTTATTAAACGATATAAGTCGGTGACTAGTTTTGTATAGTGGAGTCGATGGGGTGGTTTCTGGACCTCGGCACTGAAACGTCAAACGGGCCGACAGGACCCCTCGTGTCCGCGAGGGATGTGCCCGATTTGTCTGTATGTATCGTTATGTTTTAATTAAAAAAAGAATTATTTAGTGAGTGACAATAAAGGTTTTTCATGGTCGCAGAATATTACAGCTTTTTGTTTTTTTTTTTTTTAAATATATGATCATGAATGAATCTTAACCTTCTTACCACGGCGATGTATGTTTCAAAGCTATTAAAAAAAATGGTAACGTGTTTTATTTTTATTTGGAAGGCGATCGCTGCGGTCTATAAATACCTACATCTATCCACGATTAAGAATCAAAATGTAGATACGTTCTCACCCCTGAGGGCTGAGATGGAATACGATACGTTGTCAGTAACTGGGCATATTCAATCACATACCGTTTACGATAAACAGTATGATTGTCCTGCTATTACAATTTTATTATTGTCTACTTTTAGACATTTATAATAATGACTTCAAACTCTTGTACGTGTTCGTGTAACACTGCTGCTATAGATGGACGAATTGGTCTCTCGACCGGAGAATTACCACACTCTTACAGAATACTATCGTGAAATAGAATAAACATTAGGTAAATTTCATTTGATATTGGGATTGGTCAGATAAATAATATTCCGTCTTAGATTTTTTGATAATAATGAGTTATAATTTTATGCAATAATAATTTGAAAATATAATACGACTATGCCTACGCATATAACAACAGACATGGTGTCACTGACCAATGCATATTCATCGCGATTATCTTTATCGATAAATGACAGCTGACGGTGCAACGTCCCTGAAAGTGAGAAATAAAAAAACCTGTCTACGGGTCATCGGTGACCTCTCTCAGGTAGGTTCCCCACAACCCGCACCCCCTTCGTCGAGACAAATTGTTTTAACGGCCTCATGGCCTATAACCCGTATGTTTCGCTGCCCTTTGGATATAAAGGGAGGTTTTTATGACCCTGTCCGACTGTTACAGCTGTGTATTGGAATATTTTTTTGTAGATAAAATGTTATGACTTTTATTTTCTGTTACGGACTGACAAAAAGCAGCGAAGGAGTGAGACTCGTATCCGAACGTATACGAAGATGTGAAACGGAACTATGTTTCTCCATTATGTGTATCTCAATTAATTTTAGAATGCCTATAAACCTCGAGCAGAAGTTTTAGATTAAGCTCAGTTAATAATTATGATAAATTCCTGAGGTAGACTCACACTTAGCGAAGTTGATGGAGTCATTTCTTATGTCAGTGGAAGACAGTGAATGCAGTTTCAGAAATATAACAATATGTATACTTCTGAAATTTGATCAAAGAGCCTGCAATGCAGCGCCTTAGGAACGAAGATAACTGAACTCACTTGATTTAGTCTATGAAAACAAATGAAACCTGTACTTTTTTAACACTCTGAGTAAACCCTACTGGACACCGGTTATCCACGCAGAATGTTTAAGGATCAGCAAGCTGAAACAATAGTTCGCTAAACCGACAACCGATAGGGTTGGGAAAGGTTGTCGAGCAACCTCGTACAGGCAAACGCAGTGTAAGATATCCCTTCACAAGACAGAGTGATGACTTAGCTTTGTAGGCAGTTAAGTTAAGCTATGCAGATGGCTCTGGACCGCACTTTGCTGGACGCCTATGTTCAGCAGTGGACATGTGACAGGATGTAATGATGATGATTCACCAAATGGAAAGGCTTCTTAGCTTCAATCTAAACTTCAAAGGGATGTCACACACACACTAAGTCAGCCCTGTCATGAAGACGCTACAATTAAAAAAATCCTGTTTCTAGATCGAGTTTGACTTAGATCTGTGGTTTGTGGATGGAGAAGAAATGGATGGTGTGTGTGCGTGGTTCAGATTTCTTCAGTGCTGGGATGTGCAATAGAACGATATGCAGATGCATATTTCGTAGAACTTAATCCTGATGGTGTTTGATTTGGGCAGCAATGAATTCTAAAGGTGCCGGGTGGTGGCGTGGTAAGAAAATCTGGCTTCCATTTTTTTCCGAATGTCTTGAAAATCTCATAGATGGCGGTATAATCACCTCAAAGAATGGACATACCAGTGCCCGCCTAGTGTGGTGGTAGCTGGTCAGATCCTCCCACTGGGAGAGGCTTATGTCTTGAAGTGGGCTTTATGAAGGTTGATAATGATCAACTTTTAAATATTGTAAGGTATAGGTATTCAAAGTTTGTTGACAGCGATACATATGGGGAAATTTAAGTTAGAACCAAAAGTACGTAGGTTCATTAATTACATTCAAATGAATATTGATAGTTTGTAAGAATATGCTTAAATTAAAGATGCCTGAGTGTATTTTTTTTTATTTTTGCAAAACAGTTTATTTAGCTTAGACAGTTCAATTTACATTTATTGACATTTAACTTCTAAGTCTCGAGACCGCAAGGGACAGGAGCGAACTGAATAACACAACAAAAACTTGTTTATTACAAATTCATTAACAGATTAAAAGCAAAGGGGACATAAAATAAGGAGGCTGAAGCGACAAATGAGGGCACGGAGCCCCCTTACGGTCGATAAATTACGGTATAGCCACAACTTGTGGAGGAGAGGGGTTGGGGGAGGTGGGAGGCATTAACCGGGGGCCTGAGTGGTTAGACTCGCGGTGACAAATTCAAGTTACGGAGGTGAGCAACCTTGCTACCAGTTCTGGCTTATAGTTTTTATATTATTTACCCTCCATCACATCTTAGGAGGCATCGTTCTAAGAATAGACTATTATTATTTATTCTAGACTAGTTATGCATGCGTCTGTGTCCGCGATAACAACAGAATTTATATTCACACTTTTAACACATTAGCCTTACAAAAAAAAAATGCTAGCCAAGTGCGTAACTGACCACGGAAGGTGATGGCTTATTTAGAACTTGTGACGTAGCGCCATTTTGAAGAATACTTAAAAAAATACTTTACTACTTTAGACAGTATTAGGCTTTAGAGCCACCCAGTTAGGGTTGATAATACGCATAATAACTTTCCTCCAAATGCTAGGCATAGGCTAGGCTTTTATGACCGATTAAAAAGTGAAGAATCTATCCAAGGATTCGATCTTGAGATATAACCCGATTTTGCAATTATGAAGAACACCTTTATGGCGTATTTTATTACAGTATCTGATATTCAACCCGCATAAGCTAAATTAGGGTTTGGCCAACTAAACAAATGTTTGAAATAATATCTTTTTATTATATCGCGATGTTTTCTTGGGCGTCGGGCACGTGATAAATTCACAACTTGAATTTTTGTGGTAGCAATTTATTCAGTACCAGGTTAATCGATGTTAAGATGTCCGACTTTTCTACTAACCTACTCGAAGGGTAACAGAGCCATGTGGCGGCTTTTGCTGCTACTCGAATGGGCCGGCTCGATCGGGTTTAATGCCACGATCTCGCAGAATACCGGCGTGAAGTAGAGGCATCTTGTGCTTATGCGTTTCGTTCGGTGAGTGACCGGAGGCCCTATCCCCTTGCCCATCATCCCTCCCAATCTTCAAATATCCTTATGGGTCGGCCGGTTTTGCAGATGTAGCTTGTTTGCCGGCCCTACTATAAAAAAAACTTTTTCTCTAAATACCATGTGCGTGGTGTTTTGCTCAACAACAAAGGAACCTATCTTTTCTATGTAAATCATTAAATCAAAGCAAAAAGCAAGGATATGCTTTTTACTTTATCTATTATAATATACATAATGGGTATAATATCGAACTAAGATATTGAAGAGATAAATTACTTCTTCCTTCCTTCTCTTCCCTAACATTTGTATATCGGCTTGGTGGGCGATGCAAGGCCTTAGTCACTGTTGCCCGTCAACGCTCTGGACAACTTTAGGCATGGCATATCTGAGATGGTCCGCCATAGTTCGAGAGTTCGCTACGAGATTATACTGGCATTATCCTTAGACGACTTTTACGAGATCACGAACATCAGAAAAAAAAGACAGATAACATCGGAGTTTCTTTCCCAGATCTCTTCTCAGTTAGGAGAATCGTAAAAGTCGACGAATAAAGAGTTTTTATTTTCATTTTCACGACTACTGGTCGATGTGGTGTGAGGAAGAATCTATATCACCACCATTCCGCGTGGTTCTAATTCGGTTCTTGAATCGTCATCGGTACCTATTTCATTCTGAATGCTCGAGAAGACGTTGAAATATGACCACGAAACAATGTTTTGATCTTTCTACCTCTCTTTTCTATCTTTCTTTCTATATGCAAGGCTGTAAGAATGTATAATAGAATACGATGTATTACAGACAGAAGTACCAGTAGTTTGATAGGAGAGCGCGAAGTGCGACCACACGACTAATGCGTCACCACGCCACATGAAGTGTTTCAAGGAGTACTTCCAGGAGTTCAGCTCTGACTTTCCTCGAATACTTTCCATACAATCAATCAAACCACTCAGAAGCCACGGTTATTCAGTTGAAGATCAATTTTCAGGCAAAAGATTTGTTATGTGCCCGAGTTTTTACAAATTAACAGAAGGTTAAGGACCTTTGGAAGAGTGACAACTGAATGATGTATTTGTGGTCGTAATTCAATCAGGCCGTATGAGGAAGCTCAAAGTCCCTCAGCGGGCTATGGAATGGGCGATGCTCGGTGTTTCTCTTCGCGGTAGAGTCTGCAACGACGATATCCGCAGCTAATGCTGAACTAGGGCAGAACTAGGATCGGAAAGCTGAAGTGGCAATGGGCCGGCCTCGTGGCTCGCAGAACTGATCACCGTTGGGGAAGAAAGGATGTGGTGTGGCAACCAACCGTAAAGACAGGCATAGTGTTGTTGGCAGCCGATGGATGCAGGTGGCTCAGGTCCGAGCTTTGTCGCAATCTTTGGGGGAGACCTGATATGATTTCAATTAAAAATATATTTTTTTCGTTACTAGTTGATGTTTTCACTATAATAGATATTTCTAGTCTGCTACAAATGATTCATTCCCTAGTTCTTAAAAGCAAACAAAATTCGACATTGTTTAACAATAATAAGCTTAACACAGTTAAATTTGTTTATGGTACTATTTAATTTTTGGACGTTATAACACATCTGTGTAATAAAATATAATAAATAAATAAGTAGGCACTCGGCAAGTTAGCCTCTGAGACTATGTTCAAAGCGTTTACGTTTCATAATGCCACTTCACCGTTATTCTAAACGAATTCCCCGACACAGCAATACTATAGTTGCAGTATGCACTATTGTGTGACGGCGGTTAAGTTGCTGACGACCCGGAAACGGAATCTAGCTCAAGATGCACCTAGATGGAAACCTAAAACCCACTGTGGATTCACCTTTCACCAATACTGTTAACAGTAAACTCAATAGGACGAGTAGGTGTAGAGAGCCGACAATAAATGTTTTTACATTAGATGTATTTGATTGCTTTACAATTGATTAAAAGCCTACTTTCAAATGTTTGAGAGACTTTGAATCGGGAAGAATAGCGCCACGCTGCTCCAGAGCGAACTTCAAATGTTCACAAAATTTGTTTTTTTTTTTTATAATTTCTTGTATTTACGCGAACACTACACATTTGAGATGAAACTATTATTAAAGGATTTTATCGCGTTTAATTTTGTTTTAATATTCCCGACGTTTCAAGTACTTTAACTGTTACATCTGGATGTCTAACACCTCAGTCCCTCCGTGACCACGGGTGCTGTAAATAATAGTTTAATTTCTAAAGTTTTTTTTTTTTTATTATTTCTAACCTCTACGATATCCTCACGACGTTATCTTTCACCGTCGAGCACGTGTTAAAATCAGCATTTAAAATAGCCATTGTAATGTCACGCGCGTACTACGGTTTACAGCTAGCCAGCCACGGATCAAGAAGTATTAATGTTAGTTAATCTATTGCCGCATCAAGTCCTACGGTTTGTAAAAGTCAGAAGAGATGGCAGAATCAGACCCAAGGTATCATCATCATCATCATTTCAGCCTATTGGAAGTCCACTGCTGAACATAGGCCTCCCCCAAAGATTGCCACGAAGCTCGGTCCTGAGCCACCTGCATCCATCGACTTCCCGCCACACTGCGCAGGTCGTGACTCCATCTTGTGGGGGGTCGTCCTACACTGCGTTTGGATGTACGCGGTTGCAAGTCGAGAACCTTTTTCCCCAACGGTTGTCGGTTCTGCGAGCTGTGTGGCCGGCCCATTGCCACTTCAGCTTGCTGATCTTTACGGCTATGTCGGTTACCTTAGTTCTGCTGCAGATATCATCGTTGCAGACTCTATCGCGTAGAGAAACACCGAGCATAGCCCTTTCCATAGCGCGCTGAGCAACTTTGAGCTTCCTCATACGGGCTGCAGTGAAGGACCAAGTCTCGGATCCGTATGTAATCACTGGCAACACGCACTGGTTGTACACTTTGGTCTTGAGGCTTTGCGGTATACTCGACGAGAAGATATGACGTATCGTACGACCCAAGGTATCCTGATGATAAATGGTACAGGACAGCTTCTAAGGTGCCTTGTGAGTAACGTCACGATCGTCAATCATCTTGACACGTGGCGGTCGCGCCTAATCCTTCCTGCTTGGAAGTAGTCTGAATCGACCACGAGACTTGTTGGTTCGTTGATAATGTTTTTGCTGTTTCATTCAAGTACCAACCTAAGCTAATGTTTGTTTAAATCCTAAATTATTGGTTTGTCGGCTTGGGTTGTGTTACATTGCGTGTTTCTGACACTGCATCCGGCCCATCTTGTCACACAAGACGAACAAGTGAGTGCCTACACCTGCGACACTACAATATCTCCTGCATAGTTGCTGACTTCTGATGCTATTTGAAACTCGTCGTCGTGGTTGAAATGATTTTTAGTCCAAGGATCAAACAGTAACCGAAAATATTTTGGAGACGCATTCGACCATTCCTCTGACCTTAACCCAATACGACTACTTCTGTGTTGTCTGCTGCACTATAAAATCGTTGTTGAGGATGCTCATGGCGGGGTAAAGTTAAAGTAGGAAAGCTGTCGGGATTAGGTAAGGTAGAAAGAAACCAAGAAAAGATGTCAATTTCCAGTTTCAACAGGGAAATATCGCTATTGAAAACAACCAAGAAGCCATTAGAGAGATAGTTCCTATGTCGCAAAAGACCACAGTAGTGTGGGCGGTGGGTCAATAATGGGTATCGACAGTCGAAGTATTCTGTTACATTATTCATATCGATGTTTCTTTGTCGGCTTCATTCTATTTCTTATCGTGACTTTTATGGTGCTTGTTAGTTTCAGGTTTTAAAAATTACTTCTCTGCGTTCAATATTATCTACGATTGGTTTAATTTTAAGGATCACGATTCTCCTTATTTCGTGAACATCGTAAATGTGATACATTTCTGTAAGTTAACTAGCCAACATACAAGTTTTTTTTTATGCACATTTTTATTCTAAACCTTTAGTAGTTGTTAATTCCATAATTCCATAAAAATTTCACGCTGATGAGACTAATGGTGACTTGGGCCAACATAAGCTTAGTAATTCCTCTCAATAGATGTTATTCCTGACATACATTTTATATGAGAAATTGCTAATAATAATACTCCGAAGAAACTTTTGTGAACAAAAGATTACTATCAGTAATGTCATATGGGCTCTGCCTTTAGATGTACAATAAATTCTCTATGGTCGATAGTATTTGTAATTTATAGTCATAGAAATTATGAATGGTCGGTTTAGTCATCAACGTGACGCCTTCGACGTAGTCGCAGGTTGTACATAAATGTACCACCGATGCACTCCCGCGCTCGGGCGTACTCGTGCCCTCTCGGAAGTGGTCGGAAGCCCGTGCAGTGACCTAGGGTAACACTGCCGAGCAGGGAATTGTAACGTGTTTGAATTAGACCAAACAAAGTATCGTTTAAGAATTATATGGAAAGATTATGTTTTATATTTTGATGAAAGATACATCGTATTGTTCTTTTTAATGCCATTTAGAAACTGTTGTGATTCTTGCCAGTATTACAGCAATAAATACATGTAATTAAAGACGAAGGGACATTGAGAAACTTTAGTAAAAATAATGTAACATTAAAAGATATGGAGTATAATTCCAAATATTTATTATAAGTACCTATAGGTACATATTTCAAAAAATTTATGTCTCATGTACCGTACCTAACGGTGTACGCTTAGAAACCAGAGTAAATAGTTAAACGTAAAAGTTCCCAAATACACCACGAATAGTCATCATATTTACTTGACGTTCTTATGTACCGTTTTTGTTTCTGAACATAATAAGACAAATGCACACTTTACTTAACTTTCTTCACCGTCCGGTCGGTTTATTTAACATTCCATCTCGAAGCGAGTTAGAATTCCTCATCTCAACAAGAATAACGAGAATAATTCGAGCCCGTGAAAGTCCACGGCCGTGACCGAGTGTATTGACCCGGGCTTCCGATACTTCTATGTTGGCCTAGGTTAGGCCCGCGTCGACACCGATGACGTGGACGTTTCAGTTCGTCATGCTAATCGATGTAAAAATGAAAATACTTATTTCTATTTGAAACCCATAAAATTGTAAAATTATCTCCTATGGCACGAGGCAAATAAAATAAATAGCACGTGGTTCCGGAGTTAATTTTAATTTCCGTACATTATATAATTTTAAGTTAATTAACAAGTACCTATAAGTATAATTTCATTGCTCAACATATTTATGATCATACTTTTAAAAATAAACGCATTTTCTACGTTCAAGCAGTCTTTTCGGAAAGTTTATATTTATCCAGGAAAATAATTATTATTTACGGTGTCTACAAAAATTATTGCAAAGGTTGCAAAAGCATTTTCATTTAAATAATGCAAAAGTTTGACTGAATTTTTTTCCACAATATTAAAAAAAAAACAGTTTAATTAACTATGGTTTTCGCAGTATTTTATTTTTTAAAATAAAATCTAACAGGAATCCCATTAACGCGGGAAAAACATGTGAATGTGGAATAAAAATTATATTTAAAGTACAGATAAATTAAAGAGAACAAAAAATGTATATGAAAACCAATAAGATTCTTTTGATAGAATGATGAATAAGAAAAAATATGAAATAAAACTTACAAAGTTCCTTCGGGTCGGCCGATGCGCCGACTTCACATGTGCACCGGCGGCAAATGGGGTGATAGTGTGTGGGACACCGTGTTGTGTGACATGTGCTAAAAATTATAAAGGCTTAAAAAAGTCTAAACTAATGTAAATACAAATTATATTTGAAAATGTTAGAATATTTATATTTTTGTGTAGGTCACAAAAAATGGGGCATCTGCGAATTGTTTCACTATCATGTTGTAATAATAAATATAGGTTTTAAGTGAAAATGTGGCATGTTTGTATGTGTATGGTGTGGGGCTTCGCGGCGTGTGGGACGCGCGAGATCTCGGGCTCCACTGCGCCGGCGCGATCGTCGCCAGAGAAATTACGTCAGTGAGTGCAGCGCCGCGCGCGCACCCCTTTCTTTTTTTTTCCCGCCGTAATTAATTTCTTGCGAGATTTTCGGCGAAGTTTTTTGTTGTTTAAGAAAAAACATCATCACATGTGATGTGAAAAGCTTCATAATACGTTTTTAATAGATTTTATTGGATGATGCCAAATATAAAAATATATAATAATTATTATGCTTATAAGTAACATATTTCATTTATACGTTCTGAGATAACACCCACAACTTACGCACATATCTATACATCAAAACTTAAAATCATAATTAAAATAAATTGCCACTTATTTAAAATATCTTTTGAAACTTCAACATAGATTTTTAAATAGTTTGCCAGTAGTTTTGATGGTTGAGTGGGAATGAAATTGGAACTTTCACCGCTAAGATTCCTCTAAGAGCAAAAATTCTAATACATTCATGTTTCAATATGGCCGCTTGTTTCCCGCCTTGCAGACGGTCCCGGTTACCTGCGTCTCACACACAGACGCGCTCACGCAAACACATAAACAGTCGGGAGACGTGACACAGACGCGGGGCTCCTAATGCCGCTGTGAATTTGAAAGGAGAAAGGAATAAATGAAATATGTTTTATTCAAAGATTCATTGTAATTAGAAAGTAGCGTAAAAAAAGGGTTATCTAGTTAGAAATTAAATTCCCGAAAAACCTATAAGTATCAGAAAAAATATTTTCTACTTGAAATTTTAAAGTATTTTGAAACTCTTTACTAGGAACCCAGGCGTCCCTCACAGAGATTCAACTGGTGGTAGACTTATCTGCTTAGGAGCCATCTGGATAGGTACCTTCCTTTTACCCATTTCTGCCACCAATAAGCAGTTCAACTAATGCTGTGTTCGGCTTAAAAGGTATATACAGTCATTATAATTACAGTCCATGAGGCATTGTATCGTAGTCCTGAGGCGTGACAACTAAAGTTATTTGCTAATACTTTAATTGTCACGCCTCAATTACAATATAGACTGATACGTCGTTTGTCACCCTAAGCCAATTAAAAAAAAACTTATATGCACCGCTCGGCATAGATTCATACGGCATCAGAGACTGGGTACTTTAGACTTTATACTACGCAAACTACCTAATTATAAACACAGGTACCGGCACCACTAAAAATGTTTATATAAATTTTAAGTAAAGTTTTTTGAGCCTAAAAGCCTAGTCTGAGAAATAGTAGAAAAAAAATATCTTAAGAAGAAATTAAATCGGCCAACCAGAAGTGGTTGGTATGAACCCTTTTCAAAAGTTAGTATATTTTTGGAAGTAATAATTGCAAAACAAACAAAAAATATAGAAAAAAACATAAATTCTTGAGATATTTTATTTTTAAATATTCAAATTTTATCATAAACAATAATCTAATGAATTTGGTTACCAAAAACAATTTATTACCACTTACAAATGACCAAAATTTTAAAGAAAACTTTCTTAAAAAGTTACCAAAAATACTTAGTGTAACAATTCTCACTTACATCCATATCACCGCATCCCCAGACCTAAGAAAGTATAAATAAAACATAACTATCGTTCGGTGGGTATAACCGAGTTAGGGACGTTGCCCGGCGTCGTTTGTGTGCGTCGCTTCATTATGTCCGCTCACGTAACGCCCGCTCTGTGTGTGTGCAGCCTAAGTACACTGCACACAGCCGAGGTGGGTGCTTATCACACCGATGTGTTTCTTTTGCTCGCAAATCCAACTTAAATTCATTATGAAAATATCTTTATTTAATCCTGGCCTCTTTTACTTGAATTGTCATTAAAGTACAATAAACTTTTTAAATTGGATGCTAGTTATTTTTTAGTTTTATGTATGGTATATGCATTATTATATGCAAGACCAAGCAACCCACAGCACGACCTTACGATTCTGTGAGCTAAAATAAAAGAAAAATATCGGTAGCCAGAGTTAACTATGATATCAGAACATCAAATAAATTAGTACTCTCGTGACCCGAAACGTCGGGAATAATAATAAAGTAATTAAACACGATAAAATCCTTAAATAAAAGTTTTATTTTATTATTCGCATAAATACAAGAAATTAATATATGCATTGTAGATGTATACAGGCATTCATGAATACAGTTTCATTAAATATCACGAGTATCAATTGACAAATTAAGGAGTATAGCCTTAATTCCTCATTTGATACTCGAGAATTTTTCCCCCAAAAAAAAAAGTGTTGTTTACCAAACCAGTAACTACTAGAAAGAACGTTTGTGACGAATACGAAAAGCGATGGCTCTATTTTGAATAAAATGTTATTTTGAATATTTCGAGTTTTGATATATAATATTGATATTTTATAATGCCGCGTGTGCTTCTGAATGTGTCCAGTATTGAAAAAAAAAAACAATTAAAGGCGGGAAATCGTCCTACATGTCTGCGGTGAAAGTTGACTGTCGTTTAACCGCCGATGTACTTGTACAAGATTTCTATTTAAGAAGAACTATTTAAACTAAACAATCAGATTTAGAAAATTAAAACCAAGCAATGCACCGACCCGACATGACGGTGTAACAAACGTCCGACGCGGCCGCGCTGAGTATGAGTTAGTTGAACGGAGCCAAGTTCAGTGGTGTCTAGGTCCGAGCAGTTCCTATGTAAATATTGGACCTTAGACCAACCGGTCCGGAGAACCGAGATCGATTTTCATAATTATTACAAAACAATTCCTCGATACCATTCAACCCGACCATGAAGAGTGAAACATAGCTAGATATGGTATTTACATTGATCACAAGTTGTTTAGTAAATGGCAATGTTATTACATATTTAAATAAGGTTTCCCAATAGCGCTGTGCGTTGAAGTGTTAGGAAATTTGGCTCTTCATCTCATTCCACGGATGTTATATAAGTCCTGCGATAGATGGCGTAATAACCATCTCAAAATATGCCGTCCCATTTTGTTTATGAGGAAATGAGTAACACGTTTTCGCTATCAAGTCTGAATCGAGCACGAGCTGCGTCGGGCTTGTATCTTCTAAAACCTCACAGTATTTCACATTCGACCTCCTTATCCTTATCCTTGTCAGCCAGCTCGTATAGAGGATAGATATTAAACGGCAGCAGGCCCTTCATCGGTCTGCTTAATTTAGATGTGGGTTTTTCGGCATGATTATTCCGCCATTTATACTCATAGGAAACCCACGCAAAGAATGAGGGTGTCAAATTCTCACACCGAAACCACCCGGCGCCTTCGTCCAGGCAGTGCAAAAGGAATATTCACGCACATATCTGTAACCCTACCAGCGCCGGCCGCTCACTGGCAGCCACTCTTTAGAACAACACTTCTTCTCCTCTGTTTATCCAGAGGTGTCCATCCAGGTGTGCAGCGTCTACGGTGCGAAATAACTTCTATTTTCCACCTTCCTTTCTTTAGTCCACTACTTGGATTAAAGAAAATGGAATAGAGCGAGTACGTCGCTCGGATAGCCGCACGGATAGACGGACAGACGGACAGATAGACAGACATTAATACGAAGTTTTGCCTATTAGATACGGAACCTTTAAATGAAGAATTATCTATAATAACAAAATATGTCCTTTGCCTATCTCGGGAAGTAGTTAAAAGTAAACGCATTTATGATGCCTCATTGTTGTCCCCCCGGTTTGTTTTAACAACTGGAAGTTGAAAATTTAAAAATGTCTTCCCATTGTTATCATCCATGTTACTGAAGTATTTATTAGGTATGACAAGTTTGTAAAGAAACATGTAATGGACAGATAGGTACATAACCTATGCAGTCGTAGAGCCCTTTTTCCTTAATAGAGTACTTACCTTTTTTTTTTTTAGTTTACCGTGGGGGAAAGGTGAATTTTCAATTTCATTGAAGATGCCGCACCGACTAAAACCCCCACGGTAGATCTGCTGTTGGCTCAGTGGCCTTTACAGCTACATCGGTAAGACTCGCGAGCAGGAGGCCCGCAAGTTAAGGGTTAAAGTACTTACCAGCGACGTGACTGTGTATAACATACTAATCGTACATATGTAATATTATTTCTAGACGCTTTTAAATCTTTTGTTCGTTAAGTTGGTTTGTTTCATTGTATAATTTGAAATGGTGTTCGCATTCAGTGACGACCAGGTCTTAGATGGTAGTAGCGTGAGCCTATTCACTTGAAGAATTCCAATCCGTCCATGAGTCGGGTTGTTCTATGGTAAATGGGGATGGAAGAACAATAAGCACCCAACACTGGGGTGGTCAAAAATCGAAATCTTTATTCTTCGACATAAATTTCACTTGTCAAAAGTAACCATTTCTTTTTAGATTTAATCTACTTCCATGTCATTATGAGGTTCCTCGGATGGAGAGGTAACCGACGGAAGAAACTCCGTAGGTATCCTCTTTTTTATTTTTTTTAAATAATACAGTGTTAAATTATTTTTATAGGAAAGGCGGCAATCGAGCATGCGGTTCACCTGATGGTAAGTGATTACCTTCGCCTACGTACATCTGCAACACCGGAGGTGCCGCAGGTGAGTTGTCGGCCTTTATGGGTATTTGGGAGATGGGATGGAGGTTGAGGATGGGGAGGGGAGTGGGCCTCCGGTTTCTTCACTCACATAGCGAAAAGCAGAAGCACAAGACGCCTCTACTTCACGCCGGTATTCTGCGAGGCCGCGGTACCAACCCGGTCGAGCCTGCCCATTCGAGCTGCAGCAAAAGCTGCCGGTTGGCTCTATCACGTATATATATTTCAATACAACTTTTAGAAACAGATTGGGAGCGATCTAGTCATTCCCGGGGGTTACAAGCGTCCATGTATGCCTTTATATTACAATAACCCTTTTTATAAGTCTTCCTTATACTTAGTGGGATTTTGTTGTAGAAACGTATACATTGCCCTAAGAACGAGTTACTGTCTGTGGAGTCTTGTAACTGTCATTACAAGCCTGTGTCTTTTACTAGTACTTACATGAAGTACATCACTAATCTTATTCAATTTACTTGTATATTTATGTACATATATTACATTTTCACCGAGAGGCGTACGTTAGAACATTTATTTCTTTAAATTTATCTCTAAGAGAAGCTCTTGGCTCCTATGACCCTGTTCTGCAAGACGAATACTGTCTTTAATCGGCTGCAATTCGCCACAGCTAAATACAATATGACATTTTTCATTACGACATCGTTCAGATTAGAACCTCTTATTTTCCTGACAGCATATGCTGCAGTAAGGAAAAAAAGTGGTTCTAATCTTTTTTTTTTGTATATGTTGCAGAGCTAACTCCACAAGCGAGTTACATTGTATTCGGACGAACGGTACAAACCGTACATAAGCCGTTGATCCGTTAACCACCGAGCGTTATCTTTGTCGTCTCAAAAGATTCCTATCTTTCTAAACCGAACTCATGCTGGTACAGTCACTTATTTTACCCATTATTTACTATGCAGATGAGTGTTACCCAGAAGTATCGCAATATCTACTCATTAAATTCGAGCGACTTCTCAATAATTGTATACGACTCCACCCAAACTTAAACGATTTCAACTCAACTTCTGCACTGAATCGATTTTCAAACAGTCTCAAAAATGAGTGTACCGCGAGATAGTACTTGTTTTTCCAGCACTTCGTTTTCTGTTTAATCTAGACTGCTGGAACTCCTTGTACTCTGGAGCTGGAACTCCATCTGATGTATTCCCCTCTATATAGTTTTTATTTACGTATGTATTTCTTATGTATGTATATAGGTCTAGATACACAAGTATGTACTTATAATTGCACAAACATGTAATAGTGTTATATATTTATATTGCTATTAATAATGATTTCTAGTATTTACACTCCTTTTATTAAATAAGTTTATTCATTCGGACCTGCACCTGCCCACATATTCTGCTATATCTCTAATAATGAACAAAAACTAAAAATTTCCCATACAAGAAACGTGTATTTTTTAAGTTATTTTTTTTATGTGATTTTAGTGCAAAAATAAGAGATAATGAAAACCGGCCAAGTGTGATCGGGCGAGTACTAAAAGAAAACACAATTTTTGGCAAATATATTAATATGACACAGTGTGTCTATGTATTAATGTGCTTGCACGTAACCCGAGGTGCGGGAGTCCAACTCCAACTATACCGGTTTTAGTTTTCCGTAGAGCCCATCGGTTTTCACACACCAGTGTTTAGTTTTAGTTGTTTGCCAACTGTGTGGCTTTTTCGTTAGCGTATCTAACTGCAGAGACATAAGCTATGTCCGGGTTCGAATCACAGCCGAAGACTTTATTAGAGCAAAAACACAGGGCTTAGGCTTCGGCGTCTGCTCGTGTTTTGTTACATTGCATCCGACACTTTCTGCGATATTATCGCTTAAGGACTTAACTCTTCTATTCGTGTCAGAGTAAAAGGCTGCGGCGTCGCAGAATACCGGCGTGAAGTAGAGATCGCGTGCATTTGCCTTTCATTCGTTGAATGAGTCAACCCGAATCCCACTGCCCCATCCCTCTTCCCTTTCCCCTATATCATTAAAGGCCGGCAACGCACCTGCAGCTCCTCCGGCGATGCTGATGTTCGTGGGCGTCGGTAATCACTTACCATTAGGTGAGCGGCTTGCACGTTTGCCGCATCACATCCACAACGGATACGGGAAGGTCAAGACGAGCGAGTGCCTCTTTGTTTGCATACACACTTACGGCACTATAATATCCCTGCACAGTTTACACCTGCCGATGGTACTCCGAAGCTGTCGCCGGCGTGGAGATCTGCCGGGAGGTGATCGTTAAGTTTATCAGAAACATCTCTATGTATCCGAAGAGTCTGTCGATGTTCGATGATGATTTATTTATAATACGGGTATTTTGATCTGTCCGATTCGCATCTCAGTTCGCATCGTTTCTTTTGCTGCATCAGATAGTGCTGGAAGGGACGCGTGCGCAGCTGCTTCGGGCATGAAAGCAGTACGGTTTGTGAATGGACCGCCTTTGATATTTACCGAAATATTTGAGTTATCAACGTGGATCCTGGATCGATTTACCGGAGCAATCTACGTCTCATTTCAAATGAAACTCTTATTTACGGATTTTATCGCGTTCAATTAGATTTATATAAGCGTTTAATAAGATTTTTTAAATCTCGCCGTCTTGACGGGGCAAAGGTGTTTGACGTCCTGGTGTTATAGTTAACCCGGTTACCGTCAGCTTTATAATTATTAATCTTTGGTTAGTTAATCTGCGCAGAATGAGCTCAAGGTATATTGAGGTCATGAAGAAATGCTTGGTGTTGGATTTAATTGACGTTAACTATGACATCAGGACGTCAAACACCTCAGTCCCCCGTGACCACGGTTGCTGTAAAGCACCCGAACATGTAGTCTCATTTCAAGTCACAATCTTCGTCTCTTTCGTCTCCGTCAGTTTGGGCTCATGATGTTAATGAAAGATGTTTTTCAGATTATTTTTCTTTATCACTCTCTAGAGCCGAGGTACCCTAGCGGCTATTACCCTTTAATCTCCCAGTAGGCGTGTGTCCAGGATTCGGTCCCCGGTGCCGGCATAACTAATATTGTTAGGTAATAGTAATTTACCAAGAAGGAAAACATCGTAAGGAAACCTGCATGTCTGAGAAATGATAAAAAATTTATTTCGAGGACATGTGAAGTCCTACCTTGCCGTCTCTAAAACCCTCTCAAATTAGTTGAGTTTTGGAGCCGATACCCTGGAATCCATAGCATACAAATGAACCGCTCAATCAATTATCTTCAATAAGGTGAGAGTTGAACAGCGTTACCTTGCGAACTTCTTATTCTACAGCAACCTCTGAACAGCCCATAGCTGGACTAAAATGACTATCGTTTACATAAACTTAGGAAATGTTAGGTTTGTAACAATGGTTTTTCTGCAGTCAATCGGAGGTCCCGAGATCTTTATGGCATTATGCCAAGTCGACTTTTGCAATGCCAAATGCACACATTAGCGTACATTGCATTGCATTGATAATCTGATACACCGCTGAATCGAATGAAAAGCCTCAATCGTGGGTGGAACCTATGATAAAATCAGTGAGTACTTTTCTTCCTTCGTCATTTACTACATACGACATAAACCTTAAAAAACCTGAACATGGGCCTCTCCAAGAAAGCCAACAGCGTCAGCAAAGTCGGTATATATTTCGAGATAGGTTTGCCCATACCACGCTGAGCTTGCGGGTTGGGTTTTTTTTTATGGGAAAGGTGGCAAACGAGCAAGCGGTTCACCTGATGGTATTTCGGAGGATGAGAAGGGAATTGGGGAGGGGGAGTGGTCCTCCGGTTACCTCACTCTCCGAACGAAACGCATAGGCACAAGTTGCCTCTACTTCACGGCGGTATCCTGCGAGGCCGTGTTACCAACCCGTTCGAGCCTGCCCATTCGAGCACCAGCCAAAGCCGCCGCTTGGCTCTATCACGTAGGTATATATGTACAATACAATTTTAAGAAACAGTTTGGGAGCGATCAAGTCATTCGCAGGGGTTACAAGCATCCTTACAAGTGTTCCTTTATATTACAATAACCCTTTTTACAAGAAAGACTACATAGTGGGATTTTGTTGTAGAGATGTATACATTGCCCTAAGTCTAGAAACTGCAGTGATTAGCATTAGTGGTGCTACGAATGTGTATGTATGTATATATATATATATATATATATATTTATATTTAATTATATCTGACATACTATACTATTTAATTATTTGTTATCTTATTTATTTAATTGTATATACAATATGTTTGAGTAATTTACGCATTAAGTTTGCCATTTAGATAAAATTTCCTGTTAGGGTCTGCTGGAAGAAATTTCAATGTATGGAATAAGTAGCGCTCTTGTATAAATACTATGTTTTAATGTTTTCATGCCTTTTTGTGTGTATAGTACATAAATAAAGAGAAAAGAAAATGTCCCCACGCGGCATATTTCTTAATCTTGATATAACTATGACAATGTTTAGGTTTAAATAGATGTGGCAAACTAGGGTTGCCGCGTATATTTGGACGGACATTCTGCTCGAAATAACTGTAAATATTAAAATAGTACTTTAAGTATTAGATTACATAGTCTATTAATAATAAATGCCACACGCCTTTATGCGAGATCAACGTTAACCATGCTTAAGCCTAAAAACAATCACTAAAAAGTAGCGTTCTCTATTTCTTGACTAAAGAGCCGGACTTGTAAACGATTGACCGGACAAGTCCGTTAAGTGAGGGACATGTTCGGATAAAATCGGACATCTGGCAACCCTAGACCCCACCGAACATGATAATAAAGATGACTTTATAGATTACTTCCAAGCGTCCTAGGTTAGTGTTGCGTTTTCAGTAAACCTGATGAATAATCATTCAACTGACAAGAAAGCCGTAAGAAATGATATTTTACGATCTGAGAAAAGATCCTCGGTCTTTGCGTACTATTTGACTAAACAACTATTATGAATTAAGATGTCTCAATAGCATTGTTGCTGTGGACTGTCTTTGAAGTAAAGGTATGCTTCTTCGAACCCTTAAAAAATTTAAAGGCGACCTAAACTGGCGGCTAATTTAACTTTTTTAAATAAGTGTCCGTTTATTTGTTCGTGATGTTGGTTCGTAACGTGTGTTACTGTGATGTTAATGTATGTATCTATATATTCACGCCTTGTTCCCAACGGGGTAGGCAGAGACAATCTTCTTCCACTTTCTACGGTCCTGACATACGTCTTACGCTTCTTCCACTTTCATAAATCTTCGCATGAATGCTCGTTGGTTGACTGGCGTTTTTTCAGAACCTCCGATTTGATCGTGAATTGTTCGCCTAGGTCTTCCTCTCCGGACTCTACCATGTGATGTAAAGAAACAAATAATGTATGATGTTAGATCTCAGACAGAGCAATGCTGTTAACAATTTTAGTGGTGCTGGCACACGGAATCGAACCCAGGACACACGCATACTACGAAATTAAAGCGTACACTCTTACGTCAAGGCCACCGCGGCGAGTTTGAGTAAGTTTGATTATTTATACGATACGTAAGATTTAAAGACAGTATTTATTAGCACAAGTCTTACTTAATAAGCGTTCATGGGTTATTTTTCATATAAATGTAACTTGGGATTCGAACACGGGAACGTGTTTCGCGTGGGACATTCTCTCACGAGTTTGCCTAGCAATTAGATGTGCAATTTGGATTGGACGGGACCCTTGTGGCAAAAAAAAAGCCAACGCAATAACTTCTAATGAGAGAGGGACTTCTAAAGGGACAGGTTCCATGGCAACCGGACCCGGGTTTGTGCGAACTGTTGCCGAGGGTAAAGTGTATGGAGCGTTTCGAACGCTGCGTTTCCAAAGTCGCTAAGTTTGTACTCAAGCGTTGCATATTGGTATATTATGCATGTAAATCAAATACTTAGAATATAAACTATTATTATTAAGGAAAAGCTGTATTATATTAGTATGGTAGAGTCGGCAGAGGAAGGCCTAGGCGAACATTTCACGATCAAATCGGAGACGTTCTGGAAAAAGGCCAGGTCAAGAGTAGTCTAAACCAACGAGCATGCATGCGAAGATTGATGAAAGTGGTAGAAGCGAAAGACGTAGGTCAGGACCTTAGCAAGTGGAAGAAGATTGTCTCTGCCTACCCCGTTGGGAACCAGGCGTGAGTGTATACATGCATACAGAAGCTGTATTGTTTGGTGTCGGCGTGAATTCTGTTACCACTTTTCTTCCCATGGGTGTTGTAAGAGTAAGACGGATCATTAACGTTTATGGTGTGATAGATCTGGTTGATGATGATTGTTGTTTTAAATTGCTGGTGTATTTTTTTTTTATTATGGGAAAGGCAACTAACGAGCGAGCAGCTCACCCGATGGTGGGGGCCCACGTACATCTGCAACACCAAAGGTGCTGCAGGTGCGTTGCCGGTCTTTAAGGGTATTTGAGAGATGCGAGGGAGGACGAGGAGGGGTGGGGAGGTGGTTTGGCCCTCCGGTTACCTCACTCGCCGAACGAAACGCAGAAGCACAAGATGCCTCTACTTCACCCCGCCGGTATTCTGCGAGGTCGTGGTTTCAATCCGGTCGGGCCGGCCCATTCGAGCAGCAGCTAAAGCCGCCGCTTGGCTCTACCACGTGTGAAAAAGAACTGATGGTAAGTGGACACCTGTAAGCAACCTCAATCGAAGAAGGTTACAGATGCGTTGATACTGGGACTAAGGTAAGATGTCAACGTCAGATAGCGTTCCAAACGTCTAGTGTGTTAACAACCTTAGTAATAACCTGGTTATTCAACTATCTATAGGGGATCTTTGATTCTTGGAGAATTAATAATGCATCCAAGCGCACTAGAGTCTCTTGTTAACGAGTAGCACAGCAGGGGTTTGCTCAGCAATACGTCGTTGCTCAATTATTATCTGTTCTTGTTAATTATATCATTTTAATAGGCGGTAGGGCTCCGCCCAGGAGCCGTCTGGGTTAGGTGGTCTGGGTTAGGTGGTCTGGGCTGCAACTCTCTTTCCTATATCTCTCGACAATGAGCAGCTACTGTTGTGTTCCGGATTGCCAGACTCTCGTCCTGTATTATAATTCCATTAAGGCGTTCCATCTCAGTCCTCTTCTATTGAAGTCATTTGCAGGTGTCCATTACTGCAGTACAGTTACATGGCATCAGGTGAACCGTTAGCCCGTCTGTAACTCTAGCGTAATAAAAACCAAAAGTATTCAACGGCAATGGTGATGTCGCACTTCTGACCTGACGACTTCGACCACGGCGACAACTTTCAAATACTACATAGGCAGTAGTCAACTGGCGCATACTTATTCAATTACAGCTTAACATTAGATGAATAAGTAAGAACTTTCCCATAATCGCCACTTACGACAAACACGGGAACAAGTGAAACAACAACTGCGCATGGTGTATTGTTATGATGCCGCATGTGTACGCATGATACATTGTTATGGTGCAAGTGTACGCATGGGGACAAACACAAATGTAACGCTGTAGCGATAAGATCGGAGGAAGGGTAGGTGCAGCGACATTGTCACATCCAGCGACATACCTGTTTCACTGACAAGTAATCTTTGTACATAATTTCCGTATACAATTAGCAGTTGTCAACTACGCAACCTGCGTGGCGGCTCTGTGGTCAGGCACCACTTAAATATTTATAGGTAATTTTAATTTAAGTGCTGGACTTACCACGTGCTCGGTTGTGACGACTTTCCGAAGCGTGGTAGAGCCAAGCGGCGGCTTTAGCTGCCGCTCGAATGGGCCGGCTCGACCGGATTGATACCACGGCCTCGCAGAATACCGGCGTGAAATAGAGGCATCTTGTGCTTCTGCGTTTCGTTCGGTGAGTGAGGTAACCGGAGGCCTACATCTCCTCCCTATTCCTCTCCTCTTCCCTCCCATCTCCCAAATATCCTTAAAGACCGGCAACGCACCTGCAGCATCTATGGTGTTGCAGATGTATGTGGGCGACGGTAAGCACTTACTATCAGGTGAACCGCTTATTCGTTTGCCGTCTTTTCCATAAAAAAAAAGTGAAAGAAAAAGTAGTGAGGAAGGTCTTGTAGGCTTAAGCATTATTAAAAAAATATAAATTTCGTGGATATTGTAAAGTGCTGACACAGCGACTTAAAACTTCCCGGCTTTTGACGCTTTCAATTATTGAGAAGAATGCCTAAAGGCCTCCCTTTACCTAGCAGTAGGATATTAACGGGGTGCTATTTCACCTTAACAATACGTAAAGGAACATGTTACGAACGAATGTGTACCGACATCTCTAAAGACGTGTGATCTCTAAAGATAGATACAATCGATTTAAAAATGGTCGGAGACTTTTTTTTAATCGAATTAATAATCGATATTCCGACAAAAGTTGAATTAAGTTAAGAATCAGGACTTTTAAATCTCCCTTTCGTGTTATAGATGTCTCATGGTTACTAATAAAATAAACGAACTGAAATGGCATCGACGTGTCCTTTTAGTGTATAGATGTAAAACATGAGTGTCTACTGACGCCTGTCTGTACGTGTCGCTGGACGGCGCCAGGCTGACATGCTAGTATAATATAACAAGGTAGATCATATTATGTTGTTAATAACGTAAAAAGATGCTGCACACCCGTCTAGAAAATTTCTATAAGCAATAATGTCGAGTTTTATAAACTAAACACTGGTGTACGTACGTCTAATAATAAACTAAACGTCAAAGAGCAAAAAAAGATGACAGAGGACGGCCATGTTGGATCGAATGCGCGGGAACACATCGGATGCGTTCGATAAATTGACAAGCTCCTTATATGGTCTCTTGTTACCATTCGTCTTGAGCAGAGTCGCAACCATAGAATTATTTACCGAAGAGGGACAAAAACAAGAATTTTTTTTAATATATTTTCGTACTAGTTGCTACCCGCTGTTTCGCCCGCTTGATCTTAAGTTATGTTTCATGTCATAATTTACCTTACTGAAATCCAATTAGCTTTTAGGTGTGATTGAGCGATAAACCTATCAACATAAAAATAATTAAAATAATTAAGTAGAAGAATTACATGACAACCTTTATAGCTAATTACTATTATTTTGTTTGATGAGCGGCCAACGCCTATACTTGCATCTCACCGCAATTAATACAGCATTCGCTCTTGCGGTTTGCTGCGAATGCGCGTTATGGCGCCGGCGCTTGACCGCCGGGTTCGTGAAAGGCGCCGCGGCGTATCGCTTCGCGGCGCGCCGCAAGTGCTTGATTCAGTGCTTAAAGGTGATTGATTCTTAAATCAAAGCATGATTAATTTCGTGTGGGTATTACAAACAATAAACTAAATTATTTGATGATACTACTTGTACAGTTGCGACAGTCAACCTAAAAATTTTAAAAGGGTTAACCTTGGAACGACATAAGGCTCTAATTTTTTTTAAATACTTTATATGTTAGTGCTATTGACTGTATTATTAGCTGCAAGGGCAGGCAGAGATTATTGACTTCCAATTGACACGAGTCAGTCCGCAAACTGATACACGTCTCCGAGAGATTCGAGTAGAACGAAAAGAACGTGAAGAATGGCGAGCGTCGTCGTAGATTTTGCTCCCAGAGATTGTCATGTGATATTTAAGGCCTTTTCTTTATGTAGCCTCTTACGTAACCCACTGGAAGAAAGGTGGTGAAGGCAGAGAGGCAGACTCTTTCGGCCATACCGCACAGCCACCATAAATCTATACTTAATTAATATATAAAGGCGTAACTGTATGTCGTTGTCGCAGGCTAATCGTTAAATACATTACATTGCATTTCATTGGTTTTTTTAGATATATGTTGACATATGCTCAATTTTTTTTAACTTTTTTATTTTTAATCCAGGCACCACTGGTTACAACAGTGAGTATTTTATAAAATGTCCAGTCTAAAGACAATGTGTCTATGGTCCGAGCGAGCGTTAGATGCCGCGTAAATTAAGTCTAAAAAGTGCTGTGCGACAAATAAAAAGACATTTTTCAACGTACTTAGGAATGTGTACTCGCTGGCTATGTATAAGTATTTTGTATTTTAAAGAATGTTGTTGTTTCATCGTTTCAATGGAATTATTTTGCAGTTTCGAAATTTAAATTATGAGGTCAAAACCGTTTGTGTTTTTCTCTGTGAATGACAGAGAAGAATACAAACATGCTGACGTTAAGGGGTTACTGTACCTATAGACAAACAACAAGAGTGTTTTTGTTTTTATTCCGAATACTATCTGAGTAACAGCGCAAGAGTACGCGTAACCATTAGCCTTATGGCTGACGATCAATTTAACAAGATTCACACTTAAGTAACGTCAGTCTATAAAACTCCCACAGCTAGGTTAAGGACTAGGCTGGGTAAAGGTCTTAAGTAAGGTAGGGTAAGGGTAAGGTCAAGGTAGCTCTAGCAAATTTCTACCGCCAAACAGCAGCTCAATTACTGTTGTATTCGTTTTTAAAAGGTTTTGGGTAGAGAGAGGGTTTAGGAGCCGGGAAGGGCCCGCCATGCTGCTCCAGTGCGGGTCGGTGGACTTCACATGTCGTTGGAATAATATTTTTTGTTATTTCTCAGACATGCAGATTTCCTCACTGTGTTTTCCTTCACCGCCGAGCACGTGGTAAATACAACACTTAAAATTACTATTAACAATATTAGTGGTGCCGGGACCGGGGAATGGACCCAGGTCACTCTCGCTCTATGAAACTAAAGCGAGTGCCCTGCCCACTAGGCTACCAAGGCTCGCTTTGCAGTAGCATAATGCTGAGTCGGTTGCCTTTTTGTGGCTGCGATCCAATTCTAATGAAAGAATTATTCATTCAGTATTTTTAGTATTTTTTTCAGACTTAGCTTAGCTGCGAATAAAACATTTTTCTACATTACAAAGAAACCTGCTTGTCAAAGGAGCAATAAAAAATATTACTTGAAGGCCATTTCAAGTCCTCCAATCCTCATTCTCACTTACCAGATGAATCCCAGTTTCAAAACCCTCACAAATATTGAGTGGAGGCCTTTCCTCTGCAGTGGGACATTTGTCTGGCTGCTACTTATTAGACTAAAGAAGTGTAAGGGAGATCATACTAACCTTTTCTCAAAACGTCAACTTTACGTCGCGTCGGCCATTTTCCAGTTATTATATGCCACGGTTAACATGTCATCGAATGTAAAACAAAAAAAAACAATGTCACTTAGACAGCTTATTTTATTTGATTTCAAATTACGAGCGCTCACAATGAAAAACCCTGTAACATGTACAAAATACCCACGTCAAAAATGTAACAATCAGAAAATAATATTACGTTTTATTATTAAAACACGAGAATTGTCTGGTACATTTAAATGTTAATAATATTTTACGTTTATAGGCGGCTATTTAGTAAATACGCTAAGAGCTTTTGTTTCTGATTTTCTATATAGTTGTCGACAATTAAAATAACCTCAAAAAAAAAACGCCGCCAAGCATCCACTGCAGTATGCGTTGAATAAGTCAAAATTGTGTTACGAAAGTATACAGCAGCTATCTACCTGATACCGACCGCCGCTAACGTAAGAACTTAGGACTCCATCAGTGCACCAAAGGCACCCTAATATTACTGCATTCCGCCTTATATCCCGCTCCTCTCCGCTCGAAACGCGACCTAATCCCGGTCACGTTTAAGATGCAAATCACACAGCCGCACTTGGTCTTTACATCTTTAATGTATCAGATCGTGCGCTGGTCAATAACTTCGGTGCTCAGAGCAAAAACGTTTGCAGCTCTGGACGACATTCCTCCGTCCCCACCTTCCATAGGGAACATTAGAGGCCTGGCTAGGATGTGCGGTTGTCGTCGCCTCGACGAGCGGGGTGCTTTATTATAGGAATTTTTATTGGCCGATTTCAAAGAATACGTTTAGAATTTAATGTGAATATAACTAATTAAAGCCATATCAAAAAATAAATAAAAAATCCTCGGTGGACGAGCGATTAGGGGAACCGACTCCAAATCACGATACTTGAGTTAGATACTCTGTGTTGGAAGGTTACGTAGCTGTTTGTTACCGTGTACCAAATAAGCTCTATTCTTACCACCACGCTATTGGGTACACGGTCGTGAGAGCTTAATCTTACATTTTAATACCGAAATTCGATTAAGAGACACGCCTGAAAAGTCTTAAGGCTATGGAAGCCAATAGAAAATCTGAATATGAACCAGCGTCAGGGTCTAAAGCTTGACAATAAGCTGATCTGGAGACCTATTGGTCCAGCCGTGAGACGCGCACAATGTATTATTTTTCTTTAATTGTGAAGTTCGACCTTACGTTTAATTTATTTTGCACCTATGCTTTTTTTTTATTATTTTTGTTTAACGTGTTCTGTCTGTTTGTCTCTTTATGCTGTACCAATAAATAAATTTCTTTCTTTCTTTCCTTGCATCCCAATTTTGCTACACCCGAGTCATCCAGAAAGGTTGCATCTGAGATACGACGTGAGATATTACGATCGACGACCGTCTTGACAAGCGTTTCGATTATGGCGATTCTCGATGTCTTCATGATTACGCGGCGTCGATATATGGGACATGCTCTAAATGTGTCCCGCTGATGAATGATTAAACTGCAGTTAAGAAAGTGGATCGATCAAAATGCTTGCTGTGATTGTTACAGGTGACTTTTTGTTTTTTTATAGGAAAGGCGGCAAACGAGCAAGCTGTTCACCAGGAGGTAAGCGATTACGTCACAAGACCTGCAGTCAAACACCATACGCCATCCTCGGTAGTCCCCAGCCCCAGCCCCAACCGATTACCATTTTATGCGCAATTAGAGCTGAAAGGACAAAACTTTGGTTCTCAGGATGTGATACATAATGCCTTCATAGACTTTGTAGAGTCCAGATCGCCCAGAGTTCCATCGTAAAGGCATAAACAACCCTACTTACCTATCTACGTAGGTGGTCTAAAAAGTTTCCGACCTTAACGTGAAGATGGCAGCACTCGTCAATAAAAGCTAGGGAATGCGGTTCCGGATCGTTTGACAGGAACTCATCAAAATTTCAGCCATTTTGAACTCGTACATAGATTAAAAAACGGATTTATTTATTATATATGTATATATTTGAATTTTTCGATATTAAACCGAAATTTCATTCTTTAATCTCCAAAATTATAGCATTTATTTACCAACAATGCCTTTAGTTTATCTTGTATTACTTCTTTTTGAAGCTATCTGATTTTCATTCAATTTTTTAATTTTTTTTTTATGAGAATTGGGCAAACGAGCATGCGTCTCACCTGATTGTAAGTGATTACCGTCGCCCACGTACATCTGCAACACCAGAGACTGTTAAGGAAAGGAGCACAGAGTATGGGCAAATCGTCTATGCATAACATGCATTTGTTGGGGCACTTTCAGTTTGGTGGATCACCGTTTTTTTATGGCATGCTTACATATGGGACCATACGTTTTTTTTATGATTAACATTATAACTATTGAAAAAGAAAATCAAATAAAAAGGATATCTACGAAGTTTCTTTCGCCGGTTTCTTCTCCGTCAGAGGAGCCTCGTACGAAACGATGGTAGATTGTAAAAAAAATAATTCGATTTGACATTTGACAATCGAAATTATCTTCCGTAACGTCGAAGAATCATTCATTCCATTCATTCCATTCATTGCATTCACTGATTTTCATTCATCCATTCATCCAGCAGGGGTCTTAGCATACTGATAAAATAGGTACAAGTACAGGCATATTATTTACCATTAGTCATCTCTATTATACACTGTGGGTCGGAACAGTTCTATAATTCCGTCTGACACGATGACTTCGCTTGTCAACCGGCAGGGTGGACATGCCGGTCAGGTTGGCATTCGAAAAATGCAGTGGTTCACTCTATGATACTCTATGGCCACTATATAATATTAAACTAATAAATGAATAACTATTCATAGATAACTAGAGAGATATGTGAATGTGAACTACGTCCAAACTTAAATCATATTTATCACTGCTTAGCTCGATTTCGTCTTATGTTAAGAGCCGTGGTAGAGTTCTAGAGCTTTGGTAGAGCTAGTAGTCAGGGCGCCAGTTGCCAGTACCTCTAAAATATTTATTGCTGAATTTACTACACACTCGGCTGTGAATAAAAACATCGTGACCGGAGAAATATTAAAAAATATTAGTTCGTTGACGCACTGGAGCACCGTAGTGGACCCTTCCCGGCTTCGAAAACCTATCAGTTATTTGAGAAGGAGGCCTTTGCCCAGCCGTGGGCATTAACAGGCTGCTACTTTATTACTTTATGCATTAATGAGACCTAAGAGGTTACTATTGTTTTTTGTATGGGAACTTGCAAGCACGCAAACGGCTCACCTGATGGTAAGTGATCACCGTCGCCCAAGTACATCTGCAACACCTGAGGTGCTGCGGGTGCGTTGCCGGCTTTTATATCCTTTGAGGGATGGAAGGGATGATACAGGAGTTGGGAGTGGAGGAGTGGGTCTCCGGTTACAACACTCACCGAACGAAACGCAGAAGCACAAGATGCCTCTACCTCACGGTACACTGCGTGGCCATGGTACTGCTGCGGTCTAGTCGGCCCATTCGTGCAGCACCAAAAGCCTACAAGCTAGGTAGGCTTTTGGTGCTGCACGACTACGCACAAAACCTTCTTTTTTTTTATAGAAGAGACGGAAAACGAGCAAGCGGATCACCTGATGGTAAGTGATTACTGTCGCCCACATACTCTGCAACACCATAGATGCTGCAGGTGCGTTGCCGGTCATTAAGGATATTTGGGAGATGGGAGCGAAGAGGAGGGGAATATGGAGGGGGTGTGGGCCACCGGTTACCTCAGTCACCGAACGAAACGCAGAAGCACAAGATGCCTCTACTTCACGCCGGTATTCTGCGAGGCCGTGGTACTCTCGCGGTCTAGTCGGCTCATTCGTGCAGCAGCAAAAGCCTACCTAGTTTGGCTCTACCACGCCCCAAAACCTTCACCTCTCGCTGAAATTTCGTTTAACTTACCTTACTCTATCAGCCAGTAAATTGTCCACTACAGGACATCGGCCTGTCGCACAAGAAGGATTCATTCTAATCGCCACGCTAGGAATGCGGATTGGGAATCGCAGTACCAGACACCGCGCACCTTAGACGCTGCAGCCCTTCATCGGTCTAGCAATCCGTCGTCTATCTGTAGCCAGTGCGATTTTCAAGACTATTCCCTTATTCGCCTTCTACCACACCCACGGGAAGAAAGGGGGTGACAGATTCTTACGCCATATATAAATATATACATGTCAGTATATAATATTAGACCCTTAAAATAACTAAGAATATTCCAGTATGTCCAGAGAGAATTAGTACCTCTGTATATTTTTTGGAAATAACTTTTTTATTTAATTCAAGGTTATAGAGTATATTAGTAGAGAGTATATTCAAAACAAGTTGAGTTTTCACTAATTAAAAAGAAATACACGTGATGTCGTTAAATAAATTAATAATAAAATGCTTGAATATTAATTTTACGAGTTTTGGTCGACATAAAACATAGTTATGTATATTTATTACTTGGCTCCAGACATTAAGGCATCAAAATGGTCCGGTTGACTGCCAGATTAGTGATGTCCCTTCCACTTAGTACTTTTTTTCGATAGTCTAAAGTAGTAGTAGTAGTAGAGTCTAAATAACAAAGTACTCATATATTTAATGCAAACATTTTCTAATTTTTGTCACCATGAGATATCGAAGACCTTTTTGTTTGTCAACTGTTACGTAGAAATGTTCGATTTAAATGACATTTTTAATTGGCGATACGAAAATAAAGAAGCTTTCAATATTTGAATATATATTCCATTCATTCCAATTTTTTATTTCCAGTATTTTAATTCAGATGACTATTATAGTATGTTGAATTACATACTATAGACGAAAGACATTTACCGTTTATTTAAAGAATTAAGGTCACATATTTATACAATAGTGAAATGAGATTGTAAAGTTTTAAATCTATTTAGAGCGCTCAGCCGCCTGGGGATTTATTAATTTTTTTTATGGGAAAGGCGGCAAACGAGCAAGCGGTTCACTTTATGAAGTGACTACCCTCGCACACGTACATTTGCAACACCAGCGGTGCTGCAGGAGCGTAGCCGGCTTTAAAGGGTATTTGGGAGATGGGAGGGAGAATGAGGAGGGGGACGGGGAGGGGGAGTGGGCTGCCGGTTACCTCACTCACGATGCATCTACTTCACGCCGGTATTCTGATATCCAAATAATAATATAAATGTTTATGAGATATCATCGATGCATCAAAGCGTGTTTTTTTTTTCAAATTTAAGACATGGCTTCGTTTATCGTAGTCATGCCTTAGTTGATTTAAATTTCTGGTCGGACTGAAAATCAGTGCCGGGATTATGTAGGCTGTCACTGAGCACAGTTCAGTTTCTAAAATCCAGTTTAAAACAATGTGCTTAATGTTATTTAAGCACTTTGACCCGAAAGCGCAAACCTGAAACCCTAATCGCTCGGCACAGCCACTGCACCACCGAGCAAAGATTAAGGTTCAAAATCTCGAGATCAAAGCAACGAGCTGACTGACCTATCAAGTCAAAGACCACCGCGATGTAATTACGTTTAGTAATGAACAGTTCAGAGTATGCTGAAGAAATAGAAGAATACCTTTCCCATGTTTAGGGTCCTGTGCCTGTGACGTTGCTAATTCTCTAAGACAATTAATGATTATGAATTCATCACAAAGCCATTTATCCAAAAATATACGTATTATCATTATAATTTAACAAAAAATTTATGTTACGCTCAAAAATGGTCGAGTAAAAATTTAAACGTAACACCTTTTAGCAAATATCTAATATAGAACGGTTTTGGTCTTGAATAGTTAGAATGTACCAAATTTGAAATAGGTCACATCCCTACGGGACAGGTTCGCCGTGGCCTTGGGGAGAAATGCCGCCGCCGAGCGCCGCGCTGGGCGAAAGTGCACGTCGCTGACCACTGCAACTGCGACCATCCCCGTCGCTTTAGGACGGTGGCACACCGTTCCTCAGTTTAGTTTCAAGAACAACATATGTGCGTGCAACAATGACATGACGTACATATTGTGGTGTGCATTTTTCGGAACATTCTTTCTTTTCTTTTTTTTTTATACCTTCCGCTGTGGGAATCTCTCCTGTGTCGCGGAGGCGGTTTACATACATGAATTGCACACGGACAAACACCCAGACCGGGAGCTATTGTTTGTAGTCCAGACAAATACTAGTCCCGTGCGGGAATCGAACCCGCGACCCAGAGCGCCGCAGCTAAACGGTCAGCCACAACGACACCGAGCCGTCGTTTGACTTTGAATTTTTTTTTTATGGAAAAGACGGCAAACGAGCAAGCGGTTCACCTGCTGTTAAGTGATTACCGTCGCCCACATACACCTTCAACACCATAGATGCTGCAGGTGCGTTGTCGGTCTTTAAGGATATTTGGGAGATGGTAGGAAAGAGGAGGGGAATAGGGAGGGGATGTGGGCCTCCGGTTACCTCACTCACCGAACGAAACGCAGAAGCACAAGATGCCTCTACTTCACGCCGTATCAATCCGGTCGAGCCGACCCATTCGAGCAGCAGCTAAAGCCGCCGCTTGGCTCTACCACGCTTGAAATGGTACCGAACCTTGTCGGAATCAGATTACTACCACGGGGCCGCCATCTTAATGATTCTGGGGTGGCATTGTATATCCACTGGGTGGTATTACAGTCGAGTCAAGGTTTCCGATACCCATCTCATGGAAAAGTTACCGGGCTGCAGCGTCTAAGTTGCGAGGATTCAGTGCTAGACTGTTCTTTTTTCTTTTGGTTTTCTTTTTGTGTTCGCTAATCTGTTTTTTTTTTTTAATCAATCCTTCAGGTCTGGGAAATATGGTTCCGCTAAAAGACAGCGCTTCCGCAAATTGGAATCACTCACAGATTAGCACTAATACAAATCTTTGCCGGCTCGGTGGCATTGTGGCTATGCCTTTAGCTGCGGCGCTGTGAGTCGCGGGTTCGATTCCCGCACGGGACTAGTATCCTGCATGTCTGAGAAGTAATAAAAAAAAATTGTGTTTTCGCGGATGTGTGAAGTCTCCCAACCCGGACTGGAGCAGCGTTCTCTTCGCAACAGTCAGAAGCCTTCAGCTCTTCAAAGGCTATTCTTTAACGCCGTGATCATATGCTCTTTGGCTCTGCTCCCTTAGTCGACCTTTACACCAACTTACCACACCCACGGACGACGAGAACAAGGTTTCAGTTACACGGCTTCACGGCATACGTCATCAAGCACACGGCACATCAGTTGCTTTAGTGATTTAAAAAAAAAAAACACTATTTACATTTCACCATGCCCTGATGTACCAACAACCTTAAAGGGCCGGTTTTTGATTCATCATTCAGCCTAATGGCGGTCAAAGTTCCGCAGTTAAAGTTAAAATGTGGCTCAATAACGAAGGAGACGTATGATTCGTTTAATTGCTTAGATCTGTATTGATTACCGTTCGTCATTTGTACAGTGGCAGAGGTGCAAGAAACTGGTAAAAAAAATTAAGCAGCCTGTAAGATATCTCCTTCTCAGATATCTGAGAGGGTTTTGGAGCCGGGAAGGGCCCGCCGCGCAGCTCCAGTGCGGGTTGGCGAGCTTCACATATCCACGAAACAATATTTTTTATTATTTCTCAGACCTGCAGGTTCATTAAATTTGCTTCACCGCCGAGGATATTGTGGTGCCGGCATGGGGGATCGGAGCCAGGTCACTCGCGCTCTAAAGTGACCACCCTGACCAGTAGGCTACCACGGCTACTACCACCAATGGGCTAGTAGCCATATCAAAGGTTAGAGGTTAAAGTATGAAAATACCATTTCATATAGAAACATCTTTTAATCAAAGATTTAATTTAAAGGATTAACTACCTAGTCTGTACATTTCTGCCGATCTCGAGAGAAGACCATATATGGCTTTGCGATAGAAATGTGAACAAAGATTCAGCCAATACACAATGACTTTCGCGACAGAGAATGAACCAAGTGGAAGATCAGATCCCGAGTTAAAAATAATGGAGAAAGTCGATCCTTATCAAACCGTCAAGGAATAAGCGTGATGATTTGACGTAAGTTTACTCACAAAATAGACACATTTGCATCCAATTGGTAAAATGAAAAAAACTCGTGAAATGGATGTGTCATTTGTTGACTGTTGCTGTAGTTGTATATACTTTATTGTACACCATAAAAGCACAAACTTAACTTATCACAGAATGATAAACTTAAGAAGTAGGTTAAGAGGTAGGTATAACAAGGCGCTCTCTTATCGTTAAAAAGCGATCTCTTCCAGACAACCTTAAGGCTATGGAAAAAAATTACCTATTGAACTAAAATTGGAGGTGGTGTAAATTATAAACTGACATGGTAATAACTAAATAAACCAAAACAATATTTTTTATTATATAATAACATAATAATAAATTAAGATATGCAAAAAAAAAAAAACGCTTACGATGGTTAGTGATCTCACAATGTCAAATAACCATAGTGCATAGAGGAGCGCGCGTTGTCTCGATTTTGGACAGAACTGTGAAGTGTGATGGAAAGCGATTTCTCGGCGATAATCTCAAGGGACATCGCAATGCCTGAACCGTTTTTTTTTTATGGGAAAGGCGGCAAACGAGCAAGCAGTTCGCCTGATGGTAAGCGATTACCGTTGCTCACGTACATCTGCGACAAGAGTTGCAGGTGAGTTGCCGGTCTTTTAAGAGTATTAGGGAGATGGGGGAGAGGATGAGGAGGGGGATAGGATGGGGGTGGTGGGCCTCCGGTTACCGCACTCGCCGAACGAAACGCAGAAGCACAAGATGCCTCTACTTCTTATATATATATGTATATAACATTTAACTATTTTCTATCTTTGCTATATATCGATGCGATACGTCTTTAAGCTCCCACCGATTCCGTCACAACTTAAACATTTCTCTGAAACCATCTTTTAATTTTCATTTAGTCTTCCAAAGGGTTAACATTGTCACAACGTCTTTTTAATCGACGTATGGGTATTTCGTCGAACAATTCGGATTTCTCATTTCTTACCGACTCGCGGTCGACTCTTTTCAATGCACTCGTTCTAAGTTTTTCTCCGAGACACACGGCGGCGCGATCCGACGAAGCGAAATGCGATTAGAAACCGGTTCCAGAACTGCACGCGGTGCATTGCACTCCATCGCTGTTTAGCTGCGGTAACCGCTGCGTTCCAAACTGCCTCCCATATAAAATCCCAACGGAACGCAACGTTAACTCCCACGTAATAGTGAAAAGTTAACGTAGACTACAACACGAACTTCATAGTCTTTAAAGTTATTTTAACGTGGTTAACTAAGTCACTACGTTAGTTTTCCAAGCTGTAACCCGACGTTCGCTGATAATGCTAGTTGCGGAGTACCGGGTTAGCGATAAAATAAGTAGGATTCATTGACATCGCTCATGCGGCGTAGATATGTGGCGTAGTACGGATTAGGTGGGGCTAGATTCAGGTACGTAACTTAACTTGTTAGGCAGTTAGGTAAGTTTATAATGAAGTGATTACCACGCTTCAGCGTAAGTAAGAGGTATAATATTTGTTTTATATAAGAAACTATGAACATAAGAAAACATTTTTTTTTAACTGAAATAGTTATAATGAAAATGATTCTTATATCTTATATTCTTATTTCTTTGGCATCTTAGGTATGTGCATGGTAACAGGTCTGGATTCGATATCCGATTGAACGCTTACGTAACATGATGAATATACGATCGGGATAATCGGATACTATATATTATCCGGAAGTGTGCAGTGTACTTGTAGTAACGAATTAAGTGAGTTGAAAAGTGTGTTGAAATGATTAATAATGTCTTGAACTCTGTTCGCCCTAGTATTGAATATACGAATGCAATTATTTCCCTAACTAATACTGTCATTTGCGTATAATATATTTTGTCATAAGACTTTTTTTTTATGGGAAAGAGACGGCAAACGAGCAAGCGGTTCACTTGATGGTAAATGATTACCGTCGTCCACGTACATCTGTAACACCAGAGGTGCTGCAGGGGCATTCCCTGCTTTTCGGATATTTGGGACTTCCGGTTACTTCACTCAACGAACGAAACGCAGAAGGACAAAACGCCTCTACTTCACGCCGGTATTCTACGAGACCGTGATACCGACCCGGTCGAGCCGGCCCATTCGGCAGAAGCAAAAGCCGCCGCTTGCCTCTACCACGTATACAAACCCCTTTTTATTGGAATAGGATGTAAAACAACCTACTTGATGGTAAGTGGCTTCAGCATCCCATAGACACTCACAAACTACCTGAACCGAACCAGGTCGTTGGGTTGTCACCCCCTGAGGTCCAAGATTGTATACCACACAACCCGTAATTATACCTACCTTACAACCATAATACAGGTTTGCGTTATAACGCCTACGTATATGAACTTGTTAACTTAATAAAATGAAGCGGCTCGCATCATGGTGAGTGATTCCCGCCGCCCACGAACATCTGCAACATCAGAGGAGCTGCAGGTGCGTTACCGGCCTTTAAGGAAGTTTAGGAAAAGGGAGGGAGATTGAGGAAGAGGCATGGGGAAGGGTCCCCGGTTACCCCACTAAACGACCGAACACACAGAAGCACAAGATGTCGTGCCAGCCCATTCAATCAGCCGCTGCTTGGCTCTACCCCGTCAAAAACTAATCTTTACCTTACCTTTACATTAAATAGTCCATTGCTGGTCATAGCCCTCTCCCGTAAGGAGGCTTTGCCATTAACGAAACGCCCGGCGACATCACACACCTTAGACTCTGCTGTCAATCATAGGTCTGTTTGATTTCAGTCTGATAATTTTTTAAATGGTTATTCCGCCATCGAAGAAGGGGCTGGTGGATTCGTACGCCGATACCAGATAGCACAGCACCAATACGATAATTTTCGTTTCTCGACGATACGAAATTTAAACACGACTGGTGACAATTGAGAACTATGATCAGTTAATTGCTTTAGAATGCGCAAATACCTTAAGATCGTTAATAATTTAATAGTACAGAGTAATTCGTCTATAGAGACTGCAATATTAATAAAAAAAAGTTACTCGACGATTATCGGATTAAAAGTTTTTGAGGTAAAATTGATGACGTTGAACGATGGACAAACACCCGGAACAATTGGTTGTATTCTCTACAGGTGCTTGTCCCGAGGGGAATCGAACCCGCTAGACGTCAAGTTATAAGCAAATGTCGATATTATAAAATGTTACATAGTTTCGAAAAAACGACTCTATCTAATAACACGACTCTGTTTTTTTTTCATTCATTACTCTGTGTTGTTTGAATAGGGTGCGACAAATGATAGCATGTATCCTACATTCCGAAGTGTTTGACCATGTCTGTTTTCGGTTGGGTTACTCCACTTATATGGTCACCCTTTTAATTTTTTTTCTAAATTGATGTCTGTAAAAAATGTATTTATTTATTTAAACTTCATTTAAATACCTTTAAACATAGTATTACAAAGGGCGGACTTAATGCCTCTTGGCATTCTCTGCCAGTCAACCCGGGGCGTGGAGAGATATAGTAAGGGTGCCAAACAATAAATAATTTAAATAAAATTTACTCGGCGCTGAATAATTATCCTACCGGTGAAATTAGCACAGACAAAAACAATTCAGTGGATTCATGCCTTTGGTAGGAATGGACGAGACGATCACTTAGTTGTAACTTATTTGCTATTACGTCACATATTACTTAGTTGCTTGGAGCCGCGGTACTTTAGTGGTCAAAGAGTTAGCTTTAATTGTATTATTACCTGAACATCGAAAAATGTAGAACCTTTTCTTTTAGTAAAGAAAACTTTTTCTTATTATACTCATAATAGCAGCCGATAAGAGCCCACAGCTGGGCAAAGGCCTCCTTCTCAAATATCGGAGAAGGTTTTTGGAGCCGGAACTCTGCTCCAGTGAGGGTTGGCGGATTAATATCACGAAATAAGATTTTTTATTATATCAGGTTTCTTCACCGCAGAGTACGTGGTAAATACAGCACATAAAATTGATATTAACAATTTCAGTTGTGCCGGCACCGGAATCGAACTCAGGTCACTCGCGCTCTATGAAACTACATAAGCGCCCTGACCACTAGATTACTACGGCTCTGTTTAGTATTTATCATAAAAGAACAGGAATGAAACTTATATCATTCGAAAGATACAGTGCTACAGTGTGTGCACAAAAAGAAAATCATGTGTGGGTGTGTGTGCACATGATTTTTTCTTACGCTTCGTTCTACGTGCTACGAGCAACGCGGTAACCTCCCCTTTTCCCTTTCCCACTCTCACCTCACAGCGTTCAGGGAAGAATGTTCGAATTTCAAATTATTTTGTTTCGCGTCAACTTTTTAACACCAATATTAGAAGTTTCAACTTAAATTAAAATTTGTAAGTGATCATAGCTTGCTGTCATTGGGTAGCTTCTGGGAAATAAACTTTTCTTTCTTTCTCTGTGGTTAATATTTATATCTCGACGTCTGTGATACGTTGATTGCAATATTAAGTACTTCATTTATCTCGTATTCAGCGGTGAAGGTGAACACCGCGAGACATGTGAAGCTCCGTGCACCCAAACAATCTCAAATATAATAACAGGAGGTCATTGCCCAGCAGTGGTACATTTACAGGCTACTGCTCTGCCTTATTTTCTTTAGCTTGTAAACAGATCTTATTTAAGTTCGGTTTAGTAGATTCTTTAAATTTAAATAACACTAATCCCAGCCACAACGACATCCGTTTCGCAACCGGAAGACATATTTCTACACATGTACATATGTTCCGTTAGTAATTAAGGCAAAGAAGTATTTATCTTCTTCATCAGGCCATCAAGAGTCCACTGCCTGTATATGTACTTTGTAGAGGTTTTCTTTTCTCCTACCCTCCCATCAGCCAAATATCCTTAAAGCAACGCACCGGCAACCTCTCTGGTGTTGCAGATGTACGTGGGCTACGGTAAACAATTACCACCAGGTGAGCTTCTGGTTTGCTGGTTTAACTGAATAAAAAAAAACAGACTACTCCGAATTGAAGGATTTGACGAAACCGTCACTGTTCATATTTTCCCTTAGTCAATTTTAGATGCGATGGCTTAGGGCGGAGAAATATGTTTCCTCCGAGCGTCAACTTTTTCTGCATACATTACGCTCTGCTAACCCGTCAGACAATGCTCTGTAAGAGTTTGTCTCACATCGCCAACAGCCGGCACGACACCTCGAATAAGAAACAAATTAAGATCGAGTTCAAAAAGATCTACGCGTTGAGCGCCGGACGCTGGAGTAAGACAGGACCGGTCGGTTAATTATGTTTTCAAGTGTGATTCCTGTAATATTTTTTTTTATTGTATATTCTAACCCGGACAACGCCGGGTGCAACGGCTAATGCACAACACGCACGATAGAATACCACGATCATGAAGCTAAATGTTACGGGAACTTTGTATGCATGATAAATAAAAAAAAAATTTCGCATCGAAATCTGCGACAGACGGCGAGGCGAACTCGAGAAGATTGCTGTTTCAGCTGGACAAAGCCGCGGCGCCGGCGACGCTTTGACGGATGAAAAAGTATCCGGGAATCGGGTACCCGGGTAACCGATGCGCCGCAAACAAACCAGTCTTAATATTGCCCGTGGCTTTTTGGAAATGTCGTAACGAGATCCTGATCATTTCCTGGTTCTATTTATAACCGTGTACGGAACGTCTACGACTTGGACAGTACCATCATCTCCAACTCATAAGGAATTCACATCGAGTCCTGCCTCGGGATAGTCAACGGGCAGTCATGATCGAATACTTCTTTTTTTAACCCGGACTGCGACAGAATACCACGATCATGGAGCTAATGTCAGAGGAGCTTTGCGAGGCGAACTCGCGAATATGTTACGTTTCAGCCGGACAACGCCGCGGCTCCCAAGTCCGCCGGTGCTGAGGCTGCAATTCGAGATGCTGGCTTTGAGATACTTGAGCGTCCTCCATACACACCGGAGCTCGCGCCTTGTGAGATCTATCTACTTCCGAGGTTGCAGGAGTATCTGAGAGGATGGCGGCAGTAGTCGCTGCAGGACAGGAATATTTAGTCGCACGGAAGGAAGAGTCCTTTTGGAAAGAAATGTTGAGTTGAGTAGAGACAATCCAAATGCAATACCCTAAGGATCAACTATCTATGAACGGCCCATATATTGCTGATAGAAGTGGTAGACGGACTAGTGGGTGGTTCTCTTGTTCTCTTCAAACTAGGTAATATACACCACTTTATTTCTATATGCGGATCAAATTAACCAATAAAATTTATTTCGCGCTGGTGCTCAGGGAGTGTTGCTCTTTCTGGTTAAGACTTCTTCTGTTTTAGCCCTTGTAATTTCACTGATAGATAGATAGGGACCTGAGCCTACGTCATTAAAGGAGTGCCCATAAAGCTGGGATGTTAGATGGAAGATATGGACATACTGTTCACACCGGGCGGGTGTGTGAGCGCTGTGACGATGCTCTCGCTCTAGGAACGTACGTTACTGCCCTTAACTAGTCTTTGGAATTTGGGTTCATAATCGGAAGGAGTTTTCTACTGGACACCAAAGCCTCGTCCGTTAGTTACCAGGGTGCAAATCATGCAGATGAAGTTGTCCTTTAAAAAAATAATGATATATTCCCTCTTACAATTTATTATCTTAATGTTTATTCTAATTGAATGAGTATCACAATTATATGTGTGGTAGGTTGTTGACAGTACCTGCAGAAAAACATGGCGCGGGTTCATTACACTGGGGGCTGGGGGTCTAGCCTTATTTGTAAACATTGGTCCCATTGAAGGTAAACAAACCAGTGAATGCTATGCTTCATATAGGTTTGTGTCGACATCGAATGTTGTTATGTTCGAAGGATAATATCGCGACGAAACCTGCTCGTATATGAAGTAAAAATTAAAATAAACAATATTTCGTGAACACGTTAAGTACGCCAATACGTCTCCATACAGCTATGTTTAACAGTAGACTCTTTTAACGTGGTAGTGCCGAGAGGCGGCTTTTGCTATTGCTCGAATGGGCAGTCTCGACCGGGAGACAGCATAGAGGTATTTTATGCTTCTGCATGTCGTTCGCTGAGTGAGGTAACCGGAGGCCCACTCCCGTCTCCATCGCCCCTCTAATCCTCCACCCCATCTCCCAAAAACCCTTAAAGGCCGGCAGCACCTCTGGTGTTGCAGATGTACGTGGGCCCTCACGTGGTCACTTGCCATCAGGTGAACCGCTTGCTCGTTTGCCGCCTTTCTCATAAAACAAAATAAAACAAAGACTCTCCAAGAAAGTGACACCAAAAACGGCCATATGTTTTTACGAAGGTATGCACACATTCACCACGCAGGACGATCGGGATTGGTCAGCATAGTGCCGGTACCCTGGCATTAGAGATGCTGCTCCTCATCGTCTTTTGGGGTTTGGGATCACAAAACTCCGATGTATATTCCGCCATTTGGTCGCCAGAGCTTCTAGCAGGCTTCTTCTTTGTCAGCTAGCAGGGTGAATCGTGTGCAGGTGAGGTTGGATGAGGTGCAGGGGAGAGGAACGGTGGATTCCACCTCACACCCAGTCTCCAAAACCCTCTCAAACAATGATAGGAGGCCTTTGGCATGTAGTGGGACGTTTACAGGCTGCTACTTTACGTTTTTACGCTTTCTTTCGCCTTTTCTTCTCCGTCAGAAGAAACTCCGTCAGATTGTAAAACATTAAGATTTGACATTTGAATAAATTCAAAAGTAAGATGTCATTATCTTTCTTACGTCGAGGCATAAAGAATTTTCATTCGTTTTAATTAATTTCATTCAACGATGGCTTTCAATTTTAGCAGGCTTCACTCTACACAGTGAACTTCTGGATAAAGACCTGTCGTAAACTGGCACACTCAGCATGATTGTCGCAGTAGAAACTTAGACGCTGTTACTCGTTGTTACCAGTCTTTATAATAAGATGGAGGTCCTGAGTTTAGTTTACATCGCCCTGTCTCATAATGAGGATTTCCCATAATCGTCAGACTCGGTAAGCGGATTGGCGAGCGCAGTACCAAACACCTCGCACCCTGGACCCAGCTGCTCGTCACCGGTCGGGTACTGGACTCTAACTACTTGTAACCAGATGGAGTGACGACCTGCGCAGTGTTGCGGGAAGACTATGTTCAGCAGTGGACTTGTGATAGGCTGAAATGATGGTGATGATGATACCGCCATCTATCAACTTCATTATCATTTAAACCTTAATAGGTTCCGCATCTTAACAGGTAATCCTCTTAAGACGAAGAAAAGGGGGGCAGATTTTTACAGAGAAACCATACGGTGATCTGATACCTCACTTAAATTCAATTACGGGATTAGTTAACAGACAGACTATATTATGTCGCCATTGCTGAATGTATGTATAAAAAATGAGTAAGATATCTTTTGAGTTCTGATAGCAGCATAACAATCTGCCGACTACTTTCTTTCCGTAAGAGGCGTCTGAAAAGTCCTGGAAATCAAGCTGGGAGCAACTCGGTGACAACGTTCTTTCTCCCAAATAAAAAAAAATGGGATGCTCAAGCTCGCTTGACTATGCTGTGTTGAGCCAAATGGAAATCCGTAATCTCTGCCTACGTGGAGTAGGCGTCAGGGGTAATTGTTTGTATATTGAGTGGATAGCTCACAAAAAAAAAATCATGCTAAAGATATCTATATCTTTAACAGGAACGCTGGTTTTAACAACGAACTATTTTTGCACATCTCGTTGCTGCAAACCTATCGTTTCAACTAGTCGGTTAGGGTTCCCCTGGAAAAAAAAATTTACAGTATTATTTTGTTTAGTAGCTTTTCTGATTTCGCGGTAGAGTTTTTTCACGACACTCGACAGTATTTTCGAAATCTTGTATTTTATTATTAATAACCATTCACATTAATTATTATTACAGTAATGCTTAAATGAACATTTCACATTCTAGCTACACATAAAAGGTTCAATTAGACTTTTTAGTATAATGTATTTTTTTTATAGGAAAGACGGCAAACGAGCATGCGGTTCACCTGATGGTAAGTGATTACTGTCGCCCACGTAAGCTGCAAGTTGCAAGTGCTTTGTCGGCATATAAGGGCATTTGGGAGATGAGAGGGTGGATGAGGAAGGGGCTGGCGAGAGGAGTGGGCCTCCGGTTACCTAACTCACCGAACGAAACGCAGAAGCACAAGATGCCGTCCTCTGAGATACTCCTGCAACCTCGGAAATAACCAAGCTCTCTCTGATCGGCTTGATCCTTTGGCCTTGCGAAGAGATGTTGCTTCTCTTTGCATTTTTTACAAAATTTACCACGGGGAATGTTCTGAGGAGCTCTTCGAATTGATCCCAGCCGCTGAGTTTCACCATTGTTTCACATCGCAACAGAATTCGAAGTTCCATCAATACCACCTAGATGGTTGGCATTCCACCACAGTGGGTTTTAGTCGAAATTTTCTGCCAGCACTTCAACTTTGTGGAATCAGCTGTCGCCAGCGGTATTTCCGAACAGTTACGACTTAGGGACCTTCAAGAAAAGAGCCTATTCCTTCCTGAAAGGCCAGTAGCGCATCTGTGGCTCCTCTGGTGTTATTTTATAACCAGGCGCTAGCTCCGGTGTGTATGGAGGACGCTCAAGTATCTCAAAGCCAGCATCTCTAATTGCAGCCTCAGCACCGGCGGACTTGGGAGCCGCGGCGTTGTCCGGCTGAAACATAACACATTCGCAAGTTCGCCTCGCAAAGCTCCTCTGACATTAGCTCCATAATCGTGGTATTCTGTCGTAGTCCGGGTTAAAAAAAAAGAAGTATTCGATAATTACTGTCCGTTGACTATCCCGAGGCAGGACTCGACGTGAATTCCTTATGAGTTGGAGATGATGGTACTGTCCAAGTCGTAGACGTTCCGTACACAGTTATAAATAGAGCCAGGAAATGATCAGGATCTCGTTACGACATTTCCAAAAAGCCACGGGCAATATTAAGACTGGTTTGTTTTCGGCGCATCGGTTACCCGGGTACCCGATTCCCGGATACTTTTTTCATCCCAAAGAGTACATTAAAATGTTATGCGCACCACCTGTGGAAATCTTTGTTTCTTCAGCAATGAAACTAACCGTGACGCCTCGCCCTGCCAAAACCATTTTACTTTTTTCAACCGTTTCCTCAGTCACTGCTGTCGCAGGGCGTCCCCAGCGTGGGTCAATTTTAGTGAATGTTCTTTCACGTCTGAATTCGGTGTATCGAAGTTGAAGAAAAAAAATCTGTAGATTGCGACGGAGCGTTTGACCCTAGAGTCTCCCGTAAATCGTGATTGACTTGTTTACCATTAGAGAGATTTTTACATAACAGCGTTTGTTAATTTTTTTTATAGTATAAGTAATTAAAAATTTTCCGTTTTCGCCTACACGGTAAAACAAACGCAAATGAATTGTTTAAAAACTAAAGCTAGGCAGTTTATTATTTAGAAATATTCCAGCCTTATCTGCCAGTATTTACTTTTTCAATTCCAAAGAGTTCGTACTGCTTTCACACTTTTTTTGAACGCCCCTCGTGAGTTACTTTTTATCAGAGCCCACTCCTATATCAGGACTAATTTTATAATGATTATAAAAGGACCTGCTGTTGGTTTAGTACTAAGTTATTTAGTTGATACTAAAGAGACTACTTTGAGTATATTCCAAATGAACTTTTGACTATAAACGATCGGAAGTCCACCGTGACAGGATGAGCTCGCTCGACGCAACGGTTTCTGTTATTTCGTCTCGAGCACGGCCCGGTTTCCCGGGATTTCTTGAGTTACGTGAAGTATCGAACGGAAACCCTATTATTTAGACGAAAAAATAAAAATGTTCTCAATCTCTTCGGCAACAAGCCATGGTCCTGAACCACCTGCACCTATCGACTTCCCGCAGCCCTAGGACAGGTTGCCACTCCATTTTGTGGGGGGTCGCCCTTCACTCCGTTGGCCGTGGTAGAGCCCGGCGCCAAATACATCTCAACTGTCACTGCTATAACTATCTACTGCTATCTACTGCTGGATGTGGGACAGAGTAGAATTAGAGTTTTATCGCAACAGTAATCTGTCGGAAGTCATGATGAGAAGGAATGGTTGATTTGTAACGCGACTTCTTCTCAGAACAAAGCTATGATTTGTTATCAACTGCTTATATTTTATAGGCCTAGACTCTATTTACACTAAGGACTCCTAACGATAGATCATAGAAATCAATCACCGATCCATAAATCATATCGACTGTATTGAATGTGCAGAACCATCTAGCTCACCGTGTGTCGGGCACATGCGTTATTATTTTATTTTGTCTCATTCCAACCGGTTGTAACGCATCGTGAGAAAATAGCAAAGCTCCTTGCAGCTGATCGGGACGCTTATGTAATAACTGGGAATCTAGACAATGGCGTTGGGAAAGAAGTTGGGGGTATATAGAAAATTTCAACCTAAAATATCAATGTCACCTGCATCAGCCACAGCGGCTGAATATCGGACGACGAGGCTCTGAATGTTTATGCCGGAATGTGAGGTTACTAAGCTCACCAAACCGCTTGCCGGAATGTCCTGGGTTCGATCACCTTAAATTGTTAATAGAAATTTTAAGTGCTGTATTTACCACGTGGTCAGCGGTGAACGAAAACGTCGTGACGAAACATGCATATCTGAGAAATAATAAAAATATTATTTCGAAGATATGTGAAGCCCGCCAACCCGCACTGGAGCAGCGTGGCGGGCCCTTCCCGGCTCCTAAACCCTCTCTGATACTCGTATTTGAGAAGGAGGCCTTTGCCAAGCAGTGGGCAATTACAGGCTACTTTACTTTTACGTCTTAGTTCCGGTGCGCCTTGTAAGAAGGGAGAGCGAAAGGAAGCGTACTTTCCCGAGATGGGGCTGCACAGGGCAGGTGGCGCTGGAGGAGAGCGGATGTGTGCGAAAACGTTCCAGTAGGGGGCTAACCGAGAGGGGTGTTTTAGTCGGTGTAAGCCCAACATGAAATGACTTTGGCCCCGTATAGAATGTCAGTATAATTACGGGATACGAGGCATTCTATATCAATCCACAGAGTTGACACCTTCCCTTGACCTTTGACCTTTAACCTTCTTCATTGAACCTGTTGAACTATTAGCTCGTTCATCACCTGAATGCAATAAAAAAATAATAGTATACTGTAAGCAGTTCTTCCTTCACTTCATTTCTTCACTTGTTCACCTGTGTGGTTTTGTCCAATATTCGATAACGTTCTCATTTTTACTACTGAGTACATATACACTTATTAATGTGTGCGTGTAAGATTTAGTCAGATTCGCTGTGAAGGGTCGTGCTGACAATAATCAAAGTAATCAGATCATGCTACTTGCTATAAAATAATGTACAGAATTAACATAAAAAAAAGTAAATAAACAGCGTAGAACTGGTGGAAACAGGTGTCGGGGCGTATCCGCGCGCAGCCCCAGATTGCCCAGGGCTGCGGACTTTATATATTTTTAGATTTCTCAGAACTTTATTTACCCTCACTGCCATGTCACTTGGCACGCACATGACTATAACGAGAAAATTATATTTAGTTTGTAATATATTTCAATCAGATAATATTATTCTATTTCAGAGCTGACAACCGTTAGGGAAAAAAGGTTCTCGTGTAGCAGCCACGTACAGGCAGACGCAGTGTGGGACGACACCCCGCAAGATGGGGTGACGACCTGCGCAGTGTCGCGGGAAGTCGACGGATGCAGGTGGGACAGGACCGTGCTTGTGACAATCTTTTGGGGAGGCCTACGTTCAGCAGGACTTGTGATATGCTGAAATGATGATGTTGATATTTCATTTGATTTACAGCGATTTGAATAAATATTTTTGCCGTATTTTTTTTCACAAGGCGCTTAAAGGCTTTCCTTCCATATTGTTACTTTAAAGTGTGCTGCTATTTTTTTTTATAGAAGGAGGCAAACGAGCATGCGGCTCACCTGAGCACCTGGTAAGTGATCACCGACGCCCACGAACATCCACAACACCAGAGGAGCTACAGATGCGCTGCCTTTATATCTATATAGCTATTTACACTAAGGACTCTTAAAATTCTCCTCTGCCGAGAGCTTTCGTCTGGTTTCGAATATTTATTATATTTTCTTACATATATTCTACAAGATATGTTTTATTGAATATTATCATCTTATAGTATGTTATCCAACCCAACCAGATGAGAATATATATATTTATACCTATTATTGTTATGGCGGCAGAAGATAATATACCAATTACTACTTCGTACACCGGGGATGTTGTACATTGCGTTTAGGCCAGATCCACCCAGACCGGTGCCGTTATGTAACTTCACGTGTGATCGCCAAGAAACCTCTAAATAAGAGGTTCAAGATGAATGAGAGAGTTAAATTTGAATGAAGCAGCGCTGGAAAATATGTCAGATTCTGAGCGCTACAAATTCCGTTATTGCAATGCGTGGCTGTTAGTGGGCGAGGTTGTTCTTTTTGACTACCTTCTCCCGTTTGTCTGCCAGAGACTGGAAACAAACGTCTATGTGAGTCCATCATTCTCAGCAACATCGTTTGACCTGGCATCATAGTCACACAGCAAGACTTCCTCATTAAATCGAGGATTTGAAGATACCGAGAGCATTCATGTCACGCTTTCTGTGATCCTGTAATCATAGCATAGCTCTTTATTTCATCGACTCCATCTTACTCGTCAAGGAGCGTTTGTGCAAACGAGACGTATTCCTGAGCTACGGTTTTAATTAATTTATTTATTTAAACTTTATTTGCACATTACATAACAAAAAGGCGGACTTAATGCCAAGAGGCATTCTCTACCAGTCTACCATTAGATTGAACAGAGAAAATGTAATTTCTCAACATGTTCTAATCGTGGCCGCCCAAGCTAAAGAAGAAAACAAAAGGATCGACATAAATTATCTATTATTATAAATTTTTAATAATAATTGATTTATTTATTTATTTTATTTTATGGTATTTAATTGTATATTAATAATAACTTATTTATTTTATGTATGTATACATATTTATATATATAACCCACCCAGACGAGTATATATCTAAATAAGCTCTCATAAAAGTAACTGATACATGTATAAGTACTCTCGCCTACCACCTAGAAGGATAGGCAGAGTTAACAGATTTAAATTTACACGATCCTGAAACACCTCTCTCGCAACATTCACGAGCACTTTACAACAACATATCTGCTGGAATCTCACGTATTGCTGCCAGCTAGACAGATATACGTCGGTCTTGGGTTGTATTGTACAATAATTAAATTAAATTTCATAAACAAAAACTTGTGAGTCACAAACTAGTTGTTCGTTCATTACACACCCACCCACACACACAAACACTCACACACGCACACATAGACAATCTCAGTATATATATATATATGTATATAAATGTTCAAAGCATTCGTTAAGTTACTTTTTTTCTTGTGATTCTGTAATATCTCGTCTATTTTAGCTGTTGTTTTAAGAAATTATTATTGTTAATCACCTTGGGAGAAGACACTGACCTCTGTAATACAGGTTCTTAACCTAGCACGGATGTCAGGGAATTCATACTTTGTGCTCCAAATTCTTATGACAATAAAGATTATTATTATTATTATGTGTACTATGCTTTCCGACTCTGCCACTCACTTCTTCAGCACGAACGTTTCGTCACTCTTTCCGCATTCATTCTTTCCACATGTCAACGGAAATTAATTTAAACCAAATTGCGCCTCATATTTAAATTCAAATGAAATGTTGTTTATGTTTATTAATTGTTAAATGTTTTTTTAGGACGGATCCAGACGAGCAAAGCGATACGCGCTTAGCCCTCTTATTCTTGACTTGGATAATTTCTTTTACAGCTGTTTCCTCTGAAACTATCCCATTATTATGAGACTTGCTACATATAATGTGAACAGTGTATGTTTCTAGCTATTTTCATTAACATAAAAATCGTGAATTACATGTACACACAACATTGCATGTAAATTATGTAATTAATTTTATTTACCACCACACTTTCAGCCGATACACAGACATTGTATATATGTATGTACATATTTTATGTATATATATATAAAAGTAAAGTAACAGCCTGTAAGTGCCCACTGCTGGGCAAAGGCTTCCCTTCTCAAATACTAGTATCAGAGAGGGTTCAGGAGCCGGGAAGGACCCGCCACGCAGCTCCAGTGCGGGTTGGCGAGCTCCACATATCCTCGAAATAATATTTTTATTATTTCTCAGACATGCAGGTTTCCTCACGATGTTTTCCTTCACCGCTGAGCACGTGGTAAATACAGCACTTAAAATTGCTATTAACAATTTTAGTGGTGCCGGCACCGGGGATCGAACCCAGGTCACGCGCGCTCTATGACACTAAAGTGAGCGCCCTGACCACCTGGGTACCACGGCTCTTGTATATATATATATATTGCGTACTATTTGCATTATCCTGTATACTAAATCTTTATTTAGCTATTCTGTAACCGCCTTCGATGTTCTATCACTCCCAAACGATGACAGACAGAGAATGCTTTTAGCATTATGTCCGCCTTTAATCATGTATTATATATGTTGTATTATATACCATATAAGATTAAAGAGTAAATAAATAAATAACTGGTTATTGAAACAACAATTTCTTTTAAATCGTTTATTACATCAATTGCGTCTCATTATTCTTTTTTTAAATTTTAAACAATAAATAAAATGGTGTGTATAGTATGTTGCCATATATAGTAACTATTTAACTATGTTGTTAGTTCCTTTATATATAATATTCCGTTTCGACGTAAACTTACCCTTGCATAATTAATTTGTAGCTGATGGTTCGATGCAGGTGAGAAATATACGATCGATTTATTTCGATATTTCTCCCGCATTTATCTGTGCGGAAATTTACCAAAATACCAAAACCGCGAAAATGACCACCCCGTATGAACGCATTCACGCATTTTATCGTTCGGGAACCGTTAAACAAAATATCAACGATTATGAAGATATTTCTTATAAAGATTCAATCGAATAACATTTTTATTTACTGTCTTTGGTATAAATTTCCAGTCCCGACTCGGTGTAAAAAAAAAAGGGATGTCGATGGGTAAAGATTTTAAACGATTTTTTTTTTGTTAAATCTTATTAATTATACTCGAGACGGTTTAGATCAAAACTGGGAAAGAATCTGTATTAATAGTATTATTTATCCAACCGTTGCGTTGGTGAAGGTAAATAATCCTAACTATTTTTATGATTCATTAATTATTAGAATAATATTCACTCTATACATTGAGAGGTAAGAAAGAAGGAAAGGGGTCATTAAAAATATAAAATTTGTAAAAAAAAACTGTCTTTGGCTGCTGTACTGGTAAAAAAAATATGAATTGTACTTGGCAGGTGAATAAGCAAATTTTCAAGGTTTAAGCTCCTTAAATATGTAATTTATTATTATCATTTTTATTATTGCATTGCGAATAAATACAACCTATTAGTGAACAGACACGCGGGCATAAATTCAATTCACTGGTGCATTCTGCCTTGTTCACACTAAGCATTCCAAAATGGTATATCTTCAACCGGCCACAATATTAAAACGCATTTGTTTCCTCAAAATAGCACCAATATACAAATATCAGCACAACGCGTGCACCAAAGAACGTGCGCTGAGAACACTAAATTTTTACATAAAAACAATTTAACAACTAGCAACACCAAACTTTACGCGGCAACTGAACCAAGTCACGTGATATGAAAATTACAGATGAATTAATGTATTTTAGTTACATTAGATATGGTTAGCAGATATAGACAATATATTGAACATTTGCACCCTATTTTGGATCAGATATCCCTAAAACATTAGAAAATATTTCATGTAAATAGATATGTAATTGTATAAGTAAAATTAATTATTCTCTATGGTAACACTTGAACTACAGAATTATAGAACGATAAAATTAAACAAAGTGTTCGTCGATTACATTCTACTGCACGCCTGATTCTAACAAAGAAATTACATTTTTCAACTTCAAATATTTACTCAAATAGAAAATATAAGCGAAATCACGTTGCATGTTTATGTTTTTTTTTGCAACAGATACAAAAAGTTACTACTAGTCGAACAAAAATCATAACAATTAATTAATATAAACATTAACGAATGTTAAAATTTTACAAAAACTACAACTTAATAAACAGAAGTGTAGTTAACTACAATTATATAAACATACCTAAATTTATTTGGTCTCAGTGAACGATGTTCTTAACAGAATACAATTAAGAAACAGATTTCAACATTTGTTAAAGGCATGTAGTTAAACGTCACCATTTCTAGTAGATTCATTTAATTAACAATTTACAGAGTATACAGTACAAGTATAGAGATTACGAAGACGAATGTTGACAAGGAAAATGTTGTCTTATGAATGGCTCAAAAGTCCCGTTTTATTTTTTTTTATCTATCTGTATATAACATCAGATATAATCCGGGACTTTGATACGTTTGAGATTCATGAAATTAGAAACTGTGATGTTTCAAGAGGTTTTTTTTTTATAATACTTAGGTTTTGGAAACACAACCAGTAAAATCTATATTATAATTTCTATAAGTTGTCTGGTAGTTTACCGATATTTATTATTTTTTTAAGGTGAAAACACTCTCAAACTCCTCAGCAACGTTGCAAGTACATTAGCCAAGCATTCGGCTCTCAGAGCCAATTGACCTTCGAGGGTTGAGTTGGTGTCCTGTCCTTGGCTTTGGGTTTTCACGTTGTGCTCGTGGATAATTTGTGCCATCTCAGCGCCGGCTAGGTCCTTGAACGCTGCGGTCACATCGTGTACTCGAAGCACCAGGTTCCTCGTCTGCAATGGAGATGAAGTATGCCTGCCTAAAGCCTGGAAAAACATTATTAATAAAGTTTTAAAATTAATGTATCAACAAATAAAGTAGTTCTGATCGCTGTCACTTTATAGACTTCATTTCATTACTTTAATGACATTTTTATCTTTCTTTATAAGTCAGCTGCAACACTAAAGACGTTGTTTATGCATTTACGGCAGAGACATCGACTCTTTTCGCCTCTTTTTGGCGCCAGACAGTTTACGAGCGCGACAGCCGCGTTGCCCAGGTTTGCCAGCAGTGATTGCAATATTCCCACCGGCTGGTACCTGGCCAGCTGCACATACATACGCACCTGCGCGAGGTCGGCGAGGCGACGCAGCGGCGCCAGGCAGTCTGCAAGCGCGGCGGCCCCGTTGCCGGCGCCGCTCAGCGCGCCCACCAGTGAGCGCGACGTGCCCACTAGCGACACGGCGCACGACGTCAGCTCGCTCCGGGCACGCTAGAAAGAACAAAACACGATTAGGTACAGTACAGATTATTCGTTACAGTTTGTGCACTCTATAACAATTCGTTTTCACTACCAAACCTAACGATTTTGTGTGCTCCTCAGAAGTTTTGTAACGGTAAGAAATTTTATAATTATTTTATTAACTTTTCTCCCGACATATCGGGTACTTTACAGCACCACTGGTTTCGTTTTAAATGTAGTATAGAAAGAAAGAAAGAAACTTTATCCGTTACAACAAAATTCGTTTAGAAGTTATTAATAAAACAATAACAATAATAGTAGAAATTATTACATTAAAAAGGTTTGTTGAAAGGTATATATGGTTTTTTTTTTTATGAAAAAATAGGCTTGCGTTTGACCTCAATCTTCCCCGATGGAAAGCGAAGATGAGGCCTAGGATCGTACACGCTTGCCTAGATGTCTGTTCACTCTGGCTCATCAATTTTAAGGGTTTCTGTGTTGATGATGTCTGTTGTAATTTGGAATTTATTATAATGATCTTCATGAGACAGATGAATATTAAATTGAGACTAAAGAGAGAAATACAGATTACAAAAAATATTACATGGCTATTCAATGATCATGGGTTCATTTATATTATAAGAGAAGGCGACAAATTCAAATGTTAAATTGAAAAGAGAAGGTTCAAACTTATTTAGGGGATCTGATTATGCGGTTTAGTAAATATTTTACAATAGATTTTCTTAATATCGGCGCTCATATATAAGTGTCATAGACAATTAAATTACATCTAGACCCTACAACCATACGTACTACATGAGTCTATACTAGACTTATGAAATACAGCCAACTGTAACTGTCCCAGTTGAAGAGGATTTACCGTGATTGCTACTCTCGGTAGAGTGTAAAAATTTTTATAGGATTTTTTTTTATAGGAAAGACGGCAAACGATCAAGCGGTTCACCTGATGGTAAGTGATTACCGTCGCCCACATACATCTGCAACACCATCGATGCTGCAGGTGCGTTGCCGGTCTTTAAGGATATTTGGGAGATGGCAGGAAAGAGGAGGGGAAAAGGGAGGGAGAGTGGGCCTCCGGTTACCTCACTCACCGAACGAAACGCTGAAGCACAAGATGCCTCTACTGCACGTCGGTATTCTGCGAGGCCGTGGTACCAACCCGGTCGAGCTGGCCTTATTCGAGCGAGCAGCAGCAAAAGCCGCCGCTTGGCTCTACCACGCTTAGAAAGATTTGATTAATTGATATTACAATGATTACCTGAAACTTCACTTCATCGATGTCTTCGCCGCCCCCGTGGGAGTGCTGATGCGAACATCTCTGTGCAACCTGGTGCAACCGCTGCAGAAGACCATCTACCGCTATCTCGGTCTTACACAGAAGATTCTCGATTGACACGTGACCATTGTTTCCTGATTGAAATTCTGGAAACTTCACTGTGGGAGGAGAAGGTGGCGTTGGTATATCATCCACCAAATCGTCTTTGAACCGCACGTGGTTCTGTGTCCTGGGGGTGGGGCTCGCAGTGTCCAAACGGAAGGATTTTCTCTCTGAGAGAGGTGGACTGAACACTTTGTGTTCGCTGCCCGGGGCACCGTTGAGGAGGTCAGGTCGATTGCTGAACCTCCGATTCATTTGCGGCGAGCACAGTGACAGTGCTGTTGACATTTCTTTGTTTTTCAAAATGGTGGCCTTCGTTTCGGAGTTGGATCGCACATGGCGATTCTGCAAGGTCAACGAACTGTAGCTCTGTGTGGATCTTACGCTTAAATCGTCGTCTGTTAATGTCAATCTACTTTCGTTCTCCAGGTTCCGGTAGGTGCTCAGATTTCGGTGGAAGTGAGGTGATCCGATGCTGGCGAGACGCTGCTCCGTGTTGCTTCGGACCGGGGACGGTTTCTGCGAATTTTTCATTCTTAAAACTTCGATGCTCGGCACTGGCGGTAAAGGAGGTTTCTTTGGAGGTAACAGTAACGGTGGTGGAGGTGAAAGGATTTTAGTTTCTACTCTTGGTGGCAATTGTGGTGGGTGTTGGGCGCTCTGTTCGTTTATGTCACAAACTACTTTGTAATTTAACTTTCTATTATTTAACGTACTGAAATGATGGTTCGTTATTTCTACAGCACTTAATTCATTGTCTGTACACGTAAACGAATTGGATCTGGGTCTCGGTGCGGGAGTTGGTGGTGTTTTTGGGGGTCGTTCGGGAGGCTTCTTAGGTTCGATGCTTTTTCTTCTAGGAGGTGGTCTTATTTCACAAACATCGGGCATGGTGTCTGGATTTTCTACATGACTATCTACTTTATCAGTTTCTTCGGAGCTATCTTCATTCTTACTTTTATCCTTGCTACAACATGAAAACATACCTTTCCTTTCAACTGTAGGATATTCTATGACATGTGCGATGCCATTTGATTGCTTTTCTGCTGTGATACATTTCCTTTTGCCTTTCGGTGAATCCGTTTTAGAATGAATTTGAGTTTTGTTTTTTTCTTTTAACAATAGACTATTCCTCGCTTCACTGAGCGTTTTCGCTGCGAACATATTTCTTATTTCACTGACACTCAAAGTCCCTCTCACCACGTCCCCATTGCTGACTTTAGCTTCGTTTGAAGATGCTTGCTTGGAATTTGGCCGTGCAACTAGACTTTGGTTAACGTAGCCACTGCAGTCCCTGTCTAAAGTCGACGTGTTGGAAGCAGGTGGCGGTGGTATGATGTAGGACATGATTTCCTCCGGCGTGAGCTCTATGGCAGGCGTTACTCTCACCGTGGGTGGTTGAACGGTAACGTTTGCTATGAACTCTTCCAGTGCGTTGCTTTTCGGTACGTTGTCTACCGTGTCTTTGTCATCCGCGAAAGATGGTGCCGCTGGTAATATTTGAGGCGCTTGCGTGGCGCAGTCCAATTCGTCAGGCGTCTGAGGTGGAGGTATCAGAGTTAAATCTATAAGCTCGGCGTCGTTATCTACCATAGTTTCATGGTAGTAAAATGGAAACTCAACGCCCGCTGAGTTTTCTTTATTACTTTTTTCGCGTAACTGTTTAAGATACTCTTTTAAATTAGGTTCTTTGTTATCCAATGTGGCATCTGGACTGTGTAGACCGAAACTTGTTCTAACTCCCTTATCGTTTGAATTGTTTTGATGTTTCCGGATTGGACTATTTGTTGGAGTATATAAAGATTCGTTATCACTCTCTGATACGTCGTTGTTAAGAGCTAACAGAGCGTCAGTTAGGCCGCAATTGTTCAATATTGCACTAAGACCTTGAGACTGCCTTCTCGTTAGATCGCTAGAAATCTCTTTCTCTGGTTCGGTTACAGTCAAACCGTTTAAACCTTGGTTAATGGTTTCCGTCAATAGCAGCAGGGAATCACTATGTTTCAATATACCGGGCGCATCATCCGCCGCTGACATTCTACTTGCATTAGATTCCGTATCACTTTCCAACTGATCCACACACGTCTCCCGGCCGACAAACTCGTCTCTAAGTATACCATCATTATAACCGTTATCGTTATAAAGATCAGAGTTCTCAGTCAAATATTGTTCAGAGTTCTCCACAAGCTTCTGCATTTCTGCAACTCTACGTAACACTTCCTCGTTCTTGGCCTCCACGAGTTTCGGATTGTTCGTAGCGTTTTCTAGAAGTTCCATTGACAGAACACTTTGAAGATCGAAGCCCATGCCGTCGTCCAGGTAGCAGGCGTCGTTGGGATCGAACAATCTGAACTCATCGTTTATTCTACATTTCTCGAAATGTACATCGTGACCAAGAACACCGAGCTTTGAATCGTAGCCTATTAATGGGCTTGAATTATTACTATGATTTCTATTTGTGATACTGGAGTTCATGTTTGTATCTAAGTTGGTTTTTGTTTGCTCTGGTGTAGAGTGGTACGGTGGTGGCATACTGAATATTGCGAAATGTTTCCGAGATAGCTGCATTGGGTCGCCGTAATGTAGGTAGCTCCATTTCGCTGGCACAACGTTGTGTTGTGATAGGTAGGGAGGAGCTGAAATTAAAAAACAGTATTTTATGATTATTGCAACACTTCTTTGATTTTATTTAAATACAATGTAACAAGACTATAGCCGTAAAGATGAGCAAGCTGAAGTGGCAGTGGAAGTGAATGGGCCGGCCACATAGCTCGCAGAACTGACAACCGTTGGGGAAAAAAGGACGTGGCTACAATTTTCTACATATTAGAATTACTAGTTTTTGAATATTCCTGAGTAGAATGAATGAATATTTTGTAACATAAATGACATAAGCAATTCGATGTAAGCGCAGAGCTTTGGGGGGGCTAAGCGGTGTGCAAAGTTAAATTTTACAAATACGTAATTATGGCACTGTAGGTGCTAAGGAAGACCGGCTTATCCCGTCTCCATAATGAACTCAGGCATTTCTGTACAAATCTGACGTGGTAGAGCCAAGCGGCCTAGCAGTATACCGACGTGAAGTAGAGGCATCTTGTGCTTCTGCGTTTCGTTCGATGAGTGAGTTGCCGTAGGCCCACTCCCCCTCCCATCACCCAGATATCCTTAAAGGCCGGGAACGCACCAGCAGCTCAGCTCAGTAATCACTAGCCGTCAGGTGAGCCGCTTGCTCGTTGACCGCCTTTCGCATCAAACCTCTTTAACCCTCACGATTTTCTTTTTTCTTATCTATTTTACTTAATAATGTTTACCTATATCTTCAGTGATCGGTTCCCTCTCCAGTTCCACGTTAAGCTCTTTACCAGTCGCGAGACGGTAATACCTGAAACGTGAAAGGCTTTTTTTTAATTTTAGACTTTCCGATAGTATTCATACACTCACAATATGCAAAACTTCTTAACATCCTTACATTGTACATAACTAAACGATTGTTAAAATGCTACTGATTACGTAACTTACGTAGATTAAGATTTTTGTAAGCAACAAAATCAGAAAATAGCTTAAAAAAGTTACCACCAAGAGAATTTTTGTTACTCATAAGGAAACTTTTTGATCGGTTATAAGGATAAAGGTGTCTCCATAGCCAGAGATTACTAGGCCACAATCCTGGAGCGGTTAAAAGACACTATTAAAGAAAAAAGAACTGAAAAATTAAGCAGATGTGTCCTGCTCTTGCACGAGAATGCGCCCGTCCACAAGAACCGTGTTGCACTGGTTGCTCTGCACAAGGTGGGCTTCGATGTTTTAAATCACCCACCCTATGGTCCAGATCCAACTCCCAGTGATTATTACCTCTTTCCAAAATGAAAAAGAGCTTCGTGGTGAGAAAATGAATGGAGCATTTACTCGTATGTTTCCGACGAGGAAAAAACCTTTTTTTTGTATGTATAAATAAACAAATCGAAAGATCTCAAAAATGTATTCGTCCTGCAGAAGAAAGTATAGAAAAAAAATGGTTTTGAACTTTTATTTTCCCTCCTTGACCCCCATTCTGCGAATTTTAAAACGCCCGTATCGTATATATATACGTCCCAGATCCGACCTAGCAGTGATACAAGATACAAGAGAAATACAAGCAAATACACAAAACTTACCCAGCGATGACCAAGGGCATCTCAGCGGCGTCCCGTTCATCCATGAGAAGTGCCAGCACGCGGTCTCTCTGCAGGAATATCGCCACGTCGGCGCTTCCAGAATATTCGCGTTTCACTCTGATGCCTTCCACTTCTTCCAGAGAGGCTATTGATTGAGGCTGGCGGAATAGGAAAAAAATATTTAAGTTTTAAATAATTTAAATTATAATGTTAGTGTAATATTTAAATGTTACTTCAGATAGAACTTTTTAATTTTTGCAATTAGTATACATTAAAAAAGTAGTGGAGCCAGAATAGGTCCTTTAGAGTTCGAGTTCTAAGTTTAAAGTTACTAAAACATGTAGAATTTAACCACAGAGTTATTTCTGCCAACGATCTGACTGAGTCCGAAGCGCGGCGACACCAGCAGCACTCGCTCCGGTCGGTTGCTGCTGAAACATTTCGCACCGTAGCTCGGTAGGCTCGCGACTATGTCCAAGTAGTGTAATTTTGCCTGCAAATGAAAAGTTTGCATGAACTAACATTAGCCCGCCGTAGCCCGCGGCGCGGTGAATACATTTCCAACCATACAACAATAAAAGCAATGCAGGTACAATTACACTAGTGATGTGACCGTATAGGTTACCTATCACCAATCTCGAACAATCGGACACTGGAGCCTCGTTAGTTAATGCATGCTTAGTTGACATTTGGAGAAAATAATGGCATTCTTCACCGTGTTAATTCACCAGAAAAGGGAGGCATATTCTCCTTTACACATTAGATTTATGCCAGTCATCTACATGGATAGTTTGAGATAATGAATTCTTTATTTTGTACTACACGGCGTAGCTAAACAGGCATCTACAGTCCACCTGTCACCTATCCCAGAGCTATCGCATCGTCGCCTGTCCTCGACGCCGGGCTTCCTCCCGGAGATCTTGAAGGTTTTACCCTTAGTTTCCAATTACAACATCCACGGGAAAAAAACGGGTTGGTAGTTTTTTAAGCCGCTGTCATATATGCCGATAACAGTTTCCGGTTGTTAGGCAGAAGATGGGGCCGAGTTGAATCCAGCTGTTGAATTGCGGTACCTGCAGCTGTGTGAGCTGCCGCTGGCTGCCGGTCATCTGTGCGTTGAGCTTGAGGAAGTGCGCGACCAGCCGGCGCAGCTCCTTGCGTTTCATGCTCTCCAACAGACCGCTGGGCACGAAGCGCTCCAGGCCAAACTCTCTCCTGAAATGTGAGACAAGAATGTAAAGCAATTATCAATTGTTGAAAGCATTGGTGTTTCAATAGCAACATTCCGTTTGGCTGGCGCTGCAGTGTCAGGACCATGGGTGTCGTAAAAGGCGACTAACGGTCAAAGAAGTGTAACAACTGTACGGTATTACCGTGTGGTGGCGGTATAAGAGGATCTGCTATCCCTTTTCGTCCCTTAGGTGTCGTAAAAGTCGACAGAGTTCTACTAGATGTGCAGTAGCATCTTCCAGCATTATACCACAAAAAAAAAACCGCGGTTGCCAAACGTGATAACTATAGCAATCCTCCTTCTCCCCCCGTCAAGGAACCTTTGACGAAGGCGTATGTTCAGCAGTGGACTTGTGATAGGCTGAAACGATGATGATGATGAATACCTACATTAAGTAACCTTTGGTAATAAGGTTTCTAATTATGCCACCTTTGTTAATTATAAATTCAATAATGCATGATCTCATTCACTAAATGCCAACCTCCATGTTGTGCGCTCTATTAGCAAACAAACTAGGTTCTGGTTATTCAATCAAAGAACTCAAGTAAACCAAGCTCATTACAGTGTGTTTATTTTCTTCGTTGTCGATACACTCTATGTCGAGCACTGTGACCATCTATGCAGGAGGGTGGTCGGTTAAAGATCTGTGCTTCATATGGAGCCTTACTTTGGGAGGTCTCAGTAGAGCCTCAGATATGTCTTTATGAGAAGCTACTTACTCGACAGCCTTGACGGTAAGCTTGGCCGGCGAAAGATTATTGGCCAGGGCGTGCTGGTGCATGTGCAGGGCAGCCAGTCGAAGCGCCACTTCCGGCTGGAGCTCCGGTGCGAAGCGCTCTTGCGCTACGTCGTTGCAGCACTGGAGGTACAAATAGTCGAGGGCCGCCAAGTCCCGCTGGGCCAGCTCCGCCGCGGAGCTCGGCACGAACACCAACCGGTAAAGACATCGCATTTTATGCGAGCCTGGTCTTGCTGCGATCTGGAAGATTGGAGATAACGGAGAGTTCATGAAACGGGAGAAGAAATAAAAAAAAAAACTACGCTAGTCATAAAAGATCTGTCGTACTGTGGGTGTTGTGTTATTATATCCGACAGCACTTGACTCTTTCATAAGTAGGTATTCAGTTCAGTTCAGTAGTAAAGGGTACTTCTTGAATACACGACATTTGTAAAACACCGGCCTAAAGAAACGACTAATGGAAATTTTAGTGGTTCCAGACAGATGACGTAATGCAAGACTCAATGCAAGTCCAATAATATTCAGACCACGGGTCTAGCAATAGCAGCGAAGTGCCTGGTACAGCAAACCATAGTTATTACGGCAAAGTCTTCATAGGCCTCTTCTAGTCTATGTACGTCCCGTATCCGTGTGCTCTATGTAAGTAGAATGTAGAGCCTATCGTATGATCCCTTTAAATAAACATGGGGGTACATACTCGTAATATCATTTGGAATGGTACCTACATAAAAGCGAACAAATAAATTATTTTTAATATTATACAAATATTGCTGAAATCCTTTCATGTTAAATGGATGTCAGGAAACGACCACACTGCGCCAAATTTCAAATCGACAGTAATTGAAGCGGAGACAGTTACGGCAATGAAACAGACAGAGAAGTCTCATCAAAAAGGATCCAGTAAAGAACGATACTTTTCATTTATCTCATATTTCAGTGATGCTTCCGCTAATTTGACCTAAAATGACCCAGCCGCCAAGCCTCAATGCTGGCAAAGGCCTCCACTCTTTTCCGCCACCAAGGGTCCACCATGCTGCTCTTCACATAAAGTTCGCTAACCAGCTTAAAAAAAAAGATTCGATAATTTTTTTTTTTAAATTAAATCTAATGCCCTGAAAGATGTTCATTAGTATGGAGAAACCTTTCGAAAACACATGCTGGCTTTTGTCGGCGTCTTCATATAGGGGCTTTGACCTAATCGCCTAGTTGGTAGTGAAGCAAAGGATTGCGGGTTCGAATACCGCTAGAGCGCCGCTTGGCTCAACGTGGTAGAGCCAAGCGGCGGCTTTTGCTGTCGCAGGAATGGGCCGGCTCGTCCGGATAAGTACCACGGCCTCGCAGAATACCGGCGTGAAGTAGAGGCATCTTGTGCTTCTGCGTTTCGTGCGGTGAGTGAGGTAACCGGAGGCCCTCTCCCCCCTCCCCCCTCCCCAAATATGGTAGCGGTATATAATTTTGAGCTACCCCAGGAGGGTACCAGTACCTACGGTTCTGGAGAATCCCTCACTGAGCATCTACGTTCAGGCTTTCCTACGCTACCTAATCGTGGATGCTCAGTCTGCCCCGCGTATTCTGGGGGGGGGCAATATTCCGCTCTCTTTCTTTCCTACTCGAGGCAAACGCAGCAAAGAAACTATGGCATCCCCTACCGCGCTCGCCGTGGATTTCTGCAATATCAGGGGACTCCACTCGAACCTTAGCGCCGTTCATTACCATCTTGAAACGGCGAAGCCGGCCTTGCTTTTTCTTACAGAGACTCAGATATCGTCTCCGGCTGATACCTCTTATCTCCATTACCCGGGGTACAAACTGGAACACTCCTTTGTGCCCCGTGCCGGAGTTTGCGTATACGTCAGAGATGATATCTGTTCTCGACGCCTCGGTAGTCTTGAAGGTTTGGACCTTTCTACCCTTTGGCTGCGCATCGACAGCGACGACCATCCGCGCGTCTATGCGTGCCTTTACAGGTCCCATAGCGGTAATACCGTAACTGACCGACTCATCGACCACATCCAAATGGCTACAGATTCCGTGCTACAACAGATCCCATCCGCAGAGATCGTGATTCTCGGCGATTTTAATGCCCACCACACCGATTGGCTCGGTTCTCGCATAACCGATCATGCGGGGAGATCTGTTCACGACTTTGCATTAGCATATGGCCTGACACAACTGGTAACCTTGCCGACGCGGATCCCAGACGTGGAAGGTCATACACCTTCCCTGTTGGACCTTTTGCTGACCTCACACCCGGACGGATATTTGGTCTCAGTCGATGCCCTCTTGGCTCGTCGGACCACTGTCTGATCCGGAGTGTAGTGCCTATCGCGCGCCGATCCCGAACGCGATCTGCGGGGTTCCGCCGTGTGTGGCACTATAGGTCGGCAGATTGGGATGGAATGCGGTCTTTCTTTGGTTCCTACCCATGGGGGCAGGTTTGCTTCTCGCTGGATGATCCCAACGTCGTTGCAGATTCTGTCACCGATGTGGTACTTCAGGGAATGGAACTTTTTATTCCGTTCTCTGCAGTGCCTGTCGGAGGTAAATCCCAGCCTTGGTTTGGTCGCACCTGCAAAATAGCGTCACGCCGAAAGCGGAAGTGCTACCAGGCCTGGGCCGATGCATCGGCGTCTCGGGATGCAAAACCAGTGCTCTTAAAACGAGTACAACTCTGCCTCCAGGTCCTTCAAAAGAGTTATCGCTGCGGCAAAGTTAAAGCACATTGGCAGAATTGGCGAGAGACTAGTTCGCCTCCCATCGGGATCCCGCGCATTCTGGTCTCTCGCCAAGGCTGTCCAGGGAATTTCTGTCAGCCATCTCTCCCATCTCTACACAAGGAGGATGATTCGCTGGCCCACACTGCAAAAGAGAAAGCCGATCTCTTGGGCTCTCTTTTGGATCCAACTCGACTCTTGATGACCGGGGAAACTCTCCACCTACCATCCCGTGGTGTAAGTGCTCCATGCCGGAAATTCAGTTTCTGCAGAGCTCAGTGCGAAAGGCACTCCGCTCCTGGACATTCATAAGTCGAGTGGGCCGGACGGAATCCTCCAATTGTGCTGAAGATGTGTGCCCTGAGTTGGCACCGGTTCTCACGCGTCTTTTCCGGCACTCCTACTCTTCAGGCGTCGTCCCGGAATCTTGGAAGACAGCATTTGTGCATCCAATACCGAAAAAGGCGACCGCTCTGATCCGTCCAACTACAGGCCTATTGCCATCACCCCCTTGTTATCTAAAATAATGGAGTCACTCATCAACACCCAGCTCCTGAGGTACCTGGAGGAACACCAGCTGATCAGTGACCGACAGTACGGTTTCCGTCGCGGACGATCAGCTGGTGATCTTCTAGTTTACCTGACTCACCGATGGGCAGAAGCAGTTGAGTCTAAGGGGGAGGCTTTGGCGGTTAGTCTGGACGTAGCGAAAGCATTTGATAGGGTTTGGCATAAAGCGCTTCTTTCAAAGCTTTCATCTTACGGGGTTCCTGAGAGATTGTGCAACTGGGTCACCAGCTTCCTCACGGATCGGAGCATCAAGGTTGTTGTCGACGGTGCATGCTCGGACCCCAAACCCGTGAATGCTGGTGTTCCACAAGGCTGTGTGCTATCTCCCACTCTGTTCCTTCTGCATATCAACGACATGCTACAAATCAGTAGCATTCATTGCTATGCAGACGACAGCACGGGTGATGCCACGGGTGATATACAGGCCGTGCGAATATTTCTCGGGAACACGTCGACGAGTGCCGGAACAAACTTGTGTCTGAAGTCGAGACCTTGTTATTCAAAGTCTCGGATTGGGGTCGACGTAATTTGGTCCTATTCAACCCCAAAAAGACACAGGTTTGCGCGTTCACCGCTAAAAAGAATCCCTTTGTCGTTTCTCCTCTTTTTTGAGAACATTCCCCCTTATTGCCTCAGCCAGTATCAGAATCCTTGGCGTTGACATATCGAGCGACGTTCAGTTCCGTGGTCACTTGGAGGGAAAGGCCAAATTGGCCTCCAAAAAGCTTGGTGTGCTCTGTAGAGCGGGACAGTATTTCATGCCGGTCCACCGCTTGCAACTTTATAAGGCGCAAGTTCGGCCCCACATGGAATACTGTTCTCATCTCTGGGCAGGGGCACCCCAGTACCAACTCCTTCCATTTGACCGCATCCAACGTCGAGCGGCTCGAATTGTCGGCGACCAAGCTCTCTCTGATCGGCTTGATCCTTTGGCCTTGCGAAGAGATGTTGCTTCTCTTTGCATTTTTTACAAAATTTTCCACGGGGAATGTTCTGAGGAACTGTTCGGATTGATCCCAGCTGCTGAGTTTCACCATCGTACATCGCGACTGAATTCGAAGTTCCATCGATACCACCTAGATGGTTGGCATTCCACCACAGTGCGTTTTAATCGAAGTTTTCTGCCACGCACTTCGACTTTGTGGAATCAGCTGTCGCCAGCAGTATTTCCGAATAGTTACGACTTAGGGACCTTCAAGAAAAGAGCTTATTCCTTCCTTAAAGGCCGGCAGCGCATCTGTAGCTCCTCTGGTGTTGTGGATGTTCGTGGGCGTCGGTGATCACTTACCATCAGGTGAGCCGCACGCTCGTTTGCCCCCTTCTTCTATAAAAAAAAAAATAGGATAAAACATTTATATAAAGAATACAAACGATTGTAACCGAGTTATGGATATTTATATACATTGATATACATAGTAAAGATTTTATATATATAGGAGTCAAGAGGCAGTTTTTTCTGCTGCTCGAATGGGCCGGATCGACCGGGGTAGTACCACGGCCTAACAGAATACCGGCGTGAAGTAGAGGCATCTAGTACTTCTGCGTTTCGTTCTGTGAGTGAGGTAACCGGAGGCCCACTCGTCCTCCCCGTACAAGGGGTACCTCTTCCTTCCTCCCAATTTCCAAATATCCTTAAAGATCGGCAATGCACCAGCACCTCCTGTTGTTGCTGATGTTCGTGGGCGACGGTAATCACTCACCATCAGGTGAGCCCCTCGCTCGTTGGCCCTCGTTCCGATAAAAAAAAATGTTTAGCAGTGGACTTAAAACGGGCAGATGATGATGATGAAAAAGATGTTCAACGCACCCTGGCCAAAGACTCCTTGGGATCCAGCAGTGTGAGTTTATTCCTCCGCAGGCTCTTCACGTGTTCCACCACCAGGCTGAAGTGCTCATCAGCGGTGATGCAGAGCTTATCCTTTAGGCTGCTCACGACGTCCGCCACGCTTGTCGCCGCGTCGTATTTGAACGATTTCGTCTGACCGTTCTCAAGGAATACTTTGAGCACGTTCGCCATCGGTGGTAGGCAGAGATCGCCTAGGGAGAAGGCTGATGGCTGAAAGTGGGTGTTAATTAAGTGTTTAGTTAATCTATACATGGCGTGCGGCGATACGAAACGATGGTAGATATTTAAAATATAACGACACTTGACTAGACAAATTTAAATGTCGAAGAATAAAGACTTTGGTCGAGATTAATGGTGGACACCATATCATGGAGTATTTGTATCCTAAATTCACCGAGGTCGTGGTAACAAAATAACACGTTGCGTAACTAAAATGTGTTATATCTAGATAATAAGATTACAATAAATGCATTTTTTTACGACCCTACAATCGAAACTATGCAGCATTTAAATCACTTAATACAGATTATGAAGTTCTATGACCATGATAAATATTAATGTACTATAACTTGGGACAGTACAAAGTAGAATAGTACAATATCCGAACTCTAGATAGCTCTTCACGTATTAAACAAAAGCATAATATCTCTCTACGATATTTGTATAGATAAAATGATCTAACCGGATACATTGGCGCCCCATTTAACTGAACTGAGTCAGCAAATCGCACTCTGGGCGGCTTGGCTCGGAGCCGTGCGCGCTTCGCTGCCGACAAGAGGGCTGACCTCCTGGCTTGGTTCCCGGTCCGCGCGGGCTGGCAGACCCTAAGCGTGACCCTTTCAGTGCAGGCCCTCACTGCTGATATTACGTGCTCCCTTGCGGCATGGCTGACGTCTTCTCCGTTGACGCAAAGGATTTGATCCCCGGGCTCCAACTGAAACGGGAATCGATAGAGTTTTGTTAGATCCTATTCCCATAGCATCAGGAATCGTGCCGGATCAATATCTTTAAAGCTTTGTTCGATAGGATTGTTTCTATATCAAGAACATGATCATAAAAAATTACAATCTACAATGAACAATGATAAAACTCTGACAAACACACACACAATACTATGTGTGATTCCCCTCTTAAGTGACAAACAAAGTGTGGGGTGAAAGTGGGATAGTTGCACCACATTGTATTATTTTTACACGTGGTAGTGCCAAGCGGAGGCTTCAGCTGCTGCTCGAATGGGCCGGCTCAACCGGATTAATACCACGACCTCTCAGAATACCGGCGTGAAGTAGAGGCATCTTTTGCTTCTGCGTTTTGTTCGGTGAGTGAGGTAACCGGAGGCCCACTCCCCCTCCCCACTCCACTCCTTATACTCCCTCCTATCTCCCAAATACCCTTAAAGGCCGGCAACGCACTTGTAGCTCTGGTGTTGCAGATGTATGTGGGCGACTGTAATCACTTACCATCAGGTGAACCTATTGCTCGTTTGCCGCCTTTCTCATAAAAAAAAAAACATTTTGAAATGAACAGTTCTATGCATAAAAAAATTGTATTACCACAGATTATAATTTCTAATGAAAACCATTTTATAGTTTTATTATTATTTTTATTTTGAAAACCAGAACCAATCCCACTCTCTCTCTAAGGGGATAAGTAACCTCCTATCTCGCAAATATCCTTAAAGGCCGGCAATATTTATATATATCTGCATCACTGACATGTAGGCATAGAGAATGCCTCAGACATTAAGTTCGCCTATATACATCACACTGTACAATATGAAGTTTAAATAAATATATTCTTTCCATCTATATCCTTCATTGACCATTCTATGTTCAAGGCTAAACGAAGGCCACAAGAACACGAATGTACGGCAGACGATCACGAGAAAAGACTGAAGCAAACGCTCACCTTCCCAACACTGGGCGAGTTGTCGGTGACGAACCGGACGAGCACGGGTTTCTCCGACCCGGCCACGAAACCAAAGCCCAGCTCGGGGTCCCTCTCCAGCACCACGTCGCGGGGCGCGGGGGGTGACTCGCAGGAACAGCCCTCGGGCGCCACGTACGTCGTTGTCTTATTGACATGGCTGGGGACAGTTAACGATTATCCCACTGTTGGACTTTGTACACTTAATTATAATGCTATACAATTGCCGAAAAGCCACGGCTGCTGTAAAGCACTCGAAACGTCGGGAATGTGCTATTTTCATGCTGAATGTTGATTTGAGTAACATATGCAATTGGGCAAAGTCCTTCGGTCTTCTTGTTAATCCTGCTAAATCTCAAGTCCTGATAGTAGGCACGTCCTATATGCTTAACTCATTAGACCATTCAAAACTCCCTGCTGTAACTTACGACAACATACAGATTCCATACACAGATACAGCTAAAAACTTAGGAGTTATCTTTGACACTCGCCTGTCTTGGGCGACTCACATTAGCATGGTTTGCAGCAAGGTGACCTACTCCTTTCAATCTCTCAAACGTCTCCAAATGTTTTTACCTCTAAATACCAAGATAACTTTAGCTCAAGCTCTTCTCCTTCCTCTCATTGACTATGCTGATGTTTGTTTTCTGGACGCTTCGGAAGAACTGCTGGACAAACTAGAACGTCTTCAGAACTTATGTATACGTTTTATTTTTGGCCTCCGTAAGTTTGATCACGTGTCTGAATATAGAGCTCAATTGAAATGGCTCCCTATCCGTAAGCGTCGTGACTTACATGTGCTATCTTTTCTTTACTTTTTACTTTTCCATCCCCGTGCTCCTCCATATCTCTTTGAACGCTTTGAATATCTTGAGCCGCGCGGGGTTCCGTGCCGGACCATTAAATCTTTACTCCTTAAAACACCTTCTCATTCTTCTAGGCGATATGGTGAATCCTTCACTGTAAAGGCAGCCAGGTTATGGAACTCACTACCACATGATATACGTGCTAGTTCTTCTCGAGAAATATTCCGGAAAAGAGTGACGGAGCACTATCTTTCTAATTAAAATTGTAAATAATAACTTATCTGCATTTATGTATTATTATTGTATTGATAATTACTATTAAATATTTAATGTAATATTGGTAAGTATATGTGTTTATATGTTTGTATGTGTGTATATTTATATATATTTAGACATTATATTTAAACATTCAGTAATATTGTATAATATGTGTAGGTCATTGCCCCGCTGTGGGCACTTACAGGCAGCTACTTTGTTATAGTTTTTTTTTTTTCCTCATTGCCAATTATGTTACTTAAGTTATTATGTTAATTAAGTACACAACTACCTACTTGAATAATAATAATAGTTTTCTCTTTCCTCATGGGTTTGCTGGAAGAGAACTCTGCTTAGGGTTAAGCTCGCCTTTGTGCATTTATTTTGTATATTATTAAACTTGTAATTTTTTTCATAATGTGTACAATAAAGAATAAAAAAAAAAAAAAAATGTGAACACAAAACTTAAACGCAATAAAATCCGTAAATAATAGTTGGAATTTCAAATATATGTCGTGGTTAAATTCCAGGAGGGCCAGTTATCAATATACTAATAAATAAAATACACACATCCAAAAAGTCTAAGCAACATGCATGATATTACAAATTTACTATTTATATTAATTAATTTCTAAGTCTTTACTCACTCAAAGTGCGTAGGTATGTAAACTTAAAACAAAGGTAAAAAAAAATCGATTAAGTTTTGTTTTTTTCATAAAATTAAATGAATGGGAATTTGTTTGAATTTAAGTGCGTTTTCATTGATACGTTTAGTCTTGATTTTATAATTTTACCAACAATTTAAATAAAGTTAGCGACAAAATTGAATTGTTAGATATTCTTTACGTCATGGAGCGACGTCATTTGACGGCAAATGAAATGCAAAGAGCTGTAGGGATGTTGCAAGCGGGAAGTAATCAATCTCAGGTATCTCGGCATTTTGGCATTCAGAGAAGTGTAATTTGTGGTCTTTGGCAGCGCTACAATAATACAAGGGAACCCGCTGAACAGAATTCAGGCCGCAAAAGGAGTACAACCACTCGGCAAGACCGGTACATACAACTGACTGCAAGACGCCAGCCGATGTTAACCGCTCGAGAGATCAGTTCGAGGCTACAAAATTCAAACGGTGTTGATGTAAGTCCCCAAACTGTGCGAAATCGACTGCATGAGTACGGCCTACGAGCTCGATGCCCAATAAGGTGCCCACCGATACGACACGGGAATCGCGCTCGTCGAAATGAATGGTGTAGAGAACGCAGAACATGGACCCAGGAACTGGCAGGTTCTGTAAGATGACCGGGAGAGTGGTTGGGACGCCGGCATGAGCGGCCGGGGTCCTGTGGATCGAGGGCTGCTGCCGAGCCCTAGGTAGCCGCGGCCCACCTGATTCCCCTAAGTCAAGACCCAGCGGCTGCCGAATACAGCAATCGGCAAAATGCCTATGCCTCTACAGACGGGAGATGGGGGACATTTCACAATGCAACTTATTTACGCAAACACTACACATTTGAAATGAAACTATTATTTACAACGCGTTTTGTTTTTCTATTCCCTACGTTTCGATTGCTTTATAGAAACCGCGGTCACACTGAGGTTTATAGACGTCCGGAAGTCGTAGTCTATTAGGGCTGTCTACAGCTTTTAAATTCATTCATTAATTACAAAATATATAAGCAATTAAGTCTTTAACCCAGATGGGTCGGCCGTGACTACGGTAGGTATTGTGTATTTGCGAGCAACCCTTCGCGTCTCCGCTTAATCCCGGAAGATAGGAGATGCCAGATTCTCCGTTACCACATGGTTATGAAATGTAGTTGAATGAAATCAGAGATCCGGATGTAAGAGAGATCACGTCATCTTTTACTCCGCGCGTTAACTGTACCCGCTGGTGGTGTACTTGGCTGGCACAAGCAAATTGATGGCGGAAAATTACTCCGAACACGCCGAACCTAAATCCAACAGACTTCCAATACATGATTCATGAGTATTTATTTAGATGAGAAAGTCATTAAATTAAGACTATGTTACTTGATGTAGTATGGCATCCCTCTGCTGTCCAGCGCTTCCTCCCATCCATACGGCAGCTCCTCATCGTCCACTTGGCCGCTGCTATTCCTTATGCTCGACCAGCTCTCAGCAGGTGGCAGCCAGCTCGCCGTCCGAGTGATGTGGCTGAATACAAAAAAAAATTGACATTAGTTCAAAGAATACTCAAAGAAGAGAAGAACCAAGCAGCCAATGTTATATAAACGATCATGACAATCGCGGATCGGGTCTTATTGGTGCAAGTTCAAGCGTCCTTCAGGGAACGGTAGATCTTAAAAATTAGCTTTGAACGGTCCATTGCTTACCTTGAGCATGACCCTTCGCAGGGTTAAGCCGTTAAATTTTTCAGTGACGCGTCGACGTATAAACGCTTACCAACCATTTACCTAATATCTCTGACGTCCCCCAGAATCCGTAAACATCCATCTAACAGGATCGTTATCATGTAAAACAGCAGCTGACATAACAAGACATAAAACAGCCCTCAGAGGGATCCCCCGACGTGACGAGAGTAATAAACACCCACCCTCACAAAATGCGGGAGGACATATTTTTTCAGGCGCGTTTTATATCTTGTCCGATTCTAGAGCGCTTATGTTATGATAAGCTTTTTAAAGTTTCCGGTAGCACTATGCCTAGTTGTTGGACGATCGTTTCTGGGTTCGATTCTCAGACGAAGCCGCTATTTGTGCAACTTTTTTTTATTTTTGTTCGGGAATGGGATCAAACGATCAAGCGGCTCACCTGATGGTGGTAAGTGATTACCGACGCCCACGTATATCTGCAACACTGGTGGAGCTGCAGGTGTGTTGCCTGCCTTTAAGGATATTTGCAGAATGGGTGGGATGCCGGGAAGGGATGACGGCAAGGGATGAAGAGGATGGCCGAGTGTAGCCGGCACCGGGGATCGCACCCAGGTCAATCGCGCCCTGACCAAGTAGCTGCTACGGCTACCCCATAACCACTAGGCCACCGTATCCTATTGCTCTTATTGTTACCACCAGAGTCACGCCCAGTGCCTAGTCAGTGAAGAGCGAACCAGAAACTGAAGCGTGAAATGTTTATAAGAGACTCACCCGGTCTTATGAGCATAACGTTCACAATACAGGAGGTTCGAGTTTTCTACTCACTGTGCCAAAGCACGTCACTGCTGCTTTTTGGAGCACTTTAAGGTATCTAGCGACTAAGTGCTGGAATAATCTTCCGTCACCTCTTCGCCAAATCCAATCAAAGGTTTATTTTAAAATCCTATTTAAATCATATCTTTTAGATGTGATCTACACTAAATAACCCGTGACATCTATTTGTTGCATTTAACCTTTACTTATATGACACAGGGGAACAGCAGTTTTCTAGTTGTTTACGATACTACGCTCATTTAAAACAAAAACCATAACCTCTAGAAAAAAAAACAAAAAAATTTAAGTCCATTAACTACTTTCTACGATGTAGCCAAAATAATTGGCAGTCATTCCTAAATCCTTAATTTTTTAAACCTCGGTCATTATATTAATTTAATGCAAGATGGGTGACATTTCTTATTTGTTAATATATACAAATAAATGTTACCGCCGGGCTGCTGCTCGCAGGACTTCTGTCAAGGGTGCCGGCAGAACATCAGCGCTGCAGCATGTCGGCTGCAGCAATGTGCTGAGTCAGCCGCCTTTTTGTGGCTGCTCTTCAATAATTAACATTATTTATTTACCGTTTTTGTATTTTGCACAAAATGTATCGTGTTGTTTCATCATCATCATCATTTCAGCCTATCACAAGTCCACTGCTGAACATAGGCCTCCCCCAAAGATTGCCACGAAGCTCGGTCCTGAGCCACCTGCATCCATCGACTTCACGCAACACTGCGCAGGTCGTCACTCCATCTTGTGGGGGGTCCTACACTGCGTTTGCCTGTACGTGGCTGCCACTCGAGAACCTTTTCGTGTTGTATTGTAGCTACGAATAAAATATTTTTCTTTCTTAATTACTTTCCGTCAAATGTTTCCTGTGGCAACTTTTATTCGCCTTGATTGACATCTTTCAAAACTTCAGTCTCGGCTAGCGGAATATTTTATTTACTCGCCAGCGAGGACGGAATACATTTCAGAGACGTCGCCGGCAGGAATTACCTCCGAATAGAGCCACTGTTGCCTCGAATACCCAACGTACCGGTAAATAACCGTTTAAGCCGAGCGAATAAGTAATTATGCCGCGATTTTCCCAAGGAACTTATTTTGTTCGTGGAGCGGTGAGACATTTCCTTTACGGAACGAACTTGTAAAATATTAGGCTAAATATTGAATTGGGGCTAGATTAATACATTTTTTTTTATAAGTGAAAAGGTACTTTAAATTATTATTACAATATAACATTGCAATTTTCGTACGTGGTGGAGCCAAGCGGCGGCTTTTGCTGCTGATCGAATGGCTCGTCTGTGCCGAGCTGGTGCCAAGTCCTCGCGGAATACCGGCGTGAAGTAGAGGCATTGTATGCTTCTGCGTTTAGTTCGGTAAGTGAGGCAACCGAAGGCCTCCTTCCCTCACAACTCCCAAATATCCATAAAGGCCGGTAACGCAGCAGCAGCAGCTCCGGTGTTGCCGATGTACGCGGGCGACGGTAATCATTTGCCATCAGGTGAACCGCTCGCTCGTCTACACCCTTTACCATAAAAAAATATTTTAACACTAATATGTTTATAACTTATGCAATAAGCCGATGTTTAAATGTAGTCAAAAAAAATCAAATCAAATCAAAAATTTTATTTCACCAAAAACAATATCTGATAGCAAAGTATAGACAGATTAAAACATGTTTAGGCTAATTTAGCTGTGACATAATAAATTATTTTAAAATACATTAAAATAATACATATGAGTTGTATATAATAGATAAACGTGTAATATATAAATAAACAATATATTTATATGTAAGGGATGTATGTGTTCAGGGCCTTAAATTCACGATTACATTGATTTGCTGGTGGCAGGAGTCATGTCTGCTTTACTATGATATGTGCTTTATTGACTAATAGGTACAAAGGTACATTTTATAATGGTCTATTTTCATCTTCATCATAAATCATCATAAAAATAAATGAAATTGAATAAAGATGTAATTTGTTCAATTAAATATTTGACATTATTTAAAATAAAAAAAAATATTATTTGTATGTATGCACGTTTAAACGGATTTAAATTCGTACTTGATTACACTTGACTTGACACATATATTTTAATATCATATATATCAATATCAAATGTGAAATGTATATACGTTTGTTTGAACGACAACGCATAAGATATTTAACGGGTATGAACAAAATATGGCAAATACTCGTATGACTATGGCATGGAATGGAAAAAAAAATTGAGTCGAAAACAAACTGCCACCTGACGCTACGCAGAATCTTTAATTCCCCCTCCTATCCCTGTCTCTACCCACTTTAGACATAACGCACCCCTTTTTACGACAGAGGACATATTATTTCAGAGATGTTACGCCTTACCCCTGTGGACGGGGAATGGTGTCGCGCATGTTGTACGCATATTGTGTTACATTCAGCTATAACAGAACTGCACAGTTCTTAGAAGAAAAATAAATATATTAAACCTCATATTTATATTAATGTGTACAGAGTAAGATTATATATATTGTCATCATCGGCTATAAAGATTAAAATATGTAGCGCAAGGTTTATTTCAGTACTTTAGACTCCTTTAGGATAACAGATGAGCATAAGTTTTAGAATAATAATTCAGTGATAATTCATTTACTTATTAAGACTTCATATACAATGAAGCCATGGTAGCTTGGTGTTCAGGGCGCTCGCTTTCGTTTAATTTCCGATTGACTGTGGTTCGATCACCGATGCCGGCGCCACTAGAATTGTTAATGGCGATTTCAAATTTTCCTCGTGCTCGGCGGTGAAGAAAACATTGTGAGGAAATCTGCGATGTCTGAGAAATATTATTTCGAGGAAATGTGTTCCCGAATGCAAAACCTTCTCTAATATCTGAGGAGACCTTTGCCCAGCGGTGGGTATTTACAGGCTGCTTGACTTGACTTTATATATATACTACATCCACCTGTTTTAGTCCACTGCTGAGCATAGAACTCTCCAAGTAAAGCGCTAGTTTGTCCATCGATTGCAAGCAGGTTGGTGAGCAGCGCCGGTACCCTTGCACTAGTAACGCTGCTCCCAGTCACACGTCTCTGGGATTTGGGTTCGGCATATTCGGATGGATATCCCGCCGTCATTCTGTCGGCGTGACGAGCGACATAGGAGATAGAAGAGACGACGGCATATTCTCTCTTACACTTGAAGAGAGTTCAGCGAGCAAGTTGGTGAGATCCTGCACTGCCATGTGCTATCTTACTGACCTAGCCTTGAACTGCCCTCGCGTCGTTTGTCGGCTCGCAGCGCGCACCACGAGCAAGTGAGCTTAACATTGAAATTAAAAAGCTTTAATTTTCGTAGTAAGAAATATTATTTCGTTAGTCAAATATTGTTGCAGATTCCACCGTTTCGTGATGAGATTCCTCTGACGTAGAGGATATAGACGAAAGAAACACCATAGATAACCCATTTTTTTTTTCTTAAATAATTGTAGTGTAAACACATGGTATATTGTTCCCAGTCAAACTCAGTCGGTATTTATTTAAATGTTTAACTTCAAAACGTCTAGAGTGTCCTTCGTGGAATTGTTTTATGGGAGTTAAAATAACCCCGGAGGGTACAGAATTCCTTAATCCACCGCAATTGTCTACTCACTTCTGCGTTTGTTAACTTTATTATCCGGCTTTTAGGTTTTCATTCTCTACTTTGGATAAGGTATATCTGCCTCATTTTTCGTTACTTGAAGCCGTGGTGTCTAAGTTACGTTTAATTGTTTGCAATTTTAAGTGATGATTTTAATTTCCGCGTGCTCTTCGGTGAAGGAAAACTAGGGAAGAACTGCATGTCTGAGAAATGATAAAATAATTTCTCAGACCTGTGAAGACCACCATCGCACTGGAGCAGGCGGCTTCTTTATTATTACTTTTGTTTTTGTAAAGAATTAGGTCTAGAAATTTTTTTTTAGATTTAAATCATATAATGAAAACAAACCTTCAATCCTCGTACTTTTTAGTGTCAGATATTATTTCTTTTCGTACAAAAAAAAATATAATAATGTAAATATGTATAATATATATAGATTCCGATCATTTTAATTTTCGAAACTTATATTAAATACCATACGGTATTTAGGTTATATTTACGCAATTTACATATTTAACCTCGCAAAGTTCTGATTGACTGTTTGACGCGCAGAGCACCCCTTTACATTAAAACACCAATATTGAGCTAATTACTATATCCACCTTAAAACTAATTACATCATTATGAAATTTCCTTTTAAATCAAAGGAAATTGTGTCCGCTGACAGAGACTTGACGACAGTTTTACTGGGAAATGTAATAAGTAATACAAAACGTGTTACTATTTACACTTTAACATAAATAATATAATTATGTGAATAAATAAATAACTTATCAAAGCTATCTCTTTTTATTTTTGCACTGACTGCGTACTGAGTCGAGGACACGAAAAGATATTATTGACTTTAAAATAACAAAAAACCCTGAATCATCAGAGATACTCTATGGGTATTGTTATCGTAGGACGAGGTTTTTTTTTTTTTGAGAAGGGCGGCAAAAGAGCAAGCGGGTCACCAGATGGTAAGTAATTACCGACGCCCATGTGCAAAACCGTGGTAGGCTAGTGGTCAGGACGCTCACTTTAGTTTCATAGAGCGCAAGTGACCTGGGTTAGATCCCCGGTGCCGGCACCACTAAAATTGTTAATAGCAATTTTAAGTGCTGTATTTACCACGTGCTCAGCGGTGAAGGAAAACATCGTGAGGAAACCTGCATGTCTGAGAAATAATAAAAATATTATTTCGAGGATATGTGAAGCCCGCCAACCCGTACTGCAGCAGCGTGGCGGGCCCCTCCCGGCTCCTAAACCCTCTCTCATACTCGCATTTGAGCTGCTACTTGACTTGAATTGACGTGCAACACCAAAGGAGCTGCGTTCCCGGCCCTTAAGGACCAAATGTAGTAGGAAGGGGTAGGGGGAAGTTGGTCTCAGGTTACCTCACTCATCGAACGAAACGCAGAAGCACTAGATGCCTCTGCTTCACAATGGTATTCTGCGAGGAAGTGGTACTACCCCGGTCGAGCCGGCCCAATTGAGCAGCAGGAAAATTCTACCGCTTTGCTCTACCGCTTACGTGTTTCTATCTTTCTTACCCAGCCGTAAGTACCTCAGTGGTCATAGGTCTATAAATTTTTTGAGAGGATTTGGAACACGGAAGAGTCCGCTACGCTGCTCCAACGTAACCTACGAAGGACTTCGCATTTCTTCGAAATCTCTTTCTTTAATAATTTCTCAGACGTCTAAGGAAGCGAGCAGGCTTCGTTGAAATGTTTTCCTTCATCACCGAGAACATGGTGAATAGCAATAAAAAAAGTTTAGTTGAACCATTGTAATTGTCTCTATGTCTAACTAGTTGAAGTTCAGAGTACAGCTCGCATAACTCACGGACACAATTTGCAATGCTGTATTTATTAAATCTATTTATCCTTGATTATAGTTAAGTTAGTTTTCATTTTATTATTGTTACTGATATTTCTTAAGTTATGTACAATATTGTTGAAAATAACTTTCCCCGTATTTATACGAACGTCCGTACGTCACTCGACACACAGGCCCGCTGGAAACCAGCGCTGTAGTCTCGACTACAGCATCAAGCTGAGTCTGGTCTGTTCGCCCTTTGCACGACGCACAGCGTCTACTGGAGTCAACGTTAAACATTGTTTGTGTAAATAACTGTTTTATTAAATGTGTTGCAATGTTTGTTTGTTATTGAGTGGCGTATCGGTGCAATAAAAAAAAAAAAGTTGGTGACAGTCCATGGAATTGCGTGACCACTTACCATCAGGAGGAACATTGTTTTTTTTTAATTGGATCGGGGTGACAAACGATGACCTTCACCTGATGGTCCGCTGGATGCATAGTTCAGCCCATGGACACCAGCAAGTACTCATAACTTCAACCAAAGAAGGTTACAGATCAGTTGTCTCCCCTTGGCTCTATAGAGAGTCTCAAAGGTTGCAGGATTCAACCGATACAGCGTTCACCAACCCACCTGCCCCGTGTTTTTTTCTTCTTCTTGGTATGGGCTAAACAACGAGCTAACATTCCACCTGATGGTAAGTGACCACTTCAGCCTATGAACACCCTCAACAGAAGGTCACAGATGGGTTGTCACACCTAAGGACTGAGATGGTATGCCACGCAGCTCATAATTATACTGACTCTATACATTTAAAAATAGAACACGACAGTGGTTACAATGAAGAAATCTATCACCTAGAGAAAAGTTAGTTTGTTACTTTAGCATTATAAAAAGAGAAAAAATAATAATAACATATTATAATTGATGTTGCGAAGATCTCCAAAGGTCTTATAAAATTCCTTTCCTATTTACAATGATATGAAAGATTTCTCAATATTGCTCGAACGATAAGAACGTACAATCAACTTAAAGTAATAACTACAACAGTTTACGTTCACACGAAAATATATCTTGTGTTTTACAACTTTAAGGGTAATATAACTTGACGATCATTTAAGTAACTTCAGCTTAGGGGAGCGGAGATTGTTAAAATAAGGAAAGTTTAATTTTAAACGTATGAAGTAGGAGAAAAACGGAATAAGGAAATGAAAATATAATTTAGCTGTTAATCTGTTAAGAGATTATTAGAATTTATATTGAGATGTGCCGTTGGGCCGCACTACCACGTAAATGTAAAGTACAGTGTGAGTAGTCCTTCATAACATACATTTAACACTATATAATAATATGAACGATAACAGTTTGGTTAGAGGATCTACCTCCGAATCAGGAGACTCAAGTTCGAACCTCTATCTCGGGATCGAACTCGAGACCGAAGGGTTTTTCGAAACTTATGTACGATTTGTATCGATCGGCTCGAACAGTTACTTCGACAGGCCTATTACTTTGTTCCAAATAAGCTCTGGTGAAATGAGGGCTAGAAGGATAAAGATGTGGTGTAGAAGGAAAAAAAAACCTCTGACGATATATGTACAGTTTAAAATTGCCGCTCCGGGCTTTGTAGCTATTTGTGTACCCAAGAAAGGTTGTTGAATAAAGTCACAACGAAAGTCACATAAGATCAGTACAGGATCTACAGCTGGTATATTTGAAGATATAGGGTCAATGACCAAATTAAAGATATAAAAGGCAAACCATACCGCGTACTAAATAAGGCTTAACGCCATCTAGTTTGTTTGTAGAGATTTACATAAAAAAATATGTAATTGATAGTAACTCCGTAGGAGTTGTACCACAGCCTCGCAGAATACCGTTGTGAAATATACGCATCTTGTGCTTCTGCGTTTCGTTCGGTCAGTGAGGTAACCGGAGATCCAATAACGCCCTCCCCTCTCGTCCACTTCCCCTCTCCCATACCCAACGCAACTGCAGCTCCTCTGGTGCTACAGATGTACGCGGACTTCGGATTTAAAGCCAGTGCAAAGACACCGATACCGCGCGACTACCCACTTGCCCTGCGTGGAGAGTCCGGGGAAACCTTCCGAGAAATATGAAGCGCTTTATTGTTTGCCCGCTTTACCATAAAAAAAGGAAGGTCCTTACGATATATCTATACGCTACCGTGTTGCCAGGCCTGTAATATTTGGATAACAAAATAAATTACACGATCCGGTGAAAAGTATCTCCATCCAATAAAAAAAAAAGATACCCACCCCGTCTAGTGTTTTCTTCCACCCGCTTAAGCGCTCCCCTTTTCAAGAGATAATATTATTTTTTCTTACGGCGTTACCACTGACATAGTGAGAAGGTTCATGTCATGTAGGTGAAGTTCCGGGTTTCTTTTTAAGTATATACCATAATGTTGTTTCGTTGATGCGTTTCATAATTTCTTCTTGGAAAAAAAATTAAGTGAATAATGGGAGAGCTGTGATAGTTCCGGGACTGTCCCCAGTCCGGTTTTAAATTTTATCTGCACGCGAACGATTTGGGTTCAAATCTCAGTGCCGGATTCACAAAAAGAAAATTTGCAATTTTAAAAGTTGTTTTAACATGAATATAGTAGTGAAATAAAACACCCAGAGGAGACCCGCGAGTCTACAAAAAAAAACTGTTTGGCAGCGGCGCTCTTCACGCCTCGGTAGAAGCCAGCATTGGATGATTTATAGACTCATAGACTGTTAACTTGCCGTGTGGTAGTGGCGTAAGAATCTGCCACCATCTTTCTTGCCGTGGGTGTCGTAAGACTCCTCTAAGGGAATAGCCTTGAAAATCGCAAAGGCTACCGATAGATGGCGGAATAATCAAAGGTGCGAGGTTCCAGGTGCTGGGATCGTCAATCCGCTCGCAGAGCGTGGCGATCATGCCGGACCCCTAATTGAGGGGTGAGGCCTATGTCCTGAGGTGGACTATCGCCGGGCTGCAACGAATACCTACGAAGTTTCTATCGCCTGTTCCATCTCCGTCATAGGAACAACCTTACGCAACGGTGCGATTGACACAAAAGAAATTTTAATAGCTTAGGTCAAATAAGAATAAGCGTAAACTAAACTCAACTAAGATTCTATCTACTAATATAACAAGTACCATTTTCGGATAGGGTTGACAAACGAGCTAACCGTCCACCGGATGGTACTTGTGCAAACAACTTCAATCGAAGGAGGTTACAGATGCGTTGTCAGCCCTGTGGACTGAGATGGAATGCCTCGCAGCCCTTAATTTTACAGGCTCTACATACCTTACAAACGGCTGCTTGGCGAAAAAAATAGATAAAAAATATATTTATGTATATATAGCATATAGTATATATAGTATAATATATATATATTATGTATATAAGATATTTGTTTATTTTCTCCCCACAAAAAAAGATCATACATTAGTATCTAATGAAAAATGAAGATCCATTTAAATATCGATGTGTTCATAGTCTAGGACGTGTGAGGAGCTGGTGTCTGAGTTAGGCATAAAGAGCCTGTATTACAGATCCTCACCCCATGGAAAAAACAAGAGCATTATTTAGTATTTGTACTGGTATTTAAACTTAGAGTATAAAGAGACAAGTAATTCAAATATTATTGCATATATTGTGTTAGAAGAAACAGAGATCATTACAGTGGTTCAAATTATAACAAGATGGAAGAGAAAAGATTAATACAATAAAAATAAAAGATATAAGGACGGTAAGAATGTAAATATGTTGTGTATGTTTATGTTGTGCAGTGTAATGTAATACACACATTTTTGTGTTTGTTTTGTAAATATAATTTATAAGTATAAGTAATATAAGTAGTATAATAGTCTCATATGATAAAAGTTTTGTTATGTATAAGTAGGTGTATGTAGATTTATTTAGAACGTTTCGCATATATGTATGTATTCTTTTTTTGTATTGTACGCGCGCAATCTACCATTGACTAGCTATTCTCCTGTCGTCCTGTCCTGACAGGTCTGCTGGAAGAAATTGCTTAAGAAATAAGCAGTAGCTTTGTACAGACCATTTCTTCCTATCATAAGTGCACATAAATTATTAAAAAAATAAATAAAATAAGAGTACTACAGACTACTAGTACAAGGAGTTCAGCAGACGACGAGAGGTCAGTAAAGCACCAGTAAAAGCCGGCCTACATTGAGGGTAGGGAAACGGGTTAGTGAGCGCAATGCTGTCAAATTTGGATAGATATTTCGCCATCAATCAGTTGGCAGTGCCGCGTTTGTTGGCAAGCAGGACGCAATACGCAGGTTGGCATTTGGCAAAACAGTAGGTACATTCCACCTTACTCCGCGCCGTTCAATACATAAGTACAATTATTAATATTAATGGAGCACTAGACGTACCGAGTTTCTTAATAATTCTAATTTGATTTTAATTTACATTCGGAAGGTGAAAAGGACCTTACGCTTACGCCTCATGGTTATTTATTCATTGCGTTAAAGCGTTTATTACTTGAGGAAGTTTCAACGACTGGTTTAAGTCGGAAACTTCTTTCAACTCGCGTAAAATCACTTCGCAAGCTTTTGAAAAAAAGTTGCGAAAGGCAAAATTTCTCCAAATCCGCCGATACTGAAGTGCACTTTGTCACTTGCTATTTGTCTTCTGTTACAAATAGGTAGGGATAAAAGGGGGGGAATGTGCCAACTTTTATCACTTTCCCGGATGGCACCCGGAGTGACAAACGAAGCTCTGGCGGTACATTGATGGCTTAAAATTACTCCAAACATGCTGAGTTAGACAGCCACACAGACTAATGATGGGATGCAGCATCACGATTGTGAGGATACCGGTACTGCGGTTCACTATGCCGTGTGCCTAACCTCAATGTATGCCGGTTTTCGCTGGCTCTTTACTGACCTTTAGTCTACTGCTGAACTGCTTGTACTAAGAGTCCTGTGTAACTATCTTATCTATTTTTGTCCCCAAGCAGCATAGCGATCACTGTTGTGTACCTTTTTTAAAGGTATAATTACGGACTGTGAGACGTTCTATATAAGTCCTCAGGGATGACAATGCATAGGTGACCTTCTTCCATCGAAGTTGTTTGCACTTGTCCATCGGCTGCAGTGACCCCTTACCATCCTGCCCGGTGTGGTGGAGCATGGGCGAATTCGTGTTGTCGTTTCTTATGGAAAGACGTGTTCGGCAGTGGACTGGGACGTCCTCCAGTTCGATTTCGACCACGGCGACGACTTCCGAACACAATCGGCAGTTGTCAACTGCGCAGGAGATACTATAGTTCCGTAAATGTACGCGCAAGCACGGAGACACCCACTCCTCTCTATCTCCCCACATTCGATATAATGTCAGGTTATGAATGTCCGGAGCGTCGCTCGCCATGCGTGGCGACTAAACTGTTAATATCAATTTTACGAAGGAAGGGGGCGGATAGACCCACGCCAATACCACACAGCCAACCAAGGTCTATTAATTAGATTAGATAGACCTACATACTCCTTGTAATAAACTGCGTTGGGTGTAGTGCGCGCGATAAATTCCAGAGGGCGGTGTATTGAATGATTGGGAGCATTTTGCAGCGTATTATTGCCTGTACCCCTCCCCCCTCCCCTTCCCTACCCCTGCCTCCTTAGGGTCCACGGCAAAATCGCCGGGAAATTGGATAACCGACTGTTATGCTCACGTGTTCGCGCCCACGCCTATCTCCAATGAAGTTCTTGTACTCAGGAGTACCTAGTACCACGTAGACAGGAGAAATGTACATTTTCTAATAAATACATTAGCTCGGGTTCGTATGTATGTATATATTCACGCCTTGTTCCCAACGTGGTAGGCAGAGAAAATCTTCTTCCACTTGCTACGGTCCTGACATACGTCTTTCGTTTGCTTAGACCTGCTGCTCGAATGGGCCGGCTCGACCGGGGTAGTACCGCGCCCTGGCAGAATACTGGGGTGAAGAAGAGGCGTCTTTTAGTCCCCTTCACCGTCCCTTATCCTCATCCTCATCCTCCCTCCAGACTTTAAAATATCCTTAAAGGCCGACAACGCACCTGCAGCTTCTTTGGTGTCGCAGATGTGCGTGGGCTACAGTAATCACTTACCATCAGGTGAACCGCTTACTCGCCAAATAGCTTGAAGAACCAATACCCATTGGAAAAGAAAGGTGTTCGATTCAAAAATCTATTACATCCAAACGCAGCGTGATCCCACAAGATGCGAGCTCTGCGCTGTGTAGCGGCAAGATGATGAATGCCGGAAGCTAAGACACGTCCATGGGTCGAAACGCTTATAGATGTTCTTCGACATTTTTATTTGGCCGTTTGCCTAGTGGTAGCCCAGTGGTCAGAATGCTCGCTATAATTTCATAGAGCGCAAGTGACCAGGTCTCGATCCCCAGTGGCCGCTCCACTAAAATTGTTAATAGCATTTCTAAGTGCTGTATTTACCACGTGCATATCTAAGAAATAATAAAAAATATTATTTCATAGATATGTGAAGCCCGCCAACCCGCACTGGAGCAGCGTAGCGGGGCCTTCCCGGCTCCAAAATCCTCTCAGATATTTGTGAAGCAGGTCTTCACCCAGCTGTAGGCACTTACAGGCTGTTACTTTACTACACTGTGAGATTTTCCCTTCTATTCCCATTTACTCTGCTAGCAACGAACTGTCATTTATTAGTTTGTTAAATGTTAGGAGTAACGCAGGGTATGTACTGTCGTGACCAGACAGACCAGACAAAGACCTTATAAAGCAAATTTAAATCGCATTAGGTCCCGTCCGAACTGAATGCAGCGCAGAATTTGCATAAACTGTAAGGGGCAGAGATCATATTTTACCGGGATAAAGCTTAAGTAGGTTGCGACCTGTGTGACGAGCGAAGCGATCGGATGTGATCACGTGAGCAGCTAATCAGCGTATGAATTTAGGGATGGAGGGAAAGACCAGCTAACCGTAGGCGGTTGGTAGTGGTGGTAGTGTAAGAAAGAAAAGTAGGTTTATGTACATATGTAACAAGAGGAGAGGAGGCCTTTAAGGATTCTTGGAGAGGCGGGAGGGACAGGGACGCCGGGGCAATCCTTATACACAAATCAGGGTATGTTGTTAGCCTTAGTAACTAGGTAAATAATTATTCCTTGTCACAACTCGAGGTATTATATAGCACAGAATGAAACTTAATTTAAGTTAATATTGAGTTACTGGGTTGTAGCGACAGAACGTACATCCGACACAGTTCAATGCCATAGTAGTGTTATCACAAGCACAGCGCTGTTATTCTGTCGGTACCGTGGATATATTGTCGAGTGCAAATGGTAGAGTCGGGAGAGGAAGACCTAGGCGAACATATCACGATCAAATCGGAGAAGTTCTGGAAAAAGGCCAGGTCAAGAGTACTCTAAACCGTCAGGACCGTAGCAAGTGGAAGAAGATTGTCTCTGCCTACCCCGTTGGGAACAATGCGTGAATTTATATACTGTACTATTTTCATAACACATTTTAATAAGTAACCGACCGGTTAAAATTGACTCAAAGAGTAACTTACAAACAACATAAGGTGACACAAATCGCTTTCGCTTATCACTAAGCGCCGAGCTCACTTGCACAGCTAGCGGAATCAACAATGGCGGATTTGCGCTATTGTTCCACGATATTATTGTGCTATAGAGATTACTTACGTCCCCGCTTACTTTCAATATCCTTTTGAGACCATAGATTAATGCTGAGTTAAAAACAACCATAGTGTATGTTCTACTTATTGGAGGAGTGGTGTGAAAACACTGATTGTGTCAAAGGGAAATAACAATATGAAGGTGGAGTATTAAGAAAAGCCATAGGACATCTCGTAGCTATCTAGTAATAATTGTACTACGAAATTCCCCCAACCCGACTTGATCTGCAGCAGAACACTAAATCATGATGTTGATAATTATAATAAAAAAGGGAAGTAATGTTCATTGCGGAATCCCGTTAACGTTAACGTGGCAGAGCCAAGCGGAGGCTTCAGCTGTGCTCGAATGGGCCGCCTCGACCGGATTAATACCACGACTTCTCAGAATACCGGCGTGAAGTAGAGGCATCTTTTGCTTCTGCGTTTCGTTCGGTGAGCGAGGTAACCGGAGGCTCACTCCTTATCCTCCCAAATATCCTTAAAGGCCGGCAACGCACCTGTAGCTCCTCTGGTTTTGCAGATGTATGTGGGCGACGGTAATCACTTACCATCAGGTGAACCTATTGCTCGTTTGCCCCCAATCATAAAAAAAAACATTTTGAAATGAACAGTTCTATGGATAAAAAAATTGTATTTCAACAGATTATAATTTCTAATGAAAACCATTTTATAGTTTTATTATTATTTTTACTTTGAAAACCAGAACCAATCCCACTCTCTCTCTAAGGGGATAAGTAACCTCCTATCTCGCAAATATCCTTAAAGGCCGGCGATATTTATATATATCTGCATCACCGTCATGTAGGCATAGAGAATGCCTCAGACATTAAGTTCGCCTATATACATCACCATTCATCAGGTGAACCTATTCGCTCGACTGATTCTAACTGATTGGCGACGCTCGCGTACATCTGTAACACGAGAGAGAAGAGCTTCAGGTGCGTTGCCTGCATTAAATCATACTTGTAGAGAGGGAAGGCAGAGGGCCTTCGGGACAATCACCGGAATCTGTATTTTATGAAGACATCGTTTGGCCTTTTCGTGTTCATCTTAGGTAGGAATAATTTGCATCCGAGGCTTGAACACTAAGACGGCGATAGGCTCAGTGGTAAGCCTATTCTTTGCCCGTACTTAGTTCCAAATAAGCTCTGCTAAAAAGTGAGTTGAAACGACTAAAATAAATATATGACGACCGAAAGGTTTAGTTGTTAGCGTACCTGACTGCCGTGCCATGGTTCGAATCCCAGCCATTTTTTTTTCCGGTCCAGTGTCTCTGTCACTGCATCTGTGTTTTCGTCCGATCTTTTCGTCTTAGCGTTACATCGGATATGGGAAGGTATAGACGAGTTAGTGCATCTACGTTCGCACGAACATTTACGCCAATACCATATCTCTTGCTGAGTTGACAACTCACAATGATATGGACCAGGAGGATATCGAATACATGCGCCTCTACCTCGAGAGAGCTTACTTTTTATCGCATACTCCGATTGTTTGCGTGTATGATAAACTGTAACTCAAATCACGGACACGTACAAACATTTGGCCCCTAGCGGCATTCGAATACGCGACCTTGAGCCTAGGGTCACTACCAGCAAGGCTAACAGGTCGTCATTCAACACTTAACGTGTAATCAATGCTCTACGAATTGTCCTTATCGTGTACGTTTATATAATATTTCACAGGAGCCAACCGAGCGAATGCGCGTCGCAAATCTCTGTCGCGTAGCCGACTTGGTTAAATGGTGCGGAAACGTCTCGCCGGACCGAGGGCTGACGCAATCTTGTTTACACATACACTAGCGGCTTCCCGCGGCTCCGTCCGTGTGGTAATAAATTTGATCTCAAGAGAAATTCTATTGCAAATGAAAAGCTTCCTACATCCTTTCATGGCGTGACCTAAATCTCTGTCAAATCTCATTCATATCCATTCAGTCCTGTAATCGGGATTGAACGACAAACATAGAAACTTTCACATCAATAACATTAGGAAAGATGAAACATAACCAAATTTGGGATCATAGGGATCGAGTCCGCCAATTTTCACTGGAGCAGCGTCTGTAACCTATAACCTCCTCAAATATTTGAGAGTTTACAGGATGCTAATTTAAAAAATAATGTATTTTAGTTAAATACGTACAAACATACCAAGACATCTTTTTTACGAGTAGCGAAGTATATCTAAATATTTCGTGTGAAAATGGTCACATAGTAAACGCTACGTACGTAAAGTTATATTCCTTTTGGCGCTTTTGGGAAAAATGATAAGTGTATTTATACGCTGCGCGTGCACACCGTCACCTAAAAGCGACACCATCAAGTTGGTTGATATTCATACATAAATATACATGTGTATTTGTGTGTAACTTTAAATTATATATGGTGGTGAATGATGACTTATTTTGAGTATTCTTGATAAAAGAGGTTTTGTATATTACTAACTTTTAAGTTTATAGATTTCAGGTTAACTCTCGGTAAAAGAATACCTTTATTTGTTCACATTATAACATATAATTATTAGTTAGTTTTGAAGTGTTACGCTAATGAATTCTTTTATTTATTTCACGATAATCGATTCGTTAAGGGTTTGTAACGATAGTCTGAACAAACGGCGATATGGTCTTCTCACATATGGGCAAACAACAAGACCAATTAGACCTCACGTCAAGGAACACATACCTGCTGTAAAACATAGGTGCTCTAGGAGGTCTGCAAGCTGTGATCAGTTTCTGAATCGCCCCACCATTACATTATATTTGAAAGACCACATATCCTGCACACAGAACACCGGTACCTGCGAAGGACGATTCACGAGGCTATTGAAATTAAAAAACTTCCTAATTTCAACAGTGAAGATCGCTGGTATCCGGTAATTAATAACCACGTACGTAACGTACGTACCACTGCACAGCCTCAAGGTACCGTGAGCTCGTTCTGCGTAGATCGGACCAATATTTAATAATTATAAAGCTGAAGGTAGCCCGAGTTAACTATGACATCAGGACGTCAAACAACACAGTCCCACCTTCACCACGGATGCGGCAAAGAGCTCGAAATGTCGGGATTTAAATAAATCTAATTACACGCAATAAAATAGCTCAATAATAGTTTCATTTCAAACGGCGACAGGCTTGCCGCTTGGCACGTTGTTCCAAATAAGCTCTGGCGAAAAGTATTTTTTATGGTTAGTGAACTGTGATTGTGTGAGAATAGCTGAGGTCAGGGAAAAGTAAAATAGGAGCATTAAAACAAGAGCATTTGCCCTCATCGTTCCGGGGCTAAGGCAGGAGGCCTGATGTTTTTGAGAGAAATCGGAGACGGGAAGGGTCCGCCACGCTGCTCCAGTACGAGTCGGCGGACTTCACACATCTCCGAAATAAAGTTTCTTTTTTATTTCTCGTTTTTTCTAAATTAAGCACTTAAAATTGCTGTTTACGATTACATTTGGACCCGGGGATCCAGACCCAGGTCGCTCGCGTACTATAAAATTAAAGCGAGCGCGATCTCACTACTGGGTTACCGCGGTACAGAGGTCAGGGTGCTCTAATGAAAATAGAGGGTCATAGAGGGGTACCCTAGATTGTGGGAATCTGGTTTCATATGTAGAGTTACGTGTTCGATCCCCCGTTGGAGGGGCATCGTACCAATGAGTTTTTCAAAACTTCCGTACGATTTGTATTTATAATTTTGGGTTTAAAGGACCTCAAGACCTCGGACCACTACCGTCACATGGGAAGACAGGAGTTACCTCCCCGTACGGGAACCTTCCCGTGGGTGTACATTATGGGAACGGCGACAAAAGATCTAGCGGTTCACCTGATGTTAAGTGATTACTATTGCCCGCGTTCATCTGCAACCCTAGAGGAGTGGCAGGTGCGTTGCCGAATTTAAAATATATTAGGGAGATGAGTGGGAGGATGAGAAGGAAGAGGGGGAGGGGAACAAAACGCAGAAGCTCAGGATGCCTCTACTGCACGTCGGTGTTCTGCGTGGCGGTGATATCAATTCAGTCAAACCGGCCCATTCGAGCAGCAGTAAAACCACTCTATCGCGTATGAAGAACTTAGCAAAAAGCCTTGATAATATCACGGAAATCTTCGGCCTCGCCGGCGTGGCTCGTCAACGTTATATTTTCCCGGAAATGCGAAAAGCCAGTCGCATGAAATGGGCATCCTCAATCTACTGCTGAACATTTTACGTATCTTGTTGATCTCTTGAGGATATATTAAGAAATAAGTGACTGAAGCAGCAGCTGTACTGTAGTGAAGCTATCCGAATCCCGTCTCAGACCAGGCGACTCCACGGCTAACCGATTATCCGGCTTCGCCGTACCGACTGTTATGAAATGAAACTGCGAATTTTCAGCGAGTAATTTTATTGTGAAAATCACTTTTTGCATACGAATTGAGGGTAGCAGAAGTTAAATTGAATTATTTGTATATTATTAAATCTATATCCATTTTCATAAGCCTGTTAATGTCCACTGTTAAGCAGTGGATTATGCTTAACATGAAAGCGCCAGTAGATGCCGAAATGCCATGTATGGAAGACTTGCCCATAGCAATACTTATACGAGGTAAAGCCAAGCGGCAGTTTTTGCCGGCTCGACCGGATTGGTACCACGGCCTCGCAGAATACCGACATGAAGTAGAGGGATTTTTTGCCTCTGCGTTTCGTTCGGCGAGCGAGATAACAGGGTCCAGCTTCCTCTCCCCTTCCTCCTCCTCATCCTCCATTCCTTAAAGGCCGGCAACACACCTGTAGCCCCTCGTATGTTGCCGATGTACGTGTCGACGGTAATCACTTACCATCAGGTGAACCGAATGCTCGTTTGCCGCCTTTCCCATAAAAAGATAATTCAAATTAATTTACCTGTAGGAAACTAAAGAATTGAAAGAATAAATCCATCTAGACGTATAACTAATTAACTGACTCTATATCAAATTATAGATTAGTGTACGAAATACCAACAACCAACAAATAGGATATTGAAAACGTTGATGAGCGGATCTAATTAACGAACGGCTGTTTAACGATTTTAATATATTGGATTCATTATTAATTTTGTTGCCAGTGATTACATACGGATCCGAGACTTGGTCCTTCACTGCAGGCCGTATGAGGAAGCTCAAAGTTGCTTAGCGCGCTATAGAAAGGGCAATGCTCGGTGTTTCTCTGCGTGATAGAGTCTGCAACGATGATATCCGCAGCAGAACTAAGGTAACCGACATAGCCGTAAAGATCAGCAAGCTGAAGTGGCAATGGGCCGGCCACATAGCTCGCACAACTGACAACCGTTCGGGAATAAAGGTTCTCGAGTAGCAGCCGCGTACAGGCAAACGCGGTGTAGGACGACCCCCCACAAGTTGGAGTGACGACCTGCGCAGTGTTGCGGGAAGTCGATGGATGCAGGTGGCTCAGGACCGAGCTTCGTGGCAATCTTTGGGGAGGCCTATGTTCAGCAGTGGACTTCTGATAGGCTGAAATGATGATGATGATGATGATTACAATTAAGTTCTTTTGCCCTGGTAGCCTAGTGGTTAGGGCTCTCGCTTTGTCACGGACCACAGGTTTGTTAATATCAATTTTTCAAGTGCTGTATTTACCACGTGCTCGGCAAAAGAAAATATTGGGCGGACACCTGCACGTATGAGAAATAATAAAAAAAAATATTTCGAGGTTATATGAAGCCTTGGAGCAGCGTGGTGGGCCCTTCCCGGCTCCGAAACCATATCAGATAGTCGGAGAAGGAGGCCTTTGCCCAGCTGTGGACACTAACAGGCTGCTACTCTTTCAAGCGTGGTAGAGACAAACGGGGGCTTTAGCTGCTACTCGAATGGGCCGGCTCGACCGGATTGGTACCACGGCCTCGCAGAATACCGACGTGAAGTAGAGGCATCTTGTGCTTCTGCGTTTCGTTTGGTGAGTGAGGTAACCGGAGGCCCTATCCCCTTCCCTATTCCCGTCCTCTTCCCTCCCATCTCCTAAGTATCCTTATAGACCGGCAATGCACCTGCAGCATCTATGGTGTTGCAGATGAATGTGGGCGACGGTAATCACTTACCATCAGGTGAACCGCTTGCAAGTTTACCGTCTCTTCCATAAAAAATTCTTCTTTATTGTATAAGCAATCGCGCGTGTCACCTACACACAAACATAGACAGAGATTGAGGATTCCTATACAGCATGATCTGCTTAGCCAGACGGGCTTCCGTTAACCGTTTTGCTCATATCCGGGAGACCGAACGCGACGGAAGCCGCTTCTTCTTTTTGACTTCGCTGCTTCTTTTTATTCTTTAACATCCTGTAGTTAGATCATACATAATCGCCATGCTTTCGGCGATCACAGTACCAGATATTTCGCACCAGATATTTCGCACCAGATATTACGCACCAGACATTAAGCCCTGCTGCTCGTCACCAGTCTGGACAGTTCAGGTCTGGCACGTCTGAGCTGTTTATACAGCCGTATGAGGCCGCTAGATTTTTCCTGTAGGTTTTGTCTGATTCCTTAAGCTGACATGTCATGAAAATCAAAGTGATAGAAATAAATAAGCTAGCTGGAATTAATTTTTTCAGACACGTAACTTCTATTCGACTGTTGTATGCATATAATAATTGACGGCAGTCAAACAGTTAGGTGTTCTGTCACACTTTGTTTTTATTGGGATGAGCGGGAACAAACTGTGCGCGTTACCTTGAGGCGTTATATTGCAGGCAACGAATCACCGCGACCAGGGCGGCGTTATAAGAGAGACGGAGACGGACATGACTGATACTTCTCGGGCGGTCCGCTCTATGGCTGCGGAGAGAGAGAGAGAGTGGAAGAGAGAAAGAGATAGAGTGAAAGAGAGTGTGTGCGTGTGTGTGTGTGTGTGTGTGTAAGTGCGAGATAGAGATCGTCTGCGTGTATAAATTCATGTCAACTCCAACTGCAGCAGCGTAGTTCAACTTGCGGGCCTCCTGCTCGAGAGTCTCTACCGCTGAAGCTGCTTGAAGCTGAAGATCTTCAATGCTGATCCCTAACATAACCAGTCACCGGAGACGGTGACGGGTAGGTGCGAGCACCTTTCCCCCGCGTTAAACTAAAAAAAAAAACTCGTACTCTCCCCGACTCCGACTCACCCAGAAGAGGCTCACGTTGTGTGACACGTTTGTAGGCGAAAAGGCTCCGTATATTCACCGCGGTGAGTCCACTTAATTTGCAATGAGCTTTTATTGCGATGAATAAGTTCATTGATATGTAAAACTCGTACCCGCTCCGTTCCATTCATCTCAATGGCTTCGCCTCAGTTGTTATCGCACGAGAGGCGCACCCTTGCGCTCCAGCCATGATCAGTGGGGCTGTTTCGAATAAATGCTTTTTAGTTGCGAATATACGCTAACGCAAATGTTAGTGATTTGTTTTCCGAGTTTTAGTTGAATAGTTCTGGAAGATTCACAAATTTTTAAGTAGGCTTCTTCCGCTTATCATATTTGAATTTATCGCGTAATTTAAGTTAAGAAAGGGTTGGATTTACTATCGTAAGTTTCTTAATAGTATAGTACACATTTACACACAAATAACAGTAATCGTTAATTTATTCATTTTTATACGATAATGCTACTAAGATTTTTTAAATATTTCAGACGGGCCTATCACCACATCCCTGTACATGTGTACAAGCACCCCGCGCTCACAGACAATTGGCTACAGGCCATGCAAATATTTGTTCCATATACGAGTCAAACCCACGAACTAGTGTTCAGAGCCAAGCGGATCGTTGTGAATGCGATTTCGATTTCCGAACGTAGTATGTCACATTTTGGTTATTCGACACAACCCTACAATACGTTATCGACTTTTTCCATCACCGCCGGCGTGGAGCGATTTCGTTCAATTTGCTAAAGTAACTCAGGCCTCGTTCAGAGACTTCCAGTCTGTTCAAACACGTAGTTCAAATGAATTCGCAATATGCTTTAAAACGATTCGTGCTTTAAGCGAATTGCAGAATTCGATTAAGTTTTCTCGGCGGAAAAATTATTATAAAGTTTAATTTTTTATCTGAACCTCTCCGAGGGCCTCCTCAAATATCAGAGGGATTTGCTCAAATATCTAACAGGGTTTCTGAATCGGTTTTTGGGCCCGCACGTTGTTTCGTTGCGGGTTGGCGGGCTTCACATATCCTCTAAATAACATTTCTTTTTTATTATTTCTCAGACACGCATGTTTCCTCACCATGTTTTCCTTCACCGACGAGCGCGAGGTAAATACAGCACTTAAAATTGCAGGATCGAACCCAGTTCACTGGCGCTCTGTGAGACTAAACTGAGCGCCCTGACCACAAGGCTACATTTACTTTTTTATATGTAATATTAATGGTTTGTCTGTGTCATTATATCGTATCTAGAACTATTCCTAACCCGGCTGCCGAGCATGGTGAGTATAAATCTTCCATTTTATTATAATGGGTAAGTGGGCAAACCGCAAGGCTCTATCAAACGAAAGTAACAAAGTTAAAATAGTTAATAACTTTCAGACCGAAATAAACTTTAGTTCAATTTGAAGGTTTCGGGACTCGTACACAGAAACATGTTCAGACTTGTGACATGAGACTAGAAATGTAAGGTCTACGCGAAAAAGTCGCGGCTGTTTAGTTTTTTATGGGAAAGGTGGCAAACAAAGGTGGCGAGCAAGCGGCTCACCTGATGGTAAGTGATTACCGTCGTCCACGTACATCTGCAACACCAGAGAAGCTGCAGGTGCGCTGCCGGCCTTTAAGAGTATTTTGTTGATGGTAGGGTAGAGTGTGCAGGACGGTCGCAACATACATCGCCGTATTAAGAATATTTCAACTTTTCCGGGTAAATCCCATTTTTATTGTAAATGTAAATTGCTTGGCCCTCTATAATGATTTTATAATTAATCCATTTGTTTTTGTACACATTTTGATATATAAACCATTCAAATCGATCTACAAATACTTAAGTTATTAATTGAAATGTAATAGTGGCATAAAACAACACGTTAGTAATTTTTATAATTTGTAAAAAGTCAAGTCGACCAATCAGAGGGCCTACATTAAATCATGCAAAATTGTATAAAAGGTGCGGATCCCGCTCCGAGAAACAGAAAACTGGAAGAAATCTAGAAAGAAATAGTGCTAATAGGAAGAAGAAAGTTTTTGTAAAGGTGATTATAAATAAATAGTCTTCAAATCTGGTAGCCAGTATTTACTTCTCGCAATCCAGTAACCGAACGCAATGCAGAAGCACAGGATCAAGACTTCAATTCTTTTCAAAATCTACATCGAAAAATGTAATAGAAAAGTGTTCAAACAAACTTTACATGTGTTGCTGTTTGTCAAGGGTAAGGAAAATGGAAAAGAGACGGAAAAACGCGGCGAGCTCGTTTTTACAATAAACCTGCGGGACCGCATGATGTTATTGTAATATCGCGGGACACGTAACGTCAAAGAAGGCAGAAGGGGCGTCTGAAGCCTTCACTGTAGGTGTTAGTAGAAACGATAAGAGAACGCGTTAAGAATTAATTAAAATCGTAAGAAAAATGTTCTTAATATCTTTATCAACATGTACAAATACACTGCAGGACTCCATGGAGACGCCGACTTAAGCTGGCAAGATATGAATGGAAGACTTTACTGCTGGTGGACTCCTTATCTGCCTTGGAGTCATTTTTGGCACCAAAGAGCAGTGAAACTACCGTTGTTTTCCGGTTTGCAAGATATAGAGAGTCGGTATAATTACGGGCTGTGAGTCATTGATAACCCATCGGTGACCTTCTTCGCTGCAGAGCTGCAGAAGACACTTACCATCATGTGGAATGTGAGCTCGTTAGTCATCCCAAATCAATGTAAAGTTCGTCGCTGGTCTAGTTGACTCGTTCATGCGCTGTAAGATGAACATTGGCTCCATCACGTTTTACATTTCCCCTCATTGATAAAGATTAAATAGAATTCATCAATCTATCTGAGGACGAGCTTGAGTAGTAAGAGGATTTCCTTTATGTGCATATTGTTGATCAAAATCAGGATTATAAATGGCCTTCATTTATGTTATTTTTTTCCTTTCTTTTCTTGTCGCGAGCTCGGAATCCTATATGTTAACAGTGTTTACTATCTGCCAGTGTGTGATATTGTAACAATTTTTGCATATAGATCCAATCCATCGTCAATATTTGTTCTCATTTTATTTGTATATGGATGGTGAAACGTTGAACTGACTGCACCAAAGGCGAAAAACGAAAACTTTCGTCTTTTAATTGAATTTTCCAATTACGATACACATTCACAAGCACTTGCGCCATAATAGACTATTAATACTAGGCACCAAAACCTCGAAATATACAGCAATAACGAAATTGAATTCAATATACAACCATAACTCTTCGCGTTCGCCCGAAAGAGTAAGAACCTTCTCACTCTCTTTCTCTTCTAGAGTACTACTTTTTTTTAAAGTAGATTTTTTGGAATTTGATGCGAACGGTTTCCCGTCAACCATAATTACTACTGTGTCTTAAAATAATTAGCTTTCAAAGTATTTAAGCAACAATTTGTAGGTACAGCGCATTGCGCCTAGTTGACAACTTGGAGAGGGAAATATCAAGATTTCGGAGGAGTTGGCAACTTAAAGTTTCTTTGTTAAATTTGATTGGTCTAATATAGACTATTTAGAGTAGAAATCACCGAGTGTTCGGAATGATACACTTTGTATAGGTAAACATTCCATTTCATTTGTTTGAAAATCGTTTTCTAATTTCATTTCATTTTGATCAATTTTGGTATGAAATTACAGTTAGTTAAGCTAAGCCAAAATATTAAAATTATACTTATTTAAAAAAATAATCATTTACTTTTTTAATTAAACATAAATGTTGCAAAACAATTCACTTTAATTGTAACATCAGGACTGTGGCTGTATGCGACATTTCCTTTGTTTTATCCCACACCGTTCGTATGTACTATGTAGTCAAATTGACATTTAATTTCCGAGCGGCTGTCTGCGAGCTATTATTTTGGCGTTGTTATATTCGTATATTAGTAAAATATCCCTACTTTGCTGCTAGAACCCCTTTGTAATATATCTACACGAATTTTTAATCTTTATGAACTAAGGAATATGTAGAAGAAAGCAGAAAAAAAATTAAATGTAAAATTGGAGGGAAAATTTAGTTCCAGATGAAAGTGGTTTGATTCATTATAAACATATTTTTCTTTAGTTTAATTTTTCAAATAATCATCTGCATCACCAGGTTATTTAAATTTACTACTGAACATAGTTCTAACCAAGAAAATGGCAGCAAATGTCAGAATTAATTTCTTGAAAGGTTTGCCCCTCTAGAGGTTCTCCATGACTAGTCTGTGGGATTTGAGTACGGCAAATTGGAATAAATCTTTTACCATTATTCTTAAATGTTATCTAAAAGTAAATACAGAAAACATTTTCTATACAGGTATAATTTTCAAGAGGCAACATTACAATTGAGGAAAACCTATACCGTTTTACACAGTATTTATTTCAGGGACGACGGGAAATAGAACGGGCAATAAATACTGGTTGTTTAGAAAGCATTTTAATAATGGAAGAATATATCCAATGCTATATATTTTATTTTATATGATCAGTTTAGAACTTTTGGCGCAAACCCGATAAGATATGGCTGTTTTTTATTGAGTTTGGTTATTTCTGTGTATTTAGAGTTTTGATTTTTAAAGTTGGTATTAATATGCTTCGTGTACTAGAAGTAAACAGTACAATAACAAACTACAAACAATTCAATTTAAGGTCAGATTACGCCGACATTCTTTTTTTCTATTAGTTAAAAAAATCATTAAAAGTTAACTATTTTCTACTATCTATGTACTTCGACAACTTTTCAAGTGCGATTATCCTTGCCTTATGTCTGAAAATTGTTTAAATATCACATTGACACTGGAAAAATGTGCCTCTCTGCTACTGCCCTCTACTCCGAGCCAAGGAAAAGGAGATCAATGTTAATAGTATCTGTCTTCTAAGTCGTGCATCTGGTGTTCAAAAGCGGAAGTTAATATTTGATCAATGTAAATGATTGGGGAGTGCATGAGGACGTAAGTGTCGGACACTTCGAGCATTTTATCGTGAAGTCTTCACGTGTTGAAACAATTGAAATTCATTCATTATGACACGCGAAGGTATGAGGTTATGATGAAGACCAGCGAGTGCATGTTTGCACAAACACTTACGGCACTATAATAATGACATTATTCGTTTCAGATATTATTTTTTTTATGGAAGAGTTTTACCGTCGCCCACACACATCTGCAACACCATAGATGCTGCAGATGCGTTGCCGGTCTTTAAGGATATTTGGGAGACGGGAGGGAAGATGAGGGGAAACGGGAGGGGGTGTAGGCCTCCGGTTACCTCACTCACCGAACGAAACGCAGAAGCACAAGATGCCTCTACTTCACGCAGGTACTCTGCGAGGCCGTGGTACCAATCCGGACCAGCCGGCCCATTCGAGCAGCAACTAAAGCCGCCGCTTGGCTCTACCATGCTCAAAAATTTTAACATCAAAGATAAAAATATCAATTAGCAAATGTAAATTTCGGTTTATTCTATCGGCTTGTTTTGACTACAGCGACCTCATGCGATTAACTCTGTGAATATTTTTAAGGTCATACGTTGTAGATTCATACTTAAGTTCTATTAAAGCTCCAGTACTAATGTGTCGGCTCGACCGGGAAAGGACCACACAATCACATAATACTAGTGTACAATGCACAATGCTGCTGTTTATCGTATGGTGAGTAACTGAACCGGAGAGAGATTGGGTGGTTTTTTTTATGTTAAAGGAGAAAACGAGCCAACGTCTCGTCTGATGGTTTTAAACGTGGTAGAGACAAGCAGTGGCTTTTGTTGCTGCTCGAATGGGCCGACTCGAACGTATTGGTAGCACGTCCTCGCCGAATACCGACGTGAAGTAGAGGCATCATGTGCTTCTGCGTTTCGTTCGCTGAGTGAGGTGATCGGAGACCCCTACCGCCCCCTCCCTATCCCTTTCAGTTCCCCTTCCTGGAAGGTGTCCGGAGGCTCAGTCCCCTTCGTCATCCAGCCTCCCATCTCCCAAATACAATTAAAGGCCGTCAGCGCACCTGCAGCACATTTGGTGTTGCAGATATACGTGGGCGACGGTAATCACTTACCATCAGATAAGCAGTGTGCTCGTTTGTCTCCCCCCCTCCCCCGCGCCCCCGCCTATGGGCTCAGCGACCAATCACCATCAGTTGGACTGTGTCGACGTTGGTTACGTTGATTTGTAAAAAAAAACCTAGAGCAGAGTTTTTCGTTAGGATTTCTGTAGTAATATATTTGCAGGGGTAAATGATAACCTGCAATGTAACTGGAGTATCAAGCGGCGAGAGCTGAACAAACGGACCGACTGCAGTTCAAATTGCTCGCTGAACGTTATTTAATATTTGCTTGTTACTCGTGGCGTTTTTTTTTCTATTTCTTTACATCAATTCACACTATATTAAAATTATCACACTATATAATAAAATTGTTAATAACAATTTAAGTGCTGTATTTACCACGTGCTCAGCGGTGAAGGGAAACATCGTGAGGAAACCTGCATGTCTGAGAAATAATAAAAATATTATTTCGAGGATATGTGAAGCACAACCCGTACTGGAGCAGCATGGCTGGCCATTCCTGGGTCCTACACCCTTTCAGATATTTGAGGAGGCTTTTGCCTGTTGCCTGTTACTTTATACACATAATATTTAGGCATCCATATGTGCACCATTAATATTTTCTCTGCACAATCTAACGGTAGACCGGTAGAGAATGCCTCTTGGCATTATGTTCGCCGTTTTGCTCGCTCTTGCAAATAAAGTTTAACGCTCTTGGTGTAACTTAAATAACAAAAAAAAAACGAAAAGGTTTTTTTTTATGGAAAAGACGGCAAACGAGCAAGAGGTTCACCTGATGGTAAGTGATTACCGTCGCCCACATACATCTGCAACACCATAGATGCTGCAGCTGCGTTGCCGGTTTTTAAGGATATTTGGGAGATGGGAGGGAAGAGGAGGGGAATGTGGGCCTCCGGTTACCTCACTCAACGAACGAAACGCAGAAGCACAAGATGCCTCTACTTCACGCCGGTATTCTGCGAGGCCGTGGTATCAATCCGGTCGAGCCTGCCCATTCGAGCAGCAGCTAAAGCCGCCGCTTGGCTCTACCGCGCTTAAAGAAGGTTAAATCAATTATAGCGAACGAACGTTTAAATTTGCAAAGTAACAAATTATTGGTGCCGGCACACGGATTCGTACCCGAGGCGAGCGCTCTGACCTCTATGCTTCCCGGGCTAAGAGGATTATCAATGTTGTTCAAGACATTAGCGGACTCCATGCCTCGCGGCGTCTTTATTAAAAGCAACTAAAGAAACAAATTGGTCGTTACTCGCTCCAGTTCAAGGACCCTTTGTGCCTTCCCCTTGCAACCGTACACGACAATTATAGTATTTTATGTATACATAAATTATATGAGGCGAGTCTAGATGGTAGAGTCGGGAGAGGAAGACCTAGGCGAACATTACACGATCAAATCGGAGACGTTCTGAAAAAAGGCCAGGTCAAGAGTACTCTAAACCAACGAGCATGCATGCGAAGATTGATGAAAGCGGAAGAAGCGAAAGACGTATGTCAGGACCGTAGCAAGTGGAAGAAGATTGTCTCTACCTACCCCTTTGGGAACAAGGCGTGAATATATACATATATTTTATATAATTATATCAGCAACACGCACCAACTACGCACGGATATGACTGTTTTTCCTACTTTGTAGTAAAAATGGGGAGACGCATCATCCCTTGTTAGTAAAGTTAAATCCAAAGTCAAGTACCCCTATAAAACCCTAAGTTAAAAATTAACACTAACCAGTGATTATTATTGCAACTTAATTTTATCGTCTGTTAATTGAAAGTGTGCTAGCCCAAGTTAGTGACTTAGAAATCCATCTCATCTTAAATTCGGCGAGGTTCCCGTCGGACAAGAATTAATAACTAAGCTCCTAATTAAACAGCTTAGAGTAATTGTAACCGTCTCGAGTTTGATCTTAGTTAACTGAAGAAGAGAACGTTAACGATCTTGTGTAACGTTAACAAAAACTGTTCTGAAATAACGTGTTTATATTCTCTTTGAAAATGATTCACTCTCGGGATTGGAGCACCCCTCCTATGAGCACCCTATGGCAACAGTCAAAGAATGTTAATATACAAAGCGCACACCTTGACCGCAAGGTTCTATCAAACGAAAGTAACAAAGTTAAAACAGTTAATAACTTTCAGACCGAAATAGACTTTAATTCAATTTGATACAAAATCGTTAGACTGCTGTTTCAGAGTTACCTGTGGTTTTCGAAGTTCGTTCGGGAACTTACCTGAACAACACATTGTAAGGTTAAAATAATATAATCCACTGAAGTACGGTTATTAAGTCTATGACCCTTAGGACTATATACTATGCCATAAATAATAATAAATAAGCACTTATTTAGTCTGTTCAATCCACTTTATCAGGCAGCTATGCCGTGCAGCAGCAACAGAGCCTTGGTAGCCTAGTGGTCAGGGCGCTCGCTTTAGTTTCATAGAGTGCGACCGGGGTTCTATCCCCGGTGTCTCTGAAAAATTGTCAATAACAATTTTATGTGATGTGCTTGCTTACCACATGCTCGGCGGTGAAGGAAGTCATCGCGAGGAAACCTTCATGTCTGAGAAATCATGAAAAACACTATTTCGTTGATATGTGACCCCTGGCGGGCCCTTTCCGGCTCCTAAACCCTTTCAGATATTTGAGAAGGAGGCATTTGCACAGCTGTGGGCACTTAAAGGCTGCTATTATATTTGATACCCACTTTTCACCAGAACTTATATGGGATAACGTGATCGATGGTCAGCCTGTCACTCTAAAGTTGGCTGGGTGCTACCACCTGCTTGGGATCCGGTAATTAATAAGATTAAATCCAAGACCAAGCATACCACTGCATGACCTCAAGACACCGTGAGCTCATTCTTCGTAGATCGGACCATAAATTAATAATTATAAAGCTGAAGGTAGCCCGAGTTAACTATGACATCAGGACGTCAAACACCTCAGTGCCCTCGTGTCCATCTTCTTTTTTTTTATGGGAAAGGCGGCAAACGAGCAAGCGGTTCACATGGTGGTTACCGTCGCCCACGTACATCTGCAACACTAGTGGTGCTGCAGACGCGTTGCCGACCTTTAAGGGTATTTGGAAGATGGGGATCCTTTAATGGGAGATGGGAGGGCGGATGAAGAGGGGAGATTTTTGCCTGTGCCGTGTCCAGAACACGTATCTGTCGACCGCACAAACACTTGTCCCGTGCGCGCATCGAATCCGCGACCCCCAACCGAATGCTGGCCTTAGTTATCCACAGACCATCGGAGCTTTTTTTTTTTGTGAAAAATAGGTTTGCGTTTGACCTCAATCTTGCCCGATGGAAGACGAAGATGAGGCCTAGGATGGTACACGCTTGCCTAGATGTCTGTTCACTTTGGCCTTAATGATATCCAGATCATAGTTTTCCGGAAAAACTGACCTCGGCAGTGGTTTTATCTCCAACAAAGAGCAGTTCCATCATTCAAATACAATTAAAAACTTCCGTTGAAACGCACATCGTGATCGAGAGCATTATCTCTTAACAGTTGCGAAACTAATTTTACCAAACGAAATACGAAATTACCAAATTAAGACTGTAACACCTAGGAATTAAGATCTAAAGTTGAATTGCGATACTGAAGCGGGCCGGTTCAAACAGTTATGAACTCATCTCGGCCTAAATTTAATTAGGCTAGCTACAGACAGGAACTAATTACTAAGTTTGTTACAGAGCAGCTCCACTAATCATGTAATGAGGGTCGCGGATTTGTGCATATCTTTGAAGTTGATAAAGAAAACCTTAATCTCGTCACGCCTAATTAAGTGTTTACTTAAAGTAGGGGGCAGGGGAGTAGGCACTGGAGGGTATCGGTCTCTCCCATTTGTGCATATCTTTGAAGTTGATAAAGAAAACCTTAATCTCGTCACGCCTAATTAAGTGTTTACTTAAAGTAGGGGGCAGGGGAGTAGGCACTGGAGGGTATCGGTCTCTCCCATTTGTGCATATCTTTGAAGTTGATAAAGAAAACCTTAATCTCGTCACGCCTAATTAAGTGTTTACTTAAAGTAGGGGGCAGGGGAGTAGGCACTGGAGGGTATCGGTCTCTCCCATTTGTGCATATCTTTGAAGTTGATAAAGAAAACCTTAATCTCGTCACGCCTAATTAGTGTTTACTTAAAGTAGGGGCAGGGAGTAGGAACTGGAGGGTATCGGTCTCTCCCATTTGTGCATATCTTTGAAGTTGATAAAGAAAACCTTAATCTCGTCACGCCTAATTAAGTGTTTACTTAAAGTAGGGGGCAGGGGAGTAGGCACTGGAGGGTATCGGTCTCTCCCATTTGTGCATATCGAAAACGTTTTGGTGTTACAAATTGCTGGACTCGCGATGGGTGCATACACATTATTGGCTCGGATGGAGTTCGTCATCGGGTAGAATCTTTGGGCGAGCTTGATGTCATCGATAAATCGTCATTGTCTGGGCCTGTTGTAGCAAAATCGCCAGTTAAGATCACAGACGCTTCTTTGAGGAGCCCAAAGACTAAAACATCTGTTACGCGCCCTAAGCGTACACTTAAGAAATAGTTCGTTGTGACAGTGTAGTTGCTTACGTTAATTAGTCAATCTCTATTTGGTATGTTCTTCTGTTTAAAAACTATTAATAGTTTGGCTAGTTTAAGGTACACAGTTACATTTTATGTTGTTTTATTATTAAGCTTATGTTAGGTTCATTGTTATTAAGACAAGTTATTGTGTCAAAGTCAAATGTTGTTGTCAACTTCAAATAGTGCATAAAACGTCATAAGACATTTGAATTATAGTCATAGACTAAATACTTTTTCTTTTTAAATTTTTGGCACGGTAATCAAGTTTTTTACTCAGAAATTACTTATGCTTACATCATTTTTCTGATATTTTATTTAACTTCTATTTTTACATTTTTTTTTTTTTGGAAATATCTGTGTACCTTTTAATTCTTTTAATTTTTTTTTTTTTGGAAATATCTGTGTACCTTTTAATTCTTTTAATTTTTTTTTTTTTGTGAAAAATAGGTTTGCGTTTGACCTCAATCTTGCCCGATGGAAGACGAAGATGAGGCCTAGGATGGTACACGCTTGCCTAGATGTCTGTTCACTTTGGCCTTAATGATATCCAGATCATAGTTTTCCGGAAAAACTGACCTCGGCAGTGGTTTTATCTCCAACAAAGAGCAGTTCCATCATTCAAATACAATTAAAAACTTCCGTTGAAACGCACATCGTGATCGAGAGCATTATCTCTTAACAGTTGCGAAACTAATTTTACCAAACGAAATACGAAATTACCAAATTAAGACTGTAACACCTAGGAATTAAGATCTAAAGTTGAATTGCGATCCTGAAGCGGGCCGGTTCAAACAGTTATGAACTCATCTCGGCCTAAATTTAATTAGGCTAGCTACAGACAGGAACTAATTACTAAGTTTGTTACAGAGCAGCTCCACTAATCATGTAATGAGGGTCGCGGATTTGTGCATATCTTGAAGTTGATAAAAACCTTAATCTCGTCACGCCTAATTAAGTGTTTACTTAAAGTAGGGGCAGGGAGTAGGCACTGGAGGGTATCGGTCTCCCATTTGTGCATATCTTGAAGTTGATAAAAACCTTAATCTCGTCACGCCTAATTAAGTGTTTACTTAAAGTAGGGGCAGGGAGTAGGCACTGGAGGTATCAGTCTCTCCATTTGTGCATATCGAAAACGTTTTGGTGTTACAAATTGCTGGACTCGCGATGGGTGCATACACATTATTGGCTCGGATGGAGTTCGTCATCGGGTAGAATCTTTGGGCGAGCTTGATGTCATCGATAAATCGTCATTGTCTGGGCCTGTTGTAGCAAAATCGCCAGTTAAGATCACAGACGCTTCTTTGAGGAGCCCAAAGACTAAAACATCTGTTACGCGCCCTAAGCGTACACTTAAGAAATAGTTCGTTGTGACAGTGTAGTTGCTTACGTTAATTAGTCAATCTCTATTTGGTATGTTCTTCTGTTTAAAAACTATTAATAGTTTGGCTAGTTTAAGGTACACAGTTACATTTTATGTTGTTTTATTATTAAGCTTATGTTAGGTTCATTGTTATTAAGACAAGTTATTGTGTCAAAGTCAAATGTTGTTGTCAACTTCAAATAGTGCATATAACGTCATAAGACATTTGAATTATAGTCATAGACTAAATACTTTTTCTTTTTAAATTTTTGGCACGGTAATCAAGTTTTTTACTCAGAAATTACTTATGCTTACATAATTTTTCTGATATTTTATTTAACTTCTATTTTTTAAATTTTTTTTTTTTTTTTTGGAAATATCTGTGTACCTTTTAATTCTTTTAAATTTTTTTTAAATTTAGTGATATAAAGATATAAACACTCGTGTACTGCTGGTAGGTATAGTAGCCGACAAATTTTCGTAGTTGTATAAATAAGTAATTTTAGCATTATTAATATAATCTTTATATAGAGTGTATATATTATTATATTTATTGTATATAAATATATGTATATGTTGTTTCAGGATGTAAGCTCAAACGACTCTTTTTTTTCACTTTCTTCCACTGATGGATTGAGTAGCAACAGTAGTTTTCATAGTCTCCTTCTCTTGCTGAAACGCTTGTTTCACACTTCTCAGATGTCCTGAAAAATTTCAACATTATTCATATTAATGCTCAGAGTATTCCTGCACATTTTCCTGATATGCTTTCGTCTTTTGACAACAAAAACATACATGCTATTCTAATATCTGAAACATGGTTAAAACCTTGTCTATCCTCTACATCATATGCTCTGCCCGGCTTTACCCTCATACGGAATGATCGTACTGGTCGTGTTGGCGGAGGTGTCGCCATATACCTTCGCTCTCACATACCGTTTGCTATCGTCAGCGTATCAACATCACAGACAGTACCAGGGCAGAACATTTATTTATTGAGGTTATTCTTTCCAACCTTAAAATTTTACTTGGTGTTTACTATAATCCCAATCTTACAATTGACTATATTCCTGGATTTGAAAACCTCTTAGATCTGTTTATTCCACAATATCAACATTCGATTATTATGGGCGATTTTAATACTTGTCTCTTAAAAATAACTCTAACGCATTTCGACTTAATTCTATAGTAAAGGCAGCAAATCTAAACATTCTTCCTCTATCTGCAACACACATCTTTCCAAATTGTTCTCCATCTCTTCTTGATCTTATTCTGGTTTCCTCAGTGGACTTTGTATTAAAACATGGACAATGTCCTGCAGATGCTTTTTCTTATCACGACTTGTTATATTTATCATATAAAGTACGTCCGCCCAAAGCTAAATCAAGAATTCTTCTCCAACGTAGTTTTAGTAGTATGGATCTCGATCTTTTGCGAGAGGATGCCTCCCAGATTGATTGGACTGAAGTCTTTACTGGTGATAATATTGACGTCCAGGTAGAAATTTTTAATTCTCTTTTAGTTAAACTTTATGATACCCACGCTCCGATACGCCCAGTAAGAATCAGGCATCTCCCTGCTCCTTGGCTTACTGAGGACATAAAGATTTTACAACATAAGAAGAACGTAGCTAAAGCTAAATATAAATCAAACCCTTGTGAAGCCAATCGAGTTAAATATACAAATATTCGGAATCGATGCAACAGATTGTGTAGAGATAAACAACGACGCCATATCCATAAATCTATACTCGAAGAAAAAAGACTCCGGACGAGTGTGGAAATTTTTGAAATCTCTTGGGGTTGGGAAAGCGAGTAGGAATTGTCATTCAAGTATTAGTAATATTGATCTAAACGAGCTAAACCAGCATTTTTCCTCATCTTGCACTATTGACAGTGCCACAAAACAAAAGACAAAAAAATCAAATTTTAGCTTTACCAACCTCTGATGATCCCGCTTTTATTTTTAGTCAAATCGACTGCAGTGATGTTAGGAGAAGTATTATGGAAGTCAATTCTGATGCTGTTGGTTCAGACTGCATTTGTCGTAAAATGATCACTCCCATCCTTGATTTTCTAGTTCCAGTCATTGTGTCTATCTTTAATCATTCTATCAACACCGGTCTTTTCCCTTTTTCCTGGAAAGATGCACAGATAACTCCTCTTCCTAAAAAGTCGAATCCATCCCTTTTCTCCGACTATCGACCTATTTCCATTCTTCCATTCCTGTCTAAAGTTTTTGAACGAATTGTTCATAAACAACTGACATTTTTCCTGTCCAAATGCAACCTTTTGAATCCATTTCAATCCGGTTTCCGTTCCGGTCATAGTACGACTACTGCTTTAGTAAAAATAACTGATGATATCCGTTTTGGTATGGATAACCAGTGTGTAACAGTGTTGACTTTACTGGATTTCAGTAATGCTTTTAATAATGTCGACTACGAGTTGCTTTTAGCAATTCTAATTTCTCTTAACATATCTCCTGCGGTCGTTGACTGGTTTCACAGTTACTTGCATGGGCGCCGGCAACGTATTCGGATCGATGAAAAGTACTCACACTGGTGTTCGATAAATGCCGGGGTACCGCAAGGTGGCGTGTTATCTCCTCTTCTTTTCTCAATCTTTATAAGTTCCATCACTCACCATTTATCTTCTCTCTACCACCTGTACGCTGATGATGTCCAAATTTACGGTCAATCAAAATTACAGGATTTATCCAAAACAATCAATACACTAAATAAAGATTTAGATACCATTGTACAGTGGAGCAATTCTCATGGACTAAAGGTAAATCCTTCTAAAACACAAGCCATTATTATAGGAAGTCAAAGGATTGTTTCACGAATCGATTGGACTTCTCTTCCCTGTATTGTTTTTGACGGCGTTCAATTACAATATAGTGACACGGTTAAAAACCTAGGTGTTGTATTTGATAAGTTTCTGTCTTGGGTTCCTCAGATTAGTGAAGTGAGCAGGAAGATGTTTGCGGCTGTTAATTCTCTCCGGAGATTGAGAAACTTTTTACCCATACCGACTAAAATTGCACTCGCGGAATCTCTCCTTTTACCAATTCTTGATTATGCTGATGCATGTTACTTAGACTTAAGTATGGAGCATATAAATAAACTTGAGCGCCTTCAAAATCTGTGTATACGGTTCATATTTGGCCTTCGTAAATATGACCATGTTTCTGAATTTCGAAATAAGCTCGAGTGGCTCCCAATTCGTTTTCGCAGGAATACTCATCTTTTATCACTTTTGTTTTCTGTTCTATTCAATCCGACCACTCCCTTTTATCTAAAAGAGCGGTTTGAGTATCTCTGTGATTTTCACCCTGATCGTTCTCTCCGCTCTGATGACAATTTAATACTCAGAAATCCTTCTCACAGCACTTCTTTTACTCTAAATCCTTTTCCGTTGAAGCTGTTCGGCTTTGGAACTCTCTTCCAGTTCATATTAAGCGAGCACAATCATTACCTGTTTTCAAGCGCCAGTTAAAAAAATACTTTATGCCTCCTTAATCTTTGTTTCCTTTTCCTTAATGTCGTTGACTTGTATCTCTGTAATAGTATGTACGTGTATATGTATTTCATATATTCATATTATGTATATTTTTTGTATTTATTTTATTGCAAATCATGTGTATGTATTATATGTTCACTTCACTTTATATTATGTGTACACCCGAACCCGATACTTATCATATTTCCTTTTTCTTTCTGGGTTGCCTGGAAGAAATCGCTTCTTAGCGATAAGGCCGCCTATTGTACTTTTTGTTTTTTGTTTCCTTATAATCTTTGTATGTTAAATCCGTGTGTGTACAATTAAAGTATATTTCATTCATTCATTCATTCATATCTTTGAAGTTGATAAAGAAAACCTTAATCTCGTCACGCCTAATTAAATGTTTACTTAAAGTAGGGGGCAGTACGCACTGGAGGGTATCGGTCTCTCCCATAAGGAGGGTTTTCCATAATCCCCACGCTCGGCACCTCGCACCATAGACGGTGCCGTCTAATATAATCTTGTAGAACTAATAGTGTTTTTCATAATAATTTCTAGTATTAACGCGAACACTATACATTTGAAACGAGACTGTTATTTACGAATTTTATCGCGTTCAATTTTGTTTTTATATTTCCGACGTTTCGCTCGCTTTACAGCAGCCGTGGTCACGGGGGGACTGAGGTGTTAGACGTCCAGATGTCATAGTTAACTCGGGCAACCTTCAGCTTTTATTTATTAATTTTGGTCCGATCAAAGCAGAATATGCTCACAGTATCTGTACAGGATCTGTACGGTATCACATAAATAATAGTTTCATCTCATCACGCCTGTTATCTATAGAGGTAGACAGAAATGACTGATGCACTCATAAAAACTTTAATAAATCAGCGCAGAAGAACTTTCGCCTACTTTACGAGGGGAGAGCATCGTAACCGGGTTTGATCTCGGTGAATAAGGGAGTGACAGACGCAGCTACCCCGCTGCCATATTTAGTGAATATGTTCTAACCGAATTGAACCCCGAACATCCAAGTCCATAAGACCCATAAGGTCCATAAGATCTAGTTTTGAGTTCCATTGTCAACTAGAAAGATAAAAAAGGAGAACCCTAGCTGTAGTGTGAAGGGGGTCTGAGTGGGTTCGTCGAGCCCCGGGCCACTTGCGACTGCACCGACAGACAAGCTCGAGTGATTCGCATTAGACGTGATATGTATAATTCATTGGACGTGGAGACGACGAGACTTGAGCAGTGAGCGATATGCATTAACCAGATAAAATCATCTAAGTAATGATTAGTTTATTAATTAAACGATTTATTACGGATTTTATTGCGCTTAATTTTACGCTATAAAATACCTAAAATAATATTTAATTTCAATCTATCGAATTCGCGTAAATAGTTGAAATTAATTGTATAAAAATCCTAACCATAGAATTATATACTACGTAATGCTTATATGTACGATATAGCTGTGATTTACGAATTTTTAAGTCGCATTAAGGAGCCGTGGCTTAGTAGTCAGAGCGCTTGCTTTAATTTAATAATACGCAAATGACCTGGGTTCGTTATTGCCTGAGAAATAAATTAAAAATAAAATCGAGGACGCGAGAGGAGGAGCGCGGCGATCTCTTCCCGGCTCTTAAATATTTATTTATTAAAGCTTCATGTACAAAGTGATACACATGGCGGACTTAATGCCTAGAGGCATTCTCTTCCAATCAACCATTAGGCTAAGCAGAGATAAACACGTAATAGAGGCGATACAGCTAACGGAATAAAACAAGTAAAAAGACATAAATATCAAAGTATATACTTACACAGAAAGGTTATAGGTAACATATTTGTATTGCTGGGCAACACTAAAAAGCTACTGTGTAAGCGCATTGCTGAAATCTTTGTAGTAGAGATGCTGCTCCTAATAACTAGTCTGTCATATTTGGCTACGTCATATTTGGATAGATTTTTCGCCAACAGTCAGATGTCAGAGCCTCCGTTAGTACTATATCTAGTACAGCCTATTTTAGTCCAAAGCTGAACATACTTACGGTGATTATTTCGAAATAGCAGACAGATAAGTTAATATAATTACTTACTTCCACCCGCGACTTTCCCGACGTATTAAATAGCCTAATGTGAAGGAGATTACGGATCATTTAAGGGGTTCCATACTCATAACAAGGAAAAGGAAACGTTTCTCATACTTCTTAACGCTCTCATTTCTAATGCATTTATCCTGCTTTCATGCTTCTTCTGCCATACCCAGCTTTCGCTTCCATATATTGGTGTTGAAACCAAATACCCCTCTATGCACAGCCAAACGAGCTTTGTGAGATATCGTCTGGCTGTTCATAAATGTATGCAATGCCCCTTTCACCATATTACCTGCCATCGCTCTCCTTTCACTGTCACATTCGTAATAACTATATAATTAAAAATTCTGTTACTTACAAAGCTATTAATTTACGGTAGGAGAATGCGAGGGATTTTGTATCAGAATTTCTAATGAATTTAATTAACCTTATAAATTGATGTTATTTCATCTTAATTCCATGCTAGCAAATATTGTTCGCTTCAAAAGACTTCAATTCGTATCTATTTTAAACGACCTTGAAATAAGTAATTCAATACAGAGGAAATATTCTGGAAGGTACATCTGTATTAATGTACAGAAGTTTCTCCTGGACGAAGAACTTTTCTGAGTAGATTGTGCACTTAAATACTATACTTTTTCGCGTTCGCTAAGTAAACTCCTTTTTAGTTTTAGTTGTCTGACTTCTAAGTGGCTACGAACTCCAATCATATCCACCCTTAGTGCACCCTGTTAGCAAACACACGAGGTTCTGGGCGACAGACCTTCATCGGTATATTATATGATCGGTATATTATATATATATATATATATATATATATATATATATATATATATATATATATATATATATATTAAGTTGCAGATGTACGTGGATGACTCCAATCCCTTACCATCAGGTGATCCCTTCGCTGGTTTCTTAATTTTTTTATGGCATCCTGTACCATGTACCATGTGATCAATATGTAAGTCTACGTACATCTATCTGATCGTAAGTGATTTTCGACGCCCACGTACCTGCAACACCCGACCAGTGGCAGGTGAGTTGCCGGCCTTTAATAATCCAGGAGGAAGGAGGCAGGTGAGAGGAGTGGAGCAGTACAAGATGCATCTACTTCACGCCGGTATTCTGCGAGGCCGTGGTAATTTAACATGCGTGACTTCTGCACGCGAGTCTCGTCCCCCGATGCTTTTCAGGTCATCGGGTCAACAGCGTATCTCTAAATCGGTGAGGGTCGATACTTATCCTTACATAACTGGCTGTCTTCGACGAGCCGGCACTTTCAAGGTATTTACAAAGTTAAGCCAGATCCGAATCAGCGGTCCTTAGCTCCTCATCCGAAGGTCAACTTTCCATCGGGTAACAAAAGCACAGCTCCAAAAATTATCGATACTTTTTGGTGATAATTTTTAATTTATAGCAACTCTTCGGAGTCCGCTAAATTAGAAGTGCTCGAATCTCGCAATTTGTGTAACAAAGCAGCCAGCAGGAGGGAGGGAGAGGGGCGGGGGGAGGTAACAAATTGGCGCAACTCCATTCCAGTTGTAACAGCGTTGAAAAAACACCGCAACGCTAACAAAAGTCGGATAATAAAGTAGAAAACTGGGGCGGGTCGAGTACACGCTGCCTTAGCGACAAAAACTTTTCACGGTAGATTAGCTATAAGCTTTATGCGCGCGCCCCCTTCACAAATATTTGCAGCCTTTAAAAAAAAGTTACGTTGTAGCGTATGAATTTCTCACTACCGGGCAAAGGTACTCCACCTTTGGAGCCTGGAGGAGTTATTTTTTTTTAATTTTTCAGACATTCCACGATGTTGTCCTTCACGACGAGCACGTGTTCAATTCCGCACTTAAAACGGTGCCGGCACTTTTGTACAGCCATGTGGCGGCTTTTGCTTCTTTCATGTAATAAAAGCTTTAACCTTTATTGTTTGAATTTAGCCGTGGTAGCCTAGTGATCAGGGCGCCCGCAATGTTATTTCGCTGACATGAGAAGTTCGACAACTCGCACTGGAGTAACATGGTGGACCCTTTCCTTCGCCCAGCTGTGGACATTTATTACCTTTAGTTTTTACTTTGAAAATATGATGATTATTATGATAGATCTAGATTTCTATTACGGGTCGATAATGACCTAGTGGAAATGAAAATGTAGAATTACGAGTATATCTGACAACCATTTATTTGTTACACTTTTAAGTTTAAAATTTTATTGAAGCCCTTAAGGGTACAACGCCTCCGTAACCTTCTAGATTGAAGTTATTTGCAGGTGCCCATGGACTGCGTAGCTTCTTACAATCAGTATTTTTGTCACCCCAACGCAAAACAAAACATAAAAAGCCAACCTTTACTAGTCGAGTTGGGTCCTCCCCGAGAAGAAGAAAACATTTCTTATATGTTTGGACGAAGAGCTACAAATGTGAAATGTTATAAATGGAATCATTAAATTCAAATTAATCACAGCTTATCTCGTCCTAATTTTAATCAAGCTAGCGTCGGACGAGGATTAATTATACAGTAAGCCGCAGGATTGCTCAATTGACCGTGTAATAGGGTAGCCGCTTCAATTTCGGCACCAATAACGAATGCCGGCACAATTTGAAAGAAACTCCTCTTCTCAGGATTGCAGTCAACTCTCTGACTACCCAGGAGTTCAGGTGCCGGGTCGCCGCTCACTGTAAATTTCGTAATGGGCGAGTGAGCTGGGTTCGATTCCCCGGTGCCAATACCACTGCCACGCGTAAGCTATCTGAATGGGGGGAAGGGGGAGGAAGGGGGGAGGGAGGGGGGATTTTCCACAGAACCAGATGAATCGAGTTCAATCCCCTATGTGAATGGCTTATACTCGTATCAATGAGTTTTAAGAAAGATTTCACGTGCCAAATGAACTCCGGTGAGAAGTTGGTTGAGACTACTAAATAAAACTTACCTCTGCCTTTGACCTCCCCAATTTGGGTATATGAAAAAAGCAAAGGAAAACAACTAGTAAAAAAAGGAACAAAGTAAATATTCGCCTGCAAGGAAAGCGACGCGTTCTTTCATCATTTAAAAAAATGGTTTTGAAGCCAGGTCTGCCCAGTGCTCCACTGCAGGTTGGCGTACTTCACATGGTCCCGAAATATTTTTTGCATCCCTCATATTTATTATTTCTCCTTTCGGCTAAGGGAAATAGAGCTTGGTAGAGGTTTTTTTTTTAATTTTTCAGACATTCCACGATGTTTTCCTTCACAATTCAGTTGACATGTTTCTAAATTCCAGTGCACTTTTGTAGAGCCTTATGGGGCAGGCTTTAGCTTTATTTGAAAGCGCTTGCTTTAGTTTCATAGATCGCGACTGAACCAGGCTTTGATCCCCGGTGCCGGCAACACCAAAATTAATAATAGCAATTTGAAGTGCTGACATTATGACGTGCACGGCGGTAAAACATCGCGAGGAAACCTGAATGACTGGGAAACGAATAAATAACATTATCTCGAGGATATGTGAAGTCCGCCAACACGCGCTGGTGCAGCGTGGCTCACCCTTTCCTGCTCCATAACCCACTCAGATATCGGAAAAGGAAACCTTTACCCAGCAGTGTTAATTTGCTACCTTATTCGAACCCAAGTCGCACGCGCGACCTGGACTTGTTCTTTGTAAATATAAAAGCGATCGCCCTGGCCTCGTGAGCATCCACGGCTCTGATGAAGAAATAAAAAAAAACATTTAGCCATGCTTATTAATAGTACATTGCACGTCTTACGTGTAAACAAAGTTTGGGGTGGGTTTTAAATGTAATCGAATGGGTTTATAATTGCGTGACCATATCTTGAGGCCGTATGTCACCGGCTAGCGGTTCGCAGCCGGAAATAATATATATCAGCGATGGGTGACACGCAAATTGCACTTGAGTTGGATTTACGAGACGCGCTGCCGACATGCGTGGAGACGTTCGGGCGCCGCATGCGCCATGAGGGTAATAATTAATTTTCACTGCGACAAAACCGTCTATTCACCTAAACTTATTATATGAGACAACGTGACTGGTGGCGAGACTACCGTGTTAGACGTCCAGGTGTAATAGTTGACCCGGGCATCCTAAAGCTGTTATGTGCTTTACAGGTGTGCTTTACTTTTTATGGCAACACTGCGGGGTAAATTCGTGTAAATAATCAAAAATAAGCGAAATCTAGCGCATTTTGAATTTTTGATCGGTAATGGTTTTTCAAGCGAAACGTGACCCTACGCTGAGTCGTGAAACTGAGGCTGACTGGACTTATACATCCTGTTAAAAGATAGATCAGAACATATTGATGCTATATTATTGTAACGAATCCTCGACAATTTCTTGTCAACTCTTACGTCTTCGAATGACAAGTTAAAAGTAATAATCTTTTATAAATTACCAGTCGATGTTAACAAAACTCTTTGGTAGGTTAACAAGGGTGACTGTTACTGGTGGAAATATAAGCCGATTGAAATAAAAGACTATCGGTATTCTTGACTACATAATGAGCACTGGAGCACGCTAAGGACAGTTTAGTGGTGAATTCTGAAGTAAGTGGATAGGAAGACCACGAAGAAAAGGAACAGAAAAGGGTGGAAAAAAAGAGGAAATGGAAGAAACGACAGAGGGTTGGTTACTATCGGGAAGAACCGTGGAAGATCACGTGCGAGGGACAGCGTCTCATGAAGAAACTGTGCATCCTTTGTAAGTGGTAAAAAAATAAAGGAGTTTAAGATACCGGCCTTTTTACTCCAACCTAGCAACCCGTAGTTCGTAACATTATTAACAAATGTTTCAAATATTTCTTTCTTCCTGTGGATGTGGTAAAAGAGGAAAAACCTTGAAAATCGATAAATGGCGGGACAGCCGGAAAATACCAGACAGTAGCAGATCGACGGGCAGCAGCAGATCGGAAAATACCGGGCAGAAACAGATCGAAGGGCAGCAGCAGACTGGAAAATACCGGCAGAAGCAGATAGATGGGCAGCAGCAGATCGGAAAATATCGGACAGAAGCAGATCGAAGGGCAGCAGCGTCTATTTTATTATTTCAATACAGTAGTGAGCAGTAGATACCAACGGTCTCCACAAATAGACGTCTCACGTTACCCTGATTTCTTTGACGTAACAAGATCGGAACTCGCGTACCTCTAAAACTTATAAAACAGGGTGTTGTAATCCTGTGGCTGTGCCATAACCTTGTTGTAATACCTAACTAATACAGGTTACTGGTTAATATACTTCATATTCATAAATATAACTCCACAATTACAGTAAAACCATCGATAATTATTGCTTTGTTCCTTATTCCTACTGTTTCAAAGAATGGAGCGCGCCATTAATAGACTGTACAAAAGCCAAAGATCAATCAAGCATTGTACAATGACGGTCAAAATTGCACGTAATGATTCTTTTCATCTTTGATCACGATGTCATTTCACAATGAAACTTAAAGTTATTTTCGATACTTCCAAATAATTTACTTGCGTGTGGCTTCGCCCGCATGGTCACATGTTTTGTCCGGAGATAATCTCTCCCGATTGAGGCATCCCATAACCTATTTCTATAGCATAATCTATTCCCTATAAATTTCGTTTATCAACGCTTAGTCTTGTCGTGGCAAAGCCAAGCAGAGGCTTTAGTTTTTAGCTGCTCGAATGGGGCGGACCGAACGGGGTGGTACCACTGCCTCTCAGCATATCGGCGAGAAGTAGAAGCATCTTTTGCTTCTGCGTTTCGTTCGATTAGTAAGGTAACCGGAGGCCCACTGCCGCTCCCCATCCACCTTCTCATCCTCACTCCTATCTCGCAAATATCCTTCAAGGCCGGTAACGCACGTGCAGCTCCACTGGTGTAGCAGATGAACGTGGGTGACGGTTATCACTTACCATCAGGAGAACCGCATGCACGTTTGCCCGTTTTCCAAAAAAAAAAAAAATAGACCTTTAGGCGTGATTAAATGTCTAACATACAAACCTTCTCGTTTGAATGTTTGTCGTTGAAGTAGAGTAAAACAAAGCCTATAGAACTACTGGAATCATAAGGCACATTATACAAAAAATTATTAAACATCAACAACACATCCAGAATCGAAGCTACCGAAAAAACAATTCGAGTAGACTGTATAAATAAGACTTTCTTTAAATTCAAACTTGTGTCTAATGTCTGCTGATCCCTAACCTCATGAATTAAAAATAACACTAGGCTGGAAGGCAGAGGCCTTAAGGCTTATACAAGAGTCTCAGACCCTTCTATATTACCTCGCAAACTCGACTTGATGCCATCTGAAGCATTCATTATTTATATGGAGAGAAGAGTTAAATATACCGAAAAAGTCTTGACTTTGAATTTATTTTTATTAACGCCTTACTATTAGATCACAGTATGCCCTACATGATCCTAATGACTCCATATCCCTATCTCTAGTGTTAGTCCGGAATATGGTAAAGTAAGTAGCAGCCTGTTAATGCCCACTGCTGGGTAAAGGCCTACTCCTCAATTATTTTGAGAGGGTTTTGGAGCCGGGAAGGGCCCGACACGCTGCTCCAGTGCGGGTCGGCCAGCTTCACATATCCTCGAAATAATATTTTTATTATGTCACAGACGTGCAGGTTTCCTCGCGATGTTTTTTCCTTCACCGCCGAGCAGGTGGTAACTATACCACTAAAAATTGCTTGCAATTTCAGTGGTACCGGCATCGGGGATCGAACCCGAGTCTCTCGTGCTCTTTTAAACAAAACTAAACGCCCTGACCACTGATCTACCACGGCTCGGAAAATAGTATATAATAGAAATAAGTACCAGTTACCTTACCTTACCTTTACAGTCTGTACATACGCCACCACAAGACATAGGCCTAGAAGGAGTATTTGGCATAGTTGGCACGCTTGGCACGCGGATTGGCGATCGCCATGCCGGACACCACGCACTGTCTGCGTTTAATTTTGATCGGATATTTTCGAGATGTTTGTCCCGTCATCTGTCGGTAACCGTTGGGAATTAAAAGGCTCTTCCCGTTTTTCGCCTATTACGAAACCCACGGGAAGAAAGGGGGTGCCAGATTATAACGTCGCTCTAAATGTCAATAGCGTACCCCCCTACTCCGTTTTATTCATAGTATATTTATATTATTTACTGTGATATCGGAAGAATGAAGGAATATTCAATCTTTTTCTTTTAAAATGCAAGCCAAGAGAAAATCGAATGAGAGGCCCACTCCCTCCAACCCTCTTCCCCATCACTCCTCAAAGAACAGCTCCTCTGGTGTAGCAGATGTACGTGGGCGACGGTAATCACTTACCATCAGGTGAACCGTGTTCATTTGCCCTCTGGCCAAACTTCTCAGACTCATGTTTCCTTACGATATTCTCCATCCCGTTGGAGAGAAATCGGCACCTTGATTTGTACACCAACTAGTCAGGCCATCAATAACGTCACAAAATTCTGTTTTCTGAATTCAAATTTGGAATGCATTTATCATGTAAGGTAAGGTAACTTCGATCGATTTGCCACCATTTTTCATCATGTTAAAGAAATCAGAATTGCAGTGATTGCTTTGCGCAAAGTGGGTCCGTAGTAAATTTATGGCGCTTCTAAACTAAGCAACAACTATGGTCAGAGTAGAGGAGATGACTTTTTAAAAAAGTTACTCCGACATTGAATCTCTTTAGAAATTTACCATAGAGACAGTGCGTAAATCCATAGATTCGAGGTCAGACAGTACTTGGAATAAAATTGTTTTTTATTAATCGCATAGATTTCGATGAATGTGTACCGATAAGTTTTGTCATTAAAAAAGATTTAAGACATTTTAATAAGTAACAGAACGTATGGCATTACCAGTTAATAATAATTTGACACGCCACTTTTGATGTCGAAACAATTCCAGAAAGACTGTTTGAATAAGTAGTAAATTCGGCTAGTTTTCTTGCTAAAACGAAAATTTCAAAAGTGGCCTATAAAATTATGTATGTATACATATATCCACGCCTTGTTCCCAACGGGGTGGGCAGAGACAATCTTCTTCCACTTGCTACGGTCCTGACATACGTCTTTCGCTTCTTTCACTTTCAACAATCTTCGCATGCATGCTCGTTGGTTTAGAGTGCTCTTAATCTGGCCTTTGTCCAGAAAGTCTCCGATGTGATCGTGAAATGTTCGCCTAGGTCTTCCTCTCCCGACTCTACCATTTACACTCGCCTCATATATTTGTTTCAACAACCTACTTTCATTCATCCTCTTCACATGTCCGAACCAGTTCAGCATCCCTTTCTCAATTCGTGTCACAACATCGTCTTTCACGCCACAACGCTCGCTGATCACATTATCTAATAAAAAATAAAATTAGTTTATTAGTTTCAGTGCCTATGCCTCGGTACACTGGATATTGATCAGGATAGGTTCCTGATCAATATCCAGTGTACTTCTATTGCAGCACCAACTGTTCTGTTACTTTGTAGCTTGGTTTCGTTTATAACCAAGCTACAAAGTCGCACTCCAACAATAGCGATGACGTCATTTCGCGGTACCCACGGCTAAGGGCCGCTCATGGCCCCGGGACACGCGAGCTGCATTACAAATAAGCACGTATCTATTGTCCATTTGTCTGTCTGTGTCATTTGTACTGTCACAGGTGTACGTATGCTGATAATTTACGTTGCATTTTAAAATTACATCGCATCAATGTGGACGTCCAGCCGTGAGCCCGGGAGATATAGATATGTATATATGGCACTCGCACCCGAGAGCCGTGGTAGGCTAGTGGACAGGGCGCTCACTTAGGTATCATAGAACGCGAGTGACCTGGGTTCGATCCCCAGTTGCCGACACCTATAAAATTGTTAATAACAATTTTAAGTGCTGTACCACGTGCTCGGCGGATATATGAAGCCCGCCAACCCGCACTGTAGCAAAGTGGCGGGCCCTTTCCGGCACCGAAACTCTCTAAGATATGTGAGAAGGAGGCCTTTGCCCAGCTGTGGACACTTACAGGCTGCTACTCTTTCAAGCGTGGTAGAGACAAACGGCGGCTTTAGCTGCTGCTCGAACTTACAGGCTGCTATTTTTATGGCACTCGCTTTCATTTAATGGTACGCGAGTGCCCTGGGATAGTATCCTGGTACCGGCACTGCTATAATTATCGTTTCATTTCAATTTCGTGAACCGTCAGCTTAATTGCCTCGGAGCAGAGTCGAACTTTTAGTAGCGTCGAATACGTTTGAAATTAACGGGAGGTCTTTGCCCAGCAATGAGACATTTATAAACTTTAAGTTTTTTTTATTAGTTTACTTTAAACCAAAGATAGCCAAATGGTTAGGGGATCTACCTCAGAATCCGGAGACTTGAGTTCGATCCCCTATGTGGAGGGTTCGTACATACCAAAAAAGTTTTCAAAAGTTTAGAAACAACTTTTATCGTTGATACTAAAACGACGAAAGGATAACCTGACCTATCACGTTGTTCCAAATTATCCCAGGTGTAAAGTGAATTGGAGTTACTTAAACAAATGTCTAGATCTCTGGCCACTCCAGAATTGGATATACGGTCCTTAGACCTTATATAATCATCATCATCATCATCATCATTTCAGCCTATCACAAGTCCACTGCTGAACATAGGCCTCCCCCAAAGATCTCATCATCGGGGGGGGTTGCCTTAGTTGCCACGCCTGACGAGCGGGTTTGCAACCGCAGTTGTTTTTTTTGTTCTAGTGCAGGAAGATGCTGCTGCCCATCTCCTATTATAAATTTTTACCATTAATCGCCTTTTACGACACCCATGGTCAGACAGGGTTGGCGCTATTCTTTACTTCCGGCAGTCACACTAATAATATTTGTTAATGTTATAACTGCATCCACTGAAGCGATTAAAAAAAATAATTAAAACACTACATTGAACGCCCCTTGTAGGTAGTAGGGAACGCTCCACAAAGAGCGTCAATTATTGTGCCGCAAAGCCGTGGCGTGCAAACAATACCTACTGTATTTCGTTTTGAAGGACACTAAAATTGTCATCATGTATTAAATTGATTCTAAATCTACGATCATATTTACGCGCATTGAGGTTGTCATTGTCACAGACTACTTTGCAAAAGTTATTGTTTTTTTTTTCATTAAAAGACCAAAGTGTATAATACATACAGCCTAGTTCACTAATAACTTAGATTAAGAAAGAGTTCCTTTCAATTAGATATTTATTGATTTTACTTAGTTGATATTGCCAGATTCACCTTGTCTATTGTTTAGCTTTTGTTTTAATATTGTCCATCTTTGTTTAATATTGCTATTACTTAAATCATTTTACATATTTTAATTTTACTAAAATATGTCTGAGACCGCTCGTGGATTCTGTCAAAGGCACCGACGGAATATTGCTGAGTCGGATTTAATTACTGCAATCCTATATTAATATTTAATGTTTGTTAATATCGTTACTTACTGTAATATTCATTGCATTGTTGCTGCGAATAATCTTTCTTTCTTTCCATTTCACTTTTTTTTTGTATTGAAAGGCGGCAAACGAGCAAGTGGTTCACCTGATGGCAAGTTATTACCGTCGCTCACGTACATCGGCAACAGCAGGCCTTTAAGGATATTTGGGAGATGGGAGAGTTGATGAGGAGGGGAATGAAACGCAAACGAAACGCAGAAAACAAGATGCCTCTACTTCACGCCGGTATTCTGCGAGACCATGGTACTAACTCGGTGGAGCCGGGCCATTCGGGCAGCAGCAAATCTGGCAAGGCTGACCATCTGTAATACTTTATCTCACGTAGAGGCGAAAGGTGGGTGCGGAAACGGTTTAGCAAAGCTGTGCCATGCTTAATAAAAACCCGTTTAATCTTCTTATCGGCCTAATTTAATTCTACCGCTGAACATAGGCCACTCCCAGCCGCCATGCGGGATAGTACCACGGCCTCGCAGAATACCGGCGTGAAGTAGAGGTATCTTGTTGTATATGTATTTTTCGGAAGCTAGTCGTATACTGCACAGATAATTCCGCTTCGGCAGAGTTTCTTTTTCTTGAAGTGTGTGTAAAAGGAGCCAAATCTGTCGTGCGTGTTGTCTATTGGCCACCTTTAGTTGACTATTTCTCTAGTCTCGAAACGATTCTGGAATCTTTAGGGTCTGAATACTCACATCAAATCATCATGGGCGATTTTAATACTGACCTGCTAGCTCCGTCCTCACCTCGTTCCTCTAAACTCCGTCAAATTGTCGAGTCAGTGGGCTTCCATATTCTTCCCTTACAAGCCACTCACCACAACTCTAACGGGGAGGATACCTTGCTCGATTTAATCCTTACCTCAACTCCTACCCTTGTCGCATCTTACGGGCAACACTTTGCACCTGCGTTCTCCCACCATGACCTAATTTTCCTCTCATACATTCTAAAAACTCCCAAATTACCTTCTAAAATCAGGCTCATGTGTTGTTTTGGTCGCATGGATGTGGAGAAACTGCGTAAGGATGCTTCCGAATTGAACTGGGATAACGTTGTCGCAGCCTCCACATTGGACGAAAAGGTAGGTGCATTCAACGACGCTATTCTCCGACTATATGATACACATGCTCCTATTAAAAGAGTGAAGCTTCGGCGGCTGCCTGCACCATGGATGACGAACGGGGTTCGCATGGCAATGAGACGTAGGGATCGGGCTTTCCGCAAGTTTAAGAAAGATCGAATGGAGGAAAACTGGATCTTATTTAAAGCTGCTAGGAATCGGTGTAATCAGATGATACGTAACGCTAAACGCCGACATATTCTTAATAATATTACTTCTTCTTCCCCGGCTGATATTTGGAAGTTTCTTAGGACAATAGGAATCGGTATTGTATTGTGAGCTCCGTGGGACAATTGGTTTGGATGACCTCAATCGTCGTTTCGTCTCTCACACTCCTATGGATCATCAAACTAAGTGTCACACAGTTGATCACTTAATGGGTTTACCTCGTCTCAACATCGATCTCTTTAACTTCTCTCCAGTTGCTACGGATGAGATCAAGAAGACCATCCTTTCCATCAAATCCAATTCTGTGGGCTACGATAACATCGGTCGCCAAATGATAGTTAATATCCTGGACCATCTCCTACTTCCTATTTCTATCATCATCAACTTCTCTTTAGATTCTGCTACTTTTCCTTCACTGTGGCGCAAAGCCCACGTTATCCCCTTGCCTAAGACCAATAACCAATGACCAATAACAATAACCAATCACTTCCGTCCTATATCCATTCTTCTCTTCCTATCGAAAGTACTTGAAGCCTGCGTGCACAAGCAGCTGTCTCAACATGTCTACCAAAACAATTTACTTAGTTCGATGCAGTCTGGCTTTAGACCAGGTCACAGTACTATTTCTGCGCTCCTCAAAGTTACTGGTGATATGAGAGCTGGCATGGAGGATTCGAAGGTCACTGTGCTGGCCTTGGTTGACTTTTCGAATGCTTTTAATAACATCAGTCACGACATCCTACTATCTGTCCTTTCCCATTCTATGATCTCTCCCGAGGCATTGGAATGGTTCTCAACCTATCTTCGAGGGCGTCAGCAGTCGGTCCGTATCGATGAGGTATTCTCTAGTTGGTGCGACATATGTGCTGGCGTTCCACAAGGCGGAATTCTATCTCCTTTATTATTTTCATTTAATCTCATCACCCAGCATCTTCAGTGTGCGTATCATCTGTATGCCGATGACCTGCAGTTGTACTCACAGGCAACTGTCGATTGTGTGGCTAGTGCGGTGGATAAGGTTAACAGGGACCTAGAATATATTAAGGGCTGGTCTGATAAGTTTGGTTTAACTGTTAACCCATCTAAGTGTCAAGCTATAATAGTAGGTAGTTATCGGATTCTGAGGAGACTGAATACAGCAGCATTACCTGCGATAATTTTTGATGGCACTGTAGTAGAATTGTGTCCTTCCGTTAAAGACCTTGGCCTACATATCGACTCCACACTTAGCTGGCAAACTCAAGTCAGGAATGTCAGCCAGAAAGTCACAGGTACCCTAAGAACTCTCTATCGCCTGAAAAATTTTCTCCCACCCAAGACCAAAATGACCATAATTCAAACCCTAATTTTTCCTCTTATTGACTATGGTGATGTGTGCTATTTTGACCTGAATGCAGATCTCCTTAACAAATACGATCGTCTTCTCAATGACTGCATTCGATTCATTTTTAATCTTCGTAAGTATGATCATGTATCTACTTATCGTTCACAGTTAAATTGGTTACCTATTCGTCAGCGCCGAAGTCTGCGTGCTCTCACTACCCTTTATTCTATCCTGATGTCTCCTACTGCTCCTTCCTACTTGTCTTCCTACTTTCGTTACCTTTGCTCAAACCACGACAGAACCCTACGTTCGTCTAATAATCTCCTACTCCAGTGTCCCTCACATACCTCATGTTTTGTCCGTTCATCCTTTCCTGTTCAATCTGTACTTCTTTGGCATGCACTCCCACCCGAAATCAGAGCGTCTAAAAGTCGATACATTTTTAAAATGAAAGCGAAGGAACATATCCTTAACAAAATGGCAGAATCATCTCAATAACAGACTATTATTTTTATGTATATTTAATATTTAAGTTATTAATATATTTAAATAAATATAAATGTATGTATTGTATGTACGTGTGTATGTATTTATTATTGTATGTGCGTAATGAAATATTGTATCTATATATAGATTTACATTTTTTATAATTTTTTTCCTCTCTTTAGTTCTCTCTATTCTATAACCTACACCTACTTCATTTCATCTCTGCATCGTCCAAAGGTTGACTGGTAGAGAATGCTTCTGGCATTAAGTCCGCCTATATACATTCTCATGTATATGAAGTTCAATAAATAAATAAAAAAAATAATCCCACAGTACTGTAATTATGGTATATGCATATGTTCCCCTTGTGCACCTGCATTACGTTCGGTGGGTGATGTAACCGGAAGCCGAATCCCCCCTCCCCGGCCGTCGCAGCTCCTCTGGTGATGCGTATGCACGTGGGCGACGGTAATCACTGACCATCGCAAGTGTTTTCGCTGTCATCACGAACCACAACAGGAACAAACGAGGGTTTGCCAAATTCGGATGGATAATCCGCCAACATGCCCCTTCCCCCCAACACACACACACCTCATGCGTTTTAGTACATGTAGTATAGTAAATTTAAATTCGTCCCGAATGTTATAGTTCTTCCGTTCATACCAAATTAGACAGTAAAAGAATAGATCACATATTTGGGGGTCACGGAACGATACGTCACTGTACTTCCCCTCTTAATAAACTGTAAATAATTCCAAGGAAAATGTCTCTCGGTCCACTGGAGTGACGTTGAGGTGGGTCTTGCCACGTCACTGGCTGATGGATGGTCATCCCACAATGCTCAAGAGAACCCACCCCTATTGAGGTCAAATGCAATCTATAAAACAAATAGATTTAATTATATTGAACGAATAATTTACTTAACCTCTAACGTAAGAAACATGAACGTACAAAATTGGCTTAGTTACAGGAACGCAGTGTATATTTTCATTTTAATTTTGACCACTTTTATAATAATAGAACGTAAATCTATCTATCCAGTACAGGGGGTAAAGTTTGTGTTAGCGCTTCTTTGAAAAATCCCTTGGTCCAGCCGTGGGCTTATATTATTATACAGGCTGATAAAGCTATAGCCAAGAAGGCTAAACCTGGATTCAATATCTCTTGGTTACTGAACATTTGTTTATACGGAAGGCGCAAACGTTCTAGCGAATTCCCAGATGGTAAGTGATGACCTAGACCCAACACCAGAGGATCAGCGGATGCGTTGCCGGCCTTAAGGCTATAGGGGAGGAGAAAGAGAAGGGTATTGAAGGAGCAGCGAAATCCGACCCTCGGCTCCTACCCTTATCGATGGTAACCTAAGCCGTGATATCGGACCTCGTTATGACGGGGCCCTTGGGTTGCCGGACCCCCCTCTAGTTGTTGGAAATCATTCGTTAGCAGGGCAGCCAGCGTCGAACCATCAATGCAGCGGCGTGGCTCCTCAAATCTTCCTTCACTCACGAGCCTCCTGCTCGCGACTCTTACCGACGAAGCTGTAAAGGCCTTCGACCCAACAGCAACGTGGATGGTTTTTAGTCGGTATGTTTCTCCTTCCGAGATCCGAGTCCGGCGAAACCCATTGGTGGTCTCCCGGCCGGCAAAGGGGTATGCGTAAAGCATTTTCCATCCAAGGAAACATCAATATTTCTTTTCTTTATTTAATTGTTTGTTATTTTCCGTTTTTTTTTTAATGGTGTCGGTTTAACTGTTCCCGTGATTCAACAAGGGCAGCGGCAGAATGTCAGCGCTGTAGCCATACTGCTGCAGAATAATGCTTAGTCGAGTACTACTTAGGGAGTCCAGTGCTTAGGGAGTTTTCGTTGCTATAATCCAACATACCCATTTATTAAATACCGTCTATTATCTGTCATATCATGGTTATGTTGTAGCATCGAATAAACACTGTTTCTTTCTTTCTTTTCAATAACCTCGGAAAAGTAAAAGGGGCGGCAGAATTTCTCGTCCCGTCCACACGGCAATGTATAATAAAGTGTTAATTGAATACGCTAATTAATGTTGAACCTGGTGGAGCCAAGCAGCGGCTTTTGCTGCTGCTCGAATGGACCGGCTCGACCGGATTGGTATCACGGTCTCGTAGAATACCGGCGTGTAGTAAAGGCATCTTGTGCTGCTGCGTTTCGTTCGGTGAGTGAGGTAACCGGAGGCAGTCTCCCCCTTTCCCCACCGCACTCCCCATCCTCCCACCCATCTCCCAAACATGAATAAAGGCCGGCAACGGACCTGCGGACCTGTAACCACATATCATCAGGTGAACCGCTTGCTCATTTTCTGCTTTTCCCATAACAAAAAATGTAATACTGTGTATTATCTATCACATCATAGTTGTGTTGTAGCGTCGAATAAACATTGTTTCTTTCCTTCTTTCTTTTCAACCACCTTGGGAATGTAAAACGGGTGGCAGAAGTTCACGTCCCTGCCACACGGCAATGTATAATAAAGTGCTAATTGAATACTACGATATTGTATTATGAGTACATCAAAGAAACCCAATAGCAGTGCTTATGTATCATTCATTATGAAACATATAAATTACATCAATCGGTTAACGTTCACGAGGCTCGTCGGCGATTGGATTCGCTTCGTGATCCCTTCTGCATACACTCGGAGACTGACAACGTATGGTTTAATGTTTACCTGATTACTGAGCCACGGATCCCGGGTTCGAATCCCAGCCCCGGCCAATATATGCGCATGAGCACAATTGATTGATTTGAAATTAAACTATTATTTAGATATTTTAACATGTTTAATTTTTGTTTTTACTCTCCCGTACTTTCGAGTGTTAGACGTCCCGATATCATAGTTAACTCGGGCTCGACTTGGGTAGCCCGAGAATGGCAGTTTAATTTTAAATCCTTATTTTTGGATTGAGGAACCTTAAAAAAAAGTAAAGTAACAGCCTGTAAGTGCCCACTGCTGGGCAAAGGCCGCCTCCTCACATACTAGTATCAGAGAGGGTTTAGGAGCCAGGAAGGACACGCCACGCTGCTTCAGTGCGGGTTTGCGGGCTTCACATATCCTCGAAATAATAATTATTGTTTCTCAGATATGCAGGTTTCCTCACGATGTTTTCCTTCACCGCTGAGCACGTGGTAAATACAGGACTTAAAATTGTAATCACAAATTTTAGAGGTGCCGCCACCGGGGATCGAACCCAGGTCACTCACGCTCTATGACACTAAAGCGAGCGCGCTGACCACTAGGCTACCACGGCTCTACTATGACGAACCTAGTTATAAAGGTTGTCTCAGAATGTTTTTCGTTTTAAGATGTTAAATAAAAAATAAAATATCAATTAAAACTCGTTTTATTTAATGTTAATTTAAAGAGCAATTCTTGAAGTTTATTTGTGAAAAACAAGCGTTTGCACATGCGCACCATTCATTTGTTCACACTCATTTAACCTGGAGCTAAAATTATCAATAACTCGCTGGAGCATCGCTCTTGGAATAGAGTTGATTTCTACAGTGATTCTTTGCTACAAAACATTTATTTAGGTTGGGTGGCAATGGATTGTAAACTTTGCTTTTTAGGTAGCCCCATAGGATGAAGTCAGCAGGCGTTAAATCAGGGCTCCTCGGTGGCCAATTGATGTAACCTCGGCGACTTATCACTCTCCCAGGGAATAAATCGTGATTGCCATATGATCCGGACTTTTTTGGCTACAGAAATGCAAAACCAGAAGGGCGACACAACCGCAACACCTTTTTCCGGCAAGATGGAGCCACTTATCATGTTACAAATGACTCTTTAGCTGGTCTTCACGATTTATTACATACCTAAAAAGCGAAGCTTACAATCCATTGCCACCCAACCTGAATGTTTTGATCGATATAATGTAAGTAGTTCGTTCCAACGCTAGACTAAATGCTGCCGACATGTTAAACCGCCGTTGACGAATTGCGTTCAGTCGGGGTATATTCCATTGCAAATGCGTAATAAAATGTAGAATTTACGTCCATTCAACATCATTTTTCCGATAAAAATGTTTTTCTGCTGAATATAACTTTAAGCAGCGTAATTTCGTTGCTGACGGTACGGTAAAGGTAACTTAGGCCAGTTAGGCATAATGTGCATCACCCGGTACCTGCTGATGAGTTCAGGCACGAATATTGGTGCCCAACGCATTGCTATTTACCATGACTAAATTAGATGTAGGCCTGCAGGCCGCACGAGGAAGCTCAAAGTTGCTCAGCGCGCTATGGAAAGGGCTATGCACGGTGTTTCTCTGCGTGATAGAGTCTGCAACGATGATATCCGCAGCAGAACTAAGGTAACCGACACAGCCGTAAAGATCAGCAAGCTGAAGTGGCAACGGGCCGGCCACATACCTCGCAGAACTGACAACCGTTGGGGAAAAAAGGTTCTCGAGTGGCAGCCGCGTACAGGCAAACGCGGTGTAGGACGACCCCCAACAAGATGGAATGACGACCTGCGCAGTGTTGCGGGAAGTCGATGGATGCAGGTGGCTCAGGACCGAGCTTTGTGGCAATCTGTGGGGGAGGCCTATATTCAGCAGTGGACTTGTGATAGGGTGAAATGATGATGATGATGATGATAAAACTAGATGTAAACTTGGGAACATTGTTTACGAGAGATGGAAGGTACGAATGTGACATTGAAAGGAGAGCGACGGCAGGTAATATGGTGAATGGGGCATTGCATACATTTATGAACAGCCAGACGATATCACAAAGCTCGTTTGGCTGTGCATGTGCTCGTTGGTACCAATACCCCTCGTATTGGTACCAACACTAACATATGGAAGCGAAAGCTGGGTATGGCAGAAGAGGCATGAAAGCAGGATAAATGCAGTAAAAATGAGAGCGTTAAGAAGTATGATTGATGTGAAGATAACTGACAGGGTTCGAAATAATGTGATCAGAGAGCGATGTGGCGTGAAAGACGATGTAGTGACATAAATTGAGAAAAGGATGCTGAGCTGGTTTGGACATGTGGAGAGGATGAATGAAAGTAGGTTGATGAAATAAATATATGAAGCGAGTGTAAATGGTAGAGCCGGGAGAGGAAACCTCGTTAAACATTTCACGATCAAATCCGAGACGTTCTGGAAATAGGACTGGTCAAAAGTACTTTAAACCAACGAGCATGCATGCGAAGATTGATGAAAGTGGAAGAAGCGAAAGACGTGTGTCAGGATCGTAGCAAGTGGAAGAAGATTGTCTCTGCCTACCCCGTTGGGAACAAGGCGTCAATATATACATACATACATAAACTAGATGAATCGGATGATGGAGGATCACATACAGACATATGGACAGATACATGTGTCGCTTCCGAGATCTACCTGAAAAAGCACATGTTAGTGTTGGTAGCAATACCCCTCGATGCACAGTATTACAAGTCAAGAATAATTATTAACTTTCTGACATTTCCTTCAGTCCAAACAAAACAAATGAGCATAACTGTGCTAGTGTATCAGATGTACTGTATTTGCGAACATTACCCGCGAGAAATGAGGCAATATTGGAGCGTACTAAAGTCAGCACTAATTGAGTGATTGTGTGTTTACGACCGTGGAGATTAGCCGCTCTCAGCGCCACCTGGCGGTTCACGAGGTGAGACGTTGAGGTCGAGAGGGTGCGGCATGTTGCTTAGCGGTTGTCACAACGTTCGTTTATATCTTAGTTACTGCTGTTTGTTGTTCATAAATGCCACCAATATAGCTGTACTAAATTTGTTATTTATTAATTCTGTAGCCAGTTATGTATACTAAAGATGTCGGGGGAAACGGGGCTCTTGCAACGAAAAACGTGTCGAGTATTAAATGTGGTGGTATATATTAACCAGTGTCGAGTGATTGTGTGGGTGATAGTTGTGGTGATGGTGGTGGTGGTGCTATTCTCCTACGGACTTCGGACGTTAACAAATGCCAATTTATAGTTTTTTTTTTCATGCGGAATTCTGTGATATATTTATTCCAATATCTTTAAAATGGTGGTTTTCCGCAAAGTAACGCTTGAATCTTTTTAATTATTACAGCTTCTTCTACGATAAATGCTCTCAGGATGATCGTGAGAGCTGGCCGATACGTCAGAAATGACGTAATATCCAAAGGGCTCCGCGTGGAGTCCTTAGAAGAGTTTGTGGTCCGTTTAACGCGACGGCTGTTCGACAAAGCAGATAACGGACCACACCAACATCTACACAATTTAGCTCCCCTCCACGCGCGTCCACCTGAAGGTCGGCCATTCCCACGCGAAATCCTGCCACCATCAACGCCGCCTGGCCGAAGGTGGGCCAGGGACGAGCGTTAGTCCGACTACGCCCAGGCGTGATGAATAAGGACTAGACATCTACAGAACCCACGAAACAGTGGACCCAGGACCGGGGGAGCCGTTGCCCCCCGAGATGACGTCCGGGTAAAGAGGGCAACCTCGAGGCCCGTGACCTGCCTATAAAAGTGGCAGATGACATAGCTAGCTACGATAAATCGAGACGTAACATGCAATGCCATAGAATATCTAGAATAAAAAAACCATTTAATTGCGAGATGCCTAATCGACTGGGACCCGAACTTACTTGACCATGCTCTAGATCTGAAAAATCCATAGGAAATTAATGTAAAACTTTGTAGCCACTGTTGAAAATCGCTTTCATTCCATCGCTTTTTCAACTTCCAATCCATTGTAGTGACGTCTGGCAGCAACTGGGTCCTCCATCGGTATATTTTATTTACCAAGCCTTTTAATAGCATAAAGACTGCGTCACGAGCACGAAACGACGTTCGTAACGACTGCGTCACGGGCGTGGAGCGACAAAAGAGCAAAGCGAACGAGCTGAACAATTCAGTGCACGTTTAGAAATGCTTGCTTTGTTGCGAGCGTGGCTCTATCGAATATCGATCAAAGGCTTTGAGCGAAAATTAAAAAAAAATGTGGGGTTTAGAAATTCTACAAAATTTCCCTGATTTAGTCTGCGAAATAATATAAATACAGCACTTAAATTTGCTATGAAAAATTCAGAGGTAACCGGAACCGAATCGAACAAAGATCGAACCCAGGTCACTCGCGCTCTATGAAACTAAAGCGAGCGTCCATACTACTAAGCTACAATGGCTACCTTATCAGCCAGTATAAAGTTCACTGCATTATAATCGCCACGCATATCGCCAAGCAAGCGGATTGGGGATCGCAGTACCACCAGACCTCGCACCGAAGATGTCGCTCGCTGTCCGCCATCGGTCTGTGTTAAGAACCACACTGGGCTTTGAACTGGTTGTGTACACTCGATGGGTTGATAAATAAAACCACAACTGTATACTGGTCTAAGCTGGTAAATTTAAACATATTAGATCAACATCCTTATTACCTTTATAAAAGGCAAACCATATCGCGTACTAAATATGTCTAGCGCCATCTAGTTTGTTTGTAGAAATTTACATAAAATTATAAGAGCAGTTTGAAGTATAGATTAATAATATGCGTCTTTAACAGTCTGCGTCATTTTGGTCTTGTACATTTAGAGCTGTTTATCCCGCCATCTATCGGCAGCCATTGCTATTTTCAAGGCTTTTCCCTTAGTCGACCTACGTCACCCGTGGGATGAAACAGTGGTGGCAGAACCCTGCCCCGATACCACACGACCCACGGGAGGTGAGATATCCGCGTACACTTTCGGCACTACGACATCTCCTGGACAGTTGACGACTGCCGATGTCATTCGGAAGTAGTGGCAGTAGTCGCTTTTGGGTAGTTTTCTTCCCCTTCAGGGAAGTGGTAAAACTATACTAATTTATATATTTATATACAGATCTTTATTACAAAAATATTCTTGTAATGAAGGACTGGAACACGAATTTACGATACCAGATAGACGCTTCTACCGTCAGACCGCAGCCACGTACAGTCAAACGCAATGTGGGACGATCCCCCACAAGATGGATTGACCACATGCGAAGTCAATGGATGCAGGTGGATCAGGACCGAGCTTTGAGGCAATCTTCGAAGGAGGCCTATGTTCAGCAGTGGACTTGTGATAGGCTGAAATGATGATGAGGACGATACCGTCGTTCAGTGCATTCCGTATAGGCAAAAAGGCAGTGCGTCAGTACGTCGAAAATCTTTTGAATTTAGAACATTACGGTTTTATTGGTCCACGCAGGTTTAATTTTAATTCGAAACGCCAACTCTATTAAAACGTCAACTTCATTCTTTAGATCTTACTACTTTCATGTGCAAGTGGAAATTAAATATAGAAAAAAGTTTAAAATACTTACTAGTAATTGAGGCTGTACGTCCGTCTACAATTTGTGTCATCACTTACCTGAAAAAAAAAAAGAAAATGGTTAGGACCGATGAAAGCAATTTAATGTTAGTATAGTTAAGTTAGTTATAAAGTTGTTTGCATAGACTAAATCGTTTCGATAACACGCGAAGTAAAAGTAAAGTAGTGGCCTGTGAGTGCCCACAGCTGGGAAAAGGCCTCCTTCTTAAAAATCTGTTTGGATTATGAAGCTTCAAAAGTCCCCGAATTTTTTTATTATTTGTCAGACATGCAGGTTTCTTCGCGATGTTTTCCGAAGTGAACAGCACTTAAAATTGCTATTAACAATTTTAGTGGTGCCGGCGCCGGGGATCGTAACCCACGGCTCTCGCTCGGCTACACGGGAAGTACATACAGGCAAGTATTTTCAACCCGGAGAAACTTGCTCTAACTCTAATATTGTTATAAAAAAAACCGTCGAGTATTTTCACTTATAAAAAACTAAAGTGCTATAAAAAAAGGCTGCATTTATGGAAATACTTTCCGTTAACCGTCCCAGAGCATACGCGTTTTCATTTCTATCTTACAGGGCTCCTAATATTTAATGCAAGCCCGTCACCCGTCACCTGTTTGTCTATCTTCCTTTTAAACTGTATTAGCGAAGCAACATGCACATGACAGACGCCTGAAGAGAGCCACGTAAACCTATTATTATATGTCGTTGTGTGTGCTTTTATCGTGCGGCGTATTTGTAGTCTATGTTTTTTTTAATGGGAAAGGCGGCAAACGAGGAAGCGGTTCACCTGATGGTAAATGATTACTTGACTCTACCACATACCACGTATAATGAATAATATTAAGAGTTACATTTCACCAGATTCGTTTCACCAGAGCTTATTTGGGCGAACGTGACAAGTGGCGAGCCTGTCGCTGTTTGTGTCCAGGACGACGATACAAATTGTGCGCATAAGTTTCGTTAAACTCATCGGTAATCTTATTAGGAGGAGGCTGTCGTAGCGGTCTATCTCCCCTAAGTTTTTTTTTCTAAAAGTCAAAAGCACACTTCCGGAAACATATGTAACAGTAGAAATCAGGAACAGAAAACTTTTCATTCGATTTACGCTCATTTAAAGCTCTAATGAACGTCAAGTTCTTCACCGGTTCGCGAAACAAGATTTTCAGAAAGAATTACCAGCGAGAAACTGAAGTTTTTAATTTACCGCAATGTTGCAATGTTATTATATATATATAATCAACAATAAAATCGATATAATGTCAATCATAAGAAAATCAATACACTTTGTTTTTAATATCATATCAGCGGCCAGGGGACCCGCGTATGCAGATTAATACCTATTCCCACATCATTATTCTCGATGTATTGATCTGTTTCATAGTAGGCCTTTTATTAACAAACTTTTTAAAAAGTGTTCCCATGAAGTTGATAAAGGTGTCACTGCTTATACCTTGTGGGAGTACAAGCGGGAGATTTGTTGTCGTCTGAAGCTCTAAAGCAGACGTGTACTGTTTAGCCTAGTTTTGATTGATTACGCAAACATCCTAAACAAAGCTCTGAACTCTGAAATTCAGCAATAAATGACTTCATCTGTACAAATAGAATCTCACTCTATTGTTTTCAATTTGAAACAATGAAGTGCAGTGCGATAACGAATGCCACAGACTAAAACAATAACGGGAGCAAACACGAATATTATTTTTTATTACAGGGTATGTATTAATTTTTTTTTTAAATCGGTCCACCAACTGCAACTGCCACAGAGCAGCCTCCTTAGGCCGGTCCACCTCTCTGCATCAGCTCAGCTACGAAGGTGCCTCTGGGTGGCTCGTGACAGGCAGGAAGTACTGTGATCGTCTGGTCGCCTCCCAAATGTAGCGATTGTGCAAATTCTAAATTCATCGACGTCATCGTAATCAGCAGTGATTCAGTGAGCATCATCAAATAGGCATATGTAGCGGCGGCATAATACACGGCCACCTCTTTTCTTTCCGACGGTATCGTAAGAAAGAATGAAAAACTCATGGCAACGGACAGGCAGGATCTCACAAAAAGCCATAAAAGTAGGAGCCTGTAAGTGCCCACTGCTGAGCAAATGCCTTTTTCTCAAATACGTGTTTCTGAGTGGGTTTTTGGAGGGCAAGCCACCCTGCTCCAGTGCGAGTTGGCGGACATCACGTATCCTGGAAATATTTTTTTTTTTAATATTTCTCAGACATTCAGGTTTCCTCACGATGTTTTTCTTTCACCGCTGAGCACGTGGAAAATGTAGCACTTAAAATTGCTATCAACAATTTTAGTGATGCTGTCTATTGGGGATCCAACCCTGGTCACTCGCGCTTTTTGAAACTAAATTGAGCCACCACAGCTCCACTAGGTTATCACGGCTATAAAGGCATAATCGAAAATATTCATACCTATGCATGCCAAGCGTGGCGAAAATTGGCACCTGATAGGTCTGACGAAGGAGACATAAACGTCGAGCAAGTACCTTTGGCAGTCTCTCTTGCTCACCAGGTGCATGGGTAATCGCCGTTCGAAATACCAGCCACAACCATCACGAAAAATACCAGACCAAAATTAAGCGAACCGAAGCCGGGCAACAGCATCTAAGGTGCGATAAAATAAAAGAAGATACAATACTAATAAAACTATCAAAGTGTTTAAGAATGTGACAGAAGTGTTTATATAAATCTAATGACCTAAGTCCCTACTTACAGTGCTCGCATTACGAATAATAATAATAACAAACGAACGAATGTGATCATCGCGAATGAACGGACGAACGTCCAGGCTTTCATAATATTATAGACGCACCGTGTGTGCACACCGACGCTGTGTCTCTAACATGTGACACCAGCGACAATGTTCACCACCATAGCCGTATTCCTCTACATTGTCGTTCTGTTAAACCCAGCCAATGGAGATAGTGAGAAAACTGGTGAGTACTGGTGATATTGTTTATAATAAATACAGTGGATAAAATTTTCCGAAATAGAAAATTTAATCAATGGATTGGTGTTGCTTTGCGATTTAAAACTTCCGTATCCGTCAACACCGGTGGTAGACTCTTTCTATGCCTAAGAGTCCTCTGGGGTAGGTACCGTACTCTTGCCCATTTCTGCCACCACAGCACTACTGCAGCTGCAGCAGTGGCATCTGCTGTTACGGTCGACTTTGAAAGGTATAGAGAGTGGTTGTTAGTGGAGTTGGAGGTTGGGTTCAAATGAATGCATGCTTAAGTGGTTTGTCTGTTTGACTGTTTGTCCGGACTAATCTTGTAAACAACTTTCACAAGAAGATAGAGTAGTTTTCAGGGAGTAAGGGAGTAATAACCTAGGCTAGTTTTTCCCCGGGAAATATTAAGGGTTCCTGCGCGAAAATTCATAACAGTATTATTAGTGGAGCTTAAATACTTTCCTTAATTTTAAATTTGTGCATCTAAAATCCATTCGTTTACAAATATAAATTAAGATGAAGTGTCCGTCTGTGATTTAGATATAACTCCTTCTTTTACGAGTTAAGATGATGATGATGATTTATTATTTATACGTAATATTTCACAAAAAAAAAATCTATAAGCGAATTCACATGTCAAGGGGAACGAAATTGCCGGTACAGCCAGTAGTAAATAAAATAATAAAACCCAAGGCGAGAACGAGAACAATTATCGTTGACAAGTAGCCAATGATCAGAGTCAACATGGTCACGGCCACCATGATCAACACTGTGTCATTATTTAGATGTATCTTTTTAAGAACAGTCTTTTTCAATTTGAATCTTGAGATTGCAAGAGTCCGGAAACAAAGAAAAGATTATAGGGAATGTGGGATTGTATGTATTTGTGAGGCCTAGGGAACCGATTTAAATATTCTGTCACTATTTATTTTTTTCTAAACTAACTTGGAATTTCAGGATATCGTCGCACATCACTTTGCATCTCGATTTGAGGCCAAAAGTTGTCTCAATTATAATGTATTTGTCTTTTGTTTTTATGGGAAAAGGGAACTTGATAGTAAGTGATTACCAACGCTCAAGTACACTGTAACGCCACAGGAGATCCCCAGCAGGCATTGACAAGAGGGTAATGGAGGAGAGACCCAGAAATATAAGATGCTGTTACTTCATACCGGTATTCTGCGAGGCCATGGCACTACCCCGGTCGAGCCGACCCTTTCGAGCCGCAACAAAAGGCGCTTGGTTCTACCACATAAAAAATATCTGATTCTACTCAGGAAGCCGTGGTAACCTGGAGGTCAGAGCGCTCACTGTAGTTTCATAGAGCACGAGTGAGCCAAGTTCGATCACAGGTGGCCGGCATCACTAAAATGGTTAATAGCAATTTTAAGTGCTGCGTTTACCACGTGCTCGGCGGTGAAGGAATACGTCGTAATAAAAAAAATGCTATTTCGAGGATATGTGAAGCTCGCCAACCCGCACTGGAGCATTTGAGAAGGTCTTTCTCCAGCAGTGAGCACTTACAGGCAGCTACTGTACTGTTCTGTACAATTTTACTGCATTCAACAGATTAATTCCTACGCAAGATCCCAGCGCTCTTTCACTTGGCAGCGACCCCTTTTTCCGCCCAAATTACCTTCGCGTTTTAAAAGAATTTTTCACGGTACATTAACATGCAATAAAAACTTCCCGAGGGCTCTTAACATTCGCGAGGAATATTTTATTTTCGCAGCTCTTATCGCATTAAACTTTCCGCTTTGATTTCGCTCGAGGTGCTCAAAGACACGATGAGGCAGTAATATTATTACTTACTTTTAAATGAATCACATTTACAATTGAATACCCTGAAGATGAAATAAGGCGAAACAGGTCGGTTAATGTAAGTAGGTATGTCTATATTCACGCCTTGTTTCAAACGGGGTAGGCAGAGACAATCTTGTTCCACTTGCTACGGTCCTGACATACGTCTTTCGCTTCTCCCACTTTCATCAATCTTCGAATGCATACTCGTTGGTTTAGAGTACTCTTAACCTGGCTTTTTTCCGGAACGTCTCCAATTTGATCGTGAAATGTTCGCCTAGGTCTTCCTCTTCCGACTCTACCATTTACACTCGCCTCATATATTTGTTTCGTCAACCTACTTTCATTCATCCTATCCACATGTCCGAACCAGCTCAGCACACGGCCAATGTTCCACGAGGTTATTATATACCCTTTACTCTACAAGACCTAGGTCAAAACGTTCTTCTCTTGGTCCGGTTCTTTTTGATTGACATGCCCGATGTAGTGAAGTATTCGTAGCGTGACTAAGGATGTTAGTCAGTTCTCTACATTCAGTTCTTTAAAGACAGGGTTATTCGGGTTCAGTGGTATGTCCGCAGCAGTGGCGTGCCAAGCCCCAGCGCCGGGATGATGTGGGAGACAGGCGATTGTGTTGCTACAGTATATAGATAGTCCTAGTCCTAGATCCTTCGGTGGTGGTATCGATCCTCTCTAGAAGACCCTAAATTATATTAACTTCACGTATCAAAATTTTGAAACAATTGAAATGATTCTCTTTTATTATTCCATATTTTATTTTATTATTCCATAAAGAAATAAAAAAAAATAATGTTGTTAGTAGTAATAACAGGACTTATGACACTAGAAGGGGGCATCACACAAGAGTTATCATACTCTCGACTAATTTAATATTTGATTCATATTTTAATCATGATTCTTCATTTAAAAGAAAATTATCATTTAAAAATATCCTTCATAAGGCACTGTTTGTAAGATAAAAATTTTCGCTTGAGTTAAATATTATTATGTCGTACACACGTTGCTGATGTTTGTATAAAATGAATAAAAAATAACTTTTCCGGTGTGATTCCCCGTTTCCCGAAACAATTTGCGGCTCGAGTGGAACTTGATCAAAAATTCCACGACAATAAATATTTATGACAAAAAACAAACCGTTTTCATACTCCACAGGGCAGCCCTTTGGTGCCGTTGTTATTAAATTTCCTACACAGCCAGGTGATCAAAGCGTTTGGAGAATATCTTCATATTTCTGTCTGTTTGTTGTCATGGACACCTTTTGCCAAATGGAGTAAAGGCTTGCGACAAGTTTAATCATTTATTTCTTTTAAATAAACAGTCAGTCAAAAACTACTTTGGACAAGGGGATTTGTTTTAAGCTTTGGAAAATATTTTCATATTTCTGTCTGTTTGTTGTCATGGACACCTTTTGCCAAATAAAGTAAAGGCTTGCGACAAGTTGAATCACTTATTTCTTATTAAAAAAACAGTCTGCCAAAAACCACTTTGAACAAGGGTATTTGTTTTAAGCTCTAGGGAACTTGGTGTCGTCGCATCGATGCTATATTTTAGTAAGAGTAAAATATTAGTCCATAAATTCAGTCTTGAATTTGATTCCCGATAGATAACTGACTACACATGCCTGGTGAAGGAAAACATCATTAAGGAATCTGCATGTCGGAGAAGTAATAATATGTCTTGACATGTTGAAGGAATGGAAATTATATTGTTATGATACGAGATATATATGCGTGACAGATTCGCTCGTCTTTCCCCCAACTGTGGGACATTTATAGGCTGTGATGTTTACTTTAATACTACTTATCAGTAAAGTAAATATCAAAACATCAGAATAGAATTATCCCGTTTATGTTTAAATGTTAATAAAAAATAACCTAAACGAGGCAGATCTATTTCCCGACACGTCTTATTTCGCCTGTTGAACTTGATAAAAAATCCTTAGCAATAAATATTATAACACAACATAGAAACGGTTTTCTAATCTAACAAAGCAGCCCTTTTGGCGAAAATGATTTTTTTTACACGGACAAACTCCGTTAAAATATTAAAAGCTTCATGGCGGTGTAGGAATGAAAAAACAATACTCACAAAATTACAAGGCTATTTATATTCCCAGCTCCAATACCCTCTCAAATATTGAGAGAGGAGGCATTCGCTCACGCCTATCATTATAGTGGATAGGCAGAGATTACGAATTACCATTTGGCACGAAGTCCAAACATCGTCTACGGGTATACTTCTGAAGGTTCTTTGCAGTCCTGCCCTATTCAATTGAGGTAATGACCGGTCCTTTGGTGCTTTTTTGCGTATAAAGGGCAAAGCTTGCCACGTTCCAGGTGTTTCCTCTTAAGGAATAACGGTGTGATAGACTCAAGATACTATACGCTATATCATGAAATATTTCACAATAATTCGATGAAACATCATTCCCCGGTCATTTTTCACATCCAATACTGTGACTATGACTTGTATATTCGAAAAGTGAAATTATTGTGAAATTGTCTGTGATAAGTCGATGTTTGATTTGATACCTCTGAGTTTTAACTTTAGCTATATCACCAAAATTCAAGATTGACTACTTTTTGAAATTAACAATTTCTTATTAAGGTAAAAGGTACAGATACAGCTAAGCTCTACATTACAGTTTTCAATATTGTGTACATAGTCTCAATCAACGATCCCCCATGAGATAATTTGTATTTTCTTACAAATTTCAGATCGCTTCATTATCGCCTGTCACACGACGGACTACGAATGCTTTAAACGACAGTACCGATCTCTCAGAGACACGGTGCTATTAGGCAGTTTACATTTTGCAATAGATTACTACAAGCCTTACTTGTTTAAATACGGCGATAGTGGGACTTGTATCAAACTGTCTGGGTTGGAAGAGAGCGAATTAGTTGCGATAAGGTAAATATATACAAATATTATTATTATCTACGACACCAGAGGAGATCCAGATGCGGTGCCGCCTTTAAGGATGTTTGGGAGAAGGAAGGGAGGTTGGTGAGGGAGAGTGGGCCTCTACTTCACGCCGGTATTCTGAGAGGCCGTAGTACCAACCGGTACGAACCGGCCCATTCGAGCATGACCTAAAGCCGCCGCTTGGGTCTGCCGCGTCAAGAAAATACTCAATATTAAGGAACTTAATTATATTTACAGCATGGACAGTGACAGCAAGGAATACCTTCTGACATTGGAACTGCCCCTGCACATACAGCAAGTTAGCAACAAATCCGAGATCTGCATGAAGCCCGACGTTGGTAAGTGAACGATGATCTATATATATATATATATATATATATATATACGTGTATACGTGGTCTTCTGGAAACCGTGGTAGCCTGGTGGTCAGGGCGCTCACTTTAGTGTCATAGAGTGTGAGTGACATGGGTTCGATCCCCGGTGCCGGCACCACTAAAATTGTTAAAAGCAATTTTAAGTGCTGTCTTTACCACGTGCTCAACGGTGATCCTTCACCGAAAACATCGTGACGAAAACTGCATGTCTGAGAAATAATAATTATTATTCCGAGGATATGTGAAGCCGCCAATCAGCACTAGAGCAGCGTGGCTGGTCCTTCCCGGCTCCTAAGCCCTCTCTGATACTAGTATTTGCCCTAGATCTAGGGCTTAGGAGGGCAAAGGCCTCCTTCTCAAATATCTGAGAGGGTGTAGGAGCCGGGAATGGCCCGCCACGCCTGTTCGATTGCGGGTTGGCGGGCTTCACTTTTCTTTCCTTTCCTTTACTTCTATTCCTTTACTTTACTTTTTTATACGTGGTCTTTAGTAAAATCCAAGGACTGGGTGCGCACGCGATTTTTATAAAGGCTTTTGGAGCCGAGAGGAGTCTATAGATACAGTGCGTTTTGGTTGACTTCTCGTGTCCTCGAAATATTGTTATCTTTTAACATTTCTAAGACGGTTTCCTCACGATGTTTTCCCCGCCGTGCTCTAGGTAAATTCACCACTTAAAATTGCTATTGACAATTTTGGTGGTGCCGCCACCGGCGATAGAACCAAAACCACTCCCATCGTATGAAATTAAAGCATGCGCGACCTGATGTTTTTAATGATGACACCATAAAGATTATTAACCAGGTCACTCGCGTAATATGAAATAAAAGTACGCGTGCCTTTAAATAAAATCACTTAACCATGTTAATTAAAGAAAATGTATGCTTTCACTGTCGTGACTGCTTAAAAGCTGCAAAGTCTAACTAACAACATGGCAGATGAACAGAAGTTAAAGTTAATCCCGACTTGGACTGTGACGTTGGCACAAAGCGCTTCCGGAAACTTTGCGTCTTATCACTAAACTAACTTTAACTTGAAACTGACCGACTTTTATATTTTTACAATAGATAAAATAGCCTGTAGCGGCATAAGTAATACTGGAACACTGCAACATGTAAATGTCGACATTAGAAAAACTTCTTTGAATTCTTACGGCGTACGTTGAGCGTATAAAGTGCGTACCGTCGTCTAGCCGCAATCGTGACGATTGTGGCATAGATTATGAATTGTTTTTTTTTATGAGAAAGGCGGCAAACGGGCACGCGGTTCACCTAATGGTAAGTAATTACCGTCGCCCACGTACATCCGCAACACCAGAGGTGCTGCAGGTGCGTTTCCGACCTTTAAGGAGATGGGTGGAAGGATGAGCAGGGGGATGGGAAAGGGGTGGGACCTCCGGTTACCTCACTCACCAAACGAAACGCAGAAGCACAAGATGTCTCTACTTCACGCCGGTATTCTGCGAGGCCGAGGTACCGATACGGTCGAGCCGGCCCATTCGAGCAGCAGCAAAAGCAGTGTGGTGTTGGTAACAGGTTGAAGATTTTAAGAATTACGATTTTGATTAAGAAGAAAAATGTTAGATTTTTGTAAAAGCAAAGTAATGTTCAGGCGTTGTATTTTGACGGAAACCATTAATTTAAAGATGCTAGATAAACGTAAAAAAAAAAGTAAGGTAAACTGTAAATGCCCATTGCTGGGCAAAAGCCTCCTTGTGTAGGAGCCGGGAATGGCCCGCCACGCTGTTCCATTGCGGGTTGACGGGCGTCACATATCCTCCAAAATTCTTTTTTTATTTTTTTGATGATTATTTCTCCGATATGCAGGTTTTCCTTACGATGTTTTCCATCACCGCCGAGCACGTGATAAATACAGCACTTAAATTTGCTATCAACAATTTTTGTCGTGCCGGCAACGGGGATCGAACCCAGATCACTAGCGCTCTGTGATACTAATGTGAGCGCCCAGACCACCAGGCTCCCACGGATCGATTTTTGTACTCAGAAGTATTTTCCATTCAACTCGGAGAAGACAAAGACAATGATAAGGAAGTGAAATTTTCATATCTTCACTGTCGTCTGGGTAAGCAGCGCCACGCTCTTACCCAGGTTCTTTCGCCGAAGATCAATGCGACCATTGTTCTATTCCGGTTTGAATGGTACAGAGTGCATGTAAAATCACAGGCTGTGACGCATTTCATTCTAATCCTCAGGAGTGAACACACCTATAACCTCCTCAGCCACTTACCATCAGGTGGGCTGTTATCTTGTTTATCATTCCAATCTAATAAAAAATCAGAGCGATTTAGAGCGAATCAGATTATCTAGATGATAGATAGCTATAATATGCTAAATTAAGTGGTTGGTTGGTGGTTCCAACTAAACTCTGTTAATATTAATACTTACTTCATCTACGAAAAGAGATAATTCCTCTTCCCAGCCACACGAAATGGCTATTTATTTATTGGGTTCGGCAATTCTCCTTTGTTGAGGTTAGCATTTGGAGAAACCTAATTATATTCCCTCTTTCCACCTGGACCTAAATATTATACATGATATTTATGTTTATTTGTCAATTTAATAAAATGTGTTTTTGTTTTAGAATTCACGAATATCGAGCCATACGTTGGTAAGTTCTTTTTCATAAAGTAAAAATGTAACCTGCCGGGCAAAGGCCTCTTCTCTTTTGGACGATAGTTAACCAAAGCAGTGAAACTATTTTTTGCGTTTTCAATATAAAAAGAAAAACAAATTAGCAGACTGTAAATGTCCCAAGGGCCTCCTTTAAACTGTTGAATAGGTTTTTAGATTCGTAAAGGTACCGCGACGTTGAACGCGCCCATAGGACATGTCCCCTAAATACATTTTCATATTTGTTTTATTTTAAAAATCGAATTAGAACAGAACATATCGAAACTTAAAGTGATCAGTTATGTATGTGCTTATTTTATGGGCAATCCACTACGCACACAAATTTATACGTTACACAATGTTCTTCTGTGTGTCTCTACGTTGGCGAAATTTTCAATTTTGTCCAGATCTACGAGATCCCGTTAACTCAACTTGATGTTTTGTTTCGTTACAATCAGTTAAATAGAAGCGGAGATACACCTTCACCTTTCCGCACTTTGAAGCTCCAATACAAATCCAATAAAAATACTGAATATTGCACTCGGCTTTGCTTACATATAATGTACCCAATCCCATAAAACATTAATTACTCAAGACCGGCAAAGTTCAAATATAGCTAACGCGGTCATAGTTTATATTTAAAAATGCAAGGAGATCAAGAAGGTCAACGGGAACAAAGAGACGAAGAAAATGTGGAAATATTATATACTTACAAGGAATCGACCCTTAATGGTAAATGTAATGGCATTATCAATGTAATAAATTTCGTAATTAACATGTTACAAATACCCATTCTTCCCGTGGGTGTCGTGAGAGGCGATAATGGGTAAAGCCTTGAAAATTAATACAAATGTCAACCGATAGATGGCGGAATAATCGTCTTGAAAAATACCACAACAAATGAAGCATACCGATGACGGGCATCGGCGTCTAAGGTGCGAGGTGTCCGGTACTTGGATTATGACAAAGCCTCCTTATGAGAGAGGCCTATGCCCTACAGCGGACTGTTTCTTGTCTGTTAAGGGTTAACGATGCAACAAACGGTTATTGGATTCAATTTAAAGCTAGCTCCCGCTATTTGTTAACTTCAACCGTTATATATCACATCGATTGGCCACAAATTACGTCTATTTGAGCACTTTGGATCCTAATAGAGAAATAGTCGACCGTATCGCAAATCGTAGCTCCGGTAAGCACTCCTTGAACTTGATCGGACCAATAACCGGACAAATAATCCTTTTGGAAAAATGAGAAAACTTCTTTCTTTACGAGTTAAAGCGACGTAACTTATTGCGCAAAGAAACATTTTAAAATGTTTCTTAATTAGGAAGTTTTTAAAAACTTCCTAATTAAGTATTTCGAGGACATTTGTAGACCGGCACTTACGAGACTATCATGGTGAATTGTAATGTGTTATGGTGGCCGGCCTCACCGCCTGTCACGTTACGAGTCACGTTACGGGTCACGTGACGGGAGACGTTACGGGTCACGTGACGGGTCTCGTCTCGTCGTCACTTTGTATTTCGTTCAGAGAGGCGAATTGTTTTACATAGGCCCGTTTAGCTACGCTGAAAAGGATCGCGCAAAAAATCTGTAATCTCTGTCTAACCTTATGGCTAACAAGCGTGAGTGGCTTGGATGCGAACTTTACGATTTTAAATCCCACAGACTAGTTATATGCAGCAGCATCATCTGCAGCCTCAGCAGCCCGCTTACCCAGCGTGGTGAGTATGGGCAGATCTTCCAAGAAATACTTTGGTTTTATATTCACATTATGTATGACCAGGATATCACATCAAGTTACCAATAGACGTAAGTAATTTTTACGAGTCGGTATTGAGTTGTAAAGCGACGCTGTAGAAAGATATGATTTATAAACATTAAATAATTAAAACTATATTTATATCATAACTAAAGGTCACTTTCAGATTTTAAATTTAAAAATCATAATGTAAGGCATAGATGGAGTGACGACCTGCGCAATGTTGCGGAAAGTCGATGGATGCAGGTCGCTCAGGACCGAGCTTCGTGGCAATCTTTGGGGGAGGCCTATGTTTCCAGCAGTGGACTTCTGATAGGCTGAAATGATGATGATGATGAAGGCATAGCAATTTAATTATCGAGTTTTCTGGTTATTTTGTTGAAATAACAATGTGTCACGTGGTGAAATGTTCTCTCACATACCTGTCACTAAAGGCAGTGACTGGTTATAGATAGGCGCTTTCGTGGAGAGGCCTTTGTTCAGCAGTGGACTTCAATAAGCCGTTGAAATATTGTCAATTTCGGACAAATAAATTGATTATTTATTTAATCACCCAAATGTAGGCTTTCGCAATTTTCAAAATAGTACATCTATATGAATACAACTCTTTAATTTTTCAAACGCACTATCTTCACGCAAAAACAATAAATCTATAATTCACCAATCTACCTTATCTTAACTCGAACAATCGGCCATCCAAATACATCAAATATTCAACAAACGAAAACCCGAAGGTAAGTGGGCATATCAGCCGGGATAATCCACTGAAACATAAAGTCATAAACGGACGGAAAACCCTTCCGATCCGTTGGCACGTTGTGAATAAAATGCCAATCATCCTTCGCGAACGTCGTTCATAAATATTGATGGGTTTTTTTTTTCAGGTATATACCGAAGCTTCGACGGCAACGGTGAGTAAATATATTTACGTACAGAATATTGTTAGATCTTGTCAAGAAAACCTTACATACTTATCGAGCTACATCTTACCGAGTTGATATATTTCATACCCTTACTAGCTGGCACAGCAGCTCGTTGATCTGATCTTTCCGGTAGGTGGCGCGATGAGTTCGATTTCTTACTTTACTTAATATTTCGAGTCAGCGTCAGCAGTCGAGTCGAGATTTGGTAATTTTCTTATTAGGCACTAAACCAACATGTATTGTGAATATGAATCATTTTGGACAATAAATACGAGTATAGAATTTATTAATAACTAGGGTAGCAATGAACTATCGTCTCAATAAAAAATGTATTGTATAAATATGATTATATTCGGTCAAGTCGATCAGAAGAGATCAGAGTTACTTGATCACTAACAGATTGAAGAACCATGGATTATTTAATTACATACGTTTTTTTTTAAGTGAGGAATACAAAAAAAAATATTATCGGAAAATTACCGGGTCCAACTATTGCTAAGAACCATGCAGGTGTTTTATATATTCACGCCTTGTTCCCAACAATCAACCCATCTTCGCATGCACGCTCGTTGGTTTAGAGTACTCTTGACCCGGACTTTTTTCGGAATGTCTCCGATTTGATCGTGAAATGTTCGCCTGGGTCTTCCTCTCCCGTCTCTACCAGGTGACCTCAATGTAATATGGATTTATGAAGATTTTGAGTAAGATTTTTACACGAAAACACCAACACAGGTTCCTATATTAAAAGATTATAATGTGATTGTTCAACGTATTATTATTCACTAAGTGCACACCGTGTAATGGTAGATATATTCTTCCTCTTGATTTGTTTTGGCCTCGAATAAGCTCATGAAGACGAAGGTATCAATATGAATATAGTATAGACGATTAGAATCTTAGCATTACGAATCTAAACAGATCTCCGGCGTACTTCGATTGTATTATTCTATCGGAGTGATTAGTTCCCACTTGACGCCTCCGGACCGTTCCTAAACGCCAGCCAGCTAATTGATCCGGGTTCAATGGCTTCCGGTGAATACCTCTCGTACATCCGGAAGTGCCCGGCCCGGGCTTATCTTTTGTTTCGGTGGTCCTTTGCAACGGATATAGCCTTGTATAAGCCCTTGGCGGATCACAAGACGTCCCTCTATTGTTCACTATATCCGATAAGTTATTGATTGTGCTAAGGCTACAGTTTAGCTGTATATATAAAAGCCGTGTGTGCGTCTGTTTGTGATCGTGTAACTTTTGTACGATTGAGGTTATGTCCCTACAATGTATTTATGCAGTCGAAATGATGTTTCATGGCTTTCGCTGTTCGCTGAGATCTAAACAAATTGTATATTTATGGATCAAATTCGATTATGTTTCCTACAGCAACGATTAAAGTGACTTTTCCCTACGAGCTACGAAAGAGAAAAGGCGACATGTACTTGCTGCTGAAGGAAGAAGACCTGGATGTGATACTGGATATACCAGACCTGCGTCCTATTGCACCGACTACAGGATACGAAGGTATTTTTTTTTCGACGTCCGTTTTGACAAGTTTACCCCTCAACCGATTTTTATGAACTTTGGGTATGGTGTCACCTTGGATCCTGAGAAAGGACCTGGGCAGACACATTCCGGTTACCTCTCTCCCCGAACGAAACGCCCGAAGCACAAGATGCCTCTACTTCATGACGGTATTCCGCGAAGCCGTGGTACTACACCGGTCGAGTCTGCCCATTCGAACAGCAGCGAAAGGTGCCGCTTGGCTCTGCCATGTCTAAAGAAGCCGGCAGCGCATCTGTAGCTTCTCTGGTGTTGTGGATGTTCGTGGGCGTCGGTGATCACTTACCGCTTACAGGTGAGCCGCACGCTCACCTGTAAGCGGTAAGTGTTTGCCCTCTTCTTCTATAAAAAAAATCAAATTTCGAAAAAAAAAAAAAAAAATCAAATTTCGACAACAAACGTTGAAATAAATACTTACGCCTCTGTCTTCGACTCCAATTGAATAACGCATTAGTTGAGACTGGGGTCAGTTTACGTGGATTAAGTTTAAAATACGTAAATGCAGCTTTATCGAAACCTACAGGTATGAACTTCGAGGTGTCGGAGTGGGCGTACGAAGTGGTGGAGCACATCGACGCGGCCCGGTACTTCGCCCTCCCGTACACGACGAACGTCCGTTTGTTCACGTCCACCGTGCCCCTGCACAAGTATGTGTAACTCTACTTATATTAACAACTCTTTTTTTTTTATGAGAAAGGCGGGAAACGAGCAAGCGGTTCTCATGATGCTAAGTGATTACCGTAGCCCACGTAACATCAGAGGTGCTGCAGATGCGTTGCCGGCCTTTAATGGTATTTGGGAGATGGGTAGAATGATGAGGAAGGGTATGGGGAAAGGGAGTGAGCCTCCGATTACCTCACTCACCGAACGAAACGCAGAAGCACACGACGCCTCTACTGCACTCCGGTAAATATATATATATATATATAAAAAAATCATTAAGCACTAAATAAAGAAGGAACGAAACACGACTACAATTACTTAGATTTACGCAATGACCTAAGACTACCTAGACTAGAATGGAAACAGACCCCGTTCCAATCTAGGTCTGTTACCATTCCTATTAAGGCACTTCGAACACTTTACAAGCACTGGGGCCGTGGTTAACTATCGCAACAGGTGTGCAAATGCCAGACAGAAGTATTTTAGATTGTCTAACCACTCTGTCGATTGTGTTGCAAAATTATTAAAGATTTAAATTGTATTCACGGTATAATCTAGACCGACCAAATTCTCTTTGTAAGGTTCGCATGGGTAATGTAATGATGTGTATAAAGAGGAAAGAGTTAGGATTGGTAGTTCTAAAGCCACGACGGTTGAGTGATAAGAGCCTCTGCTTCCAAATCAGGAGACTCTAGTTCGATCCCCTACATAGAAAACTCGCCAGCAATGAGCTTTTAACGGCTCGATGGCGTAGTGGCTAAGCATTTAGCTGCGGCGCTGTGGGTCGCGGGTTCGATTCCCGGACGGGACTAGTGATAGTAGATTTCAATCGGAGATAGGCTCACCACCTGTCTATATATGTGTCTCCTATAGGTAATTGCCACAATCGCCACGCTTGGCATGCGGGTTGGCGATCCCAGTACTGTACTAGAAATTTCCGCACCTTTGACGCTTCTATCTGTCACGGGCAGCTGATATAGGAGATCACAGATCCTATTGAGACGCCACCAGAGAGCTTATTTTTGTTTATTTATTTATTTTATTTAATAATTTATGTATCCACTATTATGTATGATAGGAAGAAATGGTCTGTACAAAGGTACTGCTTATTTCTTAAGAAACTTCTTCCAGCAGACCTGCGACAGGAGAATAGCTGGTCAATGGTAGATTGCGCGCGTACAATACAAAATCATACATAACGTATATATACTTAAATAAATATATAGATAAATACCCGAAATAAATTAAATATATATTATATTAAAAAATATTGTTTTATTAACCTCCAAATTAACTTTGCGATTGTTACATCGATCCGCAAACAAATTGGTCCGACTTTTGTGTATAGATGTGTCCTTTTGTGATACCTTAGAGGGAAACTTAATGAAATGATCTCCTTGTTTTACCGAACCTTATATTACTAATAAAATGGTACTTTTAAAAAAAAACACATGTGTTCAAGATAAAATGATTAGGTAATAGAGAAATACAGACTGCAGTGAAGTGACATACAACAATTTGCGTTTCCATGATCCGCAAACAAAAGCTCATGTACGTAACATAGAAATATTTTTTTTTGTTTCTGTTCGCGCCACTTGACAAATACACCTGGCTAAGGGGGATATAGAGATTGAACCGAAAACAATCTCGACTTTAGACGCAAAGCAGTTGAGTCAAATTTCCTGCACAGCTTTATTTTAATAATTCCACGTTTATTTTGATAATTTTCATCCCGCGCGAAGTTAAAACGTGCAGGATACGGAATGCCGCAGCGTGATGTGTGCGAGCGAGTGTATGTCCCACCATTTCTCATTTGGACGTCGACCAGGGTAACCAAATGCGACGTAAATTATTACTTATTATGTATCATTTAAGAAACTATCGTTTATTATAAATATTAATTATCATAGCAACGTAACAACGTAAAAAAAATTTTTTTTTTTTAATTTTGTAAATTTTCTTATTATTATATATATATTTATCATTGTATGCGTAGTTAAATATTGCATCTACATATAGATTTACATTATATATTTTTTTCTCTCTTTAGTTCTCTCTATTCTATCACCTACTCCTACTTCATTTCATCTCTGCATCGTCCAAAGGTTGACTGGTAGAGAATGCTTCTGGCATTAAGTCCGTCTCTATACATTTTCATGTATATGAAGTTGAATAAATAATTAAATTTTCGTGTAAATATTTTTTTTTATTAAAAAATATACAAAACCTACTCAATCGGCATGAAGCAGCGCGGTTGGCAGGCCAGCTGTGACAGCTCCGAATGGGCTCAGAGAGTGGACTGTGAAGGAAGGGTTAGCGTCATCGCATTGTATCGCTCTGCCCGCCCTGCGCAGTCGAAGTGGGGGGCGCGGGAAAAGGAGAGTTTCCGTATTATCGTGCGTCAATATCTTTATTGTACTTAAATGTTCAGCAGTCGTTGGACAAAATATAAAGCACACGAAACATCGGGTATATAAAAACAAAATTGAACGCGATAAAATCCGTAAATGATGGTTTTAATAAGTAACATTACTAATATTCCTGTTCACCCTCCAACCAAGCATTACAGCTTGTACCTGGAGCGGTTCACTACAGTAGTGGAATGGCGGGTCCGGACATACAACGTCATGTTTCGTCGTATTGTTGCGTTCATTTCAAATGTATGTTTATGTTTGAATAATTTATTTTCATGTCCATAATGAATGATATCCCAGCTCGTGTCCTAATTTTTTCCGTTCTCATGGCAAACTTAGCGCCGCCTCGGTACGCAGCACTTGTTATAACAAACGTTTCAAGCTTCCTGCGAATGTTTGGTGAAATTCGCAGAACACCTTGAACCACTATGCATTGTTTAAAACGTAAAATATATGCGTATTATTTTTGGTATACATTGAAATATTTTTAAATGGATATTTACTGATAGGCTTATGAACTTCGGCTTTAATAACATAGCTTTAAGTACAGGCATCTTTTAGTTTGATACTCAGTACCTTTTATTATTAAACAATCATGTCGTATTGTTTCAGATATCTCCTGCTCTATCCCGAGGAAGAATACACAGACTTGAAATTCGCGTTCTACGACGCTGATTAATTATTTATTAATAATTTGAAATAAAACATCGCGCGACACAATAGCTTTGTTTCAAACACATCCTCATTTGAAACCTGTTCCGAGAATTTCACCTCTGAGAAATTTCCATTAAATTATTAATAATACTTAAGTTCGTGCCACTTCCTTCCTCAACAGTCCACTGCTGAACATAGCCCCAGAACCTACTTACAGCAGAACAAACGCCTGCCACGGGTTTGGATTATTTAGGCCTTTTTTGAAATGTAAAAACCTGACACTTCCGACAGGCGTCCCTTTTTCCGCAACCTTCGGGAATACCCTCAGCCGACTTTTACGACATCAATCGAAGAAAAAAGATGGGTGGCAAATATTCTTACGGCGTCAATACACGACATTATCTGGCTTTTTAAAAATCTTTGAAGTTATAAACAAATGCTTTTATCTTTACGCTGTTATTATAAATAGACAGGGTAAGTTAGTTGGATAAAAAAATATTTTAATCTTTCTTTTACTTGGGCTTTTATTGTAGTAACTATTTTGTTTTTCGTTTTACGTGGGGGGAAAGGTTGAAGATGTTAAAAATCTAAATTAAAACCCCCACGGCGGATACGCTGTTGGCCCGGTGGCCTTTTCATCATCGCCGGTAGAGACTCGCGAGCAGAAGACCCGCAAGTTAAGTGGTAAAAAGTGAGCAATGTCGCTTCTGGCGTCGGTGCAACGCTGCTACCTGCCGCTGTGTCGTGCTCGGACCCCTGTTAACGAAAGAAAAACCCCTTTAAAGGAGGTAAAATCTCGGCTCGGGTTGCCATCGAAGAAGCGAGGACTTGGATCGAATATTAGAAACGCCCATGCACACCAGTAAATCTCGTGTAGGGCGTGAATCTATCACCGCGCGTACGACGATAAACGACGCTATCTGTAAGTTGTGTGTGCGACCTCATTATTGTGATGGGTCATGATGACATCTTCGTCGATGATGACATTGTTGGGACGCCCTTCGTCAGGCGGGGTAATAATTATCGAATACCCTTTTAAATTTATACTACAATGATTTCACATATAATAAAGATAATGTTTTGCGATAATTTCTCAATGCAATCGGCAGTTGTCGACTGTGCGGGAGAAATTATAGTGCAGGAAAAGTACACGCAAGCTCAATCTCAGTAGTGTTTACCTAGTCGTATCATCATCAGGGATTAAAGGAGACAACCGACTCCGGGGTAGCGAACATGATCGATACCAAAAACAAGCCGCGTAGTAATAGAATAATCCCCTAAACTTGTGCACACGGAAAGCTACTTGTGGGTAAGTGAATAGAAAGAAAAGGCTCGGATAGAAAGTAATTGAATGCTTTCTTTAAGGATTGAACGAACGCTCCGCTTGGCTCTACCATGTACAGTATAGCTCTTCACGTGTTTTTTTTTATGGGAAAGGCGGCAAACGAGCAAGCGGTTCACCTGATGGTAAGTGATTACCGTCACCCACGAACATCTACAACACCAGAGGTGCCGCAGGTGCGTTGCCGGCCTTTAAGGGTATTTGGGAGATGGGAGGGAGGATTAGGAGGGTATAGGGAGGGGGAGTGGGCCTCCGGTTACCTCGCTCACCGAACGTAACGCAGAAGCACATGATGCCTTTACATCACGCCGATATTCTGCGAGGCCGAGGTACCGACCCGGTCGAGCCGGCCCATTCGAGCAGAGGCAAAGGCCGCTGCAGGGCTCTACCACGTTTAAAATCGTCGATATAAAATATTACAAAATAAGAAATAAATAATGCGACGATTATTTGTTTATTAAATTATATTGATGCGGGCTTTATATACCTTTCGAAACATAATACAACAGTAAAAATACTACTGATCGGTGGCAGAAAAGGGTGAGAGATGGTGGTGAAGAAATCTACCACCTGTGTATTTTCGAACTTAGATTTTCAAGGCTTGCCTACTAAGCCTATTATGACACCTTCGGGGAATGGAAGGTGGTAGATTTTCGTATGCAGTCACCACCACACGGCACATTTTGTTATGTTATCATTTACTTTTAATTTATTAATTCTTACCGAGGCGTCCTTATATCTTTTTTTTTTATAGTATTAATCTTTTTTCTCCCATCTTGTTATAATTTGAACCACTGTAATGATCTTTGTTTCTCCTAACACAATATACGCAATAATATTTAAATTAGTTGGCTCTTTATACCTTAAGTTTAAATACCAGTACCACACTAATACTAAATAATGCTCTTGTTTTTCCGTGGGGTGGGGACCTGGTGATCTGTAATACAGGCTCTTTATGCCTATCTCAGACACCAGCTCCTCACACGTCCTAGACTATGAACACACCGATATCTAACTGTATATTAATTTTTCATTAGATAATAATGTATGGTCTGTTTTTGTGGGGAGAAAATAAACAAATATTATTATTATTATATTATTAATCAAACCCATAGTAATTATTTCAAACTCATCGCTCATGCTTAAATTTAATATTTAATGTGACATTTTAAATAAATTCGTTCAACTTTTTAATCTGTTCGATGTACAGTATTAATACAGCGATGTTACGATGCAATTAATATAATTACAACATACATATTATTTGCGGGTTCTGTAGGTTACGTATAAAGATTACCACCATTTTTAAGTTTATTTTTTCGTTCTAATTTAAACAAAAATATTCCTAATTACGATCAAATACATTAACAACCTGGAGATACAGAGAAAGAGACGCCATGTTAATGAGAGAGCTTGGAGCTCAGAAGAGTGCGCCCAACTGCTCCAGGTTTCCGCATAGATTAATTGTATTTTACGTGGTAGAGCCAACCGGTGGTTCTTGCTGCTGCTGGAATGGGCCGGCTCATCCGGGGTCATACCACGGCCTCGCGCAATACCGGCGTGAAGCATTAACATCTCGCACTTTCGCGTTTCGACTGGTGTGTGAGGTAAACGGAGGCCCTCTCCCCCGTACTTCCCCCTGAAATATCCCACATAAGGCCGACAACACACCCGCAGCTACCCAGTTGCAGGTGTATGTGACAAGCGAGGCGTTGGTGATCCACTAATGAGATGGGCCGCCTGGTCATATGATATACACTTCTACGTCCACTGCCGAACGTAAGCCTCTCCTAGAAAGTCGGCATACGCCTCTTGGAAGGTACCTTGCCTGCTCACCGAGCTGAACATTGTGAAATGACTTTCTTCTAATATCTTTTGGATTCCCGCAAAGTCAGTCAGCTGACTTAATTGACCAAAATCACAAGTAGGACCACAATGTAGTGTCACGAAACTTTAAAATAGAATATAGATAAGCTTAAAACACGTGCAATTTCTTCAAAATCTTTAAAACTAGAATGAGGGCGAATTAATATTAAGGTTTTCATTTGGTAGCGTACTGACGACCCCCAAAAGACTACTACGCCATATGTTCGATTACTGTAGTTGACTTTCCGAACGTTCACAATTCAGTAAACTCCAGATGGAGTATTTTAACATGATTAAAATGGAGAATAATTTCATAACTTGCTAGCGAACCTTGATAGCCTAGTGGTAAGGGTGCTCGCTTTAGTTTCTTAGAGCGCGTGGGACCAGGGTCCGATCCCCGGTGCTTGTACCACTGAAATTGTTAATAGCAATTTTAAGTGCTGTATTCACCACGTGCTCGGCGATGAAGGAAAGTGGCATATCTGAGAAATTATTATTTCGAGGATACGTGAAGCCCGCCAACCCGCACTGTAGCAGCGTGGCGGGCCCTTACCGGCTTCAAAACCCTCACATATATTTGTGTAGGAGACCTTTGCGCAGCAGTGGGCGCTTACAGGCTAATACTTTAGCGATACGTGCCGGCTTTGCGTCGACAGATCGTGATACCCTACGGAACCCTATTTTTTATATACAAACATAGTCAGCAGCTATGTAGAACTGCGCGGCTATCACAGGAGGGAAATATATTTTAGATGCTTGATCTCTGCTTAGCCTAATGGTTGACTGGGAGAGAATGCCTTTAGGCATTAGATCCGCTATGTATCTATCTGTATATGTTCACCACTCTATGCATCAAAGTTTAAATAAATAAAAGTATGCAAACTTATATTCTCTCTTTATAATATCTTTATAATTACGTGTAGTAATGGTGCACTTACACACCGAGTTTGCCCTCTCTTTACATTCCGCGTCCCCTCGCTTTGCCAGATTCCGTTTATATGTAATATTTACTTGCCAGACTATGTATAGCCAACAGGTTGTTCGATTTTTGTAATAAAAGAAGATGAAGGTTTGAAATTCATTGCTGATTCGGGATTATACTAGCCATCTGGACTAAACTTTTGTTTTTTTTTTTCAATAGGGTTAAGAATTCAAAACTAAAATGTTACACTTTAGCTACGTCTTTTTTTCAAATTTATACTCTTTGAATTTCACTATAACGCCTTTTTTATTCATTTATTTATTTTATTCCTTATTGCACTAAAAAACTGTACAAAAGACGAGCGTAATGCTATATGGCTTATTGACCTTTTTATATCAGGCGAGAACGGGCTCAATGCATTTTTATAGATACAGAGCACCTTCTTTATCACAACATCTATTTCTGGCGTCGATCAGCAGTGCCACCACTGTCGTGATACGGTTTGAAGGGTTTAGTGAACCAGTATGACAACTGACTTTGTGGCATTCCTATCCTATCTTACATCACAGGGGTGACAGCGCATCTGGGACCTCTTTTGATTGAAGACGTTCGCATGGACTGCCAGTAGCCACTTAACCACTCGATGGTATGAATGATATAAAAACACACACAACACAACCGGACCCTTAAATGTATAATTTATGTATGCTACATAAATACACGATCCCGACTGTGATTCGAACCCAACACGCACTGGGGTCAACACGTTGACTACTGCACCGGATCGTTAATTACAACGAGTAAGCTCGAACCGTCGCGTCGACTGCAAAGAGCCTCATTTACTCTTCAAAGAACCAGATTTTCTACGGCGTTATGCTACCATAATTAATTATGGCCCCTCTGGCCACCACCGACAATTTACCCCAGCCGCGCTGAACAAAAACTTCGAAGGAAATTTCTTACGTGAGCGTGCGTTACAGTGACGCAAGCGCGGCGGTTAGCGGACGGACAGACACATGGATTTTCGAAAAAAAAAAAAAAGCGTCTACAAGGCATGTGAATGTGATGTTTTAAATAACATAAGCTAGTTTCACGTGTGGTTGAAGTTTTTATTCTTTATTGCGATTACTTTATACAGAACGACAAATGGCGGACTTAATGCCTACAGGCATTCTCTACCAGTCAACCTATGTTGTGGTGATATTTTATGGTAGGCGCAAGAAACTACTGAGAAAACGAAATACTCATAACAATTAAATTACTAATAAATACGCGCACTTATATTACAGAAATAGAAACTAATTACTTCCATGCTTACACAAACATACATACATACGACAGTACGAAATAGACAAAATTCAACTTTCTTTCAATTGGTTAATCCGTTTCGTATGGAAATAATGTGTAAGTTTAGTTAATTTTTAAACACACTATGGTACAGTCAACAAACAAAGCGAGTTTAAATGGTAGAGTCGGGAGAAGAAGACCTAGACGAACATTTCACGATCAAATCGCAGACGTTCTGAAAAAATGCCAAGTCAAGAGCACTCTAAACCAACGAGCATGCATGCGAAGATTGATGAAAGTGGAAGAAGCGAAAGACGTATGCCAGGACCGTAGCAAGTGGAAGAAGATTTCCTCTGCCTACACCGTTGGGAAAAAGGCGTGAATAAATACATACATACATACTATGGTACAGTACGATTCTTTACTTGGGTATCGACGGTAAGCACCAAGGTTCAGGTTTTTTTATGGGTAAGCGAGAAAGCTGCAGATGCGCTGCCGGCCTTAAGGAGTATTCGGCGGATGGGAGGGATAGGGAGAAGGTTTGAGGAGGAGGTGACTGGGCTTCCAGTTACCTCACTCGCCGAACGAAACGCAGAAGCAAAAGATGCCTCTACTTCACGCCTGTATTCTACCAGGTCGTGGTACTACCCTGGAGGAGCCAACCCATTCAAACAGCAGCAAAAGCCGCCGCTTGGCTTAACAAACGTGTAGAATAATCTTAATATCTCCATCAAAATTCTGAACATAACATTTTGGTAATCGCTTTACACTTTTATAGTGTAGTTTTTCACTTTTATAGTTATAAACACTTTTTTTTTATGGAAAAATAGGCTTGCTTTTGACCTCAATCTTGCCCGATGGAAAGCGAAGATGAGGCCTAGGATGGTACACGCTTGCCTAGATATCTGTTCACTTTGGCCTTGAACTTTGTTGTTAACATGGGAAATGTCAATTAGCCTATGTAAAAGATGGCTCTGTAATATTAAAATTACAAATTTTAGTAACCTAGCTTCTAATAATAAAATATATGAAGCTGTGACAAATTTTTCCCAGCTACAAAACCATTTCTGGGTGGAACCAATTAAAAAACTTTAGGATAGGCGTCGCAATGTCAGACGAACCTCGAATCGAAATAGTTAAAATAGTTTGAAGAGTTCCATTAGTTCCCGCTGCATTCAGCAGCGGACCTATCCGTTTTATTTGAAGCAGAACCGTAACCACAATGTGATTAAAACCTAATTATCGCGATAAAAAACATGACGATATAAGATTGGCCTGCGAGTCATCGTCTCACATCCTATGACCTTCGAGAAAAGAGCCCATTCTTTCCTTAAAGGCCGGCAGAGCATCTTTTTTTTTAATGGAAATGACGGCAAACGAGCAAGCGGTTCATCTGATGGTAAGTGATTACCGTCGCCCACATACATCTGCAACACCATAGATGCTGCCAGGTGCGTTCCCGGTCTTTAAGGATCTTTGGGAGATGGGAGGGAAGAGGAGGGGAATAAAGATGGGGAGTGGGCCTCCGGTTACCTCACTCACCGAACGAAACGCAGTAGCACAAGATGCCTCTACTAATCCGGTCGAGCCGGCCCATTCGAGCAGCGGCAAAAGCCGCCGCTTGGGTCTACCACGCCTATAATCTGTATATATCTGTATCTCCTCTGGTGTTGCGGATGTTCGAGCTCGTCAGTGATCACTTACCATCAGTTGAGCCACATGCTCCTTTGCCTACTTCTTTTATTTAAAAAAAAAGGGCAACTACTCTTGTGTTCCTGTTTGAAAGGTGCAGAGAGCCAGTATAATTACGGGCTGTTAGGCATTCTATCTAACTCCTCAAGGGTGACAACGCCAAATGACACCCTTACAATATCTCTCCACGCCCCGGGTTGACTGGCAGAGAATGCTAAGAGGCATTAAGTCCGCCCTTTGTAATACAAATTTGTAAATAAAATTAAAGGTATTCAAATAAAGTTTAAATAAATAAATAAATCCCTATGTATTCCGCTGTAGCCGTTGCTGTGTGCGTTACCTTAGGAAAATGCCGTATATGTTGTATGTTTTAGTTATGTGGAGACGGCGGTTAGCAAAGGAAAATAAAGTACCCGTGAAATATTAATGAAAATTTTCGTACAGTAAATATTCAACAGCAAGGAACAAAAACGAAATATAGTGTTATATTGACGGCTCGTTGGGGTAGGGACTAAGCGTTTAGCAGCAGCGTTGTGGGTCGCGGGTTCCATTCCCGCACGGGACTAATGTTTGTACGGACTATACATAATTGTTCCGGGTCTGGGTATTTGTCCATGTGACACAGGAGAAATTCCTACAGTGAAAGCTTTATTTATTTTTTATATATTTAATAATTTATTTATTTATTTATTATTTATGTACACACAAGTAAAACCGAATAAAAAGAAATATGATAGGAAGAAATGGTCTGTACAAAGGTACTGCTTATTTCTTAAGATATTTCTTCCAGCAGACCTGACAGGACAGGACGACAGGAGAATAGAATAGAATAGTCAATGGTAGATTGCGCGCGTACAATACAAAAAAAAACATACATATATGCAAATAAATATATACATAAAAGAATAGTGCCAATAGTTCATACTGCCAATGACATATAGCTTTATGTTTTTTTTAAAAAGTATAACAATATACCTTTTATGGTTACTTCTGTATATAAGCCATATCGCCTATTACCTATGTTCCCGATATCAATATACTGTATATTTTGTACATCGGTAGATCGAATGGGACAGCTCGTCCCGGTTGGTATCGAGACCTCGCAGAATACCGGCGTGAAGTATAGTCATCTTGTGCTTCTGCGTTACGTTTGATGAGGTATCCGGAGACCCACTGCCCCTTCCCATTTCCCTGCTTATTCTCCCTCCCGTCTCCCAAATATCCTCAAAGGCAACGCACCTGCAGCAACTCTGGTGTTGCAGATGTACGTGGGTGACGGTAATCACCTACTTCACTTGCTTGCCCGTTTGCCTCCTTTTTTAAAAAACAAAATTAGGCAGTGACTACAGGTTTTCTCCTTCCAGGAGATATGATATTACAAGTGGCGCGTTTCGTCATCGTGTTTGCTCACGGTGGTTGGATTGAGATTTTCAAGGTTTTTTCCCTTAGTCGCCTCTCATGGAGTCACGGGATGACTTTTGACTTTGGAGTTTTGAATTGAATTTGTTTTTACGAGTATCTGTATGTTTCGAATGTTGATGTATTGATAATGTATTACGATGCAAGTGCTTGTAAGTGTATACAGTAATCGTAAATTTCAATTGAAGGCGCGAAATCTGGTATTTGGTAAAATTTGACCATCGTTTGACCGTCCATATACTTGAACAACTTTTCAAGCTCCATTATATTAATATGCCTCCCAAAGTCCTGATATAAAAGCAAAATTTCTATTATTTTAAACTTAGTAGCGTAGAGGAATATCTAAAAATTATTATAATATCACTTTGACACTGGCAGATAGTTAAACACCGTTGCCATATAGGGCTCCGAATCCGAGAGAAAAAAAAGAGAAATGCAGATTTTCTATCACCGTAACCATGCAACAACGTTTTATATAAAAATGTGCAATAAACATTGTAACAAAGTAGTGGTCACACATTACCTATGCCCATCATTTTTTAAAGTGTTTCTGTGAAGTGACTTTAGTAGGCGCAGGGTCATATAAACGGTAAATTTTCATCAATGCCTCAAAAGTATACAGGCTGCCTTTAAAGGCATAAAATTACATATTTCATGAAGTCCGAAACGACTAACAAGAAAATTCACGATATAAATAATGGCATATTACGCCTTCAGAACACGGACACAGAATTTCGTTCATTAGGCGCGGGGGCAAGCCTTTTAACTGCCTTATGGAAAGGCCGTTTCCCGGGGCAAGAGGGTATAATACAACGCTTTATGCCGTTGCGTATGGTCCACGTTATATGCGGGGGCGGATTTTAAATTGTGAAGAGAAGACGTAGGGAGCAATTTGTATGGATAACCGCGAGGCTTTGTGGTTAGTGCTTCACTTAAAGAGCCATGGATTCTGAATTGGAATCACGGTCGAAGTTTATTACAATACGTCTACAACATCAGCCTATTTCAGTCCACTGCTGATCAAAAGCCAGTAAACCAGCAAAAGTCGAGATATTTTTGGAAGGTTGACTCGTACACACTACGCTAGGCAAGCAGGATTTGGTTACTGAAATGAAACTACGTTTAAGTCTTTGTCTAGTTTTCGTGTAAAAACAAACAAAAAATATTGAAAATTGTTTTTTTTTATGGGAAAGGGTCAAACGACCAAGAAACTCACGCAACACAAGAGGAGCTGCAGGTGCGTTGCGGGTCTGGGGTATGGGGTGGGGCGATGAAAAGTGGGGCTCCGGTTACACCACTCACCTAACGAAACTCAGAAGCACAAGACACCTGAACTTCAGCCCGGTGAGGTCGTGGTACATCCCCGATCGAGCCGGTCCATTCGAGCAGTAGCAAAACCGATCTTTTTGCATAACGTCGAAAATAAAGTATGTAGGGTAGGCACGTCTCAGCTTAGCCAAACGATAAGACAGTCCATTGATGAATCAATAAAGTTTTAATTGGACCACACGCCAAAAAAATATATAAATAATTTCTCAGTATCTATATATATATAATATTTGTTTATTTTCTCCCCACAAAAACAGACCATACATTATTATCTAATGAAAAATTAATATCCATTTAAATATAGGTGTCTTCAATGTCTAGGATGTGTGAGGAGCTGGTGTCTGAGATAGGCATTAAAAGCCTATATTACAGATCACCAGGTCCCCAAGGAAAAAACAAAAGCATTATTTAGTATTAGTGTGGTACTGGTATTTAAACTTAAGGTAAATAAGGAGGTAACTAATTTAAATATTATTGCGTATATGTAGTATATATCATTAATAATTCTACAAAATTACGGGTTCAATCAACCAATAAATATTACCCAAATTGTCTCATTAAAGTCGCTCCTCTCACATAAATTGCACCAAACATTTTCTAAGTTCTGCGTATTTCGCAAAAGTGTCCTTTACGAATGGCCCCGTAATAATTCCCGTCGCGATCCGTCACTGTGACGATGTTACGACGTACCGCTGAAAATTCACGTAATAAAGTGAAAGTGGAGAATTATTTCGACTGTGAAGTTGCGGTGAATCTTTGAGGGAGGCCTATGTTCAGCAGTGGACTTCTGATAGGCTGAAGTGATGATGATGATGATGATGAAGTTGCGGTGACGATCCATGCTAAGTACACTGCAAGTTGTATTGGATGTTTTTGTAGCATTTCTCGGATGGCTACAAACAATACATTTGTTCATAGATATTTCATACTAATAATAGTAAGCACTCGCGACCGTATACCCTATACTGGGGTGGTTAGAGGTCTAGAATCTGGTCCTAGCGACCCAAATTTTCACCAGAGCTTATTTGGGATAACTATCCTACATAAGTTTCTTAGAAGAGAAATTCTTACAGTGAGGGTAACCTTTTTTTCTAAGAATCTAAGAGAAAGAATATATTGTATTCCATGAATGACTGTCTGTATATCGAATGATTCTACAGGCAGCGGGAGTAGTATGAGCTAATCTCCGCTTCGCTTGGCATCGGGACGAAGGTCTGGCGCACCACCAGTACCCCAGTGAGTATAGTAATATCTGAGTGGGTTTCAAGCCCGGGAACGGCTTCACATATCCTCCAAATATTTTTTTTTTTATTTCTCAGACATGCAGGTTTCGTCACGATATTTTCTTTCGCCGCCGTGAACGTCGTAAATACGGCACATAGAAAACGTAACGTATAACGCGTAACCTGAACCAAAAAAGACTGTATATCCTATACTGGGGTGATCAGAGATCTAGACATTTATTTTAGCCACTCTAATGACACTAGTGCTGATCTAGGACGACGTGATAGGTGGTTAGCCTGTCGCCATGTTATTGTCTAGACACTGTCATGGTGTTTGTGATTACGTTACGTTCAGATTCATGTCATTTGTAGGGCAAATCACATTCATCCTCGTAGAAATTTTAACTCCAGTCACCTGATTCAGAAGCAGATCTCCCAACCGCTCAGCTATTGTGGCATCACTAGATAAAAATCACTAATCCACAGCGAACATAAGAAATTCCCATTTAGTTATCCAGTTCTCTACAGCGGACTACATTTTTAACTTCCCGAAAATCGGATACATTGTTTGATGTTTATGACACCCTGGTATTTCCCATCGGTATAACTTTGACTACGGCTTAAAGTAGGAATTATGTTATACGTTATTAGGTAGCGATTCCCGATTACGGAATCTGCTTCTGTATCAAGATCCGAGTTCGATGCGCAGGTACGGAGCAATGAGTCTTTCGAAACTTACATATATAAGACTTATATCGTTAGCCGGCGAGGTACAACACTAAACAAACGGACGATCTCCGTATTGATTATGTTATACATAAGCTCTGTTGGAAAGAGGGTTGAAACGATTGAAAATATATGTCTAGCCTGACCTGTCTGACCACCACTGTATTCAGTTAATGGTAGAGAGCATATTTTACTTTATATTTAAAAAAAACAAGAAGAACAGCAGCATAATTTATTAGGTTATTAACGCAGGTTTCAGCGCAAAAAATCAAAGAATATAGCTTAAATTTTACAAGTGTTTTTTACCTAAAACAACATTTGCATTCACATGAGCGAGAAATGATTTTGTGTGCCATTGATGAGAGCTCCTTGCAAGATCCACAAACAACAGGTACCAGCGGACGCCCGGCGCAACTCTACGATAGAATGTATTAAATTTACATCTCCATGAGATAAGGGACCTGACACATATGTGTTTCTGTTTTTGTTGGAAAAGACCAGAAATAGATTTTTCTTTCATACTTCATTATTTCATGATTCCAATGAAATAGGAAACTTCATAAATATAACAAGTAAAAAGAACACAATGAACAAACATGAACAACTGTAAAGTCAAATAAACTCTCTGACATCATAGTTTAAATTAATTTAACTATAGATTATAATTTTACAGAATTTCTAATTGTGTAAAATTATAATCTATAATTAAATTAATACCTATTTTTAAAAATTAATACCTCAACTTCGCAAAAGGTTTAGACGGTCAGGCTTTTTACGACCATTCACATTTAAAAATTATTATGTTTTCTTACGTTGCGTGTTATGTTCACATTGTAAACAAATGAGATTCTGGCGTAACAATCTTTTTTACCCTTTACATCGAATTGACGAATATTTTTGTAGTTATTTAAGTGCACAAAACGTCATCAAGAGTGGGTACAAGGTAAAATATTTATGTTCCACCGCAATGCACCTCTAAGGCAATCCATAGTATTTTTAAGCTAAATCCTTATTCTCTCCAAATGTATTAAGGATTTAGATTTATTTAAAATCCTTATATACCAGACTGCATGATTTTTTTTTAAATGAATACTAGCAATGCTATTTATTAATTAACATTTCTAATATTCCTGTTAACACTCCAACTAAGCATTGCAGCTTGTATCTGGAGTGGTTCACGAAAATAGTCGAATGCCGGGCTCGAACATACAACGTCATGTTTCGCTGTGCGCACACTAACCCATTTGGATATTGGCGCTTGATGGGTGGAATGGGCTCCAAGATTTGAGCAGGCCTTTTCCCAGCAGTGGGCACTCACAGGCTGCTGCGTTTATTTACTTTTACACTGACCAAGCCCAAGACCGAGAGATCATTATCCTAATACGTAAACAGATGTAAGATTACCCCGACAACACGATCAAGATCAATGGAAAGCGGGCCCCTATCCAACACGGGCAGATTGCCAGAACCATTTCATTACTGACCACATCCGGCGAGCTAATCGCTGCCTGCGAGAGATTGCGGATGACGCTGGGCGGGATCGAATTTAGATAGGCCGTAGATTTGCGATGCTGATGCTGCAACGGTGCGGAAAGTATTTATTAATTGTAATCGTTTGAAAGAACGCAATATTCTTTCATTATTATTGAACCTAAGACGTGGTAGCCTATTATCAAGGCGCTCACTTTAGTGGCTTAGAGCGCGAGTGACATGGGTCCAATCCCCGGTGTCCGTGTTTGCCACGTGCTCGGCGGTGAAGGAAAACATCGCGAGGAAACCTGCATTTCTGAGAAATAACCAAAAATATTATTTCGAGGATATGTGAAGCCCGCCAACCCGCACTGGAGCAGCGTGGCGGGCCCTTCCCGGCTCCAAAAACCGTCTCAGATATTTAAGAAGGAGGCCTTTGCCCAGCAAAGGGCGCTTACAGGCTGCTACTTTATTTCTTTACATTAAACTTAAGCACTAATTCAATTAACGGTCAGCATGAGTTAAGTAAAGTAGCGCTAGATAGATTTCTGGCATCAGTCGGTCACTGTTGCTGATTCTATCACGCAGAGAAGCCGAAGATATCCTTTTCATAGCCCACTAAGGAAGTTTGAGCTACCTCATATATATGGCCTGCAGACCAGGATAACCGATACAATCGTAAGGATCAGCTCAAGCTGAAGTGTAAGTGGCAATGGGCCGGCCTGGTAGCTTCCAGAACTGACAACCGCTGGGGGAGAAAGGTTCTCTTTGCCAAATATGTAAAAGCGGTGTACGATAACTCACTACAAGATGCAGTGACGACCTGCACGGTATTTCGGGACGTCGACGGATGCAAGGGACGCAGTATCGTGCTTTGTGGCCCATGTTGAGCAGTGGACTTGTGGTAGGCTGAAATTATGATGATGATGATGAATCACAATACAATTAAAATGGCTAAGGAATAGATGATAAGATCCTTCTCTGCCCAGGAGCAGTTAGGGTAAGTACCACCCTCTTAGCCATTTTTAGATATGTTTTTTTAATGGAATAAATTTTTCCCATAATAGAAAAATTAAATAAATAAAATAAAAGCGAGTGGTTATGGTCGCGATCAACATGCACCTGCAACACCAGAGGCGCTGCAGGTGCGTTGCCGACCTTTAAGGATATTTGCGAAATGTGAGGATGAGTAATGGGATGGGGAGGGGGAATGGGCCTCCGATTACCTCGCTCACCGAACGGAACGCAGAACCACAAGATGCCTCTACTTCACGTCGGTATTCTGCGCGGTTATGGAACTACCCCGCTCGAGCCGGCCCACTCAAGCCGCAGCTAAAGCCCCTGCTTGGCTCTTCCAAAACAAAAATGATAGCATATTGAAACCGCCAGTGCTCGGGGTCTGTCTGGCTCATCACGATAGCAGACTGTTTAGGAGTTCTGCCTTCAAATCAGAAGTCGAATTCGATCCCATGTGTTGTGGTTTCCAACAACGATTAATTCGAACTTAATGTACGAGAATATCTTGATGGCTTTAACACTAAAATGGCGACTGGCCTACCGATTGTAACGTTGTTCCAATTAACTTCTGGTAAAAATTGCTTCTCGAATGGGCCGGCTCGACCGGCTACCGGATAAGGGACTGATGTTAGACTTGGCGCCTCTACTTCATAAGAGCCTGATTTACTTATCAAGTTCCACTGGCTAAAGATATGACTATACGAAATAAAAAAAGATTTTACCAATATTTATTCTACAATTGAGCTTAAGGATTATCACGGAGTAACTCGGAACAGTTGTTCAGAGATACGTGGTAAACTGTGGCTGACTTGACTGAATATGTGTATTCGGTATTTGAAAAGGCAATTGTAAGTTAAGGAGAACAGTAAACATCCACAGCTGGACAAAAGTCTTCTTATTAGAGCCAGGTAGGATCCGCCACGCTGTTCCAGACGGGCCTCACACGTCCTCGAAATAATAATATCTATTATTGCTCTACAAATGTAAACGTAAAAAATATTATACACTGAAATTCGTCTAAGCAAAAAATTGCTAAAGCTCCTGGGGCAGTAAAGGCGCCAGTATTTCATCGCAACAGGTCCACGCGGCACGCCTTAAGTAACTTCACGACCCCAGGAACCGATTGCATCTAATTTATGACCCTATACGTGAAAGTCACAATACTCTGACAGTACATTTGTTTTATGCGGAGTGATTCTGTTGTTGAGAGAGTGAGTTGTCGATTCTTACATCGACAACGCACTCAAAGGGTATATGTAATTTCTCCAAGTGCCAATCTCACCAAAACATGATGCAGCCTGGTAAAAAACAAGGCTCCGAATGCTTCCTGTCCCCGGTCTACGTACGAAGCACGATGAATATTTTTCTTTTGTATTACTCTGGGAAGACAAACGAGCTAACAGTCGACTTGATGGCAATTTTTTTTTATGTGAAAGGCTGGAAACGTGCCAGCGGTTCACCTGCTGGTAAGTGAAGCGTCGCCCACGAACATCTGCAACACCATAGGTGCTGCAGGTGCGTTGCCGACTATAAGGATATGTGAAAGATGGTAGGGAGGAAGAGGAGAGGGTTGGGGAGGAGAAAAGGGTTACCTCACTCATCGAACGAAACGCAGAAGCACAATATACCTCTACTTCTCGCCGGTATTCTGCGAGGCCGTGGTATCGACCCAGCCGTGCCCCGGCAGGCCCGGGCAGCAGCAGCAAAAGCCGCCGCTTGGCTCTACCACGCTTATGACTCTACCACACTTATTTATTTATTTATTTTAACTTTATTTGCACATTACATGACAAAAAGGCGGACTTAATGCCAAGAGGCATTCTCTACCAGTCTACCATTAGATTGAATAAAGAAAATGTAAAAGGGTGCACAATAATATTATGTTCATATATATATATAGATATATATATATACTCGAATATTATACTACAATATAATACTTATATATGACGGTACTTAGACATACATGTAATTATAGTTGAACTTATATAAAACAGATAACACACTATACACACTATATATATATCTAAATATACACAATGCATACATAAACTTAGATGATTTCTTGTTATAAAAAAAAAAATGTTCTTCAACTGCACTACTATTGCATCGCTAGGTAATAACCCCAAAGTAAACGCTTGAAAGTGCCTTTACCGGTGGCTGTGCGTATACTATTTGGCAGCTCGTCCCAGAGTCTGACAGCATGATGGGTAAAAGAATTGTGTGAGAAGCCGGTGCGGCAGGGAGGTGCGTCAAGAGGTGCATTATCCGCAGAACGGAGACTGAGGTCGCGGGAGTCACCCTGATATTGAAATTTGCATTTCAGATATTCAGGGACAAACGGATCGTGTAAGATGGAGAATAAAGTACAAAGACTCCTTGGCAGAGAACGAGTAGTAGTAAAAGGCTAGAAGCTTCGAGACTTTTCTGGCATTTCATTAAAGTAAAAAGTAGCTAGCGCAAATAGCCGAATGGGCTAGGGTGCTATTTCTCAGACATGCAGGTTTCCTCAAGATGTTTTCCTTAACCACTGAGCACGTGGTTAATACAGCCCTTAAAATTACTATGAACAGTTTTAGTGGTGCCGGCACCGAGGATCGAACCCAGGTCACTCGCGCTCTATGAAACTAAAGTGAGCACCCTCAGGACTTGGCTACCACGGGCACACTGTGATCCGAGTTAATCACTTAACATACTTCCAATGGTTTAACAAAGAATTGAAATTCAAACATTCTACCGTCCGCTCAGAGGAAGCTAACTTAATTTCTCACGTTAATTAAGAAAGTAATCAGCTTCAACAATCACGACTACTTTAAAGTTTCCAACTTTCAACTTTACAATAAGAACAGAACAGAGTTAAAGTGAGTCCGGTCTCGGACGAAAGCGTTAATCCGAAGCGCTTTCGGAGACTGTCTCTTCTCACCAAAGTTGGTTTAAACTTTTATAGTTTAAAACGTATTTTTTTGTTAATGTGAAATCAGTACTAAAAAAAGAACAATATTACGTATTGATTATGATATGTTGACGCTTCATCTAAAGTATTAGGGTCCGGTAGGGGCCTGCAAGGAGCGCGGGACGCGGATAGGGGTAAAAAGGCAAAAACCAATCACAGCTAGATGGACGATTGGACTCGCTCGCCGATAACTACCCACATCGACACGCCATCAAAAAAGTGCAACATGGTTAATATATATTTGAGTTGTAAAACATTCGATTAAAGTCATATTGTTTGTGCCACCTAATTTTATTTTATGTTTCAATATTGAATACACACTCGTATGCAGGTTTTCTCACGATGTTTACGAAAACATAAAAGATGCAGAACTAAAAGAAGGACATTTTAATGTGTATTATTTTGGTAAAAGTCAAAATAAATTGCGGAACAACAAACATAGATAAAATTAATTACTCAAATCCGAACCAAATCTAGATCAATGGCGTCATTACGACAGAGAGACGTGACCACGATGCTGACGTTAAATAATTAACTTTAGTCGTCTAGAAATAAGAAATACAGTCGCAGCTAAGTTAACGAAACATTGTAAATAAAAGTTGGAAGAGTGACTATAATGAGGCCATGTTGTTTAAATATATATATGACATGACCAAACGACTAACAAGATCAAAGCTAAGATAACGTCCTCTAGAACCTTTTAGAAATACGAGAGCTAAAGGAAGTACTTAATCCTGTGAGATGAAAAGAGTGCACTCGGCCGCGGGCGCGTACTCACTAAGCTGCGACGAATGTTGATTGTGTGCTTGTGTTGTATGGGACAAAAGGAGTGCGCGTGTGTGTGTTTCTGTCGGATGGGACAGGGGTAGCGTCTGCAGTGGCGCAGCTGTGCAGGTGGTTAAATAAAAAACACCCGCTCTATCTCAGTTTTGAACGAATATTTATTTATTTATTTACACTTTACGTTTCATTGAGCGCGTGTGACCTGGAGTTCGATACCTGGTGCCGACACCACTAAAATTGGTTAATAGCAATTTTAAGTGCTGTATTTACAACGTGCTCGCTGAAGGAAACCTGCATGTCTGAGAAATAATAAAAAAAATATCTTATTTCGACGATATGCGAAGCCCGCCAACGCGCACTGGAGAAGAGTGGCAGGCACTTCCAAAACTATCTCAGATATTTGAGAAGAAGGCCTTTTCCCAGTAGTGGGCACTGATAGGCTGCTACTTTTCTTATGTAGATAATATTCATTATTTATTTTGTAGAGCGGATCAAAATTGCAAGCCAACTGCTCAATTCGTTGATGGGCTTAATAAAATTATTTATTGACGCGTTTCGTTGGCGGCATTGGGATATCGAAGTATGTGATTGACTCCATTCATACGTTAAGTTTCTAATGTCTCTTATCTTATTTGTATAATTTCCTTTTAAAAAATAAGAATACCTCTGCTCCCAGCTGTGAGACATTAACGGGCTGCTTCTTGACTTACCTTACTTTTGTTTTAATGTTTGGCGTCGAATGGTTTTACTTTAGTTAAATATATATTTATAAGCATAAAGTGTTATTTTATAATTATTTTATACGCGATAGAGCCAAGCGGGCTTTTGCTACTGCTCGAATGGGCCGGCTCGACAGTGTTGGTATCATGACCTCCCAGAATACCGGCGTGAAGTAGAGGCACCTTGTGCTTCTGCGTTTCGTTCGGTGAGTGAGGTAACCGGAGGCCCACTCCCCTTTTCATCATTCCTCCTCATCATCCCTCCGGCCTATTCCATCATTCATTCGTCCATCCTGCAACGCACCTTCAGCACCTCCGGTGTTGCAGATGTTCGTGGGCGACGATTTTCACTTACCATGAGGTGGACCGCTCGCTCGTTTGTCGCATTTCCCATAAAAAACTTAATGTCTAGAGACATTCTCTCCCAGTCAACCATTACGCTAAGCAGAGATAAACACATAATAGAGGCGATACAGCTGCCGCCTTTCCATTAAAAAAAAAAAAGAGGTCTGACCTTTTAATAATGTTAACGAATCTTAACTGCTTTGTATACCTTTTTGGGTAAATATCCGTTTGCAGCAGTAACCGTCTGCGAGACAAACACATTAATCAAACGTTTCGTCTCGGAGAAGTGTTACATGCAAACTAACCTTAGTAGAAACAGATACTTATGTCTGTGCGTTGTCACTTACGTGGAAATGAGAAATTGTTTTGTCACAAAACGTAACATAAAACAATATAACTAAGAACATAATAACAGACAATAAAAATACTACGTTTGTCTGTCGCAGCCAATCAATACTACAGCGGAGTGTAGTTGGAGACGTGGAACAGAGCAGACGTGCATCAGACCTGGTTGTATGAACTAAAGTCCTTTGCCTTTCCCATTAGGGATAAATTAATATCATCACCATCATCATCAATACTACAGCACCAATATGTACAACAAGTTTCGTAACATCTTTATAATCATGATATTAAATAATACAAATATTATTTTACCTAATATTTTAATTTTAATTTTTTCATTTCAGCCTATCACAAGTCCACTGCTGAACATTAGCCTCCCCCAACGATTAAGCTCGGATCTGAGCCACATGCATCCATCGACTTTCCGCAACACTGCGCAGGTCGTCACTCCATCTTGTGGGGGATCGTCCCACACTGCGTTTACCTGTACGTGGCTGCCGCTCGAGAACCTTTTTTCCCCAACGGTTGTCGATTCCGCGAGCTATGTGGCTGGCCCATTGCCACATCAGCTTGCTGATCCTTGCGACTATATCGGTTAGTCTAGTTCTACTGCGGATATCATTGTTGCAGACTCTATCGCGCAGAGAAACTCCGAGCATAGCCCTTTCCATAGCGCGCTGAGCAACTTTGAGCTTCCTCATCCGGCCTGCAGTGAAGGACCATGTCTCAGTTCCATATGTCATCACTGGCAGCACGCACTGGTTGTATACTTTGCTCTTGAGGTTTTGTGGTATACTCGACGAGAACAACCCAGCCGAGTTGGATCCGTCGATTGACCTCTGAGTCGAATTTGGACTTACCTAATCGGACATTTTGTCCCAGGTATACGTACTCGTCTCCAACTTCGAGCCTATTGTTCCCAACAACTTAACCTAATATAAATATTGATAATTAGTATAATTTCTTGTACTAGGCTCACAACACTTTTTTCTTTATAAGTAACCGACTGGTTTCGCCTTACGACCTCTTCGGAATATCCAGTTATATAACTGGTACAATAAATATTTATAATTATCAATATGATGAAGTTGCAACAAGTGACATGTTGTCAAAACGCAAGTATGAATTATAATACAAATATAATTTTAACGAACATAAATATTATATTAATTAATATCATGAAACATAAATTGGTTATACGTTATGAAATAAAAAAAAACTCATTGTTCAGTTCCCCATATGGCCAATCAAACGCGTCAAAAAACTCAAAATGCCGAAACCCTTAAAATCCTTCGCCAGAAGCATCCTGTCAGTTCTTTTTGATATTGCCGCCGTCTTCTGATACATCTTATCAGCGCTTACAAACTTCCGAAAAAGATACTTTAGACGCCATTATGTGTTTCCCTAAAAGACCCCGCTGGCGGTATTGAGAGAATAACGACCCAAAATCTGAAAGATCTTTTAAGCGCGGCCGAGTTCTTTTGAGTGACCTTACGAAGGTATGAAATTTTATACTTTCAGACAATGTTAATCCTAATTTTATTAAGATCTTATATTAGTTAAGACTACGTGTGACAAGACGCCACTTTTCAGAGACTAACCTCAAAATTAGCATTGCCTGCATAATCTAATTTTCAAACGTGGTAGAGCCAAAGGGTGGCTTTAGCTGCTGCTCGAATGAGCCGGCTCTACCGGGTTGGTGCCACAGCCTCGCAGATTACCGGCGTGAAGTAGAGGCATCTTGTGTTGTGAGTGAGGTAGGTGAACTTACCATCGGGTAAACCGCTTGCTCGTTTGCCGCCTGTCGCATGGAAAGAAAAAATCTCCGGCCTTAAGATAAAATTTCAGTCTACTCAATTAGGCTTGGGTAGTAAGGGAGGTTGCACGATAGTATTTTTTTTTAAATTGTAATTATTGTAAATATAATTTATATTATACAAAAGTATAATCGTTTAAGATGAACTGGGCATAGAAAATAATATATGCGTTAACAGTCTTCAGTAACGAAAATAAACTTTGTATCGACATCGAGATGGGGCAATTCTGGCCGTTTGCCAGGAGACCTGTTCGCGTACAAGATTCGGGCAATTTTCTGCTGTACTTGGTAAAGGGTTTCGATTGTAAATTGTTTGTAATCCCAATAAGATTGAAGAAAGAAAGAAAGAAAGAAAGAAAGAAACATTTATTGCACAAATACGCCACTTGATAACAAAACAAACATTGCAACACATTTAATCAAACAGTTATTTACACAAACAATGTTTAACGTTGCCTCCTCTAGACGCATTGCGTGGCGCATGGGGCAAACAGACCACACTCAGCTTAATGCTGCAGTTGAGACTACAGCGCTGGTTTTCAGCGGGCCTGTGTGTCGAGTGATGTACGGACATTCGTATACATACGCGGGAAAGTTATTTTCAACTATATTGTACATAGCTTAAGAAGTATCAGTAACAATAATAAAATGAAAACTAACTTAACTAACTAATCAAGGATAAATAGATTTAATAAATACAGCTTTACAAAATTGTGTCTATGAGCTATGGGAGCTGTACTCTGTTCTGGAACTATACCACACTACACAATTATGGCATAATCGCAGTATGTAATAATTAAAATACAATTATCATATCAGTTACCATCCACCAGATATTTATTTTAGTACCTTCCTGCAATAGCCTCCTTGCCTGCACTCCCAGTCGCTGAGACTCTGTTCGTCAGTGTCGTATGTCTATAACCATTGAGGTACGTATCTTATACCATATTTTTTTGAGAAATAATAAGATGATTTTTATACTTTGTTTTGAATGATTTTAATGTTTTCAGACACCGAAGCGGTGGCGGCAGGTCATTCCAGCACTTGGAGGCAGCATACTTAAAACTACCACGGAAGGCGATGGTACCATGGTAGGGCACGGCGAGAGAATAGCTTGATGCAATTTTAATAAATTCGAAGAATGTTTAAAAGATTTCAGACATTTTAATAACAAAAATATGATGACATGTTCTTGTTTTCAACCCTTTATGATTCTACCGCACCTCTTTATTTAAAAGAAAGATTTCAGTTCCTTGTTGACTCCCATTCTTTAAATCATCGCTCTACCCATAATTTATTGCTTTCTATTCCCTCCCACCGTTCTGACTTGATGTCAAACTCATTTGCAGTCACTGCCATTACACTTTGGAACAGTTTGCCTGTTTACCTGCGATAATCACCTACTAAAAAGGTTTTCAAAAGAAAATTTCACGGGCGATATCTTAAGCAACAAAATTGAGTCTCTACTGTATTGTGTTTTTTACATATAAAGCAATCACGATTTATTCCACCGATTTTGGCCACCGAGGAGCCCTGATTTAACGCCTGCTGATTTCTTCCTATGGCGCTACCTAAAAAGCAAAGTTTACAATCCATTGCCACCCAACCTGAATGTTTTGTAGCAAAGAATCACTGAAGAAATCAACTCTATTCCAAGAGCGATGCTCCAGCGAGTTATTGATAATTTTAGCTCCAGGTTAAATGAGTGTGAACAAATGAATGGTGCGCATTTGCAAACGGTTGTTTTTTATAAATAAACTTCAAGAATTGCTCTTTAAATTAACATTAAAGAAAACGAGTTTTAATTGATATTTCATTTTTTATTTAACATCTTAAAACGAAAATCATTCTGAGACAACCTTTATTACATAATATGGTTTTTATATATTTTTACTTTCTAAGTTATGTATTTCTATACATGTGTATAGTTATATTTATGTATGTGTACGAATGTTTAAATAATACATGTAGTCTATTCTAAAAATGCAGTTAGGTTATATTAATCTATTATATAGGTAATCTATTCTTGCATCGCACATGACTACCTTAACTGCCCCCAAACAACACACTCTCTGTGCTACCCACGGTTAGCTGGTAGAGAATGCCTGTAGAGGTGCTATAAAGAATAAATAAATAAATATATATGGGAACAATCCACCTTTTTCTCCAAATGCCAACCTCAACTGCACCTAGTGCGCCCTGGTAGCTAACGAACTGAGCACTGACTGCGGAATAATGGCCACAAATCAATACTTACTTGCCAAACCCAATTATGGGGAGCAGCGCCAATAGTGCGAGCGTACCGGAACTGCGCTCATCAGCCCCCTCGCCCAGCGTTGTGTCTACGGGAAAACCTTACGAGATATGCATGGCGGCCTTCGCTACTCTACTGTCTTAGAACGCCTTTCTTCAACTGTAAACTAAAATAAGCTAATTATTAAAGAAAACACGCTGTACATGGTAGAGTCATACGGCGGTCTTTTGCTGCTGCTCGAACGGCATAAAATACAGGCATCTTGTGCTCTGAGTTAAGTTTGGTGATAGAGGTAATCGCGGAGGTGCCTATGTTCAACAATGGAGTTACGTGTACATAAGCTGATGAATATAAAAAGCAGACTTTCTGAAGATCTCTGGATGGTCTCTGGTCTTGAATACTATGACGGTGATAGGCTCGTGCCTCACTGTCACATTGGTTCAAATAAGCTCTGGCCGAAAAGAACTTGAAACCTCTAAACTCCCCACTAAGCGTCGCCAGAGCTTTTTTATTTTTTCAATTTAAAACTTTTCTTTGTCATCTATTCTACATTTAGCCATTTTTGTCTACTACATATTTGTTTAGGTTCACTTTGTACTTAAGAAGTGGCTCAATATGTTCTGAGATTTTTCTCAGAAAAATTGCTCGATTGGAGATGTATAGCGTTGATTTAGAGCCTATACAAATCTTCAGCCTCCTCTCTTCATGCGTATATTACCTTATCGTTGGCGGATAAATAACTTAAGAGACATTTATTTTTGGGTTGCTTTTTTTTTGCAATATTCAGAATTAATATACTATTTTAGTGGTGTCGTTGTATTTGAACCCAGGTTACTTTAGTAGTACGAAACCTTAAGCGCCCTGGCTTTTAAGCTTCATATCTGTGTGGTAATAATTATGTTGGGCAGGGCAGATTATATATGCCATATTATTATTTTTGCATGCGGAATTATGCAAAGTTACGTCTATCTAGAGAAGTGCCGTGGTAGCCTAGTGGTCAGGGCGCGCACTTTAGTATCATAGAGCGCGAGTGAACCGGGTTCGATCCCCGGTGCCGGCACCACTAAAATTGTTAATAGCAATTTTAAGTGCTGTATTTACCAGGTGCTGGGCGGTGAAGGAAAACATCGTGAGGAAACTTGCATGTCTGAGAAATAATAATAAATATTATTTCGAGGATATGTAAAGCCCGCCACCAACCCGCAATGGAGCCGCGAGGCCGGCCATTCCCGGCTCCTACACCCTCTTAGATATTTGAGAAGGAAGCCTTTGCCCAGCAGTGGGCATTTGCAGTTTACCTTACTTGTTTTTTACGTTTATTTAGCATCTTTAAATTAATGGATTTCCGTTAAAAATACAATTGCATACAGAGATTATGGGCAGCAGGTTCTAGGTGCAAGGCGTCTGGTACTGCGATCCAGCATCTCTTGGCAGGTGTTCCATAAATCCTTACATTTAGATAGGTTTATGTATAGCTGTGGCTAACATCGTGTAGCTTACAGGGTGCAAATATTTTATCTTTCTTCCTTTACCCGACTATCGACGAAAAAGCTCGAAAGTATTAGCAGTTTACCCCTCAAGGATTACAAGGGATGAGTTTGTGTTGTTTTGTTTTCAAAAACAATTAAGGTAAGAGCTCTATGAGTGGTAGTTGGTCATGATGGACGGTCCCATTAGAAATTATGTGGTCATTTGGCAACCCACAGGAGAGTCGCATAATAGAGAAACATGACTTAATATGTTTTAACTTATGTATTAAGTAGTAATGCATGGCTCTTAGTTGATTAGAGATATGCATGTATATACCATAAGGTGAGCCGCTTGGACGTTTGCCCCCTTTCTCATAAAAAAAATTCAACACCAGATTCCAACCCATTATCTGATTATAAAGTTTCCTCAATTTAAAACTAATCGTATAATTTATTTATTTATTTATTAAACTTCATATACATGAGAATTTTTTTTTATTTAAAAACTTTATTGCTTACACCCCTATAATTTAAGGTGACAAAGGGCTGACTTAATGCCTATTGACATCCTCTGCCAGTCAACCCATGGGTTGGTGAGATATATATAATATAGTAGAAGAAACAAATAGAAATATGAAATAACATACATCATATATGTAATTATATACTATTATATATGTAGATAAATAAATATAAATAAGAAACATAATAACTAAATTAGTCCATTTAAATTTAAATAATATTCTTCAAAATTTTAGACTGAAAGGGTAATATCGATATAGGGCGAAAATCATTAGAAAGTTTAGGTGTAGATACTTTCTCTTACTGCTACTCTACTTAGAATGTATATAGGCGGACTTAATGCCAGAAGCATTCTCGACCAGTCAACCTTCGTCTTTATCAGCCTCATAATCAGCCGTGGCTGAACAAAGTTTAATTATGCGACACAGAACAGATTAAAGCCGTTTGTTTTGTGCCTTCGGAATGGATGTGGTAATTACTTGACACACTGCAGATTTGTAAAACACTTACACATTTACAAAAAACATTTGTAAGCGAGCCAAACTTGGTGGGTACATTGCGAAATGATACAAGCACTTGCATCTGTATTACATGAGATACGAGCAAATACTGTTGCAATTGTAGTAGAATCATCTTTTTTTAAGGGAATGGGGGGAAACGAGCAAGCTGCTCATCTGATGAAAAGCGATTACCGACAGCACACCTACATCTACATCAGAGGACCAGCAGGTGCTTTGCCGGCCTTAAAGGATATTTGTAAGGGAAGGGGCCGGGGGAAGGGAGGGGGGATAACTGCGGTTACCGAACCAAATGCAGAAGCACAAGATTTCTCTATTTCATGCCGCCTTGGTACACTTGTACTTGGTACGGCTGATCTGGCAACTTAATCTGCCGCTCGACTCTGCCACGTATAACGTGGTTTTCTTCTTCATCAGCTTATTTCAGTTCACAGTTGAACAAAGGCGTTCTCCTAGAAAGCACCAGCGGCAGCCGGCATGCATTTGAAAGTTTGAGAACAAAGACATTATTATTAACCCCGGAGCAGCGTGGCGTGCCCGTCCCGACTCCAAAAACTCTCTCAGATATTTAAGTAGGAGGCCTTTGCCCAGCAGTGGCCACACTACCGTTTGGCACTTTACTTAACATTGTTTTTTAGGTTCTTAAAATAAGTCCTCAGCGAGTAACCTATATAAGAAACTCTGGGATCTTTTTTTTAACGACATGTTCCAATGCCATGTACAACTTATAATAAAGTACACAATGTCAAATTGAGTTTTATATTTTTTTTTATAATGTTATTTTATTTAATTTTAACAATGTATCAGGAGCCAATTTTAACCTTAACAATCCTGAAGTAGCGTCTATGAGATAAAGCTCCAAGGATGGGCCAGACGTATTAAAATTATAAAGATAATAGTCGCATGATTTATAAATAGAGCTACTTTTATTATATAACAAATTATATATATGTATATATTCACGCCTTGTTCCCAACGGGGTAGGCAAAGACAATCTTCTTCCACTTGCCATGGTCCGGACATACGTCTTTCGCTTCTTCCACTTTCAAATAACAAATTTGTAAGAAAATATTTTATAAAATATTTATAGAATATTTTTCAAAGTTTTCTGAATATACATATATCTTTCTTTTTTTTTATGAAAAATAGGCTTACGTTTGACCTCAATCTCGCTTGATGGAAGGCGAAGATGAGGCCTAGGATGGTACATGTTTGCCTAGAAGGTGTCTGTTCACTTTGGCCTTAAAGATGACCAGATTTCATAACTTATATCTTACATTATCATAACTTACATAATCTTTCATAGCTTAGATACCGGATTTAAAGGATAACTTACGGTTCAACTGTGAACATTTCGAATAATGTTCTAGATAACTTTGAGAAAAGAAAAAAAAAAGAAGTAATAAAGCTGAACCGTAAAACAATCCTACAGATGCATTTACATAAAAGTAAAGTAAATCCGTAGAACTGTCGCAATACCAACTCGGCTCCGAAAAGTTTCCACTCGCAAGTGCGCTAATAAAGCCTTCCGAAGTTCCTGGGCCCCGAGCTCTGCGTCGATGTCGGCGCGTCACTCCACGAACTATAATTAATTAGCCACGCGGTAGCCATTTTGTTTTTTATTTTATTATTATTTTTTATTAATTCTTTATTGTGTCCCGGTACACCTGACGGTTCACCTGATGGTAAGTGCTTACCTTCGCCCACATACATCTGCAACACCATAGATGCTGCAGGTGGGTTGCCGGTCTTTAAGGATATTTGGGAGATGGGAGGGAAGAGGAGAGGAATAGAGAGGGGATGTGGGCCTCCGGTTACCTCACTCACCGAACGATGCACTAGATGCCTCTACTTCACGCCGGTATTCTGCGAGGCCGTGGTATCAATCCGGTCGAGCCGGCCCATTCGAGCAGCAGCTAAAGCCGCTGATTGGCTCTACCACGCTTAAAAATAAAAAAAATACAATGGGCGGACTTAATGTCTTTTGGCATTCTCTACCAGTCAACCCTGGGTGAGAAAGAAAACATGTTGGCAGGTTCAAAATAAATAATAATATAAATTAAATATAAATATTAAAAAAATATCCCCTTTTAATATACTTACATACTTATAACATAGATAATACACTACACATAAACATGTAATACATACATAAACAAATTAAATGTGGAGAGAAAAATCTCAGATGGCATTTGCCTTCAGATAGTGACGACGGAGCAGGGTTTTGAAGGAGTTTTTATACTTAAGGACGAAACTATACAAGCACCGTTCTTCTTCATACGATACTGGCTGTGCCCCGCGGTTTCGTTCGCGTTCGATTTGGATCATACATACCGGGCTCATAGATGTACAAAGTGTACGGTTACTGCTCGGCTCCTACAGGTCGTAGCTTGATCTTATGTAGCTTTGAACTCCCGGTAAGTTCTGAGCACAGTGAGCAAAGGGTGCCAAGGGCGTTGACGCAAATAGTACACAAAAATTCTCTCAAAACCCTACCAAAAAAGTCACCATAAATTTTTACTCAATTATAACCTATGCACAATTAACGTGTCTCTTTATTAAGAAACAACATTATAAATAAGACTAAAATGCGCGGATAGAAACGCGAGCTGAAGCTAGTTATATATAGTATGGTTTGTGCGTCTGTTGGTGGTCGTGCAACTTCTGAACCTTAGTTAAAAAAGGCCGTAGTCAAGGTTATTATTAACAGAGTCTATGTTAATGTTCAAAATTAATATTCGCATAATACGTTGGTTTACCGCCAAAAAAGGAAACTACAAAATTTGGACACGACTAGTGGCGCCGTGGTGGAGTTATTAAGTAATTTAAAAAAAATCAAACACATCGCACCGCCTTGCCGTAAGGGAAGTACAAAGCCTTTTACAAATCCTGTTCCGCTTAGCTAGACGTGTTTTGGTTAAGAGGCAAAGAGTGACTTTCCTCTTCGTATCTCTAGGTGATATTCTAGGAGATATTCAGTGCAAGAGTGTCCCACTTAGTGCCCATAGTCGCCTCTTATGACCTTCAGGAAGTGGGACATTCCTCAACTATACTACACGGCTAAATACAAAACATACGTTGTTACCACAATTGCAGCCCAGGATCACTTCCAGAGCATATACATAAATAACCATACGTAATATTGTAATATTTACGATTAATATGATTCGGAGAAGATCTACTTGTCTAAAAAACAGGAGGAGGCCTGTGTTCAGACTCCTTTTAAAGGCTGCTACTTATAACCATGACTCAGGAATGAAGATATTCATCGCACATGTGTTTGCCTTTCTTAACAACCTAGAAACAGTCCACTGCAGGACATAGGCCTCTCCCACAAGTCTTCATTTTAGTCTGGTATTTTTCGAGATGGATATCCCTGCCATCTATCGGTAGCCAAGGCATTTTCTATGCTTCTACGACGCCCAGGTTGAAGAAAGGGTTTGGCCGATAGAGTCTTATGCCTTCAGCGGGATTTTAAATCCACAACTTTTAGGTTTGTTGACCGTGTCACTGCCAACTATGCTGGCAAACTTCCTGGAAGCCAGCGCAGCGCTATCGTTGAAAAGTTGTTACTGGAAATTGAATTAATTATAAAGTTATTCTGTTCTTTATCAATGGTCTCGTTAATACTTTACAGTGTTCCCGCACTTCCCACCGCGGTAGACTAGTGGCCAGAAGGCTCGCTTTAGTTTCATAGAGCGCGATTGACCTGGGTTCGATCCACAGCGCCGGCAGCACTGAATTTACAACGTGCTCGACGGTGCAGAAAAACATCGTGAGGAAAGCTGCATGTCAGAGAAATATCATTTCGAGGACATGTGAAGTCCGCCAATCTGTCTAAGAGCGTCCTGGCGGATCCCCACCGGCTTCAAAACCCTCTGAGATATTTTAGAAGGAGGCCTATGCTATTTTACTTTACTTTACTCCCACTGCAGTACGTCGTTCTTTAGCCGTTTACAACTAAAAAAAAAGCACTTTAAAAAAAAGCCGCGAATACCAATTGGTCCGGAGTGTTCGCTTTTATTTCTTATAGGCCACCCGCGGGAAGGCACTGAAGCCGTTACCAAGCGCTTTTAATATCTTCCAACTCCTGTTCTCCCGTGTGACCCACCCAATACTGTCAGATGGTCACAGGTCGTCGGAAATCGAGCGGATCCTCTAACCGCTCGACAATCTCAGCTATTACATATTTCTGCTTTCCTGTTATAAATAATATATTTCAGAATGTTATTAGCACAGAGTCTCCTCTGATTTTTCAAGAGAGTTTAGGTCCGACGAGAATTCACCACGATGGACTTCACTACACAATGTTGACACGCAATGTTGGTGGTGTAGGCGCCGGGATTCGAAGCCAAATCGCACACCTTCCACGAGGGCACCCTGACCTCTGTGCCGTGGTAACCTAGTGGTCAAGACGCGTTCGTTTAATTTCCTAGAGCGCTAGTGTCCTTGATACGATCTCCGACCACGGCACCACCGATATTGTCCATAGCAATTTTAGTGCTGAATTTGTCACGTGCTCGGCTCCAAACTCTCTCAAAAAAATGAACAGGCTGCTACTTTATATTTTACTAGAATTATCTTCTGGGAACTACGTCATATCTTCTCGTCGAGTATACTGCAAAGCCTCAAGACCAAAGTATACAACCAGTGCGTGTTGCCAGTGATTACATACGGATCCGTGACTAGGTCCTTCACTGCAGGCCGTATGAAGAAGCTCAAAGTTGCTCAGCGCGCTATGGAAAGGGCTATGCTCGGTGTTTCTCTGCGCGATAGAGTCTGGAACGATGATATCCGCAGCAGAACTAAGGTAACCGACATAGCCGTAAAGATCAGCAAGATGAATTATCTTTAAGTGACAATAGGTTATTAGATGCCGATTGGAAAGGGAGGAGTGTGGTGGCGGCATAGGATCTGCCACATTTTTTGGCGTGGGTATATTAGGAGTCGACTACAGAAAGCCTTGAAAAAAGACAGACGACGAACAAAGCATTTAAAAAAAAACGCCAGACCAAAAATAAGAAATCGGATGTGCATAGCGTCTGGTCCTACGATCACCAATTCGCGCTTGTGAAACGCGGCAATTGTAACAAAGTCTCCCAATCGGAATAGGCCTATGCCACCGCCGAACATAGGCCGGCAGGTTAGGTCAACGAAGGGTTGGCCATGTTCCGAAATCAAGTGCGTAAGAGGTCTCCTTGTATTTTCATTATGGGCACATTCCATCAGTACATGGCAAACATCATCAATCACACCATAGACAGTATATTCCCCTTGAGACATAAAAAAAAACTTAAAACTTTTATAGGCAGCAGCGTCTAAAGTGCGAGGTGCCTGGCACTGACTTTGCCAATCCCCTTGCCGTTTGATTATGGCAAATACTCCTTATCGGAGAAGGCGATATCCCGCAGCGGACCATTTACAGTCTGTTAAAGTAAGGTAAGGTAATCTGATTTATGAATGTATTGATATTTCTGATTTTGCACTGAAGATATTAATGTATATAATGAATACTATCCGACTGCATTAAAAAAAAAAAACATAAAATAGTTACCTACGGGTATATTATTAATCTACGCCTGATATTAAAACTACTTACCTGAAACAAAACATATTCATTATTAAAACACGCTCAGAAAATAAATTGAAAGCGTGAACAAACACGGCCAGACATAATGCAATTTACTATTCATTACAATTTTTGGTTATTAAATGTTGATAATAATGTCGTATGAGCGCAAACACAGACACTCTCTTCTTTACACCTAACTCTCAACTCGACCTGACTTTGATGTAATGTAATAATCAAATATGATTATGGATAATGGATGAATGATCCGCTGCAGTGCCATAGATTCGGAACAAAGCATAGAACAAGAACAAAAATATAAAATTTTTGAGTGTATCAAAGGTATTCTTACCCAGAACTCACACAGAACTCATTCGAAACGCTGTTAGATTTTAAAAATGACGCATGACATGTGAAATTCAAGTATATTGTGTCGATGAATAAATGCCATGCCTCGATTTGGTTGCACTGCAGATCGACCGCCGATTCGATTTGAATGCAGAGTGATGAGGTCTTCCAGATATGTGAAAAATGCGGAAAACCGTTTGGCCAGTACATTATATTATAGTGTATATACATTTATATATCTTATGTAAAATAAGTAATATATTATACATTTAGTGGACAGTAATTCTGGAATTAATTTATTCTTGGTTTCGTCTGAATGTGAAAGTTACTTATAATCTAATATAATAATAAGGTTGCACGTCTGTTAACACAACACAGGGGTGGTCAGAGGTTCAGGGGGGAAAAGTGGGTACTTTTCACCAGACCTCATTTGGGACTACGTGACAGATGGTGAGCTCGTCGCCGTCTTAGTCTAATTCAGCGACACAAATAGTACACAAGTTTCGTAAAACCCACTGCCAAACCCGTTAGTGGCGACGTTGGGTTGGCACGGCACATACCAACGCGCGAAACAACACCTTGCTTGCGGCGCCCCTAAAAAGTCACGATGATGACGCAATCACTCGTATTAATACGTATGAGGTCACGCCCCCGCGCACACAAGCACATGCACCCACACTAGCCAGGTCCTACGGCTAACACAACGAGGTAGACTTCGTCGCCAGTATTTCACGACCCGCACGAGAATTGTCGGGGCCCTCGGATCGCCGAGCCCCTCCCCTCATCTGGGAAGTTTTCTTTCGATTTCAGGGGACGCAGCGCTTCACAGCAGCAGCCATCGTCGTGCCCATTTCAACTTGCGGGCCTCCGCTGTCGCAAGTCTCTTTCGACGATGCTGGAGAGGGATGATCTTTAGTCGGTATGTTTCTCTATCTGAGACCTGAGTCCGACATAACCCGTCGGGTGGTCTCCCGGCCAGCCACGGCACACCCGTCGGTAAAGCATTTTCCATCCATCACAAAAACCCACCATCACCACCACCACCGGCACTCGAGAACACGACTCTTCTGATTGCGAGGTCCCCCCTTACCATAGATTTCTTAACCATTTGCCAATCGTGGTAGTTTGTCACAGTTATTTCCGGATTATAATTAAAGGGGAATAATTTTTTTTAACTGTTTTTATTCACGTTGTTTTCCAATACATTGTCATCGACATCTAAGTTGAAGCCGCAATGCACGAATGTTTGTTTTCCCATTTGACGGTCTGACGGAAATTAAATCCGCTGATCTCTAGAGATATTACGGTGAATATCACGAAATATTCTAACTTACTACACTATATTAAATTGTGTTTGAACAATGCGCCGCCGTCGTGAAGTACGGCTGGCGGTATACGGCCCTCTACAACTACTTCACATCGCTAACAAGTTGGTATGTGCATTCGAAACACTAAGCAAACACTGAACGTTGTATATAAATAGCCCCCAGCTGGGCATAGGCTCCTACCGTAAGGAGGATTTGCCCATAACTGTCATTAAAGGCCGGCAGCGCATCTGTAGCTCCTCTGGTGTTGTGGATGTTCGTGAGCGTCGGTGATCACTTACCATCAGGTGAGCCGCTGGCGTTGAACGTCCGTACGTCACACAGGCCCACTTAATACCAGCGCTACAGACTGGTCTCAACTGCAGCATTAAGCTGAGTGTGGTCTGCTGGCCCCGTGCGCCATGCAGCGAGTCCAAGATACTTCTCTGTATCGAGGAGACCATGTTAAATACACGGTTTTTTTTTTAAATGTTTCGCAATGTTTTGTCTTTTGAATGGCGTATTTGTGCAATTAATGTTTCTTTCTTTCAATAGATTTATTAGCATAGAAAGAGACAAACCATATTCTGATTTATTTATATATAAAGATCAATAATTTGTTTGTTGTAAACAAGGTACGTGCGCTGTTTACAAATTCACGCGGTCGTCGTTTACACGAAACCTAAACGAAGTAAAACGAAGCACAAAGGCCAGCACAACAAACCGAGTCAGAAAACTTGAGCGAGAATCCCCAGGTGTACGTTTTACCACTACTTGAATATGCTTTACTCATATTGAAGTAATATGTCAGAAATTGTAGCAACTTTAGGCCATTATCACAGGGCTGTCTGTCGGCACATATGTTGCACGTCTCAAACATACAAAGGTTCTTTTGTTTCATTTTCATATTTTCCTTTAGACAAACACTCATCGTAATGTCGTACTCATATAAGGGAGTTACGTCTTTGCTCTAATTGAGAATTACTAATTAATAAGTAAGTTATGAATGTCCCACAGCTGGGCACAGTTCTTGTGTTTTAGAGCCGTGAAGGACGTAGAGGACACTCGGATGGTGTGAGTGTTGGCCGACTTCTAATGTCTTCGATTTTTTTTTTAAATTTTTAGTTAGCTGTCGGCGGTGAAAGCCGAGCACGTGATAAGTCAGCCCTTAAAATGACAATTAACAATCTTAATCCGTTTGATCCATACGATACTTTTTTTTTAAACGTGGTAGAGCCAAGCGGCGGCTCTAGCTGCTGCTCGAATGGGCCGGCCCGTCCGGGTTGGTACCACTACCTCGCAGAATACCGGCGTGAAGTAGAGGCATCTTGTGCTTCAGCGTTTCTTTCGGTGAATGAGGTAACCGGAGTCCCTCCTCCCTCCCCCCCCCCCTCTTCCATCTCCCAAATATTCCTAAAGGGCGGCAACGCACGTGCAACTCTTCTGGTGCAATCACTTACCACCAGGTGAGGCGCATGCTCGTTAAAAAATAAAAATAAGACGAGTGCTAATAAAAACGTACACGGCAAAAAAAATTACTTCATCGAGTGTTTAAAGATTTTTTTTTTATTTATGTAGAGAGATTAAATATTCAGACAGGACATAACAAAGTGTAAAAGCACTGTAACACGAAGTTTCTTTAAAGCTATGTAAAGCTTGTCTACCGCTGCAACGAACGCCGCGCCACGAACTTCAATTAATTAAAAGGCTGACATTTTCACTTCATGCTTTTAGATCAAACAAGGTGGTGCGCGTATAATCTATATCTACACTCTTACATAAAGACTGTACATTATTTCGTTGCGAAGGTTTCATATCCTTGAATCGATTTTGTTCGGGTTCTTTTAGATATACATGGTATGGCAAATGGCAAATGGTATAGGCTCTATTATTTTCTTTTTTAACCCAGTTAACGCCGGATTGGACAGCTTTCTGTCTTCTTTAACAGCCCGTATAAATCCACTGCTTGACATATGCCTCTTCTATCATATCGATATCAATTTTGTTGGATATTTCATGAGGCCGAGGCCGCATGGTAGTTTTGGGTTGGGACGGGATGGGTTGGTGAGCTCAGTGCCGGGGATGCTGCTTTTCATCTCCAGTCTGTAGGGGTTAAGTTTGTCATATTCGAATGGATATTCCGCTAGCGGGGTGCGTCGCGGGCAAATTGATAACCTTCAAAACGAAATTTTCATAGATAAGAAAGCAATTTAATGATTGACAGTTATCACAGCCACTGCGCTTCTCAAACTTTATAGATCAATACCGAAGTATATCCGAATTGCAAACATAGCAAAGGAAACGGGAGCGCTCCCGCTGTAAGTGAAGCGCAAATGCAGTCTACAAAGTTTGAGGGAGTGCATTGATCATTTGATTTTGGAATTAAAACGGTTGCAACGATAATAACCCACAGACCAATGGGGTGCAATGTCATTTACCATCCGGTGAGCCGTGTGCACGTTTGCCCCTTTTCCCAAAAAAAAAAAGATAAATTACTTTGCACAATTCCGCATGCAAAAATAATACAATGTTACCTAGTTCGTAGAGAAGATGAGCTTAACGCATGTACATTGGCAGTTATAGGAGGTTCTCCACATACCCATAAAACCCCGGAGCCTATTCAGACTGTTTGCCGACCCTTCATGAACGCGCGTCTGTGTTTACTTAGTACAATGTAAAATCATCGTTAATAAAGAGCCGTAACACAAGCCTTTGTGTGACGCTATGTTGATTAATTTTAAGACGAAAAAACAGGTTTACATAAAATTAAGGTAATCCAAAAACTCATGCAAGATTAATTTCGTTTTAGAACGTGAATTTCACAACATTTCGAATTTTTTTTTTTAACGACTTGTTTTCTCGAGACATCAGGGATCGAACCCTGTTCACAAGCGTACTAAGACATTTAAGACGTTCTAAAGCTTTTATTAAAAAATTCGTAGTAATAGATGTCCCACTACTGAGCGAATAAAATAATTAATGTGTGGGTTTCGGGGCTGGGAAAACTTCGCCACGCTGCTCTAGTACGAGTTGGATGACTTCATTTTGTTGGTGAAATGTGTTTTAGTTTTTAGACATGCAATTTTCATTACGATGTTTTTTTTACTGCCGGACGCCAATAAACAATTTTAGAGTATAAAATATCAATTAATAGGGGATCATAGACATTCGTAATTTAAGATAATTACTCTTACCTTTTTATATTACGGCTTACGTACTATCCAGTGTAAATTATCAATCTCTCCCGATGAAATTACATTTTATCTTAAAAACAAACCGACAGTCTGTTTACTCTAACAATCCGGATGCCGGTAATTAACCAGCAAGCCCCGGCCACGTTCAATTAAATTGCCACGTTGAATAAGTTTCAGACAAGGCAAATTGGTAAAATATATGTAGATATATAGACAGATATACATCATGTTCTTTATATATAATAAAAGTGTGTTAGTGATCTTGTAACTTTGGAACGACTTTTTGAGGTGATAGTCCTACTATATATTTGTGGTGTCGAGACGATGGGTAATAGCTAGGACCCGATAGGTGGCGATGTGATCGAGTTGTTATTAAATGTTTATTTCTGCACTGAAATTACTCATATTCACAACATGTATAGGTAATCTAGAGCCAAAACAGAAAATTAGAAATCTAGACCCGACAGGTAAGGTTTAACTATAGACTTTCTTGTTAACTTGATTTTCTTTTTATGGTATGGAGCAATCGAGCAAGCGGTTCACCTGATGGTAAGTGATTACCGTCGCCCACGTACATCTGCGACACCAGAGGAACTACAGGTGCGTTGCCGGCCTTTAAGGATATTTGGGTGATAGGAGAATTGGGAGGTAGGCGGAGTGGGCCTCCGGTTACCTCACTCAACGGACGAAACGCAAATCATTAAAAAAAAATTATCGTTTCGGGAACATTCTGGAATAATCGAAAATAAAAAAACGATCGAAATTTTGACTTAAAAAAGGTCCTAATAAGTTTGCCTTTAAAAATAAAATCCGCAAACATTACAGAAATGTTGCAAGTCTGTACTAGTGCTGCTGTTTGTCATTGTGCCGCTTTAGTTGTTTCTCCTGACATGCATATTTGTTTGTATTTTGTATTAAAATTCATTATTTATTGTGTATATGGTATATTTGTATATATTGTATTTTTGTATCTATGTATGTATGTATCTATCTACCTATCTGTGTTACTTACACAGATAGGTAGATAGATAACAAGTAAAAGGATATATATATTTGGATATTTATATCCTTTTACTTGTTTTATTCTCTTACCTGTATCACCTCTATTACGTATATATCTCTGCTTTTAGCCTAATGGTTGACTGGGAGAGAATGCCTCTAGGCATTAAGTCCGCCATATGTACCAATATCTGTGCATAAAGATTAAATAAATAAATAAATTAATTCGGGACTATATAAGGAGCACTAAAGAGAGTTCAGTGGTGATTTCAGAAGTAAGTGGAAAAGGAAGAAGAGAAGAAAAGTCTTCCTGATTGGTTACAATCAATGTGGAAGATCACGTGCGAGGAATAGCGTAACAGTAAGCAACTCTGCATCTGGACACCTTGTAAGTAGTAAGAATAAAAAGTAGTTAAGATACCGGCGTTTTACGCCGATCTCGTAACCCATAGCTGGTAACATTATATTGCCAATTTATTAACAGTTACAATACTTTTATACGGTCATAAAGTTATTTTAAAGAATTTTCTAATTGCATAGACGCTTAAATATTGGTTGTTTCTATAGATCGCATAGATTTAGATTAGATAACTAAATGCGAGGTAATTTGTTATTTTCTTCTAATTTTCATATGTGTTACATGTAGAGACTAAACTACGAAAACGCAAACGTGATTGTTAACGTTAAAGGAAAACGTGAGCGTCTGTTTTAATGAATTGTTTGTGGATAAAGCCACCGACGTCTTGACAGGTCTTCTTGCATGTAACATTGTTGATTCATTGAGCAATCGTGGGTAAACTCAATTTAACTTTGCGTTTTTAATATCACCTATGAACAAGGAAAATGAATAATCAGAGAGGTCTATAGACGTTCTTAGTCTTTTCAACCCACTTTTCACAGGAGTTTATTTGAGGTCTTGAGACGTTCTTAGTCTTTTCAACCCACTTTTCACAGGAGTTTATTTGAGGTCTAGAGACGTTCTTAGTCTTTTCAACCCACTTTTCACAGGAGTTTATTTGAGGTCTAGAGACGTTTTTAGTCTTTTCAACCCGCTTTTCACAGGAGTTTATTCGAGGTCTAGAGACGTTTTAGTCTTTTCAACCCTTTTCACAGGAGTTTGTTGAGGTCTAGAGACGTTCTTGATCTTTTCAACCCACTTTTCACAGGGTTTATTCGAGGTCTAGAGACGTTTTAGTCTTTTCAACCCTTTTCACAGGAGTTTATTTGAGGTCTAGAGACGTTCTTAGTCTTTTCAACCCACTTTTCACAGGAGTTTATTTGAGGTCTAGAGACGTTCTTAGTCTTTTCAACCCACTTTTCACAGGAGTTTATTCGAGGTCTAGAGACGTTCTTAGTCTTTTCAACCCACTTTTCACAGGAGTTTATTTGAGGTCTAGAGACGTTCTTAGTCTTTTCAACCACTTTTCACAGGAGTTTATTTGAGGTCTAGAGACGTTCTTAGTCTTTTCAACCCGCTTTTCACAGGAGTTTATTTGAGGTCTAGAGACGTTTTAGTCTTTTCAACCCGCTTTTCACAGGAGTTTATTCGAGGTCTAGAGACGTTCTTAGTCTTTTCAACCCACTTTTCACAGGAGTTTATTTGAGGTCTAGAGACGTTCTTAGTCTTTTCAACCCACTTTTCACAGGAGTTTATTTGAGGTCTAGAGACGTTTTAGTCTTTTCAACCCACTTTTCACAGGAGTTTATTTGAGGTCTAGAGACGTTCTTAGTCTTTTCAACCCACTTTTCACAGGAGTTTATTCGAGGTCTAGAGACGTTCTTAGTCTTTTCAACCCACTTTTCACAGGAGTTTATTTGAGGTCTAGAGACGTTCTTAGTCTTTTCAACCCGCTTTTCACAGGAGTTTATTTGGGTCAGCGCGTCTTAGTGTCTGCTACAAAACCAACGATACGAAACGTACATACATTTTGTGAAGCACATTGGTAGCAGCAGTTTGGAAGCAGATCCCCTAACCACCGAGCGATCGAGGGATTTAGCTTTAATAGTCTATAACCAGACTGCCGGGATGTTCACCATGCTCTCTTCTTCACCGACACATGGTGCTAGCTGACAGACGAGGCTCTGGCGAATGGCCGAATGATGGTGGAAATTCCGTCCGAAGCAGCTTTCACTAGTCCTAGGGTCAATCCGCCTACCCAGTATGATAAGTATTGGCGAACATTTCAAGAGAAATGCTGGCTTTTAGGGCCGTGTATAAAAAAAAACCAGTCCACTGCAGGACATACACCCGTGCCATCGATGCTGGGCTCTGTCACATCATTTAGGTTTGTCGTATTTCAGATGATATTTGGAAGATGGGAGGGAAGAGGAGGGGAATAGGGAGGGAATGAGGGCCTCCGGTTACCTCACACACCGAACGAAACGCAGAAGCACAAGATTATAAAGTCTTCATTAGATATACAATTTTAAACCTATTGATAAGGAAGACTGCGGACTTACTGGGGTTTTGTTGTAGATATGAACACATTACACAATGAACGAGTGACTGTCTCTATGGTGTGACATTACCAGCTTGTGTAATATTTATTCCTTTTAAATGTATTTTAATTTTATAGTACATGCTTATTTTCATATATATATATATATACATATGTAGAGAGAGGCCAAGGTTATTTATTTCTTTAAACTTATATGTAAGAGATGCTCTTGAATTGAGATTATAAATATCACTTATGACTCTCTTTTTCAAGACTAACATATTAGTCGCGTAGTATTTCGCGGCGGTAATAGACAAGATTGTGGCACCTAAGCATACGGCTCCTAGGCAATAAAGAACTATCCTACCTCCCCTCTCCCCTCTGCCCTCTCCGCTCTAACCATGTCTTTGAAATCACCAACCGCTCTCTTTTAATAGCGCGATCATTAATCCATTAATAAACATAAGTTCAAATAAACAGGATCAATGGCAAGCCGTCGAGTTCACATCTGCTTCAAGTTGGTATCGGTTTCTAGCTGGCCAGGTGCCAGGAGCGGGAATGTGAATTCAATCCATACATGTGTGTGTAAGAGTGGGCGTGCTGTTTGTTTATGTGTGAGCCGAAACATCTACGACGTAAACGTTTTATTTTTAAAATAAAAATCAGATGATTTTAAATACATCAATGTCTATTGGTTAAAATGTCTGCTATTTTTGGTAGAAAAGTTAATGGTAATTAAACATTATAGATGCGCGACAGTGGGAGAGATTTAGAGCCGCGGATAACGTTACAATCAAGGTTTTACAGCAGTTTAGACGAAGTTCAGCAGCGGGACCCGGCACAAGTTTGTTCGTTACGTGGTTCAGCGGAATCTAATGTAAATTAAATTGTCAAATCACTTAAGATGGCGGCGTAAGAAAACGTCTCCCCTCTTCTTGTTCGCATTCCATCCGCTCTCACGTGTAACGTAGAGCTTTCATACTAAAGTCGCCCTCATTTAATTGTCATCTTTGTATACTACTGCGTCATTACACTGAGCCTATCGGGATTATCGCAAGTGGAACCGTATCGGCTATGCCACAAAATGTATTCCGACTTGTGTAACCGTGTATTAGATGTGTGGATGGATGCAGGTGGCTCAGGACCGAGCTTCGTGGCAATCTTGGGGGAGGCCTATGTTCAGCAGTGGACTTCTGATAGGCTGAAATGATGATGATGAGATAAACAAAACAATTTTAAAAATTAACACGATATGATTTTAAAGCGGGAATTATTGTGATTTTTAAGCGTGGTAGAGCCGAGCGGCGGCTTTTGCTGCTGCTCGAATGGGCCGGCTCGACCGGATTGGTACCACCGCCTCGCGGAATACCAGCGTGAAGTAGAGGCATCTTGTGCTTCTGCGTTTCGTTCGGTGAGTTAGGTAACCGGAAGCCCACTTCCCCTAACTATTCCCTCCTCTTCCCTCCCATCTCCCAAATATCCTTAAAGACCGGCAACGCACCTGCAGCATCTATGGTGTTGCAGATGTATGTGGGCGACGGTAACCACTTACCATCAGGTGAACCGCTAGCTCGTTTGCCGTCTTTTCCAAAAAAAAATTTTGGATTTTCATAGTGTCATAGCGGATAAGGTATTTTTTTTTAGATAATAGGTATCAAACGAGCAAATAGTCCATCTAACGGTAAGTGGTAGGTCTGACAGTAATATATACAATTATTTGTAGTTCATACAAATACTTGTTCCGTGCGGTAGTCGAACCCGCGACCCGCAGCGCCGCAGCCAAACGCTTAACCACTGCGCCAGCGAGCCGACTGTGGCGCATAACCACCTGAGCCTTTCCATTATCTTATTTTGTTGGAACCATTTTAATCTATACTAATCCATAGTAATATATAAAGAATAATATATACATTGTCAAAAAATTACAGTCATCTTCAAATACACTGGGCTCGATTTTGATCGGGTTTCTTTTATTAGGTATTCAACGCATGCTGCTGTGAAGTTAACAGGCTTAATTATTTTTTATTTTTAACCCTGGCAACTCCGGTTACTACAACCGTTTTGTTTATAAAACTGTTTATTTGAGTCTGTAGATTATTTTGTGACATCATAAGGGTCTCAAGTTTGGGCAGCCCTCTAAGGCCAGTTAGATGTTATAAAAGCATCTTACTTTATACAGGATTATCCTTGTCTCTTTGAAGCTTAAATGGCTTTTACAACTTACGTTGACCCAGGGCGATCTATTATGTAAAGATCTGCCTTGGCTACTCGTCTGTCTTGTTTCTTTTAACAATATTATTCGTAAATGAATACTTACCTTTCTAGAATTTATATTCCCGTAAAGTAATTTAAATAACGCTTGTTAAAAGTAATACTTATGCAATCTATCCGAAAACAGTATATTTTTAAAGCGAAAACCTTTAAGTTAAAATCTCTCATGACCGTATTTTTTTTTTATAATAAAGGCGGTAAACAACGGTTAACAAGCAAGCGGCTCACCTGATGGTAAGTGATTACCTTCGCCTTCGCACATTTACAACACCAGAGGAGCTGCAGATGTGTTACCTGGGGTGACACGTTAGTCCTTTCAACCCACTTTTCACCGGAGTTTATTTGGGACATGTGAACAAGTGAGTTCCCACAGCTGTGCAAAAACTTCCTTCTCACATATCTGAAGGGTTTTGAACCGGGGAAGGGCCCGACAGGCTGCTTCACCCACAGTGGACTGGCGGGCTTCCTCGAAATAATATTTTCATTATTTCTCAGACATGCAGAAACTTTTTCTCAAATTTCCTCACAATGAGTTTCTTCACCGTCGGGCACGTGATAAATACAGCACTTAAAATTGATATTAACAATTGTAGTGGCGCCGGCACCGGGGATCGAACTCAGGTCACTCGTACTCTATGAAAACTAAAGTCAGCGCCCTGATCACTAGGCTACTATGGCTCTTAAGCCGCAGTCGGGGAAAATAAATTAAACTGCTGTATCGGAAATACCAATTAAATAGCAATTAATTAATTAGAATCGCAAATAGGCAATAGTGATTTGCTGCCTACATACCAGCTGGACTTCACCGGTATTTCCCGCTTAAAAGAGTTTCGAATCGAACGAACATATTCGAGAACATCGATATATTAGCTATATCGATGTACTCGAATATGTTCGCCATTCGCTTTGTGCATCAATGTTTTATTTAAAAAAAACAAGAGTTTTATTAATGAGAAAATAAAAAAAAGTGTGTGCTTTTACGTAAGTGTCGTACCCAATAATGGCACGGACAGAGGTGTTTATTTATTTTTAGTCTTCGTTTACCACTTTTAACCAGAGATTTTTCGGAACGGTGTGACGGGTGGTGAGCTTGTCGCCGTTTTATTGTTCAAGCAAAGGATAAAATTAGTACATACTACTACTATATCAGTCTATTTTAGTCCACCGCTGAACTCCCAAAGAAAGCACCGGCAGAAACCAACATACATTTCTTAGAAGGTTTGCCCATACTCACCACGATGGATAAAAGGGGCATGGAGCATCACTAATGCCACAACTGCTCTACTTAAAATCACTGATGATATCCGAGAAGGCATGGACAATAAGAAAGTTACAGTTATGGTGCTAGTGGACTTTTCTAATGCTTTTAACACAGTAGACCACGATGTCGTCCTTGCAATTTTTTCTCACTTTAGATTCGCATCTCCGGTCTTGAAGTGGTTCTCCTCATATCTTCGCGGGCGTCAGCAATCAGTCCTTATAGGACAAAAGGCCTCTCAGTGGCTGGAACTTGGTTGTGGCGTACCGCAAGGCGGTATACTTTCTCCTTAATCTTCTCAATTTTTATAAATTCCTTACGTCTAGTATTGACTGTTCGTACCATCTATATGCTGATGACCTGCAGATTTACGTGCAGTCAGATATTAATAATCTTCATAACGCGATTACTAACTTAAATAACAATCTAATAGCTGTCTGTGACTGGTCATTACGCTTCGGAGTCTCTGTGAATCCAACGAAATGCCAAGCTATATTAGTGGGTAGCTCGCGAATGCTGGCTAAAGTAGATTTTACGAGTCTACCTCCTGTCTATTATAATAAGAATGTGATTCCCTTTTCGAGCTCCATCAAAACCTTGGGTTATTTATTGATAACAACTTGAACTGGAGAAAACATGTTACCGAAGTTAGCCGTAGGGTCACTGCCTCGCTACAAGTTCTCTACCGTCTTAAAATTTTCTTCCCTTTGAAACTAAGCTTATGCTTGTCCAGACACTCATACTTCCTATTATTGATTATGCAGATGTGTGTTACTCTGACTTGAACAAAGATCTTCTTTACAAGCTAGAGCGCCTTGTTAATAACTGTATCAGGTATATTTTCAACCTTCGAAAGTATGATCATATCTCACAATACCGTTCTCGCCTTAAATGGCTCTCTCTCCAACAAAGGCGTAACTCTAGAGTCCTGCTTATTCTCTTTTCTATCTTAAATGATGCTACCTCTCCTTCTTACCTAAAGGATAAATTTCAGTTTGTGTTTTCTACTCATGACCGGGTCCTTCGCTCTTCATCTAATCGTAAGATTAGCATTCCGCAACACTTCACCGATTATGTTGGCAACTTCTTTACTGTTCAGGCTGCACTACTCTGGAATTCCTTGCCTGAAGACATTAGGAAAGTGTCCAGTAAGTTATCGTTCAAGAGACTGGTACGTGAACACCTCTTCAAGACATCCGTTCCCACTTAGTGGTATTGATATCATCGGTCATTGTTATTATAATAATATTTTGTATGCTGTATGTATGTGTATATATGTATATGTATGTATGTGTGTATATGTATATCAGTGTATATATATATGTATTCATATTTGTTTATATGTATTTATTCCGTCTTTATGTATGTAATTGTATGTGTATTTTCTATATTTATTTATGTTATTTTTTTTTTTTTTTTAACAAATTTATTGTTCGGCACCCTTACTATATCTCTCCACGCCCCGGGTTGACTGGCAGAGAATGCCAAGAGGCATTAAGTCCGCCCTTTATAATACTATGTTTAAAGGTATTTAAATAAAGTTTAAATAAATAAATAAAAATAATGCAGATGTGACGAGTGATTTTTATGTTTTTAAATTTTCACCGCTTTAGTGAATAAGCACCATTAATTGGCGGCATTATGTCTCGTTAACGAATTAAATCTAATCTACGCTAACGTTAACGCGGCACGATCAGTTAAACGCTAAATTATGCATTTGATCTGTTCAATCCGCTAAGGTAATTACTGCCTTCATCGTAGAACGCTACCAGTGTTGGTGATTGTTGAAAGTTATACAAGTTAAAGTTAAACCTTACCTTAACTTTAACATCTGTTTACAGAACAGTCCGGATTAGCGTGGTAGGGCCAAGCGGCGGCTTTAGCTGCTGCTCGAATGGGCCGGCTCGACCGGATTGGTACCACGGCCTCGCAGAATACCGACGTGAAGTAGAGGCACCTTGTGCTTCTGCGTTTCGTTCGGTGTGTGAGGTAACCGGAGGCCCACACCTCCTCCCTATTCCCCTCCTCTTCCCTCCCATCTCCCAAATATCCTTAAAGACTGGCAACGTACCCGCAGCATCTATGGTGTTGCAGATGTATGTGGGCGACGGTAATCACTTACCATCAGGTGAACCGCTTGCTCGTTTGCCGTCTCTTCCATAAAAAAAAAAAATACTGCCGACATAGCCCTCTCCTATAAGGAGAATTCTGCCATGATCGCCACGTACGGCAAGAGGATTTGCGATCTCTGTACCAGATACATTTCAATTGAGACGTACCTGCCAGTCATCGATCTGCTTGTTTGTGGTCTAGTAAAGATTTTATGTATTTACGCGAATAATACTAACGCCGTAAAAGAAAACATAGCTGACGTGAAACACCGACGGTCCAGGAGGTCTGCAATCCCTGATCATATCCTTGATCGCCCCAACCATTACATCAGATTTGATAGGACCACGAATCCTCCTATTCCTACCAAGGATGATTCGCGAGGCTATTGAAATCAAAAAACATCCTAATTTCAATAGAGAAGATGGCTGGGTGCTACTACCGGCTTGGGATCCAGTAATAAACAAGATTAAGATTGAACCAAGCATACCACTGCACGACCTCAAGATACTGTGATCACAGCCCGAGTTAACTATGGCATCTGGAGGTTTAACACCTCAGCCCCCCCGTGACCACGGGGATTGCTGTAAAGCAATCGAAACGTCGGAAATATAAAAACATAATTAAACGCGATAAAATCCGTAAATAACAGTTTCAAATTTGGTATATTATTTCTTCGAGATTTTCAAGGCTTCTCCCGTCTTAATCTCCAAATGGTGCATCTGTGTAGCAAAGTAACCTGGCTCTGGAGACTGAATAATGGCGGAATATCCATCAATATCTCTCACTAGTGTGATGGGGAGCAGGGCAGAATATGTGCCCGCTTTCACCGGCACTTTCTTGGAGAGGCCTATGTTCAGCAGATGATTGAAACAGGCAGATGTAGTAGTATACAGACAGATGACCGTGCATAGACCGTATATATATTTTTTTTTATTAAAGGCGGTAAACGAGCAAGCGTTTCACCTGATGGTAAGTGATTGCCGTCGGCCACGTAATTATGCAACACCAGCGGAGCTGCAGGTGCGTCGCCGGCCTTTAAGGGTGTTTGGGGGATGAGAGATAAGGAGAGAGGACGGGGGTTCCCACCCGGATTGAGCCTCCGATTACCTCACTCAACGAACGAAACACAGAATCACAAGATACCTCTACTTCACGCCGGTATTCTGCGAGGCCGCGGTTCCAGCCAGGTCGAGCCGGCCTATACGAGCAGCAGCTAAAGCCGCCGCTTAACTCTACCACGTCATAATACGTGTTAATTAAAAAGTCAAAAAAAAATTAAATGTTTACAAGTCCCCAAATAAATCCCAATAAATTTCCAGTCTGTATATCTGTCGTTTGGAATTAATGTCGACATAAATCTACCCTTTCCCTTTGAACGGGATTTGTTTTCAATTTTACATACAAATGGTTTTCAACGTTCCTTTTTATACCTTGGAATTTTAAACATCTTATTTGAATTCGAATTATGTTATACTTTGCCCCGTTTCAGACTGAATTCTAATAAAGTTAATTTGTTAGTCTAGGTTCAATTACTTATCCCATTTCTTAGAAATAAGATTGTGTCTTAAGACATTAATTTTAATTTACTTTATAGTAGATTACTTTATTCAAAGCTATTTCTCTGAATGAAGGAATCGTTGATCGTCGAACCGTTTGATCTTAAGTCAAATTCAAAGTTAAAATATTTTATTGAAGGTTGTGCTTTCACGACATTAACTAACTAATAAAGGTTAAGTTTCATATATGAGTATGTGTCGACGTGACTAACATTGCAAGAAGTCGATGGAGGCGGACGACAAGACAGACCACGTGCTTTGTGGATGGAAATATTTGGGGGAGGTCTACGTTCAGCAGCTGACGCTGTAGGGAGTATTGACAGGGTGTAACGAATAAACGAATGAAGTTCGAACTCTACAATAGATAATTTGTATGGTAGAGCCTAACAGCGGCTTTTTCACTGCTGCTGGAAAGAGTCGGCTCGTCTGCGTTCTGGGTCCGAAGAAATGGTGGTACCACAATTTCGTTCCTCCATATCCCTTAAATAGCCGACGTGCCTAAAAAATCAATAAAAGAGGAGTTTATCAATTCGACGGTATTTTCTTTTTAAGTATGTTCCTTAAATTTTATACATGGTAGAGCCAAGGGGCAGGTTTTTCTGCTGCTCGAATGGACCGGGAGGTAGAGGCATCTTGTGCTTCTACGTTTCGTTTCCCCGGTAATGATCCGGGTGTGATTCCTCAAAGCAGAGTTTAGACATTTCCTAAACACACCTGATTATCATCTTGTAAATTATCACCACGTGTATTAAAAACGGCAGGATCATTGTGAAACGTTTGCCTATTCAGAATAAAAAAAAATCATCACGAATAGCGAAAAGTTCGGATTTAAACCCACGAATCATCCGGGAGCTTTACTAAGTCTCGTGTTTGATAACGCAGTTCGTATAGTGCCTTTATGCATTTTCCCACCCGTGCCTAACGTCCGACGACAAGGTATTACCATAAGAAGGTATTACTCATTATTTAAATGTAATCCATGTCAATAATCAATAAATAATCGATAAATTGAGATCAAGAATAATCAATTATTTATTAATCAAGAATAATCAATAAATTGAGATGCATTTATACAGACGTAAATGTGCAACAACATTTTGTCTTTCTTAAAGTATACAGCTGGACGATGTGTGAAGAGTGCGTCTGTTATTCTAAATAAATGAATACGTAAATTCAAAATGCCGACGTTGTATTAATTAATTAAAATGTGCGTTGTGATGCGGGTCGGTAGCCGCAGCATAGATATCTCTAGATTACATTGCGTTAAAATTTTCATTAGGTCGGCAATTTCGGAAAAGGTGTGTTAAAAAACGAATATCTTGTCACCCACAGAGAAGGCATAGATTCCAGATTACCTACTTTTCGCCTATCCGGTAGATATGGTGAATGCCTCCGTGAACAAACTAGTTGATGCATACTGTTTTATTTGTTTAAATACGGATTATTGCAAACTAACTCGATTTCTCGTCGCGAATGATCCTGATCCATATATCCTATAATATAAATTCACAAACACATTAATAATCAATGTAAAAAAAGAAGAAAACTCAAAAATTTACAATGTTTCCTTATACAAACAGAGGTCTGTTCTTCCCTCAACACAGTGAGATAAACAAACGTCGAGCAACTTAGGAAAGAAAGCGAGCTCCCGGCCTTGGGGCCGTGGTGGCGCGGCGTCAAATTCAATTAATCTCATCTCGACACGTAAATTAGTTAGGGGAACTTAAATCTCTGAGGAACATTGCTCGACCAGTGCGAGTCATGGGCGGAAGCGGAATACATTCAGTCATGGGCCGTAAATATAATAAAGCATTCAAGCCTTTAAAAAATTACCAACCTTTAAACGAAAGGTAAGCTCAAAGTTGCTCAGCGCTATGGAAAGGGCTATGCTCGGTGTTTCTCTGCGCGATAGAGTCTGCAACGATGATATCCGCAGCAGAACTAAGGTAACCGACATAGCCGTTAAGATCAGCAAGCTGAAGTGGCAATGGGCCGGCCACATAGCTCGCAGAACTGACAACCGTTGGGGAAAAAAGGTTCTCGAGTGGCAGCCACGTACAGGCAACCGCAGTGTAGGACGACCCCCCACAAGATGGAGTAACGACCTGCGCAGTGTTGCGGGAAGTCGATGGATGCAGGTGGCTCAGGACCGAGCTTCGTGGCAATCTTTGGGGGAGGCCTATGTTCAGCAGTGGACTTCTGATAGGCTCAAATGATGATGATGATGAAACGAAAGGTATGCAGAGATTACGGATTTTGGCACATCTCAAAGGGTTCCGGGAGAACGTGAGGAGTTGAAGGCTTTGTCACAGGGTTCGCTCCCGGAGATTTCCAAAAGATTTTGAAAGTTTCCCGTAGCCGTCTCTTTCAACACCCACGAGAATTAAAGAAATGTATTTTCTTACACTGTGATGATGTTTCTGTATAGTACCGATGGCTAATAATTTGTTATTTTTTTAAATGTTGCCTTAAACTGTAACAAAAAACAAACTGCACATGGACAAACGCCCAGACACGTAACAATAATCTGTAGTCCATGCAAATGCTTGTCCCGCGCGGGACCGAACCCACGGCCCGCAGCGCCGCAGCGAAACGCCACCTAAAGATGACCACCAGAGATACTCAACATACGCTGTGCGGTTTTAACTTATCACCATCAATTGCCTCTAAATTGCCTACTCATGTGCAATGCCATTTCCTTTGATCAATTATATCCAATTCAATTATTTTATTTGCTAATTTAATTGAACTCTTTCCTATGTCTGTTTAAAATCAATGTCAGACTCTTTCTTTCTTTGACAGACTACTGCTTACTATTGCGAGGACTTACAATCGCCACGTGCGGTAAGCAGATTGGCGATCTTTGGTTTGAATGTAATTAATATTGTATGAGTCAATAATGTTTTTTTTTTTAATGTGAAAGGGTGCAAACGAACGAGCGGTCCTCCTGGCGGTGCCACCGACCCAAAAGTCTATTTGGGAGATAAGTCCCTCTTATCTCCCAAATAGGACGAGGAATGAGGGACGGAAAAGGGAGTGGGCCTTTATCATTTATGGGAAAGGCGACAAAGAACAATAGGTTAACCTGATGGTAAGCGATCACCGTCGCCCGCTTACATCTGAAACACCAGAGGAGCTGCAGGTGCGTTGCCGACCCCAAAGTATAGTGGCGAGATAGGAGGGAGGACGGGGAGGGGGATGGGAAGAGGAAGTGGGCTTCCGGTTACCTAACTCACCGAACGAAACCCAGAAGCACAAGATGCCTCTGATCACGGCGGTATTCTGCTAGGACGTGGTACGAGCCCGTCGAGCCGGCCCATTCGAGCAGCAGCTAAAGCCGCTACTTGGCTGTATCACGTCAAAAACTTTAGTTTTCTTGTATTTACATTAAAATAAAACGGTTACTTACGGATTTTAGAATGTTTAATTTTATTTTCTTATTATGCATTCCAACTGTATAATGTGTATATATACAGACTGGATGCAACCCTAATAACATTTAATAAAAAAAAACATATATACATATATAAATATTAACATATATACAGAAAACCCTTTTTTGAAACTTTGAATAGCCTAATAATTCGAATAAAACGCAATATACATTCGTATATTTCCTTTTATAATCATTACTAACAATATTTGTGTCACCAAATGTATATGCAATACAAATGTACAAACTAATATTATTATATGTACCTACGTACTGAAGGTACAAATAAACTTATACGTAGCGGTTACATCGCTTCCGCTTTCAAATTAAATACTATTATTCAAAATCACTCGCATTATCACGGAAATTGGCGCACAAGCAATTCACATTTCCATTTTCCGTGGCCGCGTGGCTAAGGCTAGCATACCTGTCTGCTCAGCCATAGGTCCTGGGTTCCAGCCGAAACAAAAATTTGTTCCTGGGTCTGGTTGTATGGTGCTGCATGTGGCACCGAACTTATCGCACACATGGGATATAGGAAGGCAAAGTGAGTGCGTCTGTGTTTGCGCGTATATTTACGGCACTATAATATTTTTGTTTTATTACTCACATTTTTATTTAAGACTTTTATGTTAATGTACTTTAACAATATCTCTCCACGCCTCGGGTTGACTGGCAGGCAATGCCAGAAGGCATTAAGTCTGCTCTTTGTATTGCTTTTCTTAAGAAAAACAAATAAATTTTAAATAAATCAAAGTGACAAATTTTTAAACAAAAACAGTTTACCTTAAAGAGTCCCTGATATATTTGTTTCCGAATATTAGGTAATTTTCCAGCCGTCAGAAAAAGCTTAAATAAAAAGTAGATAGGTTCTTAAAAAAAATAGTGAGCTGGTTAGTTGAAGATTGTTTAAAATTTTACAGTTTAGGAGATAAATCGTCCTTCCTAACACACTGTTTTCGCATCAGCTAAGGTTTTTTTTATTATTGTATTGGGACATCTGATGGTAAGTGACTACTGCAGACCATAGACACCTCTAAACAGCTCAATCATACATGGATTACTAATCAAAGATTACATTTGCTAATTATACTGTAATTAAGGTATTTTTAACGTGGCAGAGCCAAGCGGCGGCTCTTACTGTAGCCGTGGCTATCATGGCTCATTCCAGCAGCAGCAAAAGAATCCGCTTGGCTCTACCACATATAAAAGTTTCCACAGATAGCATTTGGTGTGAACCAGTTAGGATTGTTGTGTGTTGATAAATAAATAAGACGGGAAAATGTAAATGAATGAGCGCCATCTTGCGTCAACGCCTGCACAGCCCGCAATTGTCGACAGCCGTCGGAAGTGGTCGCCGATGCACAGATCGGCCAGGAGGATATCGTCATGCCGCTTCATGTTAGTTATCCTGTGCTAACGGTCCTTCTTCTACCGTTCAGCTAACCTGATCATCATCAAAGCGCCCATCAAAGTTCATCCATTCGCAATCAGTATGTATCCCTCCGGTATGATCTGATTCCGCTTTATCTCCAATGCTTGGTTTAATTCCTACATACTAACGCCTCTGCGATCCTTTATCTTGGCCGCAATCACTTTTTTCACCTAAAATATCTTCGGGTTTTAAATAATTCTCACAGTACATTAGTATAATATAAAAAAGTTTTCAAAGTCTCTTAATATTCAAGATGAATTATTTCATTCGCTGCTCTCTCCTTAGGATTATCGCCTAAGGAAGAAGACACTTCGCACAATTTCCCATCGCCGTCAATGAAATGAAAAGGTTTTTAATTAACGATTAAAAATAAATTTTTGGGTGTGACGTATTTTTGATAGACGTCTGTTATACACACATACAGACAAATGCCCTCATTATCTGATTCATCATCGCAGTCTGAAATACTTAAGCTCAAGAGGTCAAGGTCAAGAGCCGTGGTAGCCTAGTTGTCAGGGCGCTCACTTTAGTATCATAAAGCGCGGGTGGCCTGGGTTCGATCCCCGGTGCCGGCACCACTAAAATTGTTGATAACAATTTTATGTGCTGTATTTACCTCGTGCTCGGCGGTGAAGGAAAACATCGTGAGGAAACCTGCATATCTGAGAAATAAAAAAAAATATATAATTTCGAGGATATGTGAAGCCCGCCAACCCGCAATGGAGCACAGTGGCGGGCCATTTCCGGCTCCTACACCCTCTCAGATATTTGAGAAGGAGGCCTTTGACCAGCAGTGGGCACTTGCAGGCTGCTTCTTTACTACTTTATTGTAGGTCCCTTGAAAAGGACACCTATAAGCGGAGATGGAGGTCTATATAAAACATCGGTATATTTTCGGTAATTCAATATAATTGTATATTTAGACCGCCGATTAGAAGTATCCACTTTCGGGTGAGCAAAGGCGCTGATAACAGTTAGTATAGTTTATGTTTACTCGCTGGGTGAATGTACACACTATGTTGTTACTATACAGCGAAACCAGCGTAACTCAATTCAAATTAGTTAATAATTACGTATAAAGTGAAAGTGTACCATTACGGACTTTATCATATTTTATCTTATTTAAGCACACATTGTAGACGTGATAACCTACGTCTTTATATATTTATACGAGATTTTCATTTAAGTAAATCTTCCGTCACAGAATTTAATAGTAGGCGGTAGAGTCCTTATCTGCATAGGAATAGTCTGGGCTACTACCCTCTTGCCCATTTCTGCTGCCAAGCAGCAATACAACTTCTGTTGTGTTCCGGTTTGAAAGGTATAGAGAGCCGGTATATATTTACCATCTCACCAGGGGTGCTGCAGACGCGTTGCCGGCCTTTGAGGGTACTTGGGAGATGGTAGAGAGGATGAGGAGGGTTATGGGGAGAGGGAGTGCGCCTCCGGTTACCACAAGAGCAAGAGGCATGAGCCTTGAAGTATAGGCATCTTGTGCTTCTGCGTTTCGTTCGGTTAGTGATGTAAACGGGGGCCCGCAAATATCCTTAAAGGCCGGCAACGCACCTGCAGCTCCTCTGGTGTTGCTGGTGGGCGCTGGCTCGTTTGCCCCCTTTCTCAAATAAAAAAAAAACTCATTCAGAGATTAAACAAATAATCCGTTTCATTGGCTACGAGGTTGTGACTATGGAATACCGACGTCAAAGGCGCGTCCCTTAGGGGGTTTGTGCGATAGTTCGACACGTACAGTAGACATGGCGACCGATGTCTCCACGCGTATCCCAGATAGATAGCAATATAAACTTAATTCAGACTAGCAACAAATTTGCCATCGCAACTATGTACATTATTTGATGCTTAACTAACTTGCAATATTTGTTGCTTTGAAAAAAAGCTACAAAGTAAAATATCCGGTCCAATTTTTATTTTTTTAAATTAAAAACGTTACCTTCCACTGTAGGAATTTCTCCTGTGTTGCGGAGGCAGTTTACATACATAAATTACACACGGACACACACCCAGACAGGGAACTATTATTTGTAGGCCATACAAATACAAACGCCGTATGAGGAAGCTCAAAGTTGCTCAGCGCGCTATGGAAAGGGCTATGCTCGGTGTTTCTCTGCATGATAGAGTCTGCAACGATGATATCCGCAGCAGAACTAAGGTAACCGACATAGCCGTAAAGATCAGCAAGCTGAAGTGGCAATGGGCCGGCCACATAGCTCGCAGAACTGACAACCGCTGGGGAAAAAAGGTTCTCGAGTGGCAGCCACGTACAGGCAAACGCAGTGTAGGACGACCTGCGCAGTGTTGCGGGAAGTCAATGGATGCAGGTGGCTCAGGACCGAGCTTCGTGGCAATCTTTGGGGGAGGCCTATGTTCAGCAGTGGACTTCTGATAGGCTGAAATGATGATGATGATGATGATGATACAAATGCTAGTCCCGTGCGGGAATTGAGCCCGCGCTACCACAGCACCGCAGCTAAACGCTTACCCACTACGCCACCGAGCCGTCAGTGCCTAAATATATAAAATTGCAATTATAATGTACCTAATTCGATTTAAGTTAATATTAGTTTAATCTATTTACAGAATCTTTACATATTGTTTACATATCTTAATAAATATTTACATCAAACGTAAAATAACCAGTTTGTAGCAACATCATCATTTTCATTACGATGGACGGAAGATTGCAGCCATATTGTCAAAATCATCTTCTTATTTTTCGTAGCGATTTATAATCAACGCTAAATCAAGGGAATAGGTAAGTTGTGCAGCAAGTAAGCTTGCTGCACAACTTACCTATTCCCTCAAGTTAATTCAATCATAAATACCCAGTATGTGTCATTCCTCTTATTAATATTAAAACTAGTGTAAGCTCTTATCTTACTTCGAGTTCATTGTAACCGACCTAAGCGAAAACAAATAAGGTTGGCTATTTGAGAGGATAAAATGGGTACACACCGTATAACCTCTTAAAAATTAGGTACCCATATAAAAAAAACCTTGCGTATACAATGGTGGGTAACTCTTATTGACTTCTAACAAAAGTGTTGTATATATATATGATCGGTTATGCTTATGGGACGCAACGCTAATTTTGTGTCCGGTCAGACTACGAAAACCACTGAGCCACGCGTTAGTCAGTAAGGTACTATTTACCTATGTACTGTGACGAATGCCCGATAACAGTCAACTGTCTGGCAACTCTTAAGTCTTTAAATGACAATTAAAAAAAATGTTTTATAAATTACCAGTCGATGTAAACGAAACTATTTAGTAGGTAAATGTGAGTGGCCGTACGCTGGTTGAAATATAAGCCAATTTTGTTCAATCGTTTCGGGAATATTCTGGAATAAATCGAAACTAAAGAGACTCTAGAACTCTCATGAAAATCTAAAGCTTTTAGGGACAATATATTGTTTGGAACATCTATTGTCTAAATTTTACAAAAATACTTAATTCAATTAACACTATATGTTTAACCCATCACATTCCGACACATGCACCAATTTAACAACAAAGCTGCCGCGAATAATAATTGGTCAAAGCTTTGTTCGGCTGATGCGCTGCAAATAATTATCTAGACACGTTCGTAGTGATGACGTAAGCAATCAAAATTCTAACTTTTTTTTTATGAAGAAGTGGGCCAAACGTGCAAGCGGCTCACCTGACGGTAAGTGATTACAACAGAGGCGCTGCAGACGTTGCATTTAAGAATATTTGGGAGAAGGGAGGGAGGATGAGGAAGCAGGATGGGGAAAGAGGGGAGTGGCCCTCCGGTTACCTCACTCACTCACAAGATGACTCCACTTCACGCCGGTGTTCGGCGTGGTCGTGGTACAACCCCGGTCGAGCCAGGCCCATTCGAGCGCCAATAAAAGCCACTCCTTGACTCTACCACGACGAGGAATTTGAATTGGCGGTGATCACCACACGTGCTGCAAAACCAGACGCCTCGTACCTTAAGCTTTACCGTCTTCTCTTTGAGTTCCGATCCCACAATTCATTAGGCAGATGTTCACTGTGTACTCTGGTCACTGACATGTATGTGTGTCACTATGAGTGAAGTAATTCGTGAATTTATAAACCCCTTCAACTTCAAGTCGCTCCTACTATATGAGCAACCTATAGTGCCTGCGTGTAATGTTAAGAGTCTTAAAATGACATGAATATGAAAAACATCTTCTACTAAACTAAACTCTCATCACTTACAATGGATGCTTCATATTCATACATTCATTTATCAACCTATTTAAGTGACAAGGATTAGTGAGGATCGACAAGCAGAAGTGATGATGGGCCGGCCACAAAGCTCGCACTACTGACAGCCGTTGGGGAAAAAGGGCTCCGGGTTCCGCGGCAGCCGCGTAGGCAAACGCAGTGCGGGACGACCCCACTAGATGGAGTGATATCGATGGATGCTGGTGGCTCAGGACTGAGCTTTGTGGCAATCTTCGGGGGAGACCTACGTTCAGCAGTGGACTCGCGATAGGCTGTAGTGATAATGATGATATAAGACCATTGCTGAAGACAAGAAGCGCCAGCAATAGCCAGGAGGCATTTCTTGAAAGTTTAGCCCACGCTGACCTCGCTGGGTAAGTCTTAATACCTAACTCGCCGGCACCCTTCAATAGTTAAGTCTATGGGATTTGGTTTCGAAAGTTTCGAGTGGATTTTCCACCATCGCTCGGTCCCCAGAGCCTCGTTTGTTACAATTTATTTTTATGTACGTAAACCGGCTTCGAGAAGCTAGAGGAATGCCTACGGAGGTGACGTAACGATTTTTATAGAAATCAAAAACTTAAGTATCTAAAAACTAACTTAGTCTGAATTTTATTTCAGTTTTTTTTTATTTAAAAAACGTTAGGAACATTCCACTGTAGGAATTTCTCCTGTGTCGCGGAGCAAGTTTACATAGATGAATTTCACATGGACAAACACCCAGACTTGAGATGTAAGTTTCGTTTTGATTATTTTAATTCGGATAAACGTTACCGAATTGATTGAGTTTCCGGAGGCATTCGGCGAAAGTTAATGCAGCCCAGGACTAAAACGTGAATTGCCTAATTAGTGAAACGTATGTTGATGGGCAGGTCGTAAAAGACTGGCGAGTGATTCTCTTGTTTACAATACAAAATATCTTCATCGGTGGTTTTGATCTTTGTACTCTGTTTGTTTAAATGGAATTTCTCTTGGTGTGGACGCTGCGTAAGAATTTTCCACCAATTTACTTTAAATAGGTGAATTAGGAGACGGCTTAAGGAAAATCCTTGACAATGTCACGGTAAGATTGTCACTCGACGCCGGGTTTGTCCCAATAGAGGCAAAAGTACATTACGGAAGCCAAGCTGTGTCATGCCCAATAGAAGTCTCTGCCTACCCCTTTACCTACATAATACCCCTACATGTTGTAAGATTTTGTATTATAGTAGGTGTTACCCCGTAAGGGCGAACATAGCTACTCTTTCTCCAGATGTCAACCGCATTTAAACATCTTGCACATTTAAACGGAGCATTAAAATTTAATTTATTCCGTGCAGTATTACGGAAAGATATTAATTAAAAAACGTATATTAAAACGTACCATCGCTTCGGAGAAAGGCTCCATTGAAAAGAGCTGAAAAATCTGGGCCAGAGGCGCGCAGTTTTCCATTTGCTCTCGTAACCACTGTGCCGAGCCGGAATTATAGAAAATGGAAGACGCAGAAAAGAACATAACGATTTTTATTAAGTTCCAACAAGGGGGGTTTTGGCTTGTTAAATATTTCCTATTTAATGTCAAATATATGTCGTCTAATCTTCTTTTTATTATCTAGAGGAATTAAATAGGACAGAACCCAGGTCTCACCAAGAAAGCAGCAGCAAGACATACATGTCTTAGTGGGTTTGCCCGTACACACCAGGCGGGCATATGAGCGCGGTACCCACCTCACTTTTGATCCACTCTTCGTATACCGATAGCTGTGCAATACGGTTGCAAAGTGTCGTCAAACGTCTATTAAATTTTTGAAGTTATACTTCATTTGGCGCGTTTGGGAAAATTGATGAGAGTGATTTTTTACGATGCGCCCGCACACCGACACTTAAAAACGACACCATGAAGTTGGTTCGTAATTGTATCACAAATTTTCGTGAGAACTGATAACTATATTAAAGTTATTATACATATTCATCTACAACACGTGTTTTATATCAGTAGAGATAAAAAAAAATATTCATAAATAAATATACATGTGTATTTGTGTGTGATTTTAAATTATATATGGTGTAAAGTAGCAGCCTATATGTGCCCACTGCTGGGCAAAGGCCTCCTTCTCAAATCAGATATAAATATCTGAGAGGGTTAAGGAGCCGGGAAGGGCCCGCCACGCTTCTCCAGTGCGGGTTGGCGGGCTTCACATATCCTCGAAATAATATTTTTGTTATTTCACAGACATGCAGGTTTCCTCACGATGTTTTCCTTCACCGCTGAGCACGTGGTAAATACAGCACTTAAAATTGCTATCAACAATTTTAGTGGTGCCGGCACCGGGGATCGAACCCATGCCACTCGCGCTCTTTGATACTAAAGTGAGCGCCCTGACAACTAGGCTACCACGACTCTTCTCTAGATAAACGTAACTGCATAATTCATTAGCGCTTTGATGATGAGCACGTTAGCTGAACGGTAGAAGAAGGACCGTTAGCACAGGATAACTAACATAAAGCGGCATGACGATGTCCTCCTGGCCGATCTGGACATCGGCGACCACCTCCGACTGCAGTCGACAATTGTCAACTGTGCAGGCGTTGGCGCAAGATGGCGCTCATTCATTTACATTTTCACCGCTGAGCACGTGGTAAATACAGGACTTAAAATTGCTGTTAACCATTTTAGCGATGCCGGCACCGGGGATCGAACCCAGGTCACTCACGCTCTATGAAACTAGAGTGAGTGATTTATTAATTTATGTTATAAACTTTTTTAAGCGGGTTTATAGATTTGAGCTTAACTGTCGGTGTATATTCTTTTAATTTCATAACATTATGAATTATTGTTACTACATTATTATTTGATAAGTAGTTTATTCAATTAAACCGTTATCGCATTTAATGTCTTTTTTTCGCAGACGAAGAGTAATTGGCACACAGGATCAAATTTTTTTAGTTATTTTTGTTTTGTTACGCTAAAGAAGTATAACTTCGTTAGCGTATATAAGTACACACACACTTTTTTTTTTAAATTGAGACTGGCAAACGAATAATGGCAGAAAATCTATCTGAATTTACCGAAAATTCGAAAGACTTTCCGCCATTATTACACATAAACCCCTGAGACACGGGAGCAGCAGTGTGGCCATAACTTTTACACAAGTCAGCTTTTGTCTGCGATTTCTTATGCGAAAGATCATAGTGAAATAGATTGATGAAGAAAAAGTGCTTTTCAAAAAATAAGCGTATTTTTGGTGCGAATAAAAATTTGATTAAAAAATATTATTCGGCTCGGCGGCGTGTTGACGGTTCTTCGGGACGGTATGTCACGGTACAGACGGCGGCGTCGGTCGTCCGCCTAATGAATACAAACCGCATGCCACAGTCCCCATACTGCCCGCTAACTCTATGCGCTTAGATTTATGTTGCAGACTAGCGTTGCTCGGCTGTCTAACTTTTGGTGAGAGTATTCTTTTGTACCGTTCCATTATGATTGAATTGTTTGATACAAACTAGGAGAACATTCCAAGATGAACTGAAACTATGGCTGGCTATAGTCTGAATTCTATATGGATTATTTTAATTCGAGAAAACTTTCCGTAAAGAGTTTCAGACGCATAAAGCGTGAGTTAATGCAGGTGAGCGCTCAGGGGTGAGTTGCCTAGCTAGTGTTCTATGACCTGGACGTAAAAGAACGGTGAGTGATTATCTTATTTTGTCTATCTAAATACTAGACGTAGATATATTACAGCGAGGAGAGATTATGAGACGGACCGTAGAATCAGTCTTTAGTAAGGTCTTTTGAAAGTCTAATATGGTTTACTTACAAAAAATAGAAGGTACATATCTAACTTGTTAGGTTTTCTCTCGAGTCGTGGAGCCGTTTTACATATATAATAGATAAATAAAAGGGATTAATTATTTGTATAGTATGTATGTATAGTATGTATATTTGTACATGCTGCAGCTACACGCCGACCAAACCGACAATTATTTTGACACATATAAACGTATACATAAAACGAATAACCCATAATAAAAGATTACTAACATAAATGGAACCTTAGCCATCTGTGTATTTAAACTGTGTCTCTGTATGATTGGTCATGCTCAGACCGGACTACATTCACCCCCATCCCTTGCCCCCCGGCCCTCCCGTACTCACCCCCACGGATATCACGGGCGGAATCAGTACAGCCGTGATTATTCAGGGATGTTTTATTACACTCCGATAAGATTCCCCGGTGGTATTAAGAGTTTAAGACTCGAACAGAGCATTTACACTATCAATTTACACACAGAGATTGTTCGAGAAAGTTTTACTGTATTCTTTTGTAGAAGCGAATTAATTCGCACACTCTTCATGTTACCCTAGTAACTTTCGAGATGCTTTTTCTTTTTATCAACCTTAAAAGTCCACAGCTGGACAATGATGTACGTCATGAACGGGAGATTAGCCCATACTGACCATGCATGGCACGTGGGTTGCTAATGCCTCGCCCGTCAGTCAGCAGCAGTTTGATAAATACAATTCATTTTGTTTTGTTACGCTAAAGTATAACTTCGTTAGCGTATATAAGTACACACACACTTTTTTTTTTTAAATTGAGACTCTGCCAAACGAATAATGGCAGAAAATCTATCTGAATTTACCGAAAATTCGAAAGACTTTCCGCCATTATTACACATAAACCCCTGAGACACGGGAGCAGCAGTGTGGCCATAACTTTTACGCTTTTGTCTGCGATGTCTTATGCGAAAGATCATAGTGAAATAGATTGATGAAGAAAAAGTGCTTTTCAAAAAATAAGCGTATTTTTGGTGCGAATAGAAATTTGATTAAAAAATATTATTCGGCTCGGCGGCGTGTTGTCGGTTCTTCGGGACGGTATGTCACGGTACAGACGGCGGCGTCGGTCGTCCGCCTAATGAATACAAACCGCATGCCACAGTCCCCATACTGCCCGCTAACTCTATGCGCTTAGATTTATGTTGCAGACTAGCGTTGCTCGGCTGTCTAACTTTTGGTGAGAGTATTCTTTTGTACCGTTCCATTATGATTCAATTATTTGATACAAACTAGGAGAACATTCCAAGATGAACTCAAACTATGGCTGGCTATAGTCTGAATTCTATATGGATTATTTTAATTCGAGAAAACTTTCCGTAAAGACGCATAAAGCGTGAGTTAATGCAGGTGAGTTGCCTAGCAAGTGTTCTATGACCTGGACGTAAAAGAACGGTGAGTGATTATCTTATTTTGTCTATCTAAATACTAGACGTAGATATATTACAGCGAGGAGAGATTATGAGACGGACCGTAGAATCAGTCTTTAGTAAGGTCTTTTGAAAGTCTAATATGGTTTACTTACAAAAAATAGAAGGTACATATCTAACTTGTTAGGTTTTCTCTCGAGTCGTGGAGCCGTTTTACATATATAATAGATAAATAAAAGGGATTAATTATTTGTAAAGTATGTATGTATCGTATGTATATTGTACATGCTGCAGCTACACGCCGACCAAACCGACAATTATTTTGACACATATAAACGTATACATAAAACGAATAACCCATAATAAAAGATTACTAACATAAATGGAACCTTAGCCATCTGTGTATTTAAACTGTGTCTCTGTATGATTGGTCATGCTCAGACCGGACTACATTCACCCCCATCCCTTGCCCCCCGGCCCTCCCGTACTCACCCCCACGGATATCAAGGGCGGAATCAGTACAGCCGTGATTATTCAGGGATGTTTTATTACACTCCGATAAGATTCCCCGGTGGTATTAAGAGTTTAAGACTCGAACAGAGCATTTACACTATCAATTTACACACAGAGATTGTTCGAGAAAGTTTTACTGTATTCTTTTGTAGAAGCGAATTAATTCGCACACTCTTCATGTTACCCTAGTAACTTTCGAGATGCTTTTTCTTTTTATCAACATTAAAAGTCCACAGCTGGACAATGATGTACGTCATGAACGGGAGATTTGCCCATACTGACCATGCATGGCACGTGGGTTGCTAATGCCTCGCCCGTCAGTCAGCAGCAGTTTGATAAATACAATTCATTTTTGTTTTTTATTTTTTATTTTTGGGGGAAGGGCGCAGTGCCTCTACTTCATGCCGGTATTCTGCGGGGCCGTGGTACTACCACGATCGAGCCGGCCTATTTGAACAGCAGCAAAGGCCGCCGTGAAAAGCAAGCTGAAGTGGCAATGGGCCGGCCACATAGCTCGAGTGGCAGCCACGCAGTGTAGGACGACCCCCCACAAGATGGAGTGACGACCTGCGCAGTGTTGGGAGATCGATGGATGCTCGTGGCTCAGGACCGAGCTTCGTGGCAATCTTTGGGGGAGTCCTATGTTCAGCAGTGGACTTGTGATAGGCTGAAATGATGATGATGATGATGATGATGAAAGGGCGCCGTTTGGCTCACTTTTAACAAGCTGTTTAATAATTGTGTCCGTTTATTGCACTATATTTTTAGGGATTGGGTTGTGAATGTTATGCAAAAAAAAAGACTTTCTAGTTTTAGCCAATTCTAAATTTAGGAACCTCGGGCGCGTCACCTCGACCTGGAGACAGTTATTTTTTTTATTAAACATACTTAAATTGTTTCGTACGTACGTGTAAATAATGTTCTCAAAGACAAACACCGACGGAACTATCTAGATTTTAGCCTCTTTGAACAGATGGCGGAGCGTAGCGCGATGCCCCAAGTTATAATTAAAAATTGTGCCGTCCTTACCAACCGTTAATTAATATAAAACTATTGAATGACATTTATTTCATTTACTAATAAACTTAATTGTTACAGTTACTAAAAGTAGCAGCTTGTAAGTGAACACAGCTGGGCAAAGGCCTCTTGCTCATTTGAGTATTTATCTGAGAGGGCGTAGGACCCGGGAATGGCCCGCCACGCTGCGCCAGTGCGTGTTGGTGGGCTGCAAATATCCTCCAAATAATATTTGTTTTCCTTCACCGCCGACCTATAATTAATATAATTATAGTGTTGCCGGCACGGCGGATCGAACCTAGGTTAGTCACTCGCACTCTATGATACTAAATTGTGTTTGCAAATTCCTGATGATGTCGCCGAGAAACAGCAGACGACCGATTCGGAACCACTGGAGCTGGGCACGCCTTCGACGAGTCGCAGGTGTCGATGTCGGCAGGTTCGATGAACAGAAAAAAAAAAAAAAACCGCTGGACCTTCACATACGGAACCTGCCTCTACCGGGGGCTTGTACTATCTTTCATATTACACAAAAAACAAAAATCTCTTAGAGTGTGTTACCATACCATACCAGAATCGATTGGTTCTTGAGCAAGCGGCGCACCTAATGGTAAGAGCTACCAACGCCCACGTACATCGGCAACACTAAAAGAACTGGCAGGTGCGTTATCGGAATTTATGGGTATTTTGGAGATATAGATAGAGAGGACGAGGAGAGGGGACGAGGCGGACCTCCGGTTTCCTCACTCACCGAACGAAACGCAGAAGCTCAAGATGGCTCTACTTCACGCTGATATTCTGCAAGGCCGTGCCACTACCCTGGCCCACCCGAGCCACAGCAAAAGCCGCCGCCTTGCTCTACTACGTACGAAAGGTTAGTTAAGATGTCAAGGTCATAAGAATAATTTCTTTGGTACGGCTTTATTTAGAGGCTTATAGATTACAAGTAGAGTCTAATATTGGAACATTGTATACATTGAATACAATTTAGTATTCAGCGCACAGCATTTCCTCAAACATCGCCCTGAAATTGAAACTATACTCCCCACCCTGACGTTGTTTCTCTGTGACGCTTGTGTTATATTTGTCAATAGATATTTCCACGCGAGCATGTAACAGGAAAGCTCGATGTGATCGATCCCACCGTATTCGAAGAAGGCATGACTTTTTAATGTTGTTTTCCAATACCTCGTAACTATTCCTCAAAGTGAACGTTTCTGAAACTCTTTCTTTTGATAATTTGTTATCCGAATATCGTTAGTAACTGATCTTAAATGACGATAACGAAATAATAAAAGGCGATTTTTTTAGCCTCCAATCGCGAAGAGGTAGCTTGGTGGTCAAGGGCGCTCGCTTTAGTTCCATAGAGCCTGGGTTCCATCCCCGATCCTGGCATCACTAAAATTGTTAATAGCGATTTTAAATGCTGAATTTACCACGTGATCGGCGTTGAAGGAAAACATCGTGAGGAAATCTGCATGTTTCTGAAATATTATTTTCAGGACATGTCACACGGACCCTTCCCGGCTCCTAGAACCCTCTTAGATATTAAAGGAGGCCTTTGGCCAGCTGTGGGCATTTACAGGCTGCTACTTTACTCTACTTTACTCCAATCACAAAACGTTGGCAGTTAAATGACAAAAAAATAAGCCTCGCGGAAGTTTAAATCAAACATTAGCGAGAATAAAAAAAATTATATAACTACTTGCTGTACATCGCGGTTTCACCGGTGTCATGAGTACGTGACCAAGGTTATGGTTACTGCTCCGCTCCTATGGGTCGAAGCGTGAATTTATAAAGCCTAATACCTTTCGTAACAAACGGTCTATCTAATGCAAATTTATTTTTTCCATTAACGGGTTGTTGTAAAAAGAAAAAAAAGAAAATATTTAGTTCACCTGCACGCGGTTCACTCTGCTAAATAACAAATGCTGGCGATCGAATGATGGCGGCAAATCCATCCGAATTCGCCTCACCCCATTCCCACAGATTAGCAATGGGGAGCAGCATCACTAGAGCTAGAGGCCCCCGGCACTGCGCTCACCAACCCGCTTGTCCAGCGTGGTGTATATGGACAATGCTTTCACGCACTCAAATCCGCTGACGATGTGAGAAAATAATTCGTTTAAAGTTTTCACTTTACACACACAAGAACCATGCCAGTGATAATGATTAATTTGACATCAATGATTTTCAATTAGCAACGTTGGCCGACCGTTCGTAAACTATTCAAACTAATCCGTTTCAACTCGCCTCCATTTTGTTTTTAAAAGTCCGCAAGTTCATATTGAACCGAAGCGCCGACTAGGACCTTAAACGAACTCATGAGTAACTAACTAGCTCTTTTAAATCACCAACAATAGTTCTATGAATATCATTATTACTAATTGTGCGACATGGTAGAGCCGAGCGGCGACTGCCGCTCCACTGGGCCGGCTAGACCGGACCAGTACCACCACCTCGCTGAATACCGACATGAAATAGAAGCTTCTTGTGCTTCTGCGTTTCGTTCGGTGAGTGAGGTAACCGGACCAACTTCCCTGTCCCCAACTCCCCATCAAATCACCCAAATATCTTTAAGATCGGCAATGCACCTGCAGCTCCACGGGTGTTGCAGAAGTACCTGGGTGGCGGTAATCAATTACTCGGTACGAGGCGTTTGCTCGTTTGCCCCCTTTACCATTAAAAAAAAAACATTAAATACATCCACTATGGTCAAGTGGTTACACGTGCAGGGCTAACGTACGAAACGACGAAATCGACACGAAAACATACTAGAAATACTATTAATATTACCATATTCCAGGAATACTGTCATCAACTAATCATTAGAGCTTCTATCTGGAGTGGTTCACGGCATTAGTCGAATGGCGGGTAAGGATCTGCGACGCCATGTTTCGCAATCCGCACCCTAACCCACTTTGGGATTAAGTATTGGGCGATTAATAAAAAAAAATTGCAAAAATTTGTCACGAACTCAAGTAGCTAAATTAAAGCAGAACTTAGTTAATTGTTAATTAAAAAAAAATCAAACACATCAATTAGAATTACGAAACAGCATTTGAAATAAACAATTTAACAAAATTGAGTACCTAATTGCTATTGTTCAATATTGTCAGACCGTACTCAGCTTTATGCAGCAGTTGAGTTAATTCGACAATGAATTTCATCGCGCCCATATAAAGTTTCCTTCTGAGCCTGAAGGAGGCTAGTATGGATCTCAACGAACTTGGAAATAGATTTCAGGTTTGAAGGGTTCAGAGAAGCCAGTATCATTGCAGGCCGTGAGGCATTCCATTTTATTTATCACGTCACCGTATAAGTTTTTGAGAGGGTAACCTTCTTCGATTTTTTCTTAATTTTGCATTAGTTTTTGAGAGGGTATCCTTCTTCAATTTTTTTTTGTAACCATACATAGGTTACAAAAAAAAATCGATTAACAAATTTTGACTTATAGTACTATACTAGTATTCACTGATATTCGTTCAACCAACGAAGGCGGTTTTTATAAATGAAACTTATCACAGATAATCTACCTACTGTGTCTCAATTAATTTTCAACTCATAAATAAAATTCGAAATTTTCATATAAAAACATTTACACCACACAACAACATTAGTCCGCAACATGGACATGGCTTGTATTCATACTGTATATATTAAATTGTAAGTATGTTGTAACATAACACACATTCTCTATTATAATAAGAATTTCCGAAATAAAGACGCCGGCGAGAGTTTCTACTACGAACTGTTCGCACGGCCTGGCCGGGTTGCGCAAGTAACACAAAGGCGCCGCCGGTAGCCTGATTAGATAATGTTCATTGACGGAAGCCGCCTGTTATAACTGGGCCACTGGAATGGGTGAGGCACGAGGCTAGAACGGAGAGAAACAATGAGATATTTAGAAATGTTTTAACCGACATATCCGTTATGATTATTTAAAAATTCAAGATTTTTTAATGATCAGAAAGCAGACCGATAACAGAGCCTAGAGGTCAGGGCGCTCACTTTAGTTTCATAGAGCCCGAGTGACCTGGGTTCGATCCCTGGTGTCGGCACCACTAAAATTGTTAATAGCAATTTTTAGTGCTATATTTACCACGTGCGTCAACGGTGAAGGAAAACATCGTGAGGAAACCTGCATGACTGAGAAATAATAATTATTTCGAGTATATGAGAAGCCCGCCACTGGAGCAGCGTGGCGGGCTCTTCCCGGCTCCTAAGCCCTCTCTGATACTCGTATTCGAGAAGAAGGCTTTTGCCCAGCAGTGGGCACTTACAGGCTGCTAATTCACTTTACTTAGACCGATAACGAGCAGCAACATCTAAGGTCCTCCTGCAGAGTGTGACACTTATTTCGAATCCTCTCCTCACGGTGGAGGCCTATGACCTGCATTGGACTATTCACAGGTTGTAAAGGTAACCCTTGATGTGACTAACAAACTTCGTGATTTTAAGAACTTTATTTCAGATAATTTTCAAGTAATTTATATTAAAACTTTTACTCTTAGAGTAAAGTTTCTAACCTCAAAAATAGAACAGACTTTCAGCGCGTCCAAAGTCGAAATGGCTTAGCATAATTAAAATTATGGATTTACCTCGGCAGCTATAAATTTACGAAATAAACTCCCTTACTAGATCGTTATAATACTACAGTTCAATTAATAGTTTCTTAGTTGATAGAAAGACGTTACTTTGCGGAAAACCAAATCTGAATGAAGTCCATCTTTATAACAGTCTCTCGTTTTCATTGTTGCACGTAATTAAAAGTATTTGCGCTAATTGAATGCTCTTGTCGTTTATTTTCGCCGTGTCATTTATTTACTATAGATAAGGAATACATTAAATTATAATCCTTATTTCTATGATAACGAAATGTTTTATTGCGAATGAACGTTTATAATTGTACAGTGTAATATTACAATACGTAACATTATTAAATACATTAAAGAAATGCTAAATTATTCGCATATATGTTTTACAAAACGTGATATTACTCAGTCAGATTCCTCTCGAATGTAGCTCCCCTCCCTCTCCTCCACACGCTACGTGTTACAAGCGTGACATTTGTAAATAGGTAGCTTCTCTACACGCGCGCATCTGTCAGTATAACGAAATGCGAAATGAAAGGGTTCGTTTTTTGGGCTTTCATTTCCAATGATATGTTCCCAATGGAAACCGAATGAATAGTATATATAGCTTCGTTCGACGTTCATTGATATTTATGCGTTCGACGATGAGAGTTCTGTTCGCTTCGCCGATCAACATAAGCATCGTTCGTTAAAAACAGCCGGATGTTCAATTATCACTTCCGTCGTTTGAATTCGGAAAAGAAAATTCAAAGCCAAGCGGCGGGTTTAGCTGCTGCTCGAATGGGCCGGCTCGACCGGATTGGTACCACGACCTCGCAGAATACTGGCGTGAAGTAGAGACATCTTGTGCTTCTGCGTTTCGTTCGGTGAGTGAGGTTACCGGAGGCCCCCACCCCCTCCCTATTCCCTCCTCTTTCCTCCCATCGCCCAAATAACCTCAATGACCGACAACGCACCTGCAGCATCTATGGTGTTGCAGATGTATAGGGGGACGGCAGTCACTTACCATCAGGTGAACTTGCTCGTTTGCCGTCTTTTCCATAAAAAAAAAACAGTACCACTACTTTTTAATTTTGTTTTGTGCATGTCCAGTTTAGCTTTTCTCAAATTGCAAACGGCATTCTCGAAGGTTTAAACGTAAAAACTAAACTAATGTCATAACACGGTTTGGGTTGAGAAACGAGCTAACGGTCCACCGGATGATTAAGTGGCTACAGTAGCCCATGGACACCTGCAAACGACTTCGATTGAAGAAGTTTAGATGCGTTGTGGCTCCGAGGACTGAGATGGCTTGCCTCAAAGCCTGTAATAACACAGGCCTCTAATAATATAGGCCTGTAGTCTCTATACATTTCGAACCGGAACCCAATCGTTGTGTCGCCGCCGTTTGGGGATAGAAATGTTAATGGGGGTGGTAACCACGCAGACTACTCCTGGGCAGAGTAAGAGCCTACCACCTAGTAAACATTTACTCTTAGCCGTGTGGTATTGGATTGAGAATCTACCACCACCTTTCTTCCACTGGGCGTGGAATTGACGGCTAAAGGAAAATCCTTGAAAATTTCATTACGACCTCCGAAGATACGAAAAGCGAGTTCCGGACGCCCACTCGGCTCCTTTAAGTTGTCTTAAATGGAAATCTTTAACGCCTTCCTACCAACGTGACAGTAGTAGCCTAGTGATCAGGGTGCTCACTTTAGTTTTATAAAGCGCGAGGGACCTGGCATCGATCTCCGATTCCGGCACCACTAAAATTGTTAATAGCAATGTTAAGTGCTGTATTTACCACGTGAAGAATAACATCGTGAGGAAACCTGCCTGACATGTGAAGTCCGCCAATCTGCACTGGAGCATCGTGGCGGGCAATACTCGTATTGGAGAAGGAGGCCTTTGCCCAGCTGTGAGCACTTACAGGCTGCTACTTTACTTTACAACGTGACAAGCATGAGCATTAATATGCAGTGTCTTGAATAAATCTCGAAGTAAGCAGTTCGAGCCATATCGATTTGATATCCACATTCAAAGGCAGTATTACAAAAGCCCGATATCAAGGGACTCGTGAAATCTTTTTCCTGCAATAAGCTGATGCAAATGGGTGCGGGGCGGTCGAGTGACGCGGATCATTACAAGCAATAAATAAAGTCAGTTTTTATTATTAGTCTTACTATAAATATGGACCTTTGCAGAGAAGGGCCAACAAGAAACTACAATGTTGATTTTATCAAAGTATTGAATATATAATCATGTAAATTTATCAAATATAACAACCAAGGAATAGTATATCATTAAAGTAAGTTTAAGATCAATACAACATTAAGTGCAATAACAGTAAAAAGACATCACATATATTTGTCAGCTGGAGTTGCCTTCCCCAAGGGCAAGGTTTTCTCTAATCATTCTTAAAAAAGTTTTGACGTCTCATCATAGATAACACACTCACTAACACAACTTTCTTCCTTTCTAATTCAGAGCTATGATTGTCAGAGAGTTGGTACTTTAAATTATAAAACAATGTTAGACATGCCCTAACTAAGAAATATGTGTACCAATTAGAGGGAATTATAATATTTAAACAATATGATTCGAATGTCTAATCACATCTTTTTTTTAGATTAAAATAGTAGAATTGGATACAATCCCACATCTGCAATGGATCCACTATCCATAAACATCATCCCAGTGCTTCCGTCGCACCAAAGTGGACAATATCAGAAAGAGATAATCTAGACTAACTAACTGGACTATTATATGCCGAATGTATCAGGAGATTTGGATTCATGCCCCTGTCTGTCTGTGGGTCATGTACGATTTGTATCGTTTGGCTGAACACTAAAATGATGGTAGACTCATGTTACGTTGTCCCAATTAAGCTAAATAGATAAATGCCTTGACCTTCGACCACCTAATGATTTCTTGTATTTACGCGATCACAGTCCCCCCGTGACCGCGGCTGCTGTAAGGGACTCGAAACATGGGGAATATAAAAACAAAATTAAACGCGATAAAATCCGTAAATTTTAACATTTTAAAAACAGTTTCATTTCAACTCTGACCACCTCACTGGGAATACGGGTCGTGAGAGTTTGTTATAACAAATGTCAAAAGCGGAGATGTAACTTAGAAGAACGAAAAAGATCCCTCTTTAGATGACATGGTGCGAGACAACCGTTGCAATTCTATTGTACTCGTACAGTAGAATTTTTCGTTTATTTTTTTTTTTTTCGAATTGTTTCAACACGTTACGAGTCTAGCAATTGGGCTTTCTATAAAATACGTAGTCAGACATGGATTCTGCTTCAAATCAAAAGGAGATAAATAGAATATTACCTTATACGTGTTTCCGGTCCTGCCATGCGTCGTTAGCTGATTATTTTGTAATCTAACCAAATCGAATCGTAACCTAGTTCTTTAAACAATTATCGAGGTCACCGAGCCCCCGTTCCAACGAGTCCATCTCTAACATTAACAAAATGCTCGGCTTAAGCTTGCCTGCAATTGTTATCGGTTTGGAATTAAAGTTGGTCAAATGTTCTCAATATAACCTATAATAATTCAGAAAAATTCATATTCGATACTTCATTACAGCTAAGACAGTATCGGTATTACAAGTGGACGCACCTGCGACAGGAGAGGAAATGCAGAAGTTCATCTGCATTTCCCTTGGTGTCGCAGTTCTTCACTATCTCGTAACTCTAACCATACCATGAAGAGAGGGTGAGAGGGTGATGTAAACTAATGGACACGAGTCTCAGGGTTAAACGTCTACATCACGGGCCAAGGATATTTAACATACGCTAATCGATTTTAAAACACAACCCTATCAAGGAATGTTCAACTTGCAACGATGCTGAATTTCGATTCTGCTATGAGGGAAGGCGGAATTTCCCAATATAGCTCTACCCGGCTCTTCAAACTCTGCTTATCGCATCGGAGCTCGGACTGCCGGAATAGTTTGAAACTGTCCGCTGCACGAGCTCCACTAGAGAGCACAGATTGTAAAATATCTCGCGGACTAACATTTGTTTAACATACAGGTGGCGTTATTAGGAATCTCTTTGTGCTTTGTGAACCATAAAAATATACGTACGTACTATATCTTTGTCTTTTGATATCGGAACTTTCTTTTACAGTGTCTTACTTTGAAAATTCGATCTTTTAAATGTTAATAATTTAAGCATGATATACGTAAATTTTATTCTCCACACTTACAAAGGTCGGTTCCAATTTCGGTATAGAATTGGGAGATTTGATATTACTATTATTAAACTCCTTTGTTTTTTAAAGAAAAAATGTCTAATTTTTTATCGGTGCCGTGTGGTATCCGCGTAAGAATCTATGGTGTCGTGAGAGACAGCTAAGGGAAAGGCCTTGAAAGTTACAATGACTACCGACAGACCGCACGGAGGTTGGCGAACTTCACGTGCCGGCGGCGGCGGGGACCGAACCCAGGTCAAACGCGCTCTGTTAAGCTAATACGACCACCATGCCCCACTAGGCTACCACGGCTCTTAACATAGTATATAACCCCTTGAATAAATGAATTTTAACATTCACCAAATAAGCAATTCATAATGATGCACAATACTTATCAAAGCATTAAAGTTAAATATACATAACAATAACAGTTATTTAGTCTTATTTATGGCCAGTGTTATTATCTATTTGGGATTCCTGAACGAAATCAGAAAACGTTTTAAATTGGTGTACGATGGATCTGGAGTAACGAAGGTAGAGTCGGGAGAGGAAGAACTAGGCTAACATTTCACGATCAAATCGGAGACGTTCTGAAAAAAGGTCAGTGCTCTAAACCAAGGAGTATGCATGCGAAGATTGATGAAAGTGGGAGAAGCGAAAGACGTATGTCAGGACCGTAGCAAGTGGTAGAAGATTGTCTCTGCCTACCCCGTTGGGAACAAGGCGTGAATATGTACATACATACGAAGAATCTAGTATATATAAACGTTCAGAAGAGATGAAAACAAGCCTATTGTTGTATAAAAAAATTAAAGATAATGTCGCATACCCTTCTTATGCTAGTAACCAAATATTCGAGAAACAACGGGCTGTGAGGCATTCTATTATTATCCTCAGAGGTCCTAAAAAACGGTGTACTTTACGCCTCTGTAAAATACACCGATTGAAGGTGTTTGGCGTCCATGGTCTCCAATAGCCACTCCCCAACAGGTAAACTGGAAGTATGTTTGTTACTTTGACGTTATCTGGCAAACATTTTTATTGGTTAGCAATATTTTAACTTTTTTCTTTTATCCTTTTATTTTTTAATTTTTTCTTGTAATTTTGTACTAAAGCTAAAATAGTCGAGATATTAGTGCTAGCTTTCTTAAAACAGAAATTATAATTGTTAATCAACTTGGGAGAAGACACTGACCTCTGTAATACAGGTTCTTAACCTAGCACGGATGTCAGGGAATTCATACTTTGTGGTCCAAATTCTTATGACAATAAAGATTATTATTATTATATTCATTCTTCGATGTAAAGATCACCATCGGTTGACTGAGTTGATCTGGGTACATAGTCACGTTTCTTGAGGTCAGCTAAAGTCACCGCGTCGTATCGGTCAAGTGACCAATTTGACCGAAGCTCATTAAACTCTGCCTCCGAGGATTTAAGAGATTATTGGGGTGAATGAATAACATGTTGTCGTTTTTAACCTCGAAGGTCAAGCATTACCTTAAGCAGGTTTGTATAGAAAACGAAAAATAAAAATAAATGTATTGTGAAACAGTTTATAATAATTTGACAATAAATTATTTAATTTTAAAATAAAGTTTAACCACAAAGTGACGTCCCATTCTATTTTCTGAATTATTTATGTTTTATGCTTATTTTTTTTTAATACCCCAAAAATATGACTTATGAATGAACACGAACAGAGAACAAAACACGTGGTGCAGCCTGCTAGCAAACAAAAGAGGCTCTGGCGGCCCACTTCTGGTGCGAATTGGTGGCCTTCGCACCAGAAGTGAGCTTTGCTTTTCTACGCTTTGATTTGGCGACATCACATTGCACTGCTTTCCCTCCCAGCGTTCACAGCCAGGGCGCAGTCTCGGGGAAGAAGAGCTATGGTATTGCGAAGTACCACTCTAGCTATCCTCCGCGTCTTCGAAGCCGCGGCCACACCGCTGTTGCAGTCGTGATTGCTCGTGGCCGGGGGGAGGGGTGGAAGGGGAGGACTGGGGTCGCTATTACGAAGCGCCATTCTCCATACCTTCCGCAGCCGAAATTGGTCATCGGTGGATCCATGAAGTGCCGTAAGGGTTGTTGGTGTTTCCTTTAATTCCTTTCTTCCTTCATTAATTCCTAGAGTTCACTATAAAGCTTCCTAGAGTTCACTGTTCAGCTTTCTAGAGCTCTGTATAGCCTCCAAAATGATGCTAGATGAGCTGGTAGAGCCTACCAGCAGGGCTGTACAGTGAAGTGTAAATCGTTCGAATGTGAGTATTTTCACAGGTTTTGATAATACTTACTTATTGATATAAACTTTACATGAATATTATCAATTCTTATTAGTACGTCTGGGATTTGAAGGTTGAGGTTTTTATCATGGATGTATTTTGTTTACATAAAATATAAAATGGCAGTCTGTCTGTAAATGTCTCAACGCTAAGCAATAGATTATATTAATCTGTGGCAAAGATCTCCCGTTTAATATTTGAGAGATTAACGGAGATAGCAAGGGTTTCGCGCTGCTCCAGTGCTTTGTTACCGGGTTTCACGTTTCCTCAAAATATATTCTTTATTATTCCTCAGACGTGCATGTTTCCTCACGACGTTTTTCTTATCCCACATTACATACCAATTATCGTGGTAGAGCCAAGCGGCGGCTTTTACTGCTGCTCGAATGGGCTGTCTCGACCGGGTCGGTACCATGGCCTCGCTGAATACCGGCTTAAAGTAGAGGTATCTTATGCTTCTGCGTTTCGTTTGGTTAGTGAGGTAGCCGTGGGCCCTCTCCCCCTACCCATGCCCCTTCCCTTCCTCCCTTCCATCTCACAAATACACTCAAAGGCCGGCCACGCACAGGAGCACCTTTAGTGTTGCGGATGTACGTGGGCGACGGTAATCACTTACCATCAGGTGAACCGCTTGCTCGTTTGCCGCCTTTCCAATAAAAAAAAACCGCCGAGCAATAAATTCAGCGCTTCCAATTGCATTTACCAATTTAAATGGTGCAGGTGACCTAACTCGGGTCACTGGCGTACTATGAAATCAACGTGAGCCCCCGGGCTGCCTGCGCTCAAGGTATAATTCAAAAATAAACAGAAGCAAAGTGAACAAATCCAGCTTATGCAAATTGAACTGTGTACGATGTGCAATAAAATTAAAACAGACCATTCCCCTCCGCCTTTGTGAAGCAATGGCATGGAGGCGCCGCTTCATATACTAACGGAGTTATAAATCAGGCATACAGCAAAAAGGTGGTGAGCACGTTTCCAATAACTTTTCAACATGTATATATTTTTATAGAAAATACCGGAACCTTTTCACGACGTAAACGTCGCTCATAGAATCTTTAAAACATTTTGTTCATTACAAATTAAAAAATACATGAAAGTCTGCCAACCCCGTGCCAAAGCCGGTAGTAGCCTAGTGGTCAGGACGCTCAATTTAGTTTCATAGAGCGCGAGTAACCTGGGTTCAATCTCCGGTGTCGGCACCACTAAAATTGTTAATAGCAATTTTAAGTGCTGTATTTACCACGTGCTCCCGGCTCCTAAACTCTCTCTGATACTCGTATTTGAGAAAGAGGCCTTTGCCCAGCAGTGGGCACTTATAGGCTGCTACTTAACCTTTACTGCCAACCCCTTCATTGTCGTGGTCAAGGACGACCTTGGTAATCTCATGGCGTCCGATAGACATGTTCACATCATCTCCTAAAAAATCCAGACTGACACACATAAACCGCGGACGGGCCGCAACGTCGAAGGTGCAAGGCTTCCGGTGCTGCAATCGCCAATCCACCTGCCAAGCGTGGCGATTATGACAAAACCACCTATCTGGAGAGGCCTATGTCCAGAGTTGGACACTCTTCACTTCATATTTATTACGTTATGATATAAAAAAAAACAATAACGGATAGAGTTTTTACATCATAATGCAACAGCCGTGGACTGACGTATTTTTTTATAATAATTATTTAGCTTATCATCTCAAGTAATGAAATAGAAACAGAACTTCTGATAGATATCAGAAATATAAAAAAAAAATTAAAACATCTTGACGTCGGTGAACGTGGACCGGTATACAAAATGTGGGGGTAGTTCTTCTCTTCTTACGAAACAATATTCAAATTACTTCGAGCAGTTTCGCATCCGTTACTGCATGCCAACAACAAGCATTGACAGTAAGTCTTGTTTTTTTTTTTACTTTATTTGTGTGGGCCCAGAAAACCGAATTACATCGAAACATACAAAAGTACGATAACTATGTATTGTTCTGATTCGTACATAATATGTTTAAAATTTTAGAATCAGTAACAAGAACTTGATGCAGGCAAATAACAAAAGAAATGTACAAAATGAGGTCCGAAATTCAAATTTACTTTACTCGATCCCATAAAAAACCTCAAACAGGTAAACGAGCAAGCGGCTCGCCTTATGATAAGTGATTACCGTCGCCAACGTATATCTGCAACACCAAATGTGCTGCAGGTGCGTTGTCCTCTTTTAAGAATATTTGGGGGAGGGGAGGGATGTTGGGGGCAGGTGTTGGGAGAGGTGGGGAGCGGGTCTCCGGTTCCCTCACTCACCGTACGAAACGCAGAAGCGCAAGATACCTCCGCTTCACTGCGGTATTCTGCGAGGCCGTGGTACGAACCCGATCGAGCCGGCCCATTCGAGCAGCAGCAAAAGTCGCCGCGTAGATCTACCACGTCAGAGAACTTGATTATTACAAATAATACTTGAAAGCCAGAATGTTCTTTACCACCCTCCGATGGAAGGTTGCTCTCACTACGCTTGTCCTGTGGAACTTAGGTTCGCCATCAACTTAACGGCCTGCAAATAGTCCACAGCAGGACATAGGACTTTCCCATAAGAAGGATTTGCCATTATCCCCACGTTCGGCAAGCGGATTTGCGATTGCAGCACTAGAAACTCTCACGCCATCTATCGGTGGCCATCGCAATTTTCTAGGCTTTTCCCTTAGTTGCCTCTTACAACACCCACGGGAAGAAAGTGGGCGGAAGATTCTTTCGCTGATACCACACGGACAAACGCTCGGCATATTTTCATGTATTTTCCTCTATCAATCGACAGCCAGAGCTTCGTTCTTTACTACGTACACCATGGATATACGAGTCATAATACATATCAATATATGATGTATTAATCTTTAATTTCGTACTACAAATTTTTGTTCTAAAATTCAACTATGTCTCAGTAGAATTTTCAGATTTCACTCTTTCTGTTTTCTATACGAATTAATATTTAGATTCCAATGGATCGAACTGCGGGTAGCAGTCACGTAAAACAGAACAATTCCAAAGTTTTTTTTTTTATTCTAAAACTATATATTCTATATATTCCAAGAGGTCATCGTTAAGTCTAAAAACGGCGGCGCTTAATAAAAAGGAAGCGGTTAAAGATAACGAAGTAACGGGCAGGGTTGTGCGTGGCAATGAGGTGCTCCTGAACGAGACTGCAGGCAATTAATATACTATACATGTGCCGCGTAATGATATAAATCTGCTAGATACGTCGTAGTACGATGTATTGGTTGAAAGTGTAATAATTTATTTATTTATTTATTAAACTTCATATACATAAGAATGTATATAGGCGGACTTAATGCCAGAAGCATTCTCTACCAGTCAACCTTTGGACGATGAAGAGATGAAATGAAGTAGGTGTAGGTTATAGAATAGAGAGAACTAAAGAGAGGAAAAAAATTATGATATATTCTAAATCAGATAAAATAAATCTTTATTTGTTGAAAACATGGCTTCAGGATGTTATAGTTCTTTTTAGTCCACGTGTTTTGCTATCTTTATAAATAACATGCAAGTTTTAATTACAATGAAAATGATTGATTGTACGATCATTACAATAATTTTGACATTAAATTAAATCACATATGATAAAATTAAATAACTACATTTTTACTATTTATGGTACGAAGTAATTTTTATGTCAGTGGATTGCCTTTTAAGTCTCTAAACGCAATACAGCTACAGCCCTTCTTTAACAGAGTTTTGAATCGTAAATAAATAAAAATTGGTGCATATCGAAAATAAAGTTATAGTAAATAAGAATAGTCTGCAACGATGATACCCGCAGCAGAACTAAGGTAACCGACATAGCCGTAAGGATCAGCAAGCTGAAGTGAAAATGGGCCGGCCACATAGCTCGCAGAACTGATAACCGTTGGGGGAAAAAGGTTCTCGAGTGGCAGCCGCGTACAGGCAAACGCAGTGTGGGACGACCCCCCACAAGATGGAATGACGACCTGCGCAGTGTTGCGAGAAGTCGATGGATGCAGGTGGCTCAGGACCGAGCTTCGTGGCAATCTTTGGAGGAGGCCTATGTTCAGCAGTGGACTTGTGATAGGCTGAAATGATGATGATGATGATGATGATATATAAAAATACATATTGATAAACACAACTAAGTCTTTGTTTTATGATTACTAATCCATAGTTCGTAAGGAGTATAAAAGGAGGAATAAAACTAAACGTTAATAATACAAAGGTTATGTGTTATGTTTGAAAGAGAGGAGAGGATGACGGAAGTAAGCAACAAGATTAGGGAAGGTAGTTTAGAGCAAGTGGATGAGTTTGTTTACTTGGGAACAATGTTTACGAGAGATGGAAGGTACGAATGTGACATTGAAAGGAGAGCGATGGCGGGTAATACGGTGAATAGAGCATTGCATACATTTATGAACAGCCAGACGATATCTCACAAAGCTCGCTTGGCTGTGCATAGAGGGGTATTGGTACCAACACTAACATATGGAAGCGAAAGCTGGGTATGGTAGAATAGGCATGAAAGCAGGATAAATGCAGTAGAAATGAGAGCGTTAAGAAGTATGATTAATGTGAAGATAACTGACAGGGTTCGAAATAATGTGATCAGAGAGCGTTGTGGCGTGAAAGACGATGTAGTGACACGAATTGAGAAAGATGCTGAGCTGGTTTGGACGTGTGGAGAGGATGAATGAAAGTAGGTTGACGAAACAAATATATGAGGTGAGTGTAAATGGTAGAGTCGATTTCACGATCAAATCGGAAACGTTTTGAAAAAAAGCCAGGTCAAGAGTACTCTAAACCAACGAGTATGCATGCATGCGAAGATTGATGAAAGTGGGAGAAGCGAAAGACGTATGTCAGGACCGTAGCAAGTGGAAGAAGATTGCCTCTGCCTACCCCGTTGGGAACAAGGCGTGAATATATACATACAAATATGGAAGTAAGAGCTTTTAAAAAAAATAAACAAAAATGTAACAACTTACATCATCAATTTGAAACATTAATCATTAATAAATAATTCTCTTGTCAAAACACATCTTTACAATTTATGACTTTAGGGTTATATTTACCCCAATACTGCGATATCGCACCGCAACTTTTTTTTAGCCGGCCCATTCGAGCAGTAGCTAACGCCCCCGCTTGACTCTACCACGTACAAGCAATTATACTGCAATTTTACGCTGGTATTCTGCGAGGTCGTGATCCTTCCCCTGTCGGGTCGGCCAATTCGTGCTGCAGCTATAATACAGTACATTTATTTCGACACAAGAACATAATGAGTAAAACGCAGTTAGTGGTCATGTAAAAAGTAACAGTCTGTAAGTGCCCACAGCTGGGCAAAGGCCTCCTTCTCAAATACTAGTATCAGAGAGGGTTTAGGAGCCGGGAAGGACCCGCCACGCTGCTCTAGTGCTGGTTGGCGGACTTCACATATCCTCGAAATATATTTTTTTTATTATTTCTCAGACATGCAGGTTTCCTCACGATGTTTTCCTTCATCGCTGGGGACGTGGTAAATTCAGCTCTTAAAATTGTTACTAACAATTTTAGTGGTGCCGGCACCGGGGATCGAACCCAGGTCACTCACGCTCTATGACACTAAAGCGAGCGCCCTGACCACTAGGCTACCACGGCTCTTAAAGAGTGGTCCGGTACTCTTTGGTAATGAGGTTCCTCTAACGGAGAAGAAACATGGGAAAGACACTTCGCAGGTCTCCTCTATTTTCTAATTTTTTCCACCGTTATTAAAGTGAAACCTTCTTTACCACGCACCCTTTTCGAGGTAATGAACAAAACCACGTCACGCTCGAGTCGGCAACGCTCAATCGAAGTAATAAATAATATCCATTTTGTAACATCTATGTAATTTATATATACATATATTTACATATATCAGAAGTAGTAAATCTTTTAAATTTTTACTTCTCTTCTTACTTAATTTTGATTTAAATCAAATTTATATGTATTATTTTACCATAACACTTTCAGAAAAAGCTTGTCGGCTCATTTCCAAGAGTTATTATCCATTCATCATCATCATTGCAGCCCATCACTAGTCCACTGCTGAACATAGGCCTCCCCCAAAGATTGCCACGAAGCTCGGTCCTGAGCCACCTGCATCCATCGACTTCCCGCAACACTGCGCAGGTCGTCACTCCATCCACATTAACCATTCATGTATTCCTTAATATTATACCCTTTTCATAAAATCAGTGTTTAACATGGTGGTATTGAACTGTGGGGAGGATTTTTCCTCTTAAAAAGGTGCAAACACCTTTCATGCATTTAACCAATCGAAATTAGAGACATGCAGTTGGCTCGATGGCCTTGGCAGCTTCAACAGAGGAGACTAGTGTTCAGAAGGCCCACAAATATCCTATCTGGAACTTGTATAATACAGTTCCAGTTGTGGAAACTAAGAAAGCGCGATGTAGACTGTCATTTTTCCATTAATTAATGTTAAGCTAAACCAATTTGAAGCTTTTCATATGCTGATTTTAATATTTAATTAACGTCACTTCACAATTTCTTCACGGGTTTTAGTAAATAGAATTATTATTAAACGTTCTTCTCAAACTCAATTACCCAACAAATTAAATACAAGGAAATTTCCTAATTCAACCGCGCTCTCCGCGTCATGTTACATCCAGCAATGCGAGTCTGTGGTAACGTATCGCTTTCCTTACTGTAAGGAACAAAGGCGTTTGTATATCGACCGGGTATAACCTTACAGGCCCGTCTAATGAATGCCTTGTTCCGAGCCGCTTTTAATATAGTCAACAATATTATTTCGTCCACTGTTGGTTGTTTTACTAAAAAAATACAATGTTGTAATACTTTTATCAATAAGTTCGTTAGCTAAATTATAATGAATACTATAATTAAACTGGGTGCGATCTCCGGTGCCGGCACCACTAAAATCATTAACAGCAATTTTAAGTGCTGTTAATTTACCACGTGCTCGGCGGTGAAGGAAAACATCGTGAGGAAACCTGCATATCTGAGAAATAATAAAAAAAATCTTATTTCGAGGATATGTGAAGCCCGCCAGCCCGCAATGGAGCAGCGTGGCGGGCCATTCCCGGCTCCTACACCCTCTCAGTTATTTGAGAAGGAGGCCTTTGCCCAGCAGTGGGCACTTACAGGCTGCTGCTTAAATAAATTACCTAAATTTCCTTTCAGTAATAATTAAATGTTACGATATAGATGAAATGGCAAACTTTCCATTCGACTGTCTGGAGTTATCATTTGCTAAAAAAAATTGATAGATGCCATTCAAGGAGAATTCTAATTTAATACAATGCAAAAGTTATTTCAAGACAAATAATTTTTTATTGGCAAATATTTCATCGGCTGCCACTAGTGTTGCTACACCCAACAATGACAGTGTGTCGGATTATAAACAAGCAGTGTTAAATGTACTCTCTGTTCTACACTGTATTATACATCGTTGGCATTTGGTTGCCATATTTCGCTCCATTACGTTATTAGAGCAATCAATGACATTAGCAGCAATTCATTGAACGACCGTTTATTTGGTCGGCTTCGACAGTAACCTTTGGCTTGCACTCAACAACAAAAAAGAGAGCGTTGAAGCATCTACTTCAGATGGTAATAGACAATGTCGTATTGCCAAAAATAAGGGGTTCGCTACTATACAATAACACTAATAATATGCAGTAGGCTCGAGTGAATCTGACCGCAGCCGATACACAATAACGTCCAGGTCATTGGGCGTGAAATTTGCGATGCATTGATATGTTAAACAAAAGATACGATCACTATTTGTAAATAACCGTTGCTCTAACAACGGTACAAAACATTGTTTTTTTTTTTATGGGAAAGGCGGCAAACGAGCAAGCGGTTTAATGATGGATTTCTGCAAAGTAACGCCTGATTCTATTTCATCATTATCATCATCATCATTTCAACCTATCACAAGTCCACTGCTGAACATAGGCCTTCCCCCAAAGATTGCCACGAAGCTCGGTCCATCTTGGGGGGTCGTCCCACACTGCGTTTGCCTGTACGTGGCTGCCACTCGAGAACCTTTTTTCCCCAACTGTTGTCAGTTCTGCGAGCTATATGGCCGGCCCATTGCCAATACAGTTTGCTGATCTTTACGGCTATGTCGGTTACCTTAGTTCTGCTGCGGATATCATCGTTGCAGACTATTCTTATTTACTATAACTTTATTTTCGATATGCACCAATTTTTATTTATTTACGATTCAAAACTCTGTTAAAGAAGGGAGCTGTATTGCGTTTAGAGACTTAAAAGGCAATCCACTGACATAAAAATTTTCCAAGTTGGGATCGGTAGTGAGGATTATAGGCTGTTAAAAATGCTTACTATGAAAAGTCGCATCGACACAAATATTTCTCGCTGCTGTTTCTTTACTCTAGGGATTTGATTGTATACGATATTCGCTGTGTTGGAATTCGTTTGTCAATTCAGTCATGGTTACAATGCATTTATCGGACGCTATTTATTTACACGTTTGAAGCAACTTCTGCGTTTATAGTTGTTGTATTATCTCTGGATATGTGGCGCATAGACAACACCCTGTAATGAATCATATAAATAATTCGGGTGTTTGTCGCACAATCAAGCTCCAAGGATTATTTGAATAAAATTTGTTAGCAAAGTGGTTTATGTCCTTTTTATTTGGATCAAAAGATTCCTTTGGAATAGCATCTGAAGCGCACAGACAAAGCCGCTTTGGCTTATATAATATATGTATGTATAGTCAACTAATGGCTTATGAACATAATGCCCACTCTCTTACCGTGCCGAGACATGAAAGGCAACAGATTTAAAACAGCCGAGGCTGTTGAATCTGTTGCATCAAAATGTTGAAATGATTTACCACCGGTTCGTGGGATGCGGTCATTAACTAATTTATAAATAAAATGTCGCCAATGAAGTGAAATGAAAATGAAATGAATCAATTTAATGCAGCAAGACTAGTCCTTCGATACCGTTATATCATGGTACGTAACTGGTGATATAAACAGTTGCGTATCCTGGTGATTAATCTTGGGTTGTCTCCAGGCGTTGGATAGGTTTTATCTCAATTCAATACGGATATGGCATTCTTGTAGTATTTAAGTTATTTATTTAATTATTCTTTATACAATAGTATCCAAATGTGTTACTGTTCTGTTTGATAATATCAGGCATGTTTGATAGAATTCGTATCGAACGGACAGACAGACATCCACCACAATCGTTGTTTAGGTAACTAAACCACAAGTGATGAGTGATTTAATTAATATATACAAATCATGATGAGAACTTTTAAGGGAGACTTGAGAAGTCCAGCAGAAAACTTTGTAATGTATTCTTGAATATTTTACTAAATACTATATTATATTTCAAAAAGCTAAATAGAAGCTTCCAGGCTTTGTCGAGGTTTGCCGCCTCACCGCCCTGCCACAGATACAAAAACACTGCCGACGTCACTGGATCGATCCGCTATTTTTTTTTTCTAAATTCATACCTTTACTGTGACTTAAGTATATACAATGTTCATGACTTATATAGCAGTGTATTTTCACAGACTACAGACAGAGATGATGTAGAAAGACAGTTTCGATGGTCACATTACTTTTTTTTTTATTAACCTTTCATTTAAAGAAATCTGTTCAACGTACTTTACACAAAACAAAAATAGAATAAGATTGAGAAATCATTTTCGGAAACCTGCCGATATGACACTTCGTTTTAAGATGTTATGACATATAAATTGAACCGGATGTGAACGTTCACAGAAGACATAAAGGCTCCGTTCCTGGCAAGTCGCGCCTCGGATGGCCTTCCAATAAATAACAAACGCCCGAGACTAGTTCGTAAAGGAAACCTTACAACAAAAGCAACGCGGCCAGAGCGTAACGTATAATATGAAGAAATGCGTTTGTTCGATATTCGAAAATGTGGCGGTAAAACATTTCGGCGCGCACTGCATTCGGGACTATTAAAAATTAATGTTTTGTACGAGGTTACGGAGAATGAAATTGATTTTGAATCCATTGCGCTTTGTTTAGTGCTTTTAAATACTCTATTTTTTTTTAATTCGCCGTGCGGCAGCGGCGTTAGAATCTACCACCAATCTATCCGTGGGTACGTACACCCACTGTTTAGTAGTTTAGTTTACAAATAATTGTGAAAGTACATCAAGTTTATATACAAAATGAAATAGTGTAATAACTACCTACACACACATATCTATACACACACTTACAAATAGACACACACACACACACACACTAACCACATTAACCCTACTTTCTTTTCTACATATATCTTTCTTTACTCATAAATGGAAATATCTTAAGCACATTTGTAAAAATTCTAAAGCACATGCACAAAAATGTAATTTGTTGCCGCGGGGTGAAGACCTGGTGTCCTGAAATAAGCCCCAAAGCTTAGTTTATAATTGACGACTAAGGGCTCACGTTTTAGGCTGTACAATTTTTTTTTCTTGTACTCCAACTGACAACGAGTAAAAGTCCGTGCGAACGAATAAAAAAAAAAGAAAAGTTCCAAATTCGAATCGTTCAAAGAATATATTATTCAGCTCACAAAGATGACGCGCTTGTTATAGACAATGTAATATCCGTCAAATGATAACGGAGAAACAAACGGGGTCGGATGGAAACTCTCTTAATGGAAACTGTAAGGGTACGTTTGCGATTGGCGACTTCTTTGTTGGAGCGTTCTACTTTATTAAGAGTTTTCTCTGCCAAATGCTTAAATCGATTGATTTCTGTCTTGACTTGAATTGCCATAAAAAAAAAGTGAATAGATCTAAGTATCAACAATATTACATAACTTTGTTCATTACAAGTATCTTATTATCTCTAACTAGCGAACTGCGCCGTTTTCTCGCGGTCAGATCTGTATTATTTATAAATATATAATACCACTTGTGAAATGGTCTAAATTATGGTGAAAATCACATTGAAGTTAACCTAAAAGAGAACGTACAGACAAACGTGTATTGCGGCTTTGTTTTATACAATTTAAGGATATGATTTATAACTTTATAATCGCCAGTATTCAAGAAATAACGAAGCATGAATGGTTACAATATAGTGGACTCTACTTACTTGCAATAATATAGCCTGCCATCCCTCCCGTTGTGCACCGTCCAACATTCCTTCAACTCAGTCTGAAGCCTTTCTAAAGCCGCTTCGTCCATCGCCAACCCTCTCCCAGATTTAGGGCTGCCACTACCCAATCGTGGGCTACCGTATTTTGGACTGGCGCCCAGTTTAGGGCTGTTAGCGCCCAATTTGGGACTGTTGGAGCTTGAAGCGCCATCACTCAAATTAGGACTGCCGGTAAAACGATGATTAAAATTGGGGCTGGGGTTGGGTTTCGGGCTGGAGGCTAGTTTCGGGCTGGCCGTGCCGCTGGGACCAGGCGACGACGAGGCCTGCTGCAGCAGCATTGCTTTCACGTCATTGCACCATTTTAAATTATTATCTGAAAAGAGAAAATAAATTATTTAGCTACTCGGTGAGGGAGTTAACCGGAGACTCTTTATCCCCTCTCCAAATATTCTTAAAGGTCCAAGAAAATCTGCATGTCTATGAAATAATAAAAAATATTATTTCGAGAATATGTGAAGTCCGCCAACCCATACTGGAGCAACGAGTCGGACCCTATACGGCTTCAATCTAGGAGACGAGGCCTTTGCCCCGCTGTGGGGATTTACGGGCTGCTACATTGCTGTTTTTACATGGTTGTGGGGAAAAGAGACGAAGATAAAGCACCCACAACCCCGTATTAGTTTTTTTTATTTGATGTTTTTATATGATGTTTTCATTCACTCAAGTTACTTATATATTTTCTATACGTGGTAGAGGCAAGCGACTTTTGCTGCTGCTGGAATGGGCACGCTCGACCGGGCTGGTACCGCGGCATCGCAGAATACCGGCGTGAAGTAGAGGCGTCTTGTGTTTCAGCGTTTCGTTCGGTGAGTACCTCACTCACCGAAGATCCACTCCCCTTCCCCAAGCAACTGCAGCATCTCTGGTGTTGCAGATATACGTGGACGATGGTAATCAGTTAGCATTAGGCGAATCGCTTGATCGTTTGCCGCCTTTCCCATAAAAAAAAACTTATGCTTTGTAATTATTCGACATTATGTTTTGACTTCTATTAAGACCGTGAATGAACGAATGTTTCTTTCGTTCTTTCTTTCTTATTGTCCATATCGATCGTTGTAAAAGTATATGTCACAAAAATCTGATGATGTATGATAGGCAGCTGCCGCTAAAGTGCGAGGTGTCACACCAAGCTTTTTTGTTTTATATAGAAGAAGGGGGCAAAAGAGCGTGCGGCTCACCTGATGGTAAGTGATCACCGACCCCCACATACATCCATAACACCAGAGGAGCTACAAATGCGCTGCCGGCCTTTACAAGCTACTAGCAGGCGTTAAGTTTACGACAAAACCTAACCTCGTACAATTTCCTCTCTCAACACACCTACAATTTAAAAAATCGGTAGCAAACTTTCAAAAATAATATAAAAACGAGAAGCTATATAAAACCGTTTTATCAATAAACCGATAGAAATAACGTTACAGTGAAGTATATTAGATACTCAAAATTGGTACCGGAATTTCGATACAACAATGGGAATACGCATTAAGGCATCATAATGAAAACTCCGGCGACTTTTCAAAAAAAAAAAAAAAGCCCTTTCAAAGGAACGGAGAGAAATGAAACGGGCTCGTTGGCACGCTCTACGAAATGGCAACAGCGATTAAAATTGGCCACAAAAAATACACGGAAAATGCCATCCGAATTGCTGCGAGCGAGGCGGGCGGGCACACGTTTCCCGCGCAAATGGTTTAACCATTTTATACTTCCCTATATTTGGAAATATTTCATGAAGCTTTATAAATGTCAATTTTTTTTGCGTTCCGTAATGCATCAGGAAACCTTTTCTAAGATTTCCCATCTGACCATCCGTCCTAGATAGTCATTAGTTAGTTCGATTATATGCTTAAAATTTCATATAAAGTTATTTAGCCAATATTTGTGGAACCCGCAAATTAGAAAGAAAAATGTTTTATTCGTACCTACATAACAATATATGGTATACAACATAATACAACACATCACGATACATATGGGGGTAAAATACAAAAACAATCAATAAATAATATTAATATCAGTATTGAACTGCAGCCACAAAAAGGCGGCCGACTCAGCACATGCAGCATGCTAATGTTCTGCCGGCACCCTTGACAGAAGTCCTGCGTGCAGCAGCCCGGCGGTAACATTTATTTGTATATATTAACAAATAAGAAATAATGTCACTATCTTGCATAAACTTAATACAACGATCGGGGTTCAAAAAGTTAAGGATTTAGGAATCACTACTAATTATTTGATTACTTAATAGAAAGTAGTTAATAGACTTAAATGTTTTTTTCTAGAGGTTGTGTTTTTTGTAGTGAATAGGGGGGAGTAGTATCTTAAACTACTAGAAAATTGCTGTTTCCCTGTGCCATATAAGTAAAGGCATAATTGCAACTAATAGATGTCACAGGCATATATAGTTGTTAGGGATTATTTTGTTTAGCATCTAAAAGAAAAATGAATGTTCTTCGGGTCAGATGGTATTATGTCGTGTCTCGTCTCACTCGATCCTCGGATATGTATAGCAAGAGCGTTACATTGGATAAGGGGTAGGTTAAGACTAGTTAGCGCCCATGTGTTATAGGTATAGAATGTTATAGGAGCGGAATGAAGTAGGAATAAAATGCTATAAAATTTGCATTCACTAAGTTATATCACTAATAAGGCATAGTGGACCTCTTACACCTCCTTCAACCCCTCTCCCTATCATCCATGGCTTCCGCCTAACATCTTTGAAGGCCAGCAACGCGACTGCAGCTCCTTTGCTGTTGCCGATGTATGTGCGAAACGGTAATCACTTGTTATTAGTTGAACATACGTTTGCCTCGTTTTCTCATAAAAAAAAATTAAATCCAATTATATCTAAAGAGATTTTAATAAATATATGAAGAATTTCATTAAAAATAAACATTTCAGGTCATACGTTTTTAGCTGGCGTATTACCGTTTGCGAAGTATACTTCCCATTAAAGCCTTAATATGATCTGGATAACCTTCTAAATAAATTTGATATTCTATGACGTAGTTATTTCAATTGAAATTTGGAATGATTTAAATCACTACAATATAATTGAAGAAAATCACAAACCAATGGTGAGCGAATCCAAAAACCACAATGGCGGTAAAGCCACAGACTAAATATGAATGGAGGGAACAGCGGCCATTTTATGTTGACATTTTGTTTGTTCGCTCGGATTTAATGGCTGCTCGAAACCCGCCAACGATTAGATTTTATATGGATTTTTTTTGTATATAGACTTAAAATAAGCTACATGAATAGAACATGAATATGTATATTTAATATTAATACATAGTTATAATAATTATACGAATATATAAATATATTTATATCTAAATATGTACATACTTTCATAATCAAAAGATAAGTATCAATCAGATGAATTATACAACATAATATCATGTTTACCAGCAAAATTAAGAGGGAAGACAAATTCGTCAAATGTTGTTAATTATTTAGTAAATGTGCTCGAACTGATCATTTAAATTACTGCTTATTTTGCAGTTAAGAGAGTGGAAACAAGAACTTATATAGAAAACTTAAATCCCTAGCAACTAATAAAGTTCATTCATTCATTCATTCACCGAGACTTGGTCCTTCGCTGCAGGACGTATGACGAAGCGCAAAGTTGCTCAGGCGCGCTATGGAAAGGGCTATAGTCCGTGTTTCACTGCGCGATAGAGTACGCAACGATGATATCCCCTGCAGAACAGAAAGTTGAAGTGGCAATGCGCCGGCCACATAGCTCGCAGAGCTGACAAGCAATGGAGAAAAAGGTTCCCGAGTGGCAGGCACGTACAGGCAAACTGAGTGTGGGACGTCCCCCTACAAGATCAGTAACAACCTGTACAGTGTTGCGGGAAGTCGATGATCCAGGTGACTCAGGACCCACCCCGAATGGGTTCCCGCCTTGTCGTGACGGGGGGCTTAGTAACCGTGGCTTGGTCTCCCACGGTGTACCGAGAGGAACCTGGCCGGCCTGTCTTTGCGGGGATCGCCGGCCCGAGGAGGTCGCTCCGAGTGAGCTTGGTGAGCCAACTTCGGATGCGTGTTGGTGGACTGTGGGGGAGGATTAGCTTAGCGCTCTCCTGGCCCCCAACAGCCGAGGTGGAGTCGCGAGGGAAGAGGAGTTTTGGTATTGCGTTTCGCCATTCTCCCTATCCTCCGTGACACTGGCCGGGGCCGCACCGCTGATGCGGCCGTGGTGGGGTCGCGGGGGGAGAGGAGTGTCGGTATTACGATGGCCGTTCTCCCTACCCTCCGCGGCCGAAACGTGGTCGGCGGTGGAGCCATAGACCAGATCCGCCGCGGGTGCCAGGAAGGCTGGTGCTTATAAGCGCCAGTCTTTCTGATCCCCATGGCCTCCGGATGGCGGAGTCGGGCGAGTGGGCTGAGCGTGGCGATTATGGCAAATCCTCCTCCGTATGGTTGGGGCAAAGGGAAGGTAAATAGTCCAGGATAGTCTGCAGGACCTTTGTCTGTTTTTTTTTAATGTATCTTTGCCTATTTACAAGCCGTTAAGGTAAGGAAAGGTAAAGTGTCAGGTCACGATTCTCATCCGTCTTCGGTAAAGAACTTGACTTTGACTTTAAGATGGGATGGATGGCAGATTCTCGTCTGAAATTGCGTTCGCCCACCCGCCTGCCAAACATGGCGTTTATTACAAATAATCCCTATGTTCAGCAGTGGATTATAATTTTTTTTATTAAAAGTCGATATTAATATAATTTTGTACTTGTTTAATACCGAATGGTGATCATCTAGTTTTTGGAAGAGGTCTATAGCAGTGGATTATTACGGGCTGTTAATACCACAAACAATTTTCCTGCGCAGTTAAAAATTCAATTTACTTTTTCATTTAGTTTCCGTTCCAATATTCTGGAATCCAAAGACTAGTGATGGGCAGCAGCGTCAATAGTGCCAGAGTACCGGTACGAAGCCGCGGTAGCCTAGTGGTACCATAATACACAAGTAACTTGAGTTCGATCATCGGTGTCGGCACCATCGACTGCTTAATAGCAACTTTAAGAGCAGAACTAAGTTATCGGCCGTCAAGGAAACCGTCGGGAGAAAACCTGCATGTTTGAGAAATAATTATAAATATTATTTCGAGGTCATGAAACTGTCTCCCAACCCGCATTGGAGCAGCGCGACGGACTCTTACCGGCTCCAAAAACCCAAAGCGGCGAGAAACCCCCGCAAAGTAGATTTCCGTGTATAATATTCCTTAGACTTATAATAGAAAATGCACTTAAATATAGCGATCCATCGTTCGTTATTCATTTGGTAGAAGCAGCCCACGCTTTGAATGATTAACCAGGATACCATAACAAGCATAGCACTTAGTGATGTCCGTCGCATTGAACATAAAATTCAAACTACTTATCTACGGATTTTATCGCGGTTTAATTTTTGCTTTAATATTCCCAACGGAGGACTGAGGTCATAGACGTCCTGATGACAAAGTCAACTCGGACTACCTTATGCTGTTAATTATTAATTTTGGTCTGATCTTTTTATGGGAAAGGCGGCAAACGAGCAAGCGGTTCACCTGGTAGTAAGTGATTGCCGTCGCCCACGTACATCTGCTACATTAGAGGTGCTGCAGGTGCGTTGCCGGCGTTTAAGGGTATTTGAGAGATGGGAGGGAGGATGATGAGGGGGATTGGGAAGGGGAGTGGGCCTCCGGTTACTCACTCACCGAAAAAAACGCAGAAGCACAAGATGCCTCTACTTCACGCCGGTATTCTGCGAGGCCGCGATAGCAACCCCATTCGAGCAGCAGCAAAAGTCGCCGCTTGGCTCTACCACGTATCTTGAGATCGTAGATTGGTATACTTGCTTTTAGATTTAATTTCATTTATTACTGCATATCTTACATACAACTTCAATGGAAGTGTACAGAAGACATGAGGAGGAAAATGGTAAACCGGACGGTCTGTAACTGCACTGCCTATGATGACATGTTCACCGTCGTGGGTATCGGTACCAGTCTGGTGGTCAAGTGGAAACGAACGTGGAACTGATTGAACGTTATTATGCAAAACTGCTTAACGTAATGTTGAAGGAAAAAAAGCCTTTATTATTTGCACAATTTAAAGATTTTTTCACCGCTTTAGAATCGTTAGTTTTATATGGGAGTCCTATCCAAAGATAATATACCTACAATAATTAATGACATATATTTAGTTGATTATTTAATGAAGATAATGTTTTGTCTTTCAATCATCGTGGACGTGGAAATTTGTTACCGTAAAAAAAAAAGTTTTATGAGGGGCTGGCCGACAAAATACAAAGTGGGAAGGAACTATTAGTTATTCTGTCGTGTGTAACCATTCTCTTACTAACCACTGACAGTCACGAAAAGAAATAAAGATAGAGAAATTTGAATTGTATTTGTATTCAAGTCACGTCAGAGTTTCTCTAATAAATTGTACGTCGTGACATCACTAGACAACATTAATCTATCAACAATATCTGACGCTCACCGGTCGAAGGGTTCAGAGTGTGAGCGGGACAGCTAGCACACGTATCAATTAGCGGGAAAAGGATAGAATTCGTTTGGAGTATGACAGGTGGGCAGTCGTTGAACCCGATATTGAATAATGGCGGAATTATTTTGGCGCGCTGCGGTTCATTTTATCAAATTATCGAAGACGATATTAATATATAACTCGATGTAAAAGCAAAATCAATACTGAAAAATGTTTTGTTAAATTACATAAACTTTTTCGTGATATGATGTTAAGTTGTTGTTGTTGTATAATCTTGAATCTCAAATCACATACGTTTCTCTCAAGTCTGACAGGTACAGATGGCGCTGTAGTGCAACTGAGGTAGATACGATAGGGCAGTAGGCGTCGAGAAGGGAAACAGATGGTAGATTAACTACCTCGAAAAATACCAGATCGACGCTCTAAGAAGTCAGTAGTCTGTGATCATATTCTCTCACGAGTCTACGTAAGTAGGATTTCTTACGAGGCTACTGAAAAAAAATCATCTCATTTCGATAGGTAAGGGCTTCAAAGCCATGCAAACCGGTACACGATCTCAAGATGGTTGTAGCTCTTGCTGCGAGGACGGACTGAAAATTAAAGTTCACGATATCTTGCTTTATCTGTGACACTTGGAAGTTCAAAGAGCGGGGTCCCCACCGAGACCATGGATGCTGCAGAGCTAAAATTAAAATCGCACTTGATAGATAATTTCTTGCACCGACTTGCCTTAGTCCTGTCGAACTAAGGCCACTCCAAAGAAGCAACAGCTGAAGGCTGGAAGGTTTGCCTGTCCCTAAGCTAGACAAAGCGGGCTGGTGAGCTCAGTACCGCTATTCTCGCACTAGTGATGCTGCTCCCAATTATTAATCCGTGTTATTTGGGATCGGCAATTTAGGATCGATATTCGTCTATCGATGGGTTCGCCAGAGCCTCGATGTTGGCATTTGGAGAAAGATTAGAAAGAAAGCTTTTGTACCACGGCCTTACAGAATACCGGCGTAAAGTAGAGGCATCTTGTGCTTCTGTGTTTCGTTCCGTGAGTGAGATAACCGGAGACCCACTCCCCCTCCCCATCCCCCTCCCCTGCCTCCTTCCCGTGTCTCAAATACCCTTAAAGCACTTGCAGCACTTCTGTGGTTGCAGATGTACGTAGGCGGCGACGGTAAACACTTACCATCCAGATGAACCGCTAATCACACCTTACGTGCACCAATACAAATGTTATTGAGATTTGATTATATTGAATGAAACTATTACCGATTTTCATCGGTTCACTGAGTCGTACGAGGCACTGCCTTGGCCCCCCCCCGTCACGCACCCGCTCGCGTGGGGACCCGAAGATTGTGCTTGCAAATGGCAATGTTGAGACACGCCCCCACTTTACGTCGGGGCGAAGGCCATCGAAACGTAGTACGCGGTGATCGATGCGATGTACATATAATTATATAACTGTTATTTCTATGTGAGATTTGTTTTTTTATTGGAAAGAGAGCAAAGGAGCCAGCGGCTCACCTGATGGTGTGCTAAGTGATTACCGTCGCCCGCGTGCAACTGCAACACCGGAGGCGCTGCAGGTGCTTTGCCGGCCTTTAAGGATATTTGGGAGATGGCAGGAGGATGTGGGGAAGGGAGTAGGGAGGCACCTCACGCAGAAACACAAGATGCCCTTACTTCAGCACGTCGAGCCGGTCCATTCTGTAGCCGTTTGTCTGCCCACCCCCTTTATTCGCGGATGTTGTTAGAGGCGACTAGCCTTACAAATCGCAACGGCAACCGACAGGACGCGGGATAACCATCATGAAATATAAACAGACCGACGACACAGCAGCAGCGTCTAAGGTGCGAGGTGTCCGGTACTGTGATCGCCAATCCTCTTGCCGAGCGTGGCGATCATGGCAAATCCTCCTTATGGGAGAGGAGGACTTCAGGGCAGGCTAGAAGTGGACCATACATATATACTATAAATATATTACAGGCTATTAAGGTTAAGGTTAGCTAGTTATGCTAGTTATATCAACACAATAACTGTCTTCAATATGGCCGTGAGAAAAAAATGTTAATTTATATCCGTCCAAAACTTTCTATTGTAACATTTTCCGCCAGCCGGCACTCAGAGCGGTACGGCATACCCTTCCCCTGCTCCAAAGCCTCTCGAATATATTGAGAGGAGGCATTTACCCATTACCTTACGATAATGGCTCTTCAAATAAATTCTCTCTTTAGTAGTCCTAAATCCAATAAATACGAATATAATTTAAGCAAAGTAATTTGAACGTTTATTTTAATTTCTTACACGATCAAGAAGAAGTGTTAAGCAACCGCTAGATTGTGATAGCGCCGCCATGTTGTGGTAGCGAAATCCCCCCGTCTCTCCCCGTGCCGTTATAGTCAATTAAAAAAAAACTATATATTATGAGTTCTTCGACAGATTTTAAAAAAAAGTTACCTCTACCTCTCTAGACATTTCTCCTGTACCATTTAGATATATAAAATGCACATTGAATAATTATTCGTATTTGTTGTAATTGCCGTAAGATGGCGGAATCTCTCATAGAGAGACCTGAGTTATACAAACACGCAACGGGCCGCAGCGTTTAAAATGCACCTGGTGCTGCTACCGCCGATCCACTGGATTTATAATCAAATCAAAATATTGTAATCACTACAGTTGTCTTGGTCCTTCACTGCAGGCCGTATGAGGAAGCTCAAAGTCGCTCAGCGCGCTGTGGAAAGGGCTATGCTCGGTGTTTCTCTGCGTGATAGAGTCTGCAACGATGATATCCGCAGCAGAACTAAGGTAACCGACATAGCCGTAAAGATCAGCAAGCCGAAGTGGCAATGGGCCGGCCACATAGCTCGCAGAACTGACAACCGTTGGGGAAATAAGGTTCTCGAGTGGCAGCCGCGTACAGGCAAACGCAGTGTAGGACGACCCCCCACAAGATCGAGTGACGACCTGCTCAGTGTTGCGGGAAGTCGATGGATGCAGGTGGCTCAGGACCGAGCTTCGCGGCAATCTTTGGGGGAGGCCTATGTTCAGCAGTGGACTTCTATGATTAGGCTGAAACAGTTGTCTAACCGTAGCGATTACAATAGCTTTCCCGTTAGCAAAATAGACTTACCTCAATCCAACAGTAGACAGTTATCATTAAAGAAAAAGAATCTACACAAAACCACTCACTGATTTCTTTCAGAGTATCACTCGGAGTGATACTGACGCGTTTCGCGTGCAGCGGAAACCGTACAATTGATATGCATTTGCATTAAATCCTTTTAAAACGTCCATAATTTCAGTTCGCCCTTGAGAGGGGTTCGCTGTGAGTAGGCACGTGTAATGGAACGTCGACGATAAAATAATATTTAACGATTGAAGTGCGTTTACGCCTCACGATTTTTCATACAGACCTTCAAGTCGGAAATCTTCGTACATAACATCAAAAGCTAACAATTATCTCTTCTGCAACTGGACATTTCGTAATTTCTTCTACTTACCTTTTAGATATATGTTGTCTCATTCATTGCGGTTCATTCATTTCGAAGATTTTCGATTTGAAAGATTATATGAAAAGTCGAAAAAAAGAGAAAGCCAAAAGACATTGAGTCTTTTTTAAGGTATTTAAATAAAGTATAAATAAATATTTTTTTATTTATTTATTTTTTATTTACTCCATACAACAAAGTTACAAACTTAACCTATAAAATTAAACACCAATTCCAACAAAGTATTATAAACTATAACTATATAAATAGATATTCCATGCGTGAAGGGTTAAGTTAATCACTATCGTCTAAACTAGACCGAGCCTGTGTCTTAGTCGATAGCAACCTATGAATGTCCACAGCTGGGCAAAAGCATCTCTTCCACTCATTATATGAGAGAGTTTCGGAACCGGGAATTATAAATTATAATTGAAAAATGAAGTAAAGAAAACTTACTACATTTTCCTTCACCGCCGATCACTTGCACAAATACCAAATGTTCCCGTAAATGTTATCTACTTTGTATATGTATAGATGTGCGTATCACCTAAAAGAAATAGAATATTTCATATATTTGTGATAATCCGTTTAACTAATAGATTAAAAGGTGCAAGAGAGAAAACACGACCTCTTCCACCATATGACAACCACGCCTTCATGAAGTGCACGCGCAGCTAGCCAACATACTATCCCCTGCCAATCGAACGATGGCAGACTTTCCATCCCACATGGTGGTGGGTATATCCTACACACTAGTGATGGCTGGTCCCCTTTCCTACAGAGCGAGGATACCGACACCACGTTCACCAACCAACGCCCCAACGTGGGGAGTATAAGCAAACCTTCCAAGAAATATATGCCGATTTTTGTTTGCGTCGAAAAAAGAAATATTTTAATTAAAAGTTGTGAATTTGGTATTCATGATATATTTTAATATCTAGAAGAATCAGAGTAATATCTAGAAGAAAAATGTGTATGATTCAGTGCAAAATTAAAATTTAACGATAAGATAAAACCCAAGTATTAAATTCATTCATCTTAAACGTACTGTACACATCTACATTTAATCCCAAATAATTTCACAAAGCCCCAAGCGAAAATTTACAACGCCAGGATTTTCTTACTTCTTTTTAAGGAATGGCAAATTAAAGATGCCCCGGCGAAGGTAAAGGACGTAGGCGCGATTAAATTAAATTAGGATAAATTATACAATTACCATTAAATAATCCTTAAGGAGGCGAAGTGGGTCAGAGGTTGTTTTTTTTTATTTTAAAATAAAAAAAGGCAAAAGAAACGATGTCGGATTGTTTCTCGAGATTTCTTTTAATTTATATGTTGAAAGGTTTAGGAAAACTTTGCCCACTGCTAAAGAAGGGTCTAGTTGTAAAGTGACAATCAATAAACATGGAGTGAGCTCCACGAGCCTGTCCTCATTCCGAGAGGGATTTTAGCTGAGAAGAGTAACGCAATTTGAGACCGGATTGGAGGACTTCAAATATCTTCGACATAATTTTATCTCTTAGACATTTCGATTTATTCACGACTTAAACATCGAACACATGTCTGCGTGCTTATGCTTAATGCTGTACCATAAAATATCCTGCGACTGTGCAGGTGACTTCTACTGCTTCTTTAATAAAGTAAATGGTCGCGTTCGTAGTAACTAAACAACATATGTGAGCACATTCTGCGTAGATCGGACCGAAATGAATAAATAAAAGCTGAAGGTAGCCCGAGTTAACTATGACATCTGGTCGTCTATCACCTCAGTCCACCCGTGACCACGGCTGCTGTAAAGCGATCGAATTCAAAAAAATGCCGGATTCGTTTCTAATGTGTAGTGTTTTCGTAAATACAAGAAATCATTAACATATGTCAAGTAAGAATTACCTCTGAACACAATTTTGTTCAATTTATGTTGCTTCAAATAAAATGGAGCTATAAATATATCAGGTGCCGATATTGGTTGGATTTGCTTATCCTTAATTAATTATCTATCGAACTCCACACTTTGCTCTATCAAGGTGGTGAGTGAGGAAGCCGGAGGCTCACTCCCCCTCCTCATCCTCCCTCCCATCTCCTAAATACCCTAATGGCCGGCAACGCACCTCTGGTGTTGCAGATTTACCCAGGCGACGGTAATCACTTACCATCAGGTGAACCGCTTGCTCGTTTGCCGCCTTTCCCGTAAAAAAAAAAGAACAGCCTAGCAGAGCAATTAAAATCACGCGGCCGCCACTCCTCTAACGGAAACGCAATTAACTCTAGAAGACGTTAATGACTTTTTATTACGCGAGATAAAAATTAAACTTTAAATGGCGCGAATGTGGGGATTCCATTCATCCGCCATTGGATTGTGAAATGGCGGTGCGAATGATGAATATGAAATGGGACAAAATCGTATATCGCTTTAATATACATTTGGGTTGAAGATCTGACGTTAGAAATAATTCAAATGTTTTTTTTTTAACCAGTCAATCTGACTCGGCTCTAACACAAACAGAGTTACTATGCGTTTGCAGTGATGGCGTATAACGTGTGGTAGCTGTGTAAGAATCTGTCATCCACTTAGATCCCATGGGTGATGGCGAAGATCACCTCCCGTTACGATCTATCACTCGCAGAAGTGAAAAGTGTATTACGGTAGTCCATTCCGATTAGCTACGCTGAGACGTATTAAGTAAATCTCTGCCTACCCCTACACGTGGGACGGGCGTTAGTACTATAGTTGTTGCACCTTTTGATAATTCTTGTAACGGCATCATAACATAACTAAGTGTAAGTCAAATGTCGCTCATCTTATGCACACAATGTTCAAAAACGCGTCGTAGAGATTGGAATTTATAAAAAAAGTCTTGTTGTCGGGAGGACTTAGTAACTTGTTCACTAACGGCGAACCAAGAGGAACCCACATTGCCGGCCTGTCTTTGCGAGGATTTCTGGACCGAGGAGGCTGCTCCGAGTGATCTCGGCGAGCCAACTTCGGATGCATGTTGATGGACTGTGAGTACGTACGTTGGGGGAGTGTTAACTTAGCACCGCTCTCCTGGCCACCCGCAGCCGAGGTGGAGTCGCGGGGGAAGAGGAGTTTTTGTATAGCGCTTCCCCATCCCCCTCCTCATCCTCCCTCGCATCTCCCAAATACCCTTAAAGGCCGGCAACGCACCTGCAGCACCTCTGGTGTTGCAGACGTATTTGTGGGCGACGGTAATCACTTACCATCAGGTGTACCGCTTGCTCCTTTGCCGCATTTCTCATAAAAAAAAAACTACCACGTTCGAGCCGGCCCGTTCGTGCAGCGGTAGATACCGCCGCTTGACTCTACCACTATTGAATGTTGTTAGCCAGCAGGGTGGAGGCTAGATTGGCATTTGGAGAAAGAGGTGACATATTTCCCTTTACACCATGGATTGCTAAGATACATTATAATCATAGATCCGCTCAACTCTATCAACATAGACAGTTTCGTGTCAAGTGTCAACTGAAACGAAATCATTTCTACCCTATTATAATCTAATACTAATATTATTCATAGAACCATATTTCTTAGCCGGCAAAGGGAGACATAAAATATTACTTCGAAGATTACGTCACATGTAGGGGGGTCCGGCTGAGCAAGATTTATCGAATCTCCAAGCGTAGCTTTGATACTTTCGTATGTTTAGAACGGTTTCAGCAGGCATACCAAATACTCTACAATTTGACACTACTTGAACAACCCGAGTACGAATCCAGCTTTAGGTTCTATTATTTTAAAACATAGAACATCGTTAGTATGCATATCTGAGAAGAGTATGCAAATAATCTATCCCCCCTTTCTTCCCATGGGTGACGTAAGACGCGACTAAGGGAAACCCCAGAGACGAAACTAACCACCTGTCACGTTCTGTCCCATTACTCAGTGTCATCTATGTCTGAGGCTCTGTGTCATTCCGGATTACCATCCGATATTTCTGCATTGCACGTGCTATCCTTTACAATATAGGATAGTATGACGCAAATTCATTCATTTTTCTAAACGTGGTAGAGCCAAGCAGCGGCTTTTGCTGCTGCTCGAATGGGCCGGCTCGACCGGGTTGGTACCACTAGCTCGCAGAATACCGACATGAAGTAGAGGCGTCTTATGCTTCTGCATTTCGTTCGTTCGTGTGAGGTAACCGGAGGCCCTCTCCTCCTCGCTCATCCTCCCTGCCATCTCCTAAATACCCTTAAAGGCCGGCAACGCACCTGCAGCGCCTCTGGTGTTGCAGATGTACGTGGGCGACGGTAATCACTTACCATCGGGTGAACCGCTTGCTCGTTTGCCGCATTTCCAATAAAAAAAAATGTAATTGAAGTAATAATACGCGATACTACCTGTCGGCGGTCTTGAAGTGGCAAAGTGACGGATTCGACACGGTGGACCGCACGCTCCGCCCCGCAAGGAACAGGTGAATTTACTTGAACACTACTCAGTTCAAATTAAATTATTATTAACAACGCATTTTATTGTGTTCAATTTTAGTTATCAGGCGAGTGTCAATGGTAGAGTCGGGAGAGATATGACCTAGGCGAACATTTCACGATCAAATCGGAGACGTTCTTAAAAAAGGCCAGGTCAAGACAAGTGCGAAGATTGATGAAAGTTTAAGAAGCGAAAGGCGTATTTCAGGACCGTAGCAAGTGAAAGAAGATTATCTCTGCCTACCCCGTTGGTAACAAGGAGTGAATATAAACATACATAATTTTAGTTTCTATGTTTATTAGTTAAACATCCTAATTTCAAATAGAGAAGATGGCTGGATGCTTCCAGCGGCTTAGCATCCTCTAATAAATTAAATTATATATCATACCACTGCACGACCTCAAGATACTGAGCACTTTATGTGTAGATCGGACCCAAATTAATAATTAAAAGCTAAAGGTAGCCCGAGTTAACAATGAGATCAGGACGTAATAAAGAACCTTTACTAAAAACTAAAATTTAACGCGATAAAATCCGTTCATAAAAGTTTAATTACATAAGTAGACACATAATTGTTCCGGGTGTTACTGCATGCGCAACTACATATAAAATAATAACACAACTAGATACAAGAATACGCTACAAAGCGGGATACGTTTTTAAATAAGGAACAAAAATAATTGAATAGGCAAGTGCGTGACAAGTGAGTTCCAAAACGTACGCGCGTATAAGTTCGTATACCATTTGGAACCATATTTCTGCCAATATACATATACATTTATTGCTTTTCCATTGTGTACTGATGTGAGATTCCCGTGTCTGTGATGCAGCATCTTAATCTGTATTCATATCACGAGATAGTATTTGTAATATTACCTGCGCTGACTGTTTCATGTTATTAAATTTTGTTAGATAAGACAGACAAATCGGCGACGGCACCATTATAATATTCATTGATATAAGAGTTTCTTTAGCCTGTTTGTTCTCCGTCAGATGAACGCCACTACCGAACGGTGGTAGATTTAAAAAAAATACATTTGACAAGTGAATAAGCAACTGTACGACAAATTTCTTTTATCTATGGTAGAGCCAAGCTGCGGCTTTTGTTGCTACTCGAGTGGGTCGGTACGACCGGGGTAGTGCCACAGCCTAGCAGAATACTGGCGTGAAGTGGAGGCTCGTTGTGCTCCTCTGCGTTTCGTTCGGCGATTCCCGTAACCTGAGGCCCTCTCCCCCTACCCCAATTGTCTATACACGTTTGCCCCCTTTGATGATTCGATAGATAAGAGAAAGAAAAATTTTCTCAATATATATTTTTGAGAAGTGGCAACCCTAGTAGTAGACACACGCATTCGCACGACGTACTAGTAGAATAAATCCATACATTAGTCTAAATTTACTCTTATTATTCCACCGCACATGTTCCAGTGAAGCCCCTTCGCGAATTTCGCGAAAGTTGGTGAGTACGACTCGAAAAAGTGATGAAATTCGCGGGGAAACAAATAGCGAAGGGAGCGTGGCGTTTTTATACATTACGTGGATATTCCTTAAAACTTTCTTAAGATCAGTGGTGAGGGCCTCCGAATCTGAAGAATTATTAGTTTAACTACCACGAATAGGCATATTTCAAACTCTTTCGTACCTTAAAAAACAATTGCCGATTATATATATGCAATACGGACGGGATGCTTCTGCGCTTGTTGTGTTTGCTTCTGTCACGCAATCAGTCCGACTGGTAAGCTGTTAACTAACTATTTTAGCAATTCTTGTGTTTCTTGAAAGGCGTAAGTGCAATATTATTGTCAAAAAGGTAAAATTAGATATTTTTTTATTCAAAATTAAGTTTTCATGCGAGATTTTTTAACTCTCATATTTCAAGTAAGTTCGTTTTTCTGTTCTTTTCTTGTTTGTTTTTATCTTGCATTACAATTTGTATATGAAATGTTTACTTTTTTTTTAGTTCTATATTTTTTTATTTTAATGTTTATTATAAGTAAAGTTTCGTAAATTATTAATACCAGTTAATCTATGTGCGGCCCGCCAAAAAAAAATTTAATTTAAATTGGCCCTTTGATTAAAAAGGTTGCTCAACCCTGTTCTAGATCATTCTAAATTTCATAGCAATTTTTTTTGTATAGTTATTTCTATTACATAGCTATAATAATTGTAGTCAAGTGCATAGCTATCTACGTATCTTTATCAACAATTCGTTCTTCTTTGCAGTACAGTTTCAAGCGTGGTAGAGCCAAGCGTCGGCTTTGGCTGCTGCTCGAATGGGCCGGCTCGACCGGATTGATACCACGGCCTCGCAGAATACCGGCGTGAAGTGGAGACATCTTGTGCTTCTGCGTTTCGTTTGGTGAGTGAGGTATCCGGAAGCCCACTCCCCCTTCCTCAGCCTCCCTTCCATCTCCCATATACCATTAAAGGCCGGGAACGCACCCGCAACACCTCTGGTGTTGAAGATGTACGTGGGCGACGGTGATCGCTTACCATCAGGTGAACCGCTTGCTCTTTGCCGCTTAACCCATAAAAATCAAAATTCTGATCACTGATATGGATTGCCTCACGCCATGCCATATGCTCTATGCCATTCAAAGCTGAAACAGTGCTTGCTCTGCTGAGTAGCGGCAGAAGTAGCTAAGAGGGTGATACCTATCCCGACTTTCTTGAAAGTAACTTTCTAGCTGAGTTTAGTTTAGTAGAGAGATATTAGAGGGTCACCTGAGAGAACATTCTCATCGCATCCAACCGTTGTACATGCCAGTCCAGCAAATGAAATCAAAGACAAAACTGCACGAAAAACTAACATTACAGTTTACCACAACAAACACACAAGATAAAATCGGAGACGTTCTGAAAAAAGGCCAGGTCAAGAGTACTCTAAACCAACGAGCACGATGCGAAGATTGATGAAAGTGGAAGAAGCGAAAGACGTATCTCAGGACCGTAGCAAGCGGAAGAAGAGTGTCTCTGCCTACCCCGTTGGGAACAATGCGTGAATATATATATATATATATACATACAGTTAACCACTTAACCCATTTAGCGTCTTTAGTCTGATATTACTTATAATAATAGAATTTATCAATTGTTACAAAGACATTAGATGTGACGTGTGGAACGTATGATAACAACAAAACTTATTTTGTGTATTTTAACAAAAAATATTTATTTTCACAAACAACAATTTTTTTTTTGGATAAGAAAAACCTCACAATGACAAAGAAACACTTTTAAATTAATAATTTGTGTACATACAATAAGCAACGTCCAAGTATATTTAAAAGACTGGCAACCCGAGCGATGAGTGACGCAACCGTTCGCAAACATGGCCGACGCTTTGACACGGAATTCTCGACAAAGTTTGCTTTGTACATTGTTATACTCTGCTGCCTGCGAACGTAGGAATTATGCGGAGCTCTGGTATACGAAGCTTTGCATGAGCCCACCCAAATTCCTCATACCTTTCTCACATTTGCATTAGATAGATGTCGAGAGGAGCAAACGTAATGCAAATGTCTGAAGGGTACGAGAACTTTCGTTTACATAACCAATTAAATCCTTACCATAGGTGTATTAACGTAGGTACATAAGCTTTTCTAAGTTCTTTAACCCCACTTATACTGTTACTAGTGTTCTTTTAAGAGGGCAGAAGAACAAAAAAAAATATTATAATTTAATATGAGTAGTGTAAACAATTTAAGTTGAACTCATTCTGAATTTGAGATTTATGGCAGTACAATATAAGTATTGTATGTAAATGCAGTCAACGAGCCAGCGGTTTACTTGATTAGGTACATCTGCAACACCAGAGGAGCTGCCTTTAAGGGTATTTGGGGGATGGAAGAAAGGATGAGGAGGAGGATGGGAGAAGGGGAAGTGGGCCTCAGGTTACCTCGCTCACTGAACGAAACGCAGATGCACAAGGTGCATCTACTTCATGCCGGTATTCTGCGAGGCCGAGGTACTACCTCGGTCGATCCCGCCCCATTCGAGCAACAGCAAAAGCTGCCGCTTGGTTCTACCGCGTATGAAAATTGTGTGAAGTGAGTGATTTTATTTTTATTATAATTCCAACTTTATCCACAATGGCTAATACAACATTGAAGGAGCCAGCATTACGTACTTGCCAACGAAAAACTCAAACGCAGACGTCGCCGACCTGGATTACTCTATCATCTACTAATATCACAATTTACCGGGCGCTTAACTATGGTCACCAACACATTTCATTATGAAACGTGGAATATGCCAGACGAAAATTATAGTGAGCATATAACTCAAGGTTGCATCGGTGACGGCAGTTTACTAATTGAAGACGAGTTATTCCATACATCATCTATACACGCAAACTTTCAGTGTTAACATATGCATTTTTGGTATGAAAAAGTAAAAGCTAACTGGATCATACGAGACCTTTACCCCACTTTCGTTTCATGGAAGAATAATAGTCAGGGGGAAGAACAAAAAGAGAACTTAAGGTATTTTGAGCAACTTTTCAACAATGACATATTGTCAAATAGAACACTGACATAATTCACAATTATGATCAAAATAATAAACTAGGCAACCTAACATCCGATGAAATGAAGTTTTGCGTAGAAATTCTTTTATTCAGTAGCTATGTGGTGGTAGGAAGAAATATTGGTAAAACGCTGCAGTTTGTGATATGCCCTTAGTTTTTAAAGCAATGTCTTGACATTCTATCTCTTGTGATAGATTTACTTTTATTATGTCACATATACATTGTTGTGACATTACAAATTTACAAATATCCGACAAATACATTAAATAAGGACCTGTCTTTTTTGTAATTTGAGATTCTAGCATTCAAAGAAACTACAGTATTGTCGAAGCTATGATTTCGATTTACGATGGTCATAGTTCAAAACAATTTATAAGGGAGAAAATTTATACAAATTTTTGATTGGATCGACACGCCTTGGGTAGATAGTCTGGTTTGATTATTGTCTAGGGCAATCGGGAGATCACGATAATAAAAAAATGGCCGCTAGGATTCCCTGTTATTTTGCAGTTTGCAGCTGTTCTCCCAGCAATGAAAACAAAGACCCTTACAGTTATTCTTTTTATTTATTTTCATATCGATTCCATTGCTTCACGAGCTACATGTATGGGGTTGGGCAAGCAAACGTAACTATAACAGAACATCGTGTCTCAAAATGTTCACTACCGTCAAACAAAGAATTCATAAAGACGGATCGATCGATTCGTACCTCGAAATACAAATCAACAAGTGCTGAAAATATTGTCGTGTGTAAGTGGAACGATGTGGGTGTGGTAACAGTGGTTACGAATGTTGCAAAACTTATGCCTCTATGCAGGAGTTAATGAAGCTATTACAACTACAACAATAACAAAGAGTATGTTGGAATTGATCTGCCAGTCCTTATATGAAAATATAACGAAGATATGGGAGGTGTAGACTGAAGTCAGACCGAAATATTGGTTTATACCGAACATAGATCAAGGAAGATAGTGATATTTCCCATTGATTTGTCTAGATGCATTGATCTGTTTGAAATGCTTTGCAACGGTATAACATCGATGGACTAGAACTAGTATATCTGCAATCCCGGAGAAGCATGGTAACTGGGCTTTTTGGAGCCTACCGCAATACAGTGAACAGAAAGCCTGGTCGCACTTGAGAAAGATTACGTCAAAGCTCACGTTAACTATAATTTTACATAGTAAATTCGGTAAGTGCCCACAGCTGAGGAAGGGCCTCCTTCTCAAATATCTGAGAGGGTTAAAGATCCGGAATGGGCCCGCCACGCTGCTCCAGTGCGGGTCAGTGGGCTTCACATATCCTCGAAAAAATATTTATTATTATTTCTCAGACATGCAGGTTTCGTCGTGAGAAGTCTTCCTCCACCGCCGAGCACGTGGTAAATACAGCACTTAAAATTGTTATTAACAATTTTAGTGGTGCCAGCATCGGGGATCTACTCCCAGGTTCCTCGAGCTCTATGAAACTAAAGCGAGCACCCAACGCTAATATTTTCTTTCATTTTATGGGAACACTTTCCGGAATTGATTTCAAAATGTCTTTTGTGATCTCCTTTAACGTCTTCGTTACTTGGAAATAACTGAAACGTGGATATGCGCTTGTTGTGTGGTTAAGCATCGCAAAAGGCTTGGTAAACTTCAAAACGGTGAGACAAAGGCTGCTTTGTTTTATTTGTATTTACCGCCACAGCGACGACTTGTGTGAACAGGTAAACTTTACACGCGCATCTCAGTATGACTCGCTTTCCGCTTTAACTTGCTCGGATTTCTTCAAACGTGCATACGGAAAAGGCACAAAATTCAACAACAGAAACCATTTACCGAAGCGGTGTTAAGTGTTAACCGACATAGCCGCGAGGATCAGCAAGCTGAAGTGGCAATGGTCCGGCCACATAGCTTACAGAACTGACAACCGTTGGGGAAAAAGGGTTCTCGAATGGCAGCCACGTACGGGCGAACGCAGTGTGGGACGACCTGCGCAGTGTTGCGGGAATTCGATGGACGCAGGTGGCTCTGGACCGAGCCTATGTTCAGATGAAGCGGTGTTGATGACTTTATACACGTCAACTTCTCATAATTAGAGGTATTTATTAGTCAGTAGTAGTATTCGAGTTTACATTAATACCTATCATAAAGACTAACGTCATGATGAAAAAATAATTACAAAATCATTTCAATGACTGTGGCGACATCTCTGTCACTACATGCGAAGCCCAAGAATGGTAGTCACTTCAGTAAATCACTTCTAAAGATAGCGATAAGATCCAAATAAAGTTCTGTAGGAAGAGACGTCCTCCCTAGAACTGGAACTCTTATAACTGTGCTAGAACGGAGAAACGAAGGAAGAACCCTCTCCCCCATACCCGTTTCCCATCCGTATCCCTCCTTTCCCCCAAGTATACTTAAAGGTCGGCAACGCACCTGCGGCTTGTATGGTGTTAAAGATTTACGTGGGTAACGGTAATCACTTACCACCAGCTGAGCCGCTGGCTCATTTACCGCCTTTGCAATGAAAAAAAAAATTTAAAATTCTACTTTCATTACTTAATAAATGTCTTCAACGGCGAAGGTTTGAAGAGGTGTTAAGCTTTGTATTTTTATATCACTCAAGCCGGTTCTGTTGTTTTCCTGTCGCTCCTTCGTATAGAACGCCGCGACCGTAGAAAGTAACCCAACAAGTCGGCAAGAAAACCGAAAGTAGACTGCACGCGGTCAGTGCAGTGCGGCCCGGCCCAACCGCAACATTTCCTTGTTATGCCATCACGGCCGCCAATGATAGATGGCCACAACTGACGGATTGTGTATTATTACGTTTTTAATTTTTTTTTTTTAATTAATTACAGAGCCGTGGTAGCCTAGTGGTCAGGGCGCTCACTTTAGTATCATATAGCGCGAGTGACATGGATTCGGTCCCCGGCGCCGGCACCACTAAATTGTTAATAGCAATTTTAAGTGCTGTATTTACCACGTGCTCGGCGGTGTAGGAAAACATCGTGAGGATGGAAACCTACATGTCTGAGAAATAATAAAAAAATTTATGTATTATTTCGAGGATATGTGAAGCCCGCCAACACGCAATGGAGCAGCGTGGTGGGCTATTCTCGGCTCCTTCACCCTCTCAGATATCTGAGGAGGCCTTTGCCCAGCAGTGGGCACTGATAGGCTGCTACTTTACTTTTACTTTTTACGTTTTTAATTAAAAAAAAATTAATTGGTAAATAGGGGGCAAACGAGCAAGCGGCACACCAGGGGCTAAGAGTATCTTTGCTAGAATTTCTAGAAGTCTTAAGACCAAAATACACAATCCCCTGCGGTGAGTGTTTCCAGTGATTAGTTACGGAACCGAGACGTCGACCTTCGCTGCGATGGATTGGCTATGCTCGATGTTTCTCATAATCAAATCAAATTAAATGGAAATCCTTATTCCACAACAGTAGGAACATGCACCTCACTTGTTTCCGTTTCGTAATACAATAGAATGTGCAACTTGAAGCCTTAAGGATCAGCCAGCTGAAGTGACAACGTGCGGCCATATTAGCTCACAGAACTAACGAAATGAAGAAAGCTTCTCGAGTGGTGACCTCAGTACAGGCAAACGCGGTGTAGGACGAAAGATGGAGAAACCTAGAAGACGGAGAGAGAACCTACACAGCGTTCCACTTAATTCATTTACTATTTAGTATTTATTGTAAACCTTAAAGATATATATTTATATTTCTATGACAACTCTTATACTTGTAAACTATTAATGTCGTCTGCTAGTTGTATATATATTTATTCAAATCTATTAGCTGATACGGTAGTAGGAAATTAAAAATATTTGTTTAAATTCAAATTTAGTGGGGGATATTCTCTTGTCATTCTAGAATTTGACATTGACTTCAATTAGAAAAAATTAAGAACTTGTTTAGAATATTTTGGTGTAAATCCAGGTAATAAACATCAGCATAATTAATTATGGGCAATACAAACGATTGCTAACGCATGAGCTTCCATTTTAGAGGAAGGATGAAGAGACCATAAGGTGGCAATCACTTTTCAGCTTATGCTCACTTTTAATTAGGATAATTATATTTTTATAATTACATCATTAATAATTACATCTATTGATCTATATAGTTTATGGGAGATAAATTGGCACGATCGAACTTTGTTAGGATCCTCGTGCTATCGGCGAGCATTGCTTGGTATTTCGATGAATTAACCATAACTCCGCGAGGAAATGGCCAATCTCTAATAATATTTCAATGTTCGTTTAAGTTTATGATTGCGTTGTGAAGCTCTTGTTTACTATATTGCTAAAAATATGTCTAACATATTACTAAAAATGATACAGATGGTACCAGCTGTTGATATTGTAGGTGATGTGGTTGATAAATATTTAAAATATGGTAGGACATAGTATACCACCTTGTGGTACCCCAGCTTCAACATCGGCCAAAAAGTTAAGATCTGCTGCCCTAAATTTACTTACCATTCAGAAGGAGAAACATTCCAAAACAGATTCAAAAATATTGAGAAGGGAAGGATGGAAAGAAGGACCAGGTGATCATCTGTTAAAATCGTTCGAAAAATACACAAGCACCGTCTGTGTAAACTTTTTGTCCTCCATGCCTTGCAATATGTCATCTGTGACTTAGATTAAAGAACGGTCGTTCTGTGGCTGGTGCGTAACCCATACTGATAAGCATTTAGTAGGTTTTTTTTTATGGAAAAGGCGGCAAACGAGCAAGCGGTTCACCTGATGGTAAGTGATTACCGTCCCCCACATACATCTGCAACACCATAGATGCGATGCTGCAGGTGCGTTGCCGGTCTTTAAGGATATTTGGGAGATGGGAAGGAAAAGGAGGGGAATAGGGCGGGGGTGTGGGCCTCCGGTTACCTCACTCACCGAACGAAACGCAGAAGCACAGGATGCCTCTACTTCACGCCGGTATTCTGCGAGGCCGCAGTACCGATCCGGTCGAGCCGGCCCATTCGAGCAGCAGCAAAAGCCGCTGCTTGGCTCTACCACGTGTATAAATTATTATTAATTATTTAATTTCATAAACGAGGTGATTTCCTGACGAGCACAGACTTTCAGATAGGAAATTAACCGAAATTCAACCAAACAGTCCCAACAGCCAAGCTTTGTATTAATGGAAAACGGAAATGTCATAGTTAAAGAGCTAATATAACACAAGTTATAGTAGAGAATGTCTGATATCGCTGCTATCCAAAGTAAGAGATACAAGAAAATCATAAAATATTTTACTATAAGGTATCAACATCAAAATTTATATTTTACATAAATACCTTGTACAGGTTACGATACACAATAAAGCAGCGGTTTACGATGGACGCCGCTTGGTGGCGCCACATAAAATGACGTTACTTTTAACGGATAATATCTTGTTACTATAAAAATAAACATTTCATTTTATTTCTTTAAGTTTATATTGGCGGTTTCTGAACCTTTGTTTGATACGAATAGCTGAATCACAATCATCATCACCTCGAAAAGTCTGCGCGGTACAGTTTTGAATTCAGCTTTCATTTTTAAGATGGTGGAATTTACTGTAATTTTTTTTTCTCAAGTTTCCAAACTCATCTGCATGTGGTGCACTCGGTAGCTATCAGACGAAGCACTGGCGATTGAATTGTGGTTGAAAACCCATTAGTAATTGCCGAACCCAAATAGCCATATACTAGTGACGCGGAGCAACGCCCCTGGCGCGAGGGGGTACTGGACGGCCCTCGCCAACCCAATTTCCGAGCGTGGTAGCTGAGTATGGACCAGTCTTTAAAGAATTTTAGTGGAGGCCTATGATCAGTGGACTCTAACGGGCTGAATAAATGAGTTACAATCGCGACTCAAACGCAACCTCAAGTCAAGGTCCCGTACTATTTAAGACAGTTGTCGTTCGATATCGGAAACCTTGAGACCTTTTAGGATTTTCCTCAATTCGATCCGCTATGCAGTGGGCTCGTTCTAATTAGTTTTTCAAAACTTGTGTGCGATTTGTTTAATTGGCTGCCATAATGGTAGTGAAAAATGGGTTGAAATTACTAAAATAAACGTGTAGACCTCTGACCACCCCACGGTGGTGAGGGCTTGTATTAAAAGAAGAAAGAAAGAAACTTCATTTGATGTACCATAGCAGACAAAATTGAAGAAAAATAATAGTTTTTATTAATACCGCAACATTTCTGGTTCTGCATTGTATGCAGCAAAAGGGTCCGCGCTCAGCACAGCCAATGTTACATCTTACACTGATAGTGACCGGATAAATAATTATTCAAAACTGATAACTACTATACATTTACAAATGACTGATAGTAAAAAAGTAAAGTAGCAGCCTGTAAGTGCCCACAGCTGGGCAAAGGCCTCCTTCCCAAATACTAGTATCAGAGAGTTTTAGGAGCCGGGAAGGGCCCGCAACGCTGCTCCAATGCATGTTGGCAGGCTTCACATATCCTCGAAATAAGATGTTTTTATTATTTCTCAGACATGCAGGTTTCATCACGATGTTATCCTTCACCGCCGAGCACATTGTAAATACAGGCCGTGGTAGCCCAGTGGAAGGCTGTATAATTTTAGTTCAACAATTAATTTTCGCTCAACACCTTTCCATGTTTCCTAAACAAAGTAATAAAGAAACAACAAAACTAAGTAAGTAACGAGTGACATTTCATTAGATACAAGGTAATGAACAAAAATAATTCGTGTATCGAATACAATGACGGTAAAGTTGTATTTTCATTTGTATCAAACTTTCGTGTACCTTCTTTATGTACTTGTTTCACCTCCACGACCTCTAGATGGAGCTGATGTTATTTGTTTCGAGTTGCGAAATTACTTGTTTATTTAGTGCTGTATACTTAATGTAGCCATTTCTCAGTCTTAATTAATTTGTGTATTTGTAAAGGAGAAATTCGAGAATTTCGATTTGAATTTAATTCCAAACATTCCATATTAATTTTCAAAACTCGACTATCGTAATCTCAAATTCGAATTGGATTGAATATACGTTAGCCGAATGATTAGGGGATCTACCCCCGAATCAGGAGACTGGAGTTCGAATCCCTGTCCTTCATCGACAACTTATTGCGAGCCATCATGTGGATGGCTCGCAATGCAGAAGCAGAAGATAGCTCTACTTCACGCTAATATTCTACGAAACCGTGCTACTAACCCAGTCGAGCCGCAGCAAAAGCCGCTGCTTAGCTGGACCACGTAAGACATACGGTCGGGAGAGATTAATTTATTTTGTTTTAAATCAGTTGTTTTTTTTTCTTTGGTTAATTAGTCCAACGAATTAAGGCTGCAAGAATGTACCCTAGTCATATTTCATTAATATTTCTTAACGAATCTATACCAATACATAAAATACTTTGTATGTATGTACTGTAATTGACGGATTTCGAAGGATTTTTTTTTTAACAATGCTTCATTGTGATCGCAAAAGTGCTGTTTTAAACTGACTTAATATTACAAAGGTGAAAGTGTTTACGTTTCAACCGTTAAGGACGGGACGGATGAGAACAAAACTAAATAACTGCATGCAATAGAATATAGGATTCCTATCTCAAATGGGGACCGCTTTTAATTCTCGCGTTTCTATCTCAGGCAGACGCTACTAATATATATAGATATAGAGTTTACTCTCTCACATTAATAATATTACTAGCAATGTTAGGATTATTGGATGCTTGTCATTCAATTACGCATAAACGGCTTGACTGATTTTGATGAAATTAATTGACAATGTCATTTAGGTTACGAAAAGTCTTGTACTGCTTCGATGCTTTAGCGATCACGAAATTTTTCCTTAGGGAAGAATTATTAGAAACTATTAAAGAAGACGAAAAACATATCCAAAAAAATCTTACTATTCTTGTTTGCTTTTTTTTCCTTCACCGCCCCACAGGGATCGCGACCCCCGGTTTGAGAAGCCCTGACCTGTCCCGTCTAACGACCTTCCCAATATCCTAACGGAGTTACTAAATTGAACAATTTCAATGTAAAGACAAATCGCTGTCACTCAGAAGATTCACTGCCATGTTTTAGATGAAAATCAAAGTTCTTTATTCTTTGTCGTAAGAAAATTAAATTTTATTTGTTAAACGTCAAATCTTTTTTTTTTTACAATCTTCCACCGTTGCACTATGAGGTTTCTCTGAAGGAGAAGAAACAGGAGGAAACTCCGTAGATTTCCAATCATTTTAATTCATACAAAGTCCTTAAAATAAAAGGACACAAGACAAAGGTCCTTATATTTTTTTTATAGTATTAATCTTTTCTCTCCCATCTTGTTATAATTTGAACCACTGTAATGATCTATGTTTCTCCTAACACAATATATGCAATAATATTTAAATTAGTTGGCTCTTTATACCTTAAGTTTAAATACCATTACCCCACTAATACTAAAAAATGCTCTTCTTTTTTCAGTGGGGTGGGGACCTGGTGATCTGTTATACAGGCTTTTTATGCCTATCTCAGACACCAGCTCCTCACACATCCTAGACTATGAACACACCGATATCTAAATGTATATTAATTTTTCATTAGATAATAATGTATGGTCTCTTTTGTGGGCAGAAAATATACAAACATTGTATTATATATATATAAGGAATAGGTTTTTTATTTAAGAACATAATACATAATACACGAAATTAAAGCACACGTGCACTGCTGACTCGAGCAGACCAGCCTCCATAAGCAGCATCTGTTCATAAGTGTGACGCATGTGGCAAGCATCGACCTCCTCGATATTAAGTGGACGACCCCCTTAATTTGTCACAATTGAACTTTAACTAAACATGATGTCTCAAAATATTTATTTTTATTAACTACTTGAAAGTAATTTATATAAAAAAAAACGAATGTTTCTGATATCATCGTTCATCATAGTTCAATCTCCAATACAGAAGTAAAAAGTAAATACCCACTGCCGGGCAAAGGCCTGCTTCGCGACTATCTGAGAGGGTTTTGGAATGGAGAAGGGTTGGCCACGCTGCTCCAGTGGGAGTTGACGGACTTTGCGACTTCGACAGTCCACGAAATAATATAATATGTTTTACTATGTCTCAGACATGCAGGTTTCCTCGCGATGTTTTCCTTCACCACCAATTATGTGGAATATTCAGCACTTAAAGTAGCTATTAACAGTTTTACGGGCACCGGGTATTGAACCCGGGTCACACGAGCTCTATGAAAGTGATGCGAGCTCGCTGACCACTTGGCAACCAAGCCACCGGGTAATCTCAAAACACTTCCACTAAATGACTTATCTGTATCGTTAAACAAATTTCAAAACGTTTCCGCAATCCGTGCCAGTGCCAGCCGCCTGGGTACCCCTCGAGGAGGACACATTGCCCGCCCACTTAATTACGCGTGCTATCAGAATACAAACGGACAGATGGACGGACGGGATACTTTTATAGCTCTCTTTGCGATTCACATAGCTATCTCCCAGGCGCGCGCAAACTATTCCGAACACGTCGCAACTGAACGCTGTAATGAAATTTTATAAAACAGCGCGTGGAAAGAAATGAAAAGATTTATACAAAACGAAATAGTTAATTTCAACTTTACATTGATCAGTTCAGTTCTAAAGCAAATTTTTAAGACATTGATCACTTAAGAAATATTAAAAATTTTGTATGTTGTCAGTTGAAAGTTGAGGCGTCTCGCCTACCCCGTAAATGATTATAGGGATACATGCTATTAGACTCCTCACGGGTTACCTAATTATTAAGAATAAAGAATCTTTATTTCTTAGTAATAATTAAAAAGTTACACTTAATTGGATAACCTCCTTGTGTGCTTGTTGTTGGGCCTCTGACACACCTGGCTTACTTGACAAGAGGTATTTCTCCACGGAGAAAGTGGAGGGCATAGTCAACTAGCTGATTTGCACCCTGGCTCCCTGCTTTTGGTTTTCTTGAAAGAAGGACTAGGCGCTGGTCATGCTCCCAGTTTCCAATTCTAGTTATAAGACGTTTGAACCGTGTAAACCCGTATTCGGACTAACAGACAATTCAAAAAAAATCTTCGTGTTCTGATACTTCCCAGTAGCCTTTCTTTTCTCAGTTTAATTTTAATTGCGATAACTTTTAAGTCAAAAAATTGTTTCGTTCATCATTGTTTTGATTCTATTTCACTTTCTTATGCGAGGAATGCAACTTAATATGTAAATTTACAGAAATTAACCAGTCATAAACCTCTAAAACCTACGAACCTCCTACGACCTCATATTAGGCAGGTAAACTTGATCATTACATCACGCACAATTTGTGAATAAGACATATTGAAATATTTTATGTCTCTACCACCAAGCGGCGACTTTTGCTGCTGCTCGAATGGACGGGCTCGACTGGGTAGACCACGGCCGCGCTGGAGTAAAGGCATCTTGTGCTTTTGCGTTTCGTTCGGTGATTGAGTTAACCGGCCCACTCCCCCCCCCCCCTCGTCCTCCTTCCCATCTCCCAAAGATCCTTTAAAGGCCGGTTACGCACCAACAGTACCTCTGGTGTTTTATGTACGTGGGTGACGGTAACCACTTATCATCAGGTGAAACGCTCGAACGTTTGCCGCCTTTCCCATAAAAAAAAAAATACGAAATCCTCATTAGCACAGCCTATTTCTTCACCTCCAATCTCGAAGTTCAAAAGATTAAAAATAAAGACATCTCTGAAATGATCAGAACGATCTCGACCAGCGGAGCATGAAAAGGGGATGATCTACTGCATCCAATGCAGCCGGGTACTCGGTGACACTCGCGGAGAGCGGCGGACGTCGGCAGCCGAGCCGGAATACTAACGAGCCGACATTCAACGGGCTCCTCGTATCGCTATTCAATGTCGTGTTCGTGTAATGATTTGTCTCGGAAGGACACACTCCATTTGAAGACGTTACAACATTGCATCATTATGGAACACTAGAAAACTGATCGTAGAATGATTTTTTAAGCCGTTAATAGGCAGAGAATTCTTTTAGCATTATGTCCACTTATTGATCATATCTCGTATCATCATTCATCATCATCTATCAGAAGTCCACTGCTGAACATAGGCCTCCTCCAAAGATTGCCACGAAGCTCGGTCCTAAGCCACCTGCATCCATCGACTTCCCGCAACACTGCGCAGGTCGTCACTCCATCTTGTGGGGGGTCGTCCTACACTGCGTTTGCCTGTACGTGGCTGCCACTCGATAACCTTTTTTCCCCAGCGATTGTCAGTTCCGCGAGCTATGTGGCCGGCCCATTGCCACTTCAGCTTGCTGATCTTTACGGCTATGTCGGTTACCTCACCTTATCTCGTATAAGGTTCAATAAAGAATACATAAATAAATAAATACTTGTGGCGACAGTTGCTTAAGTATTTTAAATGCGAGAGATGCAGAAAATCCATCTTGCACATGAACCAAATGCAAATCAGGCACTCTGTGGTAGGCTAGCATCACAAGTGCGCTCACCGACCCGTTCACCCAGTATCGCAAGTAATGCTTGTCGGCTTTCGTGGACGTCGTGTATTTTATGGTATAGGGGGAAAACGAGCCAGCGGCTCACCTGGTAAGTGATTACCGTCGCCAGAGGGTCTGCAGGTGCGTTGCCGGCCCTTAAGGATATTCGGGAGATGGTCCCCGGTTACCTAACTCAGCGAACGAAAAGCAGTAGCACAAGATGTCACTGCTTCACGCCGGTGTTCTGCGAGGCGATGGTACGACTCCGGGTCGAGGCGGCCCATTTCGAGCAGCAGCTTTCGAAGACTTTACCAACTCCGATTCGACCCTTGCTGTGAACTAGTGAACCGTCTTTATGCTTGTAAATAGGAGATTATTATAAATATAGCACTTTGTATAGTTCCGCCACAAAAAGGGTCTGCGACGTACAACAATTTGACGATGTCTTGTTGCGAGGCGAATCAAGTGTCGCTTATTTAATGTGGTTGTGATGAAGGAGGTGGTGATCTTCTTCTCTCCGGACTAGGTTATAATATATACTGTTTAATTTAATTTTTTCATGTGTCTGTTGTTTTTGCGCAAATATTTTTTTATACAGTATATTTAAAATTTATTAAGATGAGTTGAACAATGTCAGGAAATTTTCCTAATCTCTAACATACCGAAGAATGTCAATATGAAATATCTTCTCGATTTGTGTAAGCCCACTGCTGAAAGCTCTGGCAAAAAAAATTTAATGCTGTGCATGGAAAGTTCACCCATCACCTATTCTAAAGGCCGGCAGCGCATCTGTAGCTCCTCTGGTGTTGTGGATGTTAGTGGGCGTTGGTGATCACTTACCATCAGGTGAGCCTAACGCTCGTTTGCCCCCTTCTTCGATAAAAAAAAATACCACGTTGAGCAGGCGAGTTGATGAGCGCACAAGAGATGCTGCTCGCTTTTACTTCAGCAAAACCTACTTATGGAAGAGGCTATGTCGTTCAGTTGATAGTCGCAGGCTGTTAAGGTAAGGTTAGTCGCTTGCTAGAGCCGCCCCATTCGTGATCCTGTATGCCTGTATGCCCCGGCCAAATTGACATTAGGACAAGAAGCTGGTGAAGTGTGAAATAAGAGTGGTTGCCTACAACAAAGCCTAAGGCATGACATGTGTGTTACTGAGAAAGCGAAGAAGAATTTCTTCTTTTGGCCTTTTTAGTTACCAGATATGATCAAAAAGAAACCTCCGCATCAAATATACTGACAGTGAAAGAAAAAAAAACATAATGAAGACACTGTCTTTGATTTGAAAAGCAAAGAGAAAGAGCAAAGGCTTTTGAAGTCTCTAACACAATGTATAATTCATTTTACAACTGCATTACGCGAAAGTGAACCAGGCCTCAGAGTATTTGCACACATTTCTCAGTTGGTTTGAAATGCAAAGTTATTTTTAATTTTTTTTATTGGAAATGCAGCAAACGAGCTAGCGGTTCACCTGATGGCAAGTCATTAGCGTCACCTACGTACATCTGGAACACCATAGGTGCTGCAGGTGCGTTGCCGGCCTATTAGGCTATTTGGAAGATGGGAGGGAGAGAAAGAGGAGGGGGATGGGGAGGGGGGCCGGGCCTCCGGTTACCTAACTCACCGAACGAAACGCAGAAGCACAAGATGCTTCTACTTGACGCCGGTATTCTGCGAGGCCGCGGTACCAAACCGGTCGAGCCCATTCTAGAAGCAGCAAAAGCCGCCGCTTGGCTCTACCACGTTTAGACAGTTATCTGAACGAGAACTTCACTCGGTTATGTTTCGTAGCGTATTAGAGACTTGTTCACTCTCTGTTTGTGAAGAAAACATAGAAGACTCGTATATGAAATCAAATAAAAAGATACGAGTTATTATATTATTTTAAAAATTCACACAGAATTGATTATTCTACATGAGCCTGTGTCAGTCCACCGCTGAAGGTCCAGGAAAGGGCCAGACAAAGCCGGCATCCGTTTCTCGGAAGGTTTGCTACCCCATACTCACCACGTTCGGCAAGCGGCTTGGTGAGCCCAGTGGCACGAGTAATGCTGCTCCCCATCTGCTGGTTTTCTGCGAGGCCGGGTAACACAGAATACCGACTTGAATTAGAAGTATCTTGTGTCTCTGCATTTCTCCCTCTCCCCCGAATACATTTAAAGACCGGCAACCTGCAGCTCGTTCGTTTGCCACCTTTCCCTAAAAAAAAAGGAGGACCCTCGCGTACTATGATATTAAAGCGAACCTCAACTGATGAGGAGCAGCTTGCAAACCCTCTAACCTTCCATAGAAATATATGCCGACTTTTACTGGCGATTTCTTGATGTTCAGCAGTGGACTAGACTGGCCTGATGAATAGATAAACCGTTTAACATAAATTCGAGCGACGATGGCCCAGATTCACTCTCACCTGCGTCTGAAAGTTTTCTAACTTTGATTAACCCTTACACGGTTTTCGGAGAATCGCTGCGGGTAATTTGATGTTAACAAATATATAACCTATACCTAATAACACAACAAGTTATTTGTTGATCTTAATAAGCATGCCGAAAAGTTTAGTAACAAGCTATTTTTGTTATTGTTAATTTTATGAGGATTAAACCGTTGGGGAAAAAAGGTTCTCGAGTGGCAGCCACATACAGGCAAACGCAGTGTAGGACCACCCCCCACAAGATGGAGCGAAGACCTGCGCAGTGTTGCGGGAAGTCGATGGATGCAGGTGGCTCAGGACCGAGCTTCGTGGCAATCTTTGGGGGAGGCCTATGTTCAGCAGTGGACTTCTGATAGGCTGAAATGATGATGAGGATTAATAAAATACCGGCCAAGTGCGAGCGGTACTCGCGCGCCGCGTGTTCCGTACAGCCGCACAACATATCTGTTTTATGTGTTTACCAAATATTTTACATACAACACACATATATTGTACCTCATGGTGACACAGATGTATTCTTGAATTTTCGGTGTGATATTTGAAAGTGAATCCATTTTCCTTTTTAATTTTTCGGAGCCTATGCAATTCTTTTGTCCACATCTACGCCACTCGCAACAATGCTTTATAGAGAAGTTATTTTGGTAACTGTTACAATGTATCTCTGAATAATTATCTATAAATCTCACTGCTACTTGTTAAGTGCGTGAATCGAACCTGCGACCCACAGCGCCAATTGCATAGCTACCGCGCAAAACCAATACCCGTTGTTAACGTTCAAATTGCGTTTTCATTTAGTAAAAGTCTTTGGTAGACTTTTAAATATAAAACGAACACATTTAAATAGAGGACAATGAGAACACCATTCGAAGGCGTACAGATTGTGATAAATTTAATGTAGAAATTCCTGAATTCGCCGCGCGTGACGTGCCCGGGTACGTACATAATGAAATTCCGGCCGTCAGAGGGCGCCGGCGACGTTTTGCCCGGTTGCGTATTCAATTAATGACGTCCGGCTAAATCCAAGATGTCGGCATAAAGTAATCCGGATCTCTGACGATAACTTCATCACACCACTAGTAGTTGTTTCTTTTACCCGCTGGGGGTAATTATTCGGGTGAGAATATTAGAGTTGGAAAGCGCCAATAGCCTAATAGGTTAGGGTGCGGACTGCGAAACATGACGTCGCAGGTTCGAGCCCACCGTTCGACTATTGTCGTGAACCACTCCAAATACAAGCGCTAATGCTTAGTTGGAGGGTTAACAGGAATATTAGTAATGTTAGTTAAATAGCATTGCTAGTATTCTTTTTAAAAAAAAATAAAAAAAGTATAATAAAATAAAAAAGGGCTAGTTAGTCGTTGGCTTCTTTCGACGTCGAAGTGTATTTTGTTCCGTTCCTCCTGCGCTGAGTACGAGACATGCGTTCCTAAATTTATATAGGTATATATAACAGGAATATTGGAAAAGAATACTAGCAATACTATTTAACTAACATTACTTAGTTAAATAGTATTGCTAGTATTCTTTTCAAAAAAAAAAGTATAGTAATGTGATGTGTGTTCATATAATATTAAGCCTGTCCGTAAATATGTGCGGAAAAAGTATGCAACTAAAAGAAACTTCGAACATTGTGTAATTTGTAGCGACTATGATATAATATTAGGGATCTTATAGCAAAGCAGCTAAAAGTTAAAGCTGTTTATTTTTGGACGAACTTTCAAAGGTCAATCAACTATTCGTCTACTTATTTTTATAATAATGGTTCCACCATTTTATTGATTATTCTCTGCCAATGTCAAGGTTGTAGGATACAAGGGAAAAATTGACAATAAACTCATTAAGAACCGAGTCTAGTCTAAAAGTCTAGTAAAAAAAATAGCTACAATATAGCCCTGTTAAATGTACTTTAGTTTCAAATATAACTCCCACTACATTACTCCAACCTTACCTTAATAGCCTAGAAACAATCCTCCGCTGGTCATAGGCCTTTCCCATAAGGAGGATTTGTCTTAAATGCCACGCTCGGCAAGAGTATTGGCGATCACCCTAAACGCAGAAGCACATGATGCCACTAGTTCACGCCGGTATTCTGCAAGGCCGTGATACTACCCCGGTCGAGCCAGCCCGTTCGAGCAGCAGCAAAAAAAATAACACAGTATTGTATGGTACGTGATTTATTTGTGTTGCAGAAATATTGGCCTTCGGTTGGGATTCGAACCCTGATGACACGGCAGTCGGGTAAGCTAACCACAAAGCGACAATATAAAGAAAAAAAAATTATACATATATGACTTTTATTAGTATGAAAGAAAGAAATCGGTAAAATATATAATATTCCGTCAAGATTCGAAGCGATTCGATTATAAAACTAAATACATCGAAAGCTCTCAATACATTTTTACCAAATCAATTTATTTCATAAGGTTCAATGACCGCCGCATAGGGTTGTCAACTTTGAGCTCAAGTGAGCTTTTTCTACTCGCAACAAACAAACACCGCTGTGCTGGGGAACAATTAATTGGATCGAGGAATCGGATCAACGGGAACGTGTCTATTCCTAGCGACGAGGATAAGACTAGACACTGACGGTCAGTCCAACTAAGCACAGCACTCCGGCTGTCTATCCACTGGAGCGGAACGAAAAAGGTAAAAAAAAAAGTGCAGCGGACAGCCCGTATACACTGGAGTGGAGCGAGAAGGAGAAGAGGGAGCGAGGGAGACCAGAACAGCAGTGTAGCAGATCTAGTTCGGAGCAGCACGGAGAGTCCAAAGAGTGGAGCACTAGTGGACACTCCAAAACGGCTGTCTCTTACGTCAAACACTTCGATTAAGCCGAGTGCGGTCTGTTCACCCCATGCGCCACGCATAGCGTCTAGAGGAGGCAACGTTAAACATTGCCTGTTTTATTAAATGTGTTGCAATGTTTGTTTGTTATTGAGTGGCGTATTTGTGCAATAAATGTTTCTTTCTTTCTTTTTCTATTATCGCAGCGCGAATTGAGGGTAACATATCTGGTCCTTCGATGTAAAATCCCTTACTTCTCAGTATAATTGAACCATCCTCCACCGGGGCCCTGTGCTACCTCTGGCATTCACCGCGTGATTGCGCTCGCGGACTGACAAACTAGATTATATCACGTTTCGATATCATCAGTACACGGCTGAACATAGGCAAATCTCCCAAGTATTCATATATTTATTTAAGCTTCATGCACAAAGTGGTACACATGGCGGTCTTAATGCCTAGAGTCATTCTCTCCCAGTCAACCGTTAGGCTGAGCAGAGATAAACACGTAACAGAGGCGATACAGCTAACTGAATAAAACAAGTATTATAACATAGGCCCTGTACTACCTGCATAAACTTCTGGCAACACTGAGCAGGTCGTAGCTCTATCTTATCGTCTCGCAGAGCGTTTGCCTGTACGAATTCGCCACACCACTCTGTTAAGTCGTAATATCATCTAGTAGTAGCGTTAACCGTTGTCTTAAAGGTTAGCGAAAGCTGACTGCTCAGCCATGGGGTCCTTGGTGCGAATCCCAGCCTAAATCAATATTTGTGCAAAATCACAAATTATTGATTTTCGGGTCAGGTTGCGTCGTTTTCGTCCCACGCATCTGACCTTTCCTCCGATCTTATAGCATAAGCGTTACATCGGATACAGGAAGGTAAAGATGAGTGAGTGCCTGTGTGTTTGCGCATACATTTACGGCACTTTAATATCTACAGCGCAGTTGACAACGATCAGCAGGTATCGTCGTGGTCGAAATCGGATAGGTATGCAATCATCGTCTTCAATATCCTAATGAAAACATGTTGTTATATTTCGCATAGCTCGGTGAATAACAGTTAAGTAAGACAGCGGTTCCTTGCTTCATCATTCTCATTTCTCCAATTCTTCAGTCATGTTAAAGTGATATATAAACATATGGATTTCCACGTGTGGCACCGACGTAAGAATCTGCCACCGCCTTTCTTCCCGTGAGTCTCGCAAGAGACGACTAAGGGAAAAGCCTTGAAAATAGCCATGGCTACCGAGAGATGGTGGGGAAAACTAACAAGACCTAACCGATATAAGCAGATTAATGATAGGCAGCAGCGTCTAAAGTACGAAGTGTCTGGTGCTGCGATTGCCAATCCGCTTGCCAAGCGTGGCGATTGTAGCAAATCCACCTTATAGTAGACGCCTGTGTCTATTTGCAGGCTGTTAAGATAAATTTAAGGTATGCTAAGATAGATTTTTAGCCAAGCGAAAGTTGTATCACGGCGCACGGCCCACATAACCCGGCTGTCCACTAGGGGATGGGTATCCATAAGAGATTTCCCCACGTGACATTATCTTTTAAAAAAAATGGTGAGATAGATTTTGAACATCACAGGTAAAACAAATTTTGAGGTTCATTATGTTTGTTTGTTCAAGCATACATCGAAAACTCCCTAAGTAACAGGCAAAGTAACTCAGCATATGTTAACGACATATACAGAGGGTGAATAGACTTCGGAATTCAGTATACAGAATTCCGGGTAAACGTGATCCTCAAAGGAAGTTAATCATCCTTTGGAACCTGTTTTAGCGGGAGCGAATTTTCAACAGTAAAAGAAAAATTTGATTTTTATCAACTCACATCATCGATTTTGGATTGCAAATCGGAGAGATTTAAAAAAAGACCTTAAAATTGTCTTATTTAAAGACAACTCGATAAAGCCGACTCCGGTAGACATTCCCGGCTAATCCCACTCACGGAACTTCGTTATTGGGAAGGAAGAGGGAGCGCTGGATGTAAGCGCTCGAACAAGTTAAGCCGGGGATTAAAAGGTTCACCGGTGTAGGGCTGCGAAGCTCGGGAAAGCATGAATACTTACTTAGGAGTAGGCAGGGACTATGGATATCCACTTAGCATGACTCAGCGCATACAAACTAGCCTCGTGATAACCTTCTTCAATTATTTTCCCCTAGTCACCTCTAACGGCCCCCAAGGGAAGAAATTAATTGGCAGATTCTTAAAGCGACGGACACCGTGGCAGCCTAGTGGTCAGGGCGCTCGCTTTAGTATCGTAGAGCGCGAGTGACCTGGGTTCGATCCCCGGTGCCGGCACCAATAAAATAATTAACAGGAATTTTAAGTCCTGTATTTACCACGTGCTCGGCGGTGAAGGTAAACATTGTGAGGCAACCTGCATATCTGAGAAATAATAAAATATATTATTTTGAGGATATGTGAAGCGCGCCCACCCGCACTGGATCAGCGTGGTGAGCCAACACATGAGCCCGGCTCCAAAACCCTCTCAGATATTTGAGAAGGACGCCTTTGCCCAGCAGTGGGTACTGACAGCCTACATTTCTTTTTTTATACCACACAACAAATAGTTGCGATTTATTAATAAACATGATTGTCGAAAATAATTTAACTTCCCTACAAACATCATGTAAATAGCAAGTATAATGGCTAAAAATTTACTTTTTCTGTGATTTTAGAAAAAATTCACTTTGCACTTTAATCATTTGTTTCAGATGCTCTCTTAGTTCAGACTTCCTAAACATACAAAATAGTCTACAGTTTCTTAATAGAACTTATAAGAACATATAAAGTTTCAAGCTACCCTTGAACATTCCAAGATCGGGAACAGGGTCAGAAATTCAGAGAGGTTTTGCAGCCTGAGCAAGGCGTCCACGCTGCTCCAGCGTATTGGCAGGCATGATGTCTCGATTTTTTTTTAATTTCCTTTCACCGGTCTCCTACATCGTGGTGAGTTCATTGCAATGAAGTATTGTAGTGGTGCCGACACTGAGAACCAACCCAGGTACTATGAAACTAAAGCTACCGTGGTTAAGCCCTTTACCCACCATGGTGGTTACCCAGCCTTTAAGCTACCATGGTTCTGCATACATAACATTCGCAAACTTAAAGTAAGGTAAAGTAGTATCCTGTATATGCCCCAATATCGGGCAAAGGCCTATCAATATCTGATAGGTTTTGGATTCGGTAACGGTTCACCACGCAACTCTAGCGCGGGTTGGTGGACTTAACATGTTCCTAAAAATAATATTTCTTTTATTATTTCACAGACATGCGCGCGCAGGTTTGCTCATAATGATTTTTCTCACGTGGTATAATTTAAAACTTAAAATAAGTAATATCAAGTTTAGTTTTGCCGGCATCGGAGATCGAACCTAGGTCACTCACTCGGTCAGTTAAAGTGAGCGCCCTCTCCACTAGGCTGGCTACCACGGCTCACATACCCGTGCATAACGGCGAAATATTTTATCATTACAAGAAGTATCATTATTAATTCTGAAGAATGAATTCGTCAAATAATGCGTGACAACCCTAATGATTTCTTTAAAGGGAAGCGATCGGTCAACCACGTTGGAAATATGTTACTGTCTTCGCGAGTAGCTCTTCACGAAGTTCCCGAGGTCAATGTATTTACAGCATTGAATTTGTTCAGCTGTAAACAGCTTAAAACACTTTCGTGATACTAAATTATTTCCATCCATCACCATAAATGTTTAGATTGATCATTCGACATAATTTATTGCTGTATATTTCAGATTATTTATTAGAGATAAATATAATTTGCACCAGCCTAGTGCACAAATACAAGCGCGGAATTAAAACGCACACACGCGTAGGATTATAAACAAAATTAGGTAAAGAATACTGATATTGAGGATGCAACACACATATGTTTTAAATAATAGTCAACGCATTAAATACACGTAAATGACGGGTTTGTCTGTGACTTTAAATATTTACATTTTCAATGCAACTTTTTGTATCTTCTTCATCAGTCTATTCAAGCCTCCTGCTGAACATAGGTTTCTCCAGGAAAGCCAGCGGGCAGCATATTCTTGATCACCACGCTGATCAGACGGTTAAGAGACTATAATAGCTTAGATCCTCGCGTTCAAAGTTCTGCACCCGTGAATTGTATGTAGAATCGGCAGGTTCGAATAGATTTTCAGACACCAGAGGGACCTCAGAGCCTGGTCCGTTAGTAGACACACTGCACCACGTGCCGGTGAGATTGACAGTTGAAGAACAAATTCGTACATTCACCGTACCCGCCTACAACAATCATGTTTATTTCCATTTCGAAGTTAGTGAAATTAAACGATTTCTCAAGTGCAAGTTTAACTTAATGCTACATTCGTCGGTCAATTTGTGGTTTAAGTGATAGGTTTTTTTTTTTTAATTTCCTTTCACCGGTCTCCTACATCGTGGTGAGTTCATTGCAATGAAGTATTGTAGTGGTACCGACACTGAGAACCAACCCAGGTACTATGAAACTAAAGCTGCCGTGGTTAAGCCCTTTATCCACCATGGTGGTTACCCAGCCTTTAAGCTACCATGGTTCTGCATACATAACATACGCAAACTCAAAGTAAGGTAAAGTAGTATCCTGTATATGCCCCAATATCGGGCAAAGGCCTATCAATATCTGATAGGTTTTGGATTCGGTAACGGTTCACCACGCAACTCTAGCGCGGGTTGGTGGACTTAACATGTTCCTAAAAATAATATTTCTTTTATTATTTCACAGACATGCGCGCGCAGGTTTGCTCATAATGATTTTTCTCACGTGGTATAATTTAAAACTTAAAATAAGTAATATCAAGTTTAGTTTTGCCGGCATCGGAGATCGAACCTAGGTCACTCACTCGGTCTGTTAAAGTGAACGCCCTGTCCACTAGGCTACCACGGCTCACATACGCGTGCATAACGGCGAAATATTTTATCATTGCAAGAAGTATCATTTTTAATTCTGAAGAATGAATTCGTCAAATAATGCGAGACAACCCTAATGATTTCTTTAAAGGAAGCGATCGGTCAACCTCGTTGGAAATATGTTACTGTCTTCGCGAGTAGCTCTTCACGAAGTTCCCGAGGTCAATGTATTTACAGCATTGAATTTGTTCAGCTGTAAACAGCTTAAAACACTTTCGTGATACTAAATTATTTCCATCCATCACCATAAATGTTTAGATTGATCATTCGACATAATTTATTGCTGTATATTTCAGATTATTTATTAGAGATAAATATAATTTGCACCAGCCTAGTGCACAAATACAAGCGCGGAATTAAAACGCACACACGCGTAGGATTGTAAACAAAATTAGGTAAAGAATACTGATATTGAGCCGTGGTAGCCTCGTGGTCAGGGCGCTCACTTTAGTGTCATAGAGCGCGAGTGACCTGGGTTCGACCCCGGTGCCGGCACCACTAAAATTGTTAAAAGTAATTTTAAGTGCTGTATTTACCACGTGCTCAACGGTGAAGGGAAACATCGAGGAAACCTGCATGTCTGAGAAATAATAAAAATATTATTTCGAGGATATGTGAAGCCCGCCAACCCGCACTGGAGCAGCGTGGCGGCCCTTCCCGGCTCCTAAACCCTCTCTGATACTAGTATTTGAGAAGGAGGCCTTTGCCCAGCAGCGGGCACTTACAGGCTGTTACTTTACCTTACTTTACTATACTGATATTGAGGATGCAACACACACATATGTTTTAAATAATAGTCAACGCATTAAATACACGTAAATGACGGGTTTGTCTGTGACTTTAAAATTTACATTTTCAATGCAACTTTTTGTATCTTCTTCATCAGTCTATTCAAGACTCCTGCTGAACATAGGTTTCTCCAGGAAAGCCAGCGGGCAGCATATTCTTGATCACCACGCTGATCAGACGGTTAAGAGACTATAATAGCTTAGATCCTCGCGTTCAAAGTTCTGCACCCGTGAATTGTATGTAGAATCGGCAGGTTCGAATAGATTTTCAGACACCTCAGAGCCTGGTCCGTTAGTAGACACACTGCACCACGTGCCGGTGAGATTGACAGTTGAAGAACAAATTCGTACATTCACCCGTACCCGCCTACAACAATCATGTTTATTTCCATTTCGAAGTTAGTGAAATTAAACGATTTCTCAAGTGCAAGTTTAACTTAATGCTACATTCGTCGGTCAATTTGTGGTTTAAGTGATAGGTTTTTTTTTCTTTTACCCATCACGATAGGCCGTAAGAGTTCTCTGGATATGTTTCAAATCGTACCTGGAAAATAAAATTACAGATTAGTTTAACAACATATTGGCCAATGAATAAAAAAAAACACAGAGAAAGCGATTCCTTACCATTCATAACACAGTTAATTTAAAGACATGCACTTAAAAGAATAATAAAACTCACAATACCGCATACCCATTACGGAGTGGTGTCTCTACTAGATATTTTTAGTCGTTTCAACTCACCGGTCCCTTACATATATGGCTCACAACTTCGGCTTGAACACTAAGAGCGGTGTTCCGGTACGTGCATGGCTTTGGGGGCTGGTCAGCTCGTTCACTATCAGACTATTCGATGCATATTATTTTGTACAATTGATTGTACATATTTTTATTTAAAACCTAAATAAGTGGGATACCTACTGAGTTTCTTTTGCGTGTTTCGTCTACATCAGAGTCCTCGTCACGAAACGGGGGTAGATTGGAAAAAATGCCAATTGTCAAACGAAATTTGTATTTCATACGTCAAATAAAGATTACGTTCAATCATTCAAGAATGAAAAAATGGTACACAATTTGGTGCAATTTTAAAGGTGCTAACACCGAGATCGTACCCAGGTCACTCGCGTACTATGAAACTTAAAGCTACCGCCCCGGCCACCGAGCTCAGCACAGCTCTGCGACTACTCTGCATAATTCAAAAAACAAATTTAAGTTAAACATTTTATAAACAACAATGTCGCAAAAACTTTCTCGAACATTTAATCAAGTGCCTTCTCTCTGTAAGTTGAAACTTTATTAAACTAATAAAACTTCTCTAGAAAAATACAAATGAATAACGAAAGTTTTCCAACGTTGCGCCGGGAAACTTGCTAATCTTTTAGGAGCGGGATCGCGCGCTTGACAGAGACGACACGATGAACAGAATGCGACGCATGATAAATGATTCTCCGACATTGGTCCCGGATTCAGTGAGGCCGCAGAGAATGTGGCAACCGCTAACTTCAGCCTGCACCCCACACCCCACCCCGCCCACACGTGGAAAACTTTGCAATGCCGCTGTTGAACTTCCCGAGTTATTTGATAAATCAAAATTATGGACACGTGATCAGTTATAGTAACCGATTTTTTACAGCACTTCCTTCCTCCTTTTCGCAACCTTCTTGTGCCGAGACTCCTATTTTAAGTTTCAGGTGTTTACTACTTTGTATATTCTCCGGAAGTTTAAGCTATTTGGTATCGGCGTAAGAATCTACCGCCCGGTTTCTACCCGAGGGTTCTATAAGAGACGACTAAGGGAAAACCCTCCACCTCCGAGAGCAAACACTACAGCGAGACTCGCAACGCATCACCTCTCGAATGGGCCGGCTCGACCGGGTTGATGCCACGGCCTCGCAGAATGCCGGCGTGAAGTAGAGGCATCTTGTGCTTCTACGTTTCGTTCGGTTAATGAGGTAGCCGGAGGCCCACAACCCCTTCCCACCGCCCTCCTCAGCCTCCGTCCTACCTACCCTAATACCCTTAGAGGCCGGCAGCTGCAGCACCTCTGCTGTTGCGGATTTACGTGATCGACGGTAATCACTTACCATGAGGTGAACCACTTGCTCGTTTGCCGCCTTTTCCAATAAGGTTTTTAAATTAGGAAATAAAGGTAAGAATAGTTAAAAATAAAAAATGTGCGGAATTGTTCACGTATAACTTCAATTGTTCACCGGGGATCGTTGAGCGCAAGACTGATGAATTTTAAATGGTCTTCGGTTATTCCTAACGCGTAAAACGAAATTTATTTAAATAAAAGAAGAAAGAAAGAATTTACTTTATTCATTGTCAAAACTCAAATAACACATAATGAAAATACTTATAGATTTACATTTATTATAATTTTTTTCCTCTCTTTAGTTCTCTCTATTCTATAACCTACACCTACTTCATTTCATCTCTGCATCGTCCAAAGGTTGACTGGAAAGAATGCTTCTAGCATTAAGTCCGCCTATATATATTCTCATGTATATGAAGTTCAATAAATAAATAAATAAAACACTTAATAAATAAACAAAAATAATAATATTTTATTGAGTTGCAGCAACAAAACGGCGTCCGACTCAGCGTAATGCTGTAGTAATGCTAAATGAATAAGCACAACTACAGCGCTGGTATTCTGTCGGAACCAAGGATATTTTTTTTTTTCGCGAGCATTCGTCAGGCTTTTTGTAATACATGAGGTATATGACAGTAATCAGAATATAAATAACAAAAAAAATTACAAATGACATTAATAAGTAATATTTATATAAAACAATTAAAAGTAAAGTTAAAGTTGGGCTTAATTCCTCATCAGCCTATAGTAATACACGTTCGTAAGTTGATCGTTGATACATCTAACCTCCGATGGACAACTGGTGTACCTTATTTTCTTTACTAGATAACGACCCTTTTTTCTACGTCGTCTAAATTTGAAGATTCCATTTAGTACCGAAAGAAAGAAAGAAAGAAAGAATATACAATATACATAGTTCCTCCTTAAATGGAATTGATCATATATATATATGCTTAAGAGACTTCGTTTCATAGAGTGCGATCCCCGGTGCCTTCACCACTAAAATTGTTAATAGCAATTTTAAGTGCAACATCTCGGCGGGCCCTTCCCGGCTCCAAAACTCTCTCAGATATTTGAGAAGGAGGCCTTTGCCCATCAGTGGGCACTTACAGGCTGCTACATTTGGATAAGAAATAACGTAAATGAGTGAATACTGCAGAATCGGTTTAATTTTAATTTAATCAATACAATCCACTCTTAGCTAACATGGCACTTACGCTGTATCTCTTATCAACATTGTATCATTCTTCTACCCTTTATGGTTTATGATTTACATCGTATAATGAGCACGTGAAAGTTTTTCTATTAATAGTGCCTTTCACAACTCTGAATCCACAATAACTCGTCTATGAATAGACTATAGACGCCAGCTTCACAGATAATATTCTCCCTGCACCTATATAAATTTCCCGCGTATCAGGGTTGCCATCCCCTTCTAAGAATTGTACACATTGTGGGGAGATTGGATAGCTGAATTATTATTACGAATAAAACCATTGGTTTTAGTCAACTTAGTATTTGTAATGATACATATATTATGTATAATAAAGTTAAAAATTAAAAAAAATATATAGTTAATAATTTTTGTATGTATTAAATTCACTGTCGCACATCCCATTACATACATACATACATTTGGTAATACTCTTAATTTTCAGAGATGAAATTTAAAAGGACAGATTAAAAATAAGGCGACTGGAAACCCTATTAACGTCACAGGCGCGACACAATCTCGCGCGTTTCAAAAAAGAAACGTGACCCGAATACAGACGGAAGTTCACTGTTCAAAATACACACATTTTAAAGATCCGAACTGCATTATCAACGATAAGATGATTCTAAACCACAACAGCACATATCTAGATCCAATTTCCTGAAATCAATTCTAAAGCCGCTACTCTCGCGCTTCCATTCTAGAGTGCACTGCTTCACACTCGAGAAATAGAACTTAAGCTGTGTTTATTGTGTACATTTCGATCGGAATGTTTCCAACACATTACCTACTTCATTCAACTGAGGAATTTATTTTTTATTACTAAATAAAAACAAGCTTATGGACAGTGGCAAATTTAAGTCAAACTGGACGATATGACGTGTATTTTCGTTTTCAGAAATACACCAAAATATGTAGCATTTTACATTTGAATAGAAATTTATTAAAAAAAATTCTATATGTACATATGAAAACATATACATATACAAAGCATGTATGTATTTGTCTAGATATATTTATGTTTATGTACGTATGATTAAATAATACATGTAGTCTATTATAAATAGCTAGTTAACATTATATTAATATAGGTAATGAAGCCCTGCTTTCGCTTGACTACCTTAAATACCCCAAAACACACTCTGTTTTACCCAAGGTTAGCAGCTAGAGAATGCCATATAGCTATAAGCAGTTTTTTGGTCCAATAAAGAATAAAATATATAAAATAATAATAAATAATAGTAACGTTTCGATGATAAATAAATAAAATATTTAATGTTCATTTATTCTTATTACAGTACACGTAATTTGGAATACATTGTTGTTTAATTATCGATTACCTTTCGTAGAGATGACAGTTTAAATTTTATTATAAATTTATTATATTACAATAAAACAATAAAGTAAATGTACCAGTACAAACAGTGCAATTGGTTTCCGTTAATTAATGGGGAAGGACTCTGCGGACTTCGAAAATGGCAATTGGTTTCCGTTACCATTAATTAAAGGACTCTGCGGACGTCGAAAATAGCCAAGCTTTGTTCTCGCGCAAAAAATTGCGCGGGAAATCAATTACACGAGCTGTCAAAACCGAATAAATACGTCCACGTCATTTCTGCAACATTTATTTCTCTTTCTAAGCTCCATTTGTTCTAAAAATAAGGTTTGCTGTCAAATTTAATGACAAGGTTTTAGCCGGAAGAAGTCCGCCACACTACCAATGGGAGCTGGCGGATTTCACATGTCCCCGAAATATTCTTTCGTATTCTATGCCCGAGAGTAATTAAATGTATGTTTATATTATCTGTATAAATGTTTTTAGTGACGTCTGTACCGGGATTGTAACACATGCGGATTGTGAAATTAAAGTGAACCCCCTGACTCTTGAACTACCATGGCTTACTACTCTATAAGGAGGATATTTCGAAACACATCGCTTACGCTACACGGACAAATAATTCAACCAGTCGATGCAACAACCACACGTAAATATTAATAGCTTCCTCACCCCTTACATCTTCATTGTAAAGTCGTCTAAAGACTTCGCAATCACGTCGTACTTATTGAAGTATTTGGGCGCGATCAGATGAAACGTGTTCGAGCAACGTTTTATTGCAACGTTCCTGATAGCTGTGACTGTATTGTATACTATTATTTTTTTTTTATGTGGTGTTCATATTTATGTTAATTAATATTTATTGATTCCTTTATATTTTCAAGTGGGTAGAAGTTTCACCTCCGGTTCGTGTACTGAGTCACAAACAATCTTTTTTTTTTTAATTTAGTTTAATAAGTATACCAGTAAGTGGTATACTTACTGGCTGCAGATGAAAGCGTTTAATCTTAGTTAAAATGTAATTAATAACTGCATTAATCTTAATACCACAGGCCAGAATCAAAACCGTGGTTCATCAATACGGGAGATACGTTAATCGTTAGACACCGCGGTCATTTACTTGTGGGTACACCCGCCATTACAAATTCCACGTAAGTCAAAATTTGTTCCGAATTTCCCCAACCTTTCATCCCGCCTTAATATTCAACTCATAATGGATTTTCAATTACATCCTACAGTGGAAGCATTCCACCTCCGATCTTAATGTCGCAGGGCTCCATTTCCTGAGTCGAGAGGCCTACGAAACCTCTACTGCCCAGAGTTTCGAAACGAAGCCGTTACAATTTCATTACGTCGTCGTCCTCTTTTAAATATGGATTCGAGTAATATAATTTTATAGCCTTCATAAATGTTCCTCGTCATTAAATATAACGGCTTGATTTTTTCTCACATCAAATGCAGATTCGAAATTATATTCGGACGGGAGAACGTTTTAAATATTATGAAATTGGGGTACTTTAGCATTTGGGCAACACCCAATAACCGTTCCAGTGTCATAGGGAGACATGACTCGAAACAATATAAATACAATTGTTTCAAAGTTATGACACGTAAACGGATATTATTTTTAAGCTGTTTCTAAACTAGACAGTTCTTCTCTTCATTTATCTCATTGTTTGTATGCCATATAAAGTACAATGGTGTCACATAATTATAACAAAATTGCACGGTTTAAATTAATGTGACTTTAATTAATAACACGTTGTAATAACAAAAAAAGAGGATAAAATACTAAACCTACTAAGGGTAAGTGCCACCAGAGTAGCGGGCACGTTGGAGCAGCAGCTAAAGCTCTCTATCACTTTTAAACCGGAACACAACAGTTCTGGCTGTCGGAAGTAAAGAATAGCGCCAACCCTGTCTTACCATGGGTGTCGTAAAAGGCGACTAATGGTAAAAAATTATATTAGGAGATGGGCAGCAGCATCTTCCTGCACTAGAACAAAAAAAAAAACTGCGGTTGCCAACCCGCTCGCCAGGCGTGGCAACTAAGGCAAACCCCCCCATGATGAGTCTTTGGGGGAGGCCTATGTTCAGCAGTGGACTTCCGACAGGCTGAAATGATGATGATGATGATGACAATAGTTCTTACACTGCTGTTTAGCGGCAGGGATGCATAAAAGGGGGCTTTACCTACCCTGGCGACTCCTAGATAGAGAAGTAGCCTAACATGTAGTAAAATTTACAAACTCTCACATTAGAAGCATAGTACGTGTATACCGTCTTGAAAATCGTGTCATTTGAAATGAGTACCATTATGGCTTCGTGTTGTGGCCATTTTATGTAGTACCGATATCTATTCTGTGGCCGTACACGGGCATCCCAACATGCCGTTCCACATGGCTTCACGTCCGTCTGTCAATCGATCGATTTCACGTTTTTATACGTCTCTAACTGGCATTGAACGTACGGTTCCAGTCTATTCTTTAGTTTCATGCATGCGTTGTAGAAACGGGAGCTCTGTACGACAATATGTGTCGAAACTATTGCAACTTTGCTATGTTTATTTGTCGTACATCAAAATTCGCAAGGATTCGTGAAACTTTCTGGGGGAGAAGCCTGTGTAATAATGTAATAATAGATCCGAGGGTTCCGCGTGCTATGAACATTCTTCAGACAGTGTCTTCCTAGTAAGTATCCGAATCTGGTCGTTTCCTTTAGCGCCAGGAGGTAAAATTCAGTGAGGAAATCCAGCCAGCGTTCATCGTGTTTCTCGTGGAATTAGAAATAGGGCTCTATGAAGATTACACACATACCGTCATTTTCTATACAAAATATACTTTGTTCAGTGTTTGTCTGATATGTATCATAATATACTTTGAAAGAAATTAAAAATACGAATAAGCTCTCAGGACTATGTACCCAATAGCCAATCAGGGATCTAGACATTTCAGCCCTTTCAACCTTTTTCATGACGCCGTTTTAGTGTTTAGGGTAACGACACATCGTATAAAAGTTTCGTAAAAATTATTGATGGAAATAGGGGATCGAATTCGAGTCTCTTCATTCGGAGACCGATCCCTCACACCTTTAGCTATAGTGGCCATTACATATTATATACAATATTACAGTATATGTTATATTTTTGTAGGTATTTTTTTTATCATCTTAATGTAAACATTAGACGTTTTAAGATTCCACTATTTAGCTTGCCATTGTATATTCATTTTCTTTTCATATTTTTTTGAATTTTTGTTCTATGCATTTTTTGGTTAAATTTAATATATTTACTACTTTATTGCATGCTGTCTTCACCAATAAGTATAGAAACACTAAGTCTTTATCTCATTTTACTGATAAAAGTTTTTTTTTAAGTTAGTGTAAACTACGTTGGTGACCATAAAATAAATAAATAACTAACCCTGTCAACGGATGCTTAGTTAAATTTGTTTCCACATGTGTAATAGTAAGGTATGTAAGTAATTATCAACTAGATTGTTATTGTATTTAATAATAAACATCAATATAATTATTCAAACATAATTGTTTACGTCATTGCGTATGAATAACTACATGCAAGGAATACCAAGTATTTAAGTTTTATCTGTGTTTCAAACGACGATCTATATTCTATATGCCACATCTAGTACGTAGGAACGTACTAGATGTGGCGTTCAGTGGAAACCGTACGTTACTCTACAGTCGCGCTACGACTAAAACTTTTCATAAAGAAAGTTGTAAGTACATTAGCAGTGCATGGTCTATCTTCCGGACATTGCATTTAGAGTTAAAATTCATTTTATCTAATGTGCACTTACGTCCATTTGTGTGAACGAGAACAAACTGTTTCGAACAGTAATCAGGTCACGTTCCTTTTTTGAAACGCGCGCGTTTGTGTGTCCGTCTCGATTAGGGTCGCCATCTTAGAATTCACAGAGCTAAGACGAAGCTTTATTAAAGTCTATAAGGCAATTTCAAATAATGACGAAGAAATCGTTTAAACTGAAACGCTTTAGACGTCAGTATTGCTAGATTCGATTTTTTTTTTTTAATTCTTCTGATATCGGCGTCGTTTTCACGTATTAAAAAAAATACTGGTCAGTTTAATGCAGTAATTATTTAGTCTGTAACTACTGATATGTAACCTTGTGCTAGCAAAAAAATATTTATCTGTGCTAATCATAATCATTTATTTGCGGAATATAGGTATGTTACAGATGTTCATTTTGCCTCGCTATGTTCTTCTCATCATGGGGGGGTTTGCCTTAGTTGCCACGCCTGGCGAGCAGGTTGGCAACCGTAGTTTTTTTTTTGTTCTAGCGCAGGAAGATGCTGCTGCCCATCTCCTAATATATTTTTTTACCATTAGTCGCCGTTTACGACACCCATGGTCAGATAGGGTTGGCGCTATTCTTTACTTCCGACAGCCACACGGTCTTTGGGGGAGGCCTATGTTCAGCAGTGGACTTCTGACAGGCTGAAATGATGATGATGATGATGTTCTTCTCTATTCAACAGAGACTGCAAATATTTAAATGTTAGCTAAAAGATTGAAACATTATTTTTTCATTAATATTGAACATGTCAAGGAATTGATAAATATGGATATTAAAATGTCGATGTTGGAAAACAGAAGACAATGATAAATAAAATTAACTGAAATATTGGTCCAACTGAAATTGTAATCTAATACTAATCTATACTACACTCAAATCCATTAGACCGATTTTGATTGGATTTGTATGTAGATCTTTATTATGATGTTACGAAGGCCTTAAATTTTTTCAATTATTTTTTTATTATATATAAACTTAGGTGCATCCGATTTAGGTCCTATTCAAATTATTTGTTTTGTAGAGACGATAGTTCATAGCTATGCCAGGATTCGGTAGATGCCGCTTTAGCGGTCAAGTTAATAACAAATCTATATCTATGGCCATAAATAACTAATATTCATAATGGCGGTTTAGTGATTTTAGCCGATAGTTGGCGCTGTGGTCAGAAAGGGCAGACAAACGTCAGCCGAGCCAGTTAGTACCTTATTAAATAGACGCTAAACTAAATTAAATCCGAAAATATTGTATCCTGTGGTAGACATACTACAAAGGCCATAAAGAAATTGAGCCGGTGGCAATATATTTTATCTGTGGATCGTATGTGCCTATTCATGGACGTAGATGTCGTAGATCTCGACTCGTGTACGTCTTTATTAATGGAAAGGTCTTAGTACGCTGTAATAGGTACTCAATAATAATAGGGTCATAACGATAGACCATTGAACTGTACGATAATTTTATTTCTTACATACTTTATTGGAGTGCGGTAACAACCTTGTTGTCTGAAATTAAACTATTATTTACGGATTTTATCGTGTTTAATTATGTTTTTATATTCGCGTCGTTTCGATTGCTTTACAGCAGCCGTGGTCACGGGGCGACTGAGGGTTAGACGTCCAGATGTCATAGTTAACTCGGGCTACCTTCAGCTTTTAATATTAATTTTTAGTCCGATCTACGCAGAATGTGCTCACAGTATCTTGAGGTCGTGCAGTGGTATGCTTGGTTTTAGATTTAATTTTGTTTATAGTGAAAATTCTTTATTGCATGTAACAATTCAAATTGCGTTTGTCAATTCTTTTTTTTTCACACAGTCTACCACCGTTTTGTGATGAGGTTCCACTGACGGAGATGAAACAGGCCGAGAGAAACTCCGTAGGTATCCTCTTTTTTTTTGTTATTAGATTTCATATGTCGTAGACTCCTCTACCTCGGACTGGTCTGGCCAGGTACCACACCCTTCACCATCCATTATATACCACCTCCATTTCTATCACCAAACAGCAGAGACATTTTAACCGGCAACGTAGTTTGTTGCTGGTCGAAATCTCTATGCTCAAAGTGTTTGATGAAAACGTAAATTTGATGAGAGATTATTATATTTTTGTCTGACTGAACCCGGGTTTGCTCCTGAAGATTTTTTTTTTTTTGATGATCGTTTATCCGTCAACTGTCAACTGAACACCATGAGATTTTGAATACTTTCAGTTATTCGATTCTTGCGACAACGGCGGGAAGAGAGGGCAGATTATCTATGACGTTAGCACAAATTTATCTGGGTTGCTCGATGCCATGATCAGCCCTGAGAACTAACATGGAATACCTAACAACCCTCAGGCTCTCTATAGTAATTGTACTACAGTTCGTGTTGAATAATCACCACGTCGGGCGAGCGGTCTGGTTTTTTTTTTTTATAGAAGAAGGGGGCAAACGAGCGTGCGGCTCAACTGATGGTAAGTGATCACCGACCAGAGAACATCCACAATACCAGAGGAGCTACAGATGCGCTGCCGGCCAAAGACCCACTGGTGGCTGGATACCCACGCATGAACAATGCTGCTCCCCATCACTCGTCTGTGGGATTTGGGTTCGGCAATATCGATATTTTTTTTTTTCTTTCTATACATGATACAAAGTACAATAATAGTTGTATACATATTTATGAAACTAAAAGACGTCGTTTAAAAAATTAAAATACTGATGAAGAGAAGTGATCTAAGTTTCCGTAACGACCGTTCATAGGCGTGCGACATATATATATCATAGAGAACATTCTAGACTTTGACTTTTCACATAGAAACCGCTAGAATGACCTTTATGTGTTATTTAAAATGTTCACTTATGAGCGTCATCGTCGGAATAGGCCGCTTTGAACTCGAAGAGCATCAGTTCAAGGCTAACCTTTGAAAGCGACTCTACCGTGCCACCTTGGCCATGAGATGTGACGTTGACTCAAGAATAAAAACCCCTGTAATGTTTCATCAGCTATGACCGCGAATAACAGCTTGAGGTTCGTAGAAAGAAAGAAAAAAATATTGAAGTATATTTATAACATCGCTATTAGTTCACAATTTAATAACTTGTTAATAAAACAATTAGAAGAATAATAAAAACTAAAAAAAAACAACATGATTTTAGATTAGTTTTTTTTTTCTGTGCTACAGTGTGATGCAACAAATGGGTCTACGCTCAGTTTACGTCACGGATTCCCGCCACACTGATTTTCAGAGCAGCCTCATACCACTGTTGAGTATAGTTGGATACTACCAATTCCTGAATACAATCAAAGATTTCATAACGTTGCACTACTACGGAGCTATGAGCTCAGGGTCAGCGTGGTGGATTCCGATCGCTCGCTTCAATTGAATAGTAGGTACGTGTTTAAGTGGTGCCAGGTCCTACCTGGCACCACTTAAATCGCTGAATTCGTTGTGTTTGGCGATGAAGGCAAACGTCGTAAGCGCTGAAGCAGCTCGGCGTACTGTTCCCAGATTTAAAACAGTCTGCTGTTTTATTTATTTATTCTTTATTATATAAGCTTAAGGTTACAATGGGCGGACTTAATGCCAAGTGGCATTCTCTACCAGTCAACCCTTGTCATGGTGAAAAGTATATGACGGGTGCAAAATAATAAATAAGAAAACTAAAATAGATGGTCATCTTAGCGCATACAATTTTATATTTGTAATGAACATGGATGTTGTAACATCCAAGTTCAGGGGTCTAACGTGACATGATGCTGTTTATTTCATGATTGCTACCGCCAAAAGTAGGTATATGTGAAGATATGTATGTATATATGAAAGTATGTACGTATCTAAGAAAGAAAGAAAGAAAGTACTTTATTCATTGCCACAACTCAAGTAACACATAAGTAAACTTAATTAACATAACCAAAAATAATAATAATAATAATATTAATAAAAATAAATAAAATATTACTTATATATGTACTTATATATGTATTTATTTATACAACCCAACCAGATGAGTAAATATAGAAATACCCCAAAAAAAAAACCACAACTACAGGTATTCTGTCGGAAACCTGTTTTTTTTTTTCACGAGCAGTCGTCAGGCTTTTTGTACTACATGAGGAGAATCAACATATAAATAACAACAAAAAACATAATAATAATAATAATAATAAATATAGAAATCTATGTTACGACGTATATGATTTAATGTATTTCATTAGATTTTATTTATGTATTGTATGTTCTAATATTTATACGGTCTTATAGTTAGTAGTTAATGTATGGTTCTCTAACTTCTTTTTGCGCCTCCCAAAAAATGCCTATAGGCATTAAGTCCGCCTTTTGTATCCTTCTATATGGGGAATAATATCTTTAAGGCCAAATTGAACAGACATCTAGGCAAGCGTGTACCATCCTAGGCCTCATCTTCGCCTTCCATCGGGCAAGATTGAGGTCAAACGTACGCCTATTTTTCATAAAAAAAAAAAAAAAAGAATGCTATAGAGATTAAATAAATAAATAACACGACTATTAAACGTATCGTTGGATATAAATATGCATCACAATTTAGCTTGTTACCATAATTGTGCGTGAACTTTCGACGCTTGGTCACATTGAGTTACAACCGATTCGAGAGCTCTGTCCGAAATTCATTGAACCACGCCCACTTCAAAACATTACGTCACACATGATAGAAATAAATTAATTATTAATGTAGGTTCAAGAATATTTAGGATTTAACGGTTTCCATTAGCATACTGGCTTGTCGTGATGGCCTAGTGGACAGAGCGCACGCTTTAGTTTCATAGAGCGCGATTGACCTGGGTTCGATTTCCGATGCTGGGCACCACTAAAATCATTAATAGCTATTTTAAATGCTGAATTGACCACGTCCTCGGCGGTGAAGGAAAACACCGTGAAGCCTGCATGTCTGAGAAACATTATTTCGAGACTTATTAACTAAGATTAAGACCAGCAACCCCCATTGGAGCAGCGCGGCGGACCCTTCCCGGCTCCAAAACGCTCTCAGATATTTGAAAACGAGGCTTTTGTCCAACAGTTGGCTTTATCAGGCTTGCTACTTTACTTACTTTTACTCGCTCACCAAACCGAATGAAATGTGATGTTGATTTGTCTGTTTGTACTGCGGGGAAATTTCTGTAAGACTATCGCTTACAAGCCTCCGGTGCAAAAATGTCTGCGATTAATAAAATTGGGTATTTGCATTCTAATTAATTATAATGACAATTGCGTGGCTTAGTGGTTAGATTACCTGCCTATTGAGAGCTTAATAAAGGTTCAAATCCTAGCCAGAGTCAATATTTGTAACACGCACTAATGATTGACCTTCGGGTCTGGTTATGTTGTGAATGGGATACCAAACATTTTTTCGTCAGATTACAGTATTTTATAGAATAAAACCTTATAGACTTTAAAATAATTTATTGTTTGTGTACTTTATTTTTATACTCGTCCCGTGAAGAAAGAGTATAGAAATGTGTGTGTGATTTCTCTTCGACCCACGTCCTATAATCTATATATATATATATATATATAATAAATATATGCCATATATATGTATATATATCTATATAAATTTACGAACGCATGTCTCGTACTCAGCGCAGGAGGAGCGGAACAGAATTCACTTCGACGTCGAAAGAAGCCAACGACTAACTAGCCCTTTTTTATTTTATTATACTTTTTTTATTTTTTTTTAAAAAGAATACTAGCAATGCTATTTAACTAACATTACTAATATTCCCTGTACTAATACTGTTAACCCTCCAACTAAGCATTAGAGCTTGTATTTGGAGTGGTTCACGACAATAGTCGAATGGTGGGCTCGAACCCGCGACGTCATGTTTCGCAGTCCGCACCCTAACCCATTAGGCTATTGGCGCTTAAAAAATACACAGTTTTACATAATCATTATACATGATTTCTGTGTTCAGAATGAACAAGAAATATTTCTACATACATTCCATTACTTCATTTCACAAAAGATAACACAACGTAAATATGGCGGCCTTAAAACTAACAAGTGAATGAAAGTGGCGTTATTGGTTATCAATATTCGATATAGCAGTATTATCTTTAAGCAAACCCCGGGCTAATCCGTCTCACGCAACTAAGTTGTTGTGGGGAAGCGGGTAGGTGGGGAGGGGCAAGGGGGGCGTGTGCTTGTTAGGGCCGGGCTTAATAGGCTTAGGGATGCAGGGCTGTCAGTCGAAAAAGAATCACACAGATTAAAAAAGGAATCGGAGAGAACGGACCGGTGCATACAATGAAACACTTTTTCTAATTCCTTTCCGCTTCGTTCCTTGTTATCTATTGCAGCTGCTGATGAACAGTGCAACCACTGTTGTGTTTCAGTTTGAAAGTAACAAAGCCCGTAAGCCACTGCCGAGCAAACGTCTGTTCAAATATCTGAAGGAGCCGGGAAGGTACCGCCACACTGATCCAGTGCATGTTTCCTCTCCATGTTTTCCTTCACCGCTCACTTGGTAAATTCTGCACTTAAAATTTGCTATTAACAATTTTAGTGGTGCCGGCACCAGGCGAGCTAAGAACTAAAGTGGTGCTCACCACCTGACCAATGGGCTAACACGGCTCGGTTAGAAAGGTATAGAGCCAGTATGATTTAAATTAAAAAAAAACAGGCACATCGTAATGTGAGGCATTTGAACTTAGTCCTCACTTATTACCTTCTTCGGCAAAAGTTGTTTGCCGGTGTCCTTGGGCTGCAGTAGCCTTACCCACAGGTGGACTGCTAGCTCATTTATCATTCCAACACTATTAAATTATTAATAAACACATTTAGGCGGAATGCCTCCGTATACAGAATTGGGCTCGCCAAGCCCACTCGGAGCGACCCTCTCCGGCAAGACAGGCTGGCCTTGTCTATCCACATGGGAATTGATTATGCGTACTTTATCTGTAGTAATTTACAAAATTATTTGTATGTTTATACATGTATATGTTCGAACGGATTTGAAAACCAATTGAAGGATTATAATAGAACTTTTTAATTGTTTTTTTAAAAAAAATACTAGAAAAGCTAATCACATGACTAATATCCCTGTCAACCAAACCAACTGAGCATTAGAGCTTGTATCTTTAGTGGTTCACGATAACAGTCTAATGGCGGTATCGAACCTGCTGTGTCATGTTTGGCAGTCCGCACCCTAACACATTAGGCTTCAACATTTCTTTTAACTTCTCAAAATGCTGTAAGCTATGTTTTATAGTAAAAATCGGATCTGTACGAAATTTGGCAGTGGAGTGGCGTTATGCCAAGGACTGGGATATAGAATACTCTTGACTCAGAGAATTACTATTGGGACAAAATCTACCATCTCGCGGGCGAAACCGCGGGCATTTGTTAATAATGGGATTTCAGTCCATGAATTGTTATTAAAAAAAAAAAAAGAAACATAATCTTCTTATAAAATTGGAGATGGGGCTACACTACAGCAACGTCCCGTTAAATAGAGCACAATATACTACTTTATTAAAACTTTGTCCATTCTATTCCGATGGCAAGCAAGCGCAAAGTTTTCTAACCGAGCACCGACGTAGTTTTCAATGTACTACTCTCGTAATTGTAACACAGACTACTTAATAATACTTTACTTTTTTTTATTTATCAGCCCGCGTAAGCAATCTAGACATAGGTACCTCCATGATGATGCCAAATCCCGCCGTGCATGGATAATTTTTTTGTCATCATTTATCAGTTGCGTCATCATCATCATCTTCATCATTTCAGCCTATCAAAAGTCCCCTGCTGAACATAGGTTTCCCCCAAAGATTGCCCTTCAAAAAACCCTCTCTGATATTTGAAAAGGAGGCCTTTCCCCAGCAGTTGGCATTTACATGCTGCGACTTTAGCTTAGTATAATATACAGTAAATTAGTCATTCGTTATCGTCACAATTAGACACATGTCCTTTATAGGTTTCCTACAATTGTTGATGTGGTTTCCAATGATCCGATCCATCGGTATCTGTTTATGCTTCATACATAGCAAGCGTTAACCTCTGGCGCACGATAAACGATATTCAGTCCCCGACTCCAGTTTCAGCGAAGCCGCAGAAAACCGGACAACCGCAAACAACGAAACTTAACTCCATGCTCAATATTTTGTTATTTCTACGCTTTATAAATGACTAGAGACGCTACGAAGCTGCTCCCCCTGTAGATCGATCTGCTTAGTTTTGGTCTGGTATTTTTCGAGATGATTATCCCACCGTCTATAGACCCACATTCAAGGTCATTCCGACATTCAAAGATTTCCCCTTAGTCGGCGCTTACGACAATCACGGAAAAAAAGTGGTGACAGATTCTTACGCTGATTTCATGGTTATGAGTCATGTAAGGATTAGTGACACTAGGTCATAAGAACAAACGAAGTGGTCCTTGAGCATTATAAAAAATAGACAAATAATTCAGAACCAAAAAAATAAAAGCATAGCTATTTTTTAATAAAATTGTTCAATGTTGCATCGAAACTGAAACTTTTTTTTTGGAAACCAACACAGATTATTTAAAAATTGCTGATACTGTTAATGACAGATCACTTGTTAAAAACGAACTAATTAACTTAACTTGAGCACATAAGAAAAAGAATTATCTTTAGAGATATTTTTAGAAAAAAAATTATTTAACTTCGACTTAAAGAACGAAGGGCAAGGAAAACCAGACACAAAAAGGTTTATAACGATGAGTTAGCTTATCAACCAAGGAATTGGCGTCATGGTTTCACGATAGGTTTGCCCACAATATTGACTAATTTGCACCAAATAAAAAAAAAAAAAACTAGGAAATGGGTGCCACGTGAATTATTTTTTCCGTGCGGCGAATTTTGCTGCTGCACGAATGTGCCGGCTCGACCGGAATGGTACCACGGCCTCGCAGAATACCGGCGTGAAGTAGAGGCATTTTGTGCTTCTGCGTTTCGTTCGGACTCCCCCTCCCCATCAGCAAGCAGCAGCAAAAGCCGCTGTATGGCTCTACCACGTATAAAAGTCCTCAATCGATCTTCGCCACTATTGTTCCATGATTACGCAAGACACTTCGCACTGCTGGACAAAGCGTTTAAACACTACAGGACCTGCAGTTAGGAACCATACGTCATCCTCTGTTGTCTGATTTATCCCTAACTGCTTTCCATTTTTTTCACAGGAAAAAAAAATTTGGTTCTCAGGCAGCGGTACTTAATGCTTTAGAGACTCCTGTCCAGATTCCCAGAGTTCTATTACAAAGGCATAGATGAGAGTAAATAGCGCGATTTAAATTATTATTTTTTAAGAACAAAAGGTATTGGCAAAATTATACTTTAACCCTTATTACATTTACAATAACAGTCATTTACTGGACACCTGGCAGCCGGGCTTACGCCACGGGAGCGACACAACAGCGCGCATTTCAAAAAAAGGAACGTGACCTGATTACCGACGGAAGCGGTCTGTTTTCTTTCTTGCGTTCGAAAGGTTGTATAAGTTCATCGTTTGAATAGCGATATACGGCTTTATAAACATGCCGATCTAGATCTAATATCCTTTGATCAATTCTAAATTCGTCTTATTTCTCGCACGCTACTATATGATCCGAGAACATTACTTCACACTTGGATAAAGAACTTACGTTCATTGTTTTCAGTTTGGTTGAAAGCTTTTGTAATCATATTATCCATTTTATTCTCTTTGAAAATGAAACACAGTATAGAAGCCTAAAAGAATATAAGCGCAAAACTCAGATAAAAACAGATACCATAGAGAGATGCAGATACCTTAGGAATTTAGAGATGCGGGCTTTGTTTAAAATTTATAAAAAGTAATTATAAGAAAATAAAATGTGTGCGCTACATATTAAGAGACATCACTGTGAACCAAAGAGCATATACATAAACACAAACACTACTTTTATCTATAAAGTAGAAATACGTATTGAATGAATATAGAAACGAAACCGACTAAAATTAGAAGGTGGCCATTGTTTGTTCACTTATCGGAAGCGCCCCGCCCCCAACAATGATGAGTGATGTTGGCGCTTAAAAAAGTGCGCGGGAAAATCAATAACACGAGCGCTGTCAAAATTAAATTTAGAGTTTACATTGGTTCCGTTTTTTTTTAAATGTAAGTATCATTTGCTTGTAATTGTACCTATATCGCGACAGTTATAGTTAAATACATACAAACAAGCACTCTGGTTTCCCGTGAGGGGTGGGCAGACAGAATTCCATTTGACTAGACACATTGTCAAACGGGCTTGTGCATACCAGTTTTCGTCTCTCCAGGATACATGACGAATCACTGCTCTTGTCTATAATATTCGAGATCTATCATATTCTTTCACCCTGCTTGATGGAATTTCCAACTACGATATCCGTGGCAGAACTAGGATAATCGATAAAGCATTAGTAGCAATGGGCAGCCCCCATTGCTCGCAGAACTGACAACCGTTGGGGAACTCGAACAGCAACCTGGACATCAACCAAGGCAGACAGGAGTTATGAGCAGTAAGTGTTACAGGAAATCGATGGACACTGGTAGCTCAGGACCGTGCTTTACGGCATTTTGGGAGGGGCCTACGTTGAGGAGATGACTCGTGACAGGCTGAAATGATGATGATGATGAATATTCTCTCTATGCACAGTGATTGTCTTTTGCTTTAATAAACAGACAATATTAAAGAACTAATAGTAACTTTAGGGTCTGAATTTTCCGTGTGCTCATCGGTGAAGGAAAACTTCGAGAGGATTACTATGTAGGTTACATATAATAAATAAATTGCATAAGTTGTCCGCCAACCCGCACTGACGCAGCATGGCGGAGCTTTACTGCACCCTCTCAGAATTTGGAGGAGACTTTTGGCCAGCCATGGACGTTTGTTAGCTGCTACTTTAACTTTATAAGCAGCATACGAGTATCTATCGCCGGCCTGTACCATCATTTTAAAAACAAATTAACTTTTTTTTTTCTAGTTCTTTTCTAAAGTCACGATCAATGAAGAAAGCGGTAACAGCGTGAAACTAATAAACGTCACCGAGTGCCGCACGACAAAGAGATTGTGAAGGAAGACAAATAGAAGATGTTTCGTTGCCTTGGAAATTGCATTTTCTAAAAAAGAAAATATAAATACCAGTGTTACTCTTTGTTCAAAAAAAAATATTTTTTTTCGTAACATGGTACACGATACACGAATGCAGACACTCACACCTGTAGCCTATAGGGGTGGGGGGGGGGAATCACTTATCTCCATTTGTCACGACGCTGTGTCTCAGGCTAACTAGCTTCCGTAACACTTTTTACGAGTGCCGCCTTAGGCTAGCGCTTTATCCGCGGTCTGAAGCCATTCCTCGATAAACTCACACCGTGTAGTTTTTAACACGGTTACCGATAAAGGGAACTGAGTCTTGCATGTGAATTTTTGTGGCATAGTGGATAACTTCCCTTTTTTTTTATATTTTTTTTTAGTAGTAGTAGGGCAGACGAGCCAGCGGTAAGTGATACCGTCGCCCACGTACATCTGCAACACCAGAGGGGCTACAGGTGTGTTAATGGCCTTTAAGAATATTTGGAGGATGGGAGGGAGGATGTGGAGGGGTGGGGGGAGTGGGTTCCAGTCACCTCACTCACTGAATTAAACGCAGAAGCGGCCCGGCTACCGGCGTGATGTCGAGGCCAAGACGCTTCTATTCTGCGATTACTGGCGATAAAGTGGCGATCCTAGTCATTACGTTTGCTCTGAGTTTGCGCCTCCTGCAGCAGCCGCGGGAAGGAAGGTGGCGGTAGATTCTCACCCAGCTGCTTGTTTAGAATCTCAGCCAATAGGTACTTTGTAACGATGAGCTCGGATATAACTAAAAGTACAAAAGTCATATTTAGGATTTGAAAATATTCCCGATCCCAATATTTCTTTGGGGTGTACTTTCATATAGGCAACTTCCGCTTTGCTATACTATAATGAATAACCGTTTAAGTAACTCTCGAATTTTCACCATATTGACTTTTATGATATGTTACATCATCATCATTTCAGCCTATCAGAAGTCCACTGCTGAACATAGGCCTCCCCCAAAGATTGCCACAAAGCTCGGTCCTGAGCCACCTGCATCCATCGACTTCCCGCAACACTGCGCAGGTCGTCACTCCATCTTGTGGGGGGTCGCCCTACACTGCGTTTGCCTGTACGTGGCTGCCACTCGAGAACCGTTTTTCCCAACGGTTGTCAGTTCTGCGAGCTATGTGGCCGGCCCATTGCCACTGCCATGTTACGTACAAGAAGAGATTAATTATCTACTACTACTACTCAGTTCGTCGATGTTAGCAACTGTAACAATTTATTTTATGTGTTAATAAATTAAACGTAATACAACTAGTACTACATTTATTTTATTTAGTTAGCTTAGGTTAGAAGAGTGAGCATAACGCGTGAGCCCAGCCTGCGAAGACCTTCTGCTTCAGCGTTTCATCTCCGCCCCCTCTTCCCCTTTCCCTGGCCATTCACTCTTCTCGGTCAGCAAATATCCCTTAAGAAACACTAATACACCAGCAGCTCTTCAGTCGCAGATTTACGTGGGCGATCACCAACAACAAGGTGAGACGCTTGCTCGTTTGCCCCCTTTCCCATACAAAAAAAAAACCTTTTCAATATTTTACTTTGCAACATTAATCATCATCATTAATTCATCCAATGCTGAATACATTACGTTGTTAATTCAAAGCACGCTCGAGACGAGAACTCTGAAAAGAATCGTCAATATATTTTTATTTGTATAAAAATGGTTGCATTTTTGTCACAATCACTTCAATCAAACAAGGCCGGAACTGTATTCGAAAATCTATTGAAGTAGCTCAACGTTATCCGCATTTTTGTATTATCGTGACATTAATAAGCGCTTTGGTAAAAAAAAAAACACCAGTACAAAAAAACAACAGTATATTCCAGCGAACTTCTGAATGTAATATTTGTTTGTCATGTTTAAATAAAGAATATTTACAGCGATAATATAATTAGTTGTATGTTTTGTTTTATATTACGAGTGCGCAACTGTTCTGTACGAAAAATGTCCAGCAATATATAAGAATATTTGTAGCGTAAATACATAGAATTATTTAAATTTTTAGATTGCAGTTATTGTTAAATATTATTGTTATATTATAAACTGTAATTGACATCGAATGTTGTCTAAGACTAGTTATATCATTTTTCATATATAAATAAATTAAGCTTCTTTGTGAAACTAATATTGTGTTTTTAAATATTATTTCTGTAGTTTTATAAATATGTTAAGTCTTGCGGCAGCGGTGTGAGATTCTGCCATCCTTCTCTCCCCGTTGGGCTCGTAAGAGGCGACTAACGGAACAGCCTTGATAATCCATTGGCTATCTCACGATGACGTGACCCGCCCGTCACATTTTATCTCCCGGGAGAGGCGAAAAATGGGTTTCGGAGAACCGTTTGACTACACTGTCGTGCCAAACCTGTAGTCTCTGCCTAGGTCTATGGGCGTCAAGTGTAAGTGTTTCTGGTGATGTAATGTTAAGCTTTGTTAATGGGGATCTTTCTGTTGTATATATAATACCACCATGTATATATAATACAATGGTTGACCGGTAGAAAATGCCAAAAGGCATTAAGTTCGCCCATTGCATTTCTTAATTTTTTTAGGGTCACAATAAAGAATTTATAAATAAATAAATATAATACGTATATATGATATAATAGGGACGGTTCCTATTTATCTCTGTTATAGGCCAGACAACTTATTTAATGATGATTTCTTGTATTTACGCGAACACTACGCCTATTATTTACAGATTGTATCGCGTTTAATTAGATTTTTTAACCCCGACGTTTCGGGTGCTTTTCAGCACACGTGGTCACACACTGAAGTGTTCGACGTCCATATTTAACCCGGCTTCCTTCAGCTATATAATTATTAAGCCCGGTTTCGAGTACAGATTTATGGAACTCTAGAGTATTGTGGTAGATCATTCAACGCTCAAAAACTCTCACGAAAATTTAAAATTACTTTCGCTTAGTAAAACATTTACCTACTGGCTTTAGAGTCTTACAGAAACAGGGACAGCATAAATGCGATACTTTGTGGTAAGTCTCAGTTTCAGTGTTGCTATAAATAAAGAGTTTTACCAGATTTTGTTGATAACCTTATGTGTTTCGTTATATAAAATAAAACCGAGAACACTCCAATGAATGTTTTGTATTTTTTTTTTTAATTTTGACATAATAATACTTAGCTATTTGACACTTTTTGTACAAAGTGACAACACTACGCCCCAAAAGACACAAACGCACAATTAGCGTGAAAGGGCACTCGAAAAGAAATTTGCGACTTTGTCGACACTGCCGAGAGGCAATCAAATTAAATGCAAAGAAATTCTCAAATTACACGTCCCTTCTCCAAGTGCGTGCTCGATGTCAAGAGCGTCCTTGGTCCGTTGAAAAAGGACATCTTTGCCATTAGAGACAATGCCATGGAAGTTTCGGGAAAAAAACATGGTTAATACTTGCGATATAATGACTCCGTATTGGTATATACATGTACTTAAAAGCAGCTATACAGCTATGCGGTGCACCTTGCTAATGAAGGAACGAGGTTCTGTCGATCGACAGATGTCGAAAATCCATCCGACCGAACCCAACTGCCGCTGACAAGTGATGGGTAGCTTCATCACTGGTGCGGTCGTACTGGCATAGTGCTCGCCGACCCGCCCCGTCCAGTGTGGTGAAAACGAGCAAATCTTCCACGCAAAGCATACTGGCTTTTGTTGGCGCCTGGAAAGACATTTGTGAGGCTGTGGCCTATAAAGTAACGTAAGTGAAAGTAAGTTATACATATTACATATCTAGTTTACATCAGTCACTTGCATTCCATATAAGCAATGAGGTCAGTGCCAACCAGTAGGTAATTTCTTAAGAAAGGGTAACAACATACAACATCTTAACGTGGTACAGCCAAGAGGCGGCTTTTGTTGCTCGAATGTGCCGGCTTGACCGGGTTGGTACCACGGCTTCGCTGAATACCGGAGTGAAGTAGAGGCATGTTGTGCCTCTGCGTTTCGTTCGGTGAGTGAGGTAACCGGAGGCCCACCCCTCCTCCCCATCCCCCAAATACCCTTAAAGGCCGGCAACGCACCTGCAGCACCGCTGGTGTTGCAGATGTACGTGGGTGACGGTAATCACTTACCATCAGGTGAACCGCTTGCACGTTTGCCGCCAAACCCATAAAAAAAAATACTTCCCTTTTTATACCTACCGCCTGCATAGTTTGAATAACATAATAGATATAATATCTATTATCTGATTACTACAATCGTTCGTTTGTTTTTAGCGACGGAGAGACAGGAGACGTTTTGCCGATCATAGTCATCATTTCATCATCCATCAACTTCTCGCAACACTGCCACTCGAGAAACTTATTTCCCCAACGGTTGTCAGTTCTGCGAGCTATGTGGCCAGCCCATTGCCACTTCAGCTTGCTGATCCTTATGGCTATGTCGGTTACCTCAGTTCTGCTGCGGATATCATCGTTGCAGATTCCACGCAGAGAAACACCGAGCATTGCCCTTTCCATAGCGCGCTGAGCAACTTTGAGCTTCCTCATACGGCCTGCAGTGAAGGACCATAGTACCAGACCATAAACGCAATTGCCAGTCATGGACTTTTGGTCTCTTTTTTCGAGACGGTTATCCCACCCTCTGCCAATAGCCATTGCAATTTTCAAAGAATTTCCCCGTCAGCCGTCTCTTACGAGACCCATGTGAAAGGGGGGTGTCAGATTCTGACTCCCCAAAGGCTCTGACACGGCAAAGCTAAGTACTTGTAATTGATTAAATGAACCGTTGTTCCCCTTCCTTCAGTAAAACGGAAGTACAATGTGTGGGCATTTAAGTATCGTGTAATTGGAATGTGAGACATTATATTATTATTGAAATTGACCATATGGCATTAGACCTGTCGTTATTGTTTAATGAACAGTCAAATTTAGAAGCCATACAAAATATACACGAAAAAAAATTTGCCACATGATAGATGTCAAATACTGAAGTTGCGTTATTTAGAAAATATATAAGGTTTCTTCTACTTTGTTATTTGCCAAAATTACAAACATAACCTCCTATGTATTTAGTACAATAACAGACACATTAATCTTTGGTTAGCGCGTTTAATAACTTTACACTAGATCATATTATATATATAGTTCCTAGAAAAACGCCAAACGATGGATGTAGGACATCCAAGCCGACTAATGGTCAAAAAGTCTATCCAACATCTGTACTTACTACCGCGTGGTAGCTGCCATGCCGTCTGGTTCCGTGAGTGTTGTAAAAGTCGACAGAGGGAACAAAATTTACTAAGAGATGAGCAGCATCCTCTTCCTATATAACTGCGGTTGCCAATCCGCTCGCTAGGTGTTGCCACTATAGCGAACCCCTCTCCCGATATCCTGTAGTGAAATTAAATTAAATTTATTCACTCAAAATAGGGTATTACACTGATCTTAGGTATTTCATGTTTAGTTCTACTAATTTGTGTCTACTCATCGTGTGAATTCGGTCATACAAAACATTGTGTTACTAAAAAGTAAACAATTCTATGTCAGATACGTGGTCTTAATTAATATTAGTAGGTTTCGATTATTATATGAAATGCTCGATTACAATATTAAATCAATATGTTAAAGTGAACAAGGATTTGATTAATAAAAATATTTATTGTAATTACAAGAACACTACACATTTGAAATGAAACTATTATGCACGCAGAATGTGCTGTGAAACAGTCACTGTGTGCACATTCTGCGTTGATCGGACCAAAATTAATAAATAAAAGCTGACGTCTAACACCTGAATCCCTCCGTGATCCGCTGTAATGCATTAGAAACGTCGAAAAATAATAGTTTTATTTCAAATTTGATTAATATATGTAATATTTACATTTATATTTTTTAAATGTAAATATTAATTGACAATGAAGGAGGACTTTATTATAGTTGGTTGGAAACCTTCACTACATATTTATCAAAAGATATGTCGTGAAAGAATTATTAAAATGCTTTTCCGCAATTTACAGTCTGTTAGCGAGTTCCCAGAAAGTGTTGTGATCTGAAAACCTATTATTTTACCGTTCTGTATCTAACGGTAATATTAATTTAAAAAAAAAGATTAGACTACAAAATAATTTTGGCGCCATATCTGCCGTTTATCATTAAATATTTTGACACTGCTTACTCTGTGATTCAAGCTATAAGCCATCTGGACTCGAATCATCTTTGCGATATATTTATCGATTTGGGATACAAGAAAAACTAACAAGCAACTCTATACTGTTAACAATTTCTACGTAGCGGCCTATTCAGCTTTTCTTTTATATACGGAAGGTCGTGCGTCCGTCCGAGAGTTATCAAACGGTAGAAGCGAGCCCTCGCTAAGTCTTTTGACGAGCATGGAATTGAAAACATTTTTTCACAGAGCCAAAATAGTATTTTTATATACGGCCATTTCATTCCAATGTTTGTATCGATATTTGTACGTTCGAATTTCAAATATTTACGATAAGAAAAACATTTATAGCGAACCCTTGTACATCAAAGAAATAAAATAGGGCAAATAGATGAAGTATTATTTGAATTTGAAAATGAGAATATAATTTAAAGAAAAACTTGACTATGTATGTAAGTTTGTTTGTAATGTTTCGATGTATATATTGTATTAATTTATTTATTCTTTATTGCGACACCTAAAACTAAGGTGTACAATGGACGGACTTAATGTATTTTGGCCTTCTCTACCAGTCAACCCTGGATGAGAAAGAAATACATGTTGACAGGTTTCAAATAAACTGACGGGAGTGGTCCTCCGGTTATCTTACACAACGAACGAAACGCAGAAGCACATGATGGCTCTATTTCACAGCGGTATTCTGCGAGGCCTCCATCACACCGGTATCCTACATTTATGAAACATTAAAACCTTTCATTTCGCACACGTCACATGACCACGGCCCACGCTGCCGTATCGTATGCCACGACGATTATTCATCATCATTTCAGCCTATCAGAACTCCACTGCTGAACATAGGCCTCCCCCAAAGATTGCCACGAAGCTCGGTCCTGAGCCACCTGCATCCATCGACTTCCCGCAACACTGCGCAGGTCGTCACTCCATCTTGTGGGGAGTCGTCCTAGACTGCGTTTGCCTGTACGTGGCTGCCAATCGAGAAACTTTTATCCCCAACGGTTGTTCGTTCTGCAAGCTATGTGGCTACGATTATATGCGCGTACTTAATACCACTGTGCTGCTGCATTCTCTTTTTATTTATTTCAAAGAACCTGTAATATTACATGAAGCCTATAACGTTACCCTAGGTTAAATTAAGCAGTATATTAAAAACAATTTAAAATTCTCCTAATGATTTGGCAATTCTTCGTGTGTTCTTGGTTTCAAAATAAAAACTTCTTCTCTAACACAGATAATATAAAGTCTTCCGACATATCTTTAGATAAATATGTAACGAAGGTTTCCAATCAACCAACCGTACTTTCATCCTTAGCAGTTTAGTTAGTTCTCTGCTTAGGAGCCTGGTGGAATCTGGTGCAGGTGTACTGAGCCAATATAATTACAGGTTGTGAAGCATTCCATCTTAATCTTCAGGTGTGACAACGCATCTGTTACCTTCTTCGACTGAAGTTGTATGCAGGTGGACTGGTGTAAGCACAATCCAATAAAAAATAATGTTTTGGGTTGGTGAGCGCAGTGGCGGTACCTTCGCACTATATAGTGATGCAGAGCCCTAGGGTCCGGGCGAAGACGTATAGATATTCCATCAGCATTCAGTCCCCAGAACCTTGTTTGGCTGCTAGATGGTTGCACCACGGAGGTTGGCACTTGGCAGAAAAAAATGGTATATTCCCCCCTTTATTCATCACCAGATACTATTGATTCGTATGTGTTGATGTGCATCTTTACTTTTCCCGCCTTTTTCTGTTGTAGTAGAAATACAATCGTCAAAGTTAACATGCCAGTTGCATTATTTAAAATTTCCTTATGTCGTATAATAAGAACACGCTTAACAATACGCACCGCATTTTTGTCAGCGAGCGTTCAATGTCAAATTGAAGGCTTCATGAAAAATAGATATACCAGCCGGTCATACGCCGATCGATGCGGGCTATATCTGTCGAGAACAATCGAATTATGCCGAGAGTCAATAATGCCAGGTCAGCCTTTCCACCACCTTTCCTAAATGATTCCTGGTTCAATACTCATGTAGAAGAACGTGCCTATACGCACAATATTTTTCATTTCACGTAACATAATTAACTAATATAATACGGATCTGTCACCCGATCTTTTCCTATGTGTCTTAAAAGATCCAACGAATAAGGGAAGGCATTTTAATCTAAGCAGTGAGCGGAATTTAAATTTTTTTAATAAGAGAATATAATCTCAAAATTTACACATGTCAAGTCTTCTTTGTATTAAAAACATATCAAAATATTATCTATAGCAGTATTATAAAGAGAAAGTTTGTATTTGTAATGAGGCGGAGCAGGGGAGTAATCTCCGGTACTAAGGGATAGATTTTAAAAATTGTTTTAGTGTTCTAAATATACATTACTCCAGATCGTTAGAATATGTTTGTTACCCAAATATTGGGTTACGTAAGAAGCATTACTTATACAAAATGCACCATTCGATTTTATTGTAGGTCTGTACGTGTGAAGCCGGTGGTATTTGTTAGTATTAATTTTTATTAATTCGAAGACGACCTATGGGTCGTCATCACATAGAAGCCGTAATAGCCTAGTGGTCTGAGCGCTCACTTTAGTATCATAGAGCGCAAGAAGTGGGTTCGATCCCCGGTGCCGGCACCGCTAAAGATTGTTGATAGCAATTTTAAGTGCTGTATTTATCAAGTGCTCGGCGGTGAAGGAAAACATCGTGAGGAAACCTGTATATCTAAGAAATAATAAAAAAAAAATTAGAGGATATGTGAAGCCCGCCAACCCGCAATGGAGAATCGTGGCGGGCCATTCCCGGCTCCTACACCCTCTCAGATATTTGAGAAGGAGGCCTTTGCCCAGCAGTAGACAGTTACAGGCTACTTAACCATCGTCATAGGAACATAAATTTCACTTGTCAAAGTGACAATTTTTTTTTATCTACTGTTGCGTAATGTGGTTCCCCTGACGGAGATGTAACAGGCGAAAGAAACTCCTATAGGTATCCTCTTCAGTATGTATTACAAATCCGGCGTGTGTCAACGACAGACGATGCATACGTATGTATGTATGTATGAACACGAGCGTGTCACCGCTCTAACTTAATCGTGTTCCAATCTTTACGCAGCAAAAAAGGATGTCGGAAAGTCATAAGAAGGGATGAGTTATTAAGACGCAAACTCCCGTTGGCACGAGTGTCAAAGTAAATGATCCAAATATTAAAAAAAATATTAAAGAAACATTTTTCTTCTTCTTTTACTTGGCCCTTATAGCCTAAATACTGTACCGGACATTGTATTTCCATGAGCAAACACAAACTTAACCTGGCATACAGAACATAGAACATTTGCCCGTAATCACATTCCGCACGCTGGGTAGGCCGGTACCTGAATGCAGTTCACTCAGCACTAGGGATGCCGCTCTTCATCACTAGCCTCGGCATATTCGAATGATTACTCTGCCAAAAAGACGTTATGATCCCCTAATGCTCTAAATAAATATACGGAACTATGGCCGTTTTCGCTAACCCCTGCACTTTTATGTAGAACAAAAAAAAATACGTTTTACCAACCCTAGGCGTGTCCGGACAACGCACACATATATACTCGTAGTTACGACACAGTTTCGCCGAATTGACAGATTGCCATCATCCGTACTCGAGTGCTTTACGTCCGTTGTTCACAAACGTTACCATGAGCTGTCCCTGTATGCCCGAGCGCACAGACATACAAAAACGTTTACAAACGCATTGAGAAATGCCACACCTTGCTTCTTTACTTGCGACAGGAATTGTTTGTGAATAATTGAGTCAGTAGACAATACTTCGAAAGTACAAAAGAAAACTTTTTTTTTTATGCGCAAGGCGGCAAACTAGCGAGATGTTCGTCTGATGGTGAGAGATTACCGTTGCCTACGTACATCTGCAACACCAGGGGTGCTGCAGGTACGTTGCCGCCCTTTATGGGTATTTGAGAGATGGGAGGGAGAGTGGGCCTCCGGTTACCTCACTCATCGAACGTAACGCAGAAGCACAAGACGCCTCAACTTCACGACGGTATTCTGCGAGGCCGTGGTACAACGCGGTCGAGCCGGCCCATTCGCAGCAGCAGCAAAAACTGCCGCTTGGCTCTACCACGTATAAAAAGATATTTTATATTATTAACACAGCGAGGCCACGATAGCCGAATGATTAGGAGATATGCCGCCGAATTAGGAGATTGAAGTTCGATCCATGTGAAGGGCTTGTATAAATAACTTTTTCGAAACTTTGTACGATTAGTGTCGTTGGCCTGGACGCTAAGAGAGCGACAGGCTCACCGCCTGCCGCGGTGTCCCAAATAAGCTCGGATGAAATGTGGATTGAAAGTACTAACATGTCTAGACTTCTGACCTAGCCTAGCTGATATATTAACATAGGTTAGGCAGCTAGGCTATCAAATAAGCGGCTACATAAATGTTTCTTTGCTTAAGTTTAGTGAAAACAGTAAAGAGACTATGGACTATGTACATTTAGGACTACATTTGAAAGCTTTTAATTTGTCCGATGTCAGTACCGACTCTGATACGGTAACGGAACTCGTACTAAGGATTAGAAGAACTAAATTAAAAATTACTCATTTACAATTAAAGTTATCCCGTTCGAATACAAGTACTCGCTCGATTCAGTAAAGTCAAAGCCACGGCACATCACTACGGAACGTACGACGGTCGCGTGTGCACGTTCTAAATTTAAATTTTTGTATCGTATGACGCTCTCTGTTTTGGTTGCTTTATTTTAGTGCCCACTTTGTGAAACCATTTTTGGCGCGAAAGTTCTGTTGACAAGAACGGAACATTTTTTTAAGAAAATTATTTAGGACTTTGAAAAAGGTACGGTCAATACCTGAAGTTATTCGAAGTGCAGAAAAACGACTTATTTATTTAATCATTAATAACCTCTCTCTGATCAAAAATATTAAAGCTATGTAATAACTTACCGTTAAATCTGGCCAAAAATGCTAGCGAAATATTTAACAATACAATCTTTTCATTCCACATCAAAAGGCAAGTATAAAATCGGATGTCGCAAGAAAGAAAAGGTAAGAGAGGGGCCTTCAATATCGGTTATTCAGTTCACATCCAAAATAAGAAAATATCTTTTTGTCCCAATTCTTTTTGATTTGCAATGGCAAAACGGTGGTAGTAGAAATAAATGATTTATTTGATTCTATAATATTACTTACAATATTTAATTTATGCTCCGCCGGCACAAGGATTCGAACACAGGTCACTCGTAGTATAAAATAACCTTTATATCTGAGCTAGAAAGGCTCTTACTAATCAAGAAATGTATTATTTCTATTATATTCGTTACTTCGTAGAGATAAAGGAAAGTAGTATAATGATTAGTCATCTGCCCGAAACATACTCACATGTTGTTTAAATTAAAAAAAAAACAGCCACTGCAGGATCAGCTCTTGTAAAGTGAATACATTTTACAGAACTAAACTGCACACAGATATACCAGCCTGACCCAGAGAAATTTTTTATGCGTCATACTTGTACAGTGCGGAAATTAAATCCGCGACGGTGAACGTCTTGACACTTTGCATCCGGGCCGACAATACAAAAACATCGATTAAGCTGAAAAGACAATTTTTTTTCTACCCCGTGTCAAGGGAAAGTTGACAGTGACAGGTTAGTGACACCACGCAATTAGACATACGCTGTGGGCACCGTGGCCTTGAGAGCTTCGGCGGAAGAGACCCGCGAGCAGGAACCCCGCACGTGAAGACAGAAAACGTACGGATGAGAAAGAGCACGTTGAGAGTGTAGTCTTACTTATTATGCAATTTGAATTACTACTATTTAGAATACAAACCCAGAAAGGCACCGTACAGTAATGAGTTACGCTCACCAAGACATCAGACAGTTGTAACTTTACAGTTGAAAAAAAAAAACAGCTGTATATATGCACATGAAATCGATCGACGACTTGACCGATAACGAATAAGGTATGGTATGCGTACCGAGTCACTACGCGACATACCGAGTACCGTATGTCGGGTACATGTTCATCAAAGTGGGTCAGCATGTCGGCTACCACTACAACGGGCAATCTAATAGTAACACCCGTTGTATCGCTAGACAATTATACAGGTTTGCTTATGATCACCTGGTAACAATTTTAAATTTTGTTTTTTTAATCTTTAAATATTTTTTACTATTTCATGGTAGCCGACTCTGGGTTCGATTCCCAATGCCGGCTGCACTTAAATTGTTAATAGCAATTTAGGGTGCTAAATTTACCACGCGTGTAGCGGGTATGGGAAAACCGATCGTGAAGAAACCGGCATGTCAGAGAAATAATAAAAATAAAAAATATTTCGAGGATATGTGAAGTCCGCCGACCTGCACTGGAGCAGCGTGGCGAACCCTTCTCAGCTCCAAAACTCTCTAAAATATTCAGAAACACCACGCGCAGGCAAAGCCGCGAGCAGACAAAAGTAACATGTAATCTCCGAATAAATTATACTTGAGAGACACAAATTTAAAGCAAACGCATTTACCTACTATATTATTATTCTTAACAACAATGGTGGGAATTTGAAGTAAAATTACTTACAAATCAAATCGTAAGTTCTGCAACAGTGGGTTCATTTCCTTTACACGAAGTTCGCGTAATGTAACTATAACATATGCCGTGTGGTGCTTCCCGTGGGTGACGTAAGCGGCGACTAAGGAAAAACCTTTAAAGTTTACTGCGCCTGCGCATGGACACCGCCAAACATTTTTGCAACTATTCAATTGGTGAAACTAACTCAAACAAAATATTCATATCTGCTCTAAAAATGCGCGTGTTATAATTCCACTAAACCCATTCACATAGCCAAATGCCAAATCGTACACTAATGCGTTGAGTTTAGTTACACTGCTCGTACACGTGGACTGAACATCTATTTAATAAAATACGAACCGTTAAAATTTAAACTATATTTATAAATAAAGTATCCATTTAGGGACGACTGTCTCTTTTTAATTTTGACACACTTTGCAAATTTATCTTAAAACAGAAACTCACTCTTATTTGAATCTTAAGACAGCGCTGGAAGTTTTAAAATCACTTCTTTTTTGTAATGGGAAAGACGGCAAACGACCTCGGCAAATCACCTGATGGTAAGAGATTACCGTCGTACATCTGCAACACTAGAAGAGCGTATTTGGGCGATGGGATGGAGGATAAAGAGAGGATGGGGAGGGGCAGTGGGCCTCCGGTTACCTCACTCACCGTGCGAAACGCAGAACCACAAGATGCCTCTTCTTGACGCCGGTACTCTGCGAGGTCGTGTTATTTACCCGGTCGAGCCGGCCCATTCGAGCAGTAGCTAGAGCCGCCGCTTGGCTCTGCCACGTTAAATATTTCCCATTCGTTCATTCAACCGACTGACCCATAACGGGTTACATCATGTAACTTACATGGTACATAATAGTATATTTATCTATTGTCTCCGTATTCTAGGCGCAATCCTAAACGATGATCCAACAGTCAATAGGCGCGTCACTGTGACGGAACTCATAGAGTTAGGGTTGGCACGTCGACTGTTGTTCCATTTCATATTCCTGATTTGTATTTGATATACCGTATGAAGATTATATGTTAACGCGTCTGTTACAACTACTTTCATATAGAAACATGTTTGATAAATTCAGAGACGTATATTTATGCATCATATTTCGTAACCCTAGAAGATAAATATAGATTTACATTTTTTATAATTTTTTTCCTCTCTTTAGTTCTCTCTATTCTATAACCTACACCTACTTCATTTCATCTCTGCATCGTCCAAAGGTTGACTGGTAGAGAATGCTTCTGGCATTAAGTCCGCCTATATACATTCTCATGTATATGAAGTTCAATAAATAAATAAATCTGTCTATACAAAGATGCTTACTACATAAAGTAGCAGCCTCTAAGTGCCCACTGCGGGTAAAGCCTTCCTTCTCAAATACTAGTATCAGAGAGGGTTTAGCAGCCGGGAAGGACCCGCCACGCTGCTCCAGCGCCGTTTGGCGGGCTTATATGTGAAGCCCGCCAAACCGCGCTCGAAATAATATTATTTTTTCAGACATGCAGGTTTCCTCACGATGTTTTCCTTCACCGCTGAGCATCCAGCACTTAAAATTGCTCCTAACAATTTTAGTGTTGCCGGCACCGGGGATCGAACCCAGATCACTAGGGTCACGGTCTATAAAACTAAAGTGAGCGCCCTGACCACTAGAGTACCACGGCTCTTACTACACACAAAAATATATATTTTTTAATTCTGTAATGATAAAAGAGAATGTAGTATGTAGTATATTATATTAGAAAAGATATTTATTTTTCACTCCTTAAACGTAAGTATTGCCAATTCAACAACAAGTTGCTATACCCACTTGCATTAAGAACTCATTTCCGTAGGACATTAAACATAATAACGGATGCAAACAATCCACTCCATTCTCTAATAACTGTGGAGTTATTAGCGGGCACAGTCGTTAAACACAAAAAAAAATAGGTTAAGTCCTCGCCAAATCACGACAAACTGTTCAGTTAAAATACTAATATTTAGTTCCCACACCACGAATTATAAAAGCCAAGCCAATCCTTAAACAAAAGACCGAATACAGATAATAAAATACAACAATAAACCTGCTGTAATTACGCTTAACAAGGGTTTTTATATTATTCGAATTATACGAACCCTAAATTGTGAACCTTCACAATATGAGCTCTCACAATCAAATTTCATAAAGAAAACCTTTTAAGTACACACGTGCCGTAAGCGAGGCGAAAATATCACCAGATCATCTGAATGAATACACCAATCGCATAAACAATATTTTTTTTATGCAGTAACTTATTAATGATTTAACTGTCATTGAGCGTTACGTGGCGTCATGAAAGGCGACTGAGGGAAAGCCTTGAAAATCGCAACAGCTATGAACAGATGGCAGGATAACTATCTCGCAAAATAGCGGACCTAAATTAAGGAGGCCAATGGCGGGGCGGCCGCAACGTACTGCGCACGCCAAACCGCTCGCCGAGCGCAGTGATTATGTCAAATCGTTATGGGATAGGCCTATGTCCTGCGGTGAAATTTTTACAGGCTGTTGAGAAGAAAGAAGAAAGAAAGTACTTTATTCATTGCCAAAACTCAAGTAACACATAATGACAAGTTAACGAACATAACGAAAAATATTAATATCGGGTTGCAGCAACAAAACGGCGTCCGACTCAGCGTAATGCTGTAGTAATACTAAATGAATAAGCACAACTACAGCGCTGGTATTCTGTCGGAACCATAGACATTTTTTTTTTTTTGAAATTCATGAGGTATATGACAGTAATCAGCACATAGCACCTCAATAATGTTCAGGTGTGATGTGCTGATGTAAATCTTCGACGGTACAAAAAAGCTTAAAACTGTCTTTCTTATCGCACAGCTTTTCGGGTTATTTATGCTGAAAATCCTTAACTCAATGTAGGCACAAATGAATTTGATTTTTTTTTCTTAACATACTGCAGCCTTAACACCATAGATACAAACGAGGCAATTAATTTCTAAGATAAAGAGACCTTTTAGTTTTAGTGTAACCTATATAGTAGTATAAGTCGGTGTGTGTATGTTTGCTATGCTTTTATGTATGGGTATGTGTGTAGCGCGTGCGAATGGATGTACAAGCTAAGAAAATAACATCCGGCACTTTAAAAAAATTGAAACTAACTAAGGTTAACATACGTCCCGTATATACGGGCCTCCTGCCGTATTTTAATATAATGTTACGTATTCCGTATCTTTATTATTTTTCTTACATACTCCGCGTAAATGCACGATCTATTGACTGAGAAAATAATCTGCATCATAACTTAAGTAGCATTTCTTACGTTAATCATTTGCTTTGATTGCCAATCATATAGATAAACCATTACCTACCCACTTTCTCCATGACTTCTTTGTTTAGCAGATCCCCGTCCTGCATCGTTTTATGACAATTATGGTAACCCTAACTAACGATAAATGTTTGAAACGAATGACAATTACACAGTCGTTCACAGTTCAATAGTTCGAGAGTGCGAATACCTTATTCGTCTGTGGTTAAACTCCGTTTCACTCTCACAAGCACATTAATGTTATGATTCCGGAACACGCATGAGCAACCACGAGACTCGCTCCCTCGCTGGTACATAAATCTTATAACATACAGGCAAAAAGATTTTTGTTTGCACGTTTTATCGCTGTATTATTTACCTGTTTCACTATCTAAGGAGTAGGTAGAGATTCCGAATTTGCATTTGGCACCACTCAGCTTACCCAAACTACCTTTCGCAGCCCACGACAACGAACTGCATCGCCCGGGTTTGGTTCCTGTTATTGCTTTTTCTCTAGTAGCTATTTACGACAGCCACGAGAAAATAAAAGATGGCGCGGCAGATTCCTATCACCCGTTATAACAACCTGTATGCGATAAAAGAGTGGATGCTACGTTGGTTTGTTGTGTATGTTTTTTCTTTGAATAAAACTAATAACAAAAGCAAACAAAAAACAAACAACTCATGATTTTTCTTTGTTATTTAATCTGTGATGCTAGCTGACAGCTGACACGTTTCGCGCCAAATTGATAAGCTTCGGGTCAAATAAAGTAAAGAGAAATCTATTTGTAAGAAGTCTTTCACTGGCCCCAGCCCCACGTAGGCCAATATTAATTCTATTTGCCGAGCTGGGGAGAATGATTTATAGAGGCCGGGCCGGCTCGAGTACATCCTTGAGAAAATATAGACGACTTGTGCGGAGGTCGGGATTTGTAATATGTCTGTTTTAACGTTTTGCGCGTTCGATATACAAATCTCCAAAATATTTTTATGTATGTAAAATTCTGATCTTTACTATTAATATTATAAAGTTGAAGAGGAAGCCGTTACGTATACTAAGCGTAGACCTATATTTTGGATCACACTGTTGCGTAGAAAAAAAAACTTATAAATTCTGAAATCATATTGTAATTTTGTTTTAATTATCCTTTTAATTGTTTTATTTATAACTTTTTAATTGTGATGTAATGAATAAAGTTTCTTTTTCTAATTACCCGTTCGATTTAAAAAAAATGTTTTCATTATTGAGGATGGTTATAGACTATAAAACATCACACTACGGCCCATTGCACATAGGAGCGGAGCAGTAACCGTAAACCTTGGGCATGTACTCATCTCGGATATGAAACAGGCTCGCATAATCGCATAAGACAAGGACTCAACTGCCACCTTATATAGCGGTAAAAGTATGAAAGTACGCTGTTTACCTGGTTGAAGATTCCTGTGTGTTGTTTATCTAAAATGGATCGAATTTTAATTGATTATGTAACATTAAAAACAACTTGTACATTATTAGCAGAAGAACAGAAACTGCATGCGACATTAAATTCGACCTTCATTTAAATTTCAACAAAGTTATTTACAGTATTTTAGTAACAAGTAGTACAAGAAGCGGCTTTAGCTGCTGCTCGAATGGGCCGCCTCGACCGGGGTAGTACCAGGGCCTCACAGAATACCAGCGTGAAGTAGAGACATCATGTGCTTCTGCGTTTCGTTGCACAAGTGAGGTAACCGGAGTCAACCTGTGCCCATCCTCCGTCCTCATCCTCCCAAATGTCATTCAAGGCCGTCAACGCACCTGCAACTCCTCTGGTATTGCAGATGTACGTGGACGACGGTAATGACCTTACCATCTGGTGAACCGCTCTGCTCGTTTGCCGCCTTGCGCATAAAAAAAAACCATACTACTTCCGGTCAATACTTCTACAACTGGAATATCAAATGCGATGAGAAAAATTAGCTATACGAATTTTGAACACACAGATTTTTGCATAAGCTGAATTTTAAATAGTACATGTAATAATAGCATTAAAATCTCAAAGCTCTGCTCTATACGGTTGAGGAATAGTCCGAGCAAAGTGAAATCTTATAATACTCCAAACGATTTCTAAGCCATAGGGTGTACTTTGAAAACAGTCTCTAGATTTAAAAAAAATATATAAACTGATTAAAGAGTATATATTTTTTAATTTCGATGAGAAACTTTGTGGAATTCTAGAGTATTTTCCGTATCGTGCATAATATCACAGACGTAAAAAATAACATGGAATAAATTATTAGTTCCGCATCGGATATCGCGAGCCGGTGCGTTAAAGCTAATCGCTGAGCCACTATGTCACATAGTCAATAGAGTCTATGGTCCAATATTGGGAATCCAATCGGAATAGTACGCCATTTTAGAAATACGAATATAGAACATACAAATAAACATTTGATATCAAGTGACAGAGATCAAAGATCAAAGCTCGAGAATAACTTACGGCCTCAAAATCCCTACAAAATGAGATTTTATTATCTTGGTTACTCTTCCCCTTATTCTGCCTACTCTATCAGTTTAAATATTTTCAATCTCACACACTTACGAGAACATCATTACACCCCCCCTGCTAAGACGTTTGCAGTAACATTGCAATAATTCATATTTGGTTGTTCTCTCAATTCGGGTTTCGTACCTAAGCCTACACGGCGGGCTGATATCCTTTCACTTAGTCATTACAGTGCATCGCATAGCACATAAGCATGATAGAACCACACGGCATAAATATACTGCCGGTAGAACATATTTCGTCGGAGAATCAAGAGAAGAATCACGAGAAGAATCACGAACCGCTCACTTAAAGACTGCGAGAACGTAGTAATACGTCGGTCGAGCGTGAAGTTTTCTTTTAAGTTTTATTGGATTACGGTAAAAAACGACCTAACAGTCTAACTGATGGTAAAGTGACCCATGGACACCTTAAATCGAAGAAAGTTACGGACCCCGATGTAACAAACATGAAATGCCGCAGAGCCTGTATTTGTACTGGCTCTATATCATTCCGAAACGAAACACAACGCCAGTCGCACCGCTGATTGAAACATTAAAAGCTACGGAAATTTCTTAGGATAACATCAGTTGTAATACTTTTAATAAATAAACCTAATCAAGCGAAATATTTTAACCGAGCTCTTTTTTTATATATAAAATAGGCTTACGTTTGACCTCAATCTCGCTTGATGGAAGGCGAAGACGAGGCCCGGGATGGTACACGTTTGCCTAAAAGGTGGTCTGTTCACGTTGGCCTTTCAGCATTTCCAATTAAAAATTTACTATGTATAAATCGAACCGGAGTATGGTTAACCTCGTTACAGCGTTTCGAGTTTACGCGTGAGTCGCGCATTCAGAGAGATTTAACCAATCAAATGGAGCACCTAACTAAAATATTGAATCCCAAGCTAGAGGGAATGTTTCGTGAAGCAATTAACGGGAACGCGGCCCTAGGCCAGCGTCGTTGTCATGACGATCTAGCTTTGAAGTAGACCAGAATAAGGAAAGACTGCCATATACGATGTCTCTTAACACGACGTCTTCTTGTCATCACACCTGGGGAAGACAGGTCACAACGCTAAACTAAACGGAAATTGAACATATATATGTATATATTCACGCCTTGTTCCCAACGGGGTAGGCAAAGACAATCTTCTTCGACTTGCTACGGTCCTGACATACGTCTTTCGCTTCTTCCACTTTCATCAATCTTCGCATGCATCCTCGTTGGTTTAGTGTACTCTTGACCTGGCCTTTTTTCAGAACGTATCCGATTTGATCGTGAAATGTTCGCCTAGGTCTTCCTCTCCCGGTTCTATCATTGGAATAATCGTACCTCATAAATGGAAGATCACCGCTTAAATATTAGATTATTAAAACGTATTACAAAAAAGTGGATGCGTACGGTTGTTGCGCCGGTTTCCGGTCTCCGTCAGAGGAACTTCATTACGAAACGGAAGTAGATTAAAAAAAGAATGACGTTCGTCGAGTGAAATGTATATTTTTTATGTTGAATAAATGATTTGATTTGATTTGATTTGCTTGACTTGTTGCTGAAGAAAGATTGCGGTGCGGAGTTATGCGTATAATATAAGGGGTGGTATACCAACATTATCACATGCACGCGGTGCGGCCTTCTGACGTACGGCCGAGGCTCTGGCGGACAGACAGATGGCGGGAAATCTATTCGAATATAACGAATTCGAATCATACTATCTAGAACTAATATTTACTCTTAAATACCTACTAGTTTAGGCAAAAAAATATTTGACTTTAGTAACATAAAGCGCGAGTGACTTACGGGTTCGATCCCCGGTGACGGCACCACTGGAATAGTTAATAGCAATTTTAGGAGCTGTATTTACTACGTGCTTGGCGGTGAAGGAAAGATAGTGAGGAAACTTGCATTTCTGTGTAATAACAAAATATTATTTCGAGGATAAGTGAACACCAGCCCGCCAACACGCACTGGAGCTAGGTGGCGGGCCATTCCCGGCTTCAAAACCCTCTCAAATGATATGAGAAGGAGGCCTTTACCCAGCAAAGGGCATTTACCGACTTTTATGCAATATTTAATTAAATTAGACTTCGCTATGGTTTTCCTAGTCTCCTAATCCAACCGAACGTCTATACCCAAATAATTTGGAAAAAATAACTTCGCACAATTCCGCATGAAAAAAAAAACAACCTGACCCCACCAGTCCCAAGAGAAGAAGAGCACCACCACCCTCACCACAACTATCATCCCACACGTGGTAAATAACATTTACCACCAACATTTAATGTCACGTGTTTCATCCTTGGCATTGTCGAGCGATTAAACTCTGCGATGCTCAATCGCCGAGTGGAGAATGAGTATTCGATGAAGTAACTGCTGTTAGCCGTTTTGGCTTTTACAGCTTCATAGGTCTGCACCTGCGTCTGCTGCCGCAGGTGTTATAATTTAAGTAGGTTTACGAGTGTACATCTACTCCTTACCTCTTAACGATATGCTGATTATGGACCGTCCAAGGTAGGTTCTGACCTTGTCTCGGACGGTCGAGGTGTTTCGACAGAGCTGAGCGCTAAGAACCGCCCTGAGTGGAGATGGATTTCACCCGATGCGCCCTTTATACTTTTCTATGACATTACTAATTTAAAAGTCATGAAACAAAGTCAAAACAATTGGAATTACTGGTCGGAAGTGAAAATTAAAACGATAAGTACTAGAAGGTCAAAGTCCACCCGCGATTAAAGACTACGTCGGTACATCAGGAATAGTCTCTAAATAGCAGTCTTCTTGGCATAGGTCTGGAGGAGAAACCTAATCGCCGCGTTTCTCTGTCAGATCGGCGAGCTCCGTACCAGACGTCTAGGTAATAACCATTTGAACTTGAATTTGAAGCTGCACCCCGTCACCAGGCTGAGTAATTTAGAATCGCATTTAATATTTACATGGTTACAGCGCCATCTGACAAAGTCACAAGTTGAATTCTAGCTTTTAAAGGTATGAAATATGGGCGGCAGGTATTATTGCGTTGTCATCGGAAGGCGACATCGGTGTTAAAGATTAGGCTGGTTAGCATTTAAGCTCGGGTTTGAACGCTTAAATTTTATTACTAATGAAGCATTTGTTATTAAACTATTATTTACGGATATTATCCCGTTTAATTATGTTCTTATATTCCCGAGTTAACAAGACATCTGGACGTCTAACACCCCCGTGTCCACGGCTGCTCTAAAGCAATCGAAACGTCGGGAATATGAAAACAAAATTAAACGCCATAAAATCCGCAAATAATAGTTTCATTTCAAATGTGTAGCCTTCGGGTAAATACAAGAAATCAATGCTAATAAAGTATTTCATTATGTGGCTTGATTCTGTCGAGTTTGAGAGTTCTTCTACCGCTTTTGTCTAGACGACCAGATGAGATTGACACAGACACACGGAAATTTAGTATATGTACGACTACGACTAAAATGTTTTAAAAAAAAATATTGTTCATTTTTATATAAGTACTTAATTGTCATAATAATATTTTCAAAACTGATAACCCAGTAACAGTTTCGTTATAAGGAATCTTTATACAATTATTAAAATGCCATGAAAACTTAAATTACAACCTTATTCCAACAACCGAATGAGTAGGAGTACTTCTGGACCCATACAGTTGGTCAAGACAAGAGTATGATCAATATATACAACAGGTGCCGGAGCGAGACAGACCGACGTGCTAGTTATATAAGAACATAAACAACCACCAAAACGTTACGTGCCGGTGTAACATGCGGCATGTAACACGGCTAATTGCATTCGGTATTATGGACGCCGAGCAGGGGCCGGACGATTTCTAACGTTCAAGACGAGTTAAGTTTTAACCGAAGCCCGGTTTTCGCTCATCCGTTACCGGTTCATAATGTTAACGTTGCACAAACTAAAAGATGGCCAGTTAACTTAACTATGGAGTAATTGATTTGCTGGTGGTGGGAGTCATGTCTGCTTTACTATGATACCCACACTAGATAATATCGTGGGTACCTATGCGATTAAGAGCCTCGCCATGGTTGAAACGACATTACGAGGAATCACAATAGCAGTAAGGAACTTTAAATTAAAAATATATTTATGGAATCTGTACAATGCATAAAACAGATAGAATAAATCAAAATATACATATAATAAATAACTAAATAAATAATAATAATAACTAAATAATAATAGATCCCCACCACTAGACCCACGAGGATTCGATATAAAAAGAATCAACATAATCGGTTCACACTCTGCGATGATATCACGTAATGTACATACCAAAAAAAAATTGATTACTAGTATTTTTTTTGGTAGTCGGTTAAAAAACTGCTCGGGTATATTCATCATCATCACTACAGCTGGGTGAAAGTAAACTGTCAAACATAGGCCTCTGTCAAAAGATTTTTTTTTTAAATACTGGTAACAAAGGAGCTAACAGACCATCTGATGGTAATGCCAATGCAGCCCATGGACACCTTCAAACATCTTCAAACGAAGAAGGTATGGGTAACCTTATCACCCCTGAGGATTAAGATGGAATGCTTCTCCTTTGGACACAACATGAACGGTGGCAGAGATGGGTAAGAGGGTGGACCTTCCCAGACAACTCCTAGACAGAGATGTAGTCTAGGCACGGTACTGAGCCACAGGATTATTATAGACGCCAGCGTGGCTTAGTGGTTGCTAGTTAGGTAGACTGTCAGTGAGCCATGGTTAATGGGTTCGATCTTATCGCATCACCCTAACATCGGACACGGGAAGGAAGGAAGTACGAAGACGAGTGAGTGCCTCTGTGTTTGCGCGTACATATTACAGCACTGTAGAATCTCCAGAGCAGTTGGCAACTGCCGATAGTATTCGGTTCCATCTCCCGGAGAGTCGACTCCCCTGAGTCGTGGCAAAAGGAAATACCTAATACTCTGCCTATTAGTGAGTGCTTATATACACACAGCTACATATATACACACGACATCGTTGTTAGAACTTATTTGAGCACAACTAATTACGCACAACTAAGACAGTGACAGACTACGGAAATGTTAATAATAATTAATGGAGTGTCTTCCGACTCCCAATCCATATCCATAATCCATAAATACTAAACCACGGTGCGAACATACACCGCCATTACCGAAACTCGACTATGTTTGTTAATTTAAGTTAACTCATGGGATCGAGCAAACCATCCGACAGCTTCAAATGTCGGACTGTAATTTCATATAATACGCTCACTAATAAGCTCTTATGAGATAAAAGAGTGTGTATTTTTCCTTATATTAGTGTGATATTTACACACCGGGCTTTCAATTCAAATGTGAGTGAGGCATTTTTTTTTTATTGAAAAGGCGGCAAACTTGTAAGAGATAGCTACATAAGAATCTACCAACCCCCTTTCATTCGGTGAGTCTCTCCATTTTTTTTTTAAAAGTAAACACTACCGAACTCAGCTGTTCCATTTCAATATTACAATGTAAATATATAAGTGAGGTCGTTTCACGTGGGCGGCTCTCCACAACATGTGTAATTAACAAGCCCTTGCCGGCCAAGACGCCGCGATGAATGTCAAGCCTTCACATAACAACACTTGGCAAATGGCTGTACGTTGTAGTACTGCGTGTTGCGTTTGTCACCATCATTTGCATGTTAATATTAATGCGTTTGCTTCTGATAGATATTAAATAGATATTGCCTAGCGTAATACGTTGGTTTCGATGTAATTCATTTTTCATTCGTCAAAGTTCACTGTTGAACATAGTGACGTGTGGCATCGGCGTACGAATTTGCTACCTACTCCCTTACATCCCAGTGGGTGTAGTGAGAGGAGACTTAGGGTAAAGCCTTGACACTCGCAACGGCTGATGGCGGGATAAGCACAATGAAAGAAATTCTACCGAAGTGACGAGCAGCAGCGTCTGAGGTGGGAGGGGCCTGGTACTGCGAACGCCAATCTGTAAGCCACGTTATGGGAGATGCCTAGTCCTGACGGCCTCTGCTTACGGGCCGGTAAGGTAAGGCTCTCCAAAAAAGCGTCAATAAAAGCCGACATGAATTAATCTCTTGAATGGTTTTCCTGTACTAAGCATGCCGGGCAAGCGGATGGTCAAGGCCTCTTACGACACCCACGCTCGCTTCGGTACATTTAATTTTTTTCCGTCATCATTCGGTTGTCAGAGCCTTGTTTGTTATTTCTATTCTATAATGCCTGTAAAATCTGTTATGTCATTTCCAGTAACCCATCTTTATCAGTGTATGCGACTTTCAGATCCTGTATTTGAATACAAACACAGAAATGTAACATAATGAGTTGCATAAATAGAAATTCTGTTGTTATGTTATGACACAATAAGCAGCCCAATATTACGTTAACTAGCTTTACTACTATATTAATCTTAACTTAAATGAGCACTACCTTTCTTTAGCGGTAAGATTTAGTACAGTTTAGGTAAAGTTCTTTCCTGAATTGGTACTTCATTTATGTCATGAAGAGATACCTATGCGTTGACATTTACACATAGTGTTTCGACATTTCCACCGGAAACTATCACAAAATCAGAATTACTAAGGATAGAAACAGCGCGAGCTATCCTAGAAAAATCTACTGAAATATAAACAGTTAAAGTTGAAATTGCAATAACCATAATTTTTAATTGAACGATCCTCAAGTGTGATTCAATTCGCAATTTAAAGAGCTCTCGTCCTAATTATTCAAGATCGAGTGAGATTCGTCTCGACAACAGTCCTAAGATTGTGGATTAACAATTAAGTACAAGCGATATCAAGTAAGGAACGAACTTTCAATTACGACTAATCAGTTGAAATGATTCCTTTGCCTTAAACGTAGTGAAATGAACATTGGGCCGTGGTCCGAATGTTAAACGACACTTGTCGTCCACATTATTGCTTTTAGGGCGTTGATTGACGTTAAAAATTAACCACGTACTCTACTAGAGACAGAATATCGCGGCTATGGGCAGCGGTTCGCTTTTATGGAGCGTAACTCACGCACAAGGAATAGTGATTGCGAAAGTCCAGTTACTGGCGGCTGGCTGACGACCAGACCCGTAGTTTCCATTCGCCATATTCGCGAAAAGAAAAATAATGGAAAAAGACTCAATCCACCGGCTAAAGTGAACAAAATATACTATAAAACGGCTCACCATTTACTCGGCACCCGCCTTCATAATTGCGTTACGATAAATCCATTCACAGAACAACAAATAAAAAAAAACCACCACAAAAACACTTAGCAATCACAGTTTACGATCGGCATAAAACTGCGTTACGTTAAGGTGTACGTTAGAAGAGACACACACATTTTTACGCATCAATTTGGCTTTGATAATAAAACACACAATAATTGAACAGATGTGTGCATATACTTTCGTTGACACGACACTTCAAGTTTTCCGCCGCGACACGCCGCACCACCGCCCGCTAACATGGAATCACGTTACTGAACCGAGACCGACTAAACCGGAACCACTACGTGTTATGTTTGCTACGTCTATTCAACAGTTCGCCCTCCTTTTCTAACAAGAAAATCGTATTGAGAACAATGCCATCTAGTGACTAGACGCGGTATCACTAAATGGTACATAGAGCTCGTTTTGTTCTAATAAAAATTGTGAGCGTCATTAACCTGCGAAGAATAAATCCTATAAATATATGAACACAAGATGGCGCTGCAATCAATGTTATTATGATACCAATATATTTTCAACTTATTCCTACAGCGACAGTTCAGAATTATGGTACGGATTTCTATCGAGTCTCATCTAATATAACTAATTATTTACTACTGTGTCTCTAGATTACACACAGCCTAACCAGTCCACGAGATGTAAGATTCAGTAAGCATGGACTATCGATGTCTAGGTAAATTTATAGCATTCATGCATTAATTGCTATAACACGATATATTAAGATTTGTAGCATTTAGTTCTCGTCGTGTGGCAATCATTTAAATTCTGTTATTATATACACTTCAAAGGTCAGATTTTTTTTTAGATCACTAGTTGATCTTTTTGGCAAGTTCTTGTCGAAGGTAATTCACTTTTCATCACCAGTGATCAATCTTTTTAAAAACTATTCGGTTTCATTAGGTTTCAATAGAGAATCGCTAATGAGTATACGATTCATTAGGTTTCTTTAAGTTACATCATTATAGTTATAGTTAATCTTTGGTGAGGCCTATATTCAGCAGTGGGGTGGTGATAGGCTGAAATTTTAAGCTGGTATTCGCTTAAGGTCATACAAATATTGGCACCAACCTTTACACACCCTGAATGATGATGATGAAGTGAAGGCATTGTATGAGGATAACTCACTATACGGTGTTAATGGTCAACATCAACGCAAAACTGGGGTTGTAAAAGGCGATGAGCCGATAGTGGGTAATTTTGGAGTAGGGCAATGGAACCCAAGGGGTCAATAGCTGGCCGACATTATAACAAAGAAGGGACTCTGTACGACAAACGATTTTTTTGCGAAGGGGCACTACAAGAAGTGGTGGATCGACTCCGTCATGACGACCATCCGACAGTTGGTCAGTGATGTATTGGTGATCACTAGAGTAAAAACCGACAATGATCACTTTCACATTAAGCTCAAGCGGTCTTGTCTGATGAAGTCTACTCACCGTCCACCTCGTGCCCTTATTCAAAACCCGAGAGCTTTCAGCTCGAATCGCAATATCGCTTTCAGTGCCTAGATGGTTGCGTTACAGTGGTCAATACAAATAGCAGGCTACTGGAAACTGTCCATGCGATAGGAGCTAAGTTTATGCAGGACCCGCCGCACAAAAAGCCTGTAACACCCTAGAACTGATGTGAGATGAAATTGCAGTCTTCAAGTGATACGACAGCATATCGGCAATTGAATAGACATGTCTCCAAATATGTCTATGAGAAATCAACTCGGCTGGACAGCTTTCGGGAAGCGACGTGATATCTTCTCGTCGAGTATACCACAAAACCTCAAGGTCAAAGTATACAACCGGCGAGTGTTATCTGTGATGAGTTACAGAACCAAGACTATTCACTACAGACCGTACGAGGAAGCTCAAAGTTGTTCAGCGGGCTAAGGAAAGGGCTATGGTCTATCTCTAGGACAAGGATAACCGACATAGCTGTAAGGTTCAGCTAGTTGAAGTGGCAATGGGCCAGCCACATAGCGCGCAGCACTGACTTCGCCTAGCACCCACGTAGCGGCAAACGCAGTGTTGGACAATCTGCCGTAAGATGGAGAGACGACTTTAATTGCAGCCTTTGGGGTAGGCCAATGTTTTTGCAGTCCCCATTTTGGCCTATTGGAATAAATTTTCAAAAAATCCTTTCTTAGTGGATGCTTACAGCCAATAACGAGGATAAGCCTGCCTTCCAAATTTCATGTTTGTTGCGTTTATAGTTTCGAGTATTTTGTGATTAGTCAGAGGCATCTAATAATATAGTCAGCTTTTATATTATTAGATGTATAAATATATAAAATTTTAATAAGACTTCTTTTCTGCACCTTTGAGAACAGGTGCGGTGAAATGTCTTCTAAACCTGTGCCAAAGTGGATAGAAACAGTTTTTACTAAAGAAAACTATCGTAATTTACAGACACCTTTACTACAGACCCTTACTACGAGGGTTCCATCGTATTTTGTAACGGAACCCTAAACAGAAGATTCTTTTAGAGAATGAAGTGTTACAATGGAAAGTTTAAACTTTGTCTTCTACAAGGTATCTTCATACCAATCTTTATCAAAATCGGTTTTGGGTTTCGTTATGAAAACGTAACAGATAGAAATTGTTACGCATTTATAATATTAAAACACTAGCTTCCGACCGCGACTTCGACCGCGGGGAAAGCCCGTGTAGACGTGTAGTACCTCTCCAGTAGCAGTCCAGCCGTGTAGTAGCTCTCCTCTCCTCTAGTAATGTACCTCTCCAGATTTCTAGGTGATTCCATACCAAATTTCATCAAAATCGGTTCAGGCGTTTAAGCATGAAAACTTTACATACAAACTTATGTCCTCACATATTTATATTATTATAGTATAAATGGATTGAAGCAAATTTTTTTTACTTGACCATAGACACTGCATTAAAATTAATAAAATCTGGGTTACCGATTATAGGATACTCCAGACAGCCCTCTTAAAGCGAAGCTCTCTTACAAGTGCCATCAAAAGGTGCACAGTGTGCTCATAATATAATGAATTTTCATTTCCACTTAGAAGAAATAGTATAAAAAATAATGATTTATACGGCACAGCCGTGCAATGTAATCAATCTATTTAGAGAAGTTAAACAATACCTTTTTGTCATAAATAGCACGCACGGACAGAATATAATGAAAACTTCGTCATGAAGATGTTTAAACTACACCCTTATCGACGGCTGTACGAATCTCTCATAAATTTGACATCTGTCAGTTTCAATATTGTCTGTACGCCACCTTACTGTTGTCTCGATAGGCGAGGTCGATAACCCTAATAATTTAAAACTTTAGCGATTGCAAACTTCAATGACACTATGGATTAAATAGTCCAATTCTTTAATGCGCTGTGTGTTTTTTTAACAACAATAAAGAACCAGAAATTGCTACAACGGTAACCCAAGCCGAGGTCTTACACTCCTTAAAAGGGGCCCATGGGTTGCTGCGAGCACCCCCTCTCTCGATACCAGCACCTCTGATGTTGCACATGTACGTGGGTGACGGTAATAACTTACCATCAGGTGAGCCGATTGCTCGTTAGCCGCCTTTGCCAAAAAAAAAAAAGAATCTCTTCCACCGTAGCTGTCAAGCCCATAAAGTCAATAGTTCTATTTCCGTTTTAGTCGGTGCGATACTTATTGCTTATCCGGACATAACCAGACAGTGCCTTCAGTGGCTGATAGGCGTTTGCATCTTTCCCCTCCACGTAAAACCACGTTTCAAATGATGGCTGGATAGATCATTGAAATCTAACGAATACACAGACAAACTGTATTTAAAGGTGTGCAATTACACATGCACACGCGCTCGCACACATAAACGTCTACGCTTTTTTCTGAAAACCCGGAATTATGTCGATGGATGGATGGAATATGATGGATCAGTGCTGACAATCATCACACTACTAATTGATCATTCTACGCCAAAATGCGGAACGTCGCAACGCTACAGAATTGTTATTTCATTGTTAAAGTTATATTTTCTTCAAACCAATAAAGTGTTCGTGCGTGAATTGCCTTATAAAAGTGTATTTAGGAATCCCGCATAACAAGCCCGCGTGTACGCACGCACACCGCTAACCACCTACTTTCAACTGGCGAAGAGTTATAATTGGTTAACAGTGACGGCATTCTTAATACATAAGAAAAGTCGATAATAATGCTCAAACACTTTCGCGTTATGAGGCGTGCAATACAAGTATTGATGTATAATATGTATGTATGTATATATTCCCGCCTTGTTCCCAACGGGGTAGGCAGAGACAATCTTCTTCCACTTGCTACGGTCCTGACATACGTCTTTCGCTTCTCCCACTTTCATCAATCTTCGCATGCATACTCGTTGGTTTAGAGTACTCTTGACCTGACCTTTTTCCCGAACGTCTCCGATTTGATCGTGAAATGTTCGCCTATGTCTTACTCTCCCGACTCTACCATTTACACTCGCCTCATATATTTCTTTCGTCAACCTACTTTCATTCATCCTCTCCACACGTCCAAACCAGCTCAGCATCCCTTTCTCAATTCGTGTCACTACATCGTCTTTCACGCCACAACGCTCTCTGATCACATTAATTCGAACCCTGTCAGTTATCTTCACATCAATCATACTTCTTAACGCTCTCATTTCTACTGCATTTATCCTGCTTTCATGCCTCTTCTGCCACACCCAGCTTTCGCGTCCATATGTTAGTGTTGGTACCAATACCCCTCTATGCACAGCCAAACGAGCTATGTGAGATATCGTCTGGCTGTTCATAAATGTATGCAATGCCCCATTCTCCATATTACCTGCCGTCGCTCTCCTTTCAGTGTCACATTCGTACCTTCCATCTGTCGTAAACATTGTTCCCAAGTAAACAAACTATCTTCCTATGGATAATATAATTATTATAAACAAACCAGATGGATTAGAGTTGTGATATGTAAAAGACTTGTATTCTACATGAATTTGAAGCTGAAAAAACGGCGCGTAATCGTAATTACTTTCAAACGTATACGGGCACAGCCAGACCCAATAATTGAAACCCAATTTTTATCATATCAACCTAAATTTTAATTTAAAATATTTATATTTTGATAAAAATCAGACGTGTTAATTATAGTGTTCTCTTAATGATGGTATTGAAGCGTGGTAGGGCCAAGCGGCGGCTTTAGCTGCTGCTCGAATGGGCCGGCTCGAACGGATTGGTACCACGGCCTCGCAGAATACCCGCGTAAAGTAGAGGATTCTTGTGCTTCTGCTTTTCGTTCGGTGAGTGAGGTAACCGGAGGGCCTCATCCCATCCCTATTCCCCTCCTCTTCCCTCCCATCTCCCATATATTTAAAGACCGGCAACGCACCTGCAGCATCTATGGTGTTGCAGATGTATGTGGGCGACGGTAATCACTTACCATCAGGCGAACCGCTCTGCCGGTTTGCCGCCTTGACCATAAAAAAAAACATACAACTTCCGGTCAATACTTCTACAACTTCAATATCAAATGCGATGAGAAAAATTAGCTATACGAATTTTTTGAAATTTGAAATTGAAATTTCCATAAAAAAAAAAGTATACTTTTTATAATAAAAAAAGCGAGAGCTCGCTGTTCAAGCGGGTTGCTACCGCGGCCTCGCGGAATACCGACGTGAAGCACCTTGTGCTTCTGCATTTCGTTCGGTGAGTGAGGTATCAGTAGACCCACTCCCCCTCCCTTTTCCCCTCCTCTTCCCATCTCCCAAATATCCTTAAAGGCCGACAACGGGCTTCCACGTTTGCCGTTTTCCCATAAAAAAAATGCCAGCCTCACCTGCAAGTTGAACACGCTGCTAGCTAAACTGAGGCTCTGGCGACCGAATAATAGTGGAAATCCGTTCGAAATTACCGGAACTCAAATCTCACAGACCAGTGATTGGAAGCAGCATCATTAATGTTAGGGTTCCCGCACTGCGCTCACCAAACCTTCTACAAATGCGTCTGTCCCGACTTGATGACAATTCATTGTAGAGGCCTATGTTGAGCCGTGGACTTAAAAAGGCTAAATGTTCAGCAGTGGACTTTAAAGGCTAATTTTAAAATTAGGTTTACTAAACTGAATACAATAAACATACGTACTTATACATAATAATAAATGTAGATATATCATGCATATGATACTTAAAGCAAATATTATTCTTAAATAAATAAAAAGAAACAGGGACTTTAAATACTCATTTAAATATATAGGAAACATAATATGTCGAAAGTTTCTACAAACTTTTAAATTAGGAACATAAAAACTTAAATAATAATTTCCTTGCGTTTTCTAAAGTATGAATGATAGTATAATACAGTATCACAACGTAGGTTGTAAGCTTAACGATGCTCTTCTGACACTGCGAAATATAATGCAATTATGTTATGATGATTAACAAGGCCAAAGTGAACAGACATCTAGGCAAGCGTGTACCATCCTAGGCCTCATCTTCGCCTTCCATCGGGCAAGATTGAGGTCAAACGTAAGCCTATTTTTCATAAAAAATTTTTTTAAAGAAACTCAGAAAGAATTATTTTGCTCAATTCCATATACAAACTCTACAAACGCACAATCGCCGGGTCTAATCGGTTGGTGCCTTGTTGCGGGGCGAAACACGTTCCGCGTTTTATACATTGGTGGTGTGATTCAACTATGTTACATATTTTATTGTTTTTGCATGCGGAAATATCTCTTTTGTAACATCCTCTTTTTTCATTTATTACATTTATATTTCATTATATTAAGCACGTTTGTGATAAATCGCATTCTACGAGACCCACGATCAGGTAGTATATAACCATTAACGCCTGTCTCCGATGTGTGTATGCTCAGCGTAGCCAAGCGGCCTTCAGCTACTCACTTTTCACCTGTCCGGAAAAGATAGATGTTGACGGGCGGCGAACCTCAAAGCCGGATTTGCTCTGGATCCGGAGATCACGCAATTTGCAAAAACTACAATAACCTGCACGCAGCTCTGGCAACCTCTTGCTAACCAACTAACGAGGCTCTGACAACCGATTAATCGCGAATAATCCATCCGAATATACGGAACCAAATTCTGTTGACATCTGGTGGGGAGCAGCAACACCAGTACCAAGGTACCGTCTCTGCGCTCACCAGCCCGCTTGCCCAGCGTGGTATAGACAAACTTTCCAGATAATTCGTCTCCGCTTTTGCAGGCGCTTTCCTAGGCCTATGTTCAGCCGTGGGCTTAACTAGGCAATGAAGAAAAATTGCTCGTTTTATTAATTATTTTAATCTAGTGTCAGTATTTTTAATTAACCCGTATATAACGAAGATGACAATTTGTGCCTTGTCGAACTGACCAACATCTTGACGATATTGTGAGAATTATACGGAGTAAGAAGCCACACTTTAATACAATAATATTGCTCAATTTCATTGTTCTCAATAAGTAATAAGAAAATATTAACATAACACATAGTTGTTTTCTATTTTCCCAGCTCACTCCAAGCACATTTCTATTTTTCAACAAGCTTCGTAGCGCGGCCGTACCAAACAGACCAGCTTACAGGCTGGAGTACCTCTGCCTTAGGCACTGCTGCTGGCCATCGTTAATTATCCAATTTAGGTCTGGTATAGTTAAAATTACGCAACGACAGCCGAGTGGTTATCGGGATCTGTCTCCGAATCAGGAGTCTGGAGTTCGATACCTTATGTGGAGGGTTCGTACCAATATGGTATCATTCGAAACTTATGGGATAGAGCCAAGAGGCGGCTTGTGCTGCTGCTCGAATGGGCCAGCTCGATCGGGTTAATACCACAACCCCGCAGAATACCGACATGAAGTAGAGGCATCTTACGCTTCTGCGTTTCGTTCGGTGAGTAAGGTAACCCCCACTTCCCTATCCTCTCTCCCCTCTTCCAAATATTATAAAGGCCAGCACCTGCAGCCCTCTGGTGTTGCAGATGCACTAGGAGGACGGTAATCACTTACATCAGGTAAGCTTCTTGCTTAACTCCCTCATAAAATTAAAAAAAAAATCTATCGCAAGCCAACACACTAAGACTGCACTAATACAGGCTGCACCCTCCTATCACGTTGTTCCAAATAAGCTCTGGTGAAGAACCACAGTTTTTTTTGGGGTGGAGGAAAATGCTTTATGCATACCCGCTGCTGAACCCAACGGATTATGTCGGACTCGGATCTCGGTAGGAGAAACATACCGACTAAAAACCCATCCACGTTGCTGTTGGCCCGGAGGCCTTTACAGCTTCATCTAAGGAGACTTGCGAGAGCGGAGACCCGCAAGTTGAATAAAAAGGGTCAATGATGGCTGCTGCTGTAAAGCGCTGCGTCTCCTGAAAACTTCCAAAATGTGGGGGGGGGGGGGTAGGCAATCCGAGGGCCCCGACAGGGAGGTGAAACTTCTTCTGGGATCGCCTTGTTATATAACATCAGTGACGACCTCTGCCTCGAGCAATTCTCGTGCGGGTCGCGAAGTACTAGCGACGAAGTCTATCCCGTTGTGTTAGTCGTAGGACCTGGCTAATGTTGGTTGATTGTGCTAGTGTGCGTGGGGGGCGTGGCCTCATATGCGTTATTAATTTCGTGATGTCGTGATTTTTGGTGCCCAAGCGGAAAGAACACCAGACTTCTGACCACTCCATTATATATGGGTCATATATAACGGAGATATTTTTGAAACATTCGATCTCAAGACATATTTCTTACAGACGAACTTGTCATACTCTTAGGGAATAAACACCGATAAAATAACATTACATGTGGATCCGAATAGATTAAATTTGTTATAAAATAACCCCTATGGTTGCCGTGTGATGCATCTACCTACCGTCACGTTCTATCTCCCGCACAGACGAAAATTGGGTTTGAAAATCACGTTGTCTATGCTCAGTAGTTTATAGCAATCTGTAAACGAAGCACTACTCCTGGGAAACAGCCTGTCAATGCAAACAGCTGGGCAAAAAGCCTCCTCTCAGATATTTGGTAGAGTTCTGGAGTCGGGAAGCGTCCGCCTCGATGATGATATTAATTTATCCCTAATGGGAAAGGCAAAGGACTTTAGTCCATACAGCCAGGTCTGTTTTCTTTCACTGTTTGTTATTGACTCCCGTCCGCCTCGCTGCTCCAGTGCCGGATGGCGGATTACCCGAGTCCTCGAAATGTTTTTTTTTAAACATGAAGGTTTCCTCGCGATGTCTTCGTTCACCGCTGAGCAAGTCACTCGCGTACTATGAAAGGAAGACGAGTGCCCTGACCCCGTGGCTACCGGCTCATACGGCTCTCTCTCTCTCAAGATGCGAGCGCTTTTATGTATATACTTTCATCCATCATCTTTACAACCTGTCACAGGTCCTACAAAACAAAGGCCTAACTCAAAGATTGCCACAAAGCATGGCCCTGAGCCACCAGCATCCATCGACTTCTCGCAACTTTGTTCAGGTCATCACTCCATCTTGTCAGAGTCATCCTACACTGAGTATGCTTGTAGGAGTTCCCCATCCAAGTACCTTTCTTCTCCAACAGTTGTCAGTTTTGCCCGCAACGTGAGAAGGAAAATCGAAATTACTACAGCATTAGAAAATATTTGGAATTTATTATTCACAAAAGAATTCTTTGTAATCTACACTTAAACCTTAAACCGACATCAACGTAACGAAATTTTACATATTAATTCTGAATCTGTCTGTTCCGATACAACTTTTAACATATTTCCACTCGATAGCATATTTTTCGGTTCAAAGCCTGAATTTATCCAAGACTCCAGTACATCTGTACTGGGCAACATTGTCCTTAGCGTGTTCCTAACATATATATATGCTTGGGGAGAGTACATATATATACTAAGAGCAAAATTCTTCAGATCATCCGTATGCCGCATTGGCATAGCTAAAACCAGTCCATTTGTATCTTCTTTTATCTTATCCTGCAGAGAAAGAAGAATTCTCGACTTTTTCTTTCTTTTCTGATCCAATATATTTCTCTTCATTTCTATAACATTCTTCAGTCGCAATAAAAATCTATTCTGCCTATTGTACACTCTCATGTTACATTTCAATTTGTCTCGTAGGCCAATCGCTTGCCTTTGCATTCGTTGAACTTCCGTGAATAACTTTAATAACTCTACATTGTCCTCTTCGTTGCCAAGCTTCTCGTTTGTGTTTTGTATATGATTCTCCATGCTGTCTTTTGTATATTTGTTGTGTTTAGTGAAGTGATCATCGTCTGATCCCATTTCATATTCCTCGTCATCTAAATCACCATCATGATCCAAGGTTTCCTCATCAATGTACTCTACCTAATAACAGAAACATGTTAAATTAGACACTCACCATCAACTTATAAGCCATTACCAGTCATAAGCCTCACCATGTTAGCCGGGATTTGGCATATCTCTCCAGTAGTCGAAACATAATGCCATAGTACTATAATATGTAAAAAATTATACCTGATAAATTCCATAAAATTTGATTCTTTTCAAATTCTATATTAGGAGTTATGTTATGGTTAAGTGGATTTGCCTTTGAATAAGGAAACCAATTAGTTTTTCCAAACCTATGTGCGATTTGTATCATTAGTGTCAACACTAAGGTGTCGATCCAACATGATTCATTTGGATTACTAAGCTAAATAATCGTAGCAAAAAATTATCACGGGCTAATTTTTTGTTTTTGTTATTTTGATGCAAGATTAATTTTAGATCAGTAAACTTTCATTCATTTATGACGAAACACGCATGCGCATAACTTCGATTATTAGTTTATTTAAGTTGTTTATAATAAAACCTGTTTGAAACATTTCTTCAAGGTTTCTAACAAGGTTTTCATTAAATATCAATAAGGTTGCATCCAACCAGTATAATTATACAAATGTTTCATGTATGACTGAGAAATAGCCTGCAGAATATGAGGATAAATTGAATGTTATGTTGCATCCAACCTGTGTATTAATTAACATACAGTATTTCTCTCATCACATATCTTACCTCCAACACATGATTTGGTAACTTCAACGATGGTATGGCTTTGCTCGTCAACACAATTTTGTTTTGGGTGTCACATTCAAAACAATCCACTGAAAAGTGCTGCACGCATATGTAAGAAAAGTCAGTGGGTGTCCAATTGTTTCTGCCTGTAAGGTCTGTCCATATTTGTCTCAGGCTGGGATCCTCTGGAAATCTGTATAAAAAATTTGACAAATAAGTAAAAGCATTTTAACATCTAAATATTTCTCTACTACACAAATTATTAATAATTACACAGGACAAAATAAACTGTATACAGATGTTTTATCTCATAAAGGTTGACAAGGTTTTAGTTGTGATGAATATAGACATGCATGCTTGAGTGTGTACTTGCAATTTGTGTGATGACTGGAGGACCTTTCTGACTCTATGAACTAGTTATAATAATTATTAAAATGATCTAGCTCCTCTCTTACAAATCAATCACTATTTAGCTCTCTGTAGTAAAAATTCACCATCTAACTCAATTTGCCCATTGTGGCATCTGACTCTACTGTAGATTTATTCCTATAAAGCAATAGGCTCAGTAGCACAGGTCAGACAGAGAGTTTAGAAAATGCGAAACATTCCTTAGAATGAACTAGACTGCTATTATTCAGTAGTAGCAAAGGCAACTCAAACCATGCATTTTCTATCTTTAATATAATATACTCTTAATCTAAAATATTAAGTTTCTTGATAAATGAAATATTAAATATAATAAAAAGTTTTTGGGGAACTTTAGCAAAGAATAGTAAATACATTTGTGTTTTGGTTTTAGTTGACATTACGTTGAATAAATTAAAAAAAAAATCACTTCACTATGCAAAATAGTAAAGTTGGTTGCAAGTATGTTTTAATCAGATGCAAATATGTGATTTTTTAAGTTGTTTGGTGAAGTGAAATAATTTTTAATCAAATTGTGGGGTGAATTGTAATAGAACTGAAGCATAATAGTAATAGAACACTACGTTAACCACTTTTTAACCTATTTAGTTCTGCAATCTTAATGTCACAGTTAACTCTCATGAGATGCATGAAGATTCAAATAAATGCTCAGTTCAGTGATGTATTTTTCCCATGGCTAGAACTCACCACTGTTGAGCTAAAAATGTGTATGCACGTACAGAGACCACTAAAACCTACCTGCCATTGTGAGAAATAGATAGAGAATAAGCATTTCTATAAAAATTCTTATTTAGTTCATATACCATAAGTAGTAAAGGTAGATGGGTAATAAAGTAAGAATTATTTATAACCTGTAGTTCTAATCCAGGACAGTAATTCAACTCTCGCATCATTTGATTGAAGGAAATCATTGTCAAAAGTTAGGCTATTTCTTTTCTTACCTAAAAAATGAATCTGTGTTTATATTTTTGGAATCCTCACAGCCTAGTACTGCACAAGTTTTGGTAATTTCTGTGTCGGCTTCTGCATTCTGTTTTAATTCTGGTGCTACCATTGCTGTAAGTAATTAGTAAAAAATTTAGATAACTTTTTTATTTAACCCCATATGTAAATATAACATACTGATATTTTTATAACAATTAAGAAACGTCAAAATACATACCGACTGGAGTTGATTTAGATTTATTATCTTCAACTTCTTTCATTTTAATAAGTCCTTGAATGAAATTCATTATTGATAACACCAAGCGGGCATAAATTGGCGCGATTTCTACGAAAATCACCAATAATATGAATATTGCTGTCTTATGTACTATGACAATGACAATAACTTTACGAAATAAATCAAACCTTTTAATTTTGTCTCACAATTGTACTTGTAATTTTAAACGTTTGGTTGGGCGGAGCGCACACAACAGCCCAAATGAAAACAGGTTAAAGCTGAAAGTCTATTCGCCATTTAGTAGGCTCATGAGTAAATACTAATGAGTGTGTTTAGTAAAGTTCCTCGTCTAAGTAATAACGTCCAAGTATTTAATACATAAACATCTTTGAACATAAAACTAAAAAAATAATTATTTTATTTTGTATTAAATCAATGCATTTATTACATAGCATAGCATTTTTTTTATTCATATTTCTTCTGAACAAATATCGATTTAGCAATATATCGATGTTTTTTCTTCATGTAACGATACATTTTTCAGTACATCGACACAAATTTTCAAGTATCGAAATCGCTGTTTTAAAACGATGTTTTTTCCAGAATCAATAAATAGTAATTATCCCTTTTTGTTAATTATAAGTTACATAATAACCAAAAACAAAAATTAATTCATACACTAGCGGTAATTTCATAACAACCACGTTTAGTTGGTAGCGTACTAAACAGCTGAGTCATGGGTTCTAAATTCGAATCACAGCCGAAGTCAAGTTGTGTTATTCCTATATAGATATAGACACTATGAAATATACCATATTTTTCTCTAAATGCCAAACCCATCTGCAAGTGGCAACCTGAAGCAAACAAACGAGCCTTTGAGGACCGATTGATAGCGGAATATCCACCCAAATTTGCCGAATCAAAATTCCACAGATTAGTGATGGGGAATAGCATAACTAGTGCGAGAGGTCACTGCGCTCACAAACACGCTTGGCCAGCGTGGTAAGTATGGGTACACCTTCCATGAAAGTTATATCGGCTTTTGCTTGCACTTTATTGGAGCGGCTTAAAGTAGCACTAGTAGATATTTGAGAAGATCAGATATATGAAAAGAAGGCTCAAATATCTGATAGGGCTTCAGAGTCGGAGAGGGTTCACCTCGCTACTCCGGTCTCCACTCAATATTAAAATACTGCAATTTAGGTGAATCTACATTTGAAAATATTATTCACATCTTAGATCCAAATCATTTATCTGAAAATTCTAAATGGATGCTTGTCTGAATGGAAGGCCTGACGCCTTCAATCCAGGCAAGCTCTAACTTAATAGATCTACACACTACAAGAAAGAAAGTTAAACAAGTTGATGATATCAGTTACTATTTTATTACTAGTCATCAGATTTTTTTGTTTCCATGTCACACAAATATAACCGCTGATGTAGAACAAAATAAAAACCTTTAGAATTGAACCTTGATTGGATAGTATAGTAATAACAGTATGAGATGGTGCTTTAAAAGTTTTAAACAGAAATGTAAATTTTTATGAATATTTTTCAAATTTGATATTTTTTTTTCCTCGAGCTGTTTTTAATCATAGTCCTTAATATCACTAGTATTTCTATGTTATTGAATAGGGCTAATATTTTATAACCCTTGTACAATTGAATGTGTTTAACAGTGTCATAACTTTAAAGCACTATTGTTATGAAATATACTATGACTAATGCCACTCTCCAAGTTTGTTTTATACAATAAACATTTTAAAAAGTAAAACGTGTTAAAAAAAAACAAGCAAAAATACCTATGCTAAGCAGGCGAAAACTATTTTATGATAACAAAACTAGGAGAGCGTCATCCGCTTGGAACAATTATTAGCTGGACGCAGCTATATCTTGTTGCCGCTGTATACAAAACTGTCAAAAGAGGTATATACCTATGTTTGTCGTCGCACTGTCTATTTAATTCGTGTCTGTGTGTGACCGAATATTGGGTCAAACCTTGAAGGTAAAATGTTAAATAAATCCTCCAGAATAATAAAAGGTGACTTAAAATATCCAGAATTGACATTTCATACATAAATCTTTCCTAAAAATTTTTCGTTAACTACTGCAAAAAAGGAAAAATGCACCTAAAGCCGCAAAATAAAATTTGTGATGTTATGGATGGATTACATTATGGATGTAGGAAATGTGTTAATGGACTTAGCGCAGTGTTACTAAGGGTAGCACAAAATTGGTTCAAGCGATTTTGATTGACATTTTGAATTCAAAAATGAAGGTCGCTCTGGTCGACCTGTTACGAATAAAGTCAATGCCCTTTTTGAAAAAGTGGATTAAGTTCCGGCACATTAGTAGTTATGACATAGCTGAAGAGTTAGGGGTTGACCAAATCGTTTTGATCCATTTGAATCATCTGGATATACAAAAAGATTTGGGTGACACACGAGCTCACTGACAGAAACTTAATGCATCGGGTACTCATTTGCGATTCTCTATTGAAATGTAATGAAATAGAACCGATTTTGAAAAGAAAGATCACTGGTGATGAAAATTGGATTACCTACTACAAGAACGTGTGAAAAAGATCATGGTCATAGGGCAGACAAGCTCCACAGTCTATAGCGAAACCCGGATTAACTCGGAAGAAAGTGATGCTGTGTGGGATTGGAAGAGCGTCCTACATTATGAGTTATTAACGCCGGGACCAGCGATTCGGATCTTGAGTGCCAACGGCTGATGACACTCAAGCTAGAAATAGAGAAAAAACGGCCGGAAATTATTGAATCATCAATCAAGGGTGTGGTTTTTCATCATGCTAACGTCAGACCACACACATTTTTAGCTACTCAGCAAATATTGAAAGAGCTTGGTTGGGAAGTGTTAATATATCCACCATATAGCCCTGACCTTGCCACCCACAGATTTTCACCTATTTTGGTCTCGTCAGAAATCTCTAGGTAGTGTTAGGTTTTAAGCGTGGTAGAGCCAAGCGGCGGCTTCAGCTGCTACTCCAATGGACCGGCTCGACCGGATTGATACCACGGCCTCGCAGAATACCGGCGTTAAGTAGACGCATCTTGTGCTTCTGCGTTTCGTTCGATGAGTGAGGTAACCGGAGGCCCACACCCCCTCCCTACTCCTCTCCTCTTCCCTCCCATCTCCCAAATATCCTTAAAGACCGGCAACGCGCCTGCAGCATCTATGGTGTTGCAGATGTATGTGGGCGACGGTAAGCACTTACCATCAGGTGAACCGCTTGCTCGTTTGCCGTCTTTTCCATAAAAAAGAGGACTGTCAAAACTACTTGTCGCAGGTTTTTAATCAGAAGTCCCAAAATTTCTACATCAATGGGATTGTCACTAGACACAAAATGGCAACAAGTTATCGAAAAAAATATATTTTAATCAATTGTAAATAAACTATGATAAAAAATATCTCGCATATAGAAAATAAAGGCAGTTTTTCTTTTCTTTATCCATTCAGAACGTCTAATTCTAAATTTTATTGCACCAAGACCAACGAATAAAACTGCTTGTGCTGTAATAGCTAGCTCTACTATCCATTTTATAAAAAAAACATACTTAATAAGCAAACGAATTTAGTTTAATCTGGGTGTTTTTCACACACTCCTGATCTTGTGTCAAAGAATGTATCGTGTAATGTTTAAATATTTTATAAAGATTTGCGGTGCGATTTTTGTCCGCGATGCCATACACTAATAGTTTCCATGAGTCATTTGCTATTACCACGGGGTTATTATCGACATCAAGTGTTTGACGTGCCTAATCGTTATCACAATGCCTAACATGATTTATGACCCCGCCTGCATGGATAAATCTATTATGTGTTTAGTATAATGATCCAGTGCTGTCCTGTGTTGATTGTTTATTTTTAATAAACAGTTTTTCGAATTCCTAAAGCGAAATAACCGCTGTAATATAACTCATAAGATCATAACAATGGGATTTCAGTTGTTTCAAACTTATGTTTTGTATAGGATTAAAATTTATAATCATCAACTGAATCAATGTCTCATCTCAGTCTATAGATGACGAAAGAGAGAACAGAAAAATCCCGCAGCTTCAAACAAATGGAGAAATATACCAATTACAAAAATGCTGGACGTAGTACTCAGACTCGTGATGTACTCTGATCTGTGATAGGCAGACAACTTAAACAACTGCGTGTACAAGATATAAGATAGATATCGATTATTTAAAATAATTGGATTTATTTATATTGCGTTAATAATACAATTTATTTTAATATATCTAAGTGAAAAATGTACTGTACTCTATCTTTCGGTTCTGTATATAAGAACTTATTGTTGATGTTGTTTTCTTCCCAATAGGAAAGGAGAAACATAAGCGTTGATATATTTATGATAAATTGAAAATCTCGATTATTAATAGTAGTATTATGATGAGGTGATGCCAATTTGGTCGAGTTTAACCCCTCTAAAACACAGCATTGTCTTTTTCGGCGAAACGGAGTCCATTCCAACTGACTCCGTGTTAAGAGCCACACTAGGCTTTGAACTGTTTGTGTACACTCGAAGGGTTGATAAATAAAACCACAACTGTATACTGGTCTAAGCTGGTATATTTGAACATATTAACTCAACATTCTTATTACCTTTATAAAAGGCAAACCATATCGCGTACTAAATATGTCCAGCGCCATCTAGTTTGTTGTAGAAATTTACATAAAATTATAAAAGCAGTTTGAAGTATACATTACTAATATGCGTCTTTAACATACCGCCCACCAAGGACATTACTGACGGAATGTCCTTCTGGAGTTGTACAAACCTTAATGTTAGCATATGCCCTTAGCGATCAACACAGGATCTGGTCTTAACAAAAACAACTACTTCCTATAAATCTATAATTAAATTATAATTACACCAAATTACTGGTAGAGATAAATATAATTTTAAAATTAATACTAAAATGTAAACAAACTTCAGGCTTCAATAACTTAAATATTTCTATTAGTAACATCTAATTAAATAAAATTTCCTCGTGAAACAAAATGAATAATTCAATGCTCTGCCACTGGTAAAATACACAACTTTGATGTTGGTCTTTTAAGAATAGATCACTTGGTGCGCAATGTGACCACACGGGTGATATTATCGTTTCCAGGGTGTTTTTCTACTACGCAACCTAGCATCCAACGACTTGGCGGCAAATCGTCTTCCTTAATTAGGACAATGTCTCCCACCTTCGGTTCTGGAACGCGGGAGGACCATTTGTATCTGTTCATAAGATTCGACAAATATTCTTGGGACCAGCGTCTCCAAAACGATTGCAACATCCGTTGAACAAATTGCCACCTTGTCAAGCAATTTACATTTGAACTCTCGTAGTTGTAGGCGGAAACATTTACTAACGGTTCTCCGATAAGAAAATGTCCCGGTGTTAAAGGTAATGGTTCACCAGGATCAGTAACATTAAGAACACTCATTGGGCGCGAGTTCAAACAAGCTTCCACTTGATTAAGAAGCGTGGTCATTTCCTCGTACGTGAGCGTAGCTTCGCCAATGACTCGCTTTAGGTGAAACTTCGTGGATTTCACCCCGGCTTCCCAAAGTCCTCCAAAATTGGGACTGTGAGGGGGAATAAAATGCCACTCGGTACCGTTTGCTTCCAAGTGTTCAGCTAGGGAAGACTGAATGGATGTCAGTTGTTGCAGCTCTCGCGAAGCACCTACGAACGTCGTATTGTTGTCACTCCACAATTTTGCACAGTGACCACGCCTAGATACAAAACGTCTAAAAGCGGCTAAAAACGCCTGAGTGCTCATGTCAGAGACAACCTCCAAGTGTAGAGCTCGTGTGGACATACATACGAATAAACATATGTAGCCCTTGTAGGAACTGTGTCCACGACCTTTCGTTGTCCTAATATTAATAGGTCCAGCATAGTCAACTCCGCTATGTAAAACGGTCTAGCCGGAGTACAACGAACAGCTGGTAGAGAACCCATCAACTGAGACTTAGTACTGGCTCTTTGTCTGGCACATGATAAGCATTGGCGAACATGGTGTTTGACTTGATTCCTGACTCCAATAATCCAATACGCTGTCCTCAAGTAATTTGACATCGACTGTAAACCTCCATGTAGAGTTTGTAGATGTGCATCGGCTATAATGAGACGAGTTAGGTAACTGGAGCTAGGTAGAACTATAGGGTGCTTTGTCAGATCATCTAACTGTGCCTTCTCGATTCTACCTCGGACTCTTATTATACCTTTGTCGTCAAGATAGGGACTGAGTGACTTTAATTTGCTTGATTTTGATTGCAAATAACCTTTGTCCTGTAATTGTAAATATTCTGTAGTAAATTGCTCTCTTTGTGTTTTGCTTATACAACCAACCAGTTTTTGCAACCAGCAACGAGACACAAACTTCACCATTGCATCAATCATCCTCATGTAAACTACGGCTGAGTATGCTGTTTTGGAAGCGTCACTAAAACCATGCAGCTCCTGCTTATCATGTAATCTTGTACCAAGCCATCGAGGGATTCGAATCTTGGTAAGTAGTATAAGTTCTGCACGGTAAGTACTCCACTCCTTTACTAATTCTTTTGATATTTGAACATCCCAACCCACACCTGCAAGCCATAATTTTTGGATGAAGACCTTAGCCAAGACCACACTAGGTGCTAACCAACCTAAAGGGTCGAACAATCGAGCTATATCTGATATTATTGACCTTTTAGTTACAGGTGCAGTCATAGGCGGCGGCAGATTCACCGAATACTGGAAGGTGTCTTCGGTTCGATTCCAGGTAAGTCCTAGAATTTTTATAGTACTATCTAGTTTGATTTCTGTTTCTTCCTCTTCGTCTAATTTTTGCTTGATTGTATGCTTTGTTTTTCCCATTTGTTCTGAAAATTCTTTCCTTTCAGTTAACCCTATCCTCTCCAATATTTCCTTATTATTACTATTCCATTTATGTAATGTAAATCCACCTTTTGCCAATAGTTCTTTCATTTGTTTGTACGTTTCTATTCCTTCCTCCACACTATCACATCCCGTCATTAAGTCGTCCATATAGAAACAACTTAAGACCTTATCCGCAGCAAGAGGAAAATTCTCACCTTCATCATATGCGACTTGATGTAGTGTTCTGACCGCTTGATATGGTGCAGAAGCTGTTCCAAACGTTACTGTTGTGAGCTCGTAATCCTTGATTTCTTTATCAGGTCTGTCGCGCCAAAGAATTCGTTGAAACATTGTATCTTCATCAGCAATTTTAATTTGACGATACATTTTAATTATATCAGCCGTCAGTCCTATAGAATATACTCTCCATCTTAACACCGTATGCCTAAGATCAGCCTGCAAGGTTGGTCCGATCATCAACGTCTCATTCAATGACACTCCTTTGCTGTTCTTCTCAGACGCATTGAACACAACACGCACCTTTGTTGTAGATTTATCGCTCCTTATAACGGCGTGATGTGGTAGATAGACGGCTTCTTCCTTCATACTATCATTTTCCATAACCTGACACATATGTCCTAACTGTAGATATTCGTTTATTACTTCAGTATATTATTCCTTTAAATCTTTTTCTTTTCTAACCTTCTTTCCAATGCTTTAAATCTTATTTCAGCTATAGTACGTGAGTTTCCTGCCTTACAAGGAGGATCTATTTCTCGAAATGGTAACTTGACTATGTACTTACCACTGCTATCTCTTTTAGTAGTCGTACTATAGAACTCTTCACATCTTTTCTCTTCTGGTGTTAGTAACTTCCTTGAACTAGTTTGCTCTTCTATTTCCCAAAATTTCTTTAAAATATCATCATCGTTCATCTGTACATACATTGTTGTTATATTATTTGACCTCTCCCCACTTCTAGGATCAACAGCTCCCGAAAGGATCCAACCAAAGCAAGTGTTCTGTGCAATCAAAGTCCCAGAAGGACTCCTTACTATTCCTTCCTGAATTATGATACTGTAAGCGTCGGCGCCCAATAGAACATCTATCTTATTGTGTAAGTTGAATTCTGGATCAGCTAGACATTTTCCGTGAATACCTATCCAATCGAAGTAATCTGTACTTATGCTCCGCTCCGGTAAGTATGAAGTTATGTTACCTAGCACGTAGGCATTAACTTTCAATTTAAACTCAGGATTGAACCGTGACTGAACTGTCAGGTGTACCATGTATTTCACAATGGTTGAACTATTATTTCCTAGCCCCGATACGAGTCCTTGAATTGGAATTTTCTTTAGACTGAGAAATTGAACTGTGGCCTCCGTTATAAAACAGGCCTGTGAACCTTGGTCAAGCAAGGCTCTGACGGACTGATATTGTCCTGTATTCGACTCAGCTTTTATTAGTGCCGTAGCTAATAAAACCTGCCTAGGTTTAGATACCTTCCTGTAGATAAGCATGAAAATATCGGATTAGTACTCATTGAAGCACCAGTACTATCCCCAGCAGGCTTTGCTGAAATGTCTTGTCCCCTATTTCCAGACTCTCCTGTAGGATGCAGCAGGGAATGGTGGCGCTTTTGACAAAGTCTACAACTGGAAATCTTCTTGCAGTTATATACTAAATGATTACTACCCAAACAATTAAAACACAGTTTGTTTTTTGCCACAAACTCACGTCGGTCTTCGCAAGATTGTTTCGCAAATATCTTGCAGAAGCAGAGTTTGTGCGTTTCTGGGCAGTATTCGCATTGTATATTGGATGAACTCGTAGTCAACATTGCACGTGGTTTAAAAACAGGTGAACTATTATTGCGATTATTGATGTGATGAACTATAACCTTTCTGGGCTCTACACACTCTAACGCTCGGAATCGGTTTTCGATAAATACCTTGAATTGTGTAAAGGTTGGCAAATCGTTGATAGAATCGTTATTACAGACGCTCAACTCCCATTGTTTTCGAGTTTCGTTATCTAATTTGAACGTCGCGATATGAATAATAATAACGTCCCATGTACTCACATCAATATTTAAATTTTTAAGCGCATGTAAGCAATCGCAAGTCGTATCAATAAGTTCTTTTAATGCCGCAGCTGATTCTACATGGATACGTTTTTGACCGAACAACTTCTGAAAAATACAATTACTAAGATACTTTTTATTGCTGTATCGTTTTTCTAACAGTGTCCAGCATCGACTATAGTTAGCGTCAGTTATAGGTGTGTGCCTTATTAATAGTTCGGCTTCACCAGTTAGATGGCTTTTCAGATAATGCAACTTTTGGACATTATCTAATGCCTCATTTTTGTGAACTAAGGATGTAAAGAGATCATGGAAGGTCGTCCATTCGGAATATTTTCCAGAGAACGTAGGAATGGATATCTTAGGCAATTTAACAAGAGAACTGGATGGTTTCGATTGACCACTAAATGTGTCACTACTATGATCCACTAACTCTTTTACTACATTAAACTTATTGAGTGTTGATTTCATTAAACTTTTATATGCAATATACGTATCTTCTGTACTATCATAAATATCAACTACATTTTGATCGATATCTTCTAAAGCGAAACGCTCATAAAGCTTACAATTGGTATCTGAAAAGAATGCCCAATCCTTTTCTAATAACTCCTGTTTAGTTTCTATGTATTCTCTGGTTAATCTATCTTTAGGACTCTTTTTGAAATTAATTAATCCCTTGTTTATTACATTTTGTAGGTTTTTTAAAACATTAATTAATCCCTCCATATTTTGCAGTCCAATAGACAAAGTATAAAAAATAGAAAATTTAACAAAAACCTTCAAAATCAAAATTGATCTTAACCTCTCTAAAACTTCATAAAAACATTAGTTTGTATCTAAGAATTACAAGTACAAAGTAATGATCGCAAATTTTCTAAGTCATAGGAAATTCTATAAAATTTTACAAGTGTTTATACATATAAAATCTGGTGGAAATCGGGCGTAGGTTCCCCGTTCCGTCGTTTTATTTGAAATTATTCTAAGTCCCTAATTTATAATAAGCACAATAATTGACTAAAATTTTCTAAGTTAAAATCTAGATGTTGACAATGTTATTTTTCTTGATATTGATACACATAATAGCATAAATGTACTCACGTCTCCACTTCACTCACACATAAGATACAAGTGGCGCTCTCTGTAGGAGCTTTGTTGAACTGGCACCGTTGTTGCTGCAGGCACGTCCGTCTGTCCGTCTGTAGCCGTCACGGTCGCGGGGCCCGTGTACTCTTACTGCAGCGATCCACTGCGAGTACCAGGTGAGCGGTCCAAATGTTGACACCGCTGATCTCCAATGTCCTTAATCCGACTCGATTTGGACCAATGTTAAGAGCCACACTAGGCTTTGAACTGTTTGTGTACACTCGAAGGGTTGATAAATAAAACCACAACTGTATACTGGTCTAAGCTGGTATATTTGAACATATTAACTCAACATTCTTATTACCTTTATAAAAGGCAAACCATATCGCGTACTAAATATGTCCAGCGCCATCTAGTTTGTTGTAGAAATTTACATAAAATTATAAAAGCAGTTTGAAGTATACATTACTAATATGCGTCTTTAACACTCCGACTTTCCGGAATGTCCCCGTTCCGATAAATTACCGTCTTGAGCTCTTAGGTCTAGATCTCTCTTCTAATCTAAATTTCGGTCGTTACATCGAGTCCATACCAAACACTGCTGCCAAAAAACTTAGTATCCTCTCGGGGGAGAGACGGTACTTCACATAAGCTCAAGTCCGCTCTTGCATGGAATACTCTTCCCACCTCTGGGATGGTTTTGCTAAACATCAGCTTGATGCTTTGGACTCGTTGGAGCGCCGAGCGAAAAGGATCATAGGCAGTGACTCACTAGTAGAGGCAAAACTTCTAAGCCTCGAACACCGTAGACGAGTGGCCTGCCTCTCGGTTTTTTATCGGATTCATTTCGGAGAGTGTGCGGAGGTTTTGCATAACCTGATACCCCCTTCCCCTTTCCATCACCGAACGACTAGACGCGGCGAGCAGTTCCACCCTTATGTTTTTTTTTTTTTATAGAAGAAGGGGGCAAACGAGCGTGCGGCTCACCTGATGGTAAGTGATCATCGACGCCCACGAACATCCACAACACCAGAGGAGCTACAGATGCGCTGCCGGCCTTTAAGGAAGGAATAAGCTCTTTTCTTGAAGGTCCCTAAGTCGTAACTGTCCTGAAATACTGCTGGCGACAGGTGATTCCACAAAATCGAAGTGCGTGGCAGAAAACTTCGATTAAAACGCACTGTGGTGGAATGCCAACCATCTAGGTGGTATCGATGGAACTTCGCATTCTGTCGCGATGTACGATGGTGAAACTCAGCAGCTGGGATCAATCCGAAAAGTTCCTCAGAACATTCCCCGTGGAAAATTTTGTAAAAAATGCAAAGAGAAGCAACATCTCTTCGCAAGGCCAAAGGATCAAGCCGATCAGAGAGAGCTTGGTCGCCGACTATTTGAGCCGCTCGACGTTGGATGCGGTCAAATGGAAGGAGTTGGTACTGGGGTGCCCCTGCCCAGAGATGAGAACAGTATTCCATGTGGGGCCGAACTTGCGCCTTATAAAGTTGCAAACAGTGGACCGGCATGAAATACTGTCCCGCTCTACAGAGCACACCAAGCTTTTTGGAGGCCAATTTGGCCTTTCCCTCCAAGTGACCACGGAACTGAACGTCGCTTGATATGTCAACGCCAAGAATTCTGATACTGGCTGAGCCAATAAGGGGAATGTTCTCAAAAAGAGGAGAAACGACAAAGGGATTCTTTTAGCGGTGAACGCGCAAACCTGTGTCTTTTGGGGTTGAATAGGACCAAATTACGTCGACCCCAATCCGAGACTTTGAATAACACGGTCTCGACTTCAGACACAAGTTTGTTCCGGCACTCGTCGACGTGTTCCCGAGAAATATTCGCACGGCCTGTATATAGGGCATCACCCGTGCTGTCATCTGCATAGCAATGAATGCTACTGATTTGTAGCATGTCGTTGATATGCAGAAGGAACAGAGTGGGAGATAGCACACAGCCTTGTGGAACACCAGCATTCACGGGTTTGGGGTCCGAGCATGCACCGTCGACAACAACCTTGATGCTCCGATCCATGAGGAAGCTGGTGACCCAGTTGCACAATCTCTCAGGAACCCCGTAAGATGAAAGCTTTGAAAGAAGCGCTTTATGCCAAACCCTATCAAATGCTTTTGCTACGTCTAGACTAACCGCCAAAGCCTCCCCCTTGGACTCAACTGCTTCTGCCCATCGGTGAGTCAGGTAAACTAGAAGATCACCAGCTGATCGTCCGCGACGGAAACCGTACTGTCGGTCACTGATCAGCTGGTGCTCCTCCAGGTACCTCAGGAGCTGGGTGTTGATGAGTGACTCCATTATTTTAGATAACAAGGGGGTGATGGCAATAGGCCTGTAGTTGGACGGATCAGAGCGGTCACCTTTTTTGGGTATTGGATGCACAAATGCTGTCTTCCAAGATTCCGGGACGACGCCTGAAGAGTAGGAGTGCCGGAAAAGACGCGTGAGAACCGGTGCCAACTCAGGGGCACACATCCTCAGCACAATTGGAGGATTCCGTCCGGCCCACTCGACTTATGAATGTCCAGGAGCGGAGTGCCTTTCGCACTGAGCTCTGCAGAAACTGAATTTCCGGCATGGAGCACTTACACCACGGGATGGTAGGTGGAGAGTTTCCCCGGTCATCAAGAGTCGAGTTGGATGCAAAAAGAGAGCCCAAGAGATCGGCTTTCTCTTTTGCAGTATGGGCCAGCGAATCATCCTCCTTGTGTAGAGATGGGAGAGATGGCTGACAGAAATTCCCTGGACAGCCTTGGCGAGAGACCAGAATGCGCGGGATCCCGATGGGAGGCGAACTAATCTCTCGCCAATTCTGCCAATGTGCTTTAACTTTGCCGCAGCGATAACTCTTTTGAAGGACCTGGAGGCAGAGTTGTACTCGTTTTAAGAGCACTGGTTTTGCATCCCGAGACGCCGATGCATCGGCCCAGGCCTGGTAGCACTTCCGCTTTCGGCGTGACGCTATTTTGCAGGTGCGACCAAACCAAGGCTGGGATTTACCTCCGACAGGCACTGCAGAGAACGGAATAAAAGTTCCATTCCTGAAGTACCACATCGGTGACAGAATCTGCAACGGCGTTGGGATCATCCAGCGAGAAGCAAACCTGCCCCCATGGGTAGGAAGCAAAGAAAGACCGCATTCCATCCCAATCTGCCGACCTATAGTGCCACACACGGCGGAAGCCCGCAGATCGCGTTCGGGATCGGCGCGCGATAGGCACTACACTCCGGATCAGACAGTGGTCCGACGAGCCAAGAGGGGCGTCGACTGAGACCAAATATCCGTCCGGGTGTGAGGTCAGCAAAAGGTCCAACAGGGAAGGTGTATAACCTTCCACGTCTGGAATCCGCGTCGGCGAGGTTACCAGTTGTGTCAGGCCATATGCTAATGCAAAGTCGTGAACAGATCTCCCCGCATGATCGGTTATGCGAGAACCGAGCCAATCGGTGTGGTGGGCATTAAAATCGCCGAGAATCACGATCGCTGCGGATGGGATCTGTTGTAGCACGGAATCTGTAGCCATTTGGATGTGGTCGATGAGTCGGTCAGTTACGGTATTACCGCTATGGGACCTGTAAAGGCACGCATAGACGCGCGGATGGTCGTCGCTGACGATGCGCAGCCAAAGGGTAGATAGGTCCAAACCTTCAAGACTACCGAGGCGTCGAGAACAGATATCATCTCTGACGTATACGCAAACTCCGGCACGGGGTACAAAGGAGTGTTCCAGTTTGTACCCCGGGTAATGGAGATAAGAGGTATCAGCCGGAGACGATATCTGAGTCTCTGTAAGAAAAAGCAAGGCCGGCTTCGCCGTTTCAAGATGGTAATGAACGGCGCTAAGGTTCGAGTGGAGTCCCCTGATATTGCAGAAATCCACGGCGAGCGCGGTAGGGGATGCCATAGTTTCCTTGCTGCGTTTGCCTCGAGTAGGAAAGAAAGAGAGCGGAATATTGCTCCCCCCCAGAATACGCGGGGCAGACTGAGCATCCACGATTAGGTAGCGTAGGAAAGCCTGAACGTGGATGCTCAGTGAGGGATTCTCCAGAACCGTAGGTACTGGTACCCTCCTGGGGTAGCTCAAAATTATATACCGCTACCATATTTGGGGAGGGAGGAGAGGGCCTCCGGTTACCTCACTCACCGCACGAAACGCAGAAGCACAAGATGCCTCTACTTCACGCCGGTATTCTGCGAGGCCGTGGTACTTATCCGGACGTGCCGGCCCATTCCTGCGGCAGCAAAAGCCGCCGCTTGGCTCTACCACGTTAAAAAGACGTGTAGTAGATATTCCTCCATTACGCACGAAGCGGTTTGCCTCTTCTTTCTTTATGCGGATGGCCAAGGAGTGGAACTCCCTGCCGAGGTCAGATTTTCCGGAAACCTATAACCTGGATATCTTCAAGGCCAACGTGAACAGACATCTAGGCAAGCGTGTACCATCCTAGGCCTCATCTTCGCTTTCCATCGGGCAAGATTGAGGTCAAACGCAAGCCTAATTTTCACAAAAAAATAAAATGATATGTATCTGTGCGCATACGCAATGTTCTGTAGCTATTGTATAGGACATGTAATAGACTTGTGCAAAATGTATCACAGAGAAGAAAAGAGAGATAGGTATCTATCTGGTCTTCTGATATTTATCACTCCTTTGTATCTTTGACTGACCTGAAATAAAAACTGATTCAATTTTCTTTAAACGTGGTAGAGTCAAGCAGCGGCTTTTGCTGCTGCTCGAATACCGGCGTGAAGTAGACGCATCATGTGCTTCTGCGTTTCGTTCGGTGAGTGAGGTATCCGGAGGCCCACTCCCCCTCCTCATCCTCTCTTTCATCTCTCAAATATCCTTCAAGGCCGGTAACACACCTGCAGCCCCTCTGGTGTTGCAGATGTACGTGGGCGAGGATAATCACTTACCACCAGGTGAACCGCATGTTTGTCGCCTTTCTCATAAAAAAAAAAAGTTTTTTTTAGAAAATAAAACGTACCACTGAAAATGTATGTTTTTTAGAACTAATCAATTTCTCTCTATCTTAGTCCGTAACGAATCATATTGACATAAAGATTTATTTTGATTACTAGTGATATACTGATCCAATCTATCTTCGCTTCCGAAGTATATATTTTTCGCTTGTCACTCATGAGTTACCCTAGTAAGATATACATAGAATAAAAACACATCTAATTAATCTGTTTTCTGTTTTTATATTCTGTGCTGAAATAACTGTCAATCAGATTTCACTTAAAGTAGTATTTTGTACGCACTTCGCAAATTTTAACAAGACCTTTGTTGTTGTCGAATGCCCAGAAAATGGTCGACCCAATATTTGATTACCAATTTAGGCTCATCCTAATTGGCGATAGTACAGTTGGAAAAAGTTCACTTCTGAAATACTTTACGGATGGAAAATTCGCTGAGGTGAGTACCATTACCCGATGTTTTTGTCTTGGTGATTAAATTTTTGTGTTATTGGGGAGTAAATTACGCATTAAATTTTAGCTCTCCGACCCTACGGTGGGCGTTGACTTCTTTGCTAGAATTATTGAAGTACAGGACGGTACAAGAATTAAATTGCAACTTTGGGACACAGCTGGCCAAGAGAGATTCAGATCTATAACTAAGTCTTACTACCGAAACTCTGTTGGAGCTTTGTTGGTGTACGACGTATGCAACAGATCAAGCTTTGAGCATATACCCTTATGGATGATGGAAGCTAAGAGGCATATAGAACCACATAGACCTGTTTTTGCATTGGTTGGTTGCAAAGTAGATTTAGTTGGTACAGATAATAAAAATGGTGCTAGAAGAGAAGTATCTTGTGAAGAGGCTAGGATGTTTGCTGAAGAAAATGGTAATGTACTATCAGTTATTTACATATGTATTTCTTTACATGCTGTTTAAATAATTCAATTGACAATTTATATGAATCAAGGTCAACTTACTTTACATAAATTTACTGTGTAAAGGCAAGGTGTGCTAGTTGTTAATAAAAATAAGATAAACTTGTACAGATCCATTTTATTTCTGTTATCTGAAGTACTCAAATGTATTAAATACTTTTAACCAAAACCTATAAATAAAATATATCATGTCAAAAGACACACCTTCAGCTATACTATTCTTTAATTTGATATTATTAATTCTATTTATAATATGTTTTCAGGCCTACACCATGTGGAAACATCTGCGAAAACCGGCTTAAATGTGGAAGAAGCTTTTGTTCTAGTGGCCCAGGAAGTGTACAACCGTATCCAGACAGGTGAATATAAAGTAGAGGATGGCTGGGATGGAATTAAGTCTGGCTTTAATAGGCCAAATGGCATGGACTTTAACCTCCTTGAAGCTGAAACTGTTCAATCAACCTGCTGCTAGAGTTCTATTGTTTTTTTTGTACATATTGACACATTTAATTAGTATAGTTATGGTGTAATATAACATAAGTAAAACTTTATTATACATGATGTAGATAAGTTTTAACACATGAAGATATGCGATAGCATAAGTATGTGGATTATACAATAGTTTTTTTATGCTTGAATTTTTGTTCAATGATTCAGTACTAGCTGTAGAATACAGGGATGATCCACATTAATGGTAATTTTACCGTGGAACTTTTAAAACATACTAAATTGCAGTTACAGCATTATTTTAATGCATTATGAAAGCAAATCAAAAAAAATATATTAGCAGTGTTTCTTCGTTAACAAATAATAATGCATTTTAATTAGCACACAAGCAATGTTATTTTTACTTATTTATAGTTGATGTAATGGTTAAAGTAGTCTTTCTGTTGAGCCTGACTATTTATAGTAAACATTTTCCCCATATACTGTATTGTTTAAACCCCTTTTAACTTCATGTAATGAAATAATCACAAACATTTATATTTAACAGTTAAGGTTAATTAAATAATTACATTCGACTGGCATATGGACATACCTACCATAAAATCATTTTGTAATTTGTAACTATATTGTTCATGCATCTCCAACAATTACTGTAACAAAAAATAATAAACAACCTTATTATTTTGTAAATCATCACTTCTACAGACAATTTTAACCAAAGAAATTATTGCTATTTACCTGTACACATTGCTAAACAAATAATTAGTTTTAATTGTGTTAATTTAATTATAAACATATGAATAGTAAAATTTTAAGTACCTGGAACATGTAATTCTATTTAACTTGAAAATGAAAATTGATTTTCAACATCTTATTATACTGAATACAATTAATTATAATTTTACACGCCCACTTCTGATTTTATCTAATGATTTGATTACATAAAAATGTGATATAAGAAAGGTGCAAAATTTTATCCAATGGCCATAGGACTTTTATAATATTTCATCCATTGAAGCCGACAGTAATCTAGAAAAATCTTAAAAAAAGGTTTAAAAAAAAAGGTCCGTCCAGTAATATCATGCGGGCATGTGACTCAATCATAATGGAATGAATGAAAGTTTATCAGTTTGTAGTACAGTTATTACTGATTGTGGCTATCCAAACAGAATACATACTACAATTTGACTGTGTGACTTATGACCTTGGTTGTTATTTGTGGAATAACAAGCAAGGTATCTTTGCCTGTTTTGTGATAACTGAAAAAACAAAGGAGTAGCACTATAACACAAACAATTCGAATGTAGAATCTACACTAATGACTTAAGGAACGTAAGATTCGCGCTCAAAATTGTGAAACATTATATATTTGTGTTATTTATGTCGCAGTTTTATTTGTAACAATTTTACTATGTCATTACTATGCTGTTATTATAATGCTTAAATGCAGTAAAGTTTTTGTTAATCATTATCTTGTTTCAATTCTGTCTTGTTTAATTACAATTGACCTTTTAGAGTCAAGACAGTGACCCAATTACCATATATATTGCGTATGCAGACAGCTCTATTTATAACTGAGACAAAGGTGATGAGACTTTATTGGTAATATAAACAATTTAATTTTTAACAAAGTTTAAGAGAAAAATAGTGTATTTTCACAACTTAGGGGGAGGAATAATTTCTTCAAATTTAAATAGAACCACCATCGCGGTATAGACAAATTATAAAAAAAAAGAATCATTAAAATCGGCAAAGATATTGTGTAACCAAAAATAAAGAAACAGGTGAATTGATAACATGTTACTTTTTTGAATCCTCTTGAAAAGTTTTTTTTAACTAAATCAAACTGACTATTAATATAGGCGTATTATGTTAATATCGTAGGTATAATTTGTATTGACATCGCTTTAAACCTTTTTTTTTGTGTCACTCGGGGGGAAAAGTGTAAACACCTACAGACAGGTTATGTTGGGATCGGCTATAAGTGTCGCACCGTCTGAAACCCCCACGAAATTAGAGGTACGCTGTTGGCCCAGTGGTCTTGACAGCTTCGATAGGAAATACTCGCGAGCAGAAGCCCCCCCGCAATTAATTTAAGGAGCAACGACACTGGTGTGACGCTGCTGCCTGCGGCAGACACCGACCCATGTGACGAAAGGTAAGACTTCCGACATAAACCTGAGGGGGGCTCGCAGCAAGGCAAGGGACCCCCTACGCTTGGGTTACCGTCGATAAGGGTGAATATTCTTTAAATAAAATCATCGATTTACCACACTTAATATATCCAATCTTTATTACCCTCTGCATTGCAAACTTTGTGAGGTTGCATTTTTGCAGTTCAACATATGGTAAATCCCCCTACATAAAACAAAGAGGACTACGTGGCTTAATAATTTGCGTCCCTGACTATTGAGACATGCCTTCGGATCTCAGCTGAAGCCAATGTAATTGCAAAAACATGTTTACTTCTGGTCTGGTTTTGTTTCATAAACGTTACATCGGACATGGGAAGGTAAACACGATGGAGTGTTTCTATGTTCTCGCTTTCACGATAGTATTCGGGAGATATCATAATCTTATAAAACATAAGACAACATGATTCAATTATTTTAATATTAATTGTATCTGCTCAAATCGAGTCCGTGCGATCCGTTCTATATTCAGTTTGTATTTTTGTGTTCAATTAATGATAATTATAGACTGGCCGAAGTATTTCTTTCCACACAAAGACCTTTAAAACTGCCATCGGCTCTGCTGTCAGTACTTTACCCTGTATGAAACGTGAGGAGGAAGGTTTACTTATAGCGTGGATTTAATTTTGTTAATCCAACTAAATAATGAGCACCCAACTATAAGAATAATATAAATAATTCTAATCCTAACGGTACAGCCGACCTAATGGCCCCAACCACAACACTGCTGTTTTGACGCCGTAGTACTGGACTGGAGATTGGTTGGTGATAAGATAGCTATACCCTTTAATTACATAAATAAATAATCAAATATATACGAACAAACTTTCATATTCATCATACAAATAATTGGCCCTAGAAGGACACGAAGCCGCAACCCATTACTCGAAGGCAAGGTCACCACAAACTAGTTTATCGGGCCTTCTATCTACCTAATACTATCATAGTCGTAAATTGCCCATCAGGCAGTAGTGAAATCGGATAGGAAGTAGATATCTAAGGAATTCTGTAGTTAGTGTTGCCAAACTTGAACTTTCAATGTAAACAAAGTAAATTTTCAAATTAAAATCAAATAATTAATATTTACATTTAAAAAAAAATCGAAATCATTGATCAAGCAAGTATTTGTAATTATAATCATCAGAAGCCTCCAAACTTTTGGTCTAATATCTTTCACATGCCAGAATCGTGGAGGACAAGGAGTGGCGCATCGCCAATAACAAAACTCTTCTTCCTCCACGACTCCACCTTTTGACGTGGCAGAGCCAAGCGGCGGCTTTTGCTGCTGTTGGAATGGGCCGGCTCGACCGGATCGGTACCACTACCTCGCAGAATACCGGCGGGAAGTAGAGGCATCTTATGCTTCTGCGTTTCGTTCGGTGAGTGAGGTATCCGGAGGCCCACTCCTCCTCCCCATCCCCCTCCTCATCCTCCCTCCCATCCCCCTCCTCATCCTCCCTCCCATCCCCCTAATACCCTTAAGAAGCCGGCAACGCACCTACAGCACCTCTGGTGTTGCAGATGTACGTGGGCGACGGTAATCATTTACCATCAGGTGAACCGCTTGCTCGTTTGCCGCCTTTCCTATAAAAAAAAAACCTCAACTGTGGAGAGCAGAGACGGCGGCATCTTGCAACACCCACACCAATCTTCCTCCCACAGTCAATCAACTCTCATCAGAAGTGGAGTCACCAAGCCCATTCTAAGCGACCAACTCGGGCGACCGCACTAAGATAGGCCGGCCATGTAAGTTCCTCTGCTTTACCGTGGGCGACCAAGCCACCAATAATAATAAATCTTTATTTCTTCTAAAAAAAAAGGTCCGTTAAACACGCCCCATAGGAGACAGTAACATTTTGTTTTTAGCCTTTGTATATCAAAACGTGAATTAGAAAATCAATCATTTGTAACGTCAGCTAATAGGGTCATTTAAATTGTAAAATTTAATTACTTGAACTGTATTAGTATTGCACAACTTTTAATGACGAACTTGTGACTTGGAGACTGGTGTCCCTGATCATTGATTCATGGGTTCCGGTTTCGAATCCCAGCCGAACACGATGACTGTTTTGGAAACATGTTATTGGTTTCTATGTCTTGGTAAGGTGAATGTTCAGTCGTAGACTTAATAAAAACCGACTGATAAAAAGTGAAAACTTATATTTCTGTAACTCGTGACGTACAACAATAAAAATTCTATTGTAATGTAACGTTAAGGGTTAAGTAAGTTAAGGTTATTTATATCGAATTTATCATGTTCCTGTTTTATTAACCATAAAACATGCTACAACTGTAAATCGATAAATAATGTAGTAAAGGAAATTACAAATTAATGCTGATTCTATAACTAGTTTATATATTTGATGACTTCAACGGCCACACCTAATTAAGTTATCGACTCTTAAATAATAATAACAGAATTTATTTTATGCCTTAACTAATTAGACGACGTGGGCCTGGATATGAACCATTATATTATATCCTTGGAGAGTATATATTTTTTTCGATCATAAATTTAAATCTGTCTCTTATTATTGAAACCGTTTAGGAGCTGGGAGGAGTCAGCCAAACCTCTCCAGTGCGAGTTAGCAATCTTTACTTCACCTGTTACAATTCGCGATTCATATTACACAATATCTCGGTAATGGCCACTTGCAACTGTGAACATCAGAAACATCAGAATCCGAAGAAGAGAACATCGTCTAAACATCAGAACCCTTCTACTTCCCACAACATTATGCAGGTCATCACTTCATCACATGGGCCGGCTGGTCCGGGTTGGTACCACAGCTTCTGTGAGGCTACCGGTGTGAAGTAGAGACATTTTGCGCTCTGCGTTTCGTAAGGTGAGTGAGGTAACCGGAGGCCCGCTCCCCCTCCACATCTTCCAAATACCCTTAAAGGCCGGCAACGCACCTGCTGCAACTCTGTTGTCAGGTACATGGGCGACGGTAATCACTTACCGTCAGGTGACCCGATTGTTCGTTTGCCGCCTTTCCTATAAAAAAAAACTATGTCGTCAGTAAATTGTAAGTAAAGTGATGTATTGATGTACGTATTGGTGTTGATACCGCAGTTTTATAACGGTTAAGTGTTTTCGGAACATAACAGCATGCAAAAAGTGTTTATGCAATCGATAAGCATTGAATAGGAATAAATGTATTTTTAAAAACATAGAATTTTTATTTTGGCTAAGAGTTGCATAGCCAATACTACACCACAATAAATAAAATTAAACCTATTGGAAATCGGAACCAAGGAATATATTAGGTACCATAGATTAATACTATTTAACAGAGACTAGCTATGTAAGTACTCGACTACTGTACCCTCGGACGAGAGATCGGAATCCGAACTGCCAGTGTCAAACGAAATGTAAATGTTTAATAAAATTCAATGAACTCTTCTTTCAATTTGGGCTTAATTTATTGTTTAATTCCTTAAATATTGTTAAAGCTAAAGTTATAAGAATGTCGTCTAGTCGATCTAAGACTTCTATACTAGATAAACCATTGAGTAAAGGGAAAGGCGAAATTTCATTAGCTCTATACGCCCTCCTGTTTTCAGAAATAGTTCAATATTGTTCACAAAGCCGTTCACATTCGATAAATGACCTTGAAAGCAAGTAAGTTTACGGAACTGGTGGTTGATGAAATATTATTATAATTGGATGACTCGTAAACAAGATTTTTGCTGCCTTTTTAGTTATTCCATCATTACAATGTGTGTGATCAACCTCTATTTATGCATATATGTTTATAATTTTCAGATTATCAGAAATAGGCCAGGATGTGGGCACCCGATTGTTAGATTTGTACTTTGTCAGAGAGAGAAATAGTAAAAGGGAAATTAAGTTGCTGAATATGCTTCTATTTGTTAAATCCACACTTTGGAAGGTATAAATTTTCAATTACAATGGCAGGGTTAGGTAACAAATTGACTTTCTTTTAGTGTCATAGTAGTACATTTTGCATTTTCATGTTCTATTCACATTTTAACTAAATATCTTCCTTTTTATGCTTGGTATGAATACAAGAATTGTTTATTATCCAACAAAGAGCCTAAAGAGAGGAAAAAAAAATACTAGAGTGACAAGTATGTATAAACTGTTTCATCCTTTACATAACAATTATTACTGATTTCCAGGTATTATTTGGAAAAGAGGCTGATAAATTGGAGCATGCAAATGATGATGAAAGAAAGTACTACATTATTGAGAAAGATGCTTTAGTGAGTTTTTTTAATGTACACCTTGTGTAAATTCCTTTTTGCAAATACTCTCGAATGTAGAGGTAAGGAGAAATATTTCATGAGTCTTCAACTGAAAAATTTATGAAATATTGGTCAGTGGTGGTAGTACAACTAGAGGGTATGACCTCGTATCAATGGTAGTTCATGAAGATCTTACCTCTACCAAAGTATTAACATATGTGGTCTAGTGATCCATGGGAACCACTAGTTCAATTAAAGAAGTAGCTAGAATGCATGCTGCCACTTCATATATGTCATATGCTCAGAAACTCACCTATACAAATTACCAAAGTTATAATAGCGTCAATATTGATCATTGTCATTTTAAAAATATCTTGATCTTTGATACAAACAAAATCTCCTTCATATTTCTAATAAGATGAGTATAAGATGAATACTGGTGCCACTAATACAACTTTGAGAGCATCTAGTTATAAATAGAATCTTAATAGAAACTCCTTTACACTACTGTGAATTAGCAAAATATTTATAAAAATTTAAGCCTCTGTTCAAATCTCACATGTTACAACCATATGTAGATAACACATGGTAACCCTCAATTTCACTTCCTTGCAAAACCTCTGCCTTTGCCCTGCATTGTGCAAGAGTCAGACGATTAGTAGTAATATTAAGACTGCACTCTATAGCAAATTCCATAGCAAAACAAAATTTATTTTGTTTTTAAGTTAAAGAATAACATTATCCCTATCTGACCACGGCTTGCTCTCATAGAAAGTGACTTATGGGAAACATATTTAACTTATTGAGGGTGAATGTACTAACTTTCCTTAAATGTTAACTACTACTTCCAAGCAATCCATATCTGTTGAATAAAGATTATAGATAAAGGTCTGGCAACGGACCGATGGCAAGCAGTATCATTAGTGCAAGTTTAAAGAAGTATCGTGTTCTGTTAACCTTTATATACACTACTTTCCCAGGTAAACAAATTCATCAGTGTACCTAAAGACAAAGGCTCCCTCAACTGTGCCACATTTAATGCAGGCATCATTGAAGCCGTTCTCACTAAAAGTGGTTTTGTAAGTATTTAAACACATGTGTCTTCTTTTTTTGCCAGTGGTTTCGAAGCATTCGGCGAAAAAGATAATTCAAACTTAAAGTTTGCTAAACAATTTAAGGGTTGGCTTCTCTTTTTTTTATTTAAAAATGTCCTGTTTAGTCCTGAACCTAGTGGAATTCACAGATTTTGTAGAAATCATTTACATCTATGTAAAGGTAACATTTTAACTCTTTGTCTCTAAATACATAATGTTACAGATAATAATCAAATCCTTAAAATCTAGCTCATGCAGGGAGTTTTGTTGTGAGTCAATTTTTAAAACAAGGACAGTCCTAATGGAACCAGAGTGCTCAAATTTATAATAAGAAACCTACTACTACTACTATAAGGTATAATTTTTACAATGTTTTTTTTACTTTCAGCCGGCGAAAGTGTCAGCTCACTGGCACAAGGGGACTACATACATGGTCAAATTTGACGATTCCGTCATAGCCAGGGACAAATCTCTGGACGACCGATAAATTATTAATCTAATATTTAAGGACACAGCTATTATAATTCATGTTTTTAATTAATTTGCTACAGATTAAAATATAAACGTTATGATTTTAATTCGTTTTTATGTGAACTAGTCTGTGGTTATACTGTGTGGTAACGAGGGAAGAAAATATACAATCCTCTGTTTCACCATGATACCCACTGTAAGCTACTAATTCGTAACAAAGAAATTCTTTTGTTATGGAAATGTGAAGGGATAAGGCAAAGCCTTGAAAATATCATGACAATGTCCAGTTTAATGTAGAATATAAAGCCTCATGATAGTTGGTTGATAAATCTGATGATACACAGAATGTGGGGGACTCCCCGCAGGAGAGGTAAGGACTGACAAACTAAATAACACCTTCCCGCACGCAAAATGATGCGTGTTAGACAGACACAGATGCTGTGCAGCTAGAAAACTGACTGTACATTTAATTTAAGTAATGCACAACTAGTAAAACTGGTAGAAATATACCATTGTTTTAGAAATCTCGTTACCTAGCCACTAATGAAACTAAGTCTCTTACCATGATGGTGACCAGTGATCTAGTTACCAGGAAACCAGTCCTAGTAAGTATCTACTGGCCATGGGGAGGACTTACAAAACAAATATGCGGCGATTGTGTGTCGTCAAATTTGACCATTAACCAACCCATAACCCCAATGAGCATGAATGCGTAGATGTGTGGATGTGAAAGAGGCGATAGAGATGTGTCAGGATTGTGGAAAAAAAAAGTAACATGCAATTACATTTATTGCAACTTAAACATCCTGTCGCGTGGCCTAATTTTCCCGCAACGGCAATCACTCTCAAACTGAGAGCGCTGTGTGTACACGCAGTATCCAAAGATAAGCATGGGAAGTATAATCGTTGTTATAGGAAAAATTACATTCTTTGAGTTTGGTTGAAAATAATCAAAGGTGCAGGCTTTCATGGACAAATATCTTTGGACTGCTGGGTCGAACTGAAAAAAGTTTTCGAAATTAACACACAAATACATTGTTTTATCTGACAAAAATCCGAATAGATATAAGAGTATATCTAACCGCAATGCAGATGGCTTAATTGCTAGCATAACTCAGAACAGAGGTCCTGGGTTCGGTTACCAGCCAGAGCTGTAATTTGCTCAATCCACAAACAATCGGTTTTTAGTCTTACTATATTCTATTGTGTCCTGTGACCCTTTTGACATTACATGTAAACCTTCCTCCGATCATAGCATAAAAAAGGGGAGCGAGTGCCACAGTATTTGTTGCACTACAATACTTCCTGTGCAGTCACACAAATGTCGCTAGTATTCGTAAATCGTCGCCATGACGGAAAACGACTAGAAAGATATTACAATTACTTTAAATCTTTCAAGACAGATATAGACAAAATTTGATTCACTTCAAAATTTCATGTAGTTATGTAGTGGTTTTTTAATTTTTTCTCTATTTATAAAACAGTAATACATACTAAAGATTCCAAACTGAATGAAAGATCATCATTTTTTTAGAGACCATAACATTATTCTGTAATTAAAAAATCTTACCCTACTGTTGTGCAGTTTAGTACTGCCACTGGCGGGGTTATAAAAATTAAAAATAACAATCTACTGTTATTGAATTTTGCAATGGCTACTAAGAGGGATTTCAGTTTATACATAACAATTTGTAAACAAAGCATCTTTTACAGGAGACAGTCAACAACTCAATCACTGGTATGATAATAATTCTTATCCCAAAAAACTATTTAAAGCAACTGTTTAATCATTTTTTTACATAATCAAAAATATAGTTACTATTTATATAATATGACTAGAAACACACACTAGAAACTCTACAATTCCATGAATTGTTTTCAAGGAATTAATATTCAAAAGTATGATAGGTTACCAGCAGAAATGAGTAAGAGGGTGGAGGTCTTACCACACAAAGGTAATACGCTTCTGCTTTTGTGGTTACTTCATCATTACAGCCACTGCAAGTCCACTGCTGAAAATAGTTCTACCCCAAAGAATGCTACATGTGTTACTCTTCAATTGCACAAATATATGTTTTGCATGTAGACATTAAATTCTTTAACCACAGGATATTTAATCAAGAGAAGTTAGTAACTGTTGTTATCATTCAGTGCTTCATAAAATAGGTTGTTAATGCTGACCTACTGTAAGGGTTTACATTTTCTATTGCCCATTAAATAGTAAAGTAGATACTTGGTTTCAATTGGTAAACAGTGTGCACTTGTTATTAAATAGCAGTTTCTTTACAAATACTTACAACATAGCCTGCCTCCATACTATGTTTACAAGGATCAGTTCTCATCCTCAAAAATTCTTTTCTATACTTGGCGCGTCTTTCTATTTGAGCCTTTATTATTTTGCACTCAATGTCAGAAATAGTTTGATCAGTCATACTATGTTAAATTATTAAAGCAATTACCAATAGATTATTGAACTAAAACCCCAAATAGTTAGCAATTAGGTGTTCTTTTCAATGATAACTTTTTTATTTTATGACAGGATTATAAATACTTCAGTTGTATAAGCGGCCAGCTGCAAAGTATAAACGAAAAAAAAAGAGTGAAGAAGTGTACATAATTAAATACTATATTACTAACAAAGTTTCAATTTATTTTATTTTACATTTTAAGCAAGTTTAAACATTCTGTCTCTGTAGCGAAGTTCACCTTTCCTGATCTTTTGCTCACGATCATTGCGCTCATTCCAAACTAAATATCCATATAGAAACATAGGTACTACAACAGCGCAAATTCCAAACAAACTGTTACTTCTATTAGGTTTGAAGTGATCAAACTGAGTTGCCTTCATGGACATATATTTTTGAAGCGCTGGATCAAACTAAAAGAAAATCAATTATTTTAATGTACTTTATGTCGTATATTTCTAGCCAAAGTATGTATATATATATGGAGTGTTTACTATTTAGAATAAAAATTACGTAATTGAAGTTGTGTACTCACGACATATCCAGCTTCAGCAGCATGTTTCCATGGGTTAGTTCTTTGTTTTAAAAACTCCCGCCTCAACTCAGCACGCCTAGAAGCTTGCTGTTGAACAAGCCTGTACTCTTCTTCCGATATCCCATATTTCTCGGCCATTGTAAGACCAATTTCTAAATAATTGTTGACGTTTAGATGGTCGTAATCGGTTTAGGTATACAGATAACATAGGTAGGGCTGAACGGTTGAACAAAATCAATAACAATAGGTCCTCTATGGTCGAATAAGCTTACAGCTTGATAGTAGCTACATTAACTACTAGACGTGTCGAAGGAAATAAGAGTAAAATATGAGTGAATAAAATGGCGGCGATTCATAGATAATTCATATTCAAATGAAATGAATAAATTCTTTATTCGACGTAAGAGAGTCAGATTTCGTTAGTTAATTGACATTTATATTAAAAGCTAATGCAGGATTTACAGGCCCGAGTTGACCAGCCCCGACAAGCAGCGCCTGTCCACAAGCTTGAGCCATTGTAGTTCACGACCATATTAAAAGGAAGTGGACGACCCGCGACAGAACGCCGCTACGAGCAAGGGTTTGTAAGCGAGCTTGACACAATCATGTTAGCGAAACATTATTAATTTTTTTCAAAAATAAAGTTGTAATAAGTCAAATAACCGAAGTTTCATGTCAATGAAAAATATTTTTATTGTATTCAATTAGTAAAATAAAAATTTTTGTTTCGATTTTCTTTTTCAAAAAAGTCGAACACTTTTAACCCAAGGTCTCGTTCTTAAATATGCAAAGTTTTCCTGTAATTTTAACCATAATGGGCTATAACAATAACAAATTAACCATAGTAAAATAAACTTATCAAAACTTAATAAGACAGTAACTTACAAAATTATGCGAATTCCGGAGCGTGTCGCACGTGCGGAAGTGTAAAGAGTAGTGGGCGGGGAATCGCATGCCACATGGGTCTCAGGTTATCACCTACAGATTGTTACGAAAGGCAGAGGAGGAGCCCTTTCCCACCTTGTGTAGCTGGCGCTGGTGGGTGCGTGCGTGCGTTCCCTTGACCTTACCGATATGCAGGGATAGTGTAACACCGTCGTGTTTTAGTCGGTGTAAGCACGATGTTACACGTCCTTGCACCCGCGACGACGGGCATGCTTTAGATATTTCCATGGGTGTGACATGTTTTGTTAAGATATTTTGTGGTGACGAGGAGTATATTACGAGTGGTATTATTTCAGTCGATTCATCAATATTTCAAAGAAAACCTGGTACATCTAACATTTGCCTAATTTATGAATGAATATGATGTACAACACTATTGGAAATTAGCGATGGCCTATTGAGGTAAATAACAATCATATGAATCGACAATTGTAATTAAACATTTATTATTGATGATTGTCGATTTGTTATTCTTAACAAATAGCATTCGAAACTAAATAAGGTGAAATTATTGAACACCAGTGGCACGGTATACAATCGACTCAACAACGAGTCATAAAGTATTGGAACAGATTCAATAATATATTTTTTTATTTTTATTAAATGTGTTAAATCTGAAAGAATGAAATTGTTTTTGTATTGCATGTGCTTAAAAGTTATAAATAAACACAATTGAACATATTTTCTAATTACTTTTACACATATATTGAATAAAAAAATTCAAAAACGTTCTCGGCCGCCAGGGGTTCGAATTTTCCACCTTCGATTGCTAATTCAATAATATACTAAATACTCAAACATTAACAATTGTCGGTACAATTGATTTATTCAATCATTGCGATGGAACTGCGCGCTTCGTTTACGATCAGTTACTAATACAATCGACACGACATGGAAACGAATTGTGATTGTCATTCGACTGCAATCGAATGAACGGAACAATCGAATAATCCGATTGTTTTTAGTTACAATCGCCCATCGCTATTGGAAATTGAACGATACTGCTTCTTCCGGTCACCATCTTTTGGTTTCTCTTGTTGTCGTTGTCAGGTCGGCGAAATTTGTAAAAAGCCGTAACCATGGGTCGTATGCACGCACCTGGGTAATTACTTGATTATTTTATTATTTAAAATATCGTTTTATTCAAAGTATATTAATTTTTGCATTACAAGACTCAAGACTTGTGTATGACAGCATAACCTCTAATTAGTTTTTGTGGACCACATGGCGTCCTGAAAATGTGATTTTCTGTGTTACAGTAAGGGTATTTCCCAGTCTGCATTGCCATACCGTCGCAGTGTGCCCACTTGGTTAAAACTGACCGCTGATGATGTTAAGGAACAGATTTTCAAACTTGGCAAAAAGGGTCTTACACCCTCTCAAATTGGTATGTATATTTCTATATTTTATACAAATCAACAATATTACGGCAATGCGATGTACAGCCTTAATTTGAAGTGAAGTTAGAAATTCTGAATATTTGTAAGCAACGAGACTCGCACCAGAGAAGAATTTTCTTAAAATGTTTAAAATTATTGTAATGTTCATTATAACTGATTAAAGATTCATAAAATACTAGTAATCACAATAATCGTTTAGTATTGGAAACATAGTTGTATGAACTTTCTTCCAAACTTTATTCCTTTATGTAGTTAGATCATTATCAACATGTGTAAAGATTTAGTATTCTTAATTGTACAATATTTCAAGTTCTAAGTTTTTTTTTTTAATGTTTGACCCATTTACTTTTAAATTATTTGTTTTTGCACATGTTAGAATTTCTCTAATACAACACATACATTTTATAGTGTTTATAATTAATGAAAAAAATAGTAATAATGTTTTGTAACACAGCAATGTCTCTTTTTATGTTATGCATCAACATTAATAATTCATTAAGAAGCACTTGATCAATCTCTTCTTATGAATGTGGTAATAGATTACTATATTGTGAGTTGATATCAAAGTTGTAACATTGCATTATGTCTTCATGATATTAATGTTTCTATGTTAAACATATAGGAAGATTGATTGAGATTTTTGGTTATTCTCATAACTGACCAATTGCCTATTTAGTAGGTAGCATGCTCATTCTCTACATTGGTGCCGTCTTAGTATGTAACACATCTTATCTATCTGCCAATCAGCAGTGTAAAAACTGTTGTTCCTCTTTACACTTCAACTCTTCTTTCTCCTTCTTCTTTCTACTTCTCTTTACGAAGTTACAGAGAGCAAGTATAACTAATTACAGGTTGGGGGAGGCATTACATTTTAGTTCTCAGGGGGTAACAACGCCTATATGACTTTCTCCGATTGAGGTTGTTTACAGGTGTCCATGGGCTGCAGTAACCACTGACCATCAGTTGGACTGGACAGCTCATTTCTCACATTCTAATAACAAGTACAATTTTTTAGCCTTCCATAAAAAATCTTATAATGATTTACACATTCCCATATTGAGTAATTTTTTTTTTTTGAGATAGCGTAACTATCGACTAGGTTAGGTGCACTTATATAAAACAAACAATATTTATTAATGTTACAATGATATCAATATTTACCTATATTGCTTAAAAACTTTGAGACATTATTTTTAAGCTAGGTATGATACATTTAATGTGTGATGTGAAAAGGTGCCAGAGCTATAATTCAACACATGCTTGGCGTTAAAGATTTCCTTTGATTGATGTTTTTTCTAGATGTCCATGGACTTCAGTGATTATGGTGGTAAAACTATTGTGTGTCAAGTTTGAAACATGCACCTTGGTAGGTTTTAATTCAAACCAAACCCTTTTAACTTTAGTCTTGGCTTAAGCTAAAGTTAAACTAAGAATATTGTCTTTTTCTGCTCTATTCGGCATACCTTGTTTTACTGCACATTATTATATGTTTAGCCATTTTAATTACATTTTCTAAGGTTTTATACGTATGTGCAAGTGTTTCACCCATGAGGTAAGTAGAGGTTATGGATTTTCATTTGGCAAGAGTTGAGAGTATCCAAATGATCTTTAACAGCACACTTTTTCATCTTTGCCTTGTTGCTGGGTTTGCTTCCAGAGATTTTCAAGGCTTTTACATTATGAGACTTCTTTCTTATAACATCCAAGCAAGGGGATGCCTAAATGTTTGTCTGGTACCCTGTCATATTTCTCCTTAATGGGAGATATTAAAATTATTTAGTCAGATTTTTGTTTCCTTTAAATTCATTCTCATGCTATCTTCCCATATATTATAAGATGATGCTTACTCAGTCTGTTATGTGGTTTTGTACATAAAGAAGCCATGAATCTAGACAATATTTCTCAACCTACGGTTTATGAATCTCCAGATACGGATATTATACTTCTAGGAGGCTCCTATCTTGTTTTTTATATTAATGTTCATGGTAAAGAAATATTACTCACCATCATACTCTTTTTCTATACGTACATATCAATGTACGTATAGAAAAAGAGTGATAGTGTGCAAATGATATTAATCTAGTTAGAAAAAAGATAGTATGTTCCATTACATTATTAAATTTTTATATTTGTTTTGTCTCCAGGTGTCATGCTCAGGGATTCACATGGTGTTGCACAAGTCAGATTTGTCACTGGTAAAAAGATCCTGCGTATCATGAAAGCCATGGGTCTTGCTCCCGATCTACCAGAGGACTTGTACTACCTGATCAAGAAGGCTGTCGCGATGAGGAAGCACTTGGAGAGAAACAGGAAGGACAAGGACAGCAAATTCAGGCTTATTCTTGTCGAATCAAGAATTCACAGGCTGGCCCGTTACTACAAGACAAAGAGTGTGCTCCCTCCCAACTGGAAATATGAGTCAAGCACCGCGTCCGCTCTGGTGGCTTAAGTTTAAATAAACTATATAAAGATAATACAGTGTTTCATTTAAAGAGTGTCATATCTATACCAAGAACTCAATTATTATTTTACTCTGTGATGAAGCATATCAAAGATTTGGTTGCCAAACTTGTGTTAGATAATTGAATTTTTAAATGTGCTATCCTTAGTTCTTAAATTTTCTTCAATCTGCATATTTAGAAGTTGAAGTTGTCAAATTTTAATAAAGGACATGGCATTTTGAATGTTAAAATTCATATATAAAAGGTTGTAGGTTGACAAATATACATTGCCACCTTCTTGATCAGCCTATTTAAGTCCACTGATGAACAAGGGCCTCTACAGGAAACCGTCAACAAAACCGCGCGTGCATTTAAAGGGTTTACCCACACCCATCTTGCTGGGCAAGCGTGTCTGTAAACCCTGGGTGTGGGATTTCGGTTCGGCAAATTCCGATGGTCACCGCCATCATTCGATCATTTAACTTATGGAGTCGTACGCTTGCAGGGCGTTTGAAAAGATAGTATAAGACTACTTACTACGATGAAAGTGAATAATATTACATTTTATTGAAGACAAGCCGCGGGACTAATTGCTAGTGGGCCGATGTGATAATCTAGGACACTTTTTGAACAGTAGATTGTCTATGAAGCTTATCCGTATAAAACATTGGTTTGGCGACTGTTCGAAGCTCTCGATTTACAGATCAGCAATCGGTCTCCCTCCAAGTATGAATCACGGCGTTGATCAGATAGAGATAAGAGAGCCTTCTACCAAATATCTTGGATTCTGTGCTGTTCAGAAGATAATACATTGTCGCGTTCTTTACGCAAGCGCCGGCTATATTCTCTAACAGACGCAAGACTCCGTCAATATGACGCAGACAATCACAATTGAGCCCGAGTCAGAGTTCTTAATAATTGCCAATAGGCAGTATTTTTCAATAACCATAGTCCATATCATTTAAATTATATTACAAAGTTAACAGAGACGAGAGTAATGATTTCTTGTATTTACGCGAATACTACACATTCGAAATGAAACTATTTTTTGCAGATTTTCTCGTGGCTAAAATAGTAATAACACCTGTAAATAATAGTTTCATTCCAAAATGGACAGAGTAGCTCGAAATCAAGAGTTCTTTATCATCCCCAGTAGACCAGTATTATAGTATCAGTATATTTATTTCTCGAAATCGTAAAAAACAGTATTACTGCTTCGAAAGGCTTTTTTAAGTAACGATATATTTACAGACTGTCGATCTGTCGAATATTTATTTATATCGTACACGCATATATCAAAATGAATAATATTTTTTTTATTTTATTTAAATAATTCGTCTTGTTTCTTTAAAGGCACGACCCCTAAAAACGCTGAAACGAAAGTCGTTTAAATTTAGGTCTATTGGTTTCTATGTAATGATATTACATATTATTGGTACTGTTAATCAAGTAAAGCAACGTAAATAAATAAATAAAAGTTATGATTATAAATGACTACTGCTCTAGGTGAGCCTGAGACGGGAGACTTAGAATACAGAGTGAAGATATTAATATATTATATCGGCTGGACTCTAGTAATACTGGGTGACTGTGTTGAAAGCTCCGTCTAAACTTGTCGAGAGGTTTCTACGTTACAAGTATCAAGACAATTAATCTCACTGCTTAGCTCCGATAATAGTTGCTCGGTCCTCCAAGAAACTCAACAACGGAAATCCCTTCGAAATACGTCCACTGGTTTTTGCGTGATGCCTGGTCAGACAGACGGACAACTTTTCTAAAAATTGGGGTTTCGGCTTCTGTATCAGCGGTATTCCTAGACAGAGAATATTTAACCACGTGCGCTGCTTTTGAGCTACACCTTCTAGACGCTGACGGAACCACCTGCCCAGCGTGATAAGTTTGCCCCAATGTATAAACTAATTCATATCATAAATATAGTAACTGTCTAGAAAAAAACTTTGTTCGTCAGTATATTTGAAATCGGTCGGATACATCATTCGTCATAATATGACCAATGATGTATCCGACGTTGAGGTTGATGCTTATTTAACTGGCTATTGGCTGATAGTGGAGTCTTATAGGGACATATTGAAATTCCAAAATAATTTCGAAACTTTACATTGCTTGAAAATTCGTTAAAAGTTATAAATCGACGGAGCTACTTCTGCATGGGTCCGAGATTACGGCGTCCGAATGTATTGTTAAATTAATACCGTCATGATTATTATTTATATTTGAAGTTCATTGATTTGGCCCTGTCATTATTTAATAGCAGTTTCATCGATGCGACCAGCAGCCATTTCTTGAGCGCACACAGTATGCTGAAAGTGGAACACGACCAGGTTTGACGACGATCGACGATCGCGTGCTTTAGCAGTTAAGTGTTCTGACTATTAATATTAATAATACATAAAATATGACATTACACATTTTCACAGGTACATGTTTCGTCACATAATTGACATGGAAATATTAATTTATAATTATTAGTCCTTTCCGTTACTTTTAAATTATCATTAATTGATAATTTATAAGATAATCAATTAATAATTAAATATTTAATACTTAAATGCACATCACACTTATATGCGGGGTGGGGTAATATATTATTATATATGTCATCATAATTAATTATACTTCAAAACTTTTGCTGCTAGGAATTATTTTACAGAGTAATGACATTTATTAATCAACCTGTCATGTAGTTTTATTTTAAACCCCTCACATGGCAGATGTCATATTGCAGAGGGTTATTTATTATAACTATTGATCATCATATAATAACAAGTGTTTGAACTCAGTTTTACACGGGGGATAGTATGTTTAATTTGGATCTCTAGTATATTTTTATTTATGGCAATAGCGGCAAACTAGCGAACGGCACACGCGATGGGAAGTGATTACCGTCGCCCACGTACATCTGAAACACACAGGAAGGCAGCAGGTGCGTTGCCGGCTTTTGAAGGATATTAAGATGCGATCGATGATGGCCACCGGTAGCTCACTCACCGAACGGAACAGAAGCACAACATTCCTCTACTTCACGCCGGTATTCTGCGAGGTCGAGGTACTAGCCCCCCGGTCATTTTGCCATGCCATGCATTGCCATGGTTAAAATCATAGCTTAATTTACTTTGTCAACCACCATGCTACGAAATAAAAGACGTGTAATGCTAATAAAATATTATTATTACTTCAATAATATAGATACAGTGGATATGTCGCAAGGTTATTGTCAAAGCTGTATATTCACTTCACTAGAGACTTTATAATTGCAGACTTTTGTCACTAGCCTCAATTCCATACAATATCTCTAAATTTTGTGATTTCACTGGATACAATCAGTAGTAGTAAACTCTAGGATGTTGTAAGAGGACCTCGAGCGTTTTGATTCATCTATTCCATTTTGTTGTTAGTCGACTGTTTTAATTGGTGTAATAGTGGATAAGCAAAATAAAAATGGTAATTTTATGAGTAAATAAAATAAATGTTACAATGGTTGATTAGGATAGAACAGTTCCCGCCGTGCCATGGCGAGGCGGCTTGGTAGCCGTGGTTTGGTCTCCGTTCGAGAGGAACCCATATGGCTGGCCCGAGTTGGCCGCTCCGAGTGGGCGTGTTGCTTTGCACCGCTCTCCTTACTCTCCACAGCAAAGATGCAGTCGCAGGGAACAGGAGTTTATCAGTTTGACGAAGCTTATCCAAGTAATTTTAAATTTCAGTATGCAAATGCAGTAAAAGTGAAATTATAAGCGAACCGATCAGTGACCCTTTCATAATCGTTCGGTGACATGCTCATATAGTGAACACAACAACCCATTGATTCATGTCAGATAAGGTCGAGCAAAATTACAATGAGACTAAAATTTGCCTGCGTTATTGTATAAAATGAAGACTATTAACAAAACTACGTGCAATCATAATACCACTAGTGAAATTACAATCTTACGGATTTGACGCTAACCCTGCGACAGATAATATACATAGACATTTTGATTTACTCTATCTGTCATGTTTAGCCTTTGAAATCATATTTGTGATCTAGCAAATCAGATATATCGCCACTGAATAATTCAATGATGAATAATGTTTATTCCCTTTAGTTAAATCACAACTAAATTAGTCAAAAGCATTTTAGTCATGTCATTTGTGAATCGAAAAAAAATATTTTATAAGTATCAGAAATCGTTTTTTTACATCGAACTGTTTTACAAGTTATAATAAAAAAAAAACAGCTGAACTATACGTAGAACATATTTTTTTAGCCAGTTATTATTTTGTGTGACTAAAAGACATTGGCCATAAACAATAATAACAATTTTTTTTTAAATGCAAAGTGAACAATATTTGACAATGGGTAAAAACGCACAATTAGCACCGAATGGGACACTGTACTAAGTTCTGCTGATATGAACCTGGCAAATACTTTATACTAACTAGACAGATTTTTTTTATAGGTAATACCACTGACCAATTATTACAATAGACGCAGGGAAGCTGAGCTTAAAATATGTGTCAGTTTTTTGTATATAAATTGATATTTTTGAATGTAAAAGACACGTCTAAATTTATGCTTTTCTTATGTTATCTTCATAAAAATAATTTTCATATTTTAGATTTGTATTAATTATCTCTCACTCCGTCCAGAGTAATCATTGATCCGAAGGCAACAAGCTGTAGCTCAGTCCATTGTAATAATTGGGTCAGAGGGGAATGCGGTTTGTAAATATTTCAATTTAAAGCTTGCGACGAGCCCTGGGGCGGTGGTAGGATGGTCTTGGAACTCTGATCCGTTCGTTGCTGTCACCGGTGTGACCCAAACTATCTTCGAGCGGCTCGAGGCAGGGCGTGAAAAGCTTTCTCCTACTGCGGATCACACTAAAACATTTTTTTTTTGATGAGGGAGTAGTAATAATAAGTATCTTTCACTAATTTAATACATTAGATTATATCAATGTAATTTGTTACTGACAGAAAATTGGCTCAAATTTACAAGTTATTGATACAAAAAATTACCTCTTAGAAGGACAGCTCTGTATTCCTAGTATCGGTGGCAGATTCTCCATCTCCTCTACTTTAACAGGCGAGGCAATATCTTTGACTTCTTTCTTCGGCGCTGGCATATCCATCGTCACATCGGAGAACTCCTCTTGCAAATTAACAATCTCTTTCAACTGGGCACCTTTTTCCCTTTCTCTTTCTCTATCCGATCCGTCATTGTCAACTTGATTTTTCCGCCTTCGCAACCGCAAGCTCCTCTTTGTACCCTTGCTCTCGCATTTCGCACTCTCGCTTGTTTCTGAATTTAAATGCACCTTTTTTCTTAGGTTATATTTCGTAGTGCCCGATTCTTGAGCTTCGTTATTGCTGATGTCTTGAGATGTGTTTATCGTCTGCGTAACCAATAGGTCAAACTCCGTCGCTCTTGATTGTGATATATCTTTGTAAATGGTTTCGAACTCCTCTAACGTGTTGTATCCTTTAGCGTTTGCTTCTTCACGGGAAGAGTCGTCATCTGTAGGTGAGGAGGCTGTTGAGATTTCGTTTTGTACAGGCATTTCTGTTATCACAGCCTGTACTAATTCTATTTTGCCTTTGATATCGACATTGTCAAGTTTCTTTGATACAACAATATTATCAATAGATTTCCGAATATTTTCTACGTCGTCTAAATTACTTTTCGGGCGTATTTCAGTGCGTGGCGAGTCGTAACCTTCAAATACGTCAACGGAATCGCTTTTCTTAATAATAATGTTCGCCTTTTGTATAACAGACATTGGATCGGGTTGCCTTATAAAACTTTCTCCAAATAGCTTTTTCATTGTACTTGGTTCAAACACATTTGCAGTGTCTTCTTTGACGATTGACGGTGATCTCACGTCGTCGCTTCTTAAATTACAAATATTCTTAATACCAGATAATGTTTCATTTTTGGCACTTCCGATATTAACATCTAAATAGTCGAAGTAAGTTTTCTTTTCGTCATTCGGCTCTTTATTACGCAACTCATTAGGAGTTTCTTCAGTAATGTTTTCGTCGAAGAAATTTCTTTTTTCTTTTAGAATTTTTATGTCCGTAAGACCTTCATAAGTCTTTCGTTTTGGTTCACAGTCTAAATCATTCGCTGCAATTTCTAACTGCTCAAATTGAGCTAACGATGTGTTGGAGTTATGGACACTTGAACATGATTTTAACGACTTGTGTATTTTATTTACTAATGTGCCGGATATTGTCAGAGAGACATTTACCTCGGTTTTGACTTCTCCTTTCACCTCTGTTATTTCATCTTTTTCTTTGACTTCATCACTCTCTTTAGTAGTATTACTAACTTCTTGTTCTTTCAGGGACGAATCATCAGAAGTGCTGCCATCTGCCGATTTTCTTACAAAATATGTACCACGTGTAAGCATTTGCAATTTAGATTTCTCTTCAATCGCATCACTAGAGCTAATGAAGGTCTCTGTTTCACTCATAAAATACGTGCCTCTACCGCTTGAATCGAATGTCTTCACTGTATCTTCCTTCTTAAAACTTTCATTAGCATTTACACAGTCAGCAACTTCACTAATCTCGCTGCCTGCTTCATCCATTTCTTTATCGCTTACCTTATAACTACTTCTAACACTTGCCTCAATTTCACTAGTACATGTTTCATTATCGTCATTGTCATTATCATAACAGTCTTTCAAAGTGTCTCCAGATTTCTCTAACGACAGCGTGTCATTAATATTTTCAGCTATCCCATTTATCTCGTCCAAAATTGTGCCATTTCCATCATCGTCGGATTGGCTGTCATTTTTAGCTCTATTCGCATTTGCCAGACTTTGTCTCATCAGCCTTGATCGATTTATATCTTCTTTCTTAAATGTTGGCTCTAAGCTTTCGTTGCACGGGTCTTCTTTTTCCTCTTCGCTGTCATCTTCGCTGTCTGTTAGGGAGATTACGTCTTCCTTTGTTTTCTGAGCATCTTCGTAAGCTTTTTCTAAACCAAAATGATACAATTAAAGGCTATTTTATAAATAGGTAATACAGTATTTTTGATGTGATATGCTTTCTCTAATACTAATTTAAAGTTTAAATAGCGACGGAATACATTTATACGAGTAATTTTTGTTGCCATTTGTTACTGAATAAAATGTTAGGCAACATTCGAAATTTTGTATTATTATTCTACAATTAATTTGACAAATAAATTATAGAATCGGGTTAGTTTCCCGTACGGCACAAGATGATTTTTCCGGATCTAGATGTCTGTCCATGTGAAATTTATTTATATAAACTGCCACAACGACACAGGAAAAATCTATCCTACAGTAACGTTTTTCTTAAGAATGTGATTAGTCTTACCGTCCCTCTCTTCAATGCAAACTCGTAAATGTTGCAACTCTTCCTCGGCTCTCGCGCGGGCCAACATTTCCGCCGAAAGTTTCTCCTAAAACCAACAAATTTTTTAATTAGTTTAAACTCTGTCGTGTTTCATTTCAGACTCGAGATTAACAGAGACGAACTCCTCTTCTTTCAACTGAAAAGCACTAAAATTTCAAAACAATATTGCGTATTGATTATCAGATATTTTTTTATAATCTAACATGTCCACCAAACTGTGTGATTAAGATAAGCGTACTCACCTCTAGAATAGCCATCTCTCTCATAAGTTGCGATATCTGTAAACAAAAGCAAAAAAAAAATAAAACTTTATCGTTTAATGTTTACATTTATGCGTGCAGCATAGCAATGTAAAGCATCAAGTATCGACTTGAAGGAATCATATCAATGATCAACTGAGTTGCCATGATAATTTTAACTAGTAAAATATTCTTACGATTGCATACAGCATTGGGAAAACTTGATATTTTCAGTGATAAAGGCGCGACGACTAAGCCAGACGTACCTTTCAGTTTCGAGTAATCACTACCGATACAATCTAATTATTCTACTACTGGATATAGTCTGTCTCGTACTGTCGGGGTTTACAGAAATCGTTACGGTTACGGATATACACAATTATAATAACGGCGTCTTACGCTTCTGCGTTTCGTTCGGTGAGTGAGGTAAACGGACGCCCATTTCCCGTACCTGCCTCGCCTCCTCCAGCAGCTCATCATCCCTCCCATCTTCTAAATATCCTTAAAGGCAGGCAACGCACCTGCAGCACTTAGCTCCTCTGGTGTTGCAGATGTAAGCGGGCAATGGTAATCACTTACCATCAGCTGAAACGGTTGCTCGTTTGCCGCCGTTCACATTAAAAAAAAGTTACTTGGTAAGCGCATGGAATTACCTTATTCTGTAAAGCACTCGACGGAGTGCCTTCACTGGGCGGAGCTTGTGATGCTAGGCTTATCATTCTTGCTTCGTATTCCTCCTTCATTTCATCCATCTGAAATGACACAATATTGTTACTGGGGATAACTACTTCTATGCGCGATTTACGTCCGATTTTTACATCCTATCTATGTCCTGTTATGCTTACTAAAGATAGACAATTGTCTGGAACTCCATATCATCATTATCATCATCATTTCAGCCTATCACAAGTACACCGCTGAACACAGGCCTCCCCCAAGGTTTGCCACAAAGCTCGGCCCTGTGCCACATGCATCCATCGACTCCCCGCAACGTTGCGCAAGTCGTCACTCCAACCTTTTCTCCTCAACGATTGCCAGTTCTGCGAGCTACGTGGCACACCGCCACTTCAGCTTGCTGCTCCTTACGGCTGTGTCGGTTACCCTAGTTCTGCTGCGGACATCATCGTTGCAGACTCTATCGCGCAGAGAGACAGAGCACAGCCCTTCCCATATAAGTGTTGTCAAATAACTTGAGTAGACAAAACCGGTCGGAGATAGTATATAGAAACCGGAAAATATTGTATAACGTAAAGAATGTAAATATATAAAGAAATGGACAAATTAAACGGAATCTATTTAAGTCAAAAAGAGATAAATGTATTTATCTGAGATCATACTAAAGACTGGAAAGATAGCCGAGGGTCGTCTGCCCAACGGTGAGTATGGGCAAACTCTCCAAGAAATGTTTCTTTGCGAGACCTATGTTCACAAGTTGATGACAGACTTAAATACGTTGATGAAGAATATAATGACAGTTAAAGACAAATAGCATAGACGCTATATCATCTAGATTGGCTCGTTCATCAAAGATCTAATAATAATTAGGAAATATGAGTAAGAGAGACTAAAACCCCACAGTAGATATGCTGTTGGCCTAGTGGCCTTTACATGTTCAGCGGTAGAGACTCGACGACTCGAGCAGGAGGCCTGCAAGTTAATTGTAAGTAAAATGGGTAAGAGAAGCGCCTATGATGATGATGATGCCTACATACAGGATAGATATAAGGAAGCAGCCTGTAAATTCCCACAGCTGGACAAAGGCCTCCCTCAAATATTTGAGTTTAGCGTTTTGGAGCCGGAAAGAGCCCACCGTCACATGAGTAAATATCGCCACAGGAACCTTTTTTTTTATAGAAGAAGGGGGCAAACGAGCGTGCGGCTCACCTGATGGTAAGTGATCACCGACGCCCACGAACATCCACAACACCAGAGGAGCTACAGATGGGCTGCCGGCCTTTAAGGAAGGAATAAGCTCTTTTCTTGAAGGTCCCTAAGTCGGAACTGTTTGGAAATACTGCTGGCGACAGCTGATTCCACAAAGTCGAAGTGTGTGGCAGAAAACTTCGATTAAAACGCACCGTGGTGGAATGCCAACCATCTAAGTAGTATCGATGGAACTTCGAATTCTGTCGCGATGTACGATGGTGAAACTCAGCAACTGGGATCAATCCGAACCGTTCCTCAGAACATTCCCCGTGGAAAATTTTGTAAAAAATGCAAAGAGAAGCAACATCTCTTCGCAAGGCCAAAGGATCAAGCCGATCAGAGAGAGCTTGGTCGCCGACAATTCGAGCCGCTCGACGTTGGATGCGGTCAAATGGAAGGAGTTGGTACTGGGGTGCCCCTGCCCAGAGATGAGAACAGTATTCCATGTGGGGCCGAACTTGCGCCTTATAAAGTTGCAAACGGTGGACCGGCATGAAATACTGTCCCGCTCTACAGAGCACACCAAGCTTTTTGGAGGCCAATTGGGCCTTTCCCTCCAAGTGACCACGGAACTGAACGTCGCTCGATATGTCAACGTCAAGGATTCCGATACTGGCTGAGGCAATAAGGGGAATGTTCTCAAAAAGAGGAGAAACGACAAAGGGATTCTTTTTAGCGGTGAACGCGCAATTGTGTCTTTTTTGGGTTGAATAGGACCAAATTGCGTAGACCCCAATCCGAGACTTTGAATAACAAGGTCTCGACTTCAGACACAAGTTTGTTCAGGCACTCGTCGACGTTCCCGAGAAATATTCGCACGGCCTGTATATAGGGCATCACCCGTGCTGTCGTCTGCATAGCAATGAATGCTACTGATTTGTAGCACGTCGTTGATATGCAGAAGGAACAGAGTGGGAGATAGCACACAGCCTTGTGGCACACCAGCATGCACCGTCGACAACAACCTTGATGCTCCGATCCGTGAGGAAGCTGGTGACCCAGTTGCACAATCTCTCAGGAACCCCGTAAGATGAAAGCTTTGAAAGAAGCGCTTTATGCCAAACCCTATCAAATGCTTTTGCTACGTCCAGACTAACCGCCAAAGCCTCCCCCTTAGACTCAACTGCTTCTGCCCATCGGTGAGTCAGGTAAACTAGAAGATCACCAGCTGATCGTCCGCGACGGAAACCGTACTGTCGGTCACTGATCAGCTGGTGTTCCTCCAGGTACCTCAGGAGCTGGGTGTTGATGAGTGACTCCATTATTTTAGATAACAAGGGGGTGATGGCAATAGGCCTGTAGTTGGACTGATCAGAGCGGTCGCCTTTTTTGGGTATTGGATGCACAAATGCAGTCTTCCAAGATTCCGGGACGACGCCTGAAGAGTAGGAGTGCCGGAAAAGACGCGTGAGAACCGGTGCCAACTCAGGGGCACACATCCTCAGCACAATTGGAGGGATTCCGTCCGGCCCACTCGACTTATGAATGTCCAGGGAGCGGAGTGCCTTTCGCACTGAGCTCTGCAGAAACTGAATTTCCGGCATGGAGCACTTACACCACGGGATGGTAGGTGGAGAGTTTCCCCGGTCATCAAGAGTCGAATTGGATGCAAAAAGAGAGCCCAAGAGATCGGCTTTCTCTTTTCCAGTATGGGCCCGCGAATCATCCTCCTTGTGTAGAGATGGGAGAGATGGCTGACAGTGTTACTCGTTTTTAAGGGCACTGGTTTTTGCATCCTGAGACGCCGATGCATCGGCCCAGGCCTGGTAGCACTTCCGCTTTCGGCGTGACGCTATTTTGCAGGTGCGACCAAACCAAGGCTGGGATTTACCTCCGATAGGCACTGCAGAGAACGGAATAAAAAGTTCCATTCCCTGAAGTACCACATCGGTGACAGAATCTGCAACAGCGTTGGGATCATCCAGCGAGAAGCAAACCTGCCTCCATGAGTAGGAAGCAAAGAAAGACCGCATTCCATCCCAATCTGCCGACCTATAGTGCCACACACGGCGGAAGCCCGCAGATCGCGTTCGGGATCGGCGCGCGATAGGCACTACACTCCGGATCAGACAGTGGTCCGACGAGCCAAGAGGAGCATCGACTGAGATCAAATATCCGTCCGGGTGTGAGGTCAGCAAAAGGTCCAACAGGGAAGGTGTATGACCTTCCACGTCTGGGATCCGCGTCGGCGAGGTTACCAGTTGTGTCAGTCAACAGTGTTGATTGCACTATTGTTTAGTTTTATTTCAATTTGTTTAGTTTAATATACATAGTGTATACTGTATGTTTATCCAAACGAAATGAAAAAAAAAATACTTTTAAATATGATATGAAGAATTCACCTCTTCCCTCAGCGATTGCATCTGCGCTTCGTAGTACTGCCGCGTGAGGTCCTTGGCTTCGTCGACCAGCTCCAGCATCGTGTTAGCCGTTTCCGCTTGTTTCTCTTCCATTGACTCAACCAACTCTTTATTACGCGCCTGTGCTCTGTTTAAAAATGATTGAAATAATAAAAAAAAAACATTATTTTAGCTCTTTCCAGGCAAGAAAATACGACAGGTGGTAAGCCTGTCGCCGTCTTGGTGTCCAAACGAATGTCATAAGTCCTTTAGAAGTCTCAATTGGTACATGCCATAGGGGACCAAAGAGAACCGACACCTTCTAGGCAAATGTGTACCATCCAAGGCCTAATCTTCGCCTTCCAAAATATAAAAAAAAAGAACCGTACTCGAATCTCTCGATTAGAAAGACAGAGCATCCAACCATTTTGCTATAGTGACGTATTAGTAAATTGATTATCTGACAAATAAATAGTAATGGGAATTTTTTTATAATCCATAGCATTATCAATCATCGATGGTTAAGGAAAACTATCTTTGCGCCGATACCCACGAAAGGGGGTTGCAGATTATTTTTTATCAAGCATCTCAAGAATTATTATTCTTTTTTAAAAGAAAGGCGGCAAACGTCCATGCGCGGTACACCTGATGGTAAGTGATTACCGTCGCCCACGTACATCTGCAACACCGGAAGTGCTGCGGGTGCGCCGCCGGCCTTTTAGAAATGGTATTCGGGAGACGCAAAGAAGGATGGGGCAGGGGCAGTTAGAGCGTGGAGCAGCAACAAAAGCCGCCGCTTGTCTCTACCACGTGTAATGTCTAAAATATAAAATCTGTTGTACTGTACTGTACTGTGCACTGTGTACTATCCAACGCTTACTGTATCAGCTCGAAGTGCAGTCGCTCGTTATCGGCGCGCAGTTTCAGCACCTCCGAACTGCCGGCCACTATCGTGTCGTGCGCGCTCGTTTCCAACGAGGAGTACTCGGATATCGTGTTGTTCACCTCTGAGGAATGATAAAATGGTCTTAATATATAGATAAAAACGACGGAAGAGGCAATGTCAAGTGGCGATCTATCTGAATCTAAACTCCACACGCTAGTGCTGAGCAAACACCGGAGGAGCTGCAGGTGAGTTGCCAGCTTTTAACGATATTTGGGGGATGGGGAGCGGAGTGGGCCTCCGATCACCTCACTCGTCGAACGAGACGCAGAAGCACAAGATGCCTCTACTTCACGCCGGTATTATGCGAGGTCTTGGTACTGACCAGGTCGAGCCGTTCGATTCGAGCAGCAGCAAAACCGCTCAAGTATTCGTCCACAACCCTACGCAAAGCACGCAAAGCACACTTGCACATGGAACATATTTGTCAATGATTATTTTTTTTTGTTTTTAACCACAAATAAACTTTTGTAATTTACGAGATATCTTATTTATAGAAACTTGTCGCTTGTAAATATTAAATCTGTAGTTTAGATATTGTCTACATAACCTGGTATACACTATAACCTGCACAACACGAGGTTAAGGAACGAAGGGCGATAGTTCTACTTACGTATATCTCTGGCGACCGCGGCGAGCTGTAGCACGTGTCTGGTTTCGTGCGCGCACTCGGGCGCCGGGTTGAGGGTCACCACCACGCTCACCGCCTCGCCCCGGGCCCCTGACAGTCCAGCACCTAACAGGCGCGTCAGTTTCGACTCACTGCGGGGCACAGAAGATGTTTGGATCACTATTTTTTTTTTATTCTAGTACGGGGGCAAACGTGCAAGCTGAGCCAATAATTAAAGATGTTGTGAAAAGCACTTTCTACATGATTACAGACTAGAGTGTAGGCGTACGAGGAGGTTACCTTCCGGACCTTTTCAGACTTTTTTTTTATATAGAAAAGAGCAACCGTCTCACCTAATGGTAAGAGATTACCGTCGCCGACGTACGTTAAAGGAGTTGCAGGTGTATTGCCGGCCTCTAAGGATATTTGGAAGATGGGAGAGTGTATGTTAAGGCGGATGGGGATTCGAACCTCCGGTTACCTCACCCAACGAACTAAACGCAGAAGCTCAATATACGTCTACATCACTCCGGTATTTTGCGATTTTGATTACAATTTTACATAATTTTATAATAGTTCTCAAACATCAGTGCGCGACACCCAATAAAACTCTAGATAGAGCGTTTACACGTGTAAGCTTGCAAATAAGTTCTGGCGTACCACAAGGCTCAATTTTAGGACCTCTTCTCTTTGTTTTGTACATTAACGATGTAACCAGACGTTTTCAGTTTTGTAACTTACTTTTATACGTAGATGATATTAAAATTTATAAAGACGTTCAAATTTTTCACGACCATCTCAAGTTTCAATAATTATTAGACAATTTTTCATAGTGAATAAACTAGATTTGAGTGTTAATAAGTGCAAGGCCATAACGTCGACTCGTAAACGTCAACCTGGTAACTTTGTCTATTATTTAAGTGGGGTTCAATTAGACAAAGTTCAAAAAGATTTAGGAATAATATTATATAGTAAGCTTATACTTGAAGCGCATGTCTAAGCTATCATCAATGAAGTCTTTAGAATGAATGCCTTTGTTACGGCCGAGATTTCAGGAAACCTCTCAGTTATATTTATCTGATTAGATCACAACAACTGGAATATGCAGTAGTTATCTGGAGTCCATACTATAATAAATATATAATCATATAAATATATAATAAATTTATAATAGTTTATTCTGCAGTTATATTTGCTATAACCAATTTAGATTTCGAAGCCAGGTTTCTGTACTCAATGGGGAACGAGTATAAAATTGTTAAACTTTCCATGTTTGAGTTCTACAAGTATGTCAAATTGTACAATGAAGTGTCTACCTTCTTCTTACTAAATTTATTTAAAAACTATTTAGTATGTTGCTTCTCAACAATTAAAAATGTTTGATTCGTGGTCAACGGTGTTGGTTGCACTATTGTTTATTTTTATTTAATTTTGTTTACTTCAACATACATAGTGTATACTGTTTGTAGATCCAAATAAAAAATAAAAAAAAACTTTAGATTTTTCCGTTTAAGTCGATGGATAAATTATGATTAAATAATAATATGACCAAGTAGCTAAATAGAAGCTTAAGCGTGTACTTCGCGTGTACGCACCGGTAGGGCACGAGCGCGTCGCGGCCGGCGCGCTGGCGGCGGCGCAGCGTGCGCAGGCAGCGCTCCAGCACGTGCAGCGACGAGTTGATGGCGCGGGACTCCGCCAGGCGAGCGCCGGCGTTGCGCGTGCGCCTCACGCGCTCGCAGCCCGCCAGGTCGCACAGCCGCACGCTCGAAATGCGGCAACCGCCATCTATTCCCAATTTGAATAGTTATTACCGCCACGTGTCGAGTACCAATATCAAATTATGTGAAGTGTGAGCGTTAAACAGGATGCAGTTCGTGACAATAAACATATACATACTTTCACCTTTATAATGTTAGTGTGTTACGAGGTCATAGACAAACATAAATTTAATGTGGTAGAGCCAAGCGGCGGCTTTAGCTGCTGCTCGAATGGGCCGGCTCGACTAGATTAATACCACGACCTCGCAGAATACCGGCGTGAAGTAGAGGCATCTTGTGCTTCTGCGTTTCGTTCGGTGAGTGCGGTAACCGGAGGTCCACTCCCCTCCCCATTCCACTCCTTATCCTCCCTTCCATCTCCAAAATACCCTTTAAGGCCGGCAACGCACCTGTAACTCCCCTGGTGTTGCAGATGTATGTGGGCGATGGTAATCACTTACCATCATGTGAACCTATTGCTCGTTTGCCGCCTTTGCCATAAAAAAAAATACTACAGTAATTATTGCACCTACGTATGTGCACATAGAATGAGAAGTCGTAACCACAAGAGTAGATATCCCTACAGACTCCAAGCTCCATACAAGCGTCCCACTGTAGGTGTACAAAGCGCGGCGACGAACGCTCAGCCAGAGTAAGAACCGGTTTGCGGCGGCTCAGTTGCGGTATGACCAACAGGGCTGCAGGTCATGCACATTCGCGCAGGCTGATGGATAATTAAGTTTTATCGATTCGAGAATTCAAAACATGGGAGATGAGATATTAAATCAAAAATGTTTTCCGATCGATTTCAATAATCATCAAGAACCTTTATGTAAGATTGACCACATATATAAAACAAAAATATGAAAAACAAGAAATAAAACTGTACAAACCCTGTATTGTATTATTCACTTTAGTGTGTGTAGCCCAAAATTATTATACTGCAAATACAGTGTACTATGTACCCCGTTTTTATATTTCCATAATTTTTTTGTATGCAACTGGTGTCGACCCTAGGGTCCTATTACCCTAACCTGCAAGTAAAGAGAATTCCCATACGGAAGATTTGTCTCAATCCAGTCCAGCAGTTTGAGGATCGCTGTACCAAACACAAACGTCGCACCCTGTACACTGCTGCCCGACAACCATCTGCTCACTTTTGTTATGGTATTTTTTTTTTTTATAGAAGGGGGCAAACGAGCGTGCGGCTCACCTGATGACCCCATCAGGGCGTGATCACCGACGCCCACATACATCCACAATACCAGAGGAGCTACAGATGCGCTGCCGGCCTTTAATGAATGTATGTTTCGAGATGGTTATTCTACCATCTGTCAGTATCCATTACGATTTTCAAGGTTTTTCCCTTAGTCGTTTTTTTCGACAACAATGTGGTGGCAAATTCTTAGGCCGATACCACACGTCGAATAATAATTTCTATATTCACCATAAAAACTAATACCATCATTGGAATCCATAAAAAATAACCTTATAATATATAATTAACGATTGGAAAAGATGGCCTCACCAGTTTCTGTCAGCAACGTAATGGTGAAAATGCAATGGGAACGGGAGGAGTGTGCGTTCACACCCGTAGCAGCGACTTGTAGATTATGTTTCCCGGCCACCATCACATCATAGGCCTCCTCGCCTGTTCTCACAAACACATGCGTTGCTCCCTGCACATAAAGAAAATTTTTATCAACAAAGTAGAATCACAAAGGTCACAGGATCATAAAAATTATGTGGCTGAGGGCCTATAATTTTGATAATCCTGTGGTGAGCACTGCAGTCCATGCAAATACAACTGCACTGACTGAAAATAAATTTTGTATTTAACATTTAAACTTCCCCCTCATACGAGGGTTGGTGCTGAGTCAAAAAAGACATTCTTAGCACCAACTGCTGTCAAAATTGCCAAAACTTATGTCGAGCACGCAGCTCCGGCTTGCATATTATAATAGTTTTCTTGGACAACATCACCTTGACATAGACATGGCCATTAGAGTCTTCTCGGATAACTAGTTTAGAAGCAGCACATCTGTTGTTAGTCGACAGCAAATCGTAAATGCCTTCATTGTAGATTTCAACAAAAGATACCTGAAATAATCACAACTCTAGTTACTTAACAAAGTTATAGTTAGTGCTGTATTTATAAATCTTTTCGCAAATAAACCGAAACATGTTTCTATTGATAACTAAGCGTGGTAGAGCCAAGCGGCGGCTTTAGCTGCTGCTCGAATGGGCCGGCTCGACCGGATTGATACCACGGCCTCGCAGAATACCGGCGTGAAGTAGAGGCATCTTGTCCTTCTGCGTTTCGTTCGGTGAGTGCGGTAACCGGAGGTCCACAACCCTCCCTTTTCCCTCCTCTTCCCTCCCATCTCCCAAATATCCTTAAAGACCGGCAACGCACCTGCAGCATCTATGGTGTTGCAGATGTATGTGGGCGACGGTAATCACTTACCATCAGGTGAACCGCTTGCTCGTTTGCCGTCTTTTCCATAAAAAAAAAAAAAAAAAAAAACATATTATAAAAGAGAAAATTTCTTACCCAAACATAATATTTTGTTTTATTAGACAGGTCCAGATTACTAGTGGTTAGGTCGCTTCGAAGCTGCACACTCATGCGGCGATATTTGTCTCTTAATGGGGCTGACACATGCCGAATTTGTTTTACAAACTGTAAAATAAATTAATAAAAAAATTAAGATAAGTTATTCATTAAAAGGAAACAAGGAGAGATTAAAATAAAATTTTTTCGTTATCAAAATAAAATGTAATGCATTGCTGTATTTGGTACATACAGCAACTAATAAGGTAATTAACTGAATTTTTAATTTACCACATTCCCTCATTTGGTAGTGGCCTTACCTTATAGGAGGAGGTCGGAGCTCAGCAGAATGACCTTCATAGGCCATTAATTATCAGCACTTTAATAAGATCCAGAACGAAAAGTTAGATTTTTTACTAGCTTAACCTACCTTTCGTTCGGAGTGAAAGTAAGACTGTCGCTGGTGGCCCCGTGGTTAAACAAGGGGATACTAACTTGAGTAAAGAGGAATGGGTGGTCTAAGGGCATGGTGTAACCAATGCCGGTCCTTCCGCCAAGATAAACTTGGACGCAAAGGATTCCTACGAATCCCTGTCTACTAATGATGACTTCTCCGCTGCCTGGCAGGTGGTTAAATGTAAGGGCAAAGGCAAAGCGCCTGTGAAGGAGCAGAGCCTGCTTCACGTAAAACTGGAGCAAAAAAGAAGAAGCTTAACCAAAAACAGAGAAGGAAGGCTCGTCTGAGGGCCCAAAAGGATACTTCCTCTGCCAGCGCGGTAGCTACTAGTCACGCGGATTCAGGTACTGGCTCCAGGACTTTATCCGAAGATTTATACATTAAAATACAAATACTGCTAGGAGCCTACAACACCATATATCAAGCTGAATGCTTGGGTAAAATCTAGGCGGTTATAGCAATAGCCAGTAGGGAAGAAAGATATTACAATATTAGGATACTATCCGTACAATATTAGGAAATATTGTGATCTCAAGAACAGCCTGGTGGTTATACAGGCCCTCGACAGCAATGTCTTGATGTCAAGGCTCATATATGAATGCTACCAACGTACGTCAGATCAATAATATAATCATACAATGGATTAAAGGGCACAGCGGTTCCTGAGGTAATGATGCAGAGGACGAGCTTGCCCGAGACGGATCTGGTCGGTGCCTTATTGGACCGGAACCCATCATCCCAATACCCTTTAGGTACATGCACTCTCAAATACGAAACCGCACTAGGAAGCAGCATGTGCAACTATGGACAAACCAGGTAGAATGTAGACAGGTTAAGGAGGCCCTTCCAACAGTTAATAATTGCATAACCAAGATGCTATGCTATGCTGCATCACAACTGGACATGGATATTTTAACAAACATCTGTTTACTATAGGTGTTACAGACAGCCCTCCACTAGGACGCAGCATGCGCAACTATGGATAAACCAGGTAGAATGCAGACAGGCTATTGAAGCCCTTTGTGGGGACAGAGTTGTGGAGTTGCAGATACCAGCCCGTCATAACATAACATAACCCATAAATATTAAAATAATTGTGCTCATAATTGTGCTCAATCAGATAAATAATTCATGAAGGCCTAGAATACGAACAAAAATTCATTTTATATATTAGAATTTAAATAAGTAAAAGCAATACCTGCAGCTCATGTTCCTGTGCAGCAAAGCTGAGCTTTTCTGCCCCATTATCTGCTGGTTTATAAATTGGTTTTTGTGCAGCATCCACTACCCTGAACACATATTCCAGAGACCGTGGAACTAGACCAGGTGTCGCCACAGTACCCATGAGGGTGAATGTCTTCCCCGAGCCTGATGCACCATATGTAAGTAATGTGAAACTATGACCTTCAGGTAACTTTTTTAAATTATCTTTAACAACCCGTTCAAATAATTCCTGAAATTAATGTTAGGTAGTATAAGACGCAGTTTCATTTTTAAAACTAAAACTGGAAAAAATTAAAAGTATTTGTAGCAACAAACCATTACAAATAACATGTAAATGATCATTCATGCTGCACTTCAGCAGCAATAATTGTAGGAGAAAATTATTTGTTTCATTAATACTCACTTTCTGATTTGCCTCCGGTCCAAATATATGAGAGAAAGTGTACATTTTCGAGACATTGTGTTGAGTGCGCCGCCCATGTCCAACCGTAGCTGTATCCAAAGATGTGATTAAACAGCGATCTGACTTTACTTCGTACAAATTACTGGGAATATTACAAGGTTTAAGCCTCAAATAAACCTGCACTAGCTCCGGTTCCTCACAATCAGAATCTTCTTCGAATAATTCCAATAGATTAGTACCTTTTTGAGGCCGAGGACGCATAAAAGGATTGGATATTAATGGTGGTCTAGGCTCGATAAAAGAAGGTATATCTCGCCTAGACAGGTCGTTATCAGAATATCGTTGATCTATCATTTTACTAAACGTTATTATATCAAAACCATTAATCCATTTAAACTGTTATTATATCAAATAAAAACACAGAGGGCAGCAACGGTTCCACTTTTTAAAAATTCAAATTTACAATCTACTTTGACATTATCTTATTAGTGTTGCCAGACAAGTGTTTACAAATAAAGAATCCCCCCAAAATGGGTTTGTATAAAAAAAGGAAAGATTAAGAAATAAATTGAAATGACTTAAGGGAAACTAAAAACTATTGATGAAATATGATTGAAAATATTCAATGGCTACTGGATAAACGGCTACTAACTGCAATTTTTTAAGGTTTTTTTTTATTTGATTCACCAAATTTATAAAACCATATCTTAATCTTAACATACATTTAGTAGTTCATCAGAAAGTTTGACGTTTTGACTCCATCATTTAACAATCATCAATTTTTCAATAAAATTTACTCTGTAGTCTAAATTAATTAATAAATTAAAGTTTGGAAATCCATTCAAGAAATTAATTCCCACGAATTTTCCTCTAAAGCCTTTTAAACTCCCTATACTTGGGCGTAACTGATTGTAATTCATAAGGTTGGCAATTTATATTTCTCAGTCAGAACCACAGATTAATGGTTATTTGCTATGTTCCTTCCTATTTCGCCTAGGTTTAATTCAGTTACAATTTTTTTACCAACAGGGAACTAGGTTTAAAGTCAGTCCAGATTCAAAACGCCAGACATAGTTTTAAAAGAAAAATCTGTATATTTTCGGTTTGTTTAACTTGGCCCTATGGGTTTTTAAAATCAGGATCTGGCAATACTGCTGATAGATGTCAGTGTCAATCAGATTTTTTACAAATGTCGGATAGATTAGATGATAGATCATAGATGCTTGTGTTGGGAGTACAATCTCGTATAGTTGTTTATTTTCTTATTTTTACGTCATTACAACTTTGCCAAGATAATATGAGTCTCGTATAGTTTAATGTGCTTAAAGTAATTTATCACTTTGTTGTTTACTGCGATACCTCAGACTTATCATTGAACAAAGTTAAATTTTTAGAAGCTTTGAAAATGTGATTGTTACTCGTTGTTGGCTTTGTGCCATACCTTTTAATACAGTTTTATGGGAAGCCAGCAAAATGCTGCGGTGCATGGTTGTGATAGTGCTCCTATTTTTCGATGCAGCGCTAGGCTACTGCCCTTCTTTGTGCACCTGTAAGGGCAACAAGTCCGTAGACAGCGCGGCAGTGGAACTTCAGCCCGACGAACCACTGAAGTTAAAATGCGGTGGAACTCCCGCTCAGATTACAGAGCTCAAAGAAATAGATCTCAGCAAACTATGGACTGTTGTTGTTAGTCTGTGAGTGTCATCATGAAATGATATGTAAACTGTTAAATCCTAGCGAGGTGGCTGAGATCGACTCGGATCTCACAAAAAAAAAATTACATTAAAATTACTATACAGATCTTTTTACTTACCACTTGATACTAGTGGTGATGAGTTATAAAATGGTCTTATAAATGTTAGCCCTTAAAATCAATAACTTTTGTTATTGTAATTGCAGGAATTTATCTGGAAATGCTATATCAACTTTGTCGCGAGAGCTTCATTTACCCAATTTGCAAAAACTGTGAGTAAATAAGACTAATATTTAACAAGTACTCAAACCTATTCTCTTTAAAATTTAATTACATTTTCATAAAGAGAAAACGGATGAATTGAAAGAGGCGTTTCTGGTTTGTTTGAATTTGAAATGAAAAGTCTCTACAAACTGGGCATTGAATCAACTGATGGTTTTTTAAAATATTCTTTCAATATACAAATAAAATGTTTTTCATTTATTTAAAAACAGGTTGAAAAAAATTTATGTCATTGTGCAATTAATTAAAATAAATAAGAGGCTCAAACCCATTGCCCAACACTATTAATCATTGAGCCATATTGGAAATAGTTTCTAAGATCTCTGTACTGCAAGTTGGGAAAACTAGTTCTTTGGGTATTGCATATTGCCTTTGGCATGTGATGATGTGAACCCTGGACTCAAATCTCATCTATATTTTGCAGATGTATCAACATAGATCCTTGTTCTTATTTATAATATTTAAAGAGTGATCATTTTAATAATATTTTTCAGGGATCTCAGCAGAAATCAAATAACTCTCATTGAGTCTGATGCCTTTTACAATATGACATCCTTGCAAAGGCTAGACTTGTCCAACAATCAAATAAGTAACATTTACAAAGAAATGTTCAAGGGTTTGGTCAATTTGGAGAGATTAATTTTATCTCAGAATCTTATTTCAACATTGTCTGTTGGCACCTTTGATTACCTTATTGGCTTAAAGCAGTTGTAAGTACTTTTGTTATTCCTTCACATGAATTAAATAGTTTTGAATTTGTAAAAACTTAAAATATACTTAGAAAATTTTGAATTTTGAATTTTAACAGAGCTATAATTTTGTTATTATATTCTAAGGCTAAATGATCTGTGTTACAATAGGTGAAGTAGGAAAGCAATGTCTATGATTTTAAAGGAAGGTTCTTTTCTTTTCAGAGATATAACGGAAAATCCTCTTATATGTGACTGTGACTTGTTATGGGTAGGTGATTGGTCTAGAAATACCAGCGTCAAACTTGCGGGTAATCCTAAATGCAGATCACCAGAGAACATGGTCAACAAGACTGTTCGCAAACTGAAAATTTTTTTAGACCTGTCAGCTTGTGGCAGTGTGTTACACTCTAGCACATTAATAGTGAAACCAATTCATGATCAAGTTGTTTTCGAAGGCGATACTTTGATGCTAACATGTAATGCACCATTCGCATCAGTTCTAGCAAAATATGAGCTTAAATGGGTACATCCAATGCTTGAAATTTGTGATGTTAATGTTACTAATACTGAAATGCAAGAAGAGGGTCTTGCTGAGACAACAGTGTTTTTTCCGAATATAACCAATCACCATATGGGTAACTGGACGTGCATGTATAGTGATCAGAATCATATACGACACAACCATACAGTACAAGTGTTGGTACTGTCCAACACTACACAATATTGTGAGACTAATCACACAATAAACAATAAAGGCTTGTATTCATGGCCCCAGCTTCTCTTGAATCATACTGCGGTTGTTCCTTGTCGTAGTGGAGAAGGTACAGCATACAGACATTGCAGTGGAAATGGCACTTGGGGTCCTGTTAATACTACAGAGTGCTCATACATAAGTAATGTGACAAAGTTACTACAGCAATTTGCATTATTGAATGTAAGTTTGGTGCAATATTCAGCACTGAATGCTACTGAGAGATTGGTGATATTAATACAGGAAAAATCTTATCCATTGGTTGAGATTAGTGATCCTGACGATGTTTTGTTTATATCACAGGCAATAAGGAACTACATGCAATATATGCCCGAGGAGAGAGATTTAGGTGAGTTAGTTAGTGAAGTTTGTGCACAAATATAGTATCAAAATAGTAAATAAAAATTTTACCATCAATAAGCTATAATAATTTTCAACATCTGTTTGAATTCTATTGCTGTGGATAGTTCAAATCAGGCATGCAAAAATTATTTAAATTAAAGAAAAATATTTGAAGATATTCACTGGCTAATTATTTGAGTCAAGCAGCATAATTCATAGCAGTCAAAAAAAAATAGATCTTGCTCATTTTATACCCATAAGTTAATTATTTTTGGATTCATAACACAGATTAAAATGTAATGTGCAATTAATACAAAAAAAAATATGTTCCTCCCAAGGAGGTTAAGGTTCAAAGGCAAAAGCAATGTGAAAATTTTATTGTTTAAAATTAACATTTTCCTCATGCAATTACTTCCAGGTGCATCATTGTTAGATGTGATTAGTGCTGCAATGAATATAACAACTTCTGTAATGACTCAGGCCGAGACTCAGTATGAAGCATGCACGGATATGGTGCGCGCTGCCGAGGAGATATCTGCCTATACTAACAATGTCCAAGGCCACAAGGTATTTTTAACTTTTTTCAGTTTATTTTAAGGTTAAGTATGTAGATTAAAAGTAAAATCCATATTATTGGAATTTTTCTGTCTTTTTTAAACTCCGAATAATAAGGAATTAGTAGTTAAGAAATACTTTATATTTTAATGTATCTTATTTGTTTTATGGTGTTATATGTATCTATATATTTATGAGACGCAACCAAATGAGAATATATGTAAATACTCCCAAATAACATAGCATCTTGTTCATGTTGCAGGTGAAGTTGGCAGTGGAGCGGTTCCCGGTTCGCGAAGGCTTCAACGGCGTGACGTGCGTGTGGTACAGCGCCGCCGGCCCGCCGCGCCTGCACTGCTCCACCACCAACCGCACCGTGGCTCCGCTGCTCACCGTCAGCGACGCGCTCATCCACGCCAGTGTGCAGGTCGGTAACGCAGGTCGCGTGTGACGTACATTACAGCTGGACTGCTCCATCACCAACCGCACCGTGGCTCCGCTGCTCACCGTCAGCGACGCGCTCATCCACGCCAGTGTGCAGGTCGGTAACGCAGGTCGCGTGTGATGTACATTACAGCTGGACTGCTCCATCACCAACCGCACCGTGGCTCCGCTGCTCACCGTCAGCGACGCGCTCATCCACGCCAGTGTGCAGGTCGGTAACGCAGGTCGCGTGTGATGTACATTACAGCTGGACTGCTCCACCACCAACCGCACCGTTGCTCCGCTGCTCACCGCCAGCGACGCGCTCATCCACGCCAGTGTGCAGGTCGGTAACGCAGGTCGCGTGTGATGTACAGTACAGCTGGACTGCTCCACCACCAACCGCACCGTGGCTCATTGCCAGCGACTCGCACATCCGGTCGGTAATGGAGGTCGCGTGTGTGTGTTGAGACCGAGTATTGAGACTTGAAATTTAAAATCACAAAAATCATTGGACAATTTTTGGAATTAGACAGATGAAATTATATTGTAGCTTAAATATCATTGTATTATCTTTCTTTATGTCTATTACAGATCCCACAATCCCTGCTCTACAGCACTACGGAATCTGGGTCATTACGACAAACGAAGCCCCAGGATCTTGTAGTTGCAGTGTACGATGATGCTTCTCTCTTCCCTCTGCTGCCGGAACTGGACAATGATGGGCCGCAACGAGGACACAGATCCAAAGATTATTATGGGAGAAGCACCAAAAGGGAGGACATGAATATGGAGATCACTTCACCGGTTGTTGGATTTCAGCTTAGTAAGTGGTATTTTTAATATTGATACGGTACTATAAGATAAAACTTAAAGATTTGAGTAGAGTTCAATTAACTCTACATCTATTCAGGTGAAAGACAACTTCATGGTGAACTGCTGGAACCAGTGATAGCAACGGTACGAGCTGGAGCTTCCGGAGGAGTTGATGGCCGGGCAGCAGTGTGGGACACAGCCACCAGGAGGTGGACGGACAACACCTCTGGTAAGAATGGATTTCCATACAAAGCACGTTTTTCTTTATACAGGCTGGATCTGACGCTATTGCAATTAAATTAATTTAAAAATCCTAACTAAACGCAAGCTCCCTTCGTAATGGATGGAAGGTAGCTGTTCTCGATAAGAGTGGCGATATAGCAGGATTTTATTTGTCGGAGACTTGAAACGCGAGCAGCAGACGTCGGGGCGGACGGTCGAACGTCGGTGTTTGAATTATTAGCGCAAATATATTTCACTAAAAGTAAAAAAAAAAAACTCAAAGCTATAAGATATTTGATATATAACCTAAAAATGGATTGTAATTTAACCTGATATTTCATCAGGTAACATTTAATGTTGTAATGTCGCATCCAACCTGTATAACATTAGAGTAACAAACGTGCGTTGTGTATAGGCCGATTATAAAAAAACTTTGCTTTTTATACCTGCCTGCCTACCCAGGGTCAAAACCACACGCCACTGCAAACGAGCTAAAATCCCTCCAGATGGTAAGTGGGTTACTAAAGCCCTTGAACACCTGAAAAATGGTCCATTTCACATGTAACTGCAAAAACAGGCGGGATCCTTTAACATCGTTCAAATAATGTCTATATTTGTAAGCATTGTTTTGTTTCCTAAAGGTTTATCAAATATATATTTCTTTCTTCATTCTCCCTATTCCTATTCTGACCCATCGCTGGTCACATGACCATCTCCAGATAAGTTAGACAGTCTAATTCTTCAGAAGCTTCTTAACAGCTAATAGCTTTTAATGGGAAGTTTCGCTGTAACTGCCACATTCGATTGCCGGTCGAATTATCAGACATCTCGCTTCTTGGAAGAAGCTGCTATCCGTTATACGTTTCGGTCAACTTATTTGAATAGGTTTTCGTCGACCATTGAAATAAATGTTGTGGTGGATTGTTTCACGCACGCCATCGCACGAGACGCGCGTTCTTAGTTCATTTCATACAACTTAACTTTCCACGTATGTAGTTTATCTACAATTTGTTAACCATGGGGGGCGGGGAGAGGGTTCGTTTCGCTAGCTAATTTTGTTACTTATACTTTTTTTTCAATGGAAAAGGCGGCAAACGAGCTATAGGTTCACCTGATGGTAAGTGATTAAACCCACATACATCTGCAACACCAGAGGAGCTACAGGTGCGTTGCCGGCCTTTAAGGGTATTTGAGAGATGGGAGGGCGGATAAGGAGTGGAATAGGGAGGGGGAGTGGGCCTCCGGTTACGTCACTCAGCGAACGAAACTCAGAAGCACAAGATGCCTCTACTTCACGCCATACTCATCGTGTCTCGCACATTTTTCAGATTGCAAAGTTTCCCACGTGGTCTCGGAGATGATAATCATAAGTTGCACACGTTTGGCCTACGTGGGACTACTGCAGAACGTCGAGACGGGCATATACGGTGCGCGAACAGACGGCGCGCGTTTCAAAGTCTCCCACCCCGCAATCTATGTGGGTAGCTTGATACTCATAGGATGCGTTAGCTGCGCCATTCTTACTTACATCATGTGCTACCCCGCGATACAGATGGCGAAGAAAACGAAACACGCGCTCATAAACACGTGGATAGCGGTCGGTCTGCTGTGTTTCATGTATACGTTGGGGATATATCAGACCGAGGATGTGAAACTATGTCAGATATTGGGTCTGCTCATACATTATTTGTCGCTGTGCTGTTTACTATGGATGTGCGTTTCCGCTAGTAACATGTACAAATGGGTGACGAAAACTCACAATCCAGTTAGGACACCCGAGGACGAAATACCACCTGACGTGCCAGTCCAAAAGCCAATTCTGGGTCTGTATCTTGTCGGCTGGGGGATAGCTTTGATTGTCTGTGGCATATCGGGCGCTGTTAACCTGAAGGATTACGCGGGTTATTCGCAATGTTTTTTGAGTACAGCGCCGGCTTTGAGCGCCTTGTTTATCCCCGGGGGGATACTGCTTTTATTTTTGCTAGTGCTCTTCCTTCTGATCCGGTGCACGATCAGAAATTTGAACGTACAGTTATCCGAAGGGACACAAGCGACGGAGAATTTGGATTTGGAGATGTTGGAACCGAATCCGGGGAACGAAGGCGCGGAAAGGCGGAGCACAAAGTCAGCAATGGACTCTGAAGTGGAGGATATAGAGCACACTCCGATAATACAGCTCAGAGCTCAAGTAATAGTGCTTTGCCTTTACATGTCCGTTTGGACTTGTGGCGCCATTGCAGTGTACAGACCTCTACCGGCCTATTTACCTTACCAGGAAGATATTTGTAGTATTATATATGCGGTTTGTGCGACCGTGTTGGGAACTTTCATCCTGTTCTTTTACGGAATCGCGAGAAGCGACGTCAGGTCGCAGTGGTCTCTAATGCATTGCTACTTGCAGAAGAGCAAGCAGTGTTGCAGAAACAGAAGCGTTTTTGATGCTAATCAACAAACCCTGCAAACCAATCAAAGTAATACTGCACCCATGCCCGTTCCGAATGACAATAGATCGAGGTCAGACAGTAGGAGTTCGAATAGAACCAATTCCAAAACAAACAACAGCGGCACGTACAAAGCCGGTGCGGAACTAAACGGCCAAACGCTGCAAAAGGATTTGCTGAAGAATACGAATGGAAAGACTCCAAACATAAACCTTGTGGTACTCCATCGACAGCAGTACAGATCGAACAATTCGATGATGACGTACCCGGAGCCTGGGAACGTGGGTCCAGAAGTGTTCTACAATCCCAATCAGATGAACGTCGCTAAGAAATTTTTCAAGAAACAAAGGCAACATATGAAAAGGAACGTTTTGGAGCTGCCAATTAGACGCGAGTGCGACAATGACTCCCACATTTCTTTACCTCTGCCAACCAAGGAAGCTTACAGTGGCGTTGCAAACATAATAAACACTGGAACCAAAATCAACAATACCAATTTGCATGTAGACAGAACAAATAACGGAATCAAAGAGCCGCGTAATGTTACTAATCCTAATTTATTGGAAGAGGTGCCGAAGGAAAACTTCAAACATTACTCGACAGATAGAAAATCGTGGGCAAAGAACGACGATATCAAAACTGGCAGAGCTCAGATAATGAACATTTATACTAATGTCCCCGAAACGCAAGTGCCACAGCATCAAATTGTAAAATCAAATGTTCAGAAGAACCTCAATGGGCATAGAAGTAGCGTTTCCGAAGAGTGCCTTCAAAGTCATGCGAGCGAGCAGCCTGAAATGCGCACCGTCTCACAGCAATGCAGTTTAGAATATAGTTCGGCGTCGGAAATAGCAATGCCTCATACATGCTCCGATCAGACTCTGAATACGCACTCTGAAATGACTTCGCTTCAAGAAACACACAGTGCCTTATGTTCCACCAACGAAATAACTGACACCGAAAGCTTTGGACAATATATAGATTATCTACAACCGACTAAAGCTCAAGATACGAAAGATAACGCGATAGACAAATCGCTCCAGGACATATCTGAAGAGTGCACCATGAACAGTGATGATATAAATCGACCAACCTCTCCACATCTAGAAGAGCATGGTGACGAATTGGACAATTTGCTTCGTAATCCTGAGGGCATAGAAGGTTCGAAGGAGAAGATGGACGTCGACAAAGAAGCGTTCTATCTAGCGAAGACGACGTACGATTTTGAGACGTGTAGCACAAACGCCAGCGAGCAGGGCTTCGAGAACGAAAGCGACATATACTGCCCCAATTACCAAATGTCCGAGGTCAGCATACGAAGTCATGGCCTGTACGCGCCATCGCCGTCCTCCATGTGTCCTAACGAAATCAGTTTCAGTAACGAAGACGTATCGAATATCGAGACCCAATACGTCAATTATGATCCGGGATGGCGTAAAACAATAAAGAACAATCCGAAACTGGGCAAATACGTTCCAACGCCGGCGCTCAGCTGCCCGGAAGTGAATAGGGATCAGAGTCCGGTCTCTTTTAGCAGTGATTTGGATGAACTATACACTCAGATTACGAGCAGGGACAAGGATCGGACGCCGAGGAAAGAGCACGGGCTCGATGTGACTGTGAACAGTGACGTCACTCTGAAACCCAATGACAGTGACAGCTGCGTCAGCGAGGCGGTGTCGGATGTTGGACACAAGGGGGAGACCACAGTGTAGGGTTAATTATTTTGATGTTACAAAAAGTATTGTGCATTGTAATAGAACTATAGTTATGAACTACAAAATATGATTGAAAGTTTTCTAAACTTTGGTATGATTTAAACACTTTCTATGTTTGTTCAGAAGAACCTAGAAAGGGCATCAACGTTTAGGGCATTATTTCTTCTTTGTTCTTATACTCAGCTCCTAAGCATGATACATAAGACAAATAATGAAAACAATAGTTCTAATTCATCAAAGGTTCAGATTATCTTAAAATAATTTCAAGGGACTTAAGCGTGTGTCGGTATTTTCTGTACATTATGCATACAGGAACAAGCAGTAGTAAGAAAAAATCTCAATTGATCTCTTATTTTCATGTAAACAGTTACAATGAAACGCTAATATATTTTATAAGTACATTTTGGTTAATAATAAATCACTTGATTCTTAAATTAATTTGTCTCACGCTCAATCAATACAGTTCAATATTAGCAGAGTGCTACTTTTTGTACACATTGAATATCTTTCTTCGATCTCGCCCTCCGTTTATAAATAATTGAAGTTTTTAATAAAGCTTATTATTGTAATCGACATTTCTATCGTAATTAGCTAATAAGCGTATCGTATAAGACGATATAAACTAAAAACAGTATACTCTAAGAACAACAACTAAAGCAGAGAAACCGTATTTTTTTTAAATTAACTTTTACACAAGGGAAAAGTGCTAACACCTACCAATCATCGAAGATGGTGACTGGTTATGTTCGGATCAACATTTAAGATGTTGGACCGACTAAAACTATCACGTTAGATACGCTGATGGTCCGGTGGCTGTGACAGATCCGGCGGTAGACAGTCGCGAGCAGAAGGCCCGCAATTTACTTAGAAACCATCACAATCTATGAATAACAGGTTTTATAAAAATTTGACGACTACCATTTTCTCTCGAACAAATAATTCCTAATCTTAAATATGTCGATCGAGCGACATAACCTTTTAGAATAAACGGAAAACATACGTTTTTATCGGTGAAATATTAAATGTTTCCGATTTGTTTTGTGTATATACATAGCACCTTAACAATTCGTACATATGAAAAGGATTTCTGTATTATTCTGGACAAAACAAAATTACTAACGCGCTCTTTTGCTTTAATTATTGTTCTGAGACATTTCGTGTATATATTTAATATAGAGTAAGTATAGAACAAAACATGCAATATGAGGTAAATGAGCTGAAATTGTGTTCAATAAAGCCAACATCAAACTGGCTGCGAACAAATTAAAAAGACTTGTTAAATTTTTGTTGTAAGATATAACCTTTAGCGGATTAAATTGTGTTTTATAAAACGGAATTCTGATTAGAAATGACAACACAACGAACACTGTAGATGCGCGGGCACTGACGATTGTATAATAGATTTTAATATTCAGTGCCATTTTTAACTTTTATAATGTAATGTAATTTATGTGTAAAGTTATTTAATTTTAAGTTTATATTTCTAGACCTAATACGTGGAATAACATACAGTATTCAGTTTTGTTTTTTGTAAACTTACTTTAGGATAATGACTAGTAGTTTAAATATTTGGAATATTTTTTTTTCAAGTTTATACCGCGTTTAAAGAGATTTTATGTTAAAATATCTGGTTTAAATTTGCACATGCTTTGTATGTGCAAAAATGAGGGATTCATTCAAAGTGCAAAGATACTTATAAGGTTATTATTTATTTAAATACAATGTTACTCCTACGCTGACTTTTTCCTGAGTCGTAAAGGCATTTTAGATTTCACAAATACCCGGATCTGGAACAATTATTTGTAGGTGAAACAAATGATTGTCCAGTGTGGAAAATATGCAGCTTGGCAGTCAAACGCTTACTTACTTAATATTTTTTTTTTACGTGAAAATGGGCAAACGAGCAAAAGATTCACCTGATCGTAAGTGATTACCGTCGCCCACGTACATCTATAACACCAGAGGTGGTACGAGGGCGTTGCCGGCCTTTAAGGGTATTTGAGAGATGGGAGGGAGGATGAGGAGGCGGAGTGGGCCTCCGGTGACCTCACTCACCCAACGAAACGCAGAAGCACAAGATGCCGCTCCCTTCACACCGGTATTCTGCGAGGCCGCGGTACCAACCCGGTCGAGCCCATTCGAGTAGCAGCAGAAGCCGCCGTTTGGCTCTACAACGTGTGAAAATAACATGTATTGTTTTTAAATTTACATTTTCAAGTCACATTTTTATATACATAAAAGGAAAACTAGAGTCGCTCGCATAAACGAAAATAATTTGAATATGCGTTGTTTTGTACCAGATCTCATTTAGACAAATGTATACAAAATATTATTATTTACTTATGATATACATAAAAGTATAGCTAATGAATATGTTGTTTGGTGTAAATATTTATATACTAAAAATATGAAGCATAACTAAGAGTTGTTCTGTTATGTACAGTTCGAATTTTGAATTTTTTTTTCTGATGAACGATACGATGACGAACCCTTCGTTGCAAAAATTCAAAATTCCTACATGTAATTATTACTGTTTTTTGTATTATTGCTCCAACTATAGCTTCTGATCTTTTTTTTAATTGCGGAATGACGAGAGACCCGATACTTTTCTAACTCGATTCACTATGGTCTCTGGCTAATCCTTTTGTCAGATTCGTTGCGCCATCTGTTAGAAATTTCTCGATGTTTACGTCCGCTTAAAGCGATCGTGACGTTACGATTTTATGCAAATATTATTACAATATGGAACAAAGACGATATGAGCTTCTGTGTTTTGTGAAAGATTGCTAGAGTCGATTGAAATGTGCCAAAATTAAATAATTCCATTCCTTCCTCTTTCATACTTCCATGTGTCATTTGGGCTTGAATTCAAAATTGACTGATGTTTCTCCCGCCTTGGTATCTAGTCTTTGATTAATGACAGTTTTGTATCTACTATTAGTACATATTGCAGTATGTGTAAAACGTGTGCCTATTAGATGTCCTATGTAGATATTAAGGCCTAAATGTTGTTTACTTGCATCGGTTTTAGTGGACGTGTCATAAATATTGAGATAACTAAACGTAATTCTTTAAATTGAATCTGTAAAAGGTACTGTATTACGACGTTCAAAGTTTCGTGTGATATAAGATTATGGCATGTCTATGAAATTGCAGTCTTTGTAAATATTGTTTTGTGTAGAGTAATTGTGGTCGAAAATGGTAAGCTTAATGTAGAACTGACATTGCTTGTCAGGAATCAATAAAAAAAAATAACGAAGAGATTGTTTCCCCGCCCCCCTGTCATGTGAAATCATCCACACTGCGTCTTTCTGTCCCATTAGGACGATCCCATTATAGATAGTACCATGAGGTGGCGTCACGATAAATTGACCAGGGATCCATTCCGTAACCCTTCTCATGTCATGAGTCCTGATATGATTCATAACAATAGAATTACAATTGTTTCAATGTTATGTCACGAGAAGGGTTAAAGAGAAGCCATTTTTATTATTCTCGGCTGACGTAAGTCATTATCGCTATCGAGTACGATGTAGACAATGAACCCATTTTAATAAAAAAGCTATTACAAAAAAGGTAAAAGCCCCTTTAATTATTGTAAGTTGACGCCCTGCTCATTGGCTCTTATCGTCCAGTAGGACGAAAGTCTTCAATGAATCTATTATTAATAGTCTTGCAAAAAATACTTGTACCTAATGTCACAGCCATTGTTATACGACCATAGCTAATTTTTTAAAATAGAGTAACTAGGTTTTTTTGCGATACAAATACTTGGCTTTTCATACCTACTGCCTGCCCAGGGTCAAACGCCTACACGCCACTGACTGTACCCTAGCAAGATCTTATTTTATTTTGTATAAAAGTTGTCAGTGAACGACAACACAACACCAGTGTTGCCGCTGGTTTAAAATGTATTTAACAAAAAATATACAAGAATATTGTGTACTTAAAAAAATTTCAAATTCTTGTTTTGTTTACAATCTTCGACCGAGAGTATATATCGGAGTTATTGTGATATATCAATTTTTCCTCTGTATGTGGCTGATGTCAAATTCAATTTTATTTGACACTTGTGAATATTTATATATATAGGTATAGTGATAGTAAAAATTATGAGCAGTTAGCTTTTTGTGGGCATATTGCGTAATAAAAATGCATTGCACTTTTCACATGTTTGTTTTTATTACCATTATAAACAAATTAAAATATACAAGTAAAGGTAAATATAATAGAAAACAATCTAGAAACTCGGTGACATTTCTTTGGTTGTAACTTATAACGTATCTATAATATCAGACTTTAAAATATTCTTTTTACTTACGATAGAGGAACTTTAATTTTTAAATAAACTTCATAATGTCATATTATAAATTCATAAATTATTATCAAAATTTAGTAAGGAATATATATTTTTTAAAACTATTCCAAATCAATTAGAAATATTCAAATCAAAATTAGATAATGAACTTTCTTACAGACGTTTGTGTAAGGTGAAAAATCCTTATTAAGGCTTGAAATAGATATAAGCGTAATAAAGGTAGAGACAGACTTGAAAAACACGACGCGATGGGACGGATGTCCATCCATTTTCTTATGTATATATGTATGATATTTTCTTATATTAGAAACATACTTAAAACGCTCGTATGTTATTAGACACGTTTCTACATTAATGTCAACCCCATCCAATTTGAGGATGGATGAGGAAATACAACGCGTGTCTATGTGTATGTTTGTTGGTTGGTTGTTGTTTATTGGTATACGATACCAGAGATCGTACATTTCGTTTTGTCTCTTTCAGTACAACCAAAAATGTAAGTAGTGGAAAAGAGAATGTAAGTAGTAAGGTCTACCTATAATCATCAAGAAATCCGAATGCTTCAGATTCCTAATAAGCTAAAGCACAGCGTCCTGTCACTCACTAAGTTTTTCTTTTAGGCTGAAGAATCAATGCCGCAATAAATGAATGAAAATATTCTACATATACGAGTGGTTGCAGAGTTTGTTTTTTTTTGTTTTATACGAAAATAACGAAATAGTAAATAAATGAGCGATACTTCTGGCATGCCGAGGCGTGGAGTGTTGTGGCGTTTTGCTGATCTGTTTCTACCTTTAGTGTGCACGGTGGACGCAGGAAGGGACGGTTTGTGAGTCTGTGGAAACTTGGTGCAGTAGCACACGCGGTGCGACCGTGCGACGCCATACGAACCTCGGCGCTGGTCGAGGCGACGTGACGCGTGGCCCGGCCCTGACACGCTGTTAGGCGTGCGCGGGGAGCGAGGGCAGCGCCGGGAGCGCGCGGAGGGAGGGGAGGGAGGAGAGGCGAGCGGAGAGCGTGCGCCCGCGGCCCGCCACGGCGCCCAGCACGCGCCCCACCAGACCGCGCCCTCCTTCCTCCGTCGCTTTCGGCTCTTCTATTGTTTCACATAGTTACATCACATCGGCTCACGAACGTAATCGATGAAAAGTGAAGAAAACTGAGCAAGTGCCGCCTCTAATTTTGAAAAGGATTTGGAGCCGGAATTACACGCTGCTAGAATGCAAATTGTCGATGAAGGTATCCATGTTTATTCTCCAAATAAGCTCTGGTGAAAAGTGAGATGAAAATACTAAAATGACCAGTCCAGCTTTGGGTATGCGGTCAAGTTATGGGATGATCTGCCATCGCGTCACGCTTGACAGTCAGATTTAGGGTAGGCACTGAGCCCGCCGGCTACGGCTGCACGTTATCGGCCCGCGTATGTTAGAGACGTTTAATCTGCCGAAATCTCCCTGTTGTGACAACACACGAGACTTAAGATGTTTAGACTCCAAGAAAGTAGCAACAACTAGTGGTCCGTCTACCGTTATAGATTTGATGAGTGAGAAGATCAGTTTAGACTGGGGGCCTGCTGAGTAAAGAACTGAATGGAAAAGGTTGATCCGTGGACTTACATCGGAACAGACAATGGAATTTGTTAATTAGGTATTACATAACTTGGTAATGCTTTTTTTTGTAGCAGGCCTATTTTATAAAGTATCCCACCTTCTATGTTGTTTGTCTAGTCAACTAGACTAAATAAGTTTTAATTAGTTATGTAGATATTAGAGCCGCGTTAGCCTAATGGTCAGAACCCACTTTAATTGCCTTGCGCGAGTGACGTGGTTTCGATCCCCGTTGCTGGCACATTTTCGCAGTGGCAGTTATTTTTAAGCGCTGAATTTGCAATTTACGATTTTTTTTTATAGAATAAGCAGGCAAATGTGCATTCGGCTCACCTGATGGTAACTGATCATTATATTACCACGTGTTCGGCGGTGAAGGAAAACATTGTAGAATAAACAATAGACATAAATAGACACAGGAAAACAAACAATATTTTTTTTGGAGAATATTAAAAGTCCGTCGACCCGCACTGAAGCAGCTTCCTCGCTCCTCTCAAATATTGCTTAGCAGTGGGACATTTATGGGCCGCTACTTATGTAGATATTTCTCTAAATGGAACTTGAGTATTTACCTGTTTCTCCGACGACAAAGCCCAGGACCAGAGCAGGCAGGTCCTTGTCGTCTGGCTGTGGTTTGGCGAGCAGCCTTAACGCTGGGCTGACGCAGTACTGGGCGCTGGCCACAAGCTGGGCCGCGGACGCCCGGCTGCCCATCAGCAGGGCTGGTGGCTCCGCCTTGTGGTTCTCGTCTATACGCCACCACGCTGCGCCTGGCGGGATGCACTGGCTTTACGATCGGCCTGCTATTGTCGGACTTCCTTAAGTTGAACACGTGTCTCCTCCATTGTTTAATAACAGCGACTAAAGAGGTGATAGTTCACATAATGTTAAGTGACCACTGCAGCCCATGGTCAACTTCAATCATCGAATGTTACCTCCGGTCAATGAATATTAAGAAAAAAAATCATCTCAAAACAACAATCGCTTTTTGAGTTCGCTCCAAAAGTCCCCCACTTCTAACTTTTCATAAGCGACGATTCCTTTTCATACCGAGCCAAGTATCTAGTTTTTGTTATTATTCTGTTTAGATGACAATGTTCAATGTGAGAAAATTATACTACAACAATCAATACAATAAAAGTAAAACCTGACCTCTGACGTAATTCAGCGCCCCGTTCCAATCACGAGCGCGGGAACTTTGCGAACTCGACCCGTCGCCATCTTGTAGTGTACCGTCAGCGAGCCATCGCTCCGGGAAATATGGCCACTAAACAGAGCGAATCATTATCAGCCTGTAAACATTTCAAGGCAGGATGTAGGCACATCTTTCAAGATTAATACTACAGGTCCGGCATCGGCACCATCTTTTACTGATACAAAAAAAAAGCCGCGTATGCCGTATGAATAAGTGCCATCTAGCGGAATCTAGTCTTCGGTTTTTTTTTATGGAAGAGACGGCAAACGAGCAAGCGGTTCACCTGATGGTAAGGGATTACCGTCGCCCATATACGTCTGAAACACCATAGATGCTGCAGGTGCGTCCCCGGTCTTTAAGGATATTTGGGAGATGGGAAGGAAGAGGAGGGAAATAGGGAGGGGGTGTGGGCCTCCGTTTACCTCACTCACCGAACGAAACGCAGAAGCACAAGATGCTTCTACTTCACGGCGGTATCTTGCGAGGTTAAGCACAGAGTTGAGTTAAAACTCAATTTGTGGTAAAGTTTTAGTCGTCTATTTTTTTTAATCAATAGTCTTTTCTTAATATATATCGTGGCTCTACGGCCCGTGTACTAGCTTACGGAGTCATCGGTTCCGAATTTGAATTATAGTTGAAGTCAATGTTTCTGTGAGACATATTTATGGTTCTCGTGTATGAATCTATTGTAATTGTCCCATATCTGTTGACACAGCGTCAATAAGCGCATAGATACTATTTACATTATTATTTAAGCAAACGTGTGGTCCAACCTGACACGAAATACAGTTTTTTCCTAGGTAAAAAAAAAAACAAAACGATCAAATCTTGTCTCTGACCTGTATGAAGTGCAGTGCCTGTTGACAGAACCGCGCCGGCGGGTACTGCCAGTAGAGATTCGGATGAGGCGCGCCGATAATAGCGAATTTTCTTATCAACTCCCCTCGACAGTGCGCCAGGTACCTGCAGAGACGTATTTATATAACTACTTACCATTTTGTACTCTATCTATATACGAGAGCAAAGGGATCTGCCAGAAGACCCAAGTTCGATCCCCCGTTTTTCGAAAATTATGTACGAATTTTATCGTTGGCTTGTTACCCAGATGGCGACTGGCTCACACGTGTTACAATTAAATTCAGGACGATTAAAAATACGGTCGTGAGAGTATATTAAATTATATATGATACATAATAAACGACAGTTATCTCTCAAGGGGTAAGCATCGGTGCCAATACGGTCTACGGACAATTGTTATTCGTTAACCCATATTTCGATACATCTAAAAGATTGGGTGACAGGTTGGCAGCCAATCTTCCAAGAATTGACAAACATTCTACAATAGACATAGATAGGGATACCACACTACTTAAACTCCTATACACTATGAGTAACACGGAAACATTACCTAATATGGCCGTAAGTCCTGTTACAGATTAAAATGAATATATTTATAAAGAAACAGTGTAATAGTAATAAAAGGATAGATGTATTCGTAATGTCACATGTTTGGCTTTGATCTCTCTGTCCACAAATGTACGGATCTGCTCGTTGTCTCTATGGGAAGTCAATGCCAGCACCGAAGGGTTCTTGAAAGACTCATTGTCGGAGTTACGTTAAGTTTTGAGCAGGACGTGTCCTCTGCTACTGACCACAATTTGTAGTCCAATGGGCTCAGATCTCAACTGAACGAAGGCCAGTCTTCAATTCCTATGAAATCCGGAACGTTATTCTCGGACCAGGTTTGAGTTGTTGGACTGAGAGGCTTCAAAACACGATCCAAGGCAGCCTCTCGATAATCTTTGGCCGAATTCAACTCTTTTTTTTTTCCCAAAAATTAATGCGCTGTGACCTTTTCTTAGGACACTTACCACTAAACAATGACGACCAGTATGAAAAGTTTCGACACTTCTTTAGAGCTATCAGTGTATACTGTCATTTTGCTTTTTTTTTTGTGAATGGGGCAAACGAACACGCCCATAATGCTGACACCCACGTACACCTGCAACACCAGAGGTGCAGCAGCAGGTTTGTTGCCAGCCATTCAGAATATTTGGGGTGTGGCCTCCGGTTATCACACTCAGCGAAAGAAATGCAGAAACACAAGATGTCACTGCTTCACGCCGGTATTCCGCGAGGTCGTGGTATTACCCCGTCCGAGCCATCCTCTTCCAGCGGCACGGTTTAGCTTTATCACATACGAAAATATACATTCATGCATTGATAACGTAGAAACGCGTAACAAATTGAAACCTACCTACCCACATGACAATCATTATACGAGTGTTTATTACTAAGTCATTAATCAGTATTTTTTGTTTACATCTAAATATAATTTACTCATTATCGGTCATAATAAAGCACGCGTAACCCACGGTATGTCGTCCGATTAGTATGACGTAAACAAGAATGTTGGTTACGTTTTATAACAGGAACATAAATTATTATTTGTGTTTTACAAATACATACGAGTATAATCTAACAAAACTAATCCTCTCGTTTTATTTAGTCGTGACTTTTAGTGTTCATTTAAAGTAGCAGCCTATAAGTGACCACTGCTGGGCAAAGGCGTCCCTTTCTCAAATATCTGAGAGGGTTTTGGATCCGTGAAGGGCCCGCCACGCTGCTCCTGTGCGGATTGGCGGGCTTCACATATCCTCGAAATTATATATCATTTTATAATATAAATAGTAAGTAATTACCGACACCCACGTACATCTGCAACACCGGAGGACCGGAGGAGGAAAGAGAGGGCCTTCTATTACCTCACTCGCCGATAGAAACGCAGAAGCAAAAGATGTTTATACTTCACGCCGATATTCTGCGTGCGCGTGGTACTACACCGCCGCACGTACAAAATATTTACTATGATATAACTGTAGCATTGGTTATTCCCTATATACCTTTAAAAGTTACTAACGAATAGCACCGGCTTCGCATGAACAGACCTATAACACTTCACGTGGCTCATTCATAGTTTCAACACGTCAAGATATAATGTTAGAGTCGGGAGAGGAAGACCTAGGCGAACATTTCACGATCAAATCGGAGACGTTCTGAATAAAGGTCAGGTCAAGAGCACTCTAAACCAACGAGCATGCATGCGAAGATTGATGAAAGTGGAAGAAGCGAAAGACGTATGTCAGGACCGTAGCAAGTGGAAGAATATTGTCTCGGCCTACCCCGTTGGGAACAAGATGTGAATATCTACATATACATACAAGATATAATATAGTGAAATATAATATCGAAGATGACATTTTATTTCAATAAGTATTGATATCACCGACCTCTTAGAAAGAAAGAAAACTCGGTTGTCGTTGAATATCTCCGTTGCTCAACAGGACGTACCGCGTGAGGATTTGAGTGACAGAGAAATAGTATAGTCCCGAAATCGTAATTCGAATTGGCAATTTTTGCCACATCCGTGTTTCGTCTCCAGTTCTAATTCATCATAATTCGTTTATGTACGAAGCTTTCCTATTCCCGTTTCGTGACAGGCGATGGAAAATTACCTACACTTTTTTTTTTTCCCGGAGCGGACATCCGGAGTCTTAACTTATTTTTGGAATGATTTATTTATTGATTGCTGACACATGGACAGTTGAACACAGTAAACGAACTTGCTATGTAAATCGCGTTCACCATAGCCCTCATGGGTTTGTAATAACTCAACCCGTATTTAAATTTACCTAAGAAATCCCACCATTTCTCATATCACTGGAATCTTGTTTGAAATGAAACTATAATTTACGATTTTTTTTTTATCTTTAAGCGAATAGCCGTGTGAACTATGACATCCGGACGTTAAACACCTCGGTCCCCCGTGACTATAATAATAGTTACATTTCAAATGAATAGTGTTCGCGTAAATAGAAACAGATATTGTTACATACAATCGTTTCGACAAAATGTTATCAGTCACAGACATATATTAGACAAAACAAAATGATTCACTTGTCTAGAGATTAAACATAACAATGCCATGTGGAGGCGCTGAAAGAAAAAGTGTTACACAAGTTCGTCCCGCGGGTGTGGTATAAGTAGACTTAGGAGGATGCTTGGAAAATTTTGATAGCTGAAAGATACTACGCTGACCAATGAGGGACAGACAGGACAGTGCTGAGTGTCTAGTACTCCGACCTCCAATCCGCTTGCCAAACGTACCACTTACGGCAGATCCTCCCTCGAGCACAGGTATATGTCCGGTATACAACAATACAAAGTGTAAGGGGTAATGTACCATCTTTTTCTCAAGAGATCAATCACAGCGGCACGATGTGTTCTACCCAACAACGCATGCAATACACATATTGTATATTTCTGATGAGGACTCGTTGGCTAAGCGATAGGCCGCGGCGTTGCGGGTCGCAAGTTCGAATCCCGCAAGGGACAAGTATTTGTATCGACTACGAATAATTGTTCCAGGTCCGAGTGTTTGTCCGTGTGCAATATATGTAAGTAAATTGCCTCCACATCACTGGAGAAATTGCTTAAGAGATAGTTATATAAAAAAGAAATATGAATATATAATATGTATGTATTGTCATTACATTGATAATTTTTATTGCTTTTATATTTAATTGTTACTATTAAGAATCTTATGTAATCATAATCAGGCAGTAAATAGACCATGTTTGTGGACAGAGCTCTCTACCATGTTGAAAAATAAGCTGTAATTGCCATTTATAGCAGGTGGATCGGCTAATGCAGTAACAGAATCACGAGTGAAGAAGCTACTTAAGAAAATATTGATGATGCATTGGATACATCGAAATATATATCTAAAATCTAAGTACTAAATCAATCTTGTAAAAACTCAATACAATGAAGGAAAACATTATCAAACGACAGCTGATAGGAAACAAACCAGAATCCAAATCCAACCCATCCAATCTGTGTATGTTATGTTGCTAATACAACCAAAACAATGCACTATCAATCGCAATTCATAGCAAGCTACTTACTCATACTGAAATTGATTCATAAAATGGTGAAATCAATTTCAATATATATACACATAGCTGACAGCTGCTAACTGCTGAACATAGGCCTCGCCGAAAGATTGCCACAAGCAATGTCCTATGCCGCTTGCATCCATCCAGTTATCCTGGTTCTGCTGCGGATATCACCGTTGCAAATTCTATCATGCAAAGGAACACAGACCAAAGCTCTTTCTATATCCCACTGAGCAACTCTGTGGTGTTTCATATGGCTTACAGTGTAAGATCATATTTCAGTTCCGTAGGACATCACTGACAACACGCACTGGCGGCCGCACGTCGCTCGCCGCTCAGGCCCACAGAAAACTAGTTGCTATACCTCAACTGCAGCATTAAACTAAGTGCGGTCTGTTGGTCCAATGCCACAGCTCAATATGATACTAGTAATTTTTTGGTTTAATTAAATTTTGTAAAATTATTATTTTATTTAATGTACTGGTATTTTCTTATTCGTTTGTTTAGATTGATTGATAATTTTTTTTAAATGTATAACACATTTGAATGTACCTGTATGTACCAATGTTATAAGTTTGTGGCGTAATTGTGAATGATATGTTTGTTTGTTTGTTTCACCAGTATATGCTTGGGTCTTGCACACTGGTTAATTGGTACATTCTTTTAAATCACACATTAATTATAAAATTAATTGAACTAAATGATCAAATTGCCTCTATTGCATTGATATTATGATCAAATTATGATATAAATTAATTTGTCACCTTCATATGAGTAACAATATATTGGGAAATATGACTAGTGAAACATGCAAAAATATTATTTATACCTACATTGCTGAAAACATGTAGAGTAGGTTTTAATTGGACAAGAGAAGTTTATCATTGTGATGAACAAATAGGGTGTTGATTTCTTTACTTGTCCTTATATTCATATTCAGAACATGCAGAGAAGATGCAATGGATGTAAGAAAAACTATTATACTAAATGGTTAATGTGGGTAATAGCATTGTAATAAAATCGTGGCAGATTTACTACAACTACAACCATTCTGACCCTTGTGTGTCACAAAAACTATCTACATCAGGGGCTTTATCGGCAGTGATGCCACAACAACAAATCCTGTGTGATGTCTTTCCCTGATGAAATCGTACTATTTCTATTTTTAACATGGTTTTGTATATCCAAAACGCGGTTACCAAACAAAACTATGTCTTGGTGGTGACAAATAACATGGTATGATTTTCTAGGAATGACTTCACACAGACTGTGAAGTGACTGGCAGGGGTGTCAAGCTGTATGGTGTCTGGTATTGTAACTATCTGACCTGATGGTTATGTGGGGCAATTATGGCTTTGTCCAGTAATGAACTGATTACAGGCCGTTAAGGAAGAAGATACTTTACTTACCAAGTCAACATGCCCCCAATTCCAAAACCAATCACGACTGCTTGATTATTTGCTGAGGCACCAAGGGCTCTCATCAAAGCGGCCAACTCGTCAATTGCTCTAGGTGGTGAGAGATCACTTCTATACCCTCCCTCGCTACCACCTGTGCCTCGCAAATCTAAAGTGATCACATGATGACCACTTTCAGCAAGCCTCCGCACAACTGATGACCAAGATGGCACCCAGAGGTTTCCGGCATCTGGTGCATCACCAAGAATGAGAATGATTTGACCAGTTTTAGGGCCTGTTTCTACATAGTGATACTTAACTCCCTGTAAAACAAATTCTTATCAAATGTTATATTAAAAATTATATAAATTAAATATTAAAATGTTGATAAATATTTAAAAGTTACACTTAATAAAGAATGTTATCTATTTGAGCTATGGACTTTAACCATGATATGAAATAAAGATGTGTAATTTATTTTAATACATACTTCATTCACTAATATTAGGCTGTTACATTCATATTAAAAATATTAACCCACCATAACTTTTATGTAGCAATGGATGCCTATTGAGGAGTCTACGGTAAGTTCCACCGGTGGAAAATTCTTGGCGGATTTTCTGCGGTGCCCTTTCCATAACCTTCGCATTGCAAATTGCGCTAGTTGCCAGAGTCCAATAAATACGCACTTTATGAACAATTCTACAGCGCTCCAGCCCGAAACCGATTTTAAAACCTTTCTGTATTTCGCACTCATATCTAATAAAGACTGAGAGAATGCGTTTAGGTCGTAAGGTGATCGATACGTGATATTAATTACTGAGTGCGGCGCATTCTTATCTAAAACTTTATCTAGCTTGTTAACTCGTTTGAAGTAAACGGATATAAATGCAATCCGGTTGTCAAATGTCAAAGCAGAGTTACCTCACAAAAAAACTCTCCTTAAAACAAGACAAGCCCTAATAATTAAAAGCACTAAAGAAAACCATGTACCTATTCAAACGAATATAATTTTTTTATAATTTAATTTAACGTTTAATTAAAGTAAATGTACCGATTTAGTTTAATTAACCGTAAAACAATATTATTTAACGTTTTAGTAATATTTTTTATTTAGAGCTCTAATATTTACAGTACTATATGGGAGATATAGCATTTCGTTTGAGCTTCCGAGTTCATACAGTCATCCTACATGTCGTGTTTTAGTCTTCAAATAAATACTTAGATTTTATCATAAAATGGGGCTTATTTAGTGGAGTATTATTTGATGCCGTTAAAATAGCCTTGAATAAATTTGGATCTCTTAGATAATTCCCACCCTAAATTTAGGGACAAACGCCCCAAGTTAGGAGGGCCGTGTCAAAGTCAATGTCTTTGTCCAAAGATAGTGGGTGCGTTCGGGTTATTACTAGATTTTAAAGTCGCCTCTACGGTAATAAGCATACGAGTGTTATGTCAACGAATAATAGGTATAGAAAACTTAATTTCCAATAATAATATGAATAGTAATATATTATTCGCAATTTTCTTTTAAATTAAGGCAAAAATAAAAAGAATGTTCAACAATAGTATTAACACAACATACAAAATATAGGTAGTATGTACAACAATGAAAAGTTGTTTCTATATTCTTCGGTGTAAGAAAGATAAATTCTAACAGTGTTTGCATACTCTTTGGATAATTTCGTTAGTCAAATGTCAAAGCAGAGTTACCTCACAAAAACTCTCCTTAAAACAAGACAAGCCCTAATAATTAAAAGCACTAAAGAAAACCATGTACCTATTCAAACGAATATAATTTTTTTATAATTTAATTTAACGTTTAATTAAAGTAAATGTACCGATTTAGTTTAATTAACCGTAAAACAATATTATTTAACGTTTTAGTAATATTTTTTATTTAGAGCTCTAATATTTACAGTACTATATGGGAGATATAGCATTTCGTTTGAGCTTCCGAGTTCATACAGTCATCCTACATGTCGTGTTTTAGTCTTCAAATAAATACTTAGATTTTATCATAAAATGGGGCTTATTTAGTGGAGTATTATTTGATGCCGTTAAAATAGCCTTGAATAAATTTGGATCTCTTAGATAATTCCCACCCTAAATTTAGGGACAAACGCCCCAAGTTAGGAGGGCCGTGTCAAAGTCAATGTCTTTGTCCAAAGATAGTGGGTGCGTTCGGGTTATTACTAGATTTTAAAGTCGCCTCTACGGTAATAAGCATACGAGTGTTATGTCAACGAATAATAGGTATAGAAAACTTAATTTCCAATAATAATATGAATAGTAATATATTATTCGCAATTTTCTTTTAAATTAAGGCAAAAATAAAAAGAATGTTCAACAATAGTATTAACACAACATACAAAATATAGGTAGTATGTACAACAATGAAAAGTTGTTTCTATATTCTTCGGTGTAAGAAAGATAAATTCTAACAGTGTTTGCATACTCTTTGGATAATTTCGTTAGTCAAATGTCAATTATTTTTTTACAACCTACCCCCGTTTCATAATGAAGTTGCTTTTACGGAGAAAAAACAGGTGAAAGAAACTCCATACCTACGGATTCTCATCTTAGATCTTTATACAATGTTATGAATTAAAGTTATGGTCCCATAGGCAACTGAAAGCATGATACAAAAATATGTGTGATCCTCAAAATTAAAGTGCACTGGAAACTCGAGCTGACCAATAAAGATACATAGTTCTTTTTTGATTTAAAATTTTTCTTCTTAAATCTGTAGCGCTAACGAAACTGGCATGCTAAAGGTAATAGAATTATTCATAGTTCTATTATATTCATCACCTGTGTAGTTGGTTTGGTAAATACGGCTTTGGTGTTCTGGCATTTGTGATACATCAATTTGAGCCAGGGCCTTGCCTGTCACTCAATAAGGTGTGCACCACATGCAAGTGAGGCATTTGGAGTAATAAAGTGTAACGAGGGAACTACTACCTATTAATATGGATGCTTGTACAAAGTGACGTGAAGATTATGAAACGCCTCTTCACCAAGAGCAGCAATGTCATTTCGCTATAAAAACAAAACATTTGCTTTTACATTGACGTAGGCGTTACACAGTGCATTGAATCTATCTCAAAGCTTTGAACAGATTTAAGCGTTGTTCGTGGTCAAGTCCACTCGTTATCCCATCGTTAGCTGACGTGACTGCGCTTTTCTCCGTTTGTCATTACTCAATCACGTCTGAAGTGCCTCCTGTGCCGATGCGACCTTAATTTATTTATAAATAAACCTTTGGCGACGTAATCGTGTTACATTGAGTGGAATGTTACTTTAATTTGCTTATATTTAAAATTTATTACTTGCCCGTTTTGAAATATGATTATGATGAATAATTTTATATATCAATGTTCGTTTTGGTATTATATTTAAATTTTTATGAAATATTTGTGTACGTAGAACTGTCTGTCGTTATAGTCAGGCAGTAGGTACGAATAAAATGCGGTTATATATAAATTGAGTAAATGTCATTGCGTACCTGTGCATTAATTATGTTTATACCAACTACAATATATATATATATATATATATATACTTAAACAATTATTCACAAATGTATAATTATATCTAACGTGTGAACAATTATATACGTATTAAGCTAAATTATCATATTAATATGAAATAACACTATGAGAATTGTCGAACATAAGACTGCTACTTCTGTGCATGCTGGGCAAAGTCCTCTTATTTAGAGTTTTTTAGCCTCCTAACTCCGTTCGAATGCGGCTTGGCGAACATAATATTATGCCCTCGAAATACATTTTGCGGATTATTTTTCAGATATGCCCCAGCTTTTCTCACAATAACTACCGATAACTCACTTAACATCGTTAATTGAAATTGATAATTTTAGCCGTAGGTACTATGAAATTTATAGATATCCATTTATTAGTCGGCATCGGACAACGAAGAAATGGCACTGTTGTAATAAATATATTGTAAAATTATTAAAGATGAAAGAATAAAATTTAAAACAATTTATCGTCATACTAAATAAGTGGAGATGCTATTTTATCAAAGTAATCATTCATATAGTCATAAAGCCCTTGTAACAAATAGGCGGGAGATTTTGACAGGCGTCGGATGTGGAGGCACGTTCTTTCCATTCCCCTGTCCCTCCGATGACACTCGTGATCGGATTCAGCTTTACTTACTAATGTTATATATCGGGATACATAAGGGAAACTTTGGAGATCGTCTGAAAGGGTCTTTGTGGGGATCTTAGCAGTAGAAATATGTTTACCGTTGTAACTTTGAGTTGCCATTTAGAGCGGAAAGCGAAATAAAGAATTTTTCATAATGGCCTACTTTAGGTCTAGTATAAATTTTTACGAGGTTGCTAAATATTGGCTGTAGTGTATATAGAATATAGAGAGCCTGACGGGAATAAAAAAATATAACACAGTAAGTTTCGTAAGAGAAACTAGAGATGAAATTATTGACAATATATGAGAAACTGGCCGTGTGTTGGCAAGGTAAAATATTTACTACCTGTCACGTCGTTTGATTTTCCTTTTTTTCCCGACGCTTTGGGTGTTTTACAGCACCCGTGGTCACGGGGTAACTGAGGTGATCGACGTCCTGATGTCATAGATAACCCGCCTACCGTCATCTTGAGGTCTTGAAGTGGCATGCTTGGTCTTGGCCTTGGTGGTTCTCAATTGAGAGCGTCGCCAATCATCCTTGACAGGAATCGGTGTTCTTTTGCTAGGATTGGACCATTACATAATTGACTATCAACTCTTATGTCATGGTTGGGTTGATCTAGAATATCGTCGACCAGTACCCCGCCGTGACCACGGGTGCCGTAAAACACCCAAAGCGTCGGGAAAAAAAGGAAAATCAAACGCCATAAAATCCGGTAAATAATTGTTTAATTTACATCTGTGTATTATTTGCGTAAAAACACGACAAGCATATTAATACTTATTATAATAAAATACGAAAGGTTCATTAACGCTGTCAGTCTGACCGCCGAGTAGTCGTACCGTTGTCGCAGCGGGTTATCCTCTACATCGCTAATGGCGCGCTGTATCCACTGCAGTACATAACCCGGGGGACGGATCGTGCGATTGTCATGTAAATGACGCGACGGCGGCGACACGGACACGAGGCGGGGTTATCACGTACACCGACGATGGCACGACGATAGTGCGTTGACGTGAAAATATCTCAGTGATATTCATTGCTGGGTTTAATATTAAAATGATGACGTTAAAAGACGCGAGTCGGATTTTTAATTAGATTTAAATTAAAATGATAAGTACTCATATTTCTCAAATAAACGACCAGAAAAAAAAACCAGTTAGTTATCTAATTGGAGTAGCAAGAGTGGGATAAAACATCATTGAATACTGACAACCCAGTGTATGACGATGAGTCCATATAAGTTATTTTAGTAAGGGTTTTCGAATTAGAATTTTGATATTGACATCCACTGACTTAGCACTACACTGGACATTTTCCCCAGTTCTGCATGTTTACAACAGTTACGCGATTCATTGCTCTCAAAACATAAATACGGTACCTAATGTGCGCAGCGAACATTAATGAGTTCGACAAGCGCATAGCGATTACCTTTGGAGAAGTTAATGTCTGTGTAAGGAGAGATATCGATGAAACTGTGGCGAGATTTCACTACAGTGGCAGAAATTCATTCAGAAAAATAATTTCTCAAGATGGCGTTGTTGCGCTTTTTAAAGTTTATACGGAACATTACATTTATACAAGATCCAAATAACACCCTCGAGAAGATGTCCTCCCCTGGTCACGAACTCCGGTAAATACACTTTTCCTTTCTCACCTTCATCTGCCATGAAACAAATGATTGAAATGAGTGAAGTAAATATTAAGGTTCTTCGGCGTGATTAAAAAATATTTTTTAATTTGCATGCAAGTACAATAAAATAATAAAAGGATTGCAGTGAGATAGTAATGACGATGTCGTTCTTCACTGGCAGGAGTAGAGTTCTGTAGGTTTAGAAACTATTGTAGATTGTAAAAATGTATGCTTGACAAACGAAATTTGAAATTCTTATAATAATAAAAATAAAGAATTTTCATTATCACGGGTACATCGAATGTAGGTTTTGATATCATAATGCGCATTGTTAAAATTCACGTTTTCATTTCATAATGCGCTAAAAGAGGATAATAGAATCAAAACGATAGAAAACACAGGTTACAAAATAATATTGGGCAACATGTCTGATGTTGGCACATCTAATATATTTTTATTTAATAAGCAGTGTACAGTTTAAATGTTGCCAAAGCGATATTCTCGTGGCGCTGGTAAAGGCTAAGCGAGGGTGGCGCGCCTTGCGGATCACACGCGAAATTATTAATAATTGCACGACATACGAGCTGCGTTATGTAACGAATATGATTGAAGCTGGCTCTATCTTTATATGCACTACGAATGAATGTTCCCAGTCCCATCGATTAAAAAAGTATTAAGTAGTCAAAGTACATTTTAAATAATCGTACTATGTTCATTTTGTGTATTTTAATTCTTAATGAAATATATTAGGTAAACTATACTGTCAACCAGTTTAAGTGGATATCTCTTATGAGAGTCTACTAAGTAATTCTGCATTATGGTCTTACCTACATACATTGTCGGCAATTTTTTTGTTATTTATTAAGAAATATTTATGTATTTATTATTAAATTATTCCTTTCGGCGTAATGTTTTGGTAAGTGCTGCAATTTAGGCTAAATAAAGATTTGATAGGAAAGTTCAATTGAAGATATTCGATTGAAAATATATTCGCAATTCTCGTGTTAATTAAGTCCAATTAATCATTAGTAAATGAACAAAAACTTCCATTTCTCTGTTGATATTTTTACAAGATTGCCGCCGATCGGAGCAGCGATTCTTAGTTACCGACAATATTTTGTATAATATATATATAGATATATAATAGAGTTTATGAATTGTTATGATAAGATAGTAAATAAAGAGTGACTAAGAAATCATTTGCCCATGATAGAGCCACACTGAAACTATAGAATCCACGGAATGACTACCCTCGCACAGAATCCCTGCGTAAAGCTGTAGTATAATAATTATGTGTTTCGTGTGGCGAGTGATTCCCTGGAGACCCATTTGCTTGTGACGAGGCATTCCATCTTACCCAGGGGTAAGAAAACACTCTGGGTTTTGACTCGCGAAATAGAAATAGTTTATTTGAATCTAAACATGTACAAAAATACTATTGTAGGGACGCCCTTACAAATTAATATGTACATGTGCCAGGATGCCCTGCCAGAATCTGTTTTTCAAATAAACGTTTTCAATATAACGTTTAAATAATGTAAAAAACGAGCAATATTATACAATACTATACCACAGTTTTTTTTATTTATGACATACTATGCATTAGGCTACTGTAGCTATTAAATAACCATTACTATTATTTATGGTCTTTTACACCAACAACGTTAATCGAAAGTGAAGTAAGTGTGAGCGTGTGTGGGCGCACACGCACTCGCGATTTTAAATAAAGGTGTCTATGGGTAACAGCAATCCCTTACCAACATGACGATGAGCTCGTTTGCTGCTCTCTATAAATACTTTTATCTTTTGGGACTTCTGTTTTCGATTGATTTTTTAGTTGCGCCGTAAAAAAATGTCATAAATATACATACATACCTTAGAATATTGAGATATCGGTATATTCAGAGTGTAGCGCTTCCTAAGCATTGTTGTTATCGACTGTTTTTGTCGATTGTCGATTTCATTAAACTAAAGTGATTCTTCAACTGGTACTTAATAACATAATTGGCAAACCCGAAAGACGTCGAGCGCAGATCGTTATTTATTATTAATAGAAATAAAAAAAACAAAGTACCTACGTAATTCAATTCCCTCCAAAACTTTAGTAATGTCGTTTATAGATACAGATGATCTGAATTGCGGACTTAGGTGATTTATTGCAAATATGTGATATACCATACAATAACCATAATCCCATAACTTTACAAAGGGCGCAAAAAAAGCCTTTTGTGTTCAAACACAGAATTAAGTTTGTAAGCGTTCACTAATCAAACGAATTAAATTCGACACCGCTAGGCGGGTATTGCTGTAGCTCTCGATGTAACACGCCAGGTATGCGGTGTCTGGTTGCGAACGGACCGCTCGTAATTTGAGGCTCGGTGGGTGATGCTTTGTGGAGGGATTCCACGGGATCTGTTTTACGTTTGTATATGATAGAGATGTTAGTAAAAAATTGAAAATGAACATGATAGGTTATGTTATAGTCTACGTCAACTATGAGACTTGGGCATTTCTAAGAAAGCAGGAACTAAATTTAGCAATAATATTTTAATAGTATTGTCGTTACTCACCACGCAGGACAGGTGGGTTGGTAAGCACAGTGTGTCCCCGTCCCCATCACCAGTTTGTGACCATTATACAATCAGATAGTCAACAAGTTTTTAAAAAGTTTAGTTCTCTGTGATCATAACTAAACACCTACAATCGAAGTGAAAAGTTGAGAATCTCTGTCACGAATACAAGCTATGTTCTGCCTCCAATGTGTCGAAATAAGGAACCAGCCTATTGCGTAACTCCGGTGGTAATCGTAACACTGATGGATTTTATTTTGGAATACCACATAGACTCGTATGACAGATCGTGTCGTAGAGACTTGACTATTGTACTCGAAAACAATATTTGATTAAAGTAGACAAGGTTCAGGGTGTGTAAGGCGTAACGGGGAATGTTACATTGCATTTTTAAAATGCTAACCTCATCGTGTACGTGGTGAGCCTTGCTAGTAAACAAAGCGAAGCTTTAGATATCGAATGATGACGGAATATCCATTCAATTTTCCGAAGCCAAATCCCATACACTGGTGGTGAGGAGCACCATCACTGGTGCGAGGGTATCGGCACTGTGCTTACCTACCACCTTACCCAGCGTGGTGGTTACAGGCAGAAGCGGCTTTGCCTATGGTGCAGAGTGAGGGGGCGCCGGCCTGGGGATTTTCGATGAAAGCACTTGCTAGAGTAGGGTAATGATTGCACACGAGGGCTACATGAGCTAGAGACGCCTTTGCGTACAGGCAAACATTCCAAGAAATGTATCGCGACTGGTGGTAGATCTATGTTCGGTTGTGGACTAAATAGACTGATGTAGTAGAAGACAGGTATCTGCGATGCAATCTGTCTAACTGTCACAGTCTTAACTTCAAATTGAAACCCTCAAAGTTACGCAATGGAGCCACAAATTACTTAACGATATATTATCTAGATACTTAAATTATCTACTAGTACTGTATATTAAAAATAAAAAGTAGAAATGAAAATGAATGAAATATCATTCTAACCAAACCAATTAAGAATATGATGGATTGCAATAAAATTAAAAAGGTAATTTTATTTAATACAAATGATTAAATATTGAGATATGCACAATATTGCCCGTTGGGTGCATATACTCGTATGCACGAGTTTGGAATCAATCGTAACAGTGTAGAGGTATTAGGAAAGTGTTTCAAGAAAGATGTGTAGATCTCAAATCGACACAGGTAAATCTCAGGTTTTACGAGGTACTTAAAATATAACGACAGAATGTTTCTTATTAACAAACAAGCTGGCAGTCTATCTGATGGTAAAAAAGCTACTGCAGCCCAGACACTGACACACCTGCAAACAACTTCAATGTAAAGTTTTCAGGTTATTATCCCCGAGGTCTAAGATGGCCTATCACAGCCTAATTAATCATAAGCCAGTATAATTACACCGATAACACCCGAAGTTCGGTGTAGTAACGGCGTAAGAAACTGTCACCCCCTTTCTTCCCGTGAGAGTCATACGGGAAGAGCCCTGAAAATCACAATGGCTAATGACAGATGGCGGGGTAACCATCTCGAAAAATACCAGACCAAAATTAAACAGGCCGATGACAGGCCAGCAGCGTCTAAGGTGCGAGGCGTCTGGTACTGCGATCGCAAATCCTCCTTATGGGCGAGGCCTATGTACTGTAGTGGACTATTTATAGTCTGTTAAGGTAAGGTAAGGTAAGGTATTGTAATTACTATACATGGTCTCTATACCCTTCTAATCGGAAGCACAACAATGCTGATTAGCGGCAGAAATATGTAAGAGAGTGGTGTATAGGGTCATACCCAGACGGCTCCTGGACAGAAAAAGAGTCCTAGCAACATATTCATAACTAATGATACAAGTAAAATTTCTTCGCTCTTTATTGACATTGCACAAAATCAGTTTAAAAGTGTACGCCATCGCTCATCAGAGCTTTTAAAAACGTCCGATTGAGTTCAACGAAGGAAAAACGATCAGAATTCAGTTTACTGTCTACTGTCGCTGGACCATAGACTTTTTATATTTTTTTCGCGTGGCATTAGCATGCGCCGGCGGGCGGTAACCGCGTTACGAGTTACGTGAGTCTGCGTCGTCAAAGTGGGGGCCACTCGTTAGATACTTGACTGTGTAACTTCGTTTTTGAGTGCTCGTTCTGCTCCTGACGCTTACTACAGAGTTTTACGGACACTGATCCGTGAAATACGGATAAGGAGGACATTTGTTCTAGTAGCACATATATGCTAAAAAAGCTATTGTTGTATTTAAATAGCATTATACATGTACACATTTAACATATACAATACATCCGAGTACATAATTATTTTTCGAAGGAATGTTTTATTTTAATTTATAGTTGCTATATTCTACTTATTAAGAGTTATCAAAACATTACATACGATTTCATCAAATTAACATTGACATAAATAAAAAATGACTATAAGATTGCCTCCGGTTTTAAAAAAATATTAATTACAGCCACGTTATTAAGCGTAGATAAAATACATTCTTTAGCGATACCTGCTATTGTAACGATTGGGAAAATGTTCAGATGCAGGAAAGGATATAGAATATCAGATAATAATCAAACGCAATAATATGTACATGAACATAGAGTATCGATAGTCGAGTGCTTAGCGACATTGTTCTAAATAAGCTCTGGTGAAAGACTAAAAAAGAAAATATGAAATTTGAGAAGTAAAGTAAATTCTTCTCCATCATTCTGTTCTCCATAGGTATTATATATAGGATTTAGGATTTGTCGTGATCGACAAGCTTTGCAAACAGATTGGCGATCGAAGTACCAGACACCTCACACTTCAAAACTCCTCGTATTTTTAGGCCTGGCATTTCTGAGATTGATATTCCCTCAGTCAAGATTTTTCTGGTTTTTCCCTCACATAGTTTACATGTCCGCTTTTCTCTTATGTGACCAAATCAGTATTCTGATTTCTTTCCAAGTTAGGGTACGTCACGCTCCCGGCTTGTAACACCTATTATGGCACCCCTACTCAAAGATTCATTTAAAATGTTATTTTATACCCAGCCGTTATGTATTGTGCTTCTTTTGTGTTCAATTGTTAGTCTATGTGCATTGACAATGACATTTTAGGATCTAAAATTTTAGTTGTTGGATTTTGAGCTTTGTGGGCGAGAAACTGTGTAACTGTAACACAATGTCTATGGTTATTAATTGGGCGCCATTTTGTTCGAATGCAGGGGACCACCGCGCTCCTATAACTGTTATTGATTCGAGTTATTGAGTTACATTGAGTAGTTATATTACGTTAAGATGCTTTTGTATTTAATTAATGTCTATGATGAATCTAAACGACGATTGTATTACTTTTAATCAGTTTTCAATTGTGCATAAATAGAGTAGAAAGTAAAAATATTTTTTTTTTCGAACATCAACCTTATCATAGCAACCTTACCTTAGCATCGTGCTGCCCGATAGACGAACCTCAGACTGATTGATGGGGGGAAGCTTTCTTACTATCATATCACCCAATAAATGAAGGATTATCCATTACAAAATTAGTATCATCAAAATTATACAAATCAGTGTGTTCCATGTGAGAAACCCATGTCCACCAATGGCAATGAAATTGGTCTTAGAGAGTTGAAGAAAATTAAAGAATGAATCCAGATAAACAAAGAAACTTACGGGCTCTCTGCTCGCTAGTGTCTTCCGCCGGCGCTGACCACTGGGCCAACAGCGTATCCACCGTGAGGATTTTATTCGGTCCAGCATCTTGAATGTTGATTCCGACATAACCTGTCACCGTCTTCGGCTTTCGCACCTTTCCCTCCCGCGTAAAACTAAATATAAATAAAAAAAGATAAACTATAGCTATAGAGGAGAAATGATTCATAAATTAAACGAACGCCATCTTCTATCATAATTTCTTTTTAAATAAGCTGTTCATCGGTAATTCGTGTAACTTATTCGTTCCTATGTTAAATATAAAGAGTAGAACCGAATGCTCGCAGTCGCTAACGAAGTCAATTTGCCCGGGCCGGTCGTAATGAAGCGCAGATGACCTGCTCCTACTTCACCGGCTGTCCGGATAACAATTAATTTGCACCTTCATTTTTCTCTCATTGGCACTTCATTGGAGACTGGGATTTTAGATTGTAGGTTTTTAAAGAGTGAAATTTATAGCTAATAAATATTGTATTACAACTTTGCTGACTTTTTTGAATTTACATAATTTAAATACCGTAATGAAGAGTAAATACTAATTACATATCAAAAGCCAAACCTCATTCTGCACATTTTAAATTTAAGGTAGTATTGATTCGGTTTATTAAAATACATAAGTATAGATTTACGACTCTTCATCGTCGATAACATTTTGTTTATGGTTAATAATTCTTTACATACCTATAACAAAGGCTTTAATTTTTTTTTATTTCATATCTTCCAAATTGCCTGCAATCCATAAAAATATAGTATGTCCATGTGACAGCTCGATAGAGTATTCGAAGAATGCAAATATATTTTTAGATTAAGCGTGCCTCTACAACACTGATGTAATGGTCCTGTATTGATCCAGGACATATCTCTCACAAATATTACCATTTTAGTTTTGTTGACCTCGGGGAAAGCTGTTCACCACTTAACTGTCACTGATGGCAGTGACCGGTTTCGTCGGGATCAGCAATAAGTGTTGGATCGACTATAAACCCACGGATAGGAGATACGCTTTTGGCCCGGCGGCTTTAACAGCTACGACGGAAGTGAATCGCCAGCTGAAGGCCCGCGAGTAATTTATATAATATAACTGATTGCACCAAAACAAAAAACAACGATTTCCGGCCTTCATTACTGTACACATTTACAAGCACTTATGGCATAATACACTATGAATAATAATATAAACATGATTGCTCCAAAAATTCAGAAATAACGTTATTTAATTCAAGACGCCACCCATAGCTAGGCTTCGAGTTCGCGCCAAAACGCACAAAAATCTTTATGTCACATTAAAGAACTTGCCTTTGTTGTCGATGATGTCTTTTTATTTTCTTATTTGTTCCTCGTCTCAATTTAAATAATAATACATGTAACCAGTAAATTCATAACTAATTTCTTGAAGTTTTGCAACAATAGAAATTCCGGAAAAGAATCCAAAAATGCCGAGCCTAAAAGAAGTCTAAATTAAAAGTAAAAGTTTTGTCTTTGACTTTATTTTGCCTACGTATTTATTCGATAACAAGATAAATAAGGATGTTTATCAAAACACAACAAAAAAAATTTACATATATAAACGTGGTGTAGTAGGAACTTCTATTCTTTGTTAAGTATGATGGACAGCTGCCAATCCAGCAAGTGGCTTCGTTAAGTCTGGAAGGGTCCCGCTGTCGGGAACACCTCTTTGCGCGCCAATTATACTGATGAGCTTCGTCTGCAGCTGGGGAGGCGAGGAGTGGGTATCCGTCTACCGCCTACCTTCCTTTAGTTCCGAGATTTTAAAGGTCCAAAATTGAGATGACGTGGTCCTAAATTGTATACAAAAATATGCAAGCGTTTTCATTACGCTCATGTTTTTTATGGAAGTAAAAAAAAAGACCAAACTAAAAGAAGTAAAATTAGCTTCACATCAATGTGTGTTTCACAAAATCCGTGAAATTCTTTTTGAGAGAAATCCGTTTAAACATCTTTACATACAAGGGATTTTATATACATTAAAAGATATGCAACAATTATTGTCTGAACTGAATTAAAAGTATATTATTGAGTGACAGTGAGAATATACTCTCTAGTTTTACAATGCACCCGCTTATTAAGGTATCTAACGCTATAAGTAATGGCGGCAGTCATGGCGGCGGCGGAACCGCAAGTTTCCGCCGCAGACAGACGTTATCTGCCTCTAGTCTAGCCTGTTTATGGGCCTGCCAACTCGTTTAGGTACTTATCGTAAAATTATATGCAGAATAACTTTTTGTTGTCAATTATTACTATCTATTCGTAGTAGTTTGACAACACATTTCAATTATTATATAAGTATGTTTTTTTTTTAATTTTAAGTCGGCGAAAGGTGCTCGCCCCTACCCGTCACCGTATCCGTTGACTGGTTATGTCGGGATCAGCATTGAAGATATTATATAAGTAAGCGTCGCTTACGCCGTATGGCATCTTCGGTTTATTCAATTACTAATCAAAATATGTTGTGAAAAAAAAAATATTGGAATAATTGTCATTATGATGAAAGGTTCACCACATGACAAACAATTGCAAGTATAAATTATAACTTTTTGTTAATTGAATATACATAAGTTTAATATGTGTATAGAGATATAGCTGCTCTGTCTCTGCTATAGTTTTAAGTATAATAAGTATCGATTTATCATTTATAACTAAGTGAGTACTAAGCAATGAATCAATGGGTGTATGTGTGTGTGTAGTCGGACTGGGTGGTAAAGAAAAACTTCGTGAGAAAAGTAAAAAAAAACACACACAGTTTGGTGTTCTCTTCCCGGCTCCAATAACTCGTAATATTTCTTCAGCGACTAGGTTTTCTCGCGAAGAATTCAGCTTTTCATTGCTGCTATGCTCCCTGTTGACATACCTTGATGATATAATGTATCTACTCGTATTCCAGTTTTTAAGTACCAGCTAAACAAAAATATCAAAAAATTACTATTTTGAGCGCGGAAAGGTTGTAGGGTAGTAGGTCTATTGTTACTATTATACACAGTTTAAAAATAAACTAGCGTATCAGACAGTCTCCGACAGAGCGCGTGATTATATAGATCATAGAAACAAATAATAGTTTAATGTAAAATATGAATAAAAATACGAAATACTATTAAATACCCACTCGTGGAATATTTTTATGCCGGTTTTCATAATTGTTAATTTGATTTGTTCTGAAAAACGTAATATGTCTTTTTGAAATCAGTTTTGAGAATGAGAACAGAAAAATTTTTTTGGAAAATATTTCGTACAAAAAAATTTTTTTTAAACACAATTGAAAAAAAAAATCGATTTGTTTTCGTCTAATACATGCGTTCACTACGTACATTTTCAACTCTCGTTTCTGGTTTCTTTGTTGAGATAACTAGTAGTAGTAGTAGAAAAAAAAACGCTTCTCATTTTAACATTTTATTATCATTTCATCCTGTCTCTGTCTGGCACTCCTAGTATAAGTAAATCATTAAAAACAAAAAATTGTTTAAACAAATGAAAAATATTTTTTTCGCATTTTTGTCTCATGCCGCATTGGTCCGAAAGTACACATCAAATTTCAAGTCTCACTTTCTTTTGCCTGTACAGTTAAGGGTAGAGGAAAAATATAGACGACCACTTTATAAACATAGAAGATAATATATATTGGTTACTAGCGAACCGTGCCGGCTTCGTACGGACAGATCTCTGAACTATTTGTAAATGTTTTATAAAAGAAATCCAGTCCAGCTTAGAAGTTGTAAGCGAATACACGAACAAACACGGATTGCGAGTTTGTTTTATACTATTTAAAGATTATACTTATAAAATATATACGGTAACCATTCCAAAATACGGAATGGGCGACGGTCAACTGCGTAGGAGATAATATAGTGCCGGAAATGTACACGCAAACACAGAGACATTAACTCGTCTTTGCCTGCCCATATCCGAAATAACGCTTATGCGATAAGATAAGATAGGAAGGCTCTGCTGCAGTGTTAGAGTCTCTGGACGCACACAATACAACCAGACCAGAACGTGACTCTACCATATTAATTCATCGCTCTAGCGTTTAATTACTTAAAAAATAATGAATAGTCACCATGTTTTTGAAGCAGACTATAAACTATAAAATGTCTAGTCTCTACCTCTCCTGGAAGTTACATTACAATCGTTAGTTAAATTTGTACCGAATAGACAAACAAACATACAGACGGAGAGACAAGATAGCGAGTTAATAAAAACGTGGCAATAAGTAATATTAACGAATGTTACGTAATATTTACATCGATACTAACCCTTTTAAAAAAAATAACAGCTGAACAAATATAAACAGAAATACTGTTGATATCGTATCTTATTCACCATGCAGTGGCCACTTACAGTTGGACAATGTCTCATGGTCATTGTGTATGGTCACGTATCCCATTGTGGCGCGGACAGTTTTTCTAAACGGGACGATTAAGATAATATACGGGATGCTGCATGTTTTCTCAACTGGACCACGCGTGACAGTGTTGCTGCATTAATATTTAATAATTGGGATACTTGAAATCCATAAAAGATGTTTAGTTAAAAAACGCAGATTAAAAAGTAAACGAAACTGTTTATTTCATGACATTTATAACACAATCACGTACTTAAATATTTCATTCTTAATTTTCATTCTTATTTCATTATTAATTTTATTACTAATACTCATGTTTATTAATTAAGATATAGAGAAACTTTTGTTTTTATCTTCAATGAGCGAGTCAAATCGGCATGTGGCAATTTGAAGATAATGATTCTGGTTTTTATGTATTAGCTTTTGAACTATCTTCTTCTTCTATATATCTATTCTTTAAATATCAAATTTTTACAATAGCTTAGTACTTAAATAGCTCTTAACTTGTTGCAACAATAGAATATATGTTGTAATGACGAAAACTGTCAAAAATGGCGCCATTTGTCGGCATTGCATGTTGCAAAATTATAATCGTTTGAGAGCGTTCCAAGTTGTTAAGGTAAATTATAACGTAGCGAAACCACGAGGACATGAGACAATTAAAAAAAAACTATACCTTTATAGATTAATATTAATATATTCATATATATCTAGTGGTCTATGACTCGGGTACATACTAAATATGTACGTCATAGAAATGTTACTTTTTTAATTTTTTTTTTAATTCACGGTTACTTCATTTTTATTTAAATACCTATTACTTATTATGGCGTGTGGAGTGGATGTTGGTTATGTGGCCCGCAGTGAGTGGGTGGACTTTAGGTGTGCGTGATATTGATACGGCCCCACTGGGCGGGTACGTTGGCAGCCAATCCTGTAACTGATACCCTACTTCTTCTTGGCACGCCACATAGGAATTTCGCTTTTAAATAAGAACAATAAAGGCTATACTCCCACACGCACCACGAACACTTTTGTAAGCGATACCCTAGTTCTTCTATTATACTGCATGCTATAGTAGTTTCTGTTAGTATGAAATTAAAGGCGAGTTTTGCCTTGTTTTAGATTGTAATGGATATTATTTGTATAACATTGTATTAACGAAACTTCTATACTATATTCTTACCTATTTAGTTAAGTCTGGCCAGGAGCCAATTGGACTCGCGCACCGATGGTCCCGTATTACCAATATTGTTATAGTTAATGTCAAGAACAAAAGCTGTTCTTGATTTTTTCTTGTTGGTAATATTTTCGGTAATACCTATCTAAGTCAGACCTTGTGTTAATAGGAAATATTTATAATGTACGCACCGTGTTTTTCACACATTTTATTTTGACAAAAAAATATTTTCAACATTTCAAAAAAATGTCTTTCGAGCCTTTTAAATTATATTCCAGAAGGTAAATAAACCTTTTATGACTAAAACTTGCTAAATGACTATAGATATACTGAGCTCCTTAGACAAACGGTGTACCTACGGTCGTTTATCTAACATTCTATTAACCTAACTCATGTCATAAGTCCTGATATAATAACGCATAACATTAGAAGTTCAATGAAAGAAAAAAAAACACAATAGTCTTTATTTAAGACTACTTGCTCGGACTGCCAACAATTAATGAGTATATGTCTGTCTGCTTGCGTTGCAGTTGGGCGTTGGTACCTTTGTCGATTTGTCTTCGGTACATAAAATATTTTTTTCCAAAAATTAAAAAAAGTAAATAATTTTATTTCTGAATTATAATATAACCAAAATAGTACGAGTATCAACGTCTACCATTTTTTTTGGTTTCTTTAAAGCTCTTAAGAACGTCAAATTCTACACAGGTTCGCAAAACAAGACATCATGTGATAAGAACCGATCCGACAAAAATTCTGGTATTCTTCCAAATGACCTTCACAATTTATAATAAAATTAAATACAATTTCAAATGAACATTAATTTTTTTTAAATGTATCACAATTGTTATATCAGCTGCCAGGGATATATTAAGAGATTATATCCCAAAATCTTATGACTTTATATTAAAATACTTGTTATCTAATCTAATTTAAATTCAGGAACCTCTTGCGTATTCTCCTCTAAACTTTCTAGAGGAGGTCTAGGAGATTGTCCTTTTTAATTAAATAGTTTTTTGTTATTTTCCGTGCGTATCATAATCTTAAAAATGTTTTTAAAACAACACCACTTATTTATTTTCACTTTAATCGAAACGTTTCATACGAGTTACATTTATTAAACAGGAAAAGATAAAACAACATGTGTAATTTACTTGGTCGACCATCACCCATAAACTACAGAAGCGATTTTGATGACGTTTGCGTTGTTCGAATGCATAAGCATATCTATAAAGAAATAAAAAAAAACAGTTGTCAGTGTGTATTATTATTTATTGTATTAGTATGCTGGTTAAACGCAGAACAGAGAGACAATCGCGCCGGCGGAACACTATACCTTTGGTGCTTTAGAGGCATTTATCTTCAGGAGATATCTAGGCATTTATGATCCTAGACTATGAACACACCTATATTTAAATGGGTATTAATCTTTCATTAGATAATCATGTACGGTCTGTTTTTGTGGGGAGAAAATAAACAAATGTTATTATTGTTATTTATGGTCACGTATATGACATTTTTTTTCTATCTAACGTAAAACAAACGTCTATTATAATATCGAATGGGGAGGTAGGGCGCACCTGACGCCGGAAGTCATTAGTAAATAGATGGCGATAACGCCCCGCACTCCCCGAAATTACAAACTACCAATTAAATTTTTCTGCTCGCATAGAGCTTTTTTTAATCTGTTGCTTCTTTTACCATTGGGATAACGTTGATTATTGCATCGTTTTGTATTTTGTCAAGGTGCTATTTATGTTGTGATTTCGTATAAAAAAGGGACTGACAACACGGTTCACTGTATCTTTTGTTAGGATCTCCTTCGAGGCGTCTCCTGGGGACTTTCAATGACTGCGATAAGGTTTTTTTTTTGTTGAGTTCTATTATTGTGAGTTGACTTAAATATAGCTAAGAGACACTAATGGATATTGGACGTTTTATTTATGTTTACTGACATGTATTCAAGCTATAAATATACTACAACTTCTTAATATACTATGTATAATAAATATAAATAGATACTTATACCTATCTACTAAATAAATATTTTTTTGGATGGTTTGCCAATACTCTCCACGCTGGACAAGCCTACCACCCTCCCTCCTCATCACTAGTCTGTTATTGAGTTCCATTTTTCTATATTAATATATATGTATTCAAATATAAATTCATATAGATTTTTTTTATAATCAAAGGTTACATGCCTATAAACATTACAAAATAAACCTCCTCTTCGTTTTATATAAACGCAGCAGATATCTTGTGTCTATTAGCAACCAGGAGTTTTCAGGAGGGTTCCAGTATTCACCTCATGGCTTCATCGAAACCTTTTTATATGGGAAAGGCGCCAAACGAGCGATTTACCTGATCCTAAGTGATTACCGTCGCTCACGTACATCTGCAACACCAGAGGTGCTGGAGATGGAAGGGTGGATGAGGAGGGAGAGGGGAGGGGGAGTGGGGCTCCGGATACCTCACTTGCCGAACGAAACGCAGAAGCATAAGATGCCTCTTCTTCACGCCGGTATTCTGCGAGCCAGTGGTAACCCTAGTGCTTAAGTGCTAACCCGGTCGAGCCGGCCCATTCGAGCAGCAGCAAAAGCAGCTGCTTGGCTCTACCACGTATAGAAAGCTAGTTGTATAGTGTCATATTATCGTATTGTTAAGCTTTTTGACGACAGTGTGGCTTGGTGGTAAGCGTAACTAATTACTGTGCAATGGATCCTGGGTTCGAAACGGAGCCTAAGCTCAAATTTGTTCAAAACATAAATTATTACTTTTCGGTATTGGTTGTATTTTATCTCTGTCACTGCATCTGCACCTTCCTCTGGTATTAACGCATAAGCGTTACATCGGATATGGGAAGGTGAAGCCGAGTGAGTGCCTCCGTGTACGCGCGTTCACTTACGTCACTATAATATCTCCCGCGCAGTCGACAACTGCCTATAGTAATTGGAAGTTATCGCCGCGCTCGAGATCGGCCAGGAGATTATCATCCTAAAGATTTCAAATCGACGCCACGTTTTAACAAATTTCGTTACAGATGAAACGATAGCACAGTGAAACAGATATTTTGTTGATCGACAGTGAAAAACGAGAAACGTTTAATGCTAAGCTAAATAACCGTTTACACCATCCCGTGGACTCCGTCAATGAACTTCGAACAAAGAAGGTAATAGACTTTGAGCGTTGTCACCCCTGAGGACCTTTCAAACGGGAACACAACAGTAGACACAGGTAATCAACTAACAACCCAGGTGGCAGAAAGGCAGGCTCCATCTAACAGATCCTTAAGTTATTCTCTAATAAAAAAATTAAAAACATAAAAATCGTATTAGAAATATCACAGCTGATAAAAATACATTCCAATGTATATAGATGAGAAAGCTCTTATTGAATGTCGGTTAAAAGACATTCATTGGACACGTCGGTGTGTTCAATAAAATATGTTGTCCTCAAAGCGGCAACTTAACGAACTCGAGCGCCATTATCAATAAAGTGATGTCAATGCATTTAACCCTTGTCGCGGCGTTGCTCCGCGAGAGGGCGCCCCGCTCCCGCTTATTAACTTAACAAAACCAACAATCGTGATTAAATCGCGCGTAAACTAATAAAATAATAGAGTCTAACGCTTTGCTACAAATGTTGGCTTACATGGCGGCGTATAATTTTAGTTAGCTTTAATAGAAAATAATATATTTTTGATACAACTTATAATATCGACATACTGGCCCTAATAAGAAAATTGAACCAACACAATATCTATGACACCTGGTAGATTTTCGATCTCCTAATTTCGTTTTGTATGGGAAATATTAACCAATGGAAAACCTTGAAAATCTAGAAATCCAAGGGATTTTATAAATAAATGGTAACATTTTGGGAAATCCTTAATCTCTGCCTACTCCTATGGGTGATAGGTGAATGCTTATTAATGTGAATGATCAGACAGGTAAAGGGTGTCTCAGACTGCGATCTCAAATCCGGTTGCGCAGTGTTAAGTGCCAAGTATTAGCGTAAAACCAAGTTCGCCAACATTTAACAAAATCGTAATACATACCCCTTGTTGTCATTACGTACCGCGCGTTAGTAAGTTTTTAGTTTATTTTTTATTGGAAAGGTGGCCAAACAAGCTTGGTTCGAAACTTGAAACGAGTTCACCTGATGGTAACTGCTTACCGTCGCCCTTGTACATTGGCAACACTAGAGGGGCTGCAAGAGCGTTGCCGGCCTTTAAAGATATTTCGGAGTTGGTAGGGAGGATGACGATTGGGGGATGGGGAGGGAATGGGCCTCCGGTTACCTCAATCACCGAACGAAACGCAGAAGCACAAGATGCCGTTATTCTGCGAGGTACTAGCCCGGTCGAGCCGGCCCATTCGAGTAGTCAACTTGACTCTACCACGTTGAACACTTTTAGGACATCCTACCACGTAGTACAGTAGTACCGAATTTTACAGTCAGTTCGCCCCAGCAGTCTATTTTATGTGACCTAGCTAACAACCATTAGGCTATTGGCGCTTCGAAGCGCTGGTTAGGTTGAAGGTTAGGTTGCGCACTGCGAAACATGACGTCGCAGCTTCGAGCCCACCATTCGACTATTGTCGTAAACCACTCCAAACACAAGCTCTAATGCTTAGTCGGAGGGTTAACAGGAATGTTAGTAATGTTAGTTAAATAGCATTGCTAGTATTCTTTCTAAAAAAAAGAAAACAGTCCAACACGTAAGTGGCCACTATAGCCCATGGACGCCGGTAAATAACTTAAATCAAATGAAGGAACTTTCGTCCTAAATCTGGAAATTGCTCAACAAACCTTCAGAAATTATTGACTGATGCTATGATGATCGATCCAATGTTTGAATAAATCATGCCATATACTTAGTCAGTCATATATAATTTGTGAACAAAACTGTACGTTCAGTGAACGAACATTCAGTTTTATTCACAAAAATTGATCGGGCAACATGTAAGCCGCGCTCAAAAGTGTATAGAAGGACGCGGGGGGGCATAAATTTCATTACAATTAGCTACCGCAGGCATGAATAATTCAACGAGGCTCCGTCCCGCGCAAACATCGAAGGGTTGATTGTCACAATGACCAGTTGCAGGCACCTCTGTTTGCTGGAATTACTGGGCCGGCAATTTGCTCTCCTCTGCCGCGTTCATTAGTTCAAGTTTAGATTTTGCGTTAATCAAACGAATACTTAATCGAATTATGACGTTCGAAATTTGAAACGTTTGACAGATAATTAAACGTGTAATTTGAATACGTAAACGTGCATTTAAATGTTTTGTAAATGTTGATGACTTGAATTAAATGGCAAATATTCACGTGTCGTTTTAAATGCAAAATATAAAGCCATTGCTGGTTCAGCCAGGGTCCGTTTTAAATTACACATAACACGCGCGACCCGAGTTCGATCTCCGATATTGGCAGCACTATATCGATTGTCTTCTCGTTTGACGCAGTGACTAAGCGAACGGCCTCGGTTCTGTGGGCCGCGGGTTCTTTTCCCACGTGATACAAGTATTTGTATAGACTATAATTAGTTGTGTTGTCTCCGCGACATGGATGAAAATTCTACTTAGGTCACAACTTATGTGCTGAAGGACTCCGCTACTTAATTGCACGTCTCATGACGTGAAGCGATAACGTGAAGCGGCGTGAGATAGTGCTCTATACCCGACATGTCAAGGTCAAGCGATTCGGCGGTCTTCAAATGCCTCTATCACAATTATATTGAACTTATATTCTAATTTGAATAGACTCATATCAAGAAAACACTTTAATTAATTCATTAAAATTATTTTTAATAATCATCTAATATTGCTAGTTGGAAAAAAAAAGAGTTTAAAAAAGAATTGACGTAGTAGTCCGGATTTTTGTAGGGAAGTGGTCACGATAACTCACGAAACAATAGACCTATCAAGTCGAATTTTATCAACTGGTTTCCTATTTCATATCAAAACCTTACTGTTATTAGTTATTGTTTTCATTTGAAATTGAAATTACTCGAAATATTTGAACCACAATACGATTTTTTTTTCTTAAGAGTTAAATGAGCGTAATGCGACGTGAACTTTAGGATTTTCTAAATTTCTCCGGGAATTAAGAAGTGAGAAGTGGCGCCAGGGTTTCTCCCACGATTGTTATGAGATTTTCATTAAAATCAATTAAAAACTTTAATGTATAATAATAGTGTCTGTCTGAAATCTATGTAAAATTTCAGTGCAAACCCGCTCGTCTTCGGTTCATTCCTAATGTCCCGGAACCCTCTGCCTGTAGCATCAAGCGTCCCATTGCTACAAATAAACCTAATATTAAGTTACTCATTCCTCATATATAACCTTACAGAAGCTAAATCCGTCTGTCTGGATGAGTGTTGACATTGTGCTTAGCTGTTCATGTCTGTAGGTGTCGCGGGTGACGTTAGGCATGTGATCACCTCCCGACCCTGCCGATTGGGTTTCAGGAGGCTGGTGTGGTGTTTGCTACAAGCGACAGCGATTTTAAAACCTAGTTGGACTTATGTGAATAATAATGACATTGTTAGACACATTATACTCCAATATTGTAAATGGGAAAGTAACTCTGACTGTCTGTTACGTTGTTACGGTTTTAGAGCTGAACCGTTTTTGAATGAATTTGTTTTGCAGATAGTCTTTAACCCTGGGAAATAAAATAGTCTATTTTTAATCCTGAGAAAACCGCTACAAAATTTTCCAAGCTATGTTTTGAGCGGGATAATTTATAAAGGGTTATCTGGAAAATCCCTTTTAAGTCAGAATGAATACTATGCAAAGTTATTTTATATATTAATTTTTATTTGAGGATGATTATTTCTAATATAACAATATGATAGCTCTAGGTCCTCATACACTGTCAATAGATATTCAAATATATATTTTTAGTTATAAAACTTTCGCCTCCTTAACTCACAACTAATGTAAATTCAGTTGAGTTCTTTAAGTAAGTCGCTTTATTTCGTCACTTGGACAGTACATTTCAGGGCAGGCATGTGACGAGCGCCATCTGGCGACGGCGCCGGCGCCTGCGCATCCGCTTGTCTTCTCTCTATATCCAGCTTAAAGACATGATTAAATATGTGTGGTGATAAACATTTGATAATGCCAGCAGCTCGACTATCATTCTATCAAAAGGAAAAAGAAAAAGAGAGACTTGGGAACATACAACGCTGAGATCCTTTAGAAATAAAATCTTTATAAAAAAACTAGATTGTGAAACCACTTCTTCAACTTAATCCAACAGATATCATCTGAGCAGGATGTGTTATTTATATACCCATCACATCAGGTATGCGTTAAAACCGACAGAAGGTATTTTCACTTGCTCTTCGTTTAAATGCAATTATTATTTAGCCTTATACAATATCAATGCTATAGACACAAGATACTCAAGATGGGAGAAGTTTATATTGACGCCTGCATCAATAATAAAAGCCCGTCAACCCGCACAGAGCAGCGTGGCGGACCCTTCCTTACTCCAAAAGTCTCTCCAGTTTCGTGAGCAGGTCTTCGCCCAGCCACGGGGCATTTAGGGGCTGCTATACTTTTTATAACTTTACTTTTATATATATTTTAGTTGAGTGTGTGTGTGTGTGAGGGGGCAACGTCTATATAGGAGGCCAAAATTCCCTACGATTTTGGGAGGTATCTCCGTCCATCATCTAAAGTCCAATCGACTTAACACCAGAGTGTAATTGGGACACTCTGACAATTGGTAAACTTATCGCCAAGCTTAGTGTGCAAGCTAACGATTCAAATCGTACATAAGTTTCGTAAAAATCATTAGAACCGGCCTTCCGCATACATAATCGAACACGGGTCTCTCGATTCGGAGTCAGATCTCCTAACCACTCCGCTATCGTGGCCATACGAGACGAGGAATACACCAACGACTTTTCCGAATGTCAACATGACCAGCGCGAAGTAAACCCTGTTGACTCATGGACGAGGATCTAGCGACTGTCTATGTCTAACCCAAAACACACTGACTATGGGGGGCAGTGTCACTACTGCGAAGGTATCGGCAGCAACCCATCTGCACAGTGTAGTGATTTTTTTTTTTTATAATAAATAGGCTTACGTTTGACCTCAATCTTGCTTGATGGAAGCCCGAAGATGAGTCCTAGGATAGTACACGTTTGCCTAGAAGGTGTCTGTTCACTTTGGCCTTAAAGATGTCCAGATTATAGTGTTCCGGAAAAACTGACCTCGGCAGAGAGTTCCACTCCTTAGCCGCCCACATAAAAAAAGAAGAGGCAAACCGAATATGGAAGATGCATGGCATGCTGACTTTTGTTGGTGCTGTCATGAAAATACCCTACGTCCAGCAGTGAACTTGCACACATTGATAAAGAACAAACGAATACAAAGAAGATGATCACATGAGTGACAATGGGCAGACAACGTATTACGATTTAATTATGTAAAAAAAGTTTATGAGAGAGCGCTATCCAGCGAGTATTCATTACGTCGGTTGACAGTTGGGAGATTCTCTGCCTATCTCGTTAGCGTCACTTTTTAAAGTTTTTAGTAAATAGACCAGAATAATTGAACATACTCGTATATATAACCTACGGCTAATTATAGTTACTTAAAATCATGAACCACACTCTTATGCTTGCATGTAGAAAGAAAGAAGGAAACAGACGCTGGCAAAACACAGAACAAAATCGCACCCGAAAACAGATAATAAACTCTTCGGAACGTCAGACCGAACGCGGCGTACATTGTCATGCGTGTTTGTTTTAAAACAACTAAGAGAAAATAATATTTGCGATAGCAACTAAATATTTTTCTCCATTACAACGAGACGGGCCTAAGTAAGCATTATACACTTCCTCTATTATTGAAACTTTTTTCGCAAAAACCGCGAAAGGAAAGTATTCCATTACAATACAAAAAAGTTCTCAGCAAGACGGCGCCAGTTTTTTTTATTTAAATATAGAACGGCTCTATGGTTGCTTAAATAAATATATTGAGTTGCAATGTTAAAAAAAATGCCTGGTTAATGTACTAACAACTTAATTATAAGAATGTTGGAATTATGGTTTAGCTTTGAGAATTTAAGGAATAAAATGGTGATACTGTCAGAGAAACGGAATACATTTAAAAAAAAACTAACGTTACGCAATTGCAACCTTCGCAACTTTGACTCACATTAGAACCTAATTTAGACACAAGGACACTGATATTAGGTGATATGAGATCAATATAGAGAAAACAGAAAGTCATTATAGTACCAATTCCACTGTACATCAGTTTCCATATCTCTATAAGTATCTTTCTTTCGTTACGCCATGGCCTAGAAGTCAAAGCTAAGAATACATTGTTGAAATCGTGGTAGAAGGATAGGAGAAGTTAGTAGTTCAGCCTCAACCATTTTAATAGGGTAGTCACCAGTGAGAATGATACATTGATTCTCATAAAGTTTTTGGTTTCAAATAGTAGAATAAAGTCTAAGATAACCGAATAATAATAATGATGTAAACATTATTGTTTAATAATTATGATCTATACATTTTTATATATACCGCCTAACCAGACGAGATTATATATAAATAATCCCAAAATTATGTTGGTGTATTTTTAGAAATAATTTCTAATATTTTACGCCATTGGGCACGTGTCGTAGAACACTAATTAAAATGTTATAAAGCGCGTGACGTTTAATCTTTCTAATTTTGACATTTCAGTTTTGTAGTTTGGTTATAATTAACTGACGCAAATGCAAAATATGACGGCTAACAAGACGCCATGACAGTTGTGAGCATTCTGAATGTTAAAATAAAAATTGTTGTATACATTATGTAAATAAATGTTTTTTTGGAGTAATGTATATTTTTTGTTTTTTTATAATGATAAGCTACAGAATTAACTAGATTTTGAAAATCTACCCTATTAATGCAGTACGAATGAAGGCCTTTCGGATGGATTCTGGACAAATCCACGCCATTGCTCGCTATAACGAAAAGTGGTAGCTCAGTACCTATTCATAGTTAGAAAATTTTGTCGGAGGAATAAGTGCTGACAAATTATGTAAAGATTGTTGAGGAAGGAATACACTTGTTTGTGGTAGGGAGGTTGGTGCCCTTCTTATAATTTCAATATTTTTGCATGAGGAATAGTCCGAAGTAACTTTTTCAAACGTCATTAAAACATGTAAAAACAAAATATTGATTATATCTCCCCGTGTCATTCGTGCTTATAATAAAAATATATTTGTTTTAAATTCATTTCTTTTTAGTCATCCACCCCACTTATCGGACATGAAGCGTCATGATGACGTTAACGGATCGTCAGTTTTCCTTTGACTTTGTAACCGTCGCTGCATGCAAAAAAAAAACACCTTAACCTGTTTTTTTGATTAAAAAGGAAGCGAAGTAATGAAGTCATCTCTTTTAATAATTACATAATGATTGCGGGTTCGGGGCCAAGGGGGCGCTGTTAATGAATCGTTCGCGATAATGGCCCACACAAATGGGGATTTGCAAATGGATAGACCTTAAAGTTTTGAGTAAGAAAATTATGTATTGTTTGCTCAAAACATCTGCCGAGAAGAGTAACAACAAATTAGTACTTAACTGCGAACGAACAGATACTTATTTACGATCGTAATATGATGAATATAATTTATACTCCTGTAACTTCGGTATCTATGCAGACGTAAAGCTGTAACGTAGGCTTATCGCCATTCTTTACCGTCCTGTCGATGTCATAAGAGTTGGCCAAGCGGCGGCTTTTGTTGCTGCTCGAATGGGCCGGCTCGACCGGGGTGGTACCATGACCTCGCAGAATACCGGCGTGGAGTAGAGGCATCTTGCGCTTCAGCGTTTCGTTCGGTGCGTGAGGTATCCGGACGCCCACTCCCACTCCCCCTCCTCATCCTCCCTTCCATCTCCCAAATTCCCTTAAAGGCCGACAACGCACCCGCAGCATCTCTGGTGTTGCAGATGTACGTGGGCGATGGTTATCACTTACCATCAGGTGAACCGTATGCTCGTTTGCTTCCTTTCCCATAGAAAACAAACCAAATGTCACTCAGTAGTGAATACCGCAACTGAGTTCACTTCGTACCAATGTCGGAGCAGTACCTTGAAGTAATTACAGTTGCATACAAACAGTGCACTGTTTCTCAAGTTGTATACTATTATTGGAATAATACTTTAGTATTATTATTATCATTCACGACTTATCATGAATGATAATAATAATATTATAACATAACATAAAAGTTTCTAATTTAAATTTTAAAATAGCAATATTTGTGTTTTAAGTGGGGGTAAATACTAGATGGCGTTAGCGAGGGCACCAAATAAGGAATATATATTATTTCTATAAACGTTTTCGTCTACTAGTAGAATAGGTATATGTCAACGAGCTTGAAAGTATCCCGGTATCTAAAGTCCAATGGATGGCGTTTGTTACAATGATAGCCAGCCTGGATGCCAAGTGTGGCGATTGTGGAAAATCTTCCCATTGAAATAATCAAATTGAGAAAATGATGTCTAGAAGTGACTATTGACAGGCCGATAATTAACTAAAGGCTGTCGTGGTCGTGGTCGTGGCCAGCCAGGAGGGCATTGTTGTAGCCAAGAGGATGTAAGTCCTGGGCTCCGATTACGAATCTCAACCGAAAAAAATACTTCAACTGGATATGAAAACATCAATACTGGTTATATAAAATATTAAAAGAATCTCATTAATAAACAAACATAATAGAAAAAGAAGCAAACTAGACTTTCAAGCCGCTAATTACTAAGTTGTTTTAAATCTTGCGAATCGGTGTCTTTTGTTTGAACTTTATACTAGTGTTCTATGTACTGCTGTAAGTAATGTTTTGTATAAGTTCCCCTTCTATGGCATTTAGTAATGTCACTGGTCGACATAGGATGCGCGAATCTTCAACAGTGTATAAAGTTTGACCCAATTATAGATTAAAAAGAAATAAGCTGTATAATACAAATTCAGGCGTAATGCAAAATCATAAGAGCAGTCGGTAATTCCTTATTCATAAACTATAATCTTACATCATTACGAACACAATCCTACAACGTTTGCATTTCAAAGATCAATAACAAATAGTATACGTACAGACATGACAAAATTGTACTTCAGACGAAATTGTCTGCATTTTTTAAATTTTACTTATAATTTTTCTAAATAACTGAAAAAATCATTATTAATAAACTTAACTAAATTAAAGTCTTATTTATAGCTCTTATGTTTTATTTCCACACATCATTGTCCTCAATATATTGTCCTGTTTTATAGTAGCCCTTTTAAATAAGGTTCCTTTAATTTTTTTTCAAATGTATAGTCAGATTATAGCACTATATTTTTAGAGATTTATTAATTTTTGAAAAACATTTTCTACTTTTAATCAATCTAAATTAAGGTGGTGTGTTGACATTCGACAGTAGACATTCCTTTTTTATTAAAAAAAAATCGATATGTACGTAATGTTTTAAAAGATAAACAACGACGGAAGTGTCAAAATATTAGTCTCCTTGAAAAGTTTGCATAGCGTCTCGCGAGGTCCTCGGTTACAGATTGCCCGTATCGCTTGCCTTTGCAAAATTAATATCGTTTACGATTCGCCTGTAGAATTCGAAGCTGGAGGAATACACCATATGACATGTTACTGTGTAACCGAAGTAAATATAGTAGAATAATTTAGCTGTTGCTTCATTAGATAGGTTTTTCCCTTTCCCTTTGTCGCCTCGACACTCATGGAAAGAAAAAGAGGCGGCAGATTCTTACCGCCACCACACGCTCGCATACTTTATACATTCAAAAGCGCCAATTAAAAACTGGTATGCCATGCATGTTGGTTCAAACACCCATACTCGTCACTCGTCTAGGCGGGTTTTTGATCGCAGTACCAGTCTACTCGCTCCCACGGTTGGTATTTAAAAGTAAAGTAAAGTGGTAGCTTTTAAACGTCCTCTTGCTGGGCAAGCCTCCTCTATTTTTTAGAGACTAGATCGACAGCAGGCTCCAGCTGCAGGATGCTCCAGTTCAGGATGGACTTTACAATGTTATAAAACATAATTTTGTTAATTTCTCCGACGAGAGGAGACCTTCCGATGTTTTCCATCACTGATGTAATCGCGGTGAAGTGGCGCCTTGGAATTGAAACTATGAAACTAAAACCGTGCGTCCGACTTACCACAGTTTTAAGTTAAACAATGACAGTTACAAATTTCAATGTCAACGGTAGAAAATGCATTGCGTGTCTGCAACAACTTTGTTAATCTATGGCTAATAATTCCTTACTTGATTGTAATACACTTTTGCATTTTTTTACAATTAGCTGTATTTATTGCATAATTGTGATAATAAATTGCTAATTAATAAGACTTGTTGAGCGGCAAACTGGTTAGGGCGCCTTGTTGTTGTTTTGCAGCACGAGAGGTCTATAAACCTTCAGTTTATAACCATTCATTACTTGTTTTGTATACTAATATAAATAGATCAACGAAAAAAAAAACTATGTTCCTATAAGGTTGATGTAATAACTGAGAAGCGTTCATTCTAGTGCTCTTAAGTTTTTTTATACCTTTGAGTGACAAACGAGCCAATAGTCCACCTGATGGTAAGTGGCTTCTGCAGCCTATCGACACCTCCAAGCAACTTCAATCGAAGAAGATTACAGGTGCGTTGTCACCCCTTTCAACTAAGATGGAATGCTTCACAGCCTGTAATTATGTTGGATCTCTATCCTTCAAACTACTGTCTTTCGGTGCTCACTAGAGGACGCTGGTGATTAGCGACAGAAATAGGTAAAGGACGGTACTATTTAGTAAAAAGTGAAGATATATAAATTCTGTAATGAACCCCATTAAGTAGAAGCAAAGTGGTTTGCATTCCTATTATAATTATAACAAAGAAAATTACCAAGGAAAGTTAAAGTGATAATGGTACGAGCAGAATCGATAGCCTGTTGGATAAGAAAGGTTCTCGAATGAGAACCCTGTATGATATGGTAATTAATTACCATCGCCCACGTATATCTGTAACGCCAAAGTCATGCGGGTGCTTTATTTATTAATTTATTTATACTTTATTGTCTACACCAAAATGATTACAAATGGCGGACTAAATGCCTTTCGGCATTCTCTAACAGTCGACCCAGGGCGTGAAGAAATGTGGCGATAGGTGCATCAAGTTTAAAATAATATAAATATGAAAGGCTAATTGAGAAATATACTACATAATTAAAACATATGAATGTATAAGCATACGTATATACACATCCACAATGATACACAAATACATACTATAATATATACAGAAATAATAACTCAGATATATACATACATACAAACACATTAATACAGACATATATAATAGATCTGAATAAATGCTTTGTCGGCCTTTAAGAGTATTTGGGAGATGGGAGGTAGGATGAGGAGGGGGATGGGGAGGGGGATTGGGCATCCGGTTACGTCACTCACCGAAAGAAACGTAGAAGCATAAGATGTCTCTACACCACGGCAGTACTCTGCGAGGCCGTGGTACCAACCCGGTCAAGACAGCCCATTCGAGCAGCACCAAAACCCGCTGCTTGACTCTACCACATTAAAAAATGTTTTTATTAACATGAAAATTATGTGATTAGAGTGTCACTCTACTCTATTTCTTTCAATTATGGTAATTATAGACTGAGTGGTGGAAGTGAAGTAATTGCCTTTTTAAATAAAAAAAAATTAAGGCTCTTTTTTTAAATCTTAAATCAGATCTTTGTCAATATTTGAAACGAAACTGAAACAAAAGTTGCTTTCAAGAAGTTGTATTTATACTTAGACATATGAGACGGAAAGACGCACTGTGCGTATGTTCGTTTGTTTGTCCGCGATCTCTTGAGATGTTTTTTAACAACACCAACTACTTTTAACTGCGTGTCGTATTTCTCTGCAGTGGACTTAAGGGGTGTCACTACTTAAAAAATAATAAATTACATTTATTAAAAAAATTGCCTCAATTGTTATCATGGACATACACACACATAAATGACAGTGCAGTGGCTGCTTGCTGCATTTAACTATCTAATAATTGAAGAACAGGACTCCAGGTTGGTGAGTATCGACGAATCTTTCTTGCATGCCATGCTGGCTTTTATTGCTTTAAGCCGTTAAGGAATGGCCAGAGGGTTTATACAGGCTGAAATGAAAAAGGAGAAGGTGATGGAGAAAATAATAAAAAACTATTTAACCTGACAATGTTACCGTCCGACTAATTTCGGGCAGGTGGGTTTGTGAGGTGCCGGTACCCTCGCATAGAGATGCTGCTCCCCGTCAGTAGAGCGTGGGGTTCGGCATATCTGATGACTTTTCCACCGGTAGCCAGAGACTCGTAGTTCAGCTTGAAGAGTACACCGAAAACAAATGAGTATGTCATCTGGAGAGAAAGCGATTATATTTTAAATAAAAATTTATTTTATAATCTATGCTCACAGTCTTTGACCGATTTCATATGACGATGAAGTTTGTCTTAAACAGATTTAAAACTCTTTAATATTCGATAAGGATTGCGGGAAGGATCATAATTTTAAATGTGACGAATTTGAAACCAAGTTGGCGACTATGAAATCAATCAATAAATTATTTATAATGTTAAGAAACAGAATTGGCAACCCTGGCCTTGAAGCAACCCTGTTGACATGTCTTTTAAACTGTGTAAATATGACAGAGCTCGGATTTCGGTGTCGATTTTAAAACAATATTCCGGAGCCACTACGCCTCGTCCCGTCCTGTTCCGCCGCGTCCCACCACGTCCCGGCCTGTTATTCCGCGTCGCGGCGCAGGCGCCTGCCCGCAAACATGTCACAAGACAATACAAATAAACCTTTTACCACACCGTCAACATTGAGAAACTTGTTGAGGACTCTTGGGTGACGGTATGACATGCAAGGTAAACATTGGATGCATTGGACTCTTTTTTTAAGGGGTAACGATAGTTAAATGTTTAAAAATAACGACGATTGGGGCGAAATTGAATATGATCATAGACTGTAGATTTCCCAGGGCGTCGGTGTTTCACGTAGTTTTTTTTTTTTACTTATTTGGGAAAGAGGGCCAACGAGCTAGCGGCTTACCTGATGGTAAGTGATTACTGTCGCCCACATACATCCGCAAGACCAGAGGAGCTGCAGGTGCGTTGTCGGGCTTTTGGGATATTTGGAGACAGGGAAGGAGGATGGGAAGTGAGGTGGGGAAAGGGGGAGACTGCCTCCGGTTACCTCAAGCACCGAACGAAGCGCTGAAGCACTAGATGCCTCTACTTCACGCCGGTATTCTGCGAGGCCGTGGCACCGACTAGGTTGAGGCGGCCCGTTCGAGCAGCAGCAAAAGTCGCCTCTTGGCTCTACCATGTAGTGTTCGCGTCAATACAAGAAATCATTACTTTTATCTAACTTTGTTTTTAACTTTGGTAAGGTGAACTATACAATGTTTTGGTAATAGCACTGTTCAAATGTTTAAAAATTTGTCACTTCGTATTAACAAATAAACACAAAACAAAAGCAACGAACGAATCCAGACCCACTCTCGCTCTATGAAACTAAAGTGAGCGTCCTGACCACTAGGCTACCACGGCCAGTACCAAAAAAGGAAAGCCACTCGGGTTTTGCTGGAATGTGCCTACACAGGTATTTGCACCTATGTGTTTAGTTAGGAGATATTCCTGATACGTTATAAACGTTGGGACGTGACTTAGTGGCTGGTGTACCTGTCTGTTGAGGCATGAGTCTTGGGTTCGAATCCCAGCCGTTTAGACACCGTGGCCGAAGTCGGCCAGGAGAACATCGCAGAAAGGATAACATGAGTGTTATAAGGGTGCAATAAGGGCTCAGTGAAACAGATAATGAGACAGTAATTAAAGTTTTACTGTAACTTACGTACTTAAAGACCTGCGACGTATCAACAGCTCCTTTTGTGTTGCAGATGTACGTCGGTGTCAGTAATCACTTGCCATCAGGTGAGCCGCTAGCTCGTTTTCTTCAATACCCACAAAAAAAATCTAGGAGGAAGCTTTCTTCTCTGCCTTGGACGCGTCTAGGTGGCCAGGTACCACCATCTTATCAAATTTCTGCCACCGATCAGCAGTACAATCACCGTTGTGTTCCGGTTCGATGGGTACACTGAGGCATTACAATACCCGGCTGTGGGACATGGTCCTCGGGAGTGGTGCAATGCTTCTTTAACCACTTCCTTTTCAAGCTGTTCGCAGGTAGCCATGGGCTTCAGTAACCACTCACCAGGACTGTTGAATCGTTTTTCACTCCGATTCATAAAAAACTTAAAATTAAATATGTTAAAGTAGTCAACGATAAATAATGTTTGTTTTGTTATCGAGTGGCGTATTTGTGCAATAAATGTTTCTTTCTTTCTTTCTTTCAAATCATTGTAACAAATTCCGTCCTATATTAGACATAGTAAATACCCAGCGTCTTTAAAAGGAGCAAGAAATTAATTTGAACGTTGTAAATCACCAGAAACGTAAACTATTTACCACGTCGTGATTTATTAATACGCAGTAAATACTAAAGCTTAACGCTCACTTTAGTTTCATAGAGCGCGAGTGACCTGGGTTCGATCCCCGGTGCCGGCACCACTAAAATTGTTAATAGCAATTTTAAGTGCTGTGTTTAGCACGTGCTCAGCGGTGAAGGAAAACATCGTGAGGAAACCTGCATGTCTGAGAAATAATAACAATATTATTTCGAGGATATGTGAAGCCCGCTATTCCGCACTGGAGCAGCGTGGCGGGCCCTTCCCGGCTCCTAAACCCTCTCGTATTTGAGAAGGAGGCCTTTGCCCAGCAGTGGGCACTTACAGACTGTTACTTTACTTTTTTACTAAAGCTTATAAATTAGAAATCATAAATCATATTGGAAATAGAGATTAGTGTGATATATGGTCTATGATTTTAATTTTAAAATCTTGTACTAAGTCGTGATATATAATATATTTATTTACATTATCATTATCATAGTGCTTATCATAAGAGGCGACTGAGGGGAAAGCTTTGAAATTCGCAATGGCGTCCGTCAGATGGCGGGGTCAGGATCGCGAAAAATATCAAACCAAAATTAAGCAGACCGATGACGAGTAGCAATGTGTAATGTGCCAGGTGTCTGGCACTACAATCGCCGATCCGCTTGCCGAGCGTGGCGATAATGGCAATCTCCTCTTTATGAGAGAGGTCTAAGGTCCTTTAATACAGTAGATGTCCAGCAGTTGACTATTTATAGGCAAATAGATAACTGTTATTCTACAGCACAGTGTTCGTGATATAATACTTTTATTTCATTCGATTCGTACAAAGAGTGACGATTAAGTATCGATGCAAAAATTCAAAAGTAAGACCCTCGAAGCCCGTTTATATTGCACTCACATGTAACACGTCCCGGCGACCTCGCAAATAAGCTGCGATTGCGCTATTAAGCGGACAGGTGGCCGCTGCAAAAACGCCACAAAAACGCCGCTCGATCGCCGCCGAGTCGCGGAAAAACAATCAAAGGGCGCCGCGGCCTGATCAGACTCGCGGGGAGTCAGGCGACAACACGTCTGTATTAATTAGCACACATTGACAACATTTTTATTGAATAATTCGTTTGTTTTTATGTTTTAAATTTCTCTCTTTCTTTTACAGCCTGTATAAGTCCACTGCCGGTTATAGGCATTTACATGAGAAAACATCAACTTAAGCTGGAAGATTTGCCTATGATCACCATGCTAGACAGGTGGGATGGTAAGCACAGTGCCAGAACCCGTGGGTTAGAGAGATGCTGTCCTCTATTTCATGGATAGTATTTGTGCTCGGCATATTTGGATGGTTATTCCGCCATCAGTCGGTCACCAGAGTGCAGTGAGTGCAGGTGAGGAATCTTTGATTTTAGAAAAAAAAGGCGGTAATTGCAATTTTAAGTGCCACTCACCTCCAGGGTGAAGGGAATCATAGTTTGGAAACATGACTGGAAATACTCAATTGGGTAAGTATGGAAAAATATTTATATTAGTTTCAGCGAGTTTCGAAATCGCTACCAATAAACAGACAACGCAAAACGGTTTAAACCACGCCCCGCTGGGTTAAAGATTGGTAATTTTGCGCTTACACCAAAATCTTACGGCGTACCACCATCGCTACATATCAATAGAGCCACGAGAACGGCCTTGGCGCCAATTCACTTAGATGCAGAATGGTGGACTTTTTGCGGCTTTAAAACCATCTCAAAATAAAAGCAGGTCGAGCAATCCCTGTAGTACAAAGCTTTATTGTATACTATAAATTGTAATTTTTTTTTATTGATTTTGTCCCATATTGGGGCGAAATCTGATGGGGTTCCTAGTGAAGCCACTCCTCAAGCGATTACCGCCCGCCGCCCGCGCAGTGAGGAAACTCATTTTCCAACGACGACTCAACCTCCGCGCTTATTACACCTTTACACACTTATACCGACCGTCGTACTTCGTTTTTTTGAACCTACTCTCTTTGCGATAGAGTCAAAAGTCGAATGCTTTTACGATTGGACAAACGCAGATGTTACTTGTAATACGACGCTGCGACAAATTTGTAATGTGCAATCATTGTAACATACTTTAGCAGTATCATGTAAGTATTAAAGTTCACAATCGACTGCTTTTGGAATTCAGAGCAGCATCGGTACAGTATTATAATTCTAGCTCGCGAATCACCCGTCAATCAAGTTGCGATATGAGCGCTGACAAAGGAAAAATCCTTTTGCGAAAGCGCAACCGTTCGCGGTGATCAAAGTGTTCTGGTGACACCTTAAATAAACTCCTGTTGAGCTAATTTCACTTTGCCGCGTAATTTGTGCGCGTTCGATTCGTTTGAATTTCGCGTTTCGGGTGTTTTGACGGTGTTTGATCATTTTTTTTTTAAATTGGGTGAATTTTATGGTGCAAGTGTTATGCCTAAAGTTTTTTCCTTTAACTCTCCAAAAAATTACGTCATTGTAACGTCATTAATTTTTACAGAAAGTAAAATGTTCTTGACAGTTTTATATTTAGTTTTAAGCTTCAATGCTATTTGATATCTTTATAATATAGATTGTATAAGTTTAGACCTATTTAATCCACATATGTTATTATTGCAAAACTATAAAAAAGATGCTGGTACATTTGGGAAATTAAAAAAAATGTTGGAGTTACTTGACACCGAATTTTTTTTTTAATTTTTGAGTTTCTTTGTTCAACTGTTGTTTAGGTATCGTGTGATGCGGTTTTAATAATTCGAAAGAGAAGAAGAATTATGACGAGATCTAAATCTGTGATGCTTTTAATCGCTGAGAAATATCTGCATGTAGCAATGTTGGACCGGGGTTTATGCTGTTCAAATTATTATGACTTATGTGAGAAATTGCGATACATATTTTAATAAATAAAAATACCTGGATTTACCGTAACCAGATACATATTCAAAAACAACACGTCGTACTAAAGATTCATCCGTGTAGAATTAATGTAAGTATTATGTAATTTAATTTATTATTTAACAGATGGTAGACTCCTCTGCCTAGGAGTCGTCTGGGTTGCTGCAACATCCTTATCCATCTCTGCCGCCAAAGAGCAGTGTAATTACTGTTGTGTTCCGGTTTAAACGGCCGGTGCAAGGCATTCCATCTTAGTCCTCAGCGGTGACAACGCATCTATTACCTGCTTCGATTGAAGTGGTTTGCCATGGGCTGCATTGGCCACTTACCATAAAGTGAACTTAGTTAGTTTTTCACCTCAATGCATTAAAAACATTTTATGATGGACCGTGCCAGCTGAACGACGGGGCTCTCGCGACCGACTGATGATAGACAAGGCAAGGCAATCGAAATTATAGAACGTAAATCCTGCAGACAGGAGATGGTGAGCAGCGTTATCAGCGAGATTCCAGTACCAGTACTGCGTTGGTGACCACCACCTGTCCTGGGTGTTGAGTCTAGCAACATTACGAGTAATTCTATTCGAGCTTTTGTGGATTCTCTCTTTGTAAGGTCCGTTTTTACCAGTGAGAGATTTCTAAACGTACACTAAAATTAATACATCTCAAACGCGGCGTTGAGGTATACTTAACTATGAATAATATGGCAAGGAACAATTTGGTATATTAGTTATATATGTAAATAAATATGTTATATGTGTGTATATGCACGTGTGTATGTATTTATTATTCTATAACTATTAAAATATTGTATCTGTATATAGATTTACATTCATTTTATATTTTTCTCTTTAGTACTCTCTATTTTATCTCCTACGCTTACTTCATTTCATCTCTGCATCGCCCAAAGGTTAACTGGTAGAGAATGTACTAATGTAGTAATATACATTCTCCTATATATGAAGTTTAATAAATAAATAAATATAAATTATTAAGGATGACCTGCACAATGTTGCGTGAAGTCGATGGATGCAGGCTCATGACCGTGTTTTCTGGCAATGTTCAGCGGTGGACTTGTGACAGGCTGTGAAGATGAGGATGATGATGTCGATCTCTATTCTTTACTTAATCAAGTTTTATTTCCCTTGGCTCGGGAGTTATCTTTCATATTGTGAGAATCTGCGTGTTATACTCGTATATGTGTTACTTTGCATTTTTAACATGGTAGAGCCTTGTCGTCGAAAAATTGTCGATATAATTTTTTCATAGTAATTTGAGGTGAGAACCTGTTACCCAATACACACGTTACCGCGTCCGAGCCATCGTGTATAAAGTTTGATGGGACTCTGTTCTGTGCTCAGCCGTGATTCAACGCTTCATTTAATGTCCCGGACGCGTCTTTAATCGCTTATTAATTGAGGTGGTGGATTTAAAAGCGCATGCCGCGGCTCCCATTGTACTCGACAAACGGCTAATTGATCCCGGCCGCGGAAGCGACGAGTGTCACCGACTGCCGCGTTGAATGAGCCCCCCAAATGAGCATATAATGGTCCGCGCGATTTCTTCACCGCCGAATGCGATGAAAGCTTCCATTGTGCAGAGGAAACGGAACGCAAGGAACTGAATTGTGCTAAATCAAAGGCGACCGATTTGTATGAGGCCGCGCTTGAATATGATCTGCAAATTGGTAGGTGGAATTAGTAGGAATCGGTCGGAGGTCGGCCATTGTGCGCCGCCGCGGCTCCCATTGTACTCGACAAACGGCTAATTGATCCCGGCCGCGGAAGCGACGAGTGTCACCGACTGCCGCGTTGAATGAGCCCCCAAATGAGCATATAATGGTCCGCGCGATTTCTTCACCGCCGAATGCGATGAAAGCTTCCATTGTGCAGAGGAAACGGAACGCAAGGAACTGAATTGTGCTAAATCAAAGGCGACCGATTTGTATGAGGCCGCGCTTGAATATGATCTGCAAATTGGTAGGTGGAATTAGTAGGAATCGGTCGGAGGTCGGCCATTGTGCGCCGCCGCGGCTCCCATTGTACTCGACAAACGGCTAATTGATCCCGGCCGCGGAAGCGACGAGTGTCACCGACTGCCGCGTTGAATGAGCCCCCAAATGAGCATATAATGGTCCGCGCGATTTCTTCACCGCCGAATGCGATGAAAGCTTCCATTGTGCAGAGGAAACGGAACGCAAGGAACTGAATTGTGCTAAATCAAAGGCGACCGATTTGTATGAGGCCGCGCTTGAATATGATCTGCAAATTGGTAGGTGGAATTAGTAGGAATCGGTCGGAGGTCGGCCATTGTGCGCCGCCGCGGCTCCCATTGTACTCGACAAACGGCTAATTGATCCCGGCCGCGGAAGCGACGAGTGTCACCGACTGCCGCGTTGAATGAGCCCCCAAATGAGCATATAATGGTCCGCGCGATTTCTTCACCGCCGAATGCGATGAAAGCTTCCATTGTGCAGAGGAAACGGAACGCAAGGAACTGAATTGTGCTAAATCAAAGGCGACCGATTTGTATGAGGCCGCGCTTGAATATGATCTGCAAATTGGTAGGTGGAATTAGTAGGAATCGGTCGGAGGTCGGCCATTGTGCGCCGCCGCGGCTCCCATTGTACTCGACAAACGGCTAATTGATCCCGGCCGCGGAAGCGACGAGTGTCACCGACTGCCGCGTTGAATGAGCCCCCAAATGAGCATATAATGGTCCGCGCGATTTCTTCACCGCCGAATGCGATGAAAGCTTCCATTGTGCAGAGGAAACGGAACGCAAGGAACTGAATTGTGCTAAATCAAAGGCGACCGATTTGTATGAGGCCGCGCTTGAATATGATCTGCAAATTGGTGGTGGTGAATGAAAACATTGTAACCTTTCTGAGCAATTATAAAAATCTAATTTCCTAGAACATGGGAAGTCCGCCGACACGCTATTGGAGCAACGTGGCGGAATCTTTCGCGATTTAAACCCCTTCCACAGTTCAAAAATTAGAGGAGACCTTTGCTCTGTGGTGGTGCTTCTACATCCTGCTACATTACTTTAGCTTTTTACTACATAAGTACCAGGAGATAATATGTCATTAGTACCGCAATGATTTGAGCCGGTAGCTATGGAACTACATGTCAGGGGTATCATCGCATGGCGGGGCTAATGTTAACTGAATAAAGTTAAGCCGCTGGGGGCGGCACGCGGCCCGTCGTCAGACGCCTTTGTGCCACCGCCGTCGGGGGTTGGCGGACGTTGGCGAAGCGACGCGATTGCAACGATCGTAAACGACGCGAAATTAAAAAAAAACTCTTTTTGTTTATGGTGTACCTAATGCGCTTACAGATTCTGGCCAGATTCAGACGGGCCCAGCGTGGTATGGGCAAATTTTCCACGGATGGGGCGCCACTTTTGGTGGTGCTTTTATAGATAAATCTATGTTCAGCGGTCTGAATTTATTATACTGTTAAAGAAGGTGAAGAAGTGTAATACATTAAAAGTTAAATAACACATACACGCATAATTGTATTAATGTGTTGTAACTCGTATTTTTATGGCATTCCATGCATGCACTATTCCATTTAACATTCTTCAGTAATATAATTCGACTGTAGCGTTACGGTCAGGTGGCTCGAAGTGCTCACATCGCGAAGAAAGATTCGCTATCGAATCGCCATCGCAATGTTACACTTCAAGTGCCGGTGTAATTGTCAAATTAGCGAGTCGCTCAGATCAAAGGATTCGGCGATTTGTAGCATTTTGATAATGTGATAAGTTTCGCGCACGATTACATAGCAATGAGCGGTCCGTCTTATAGCGGGCGCACGAACGTTAGCGGGGTTTTTAACAGTATTTATACCAGGGAATTAAGGCAAGGACCTTTTCCAAAATGAACTTATACCACAGATCGCCATAGGCAAATTACTTTAAAAATCTAGTTTTAGCCTATTGATACCGAATACTTTGTGGTTGGTGAGTAAACTTAACTTCCCCAGGGGTCCCAAGATACCTCGACCTCTTTGGGAATCCCTTATTTAGACGAATTTCATATGATGTAGAGCCTCGCCGTGGTTGTATTATAGGCGTAGACCGTTTGGGTTGGCTTGGGGGGGTATGGATAATAGTCACATAGAGTACCAAAAAACCCGTCACATATTGAAACAATTGCAATTGAATTGTTATGAGTCAAATTACACTATAATAGATAACTTTTTATTATGGGAAAGGGAGCAAATGAGCGAGCGGCTCCCCTTTATTTTTATAGGCTAGGCGGCAAACGAGCAAGCGGTTCACCTGACGGTAAGTGATTAACGTCGCCCACGTACGTCTGCAACACCAGAGGTACTGCAGGTGCGTTGCCGGCATTTAAGGGTATTTGGGAGATTGGGAGGGGGGATCATGAAGGGGATGGGGAGGAGGAGAGGGCCTCCGATTACCTCACTCATGGAACGAAACGCAGAAGCACAAGATGCCTCTACTTCACGCCGGTATTCTGCGAGGCCGTGGTACCAACACGGTCGAACCTGCCCTTCGAGCAGCAGGAGAAGCCGCTGCTTGGCTCTACCACGTTTGAAAACCTCATGGTAGGTGGCTACCGTTCATCGTTCATCTGCAACTCCACACCTGCAGCCTTTAAAGGATATTTGGGTACGTCTCCGGTTACCTAACTCACCGAACGAAACGCAGAAGTACAAGATGCCTCTGCTTCTCACTGGTATACAGTGTAGCCATCGTATATTATACTTTGTCGTATGTAGGTATATTATTCTTTGAGACAGTTATTCACCTATATGTCCGAAAGCCTTGAGATTTTTTAAGCTCTCGGTGCAGATTTTCTGACATACAGATTATTAGAGAAATAAATGATCATACATTTAGCAATTTTCTTATACAGAAACAAATATTTTTTTTTCTTGTCACTCTTAAGTTCAATAATCTCAAACAAAAATCCGCGAGTGTTCCGCCAATAGCAGCGACCCGCAGCTGCCTCGTGTCGATTTTCATCCCCTTTCCGTGGGGGTGGCAAGATCCGAGGGACGGGGTATTTTGCTTTGTTATGCACAGTTATCCTAATAGACGCGGAATACGTGGCTTTGTCATTCAATGCAATTCCGGGCAACAATTAAGTGATCGACATACACACTTCTTCGCTTAGTTCTGTAACAAAACTCTCACCAGATATTACGCGGGTGCGATGAAGAGGAAGTGTCTGACACTACTGTCAGACACACAAGGCAAGGCCGCGATACATTTAGATCTAAACCACGTGAATCAGTGATTTGTTATAACTTAAATAATAACCCAGCCGGAATTTGAATCTTGGACCTGCAATTCAGTGGGGACGTAATTGGTTTCAAAGGTAGATACCCCACCGAGTCATTATTGTTAGAACTATTATATATACCAAAGTAAGTAACAGCCTGAAAGTGCCCACGCCTGGCCAAAGGCCTTCCTTCTCAAATATCTGAGAGGGTTTTGGAGGGGCCCGCCACGCTGCTCCTCATAATATTCATAATATTATTTATTATTCACAGCCCTGAACGTGGTAAATACATCCCCGGCACCGGGGATCGAACTTAGGTCACACAATCTCAAGTGAGCGACCTTACCACTAGGCTACCACGACAAGTCTTACGCCTTACTTTCGCTAATATACTGTTGGTTCTAAGTAGATGATTATAGGCGTGACGTAGCGAGATTAGACAGCGCTGTTCCCAGCAGGCTTGCAGACAGCCTGCTTGTGGGCACAGCCAACTGTCTGCCAGTCATCCGGTGGCGGGTGGAAGTGGCCAAGCGGCTCACGGCTGTTTAAGCAGACCACCAGCGGGATCATATCACACTTAAAAAGTGGTCTCACGTGGGAATAAAACAATGGGACTAATGGAGACACGTACAGACTCTGACCGCTGGTACAGTGAACAGTCGACATGTAAACACAACATGAACGGAACACAACATGCTCTTCGGAATTATACAAACAGGTAAGCCAGATTATTTGCACAAAAAACTAAATTGGCGATTTACTCAACTAGAAGCTGTTCGCAAATCTTATCTGTACCTAAAGACAAAACAGCCGCTTTCAGAGGGAGTTTTAGATTTTGCGCTACTAAATGCTGGAATGACATACCAATCCCTATTCGCGAGGCTAAAACAAAAACTACGTTTAAAAAATTATATCGTCTATATTTATTAAATTTGCAAAAGTCATACTCTGTTTCTTTAGATATATACTAAATATGTTTATTTCAAACTGGATTGATTGTTTAAGTTTTCATTGTTGGTTATATATGGTAGTGTTTTGTAGTGTGTAATATTATGCTGTTTTTTTTTTTACAGAAAATTTCCTTTTATACATTAATTGTCGCTTTGATATTAATTTGTTATAAGTAACTTGGTCATAACATGCCTGTATATGGATGGTAAATCATGGAAGAGCAGTTCGTTTACAGCAAACATATCTTGTGTAGTGCGATTACGAAACAGTATGCGACGTACAACGCGCAATAGGGTCGGTGCTGACTGAAGATCAGCGTTGCGGTGAACCCCGGGACTCTATGCTGAGTCAGCACCGTTTCATTTGACACGAAACGGGTTATAAATTATAAAATCTATCTCTTAAATTAATTCTTTTTGTTTTTACATATCTATTGTTTTTTTTTCTGTATAATTGTATTTCTTGTAACTTTTGTGTTGTGTAAATGAATAAATCGGATCGTATCGTATCGTAACGGTATACCTTACTGATGTTTTCAGCCTCCATATCGGTCAAGCAGAGCCAATTATCCCTAATTGTTCAACCGTACCGTAAATGACAAAGCTGTTTACAAAATCCGCCTCACCCATTCTACGTTCACACGTCAGTGGCCAACAAACAATGTCAATGATTATTCGACCACAAAGTAAATGTTTATTTGATTAACGTAAAAAGTTTCTCACCGGCGACCGGTACGTCAGTCCGTCTGTCCAACAATTAGGCGTAGAAGCGATCCGTTTACGGACAATGGGGTAAATAAACGTTGATGGCAAACGGAAGCTTCTTAAATTGTTTTCTAAAAACAGTCGAGTCGTTAGGAGGCGTTCTGACGGGCGCACAAAGACGCGACGAGGGCCCGGGCGCGCTACCGACTGCCTCCATGATTATTTAATTCATCGCTTATTTTTTTATTCTTTGTTAAGGTGTTGGCTGACGGTACGTGAGTGGCATATTTTGAATTAAATAGGGTTGCCACTTTTATCCGGTTGTGAACTTACTATTACTTGAATATTTTTTTATAGGAGTACTTCACAGGTACCTACTCATTTCTCTCTAGTGTTATCAATGTATGCTATGTAAGAATCTCATAGCAAAACTTGACGACGAGGCTCGCCACCTATCACCTGGAAGGGGGTGAAAAGTGGGTCGCGCAAGCCCGATTGGATAGACTTTGTCATACCTAGTGGAAATCTGCAACCTCTGCTAACCTTACATGGATAACTGGCGTGAGTGTTTATTTTATTTCAATCTATTCAATCTTATTTATCAAATAAACATAATGGAATATGGAACACTCAAAATCCCGCAAGATATTGTGTCTTCCGAAAAAAAAAACAAAATGGCTGTTCTATGAAGGGACGACGTTTTGCGTTAGTATGGTCGGAGGGGAATTAGTCAAGAATTGAGAAACGAATACTGATCTAAATATGGCATTGAATTGATAAAGTTTTTGCCAACCCTAATTAATTACATGACGGCCAAGATTCGTGGATGTCCACACTCGAGGGGCTTAGGGAGGAACTGATTTCGTTAATATTTTGAACCTTGAGCTTTACCCACATACGTATGCTTTCTTTTTAGATTTATTCCAATCAAATCTATAATTTATTAATACAATTATTATTGAAGTTATTGTATATCCGTATGGTTTTAGTGGAAAACCTCACTTCTCAGGCTCTTGGTTTGGATCCCAGCCGGACTGTCAATATCTAAACAAAAATATGTATATAATTAAAAAATTAGCTATCACAACCGTATAACCATAATGGGGTAGACGGTTTAGACATTAACCATACTAGTTTTAATTCACTTTTCACTAGAGTTTACTTTTAGAACAACGTGGCGGTTGTTGAGCGTTCGCTGTCCCAGTGTTCAAGCCATCTATAAGATGGCTCGAAAATCTAACATTCGATAAACTGATTGGCAGATCCCCTGTGAGAAGTGCTTCTACTCGGATGATCTAACTCGTGTCTCCTGATTTAAGACTGTTAGTAGATCCCCTAAACGTTCGCCAGTCGTGGTAAAATTATAAAATTTAATTATCTTGAGTTTTTTTTTACAATTCAAGAAGTCTAATGTCTAAAATAAATGTCTGACCAAGCCAGTATTAGTATGGCCAACAGCGGCCGACGTGTTTATCAGCAATTATTCAGGAATACGCCAATTGTTTTGGAATAATTTTGGAAAAACCAGTGTCCAACTGTGGGCTTTTAGAGACTAATAATGACGATGATACTTGGATAGATAGAGCCTCGTTTAACAAGTGTTGTGCGTTCGTCAAGTGGACTAATCCATAGGAGGAATTATCTCAGCGTGTAGAGCTAACATAACTTTTTTTTAATTTCTAATTGATGCGTAAACTGCTTTATATATTAATCCAAAATGGACAAGACTTCTTTTATTCACATAAACGTACTCACCATTTCCATTTCTCCCAAGACCATTACTGCGATCCCTGTTGCTCGGGGCGCACCATTGGCTCGTCGCCGCAATTACCGCATCCTGCTCCTCAATGAGGATGCAACGATCATGTTGATTGGCGGATGCCCGGCACGCCCGGGCCACAGACTACTCCGTCCACATGCCAATCTCTATTGACCACGGCACCGACTGTCCGCTTTCATCTTCTGGCTTTTGCCATTTTTTTTAAATAGGTTGGTAATGCTGAAAAAAAAACATGTCAAAAAGAGGATACCTACCGAGTTTCTGACGCCTGTTACTTCTCCATCAGAGGAACCTCCTCATAAAACCATGGTAGATTAAAAAAATAACGTTGACAAGTGAAATTAGTGTTCCTTTCTCGAAGAATAAAGATTTCGATTTTGATGTTGAATATTGCTTATACCATGCTGCGCAGGAGGGTTTGAAGAGCGCAATGCCAGTACGGTGGCACGTACTGGAGACGCCATTACCGGTACGACGTACTGGGATGGATATACCGCCATTATTCCGTCGCCAGAGAGGTGAGGTTGATCTTTGCAGAAAATAAAACTGGTATTTTTTGTTACAACACTCGAGGATCCAACCATCAACAACCGAGCCTTGGTTATGGTAGTTCTACTTCTACTTCCGCATTAATATCGTTGCAGATAATTTTGGTTTATGGGTAAAAAATAAATAAATAAATGAGTTTTTTCAAACAGATGTCTTTTTTTTATGAGAAAGACGGCAAACGAGCAAGCGGTTCACCTGATAGTAAATGATTTCCGTCGCCCACGTACTTCTGCAACACCAGAGGTGCTGCAGGTGCGTTGCCGGCTTTTAAGGAGGGGGGTGAGGAAAGGGATTGGGCCTCCGGTTACCTCACTCACCGAACGAAGCGCAGAAGCACGAGATGCCTGTACTTCTCGAACTACATTCTGCGAGGCCGTGGTACTACCCCGGTCGAGCCGGCCCATACGAACTGCAGCAATAGCCGATGCTTTGGTCTACGACGCATAAAATACTAATTCGCAGAGCAACACCGTGCATAGCTCTTTTCTTTAGTTCGCTCGGATAAGGTTACTCATACGGCCTACAGTATATGACCACGTTTCAAGCTTAGGTTAATTAATTTTGTTACATATCTGTTAAATATTTTTTTGTTAAACATTAATAATTTTTCATCATTGAGTATAAGCAAAGATTACTGTTTACAAGTGGCTGTAAGTGTTATACCGGCGATTCCGTCCGTCTGTGTCACCTAATTATTGCATAGTACCCCGTGGTCTGTACTATTTGAAAGATTGTCCATTCCTTTCTCGGCACAGAAATAAATATGGAAAGAAGATTAAAAGCATAATTGTAGTTGTCTTATCGGCATGGTTGTTGTGTCTCTTCTTAATTATAATAATATTAGTAAAACATAGTTTCCTTAGAATAAAAAAAAAAGATGGTGTGGACAGAACAGAACAATGCTGTTGAATGGAATTACTGGCGACCCCAGCGCTCATTGATGATGAGAAGGCTTGATTCCTTGACGTTCCGTGATATGATGGGTTCTATTGTATTATTTTTATAGCGGTTTTAAGTGGACTCAATTTTGTTATTTAAAATGTCATAGCGTTAAGGTCTGAATATTATATTATATCCGATAGTCATGAATTAACAGAGAATCCAAGATAAAAAGGTAATTCTTTACCTACATTAATTTCTCAATTCTTCCTATTAATTTGTAGCTATAGCAAATAAAGAGATATCAACTTGTTAGCCGTCTGTCCTGTATAAATATTATTTCTTTATGGAGCCGTAACTTTTGAGCAGTCGAGCCCGAATTATTTTAAAAGAAAGAAAAACAATTTAAGCTGACAGAAGCTCATTGAGCAGCGAAACGTATTCAAATATCGAAAATTGTTGACAAATTAAGTTCCCTATCCGAACTCGAATTCCCTTACCACTTGAGAGGGTAACTCTCCAAAATTGTACTCGTGTACCATTTGTTTTTTACGTTTCTGTTACTTTAGCATAGACCGTAAACAGTAGCATTAGGGTTTATAATCCTATGAATTGAGTCAAAACAGTTGTAACTAAATACTTGTAATGTTGCGCGAAGGGACAGGACAGAGACGTTCGTTTTACTAGTTACTCAATTAGGCCCTTTGTATTTGTTTATCTGAGTTTGTATAGCAACAGAAAGGGACAGAGATATAGTAAGCCGCATGCAAGACAGGGACGGTCGATACAAAGTAATTTGAGACAGTTCTTTTCAGTTATGTTCTGACGCCGTAATACGTTCCTATTTTGAATAGCAACACGAAACTGGCGGGAAATGCTTTTACGCGTTCCCTTTTTCGTTTTCTAATTCGTGTAATGGCCGACGTCGATTTTCTTCGATACGTTCGGAAAGTTAAATTTAGCAATGGTTTTAAAGACGAAACATCGAACCACTGTAACATTTTACTGAGTGTTTAGAAATGACATCGGAGATGAGTAAAAGTGTTTTCCGGTTTATTTAAAAGCCAATATTCACAAAAAGTACTGTTAGCGGTCTATTTGAATCTTCCTCAGCACCTAAATGCTGAAGTTGTTGTAAAAGTCAAGTCAGCTAACGTAAAATCACATGACTTCTTTCTTTCTTCAGACGGTTGAATAAGCATTTTAAATTATATATTATTCAGTCGGGTGACGTTAACGTGCAGCCTAAGGTTCGTGGATGGTTAAGAGAACGCTATGTCGTTATTTTTATAGTATATGGTTTTATTTTATAGCAAACGAGCACGCGCCTGGTGGTAAGTGATTACCGTCACCTACGTACATCTGCAACACCAGAGGGGCTGCAGGTGCGTTGACTACCTTTAGGGATTACCTCACTAAACGAACGAAACGCAGAAGCACAAGATGCCTCTACTTCGCGCCGGTATTCTGCGAGGCCGTGGTACTACCCCGGTCGAGCCAGCCCATACCAGCAGCAGCAAAAGTCACTGCTTGGCTCTACCATAAAATAAAACCTATGTCCAGCAGTGGATTGTTCAGACTGTAGACGGAGATACGTAAATCGAAATTACACATATATTCCGTGTGACTTCGTTATGAAATCCTTTTGTAATAAAGGATGTTTTGTGAGTATGGCGGGGTTCGGGTAAATAATAATATGAAATCCAAGACCATGCAAACCACTGCACAACCTCAAGATACCGTTAGCTCATTCTGCCTAGATCGGACCAAACATTAATAACTATAAAGCTGTTGGTAGCCTCTCTCACATACAACACTCTCTTTTTTAATTAAACTCTAGGACGTCAAACACCTCTGTCCCACCGTCGGGATATTTTTTTTTTTTAATTAAACTTGATAAAATCCGTAAATGATATTTTCATTTCAATTATTTTTGGTAAAGTTTTTCTAAAAAGTATGCGTTCAGAAACCGTTCGATCGCAGAGCATTTTCGATACACGGACAATTGAGCGGAAAATGGCATTGATTCTGTTGACTGAATCGTTTATATTCATGTCATACTTGTAAGTTCAGCTCGCTTCACCGTGGAGTTGGCCCGTCCTCCCCCGCGCTTGTGATTGAGCAAATATCGTAATATCCGAGTGGGTTCACGATCGCGACCGATGGCGCATAAAATATCCACGAATCAAACAAACCTGAATGATATTATTCGAGATGAAGCCAGGCCTTTGTCAAATGAAAAAGTTGTCACATTAAATATGCTTATTACTGCTTGTACTTGAAAGCCGCTTCTTAGTCGTGATAATTTCTACTACTTTTTATCCTGATTTTCTGATAAACTTGTTGTGAAACCATAAATTAGCGAAGCTGGCTTATTTCCCTGGTGAGTACTGGCAGAAAACGTGGCAGCATAGTTGTCAACTGTTAGCTCGTTCACCCAAATCTCTAAAAAAAAAAAGACATTGTTTATCTCTGCCAATGTGGTAATATAGAACTGATTTGTTTTACCTCTTGTTTAGTCCGTCCATGTATGCACAAAGCACAAAGTACCCCCGGGCAAGGCCGAAACGCCACCCCCGCTCGGGGTTCCGTAATGAACTCTTTTAAACTGCGGACGACCTGGCCCGGCGCCTTTACACCATCCCTTTGCCCCTGTTGACTTTAAAATCACACGACGGCATAGAAGCGATGTCTGTTTCGATTCACTGCCATTCGGTTTGATTTTTCCTTTATGTTAACTCTGTAGCTTGTATTTGAGTAGAAAAGATGTTATCTATCTACATACATCTACATAAAAGTACAAAGTTTTATATATTATTTCGTTATTACATTTCGAAGTGCATGTGAACTTCGACATCTGGGGCAAAGCGGCGTACACGGCGTTTTATTTTTTTTTAATTGCGTCTATACGTGATTTAAAATCAATTGAGAGAAGAAACAAATACAAGTTTTGTATTGAATCAATGGAACTGTCGGCGCCAGTTCCCATGTGAAACTAAACGATCACTCTAAAATCGTAACAAAAATATAAAAATGTTGACTTCAAACGAATCGTCATTCAGCCGGCCAGAGAGCTGTTTGCAAAATAGAGTTTAATAGGAGCCAGACCTTTGTCTTTGAGGACCATTGCGAGGGTCGAGTGGGCCCACTCGATTAGTCAAGGGCGGAGGTTTTATACATATTACGCGGCACTTTAGAATGTTACACGCGGTGGGAAAATGTTCGAACGTTTCTTTATAACAATGTATTTTTTGACTTCAACGCCAAGTGTGCATTGTCCTTAACGAGTCCGTAATTTCTTAGATATTGTTTTTTTTTTCTTTTTAATTGTTAGAGTTGGCCGTTTCTTAATATGAACGGTTCCCGCCGTTTTCCAGGTGTGATTGCAATAGGCATCCCTTTATTTTTATTATTACCTCCCTTACCTTTTAGTCAGTTCCGTTAGTTCGAATAACTTATTAAAAAATTGATCATACTGTTATATAACTGTGTCGGGAGTTTTTGCATGTATTTAAGTAATTTACGCAAGGCAGCAAGCTTAACGTCTGGGCGTTAATTCTGGAGGCATCCTTTCCAGTCTATTCCAGTTCTTCATAACGAGGCAAGTAGCTTGTTAAATATAATATCAACTCATAATTATAAGACTATATTGGAAATGAAACAATTATTTAGGGATTTTATTGGCGCGTTTAATTTGATTTTTTAAATCCCGATTTTTGGAGCATTTACAGCACCCTAGTTCACGGGGAGACTGTGGTGTTTAAGGTCCTGATGTCACAGTTAACCCGGCTACCGACAGCTTCATAATTATTAATTTTTGGTCCGATCTACGCAGAAGGAACTTACGGTGTCTTGTGGTCGTGCAGTGGTATTGAATCCCCAGCAGGTTGTAGCACCCAGCCATCGTCTCCATTGAAATTAGGATGTTTTTTTTTTCAATAACCTCGCGAATTATCCTTGGCAGGAATCGGTGTTCTTTTGTCAAATCTAATAGAATGGCTAGGGCCATCCAGACGCAGAGGGCCTATGTTTTACATCAGCCCCCCCGTAACCACGGGTGCTGTAAAGCCTCCGAAACTTTGGGATTTAAAAAATCCAATTAAACGTGATAAAATCCATAAATAATATATTTTTTTTTGGCAGACTACTTTCATAAATTGCACATGGACAAATACCCAGACCCGGAACAATTATTTGTAGTTCATACAAATACTAGTCACGTGCGGTAATCGAACCCGCGACCCTCAGCGCCGCAGCTAAACGCTCAGCCACTACGCCACCGAGCCGTCAATCAGTATAAAATATATTAAGAATTATAAAGTTTAATTTGTGAAAGTTTTTCTTTTGAAACACTCTCCGGTACGCCGCATAAACAGTACGCTGAAAGTGTAATTGAATAAATGAGTACACATTGAAGTTGTGACTGACCCGTTTAAAAACTCTAATGAACTCTTCACATTTTGCATGCGAACTTTCATCGTTAAATGTTCGCGAGCGCACTTCAAGCTCGACGATTGTGGTTCGTGACCAGAATACCTAACGAGGGTATCGATCTATCGTGTATACGTTCTAGCTGAGATTAATTCCGAACGTAAAGAGTCTGTAAAGACCCAAAAAACCTGATATTTAATTCCACTGCCAAAGATAGACATCTCCAAGGAGGTGCCCAAAGATAGACCTGGGCACCTGCTAACAACTTCAATCCAAAGATGTTACAGATGCGTTGTCACCCCTGAGGACTGTGATGGAATGCCACAAGGCCTATAATTGTTCCGGTCCTCTATACCTTTCACACCGAAACACAGCACAACACTAGTCATTAGCGACGGATATAGTTACGAAGATGATATCAACACAGGCGAGTCCTGCCTAGGACAACACTACCTTCACTAGGTGGGTTTCCTTCTCTGCCCAGGTGCCGACTAGCCTAGCCTCTCCCGAGTAGGAAGGATTATGGCGTCATCGATTTTAAACTTACCTTTCACACCAGAACTCAACGGCGTTTGCACTTCAGATTGGCAGCAGGAATAGGTCAGAGGTTGGTTTATTATCACTCATTTCTCTCACTTTATCGCCACAATTCGGGCAAGCGGATTCGCTAACGAGGTACCGGATCTTACTTTATAGATGCTGCCTATCACAGAACCTAAATTCAAACTGCATTAGGAACTAAACGGTACAGCCATTACTTCAATAACTTTAACGAGTTTAACGAGTGTCGTAATCGTAATGAATACTATTACGTACGCAGGTAATTAAGTACATGTCAAATTTCAATAATCGAAATTGACTTTTATTAATTTTTGATTTAACATGAGTCTGTAAATTTTCCGGCCTCTATGCCAATCTATCAAATAAATCAGCATTTGAACAAACATCTGTCGGAGGGCAGGAATTTGAATCTGATATTTTCCTTAGTCTATCTTCACGTACCCGTTAGTATCAAGCTTAAGTGGCAATGGGCCGGCCACATGGCTCGCAGAACTGACAACCGTTGGGGTAGAAAGCTGACGAGTGACAGGCAAACGCAGTGTAGGACGACCCTCCACAAGATGGAGTGACGACCTGCGCAGTGTTGCGGGAAGTCGATGGATACAGGTGGCTCGCGAGCTTTATCGCAATCTTCGTCGGAGGCCTATGTTCAGCAGTGGACTTGTGACACGCTGAAATGATGATGCGTGAAGGTTACGCCACTACTACACGACGAGTGACTTTGACTGACTTTTGCAATAGCTGTTCTGTATGTGGAAATAATCTTGAAGTATCCAACATCGCTTTAACTTTTGCACGCAAGTCTATCAACGCAGATATATAGCTAATAAACGAGGCTAATAAATGATGCATGAATGAATTAATGAATGAATTTACTTTCACCAGCATCACTAGCGTGGTGAGTGGCCTATGTTTGGCAATGGACTTGTGATACGCTGATATGATGATGAAATGATGAACCTTCACGTCACTACCACACGACGAGGGTTATATAATTTCATTTTTGTAATGGGACTTTTTACAATGGTTGAGAGGCAAGAAGATGGCGTCGTAACATTCCTGATGATAAGTGATTACCGTCGCCCACGTACACTCGCAACACCAGAGGTGCTGCAGGTGCGTTGCCGGCCTTTAAGGGTATTAGGGAGATGGGAGGGAGGATGGGAAGGGGGTGTGGGCCTCCGGTTACCTCACTCACCGAACGAAACGCAGAAGAATGAGATACCTTTACAAAAGCCGCCGCTTGGCTCTACCACGTTTGCCTGCGGTGCAGATGGACTCATCACTTCTATTGTTGCATGTCGTTGGATGCAACAAGCTAAGGACCGTATCAAATATTGTATGTTCACCAGTGGTTAGATCTTAAAGTTAATTATGATTTTTCATTGGTATAGAAAGCAAAGGATCAAACGGCTGATGGTAAGTCATTACCGTCGCCCACTTACATCTGCAACATCAGAGAAAGCTGCATGTGCGTTGTCATCATCATCATCATCATTTCAGCCTATCAGAAGTCCACTGCTGAACATAGGCCTCCCCCAAAGATTGACACGAAGCTCGGTTCTGAGCCACCTGCATCCATCGACTTCCCGCAACACTGCGCAGGTCGTCACTCCATCTTGTGGGGGGTCGTCCTACACTGCGTTTGCCTGTACGTGGCTGCCACTCGAGAACCTTTTTTCCCCAGCGGTTGTCAGTTCTGCGAGCTATGTGGCCGGCCCATTGCCACTTCAGCTTGCTGATCTTTACGGCTATGTCGGTTACCTTAGTTCTTCTGCGGATATCATCGTTGCAGACTCTATCATGCAGAGAAACACCGAGCATAGCCCTTTCCATAGCGCGCTGAGCAACTTTGAGCTTCCTTATACGGGCGTTGTCGGGTAAAGATATTTAAGTGATGAGATGGGATGATGGGGAGGGGGTGTGCGCCTGCGGTTAAAACTTATACATTTTAATTACTTACACATCGCGACAGAATTCGAAGTTCCATTGATACCACCTAGATGGTTGGCATTCCACCACAGTGCGTTTTAATCGAAGTTTTCTGCCACGCACTTCGACTTTGTGGAATCAGCTGTCGCCAGCGGTATTTCCGAACAGTTACGACTTAGGGACCTTCAAGATCTTATTCCTTCCTTAAAGGCCGGCAGCGCATCTGTAGCTACTCTGGTGTTGTGGATGTTCGTGGGCGTCGGTGATCACTGACCATCAGGTGAGCCGCACGCTCGTTTGCCCCTTCTATAAAAAAAAAACCTATACAATAACAAGTATTACAAGTTATTACAATAACATGTAATAACAATTATTGTATTACAAGTTATTGTAATACTTGTTATTACCTGTTAGGCAAAATAAATTATAAGCATTGGAAACAAAGCGAAGCGTGCGCCGACGCGGCTAACGTCGTTAGGCGAGAGCCGCGCGACAAAAATGCGCCTAATTTTAATTCGGGACGCCGATAGAGTCGCGCATTATCGTATTAATTCCGCCCCCTGCCCACCCCGCTTCGCTCATTTCTATGCACTGATTCTTACAGCAATTGCAAGACCGGGACGGGTACGGCTTTCGTTTCGTATCTCTTGTCGTTTATTTGCACTTTACCGTCAGCCGGGAGACGCCCGATTGTTTGATATTTTTCTCTCGGCTAATTACAAGCAAGCTTTTAATTTAAAAGGGACTTTTTCGCTCAAGTTAATGTCAGGCAGCTTCAGCCACGTAGTCAACATATGTTGTCTCATGAAAATTTTTCTTTTTATCTATCAGCCTATTTTAGTTCACAGCTGAACAAAGTAGCGCCACGAAAGCACATGCAAAAAGCTGGCATGTATTTCAAAAAAACACTCACCGCGCTGAGCAAGTGGGTTGGTGAGTGCAGTGCCGGTACCCTGACGCTAGTGATCCTGCTGAAAATTAAGAATATTCATTCATTAATTCTATCATGCATCTGCGTTGAAACTTGCGGGTTAAAGACTTCTAGATTATTTCCACAGACTGAATAATTGTTTACCCCGAACATTGATATTATGTAGGTATAACTATTGTGATATCAATTTAGCGTTGAATTAAAAGCCAAGCGGCTTCGGTGATCTTTATCCGAAATCAGGAGCCTAGAGTTCGATGCGCTATGTGGAAGGCTCGTACCAAGGAGTTTTTGGAAACTTAGGTACTATTTGTATCGTTGACGAACAAAGACGGCGACGGGCACAAAAACAAGCCATCACGGTCCTGAGGGCTTGTGTTTTTAATTTAGATCTTCCATACGCTAACAGATAACATAATATACTAATTCAGCGAGCGGAATCGAAATCAAACAATCAAAATGGGATCGCTGCACCCTTCATGTCTCGCAGCGTATGCGATGGATTGGATCGAGTCTCCAGATTGAATCCGTCCCGAATGCGGGATCGCCAGCACAATATGTCTCCGGGATTCTCGCTGATTCAATTTGTCGGGAATAGGCATGATACAGACTCGTTTTTAGGGCTTAGGTCGATTCGAAGGGAATACAATCTCGGTTCAACCGTCATCGAATTAATATTACATACATGTATATATATATATATACACATATATATATATATATATTACCCACACTTTGGAAATGAAATTATTATTAACGATTTCATCGCGTTTAATATTACTTTTTAATTGCAACATTTCGGCTGCTTTACAACAATCCCGGTATTGTGGTGTTTGACGTCCAGATGTCATCGTTAACCTGGCTCCCGTCAATTTACTTATTTTACGTAAATTAAAAAAATAATGTAATATAATTTTTGGTCCGTTCTACGCAGAATGAAAAAAAGAAATTAGTATTCCGTACATATAAGAAATCATAATACCTAAACTTTTTCAAAGATTTAAAAAGTAAAAAAGTTTCTGTTACTTTTTGCGAGAGCTTTTACGTAGCGATTACGGAAAATGGGAGAGATTAGAGAGCGCTGGATTATGTATAGGCTCGTAAGGACGAAGGAGAAGAATAATTTTTTAGAAGCTGACTCACGTCACACTTACGCTAGCACCTTAATACCGCACTCATTTGTAAAGTAGCAGCAGCTCCTCTCAATTTTCGAGAGGATCAGTTCATCATTATTTTATACGGTTTATACGGTATTAAAGATACCGATGATCCAGAACACTAGCGTAATATGAAAATGTAACGAATCTTGAACTAATTAAACGTCGACAATAAACAAGAAAAATTATAACTCAAGCAAAGACAACTCGTACGGCAGCGTTTCTTCTATTCAAGTCGACTGGTGAACATAGGCCTCTTCCACAGAGCGCTAGAAAAAAATCGGCATACATTTCTGGACGGCATATAGTATATATCAAACGATACAAGGCTCCACCAGGTGCATATATAGAAATTAGTACGTAGCATTTAGAGAAAAAGCTGGTCTATGACCATTTGCATCCGCTCATGACGTGTGCTGGACCAAAACATTTGTTCCACTTCACTCCGCAAAACCGGTCTCGACATTGGTCCGTATTACGGTGTTATCATTCATTCATTCGCCTGCCGTCAGCCGATGCGTATAACATTTGGTTATTTTCTCATTTGCGATGCACCCGCCGTAATTACGTTGGGATTAGGGTATCGGGTTACCGTCTGGGGTTCGATGCTCGGCTGGCGAAATCTATTTCTATTAGATTAACTTCGTATAATAGGCAAATTGAAATATTATCTTCTCGTTGTATTCAATTATCGCGGCGTGCAGTGAAGTACTTTTTTTTAAAAAAAAAAAACAGTTTAGTGAACACATTATTACGACAAATGACAGAAACATCGTATATGTTTCTTTGGTTGGTTTCGTTAATAATCATTCTTCTAACACGTGTAACCATAAAGGGTGATAGAGAGAAACACTCACGACCGTGTGACTAAGATGTTATCGTACCTGTCTATGGAGAGTTCTTAGTTCGAATCTCAGCCGAAGTCAATATATGCGCAACACGCAAGTCATTTGCTTTTTATGATTTGGCTGTTGTTGTGCTGCCGGCCGTATCTCTGACACAGCATCCGACCTTTTCACATATCCTATCTAATCGCATAAGAGTTACCGCGTGGCTCAACGGTTAGTGTAACCGACTACCGAGCCATGGGTCCTGGTTTCGAATCTCAACCGTCGCCGATATCTGTGCACAAACTCAAATTCTTCGTCTTGCCTTGCTACGATCTTATAGCTTGAATATAGCATCGGATTTCGGAAGGTGAAGAGTTAGTGCATCTGTGTTTGCGCGAAGACTTACGGCACTATAATATCTCCTGCGCAGTGGACGAAAACGGACACTACCGATCAATGTCATCATATCAGACACTGGAAGGTGAAGACTATCGAATGGGTCTATGTTTGTGCATAGACTTACGGCACTATAATATCTCCTGCGCAGTGGACGAAAACGGACACTACCGTTCAATGTCATCATATCAGACACTGGAAGGTGAAGACTATCGAATGGGTCTATGTTTGCGCATAGACTTACGGCACTATAATATCTCCTGCGCAGTGGACGAAAACGGACACTACCGATCAATGTCATCATATCAGACACTGGAAGGTGAAGACTATCGAATGGGTATAGTGTTTGCGCATAGACTTACGGCACTATAATATCTCCTGCGCTGTGGATGAAAACGGATACTACCGATCATTGTCATCATATCAGACACTGGAAGGTGAAGACTATCGAATGGGTCTATGTTTGCGCATAGACTTACGGCACTATAATATCTCCTGCGCAGTGGACGAAAACGGATACTACCGATACCGACAAGGCTAGACTAGTTACACTTGTATGTCGCCGTGGTTGCTGAATCATGGTATTCATGCGGAATGCTTTCAGCTGCCTGTGGGACCTTAACTTTGATTTTATGATGTACGTTATAATTATTGAAAAAAAAAGAAAAAATATGCTCTTTTTTGATTTCTTTTACAGAGTTTCTTTTGCCTATTTCTTCTCCGTTAGTGGAGCCTCATAACTAAACGGTGGTGAATTGTAAAAAAATTATAATATTTGACATTGGACAACCAGCATTATCTTTCTTACGTCGAAGAACAAAGAATTTTCTTACATTCATTCATTCATTCATTCGTTACCGGAGTCATCATAGTTAATTACACCATATTCTTTGTCGCATCCGCGTAACAATACAGTCGCTGGTGTATTGTAATAGGCAGTAGGGTGGAGTGGGTTCCAGGGCGACGCGCCCGAGGGTACGGCGGGCAATATAGAGCGCAGCCCGACCGTGAACTGATCTCGTTATCTCTTCCTGGGTCATGAAATCCTTGTACAGATATTTCGTTGCTATAGTCCCGGGGAATTACTGCTTAGCTGTTTTCAAACCTCTGGGTTTGTCTTAATTGTCTTTTTTTTTTTTTTTAGAGCGGTTAGAGTATCTGTTTCCGAATCGGGAGCCTCGTGTTCGATCTCCTATGCGGAGGTCTGGTAACCATGAGTTTTTCGAAACTTCTGTACAATTAGTATTGTTGGTTTGAACGTTAAGACGGTGACACGCTCAACGCCTGTCACGTAGTTTTGACCTCTGATCACTCCAGTTGGGCATCAGGTCGTAAAAACTTATGTATTTTGGAACAAATAATTTTTAGTGCCGAATCTCTCACGTGCTCTGCGGTAAAGGAAAACATCGAGGATCAAGCGACGGACTTATCGAGGAAAATCCATTCGAAAGTGCCGAATCCAAATCCCCCCAGGCTTGGCTTTGAGGAACTGCGTTACCAGGAACAGGTGTCGGCGACGCTCGTATGTCCCCCTTAACCAGCGTGATGAGCATGGGAAAACCCGGCAAGGAATGTATACCGACTTTTGCAGGCCCTTTCCCGGCGATGCTGGTGTTAGTTGTGGACTTGAAGGGTGAAAGAGAAGACCTCATACCAGGGATGAAGGACAGCATTACTAGGGCGAGGGTGCAGGCACTGCATTCCCAAATCCCAATGCTTATCTAGACGTGAAATTAAATGAAAAGAAAAATCTTTATATGACCTGGGAAATCCAGATTTCATTTGACCATTGTCATATATTTTTTTAAATCTTCCACTGTTCCGTAATGAGGTTCCTCTGACGGAGAACAAATAGGCGAAAGAAACTCCGAAGATATCCTGTTTGTTTATTATTTTTTTAACAGGATTGCTCGCTAAACCCTCAGAACTGTAATGTTTTGCACCTTAACAATATCTCTTCACATCTCGGGTTGACTGGCAGAGGATGCCAAAAGGCATTAAGTCCGTCCTTTGTAATACTTTTTAAAAAGGTGTTTAAATAAAGTTTAAATAAATAAATAAACTTTTGCTCCAGCCGGAGAAGAACGACATCGTCATTATTCTACCACCCTCTTTTTTTTTAAAAAGATGTGCAATGACCCGTGCAGGGAAAATACATGTAAGGCAGGCCAGGTTTTTTTGGTGCCTTCGGAATTCCAGCAGTGAAATTAGCAATCCGGTTTAAGGATGGATTGCGTAGATGTCAAGGAAGAATTTGTAATGTGTTAGAACGTGTGCGCGTATGAAGTTATAAAAGGTGTCTCAGAATGTTTTTCGTTTTTAGATGTTAAATAAAGAACAAAATATCAAATCTCGTTTTCTTTAATGTTAATTTAAAGAGCAATTCTTGAAGTTTATTTATAAAAAACAACCGTTTGCAAATGCGCACCATTCATTTGTTCACACTCATTTAACCTGGAGCTAAAATTATCAATAACTCGCTGGAGCATCGCTCTTGGAATAGAGTTGATTTCTTCAGTGATTCTTTGTTTAAATATTTCGCGTGATTAAATATAGAAGGCGTTAGTGTTTAAGTTTCTCATTTCTAATATGAAGTTGTCGTTCTTCTGCGGGTTTAACGTGCAACTATAACATGTTGATTTTGATATCATCCTGAGCGCATCATAAAAATTCACTCACATTCGCATTATTTTTTTAAAACGCGCCAAAAGAATTATAACTTCATAGAATTTTTCTGCAGACGTGTAAGAGCAGTGCAGCCACACAAGCTATTTAAAGTTCTGACTTTAACTGTAATGGCTTCGTGGGATGCTTGTCATCAGACGAAGAAATTGTTTGTCCAGTAATTTTTATCCATGCACTTAAAATATACAGTAATACATCTAATTTCCTATTTTTATTAAAATGGAGCATCTAGGTAAACGTGCTCTGTAGCATCCGCCATTTGCGAGAAACTCATTATTCCGCCGTTCCATACTTACATTCACTTTGTTAAGCCCCGAGACTGTTCTAGATTGTAATTTACCCGCCAAAACGAATTATTCCCGGCCCAAAATACGGCAGACGTCGAATATCACGTAAACGACTCCTTTGTGACGGGGCCGTGGCTAAATTGCATCGAGATGAGCTGAGTATAGTCGCAGTGGCCCCGAGCATCTGCTTGCGCCCTGAGATTCTCAAGCGCTCCACCCGGGGCAACAATTAAACGCACAAAGCTACTCTGTGTCCACAACTTCCTGAAAACGAAACATTACTAATCGGGCCTCCATGTACTTGTCAGCTACTGCGGGCGGGTATGCGTTTAATAAGCCAGTTAAAGATGTTTCTAGATTAATAAATAAAAACAATTGAACACCTAGTAGTGGTCGGAGCGTGGTAGCGGGACCGCGTTGCTTATTGTTTAGCGCACCCGACTGTTAAGCCACGGGTTCTGGTTTCGAATTCGAATGTTAGTCGAAATCAATATTCGTACAAAACACAAGCATTCGGTTTTCGAATTCGGTTGCGTTGCATTGCGTCCCGTGCCAATGATCTCATCCGACATTCCCTTCGATTTTATCGTATCAGCGTCTGATACATCTGATCCTTAGCAGAATTAATAGCGCTGTGGTTTTGTCTTTAAATAATAGCTTGTAATATTTATACATTCTAGCACAAATTACAGCTTTATTGTAATTGTTTAAGTAGGTTTTTTATTTATGTTTGAAATATATTTGTAAACTGTATACTGTATTACTGCCATTAAATCGACTTTTAATATATCAAAAAACATATATGTTAATGCGGTTTTTTAAAGACAATTAATTTCATTATCTATAAAGTTTGGTAGAGCCAAGTTTAAGCGTGGTAGAGGCAAGCGGCGGCTTTAGCTGCTGCTCGAATTGGCCGGCTCGACCGGATTGATACCACGGCCTCGCAGAATACCGGCGTGAAGTAGAGGCATCTTGTGCTTCTGTGTTTCGTTCTGTGAGTGAGGTAACCGGAGGCCCACACCCCCTCCCTATTCCTCTCCTCTTCCCTCCCATATCCCAAATATCCTTTAAGACCGGCAACGCACCTGCAGCATCTATGGTGTTGCAGATGTATGTGGGCGACGGTAAACACTTACCATCAGGTGAACCGCTTGCTCGTTTGCCGTCTTTTTCATTAAAAAAAAATCTATACAAAAATGTTCAATCTCAAAGGTATAGAGGTAAACGCATTTGCCTTTGCAACGCAGAGGGGACAGAGAAAGAACTAAATTGATATCGTTAGCTCGGTTGAAGAGAAACCTATTTGCCTAGGGCCCCGGACGCTTTATATTTTGTTGTTAGCTTACAATACCAGTACAGGGACAATTTTGTTCATGTGACTATAAATATTTTTTGTTTAAGTAAAGTAGAGTTTACAAGGGTCCCTTGTAAACTTGTAGGTAATCATGAAAATAGATAATAGGCGAGAGATAATTGTCGTGTGTTATCGGCGTAAGAATTTGCCCCCTTTCTTCCCGTGGGTGTCATAAAAGGCGGCTAGGAGAAGCTTCTAGAAATTCATAATGGCCACCACCAGATGACAACATAATATAGGATACTATAACTCTTCTTTTACTGTTCAAGCTACACTCCTCTGGAACATTAAAGCAGCTCCTAACAGAAAATAATTTAAGAGTCTAATTCGTGATTACCTAATAGATCATTGACAACATTTATATATTTGTATACGTATTTGTGTATTTTATGTTATAAATATTTATTTAATTACATAGTGTGTTTATGTGTATTTATTAAATTATTGTTATTGGAGTCTACCTACAGTTTTTTTTATTCTTTGTTTTGTACCTGCCAACTACCTTCCACCATAATATGGGTTGACTGGTAGAGAATGTCACTTGGCATTAGGTCCGCCCATTGTAACCTTAAGCTTAAAGCTAACAATAAAGAATAAATAAATAAATAAATAAATGACCGGATAACAATTTCGAAAAAATACATGACCTAAAATAAGCAGGCCGATGACGCGCGACTACTTCGGTATCGCCTTCTTATAGGACAGGCCAATATCCCATAGTGGACTATCATCATCATTCAGTCTATCACGAATCCACTGCTGAACATAGGCCTAGAAGATTCTCACAAAGCTCGGTCCCGTGCCACCTGCATCCATCGACTTCCCGCAACACTGAGCAGGTCGTCACTCCATCTCGTGGTAAGTCGTCCCACACTACGTTTGTTAAAGTAAGTCGAGTTCTCGACCTTTATTGAACTAGAAGGCCAGACCTTAGTTGTACGGTGGGTGCTTCGCTATTGTGTACCTTTTTGTAGGCAGATGTTTTAGCCGAGTTGATAAAGTACAGGATGTATCGCATTGAACTTAACAATTCACGACGCCAGATGAACATAATTTCAATTAGCGAGGTGTGAGGTCATTAGAGAGGACGTACCAATAATCACACCAATAAGAGACTGTCTCTTTTTCTTCTTTAAGAGATCGTGATTGAGAGGGTCACTCAATAAGCGCGAGGTCAAAATGTATGTAGTGCGGGCTGGTGTTGAGCATCGACAATTTTTTTTGTATACAATAAAGTTTCCTCCTTGGAGCTAAGGGCGAATATACTGCTATGTGTCAGAAATGTTACTGTCTGTACTTCTGATATAAGTACATACATGTCATGTCCTTCAGACAAGGAAAAACTATAGGTTTCCAGATTTCTTACAGGTAGTGAAACTTGAAAGATATCCCAATATTCTTACTTTTAGTAATAATAAGTAGTGATTGTGTGAAAATGCCCGACTCGGGGAGAATATTCGCAGTTTCAAATATCTCTAATTAATTCACCTTTCATTTCATTTTCATCTCTAATTAGCTCTAGTTGCTCACACTCATCCGAAAACCTGCAAGAGTTTTCATAGTATTCATTTATTTATTGACCTTAAGGCCTAGAGCTTAAGGTCACACTGGGCGGACTTAATGCCATGTGGCATTCTCTACCAGTCAACCCTGGTGAAAGGTAGTTGGCAGGTGCAAGACTACCTTGGTATTTAGGTGGTATTTAGGCATACGCTTATTCTCCATCGGTAATCGGAAGTCGTCGCCGATGTCGAAATCGAGCGGGAGGACATCGTCTATCAGAGGCTCTGTGTTTTCAGGCATTGACTTTTTGACAACCACTGGACAAGATGGATTAGATTAGATACTCTTTCACCGCCACCACACCATACCCTTACATCATCAAATGAGCCAAATTTATACCAAAAATCAGTTAATTAAGATGGCGAATCTCCAATCAATGCAGCTGCATCAAATTTATCGTATATCAATATCAAAGGGCCGGCGGTGTGCATTGCTGTCGGTTTGGAACAAAAACATCGGTTAGATTTCAATCTCGGACCGTTCAGATTTATTCCACACCTCGAGAGCGCTACGCCCGCCCTCCCATCGGCCCCGGCAGCATAAATCATGGATAATCACCCACTACATGTTATCAAGATGGGAAAGAATATTGTTTTGGTGTATTTTGTGTATTTATACAATAATACTTATGCAGGAGAATATCTATATGATTGTTAGCTTTTACGTGGTACCACTAACATTGTTAATAACAATTTTAAGTCCTGTATTTACCACGTGCTCATCGGTGAAGGAAAACATCGTGAGGAAATCTGCATGTCTGAGAAATAATTATTATTTCGTGGAAATGTGAAGCCCGCCAACCCGCACTGGAGCAGCGTGGCCGGTCCTTCCCGGCTCCTAAATCTTCTCTGATTACTAGTATTTGAGAAGGAGGCCTTTGCCCAGCTGTGGGCACTTACAGGCTGTTACTTTACTTTATTACGTGGTAGAGTCAAGCCGGCTTTTGCTGCTGCTTGTATGGGCCAGCTTGTCTGGGATGGTATTACGGCCTCGCAGAATACCTGCGTGAAGTAGACGCGTTTTGTGCTTCTGCGTTTTGTTCGGTGAGTGAGGTCCTGTCATCCGTATCATCTACCCAAATATCCTTAAAGGTCGGCTACGCCCACCTGCACCTCCTCTGGTGTTGCAGATGTACGTGGGCGAAGGTATTTCCTTGCCATGACGTGAGCAGCTTGCATGTTTGCCCCTTTTCAAAAAATAGAGAAAATTTGTTAAATTCATGCTGAACATACTGAAGAATAGTGGAGCTGTATTGGCTGCTCACTGTTGGGAAAGGCCTCCTCTCGTTTGAAATGCCGTGTACGTGCACTTAAAATTGTGCTTAAAAGTGCCGGCACCCCCAGAATTCAAACCCAGGTCCCTGGTTCCCTACGGCTGGTCCTGACTCTCTGCTATCACAGCTCTGACGCTTATTCAGGTTTTTTTAGATATCACGCCCCCACAATTTTTCTAAATTAATTTAATAAATATCGAAACAAATTTTTTATTATTTGAAGAAATTTTGCAAGCATAAAAGAAAAGTAGATGTGTATAATTATTATCATAAATAAATTAACTCATATCCTCAAATCTTTTACACCCACATTCTTTCTGCGCGTTCGAAGGAACTTAATGAAAGACATTTTGTAATATATATCCTTGGTAATGCAGGTCTTCAAGAGCCCTTCGGCAATTAACAGCGGAATACCGCACATTTGCGTGCTGCTCTGTAATTTAGCCGCGAAAGGTGTTAATACAGCCGGGCTCGTCCGGACTGGCCGGGCCGGGCTGGGCTGGCTTAAACGGTTCCTTTTGTGAATTGTATGATATTGTGATTACTATCTCAGTCTGTTCTTTAACGGATTTATTTGCTATGTATGTGTAATTGGCCGATACATACGTGCATTATAAATGCGAGAGCAACTTCCGATGCCTAATCCGCTATGACACAAAAATATTTCACTCGAATTCCGTGTCATATACAAGACGTGATTTCGTTTATTGGTAAAAATGATTTGGATAAACGAAATCACAAAGAATTTTAGGCTCCGGTCTGTTACGTTTTGACGTCTAAACCGCTGAACAAATTTAGAAGGAATTTTGTATGGTATACCTTTAACCCCATCCATCCATCTTGTATGATCCTACTACATTTTTATCTTAAGAATAAATTTCAGTATCTGTCTTCTACCCATGAGGAACGAAGGACCTTATGTCCTTCGTTCCTCTGCTAATCACATGATAAGTACAACATTTTACCCATTTTGTTGGTGGTTCCTTCACCGTTCAGGCTACTTGATATTGTTAGATAGTCTGATACTTGTTAGTATTTATTCTGATTTATTATATATGTATGTATTAATGTGTTTGTATGAATGTATATATCTGTGTTGGTATTTATGTATATATTATAGTATGTATTTGTATATGTATGTGTATGTGTAGATATGTTTGCTTATACATTTATATATGTTTTAATTATGTAGTATATTTCTCAATTAGCCTTTTCATATTTATATTATTTTAAAGCACCTATCACCACATTTCTTCACGCCCTGGGTTAGTCAACCCAGTTAGAGAATGCCAAAAGGCATTAAGTCCGCCTTTTGTAATCCTTTTGGTGTACACAATAAAGTATAAATAAATAAAAAGTCGAAGAATATTTTGTATCATTCTCTGTTCATCATCATCATCATTTCAGCCTATCAGAAGTCCACTGCTGAACATAGGCCTCCCCAAAGAATCATGGGGATTGCCTTAGTTGCCACGCCTGGCGAGCGGGTTGCCAACCACAGTTTTTTTTTTCTAGTGCAGGAAGATGCTGCTGCCCATCCTATTATAATTTTTGACCATTAGTCGCCTTTTACGACACCCATGGTCAGACAGGGTTGGCGCTATTCTTTACCTCCGACAGCCATTCTCTGTTACATTAACATAACCGCGAGGTTCAGTAGCCTACCTGACTTGATGACCCGTGATCGTTGGATTCGAATCCCAAAAGGAGCTGTCATTAGTACAACCCACCAGTTGTTGATTATATAAGCGTAACATCCGGTACAGGAATGTAAATGTGTGAGTGCGTTTGTGCTTTAATGTGTACATCCAGCTGCTCATTACAGAGTCTGTTTATGAGTAATATTTTATTCTCCTTTTAGAAATTCATAATAGCAATAAATAATTTTTTCCTGCTAAGCACTCGTTTGACTTTGAATCTTACGTTGTTTCTCAACGGCTACTTGTTAATGTGAACTCTACCGCCCAACAGAAGCGAACGACGGCGAACGAACAAGCACACGGACGAACGCCACAACTTTAACGGTGGGTACAAAACGTGTGCTTCGCTAACGTAAATCGATACAGTGATAAACAAAAAAACAAAGCAGTTGCCTACAAATACTAAGACAGTCTTTTTTTACTACCCAACCTGTGGATAGAAGAGAGTTAACGATTTCTTGTGTTTACGCGAACACTACAACTATATACACTAAATATTCTATATAAACGTTACCTTCCACTGTAGGAATTTTTCCCGTGTCTCAGAGGCAGTATAAAAACATCAATTGCACATGAACAAACACCCGGACCGGGAGCTGTTATCTGTAGTCCATACAAATACTAGTCCCGTGCGGGGTATCGAATCCACGACCCACAGCGCCGCAGTTAAACGCACAGCCACTGCACCACCGAGCCGTCAAATTCCCGAAGTTTCTTTGTGCTTTGCAGACGGGAGGACCAAAATAAAAGAGGGAGGGGAATAAAAGAAAGCTGTGTGCGAATTAGGCCAAAAGATATACCATATCGGACCCGATCGGCATCGGGCATTAGAAGTACTCAGGGGAGTGTTTGCCAGGCTTTATATGTAGATGACACCTGCGTAAATAGCACCGCCCTGATCGAAATCGATGCGGAAGAAGTCGTTATCACATTGTTTAACAAATAATAGAGTAGTAGAAAAATGGGCAATGTGTGTGTCGAAGTAGTATTACTTTGATTCCGTGGTAGAGCCAAGCGGCGGCTTTTGTTGCTGCTCGAATGGGCCGGCTCAACCGGGTTGGTACCACGTCCTCGCAGAATACCGACGTGAAGTAGGCATGTTGTGGAGCCATCTTGCAAATTGGCAACGATCTTGTGGAGAAGCAACCGGCAGGGTCAGCAAGCGCAATCTCAGATAGATTGCGCTCTCTAGTCTGAAGGAGTGTTACCAATATGTATTGTTACGTGTAGGGTTGCCAACTTTACTCTTAAAAATATGATTGTATGCTAATTTATGTAGATGTTCTTTATAATCAATAACACTGACACAGTTATAGCGTAGTTTTCGCTAAAATACTACTATTTAAAATAACACATACTTTTTTGGCACATTTTTATGTACCGCAGGAAGTACAGAAGCTCACTGTTTTAAAATTTTATGTAAATAAGTAACAATAAAATTGAAATAACCTTTTTAAAATTCTGCACTCTTTATTTACTATCTCTGAAATCAGATATAATTTTTTTTATGGGAATTGTGGCAAACCAGCAAGCGGGGCTCTCCCGGGAGCTGCGTTGCCGGACTTTTGGGCATATTTGGGGACGGGGAGGAGGAAATGTTAAATGTAATGTTCTACTTATAACATAATGTCCTAAATAGTCCCGTTTACTACTATAAGTTGTCAAAGTTATAACAGTGGCACATTCATCTTATCTTAAATAATTATCATCTTAAAAGCGTTAAAGAGATTTGTGTTTGTTATATTATATCATTTCTTGTTTCTATTGATGATCAAGACATTTTTAATTTTTATTATTATGATAATTATTGACGTTACATGTGTTGTAACAAACTTTGTTACATGACGTCCTGTTTATATTGATGTCAGCAATCGACTTATATCTTATGTAAAATATACGCCATTTTGAATTTTTCAAGATGGCGGACAGTAGATAAGCAAATATCTTCAAACTTTTTGTTAAATATTGTAAGCGAGGTACGCTAGCGACTAAACCTAGAGCTATTATAGTCGATAATCAACAACTAAGAAAATAAATTAGTCATTGTTTTCGGAAAATATCAAACGATTGTAAAGTTTTTTTGTTAAAGTACTACCTAATGTGTACATTAAAACACGAACATTGGTTTAAGGTAATAAAGATGAATAAAAAAGGTAATTAAAACCCATGTTTTGGCTGGTCACAGATCTCCGTTAATCACCGGGAATCGAGCCCATAAATTAAAATCTTGACCTACCACTAAGTTGATAATGTTTTACTTTTTATTTTTATCCTTAATTAAGGTACTTTGACATGTCAGCCATTCATCAAGGATATGAGATATTGTACTCATCATCGTTAAGAAATGGGACAAGTGCGGAGGAGAACCGCTGGACATCTCAATCTCAGCCGGCAATTAGTGGTCCATTATTAAGCGCCCCCGCCTCGCAGTACACCGACCCCTGACTTATGAGGTCAGTCGGTGAACTTTTCTATGTTAGGGAAAGATTATAGTGGACAGGTCTTTTTTTTTATCAATAATAAACACACAAATAACTTTAACAAACCTTTAACGATTTTTATTGGTATTTTGATAATACTTATAAAGTGTTTCTTGAATTGTACAATTGTGAAATTGATAGCGGTTAGGTTATGCTTACAAATGTGAGAGTGTATGTTTGTCGTTCAATCACGCTCAGAGGACTGAAAAGAATCAACGGAATTTGGCAGAGATGTTGGGGACAGTACTTGTGATGACGCGTGCGGAGTCGCGGGCAGCCGCTAGTATATTTTTATAAGGTAAGGTGACCACAGCTAGGCGAAGAGATGCCTTAGTCTCATTTTTCACTCATTTCCCTACGATATTTTCCTTCGCCGCCGATCACGTGGTAAATGCAACCCTTGAAATTGCTATTGACAATTTGAATGGACGCCGACACCGGGGATCAAACACAGGTCACTCGCGTACTGTGAAATTAAAGCGAGCGTCCTGACCACTGGGTCACCACGGTTCTATATTCTTACAAGCACCCACATAATGCAGGTACCTATAATTATTAAAATGAAATTGTATCCATACTAATAAATCCAAGCGGGGCGATTTGCTAATGAAGATATTTGGTCACTATCTCAACGTTAATAAATATGGCCGCCCCGTCCCCGCCCCCGCCCGTGGCGTCCGCCCTCGCGCTGCACGAGTCTTTAATTGCCTCCTTTGTTACGAAATCGATACGCTGCGGGTACTTCACCAACGCAGTGTCTTAGAAATGTTTTCGAACTCGATTATTATACAGTGCCAAGTGTTGTTTAGGTGTAGATATGCGCGCTACATGGGAATGATGACTCTATGGTCGCAGCATCAGGACAATCTTTTTTTTTTTTTTTACGGAAAATACGGCAAACGAGCAAGTGGTTGTTCACCTGATGGTAAGTGTTTACCGTCGCCCACATACATCTGAAACAGCATAGATGCTGCAGGTGCGTTGCCGGTCTTTAAGGATATTTGGGAGATGGGAGGGAAGAGGAGGGGAATAGGGGGTGGGCCTCCGGTTATCTCACTCACCGAACGAAACGCAGAAGCACAAGATGCCTCTACTTCACGCCAGTATTCTGCGAGGCCGTGGTACCAATCCGGTCGAGCCGGCCCATTCGAGCAGCAGCTAATGCCGCCGCTTGGCTCTACCACGCTTAAAAGCTATCAGCCCATCTCGTGTCGTAAACGTTGTGGACTCTTGACGACTGTTTGATCGTCAAGACTCTACTAAATCCACCTTTGTCCATAGTGGTTACAATGCATCTGCAACCTGCTTCGACTGAAGATGTTTGCAAACCATGAGGGGCTGCAGTAGCCGCTCCCCATGGGATGGACTGTGAAGACTAGTTCGTTTCGCTCCAAAGTATTATAATAACTAAATGAAGACTTTTTCGTCGTATAGCCTATTCAATGAAAATGAAAAAAAAAAAAATTCATCGAAAGCAAGATCATTAAGTCAGTTTGACGTGGTAGAGCCGAGCGGCGGCTTCAGCTGCTGCTCGAATGGGCCAGCTCGACCGGATTAATACCACGACCTCGCAGAATACCGGCGTGAAGTAGAGCCATCTCGTGCTTCTGCGTTTTGTTTGGTGACTCTAATTAAATAATTCTCGTGTTAATATAAAATGTAAACACGTGTGCAAAAAAGTTTAAACGTGGTAGAACCAAGCGGCGGCTTTTGCTGCTGCTCGAATGTGCTATCTCGACCGTGTTGGTACCACGGCCTCGCAGAGTACTGCCGTGATGTAGAGACATCTTATGCTTCTACGTTTCTTTCGGTGAGTGACGTAACCGGATGCCCACGCCCCCTCCCCATTCCACTCCTTATCCTCCCTCCCATCTCCCAAATAGCCTTAAAGGCCGGCAACGCACCTGTAGCTCCTCTGGTGTTGCAGATGTACGTGGGCGACGGTAATCACTACCCATCAGGTGAACCTATTGCTCGTTTGCCGCCTTTCCCATAAAAAAAAAAAGTCGAGGTCACACACACGAGACAAATCGAGACAACGTTACGCAGAAAATCGTGTTAGATCGGTGAACGAACCGCGCACCATAAAAGGTGTACGTGAAATCGAACCGCCCGGTTTCGTCGGACGCCCACGCTTTTTGCTCACGCGTATTTCGACCGACGTCTTCCTTTTTATCGACACTGCTCTCCGTTGGCGAATTCGCGGCAATTTTTACGGATTTCCAAAGTGACACGCCATGAATGTGTTTGTATTAGTTTGAAATTGAACTGTATTAGTCCATTTCATGGTAGCTCAGGCATCGACGAAAAATGGTTTGACATCTATTGAAACAGTTTATAGTATTTACGAGTACTATATACAGCGAAGGTACTAATAAGTACCGAGACGCAAAGTCGAACAAAACTTAACAAACCTTTACGTATTTTATTTTGTGTGGTAAAATTAACACGATAGTATATTTGATAACCTGAAACTTCAATAGATTATTATTATAGACCTCTAGGTTAATTAAAAAATTCTAAATACGAATTTGATATTTCCTAAAGTACAAATAGGTTTTGTTAGTTACTGCAGCCCATATACACCTGTAAACAACTGTAATCGAAAAAGTTTATAGATGAGCTGTCACAGAGCTTGAAACTATGCTGGCTCTCGATACCCTTCAAACCGGAACACAACGGTGGCATTTCTGCTTACTGGCAGATATAGGTAAGCGGGTGGCACCTGCCCGGACGGTTCTTAGGCAGAGAAGACCAGCTCAAAAATCTGCTGTTCCACGTGAAGGTGAGGTTGGCGATTGGAGAATAGATGGTATATTCTCCCTGACTCCACCCCGCATGGGGTGCATGCATAGAGTGCACTGGTATTTAATTGACTGCGCATGCTATTTACATATTGGTAATAGATTAATTAAAATCAACAAGTTTCACCAGAAGTCTCGTCAATAATGGCATACAAGTAACAACCTTTCGGTACAAATATAACGCACATTATCGCAACGTCATAAACGTAACGTCCGACGTATCACGAAGTTACAGAGAGGCAACACCGTCTCTGTTAGTTAGGTGCCATTTATGGCCTATAAGTGCTGATATCCCACGCTCTCTTGAGTTTCTTATTGCCGTTAATGACTCGCTCGGCTGCGAGTAAGTAATTATGACCAATCACAGTTCGTTAGCGGCAAATCTGGAGCGATTAACACTTCATAACTTTTTACCCGCGCACCAATCGCGGCAGACGCCATTTTGCGTAATTACGATATAAGATGGCGGCTTAACGTGGCGGTTGCGATTGATGGTTTTTATCTAACGGGTGGTTGTATCTAAATCGTCATTTATAACATGAATTGTTAAAGAACAGGTCATAGTTAAAGAGATATCGTAATATAATTTTTGGTTTTTACCCGCCACTCGGAAATCAGTGCAGCAATAAGTGTTCCAAGTTCAAATAATGACAAGCACCAGTAACGCAGTATATCCCTTACGCATTACGGTAACCGACATAGCCGTAAAGATCAGCAAGCTGAAGTGGCAATGGGCCGGCCACATAGCTCGCAGAACTGACAACCGTTGGGGAAAAAAGGTTCTCGAGTGGCAGCCACGTACAGGCAAACGCAGTGTAGGACGACCCCCCACAAGATGGAGTGACGACCTGCGCAGTGTTGCGGGAAGTCGATGGATGCAGTTGGCTCAGGACCGAGCTTCGTGGCAATCTTTGGGGGAGGCCTATGTTCAGCAGTGGGCTTCTGATAGGCTGAAATGATGATGATGATGATGATGATGATTACGGTATTCAAATTCAAATAAGTCTGATATTCAAATATTAGAATATACAAAACATAAGTTAAGTATATTATTATTTAACACTAAAAATGGGTTTTATAAATATACACTTATTAACGTTGTGATAATGTTTTTTGTGCTCATAGTGTTAGATTATTTGCATTTAACAATGTATTTAAACCTATTTTCATAGTAACGACACGCTTCAATTGCAACAACATAAAGGAATGTCAAGACATTTGGCAGGATGCGTTTGCCTACGCTCTTTTGCGATTTGTTTTTTTCTGACAGATTGTGCCAATTACCGAATAAATATATTGTAGTGATGTCACGAGGTGCAGAGAATCAATGATCGACTTAATTCATGGACCTTCTAGGACTGATCGTCAATCGATCCACCATCTAGATCCGACGGCTCTGTCAATATAGTGAGCCACGCTCCATGTATTTTTCTTTAATTGTAAAGCCTGACCTTACTTTTGATTTATTTTGTGCCTTATGCTTTTTTTTTTATTATTTTTGAATTATATGTTCTGTGTGTATTGTCTCTTTTTGCTGTACCAATAAACAGTTTTCTTCTTTTTCTTTCTTTCTTTCAGTTACTCGTCTAGTTTACATTCGAATAAACTGATTGAATAGTTCTACTAGAACTATGTACTGGAAAGGAGCTGGCTTATTCCTTATTATAAGTTCCGCTTTTTATTAGTCCGGATTTTAATTGAAAATTTCACGAAAATTCATGCTCTAAGGTTGGAGGGCATAGTTATGCGGTTCCTGTGCGGGTTGTAGGACCCCACGTGACCTCATAATATTTTTATTTTATTTTTTGACGGTAGATTCTCTCGATGTTTTCTTTACCGCCACGAACGTGGTCAGTTCAGCACATAAAATTGTTATTAAAATTTTTAGTGTCACGTCATGATTCAATCAAGGTCACTCGCCTACGATGGAATTAAAGTGAGTGCTCTGATCACAGACTGGTGCTCTAACACAGCTCTTAAATAATAATAAGACGAGTTAGTAAAGTTTGTAATCAGATAAAATCTCAGTATTTTCGCGTACCGCAGTAATTCGTGCCAATAAAAACGTCTAGAAGCGTCCGCCGATTCCCGATTATGTCATTAGAGCAGTGGCGTGCAAAAAAAAAAGGCAAAGGGCATGGGTATTCGATGATACAGTGCAATTAAATGGGCCGGTGGGACGCGAGGCTCGTGATCGCATACTCAGAGCATTTTACTCTTTGCCGATCGCCGCGGCATCGGACGCGGCCGAATCGAGCAGTAATTCGGGTTTTTTTTAGCTGTAATTGGCCGAGCGCACCTATTTAGGCTGTGGCGCATCTAGTTGACAGTCTTTGCGTTTGTTGAATTCGAGGTCGGACCACTTTGTATGGCTGAATTGGAGTTGATTTAAATTGGCAGACGATTTGCGAACGCGTTTAATGGAATCGGTAAGTTTTGAGGTATGCTCTGAGCTCGGTATTTCGCTTCTACCAGTATTGCTCGTTAAGTGGTGTTATTCGGCTTTGATGGAACATAGAGCATAATAGTTGTGTCGGAAATGAATAGGTAAACGGTTATTTGACTTGGTTGCCTTTTCAGCGACGTCGGAAGTTCCGAAATAACTTTTAAGGAGCTTATTCTGTCCGACCGTTTGCCTCTAGCTGATGATCTTACATAGACTTTCAGTTAAAATTTAATTAAGAAAGTTTTTAATTTGGAGTTTACAAAAAATTTTTAGGATGCGAATACCGGACCGCGCAAAAGGTGGATAATTTAAGCACCGTGCTATAGACAGGTGGAATCCGTTGTTCGTGTTCCGTACAATGACCTATAATGAAATAATTAGCTATCAGGATCTAACACGGCAAATGAATACGACACACATTACAATTTAATTGCATTGCACAAGGCTCAAGTGGTAATATTAAATGAAACTAACAAGATGTTATCGTTGATTGTAAATTATACGTTCGTAAATTTAATTAATAAGCATTGTATGTATGTATATATTCACGCCTTGTTCCCAACGGGGTAGGCAGAGACAATCTTCTTGCAATTGCTATGGTCCTGACATACGTCTTTTGCTTCTTCCACTTTCATCAATCTTCGCATGCATGCTCTTTGGTTTTGAGTACTCTTGATTTGGCCTGTTTTCAGAATAAACATTGTTAATGCAATATGCGAATAGACATTGTTCAGGCTCCAATTGTGTAATACATATTCTGCACTCACACTGCGCAAGCGAGTCGATGGGCGCAGTACAGATCGTGCTAGAGATGCTGCTTCCTATCACTCATCCGTGGGATTACGGTACGGCAAATTCGGATGGATATTCCTCCATTTATCAATCGCCAGAGTCTTGTTTGGTTGCTAGCGGAATGCTCCACGTGCAGGTGAGATTCGCATTGGGAGAAGGGGATGGCATATTACCTTGTGTTGCCCAGGCCTTCTGGGTCCTTTTTATCTATGTCTGCTGCTAATCAGCACTGTTGTGTTTCAGCCTATAGTTACAGGCTGTGTGGCTTTCCATCGTAGTGTCCAGCGGTGATGACGCATCTATAGCTTTCTTCGATCGAGGTTATTCCCTGGTGTTCATGGGCTGCAGTAGCTATTCACCATCAGTGTCTAAAGTCTATAAAATTTTTTTTCGTAGATTTTATACAAGGTCTAGTTCACACCAGGGCCTTAAAAGGATTTCGCAACAATTCCGTGCATTGGCAAAAGCTCTTGGATAATCAAAACAATGTTAAAAAACAACACGGTACGATTTTACAGAGGGATGAAGTCACACGGATTTTTTGTGAAATTGTTAGTAGCATAGCGGATAAGGCATTTCTTTAAAAAAAATCTCACTCCTTTTACAGTATACCGAGCCTTTCATAAAGCAATTGTTTTACAAATATGTCCACATAATTGCATCGGTTATTGAAATGTAAACGTGAATTATTACACATAAAAACACTCTCAACAGTTTGTTCGTCCGTTAATTCATAATTAAAGACAATTTAATATCGCATAAATTACATTCGAACACATTGACGTATGTGTTCCGGATTCATTCCGCACATCGTGTTCTACGATCAACATTCTCTGCGACAACGGACCAGAACTATTGCACCGTTTTTACGCGTAAAGTTTTAATAAGGCGTAACGTTGTAAGCTAATGCGCTCCAAAAAGGAGACGTTTCATAATAAAAATGTGTTAAATGGGTTTCTGTGCGCGCGGAATGGACGTTCGAATGCGCTGTTATAATAGTCGAGCGTTGGTGAAGCTAATGAATCAATGTTTCTGTCGTGCTGCATATGCAGATGTGTGAGGTGTGAGGTGTGAGCTGTCGGCGTGACGTCGGTACCTGCCACGCAAATACATCTGTATATATGTATATATTCAGGCCTTGTTCCCAACGGGGTAGGCAGAGACAATGTTATCATAACGTTTTTAAGTTCGTACTTAGTACGCGGTAGAGTCGCACTGAATGTATCGGCTTGACCAGTGGGGAATAGCGAAATAGCGAAGAATTATAAAGAATTATTAATTTGTTTATGTATGTGTTATAGGTTTATCAATGTATGTATATATTTACGCCTTGTTCCCAACGGGGTAGGCAGAGACAATCTCTTTCCACTTGCTACGGTCGTGACATACGTCTTTCGCTTCTTCCACTTTCATCAATCTTCGCAAACATGCTCGTTGGTTTAGAGTGCTCTTGACCTGACCTTTATTCAGAACGTCTCCGATTTGATCGTGAAATGTTCGCCTAGGTCTGCCTCTCCCTACTCTACTATTTACATTCGCCACATATATTTGTTTCGCGCAAGCATTGAGCGCAAGGTGAGCGGTGCAGAGAGGACCGATGAGTTAGTAATGACACGTGTGTTAAGAGTTCATTTGGGACAACGCAAGCGAAGCCGCATGCAGTCGCTAGTTAAGACATAAATATAGATTATTATTCATCGGATTGGGTTGAGAAACAAGTTTACCACAGTCCAGTCAGTGACGGTAAGTGGCCTCTACAGCGCATGGACCATGGACCAAACGACTTCAATCGGAGAAGGCGGAAGAATGCTCATGACAGTTACTACATAGAGACAGTAACTCATTTATGGGACAATGGGCACGTTTGTACAACATAATCCCAGTACATAGTCCCGCAAAGTCTTCCTATATGTTAAAAAATTTATTAAGCAAAGACTTTGTTAAAAAACGTTATCATAATATAAAGGATTAAATGGATGTCTGTAACCCCTGGGGATGAGTTGATCACACTCGTGGTGTTTCATAAAGTCAAAAGTTAGGTTTTATTAAAAATAAATAATTACAAAAAAGAAAAAGCATACGGAGTTTCTTTCGCCAATATGTTTTCCATCAGAGGGACCGCATTACGAAACGGTGGTAGATAAAAAAAGTCAAACTTTTGACAAGTGAAATATAGTTTTCTTCGCACATGATTTTGATTTTGTACGGATGCAATTTCACCTAAGGAACTTACAATGAACCAGAGGTATTTGTGTAATGTGAACAGGACTTAAAATTTACAAACCGGTTGGTTTTTCTGTTAAAGCTTTCATATTGTATTCTTCCAATCGAAGGAAAAATAATTTTCGTGTGTCCAATGAACAGTTTACTAGACACGGAAACGGATTTTCCTTAAGTTGGTAGCATCTGTCGTAATAGGCATGTACGACAGAAGCAGTACTTTTTTTTTTTAATTTAACCTTCGATTAATATAATCCATTCCTCTCACCGCGCCTCGATTAATACGTAAAGGCAACAAAGTTGCACGTTCTCGGAACGCAAACAAACGAAGCTATTACGTTAGCGAATCAAAAAACTTATCACATTCGCTAACAATAAAAGCTGTATCGGGGACCCGTAGCTTTGTGTGCAAGTGTTCTTTTTGCGGTCAACGTGGAGCGCGCTATAGGTCAAATACCCAGCAACCGGTCCCCGGCAATAGGCATATTAGCAAATGAATGAAACGTCACAGTGCTCCGGTAATAATACTACTGCAACTTCTAATTAAATGATAATAAACAAAAACTATCGCGATAGGGTGGGGCGCGTGTTATTAGCGATAGCGATTGGAGACGCAAATTACTAATAAATTTGTGGTGTTAGAATACGGCCCTTAAAGTAAAGGTAGTCTATAAATACAATGAAATGAGACGAGGTTCATGTATAAGCACTCAAGCCTATCACCCGTAGCAGTAGGCAGAGATTATGGATTTCCATTTGGCACGACTTAGTCTAGCCGTAAACTCTGTAGAGTAGGGGCGGAGTAGCCTAATGGTTAATATCACAATACGCATTGTTAAGGCCGTGTAATTATATATGCTGAATTTACCGCGTTCTCAGCTGTGAATGAAAATATCGGGAGGGATCCTCCATGACTGAGATTTAATAAAAATGATCAAAGATGTGTGAAGTCCGACAGTTCGGACTGTCATCGTGGTGGACTCTTTCTGGTTCCAAAACTATCTTAAATATTTGAGAGGAGGCTTTTGTCCAGCTGTGGCCATTAACAAGCTGCTACTGTATTTTACAGCGAAGCTTAAACGGGCTTTCGTAGCTCAATTTTCGCCCCTCATGTAGATCGTCGCAGGGTTTGCTCCCGTTATTAATTATGATGGGGATTTCTAATCGCCTTTTACGACTCTGCATGAAGGGGGATTGTGGCTTTTCTCACGCTGCTACCACAGAGTCATAGAAGAACACATTGAGACGAAATATTTTGAAATATATTTAGCAATAAGCTAGTTTAGCTAAAAATACTTTTGACTATTATTCAAAAGTAAGAAACGCTTGAAAACTAATAATAATCATTATTTATTTGTAAAACCCTTCAAGTGATTGTTAAATGTTCAGTTTCATATAACTAAACTTTTACTTTGTATTCATGCGTGGTAGTTGGAACCTGTAATTCTATAATTATAACTTTTACTTTAATATTAATTCTTTAAGAAAATGTAAATGTAAGTCACGCCATTACATTACACTCGCTTTATTTGTGACCTCCTTCTCCCATCCCTACTTATTACTAAAATACTCTCTAATAACGGAGAAAGGTATTTATTTTAATTACAACTAATTTTGTGTGTCTTATTACTGTTTCTTCTCCGTCAGAGGTACCTCATTACGAAACGGTGTTAGATTGTAAAAAATAATAATAACATTTGACAAACGAAACTACCTTTCTAAAGTCGAAGAATGAAGAGTTTTCATACGTTCATTGATTGGTGTTGGTGAGTCTATGCCATTAAGCGGACGCGAGAGCGGATCTCACCCGCTTCATGCCATAAGATACACCTCGCACACGCTTTGTCGCAAAAACTGCCCGCTCCTGTAACGGACAACGCGGCGCATCGCCCCACTGCACGCCACGGCACAGACATAGAGCTGTTAACCCGTGTCCGACAATTCTCCCTTAAATGTAAAACGCGCCAAATATAGACATTCCAGATACTGATACGCGTAGCAATGAAATTATTTTGAAAAACACGCGACAATACAATGTTCTAATTGTGAACGGTATCATTTTGTGGTGCTTCGATGTTGTTTGTAACATCCTGTGTTATTTTATGCGTCGACGGTTTATATCGTTCCGGAATTAAAAATAGATCTTTATGTGTTTGTATGTTCGTTCAATCACTGGATGAATGTGTAAGGGGAATATACCATATTTTTCTACAAACGCAAACATAACTAGTTAACAAAGGAGACTCTGGCAACCGAGTGATGGCGGAAAATCGATTCGACTATGCCGAATCCGATTCCCACAGACTTGTGGGTAGCAGCATCTCTAGTGCTTGCCCAGCGAAGTGAGATCTTTCATTCTTGCCATGTCAGCTTCTACAGGTCGATAAAGAAGAATCTGTCTGCCATCTCGTTAAAGCTCTGAAGCAATATGATTTTTCTGGCATATTAGAGTAATGAACGGTCCATATAGCCTGGTTGATAGTGATCTTGCCTTCGAAGCTGTCGATTACGAGTTAGAATTCCGCTAGGCTATTTGTCGAATAAATATAAATGTTTGCATCCGATTAACGGACCTTTATTTTGTATATGTATATATTTACATACATAAATTACTTCCTGTTAATGTCTACCACCACAATTTATATATAATTTAACATTAACCCAAACGTCTAGTCTTATTATAATCGAAAAAACCATTATCGATTCACCCGCGATGAGGTATTATACCAAGCAATCATAACTTGCAATTAATACGCAGTGGCCCGGCGATTCGCTTATTCAACTAATTACGCCCGTTTTTTTTTTTTACGAAAGCCGCTGTTCGTTACAGGTTTTCCTAAGCACTTAGTACAAAGACATGTTATAAATACAATAGTTTTAAATTACTGTGCAGACTATTGTATTGTACGTGATAGAGCCAAGCGGCGGCTTTCGCTGCTGCTCGAATGGGCCGACTGGAACGGGTCGGTACCAAGGTCTCGCAGAATATCGGTGCGAAGTATAAGGGATCTTATGCTTCTGCGTTTCGTTCGGTGAGTCAGGTATCTGGAGACGTACTCCCCCCTCCCCTGTTCTCCTACCTATCATCCATCTCATTACCCAAACATCCTTAAAGGCCGCCTACGCACCTTCAGCTCCTCTGGTGTTGCAGATGTACGTGGGCGATGGTGATCACTTACCATTAGGCGAACCTCTTGCTCGTTTGCCGTCTTTAAGGATATTTGGGATATGCCCGAGGATGAGACTACGTGAATGGATGAGGGACGGGGGAGGGGAGATGAAAGAAACGCAGAAGATGAAGACGCCACGAGGGCGTGGTTCTATCCCGATCGAGCCGGCCCATTCGGGTTGCAGCAAAACCAAGCGGCTTCGCTCTACCACGTGCAAATTTTTATTTTTATGGTATCACCATTATTTATGTGTGCCTTCATCAGGCATTCAGGGCACAATGAAAACCAATTAATTTCACATTCAATAAAGGCAATCGATTAAGCGGAAAGTAAAACGGGCACACGTCGCCGTATAGGCGCGTCTGCTAACGTTTCGCATTATGTTATAAATCTAGTTCGACACGGACTCGAAACTGCAGCTCGTCACGCCGCTGCGTCGCATTGCATATGATTATGTAGTAAAATATAGATATGTGTCCATGTTTACGAAACTCTCCACTGTCCTGTGACAGTTAATAACCATAATTGTTAAAAAAAAAAGTGTAACCTACGCTTATAACTATACGAATATTCAAATAAACCCCTAAGCTGGATGTCTATTTGACTAAAATAGGAGTAGATCCGCAGCCTAAAGCTAGAAGTCACTAATTAAAAAAAAAAAACAGGGTTCCGACAGAATACCAGCGCTGTAGTTGTGGTTTAGCATTGCTACAGCATTATGCTGAGTCGGACACCGTTTTGTTGCTTCAACTCAATAAAATATATATTTTTTTTTATGTTATTATTTAACCGCCATATTTATTCAAGAGCGCGAATAGCTTAATGGGTTAGGGTGCGGACTCCGAAACATGACGTCGCAGGTTCGAACCCACCATTCGACTATTGTCGTGAACCACTCCAAACACAAGCTCTAATGCTTAGTTGGAGGGTTAACAGGAATATTAGTAATGTTAGTTAAATAGCATTGCTAGTATTATTTAAAAAAAAAAATATTTTGTTATCTTAATTAACTTTTCATTATGTGTTTCTTGAGCTGTGACAATGAATCAAGTACTTTCTTTCTTTCTTCTTTCTTTCTAATATTCCAGAAATTCACAAAGCACGTATCTGAGGAGCTGGTATCAAACGTACTGATAACTTGAAAACAAATCTCGCCATAGAGCGCGAGTGACACCACCACTGAAATTGTTAATAGGAATCGAAAGAACGTTTACCACGTGCAGCACGGTGCTGAAGGAAAACATCGATACCCAGGTCAAAGACCTCGTCGACCGTCCGGACCGGTATTCGCTATTCGCTGTCCGCTTTTGAAGCCACCGCCGCGCCGACAATGAAATCTTAGACGGTCCCCGCTCGTGCCGAGGTCATTAAACTGTTAGTCATGACGACTAGTGCTCGCGTTCTATTTGACTATATTTAAATAGTTACGACCACTAGTACTGCTAAAAATGTCTGCGAGAAGACATCTACACTTGGCTACGTTGTTGTTTAGAGTTATTAATTGTCAATATTTAAGTTATTTTTTTTTTATAGAAGAAGGGGGCAAACGAGCGTGCGGCTCACCTGATGGTAAGTGATCACCGACGCCCACGAACATCCACAACACCAGAGGAGCTACAGATGCGCTGCCGGAAAAAGTTATATTTTTAATAAATTCAAGTGGGCTCACAGTAATAACAGTTACAAGACACGAGAGCCTCGTCTTACTTAATTTTAGTGCCGAAACATACAACTGCGGCGTTTCGAGGTAGTTTTAGATTTGCAGCGTCGAAATGTTGGAATGACCTGCCCCCGCCATTTAGAAACCTGCAAACAGTAAAAACATTTAGTAGACTTATGATGTTGTACTTGATAACATCACAAAAGAACAGTCAATATATATTTTGGTTTACTTACCATTATGGTACAATTTCATCTCTTCATGAATTAAATATTCAACTTATATTATTAATATTTGTTCTCTTTTTTATTTTTATTTAATTTTTTTTGTGAAACGCACGCGGATGCTTTTCTTGTTTTGTTTTAGTTGTAATTTTTTTTTTATTTGTTTCTCTTTATCGAGACGGGTATTCTGCTCAACTGTACAATAATTTAACAACTGTGTATCTTTTATTTTTACGAATAATATTTTTTTATTTTTTTCTCTTGTTTTATTAGTAGTAGTTATACACAAATTTAATATTTTATATATTTTTTTTTAAGTTATATCCTTGTACTATGTACAATATGCTTCATGTCCGGTTATTCGTGAAGTCAATGAAGCACTCGACTGAAAAACAGCGCTGTGGTATCACTGTGACGGGAACCTTTTTGGCATAGGAGAACAAATTAAACTTTGTAATTTGTGTTTTGTTGTGTGTTTGCCAGATAAATATGTTTCTATTTTTCTTACTAAAATTACTAATAAATCGTTCAATGAATTTCAGTAAACCCGATCGATATTACACATCGATATTATAATATTTAATCAAATTAATTCATGCACATGTTTTTGCTACTACTGTTGCTCTCACTTGCTTTCATATTACTGAATTATAAGGAATACGTCACCGGAACGCTTTTTTAGGTATGAAGATGGATGAATATTTAGTTGGTGTTTTTTTCCTCGTGTAGAGTTCAATTGTCAAATAGCCATAGATAATAAATACTCATCCAACGGAAATTGTTAAGAGTTTATCTACAGAAATTTAATTACGTGAGTATTTATATTAAGATTGTACAGTACAAGCACTAACTTAATAATGTAATTTTTTTTATTTTCATTTTATTCATTTAAACAAAGTCACACAGCACTTAGATAAAAATTATATAGATTAGGTAAAATACAACTTAACGCCTATAATGGACTTCATTATTTATAATTAAAAGATCTTGATGACATGTACAGTTACAGGTGATTATTACTGCTTAACAAACAAACCAAGCGACATTATGTAATTTAGAAAAAAATATGACAATAAGTAGTTCATTAATTCGTTTGGCAAGTTTCATTTTATGCCTAACTGTTCTTTTTTGATATACAAAATGATATCGTTATTGCTCTCTATTGTAAGCTACGATTTATTTTCTAGTGTGTTCTATCTTAATGTGTTCTTGGTGATAACACCCTGCACTCATGAGCCGAGCAGTATTTCAGTAGGAAGTGACAAAACCGACTTTCACCAACAATAAAAAATAACAAGAAAGGCGTGGCCGCACTATCCAATGCAGATTGCGCGCTAAAACGCAACGCACCTTGTCCGTAAGGTTAATTACGTATATAAAAAAGGTAACATTATATTTGCCTTTATAATCGCGAGGTGTTAATTAGTAATGCATGTTTGATTTTACATATTGGGAAATTGAGGGCCGTGGTAGCCTAGTGGACAGGGCGCTCGCTTTAGTGTCATAGAGCGCGAGTGATCTGGCTTCGATCCCCGGTGCCGGCATCACTTAAATTGTTAATAACAATTTTAAGTGCTGCATTTACCACGTGCTCAACGGTGAAGGAAAACATCGTGAGGAAACCTGCATGTCTGAGAAATAATAAAAATATTATTTCGAGGATATGTGAAGCTCGCCAACCCGCACTGGAGCAGCGTGGCGGGCCCTTCCCGGTTCCTAAGTCCTCTCTGATACCAGTATTTGAGAAGGAGGCCTTTGCCCAGCTGTGGGCACTTACATACTATTACTTTACTTTACTTTTATTGGGACACATTTAAAAAAATCGTGTTTTTGAAAACCCAGCGATGCGACGAGTAAGTCGTTTACCTGTAGTAAAATTAAAATAGAAAATGCTTTATTTTTAACAATTATTGCTTCAAATAGGATCTTCTCAAAGTTTTGTGTATGTCCGCTACTTTCTAAATATACGGGAATCCCCGTATGCTACGTTAAATGACTTAACTTATTTTTGTAGTGACAAAGAAGACACGAAGCCTTTCGAAGAGTAAAACATTGTGTTCAGTGTAAGACAATATTTATTTATCTACATTGATTTATATGGTTGATATTACCAACAATATGGTACACCCATGTCGTAAGGCACTAATGATTCAAGTACGCCCTTGGACATGGCAATGTGTATGAGAAACAGATCTCCAATAGTATTATTTTTGAAAATATTCCCCATTAATGTAATACGTTATTTCTATTAGAACATTACTATTACTAGTAGAATTTAAATTACCTAAATAGGCGAACATTGATCATTAATCTAAAGTTCGAGTAATGTGGGTCCCAAGATGCTACCCTACGGGACACTATACGACAAAGGTAAATCATTGATTACGGGTTCAAAAGTTATTATAGGAGTTACTGAAGCTAACCTAACCTAACCTAACCTAACCAAACCTAACCTAACCTAACCTCACCTAACCTTTTTTTTTTTTTTTTCGTGGGGAAATCCCTTATGGATACCCAGCTCCCTGCGAGGTAGCCGGGTTATGTCGGACTCCCACCTACTAAAACCCCACGGTGGTCGCCATCAGCACTGGCGAGGGGTCACGGGATCTCCGTTCGGAACACAACCGTGGCCCCTCTAGCGCTTGGCTAATATGGTTCACCAGGATCCTCCGCTCCGCCTCCCATGCTGGGCACACCATCAGTGTGTGCGATGCGGAGTCCTGGTCCCTTCCACCGCAGTGAAAGCAGCTCGCCGTCGCCTCACGTCCGATCTTACACAGATAATCACCGAAACACCCGTGTCCGGTAATTATCTGTGTAAGCCTGTAGGCGAGTCTTCCTCCCCGTCGCTGCATCCAGGCTTCGAAGACCGGCAGGAAGGCTTCGCCGACACGCTTGCGCGCGTATCGCTCATCGCTGAGCCTAGCGCGCCATGTCGCGAATGCGTTCTGACGTTCCTGCCGTTTAATCGACTCGAACACCTCTTCTGGTTCGCTGCCACCGCTCTGGCGGAGGATTTGGATCCGGTTGTAAACCTGTGCATCCATGTCCGCCAGTATGTCCAAAGGTGGAAAACGAGCCAGGACAGTTGCCGCCTCGAAGGATATGGTTCTATATCCTCGTACGATCCGTATGGCCATCCGCCGCTGGACACTGTAGATTTTAGATCTACAGCGTCGGATGGCAAGCCTTTTTGCCCATACGGCCGCCCCATATAAGGCTACGGATCGTACCACCCCTGCATAGAGGCGGCGAACTTCCTCCCTTGGTCCCCCGAGGTTAGGCAGTAGTCTGTGCAAGGCATCCGCTACCCTCTCGATCCGGGGGGACTAGGCGTTCGAAGTGTTCTTCGAAGCCCCAGCGACTATCCAGATGGAGACCCAGGTACTTCATGTACCGCCCCACTCTGGCTTCAGACTCCCCTACACGGACGCACGAGTCGGGTGGTTCCCTGCTCCGTGGCATTTTGTGGAACCATAGCGCCTCGGTCTTATACGGCGCTATTTCCAATCCCAACTCGCGGATCTTAGCGACGACGATTTCCGCCCCAAGCTCGGCGAGCTCCTTGGCCCTCTCGAAGGTGTCCCCGCTGGCTACCACCAGTGTGTCGTCTGCATAACAGACGACATTTACCATAGGGGGGAGATCGACACGCAGGACTGCGTCATACGCGATGTTCCACAGTAACGGGCCCAGCACCGACCCCTGTGGAACTCCGCACTGGACTTCCCTCCGGATCTTCTTGCCGTCTTTGTCCACGTACAAAATGTACCTGTCGCGCAAGTAGTCTACGATAACGCCTTGCAGATAGGGGGGCACTTGGTGATGTGCTAGTCCCCACCTGATAGCCTCCCAGGGTAGGGAATTAAAGGCATTGACGATGTCTAGACTTATCGCCAATGCCACACCTCCCCGGGACACCGCCTGCTCCGACAGGGAGCGGACGCGCATGATCGCGTCTATGGTCGAACGCTCCTGTCGGAAGCCAAACTGACTTTCGGCCAGATCGGGACCGACACGCAACAGATGCCCGTTAAGACGGGCGGCAAGAATCCTTTCGAAGAGTAAAACATTGTGTTCAGTGTAAGACAATATTTATTTATCTACATTGATTTATATGGTTGATATTACCAACAATATGGTACACCCATGTCGTAAGGCACTAATGATTCAAGTACGCCCTTGGACATGGCAATGTGTATGAGAAACAGATCTCCAATAGTATTATTTTTGAAAATATTCCCCATTAATGTAATACGTTATTTCTATTAGAACATTACTATTACTAGTAGAATTTAAATTACCTAAATAGGCGAACATTGATCATTAATCTAAAGTTCGAGTAATGTGGGTCCCAAGATGCTACCCTACGGGACACTATACGACAAAGGTAAATCATTGATTACGGGTTCAAAAGTTATTATAGGAGTTACTGAAGCTAACCTAACCTAACCTAACCTAACCTAACCTAACCTAACCTAACCTAACCTAACCTAACCTAACCTAACCTAACCTAACCTAACCAAACCTAACCTAACCTAACCAAACCTAACCTAACCTAACCAAACCTAACCTAACCTAACCAAACCTAACCTAACCTAACCTAACCTAACCTAACCTAACCTAACCTAACCTAACCTAACCTAACCTAACCTAACCTAACCTAACCTAACCTAACCTAACCTAACCTAACCTAACCTAACCTAACCTAACCTAACCTAACCTAACCTAACCTAACCTAACCTAACCTAACCTAACCTAACCTAACCTAACCTAACCAAACCTAACCTAACCTAACCTAACCTAACCAAACCTAACCTAACCTAACCTAACCTAACCTAACCAAACCTAACCTAACCTAACCTAACCTAACCTAACCTAACCTAACCTAACCTAACCTAACCAAACCTAACCTAACCAAACCTAACCTAACCTAACCTAACCTAACCAATGCGTTCTGACGTTCCTGCCGTTTAATCGACTCGAACACCTCTTCTGGTTCGCTGCCACCGCTCTGGCGGAGGATTTGGATCCGGTTGTAAACCTGTGCATCCATGTCCGCCAGTATGTCCAAAGGTGGAAAACGAGCCAGGACAGTTGCCGCCTCGAAGGATATGGTTCTATATCCTCGTACGATCCGTATGGCCATCCGCCGCTGGACACTGTAGATTTTAGATCTACAGCGTCGGATGGCAAGCCTTTTTGCCCATACGGCCGCCCCATATAAGGCTACGGATCGTACCACCCCTGCATAGAGGCGGCGAACTTCCTCCCTTGGTCCCCCGAGGTTAGGCAGTAGTCTGTGCAAGGCATCCGCTACCCTCTCGATCCGGGGGACTAGGCGTTCGAAGTGTTCTTCGAAGCCCCAGCGACTATCCAGATGGAGACCCAGGTACTTCATGTACCGCCCCACTCTGGCTTCAGACTCCCCTACACGGACGCACGAGTCGGGTGGTTCCCTGCTCCGTGGCATTTTGTGGAACCATAGCGCCTCGGTCTTATACGGCGCTATTTCCAATCCCAACTCGCGGATCTTAGCGACGACGATTTCCGCCCCAAGCTCGGCGAGCTCCTTGGCCCTCTCGAAGGTGTCCCCGCTGGCTACCACCAGTGTGTCGTCTGCATAACAGACGACATTTACCATAGGGGGGAGATCGACACGCAGGACTGCGTCATACGCGATGTTCCACAGTAACGGGCCCAGCACCGACCCCTGTGGAACTCCGCACTGGACTTCCCTCCGGATCTTCTTGCCGTCTTTGTCCACGTACAAAATGTACCTGTCGCGCAAGTAGTCTACGATAACGCCTTGCAGATAGGGGGGCACTTGGTGATGTGCTAGTCCCCACCTGATAGCCTCCCAGGGTAGGGAATTAAAGGCATTGACGATGTCTAGACTTATCGCCAATGCCACACCTCCCCGGGACACCGCCTGCTCCGACAGGGAGCGGACGCGCATGATCGCGTCTATGGTCGAACGCTCCTGTCGGAAGCCAAACTGACTTTCGGCCAGATCGGGACCGACACGCAACAGATGCCCGTTAAGACGGGCGGCAAGAATCCTTTCGAAGAGTTTGCCAATCTCGTCTAACAGGCATATGGGACGGTAGGCAGAGGAGAACCTGCAGCCCTACCTTCCTTCTTCAAGAGGACCAATTTTGCCTCCTTCCAGGCCATAGGGAACGTGGCGGTACGGAGACAGCTGGTAAACAACTGCCTCAGCCTGTCCCCTAGGGCAGCCAGACTCAGCGCCAAGACCCGGCCCGGTATTCCGTCGGGACCAGGCGCAGTGTTTCGGGCTCTCAAGCGGCTAACGGCTCGGTCCAGCTCCTGTACGGTCACCCCCATCTCATCCTGCCACTCCCAAGCGATTAGGGGGTGGACGGAGGGACTTGACCGGCCCTCCGGGAAAAGTGAATTGATCACTCGTCCCAGTAGGTCCGGATCTAAGGTTTCCGTCAGAGGGGGCATCCAGGGCCGGAGCTTACCCAGCACCATCCTGTATGGGCGCCCCCAAGGATCCCCGTTGAGTCCCTCCAGGAGCTCAACCCAGGACCGAGACCTGGCGTTGGCGATTGCGATTTGCAATGCCTTGGTAGCCGCTCGGTATGCCCTGTAGAGCCTAGCTACCTCCTCGGCTGTAGCTCGCCTTCCCCTCCTTCGGGCTCTGGTGTACTGGCGTCGGCACCGCAGAGAGACTGCGCGGAGTCGTGAAATCTCTGCCGACCACCAGTACACCGCCCTGCGCTGAGGGCGTCTGGTGCGGGGCATTGACACATCGCAGATTTGCGTCAGTATTCCCCGAAACCAGTTCGCTTCCCCTTCTGGAGCGGACGAAACCTCTTCGGCGTTGTTTGGCCATGCCGCAACGGTGGCGGTGGCTTCGAGCATGTCTCGATCTAGCCGCTGGAGACACCAACGTCGCGGCGGGCTGCCGTCGCGGCGGCTGGAAATGGCATCGGGGCGACCTTGAAAACGATGTGGCGGTGGTCAGATAGTGTGACCACCTCTTCTGCCACCCGCCAGCCCGATACCAATTGCATCGCAGAGGGTGTCGCCCATGTTAGGTCCACGACCGACTCCCCTTGCCACCGCACGCATGTGCTTACAGACCCCCGATTCAGTAGTCGGAGGTCCAGTCCAACCGCTCATTCCTTAACGGTTTCTCCCCTTAAACTATCTCTGGGATTCCCCCACGCCCTTGCATGGGCATTGAAGTCCCCCAGGACAATAAACGGTCGAGGTAGGCTCCTACGAACATAGTCCGCCACCCCGTCTAGGTACAACTCGTAGTCGGCGAGCGACCTATTGGGAGAAACATAGCAGCCAACAATGACCAGGATGCCCCATTGCACTGCAACGAAGCCCTGGCCCCTCCCCAATAGGATGCAGGGTAGGACACCCTCTCCGCCCCCCCCAGTAGATGGCTACGGAGCCCAATTCATCGCCGAACCAGCGGGGGTGGTCAGGGACTACGTAGGGCTCCGCTACTACTGCTAAGGCAACCCGCCACTCCGCAATGGTCTGCATCAGCAAATGCTGAGCACTGCGACAGTGGTTCAGGTTACCCTGGAGGACTTTTAGGGGCGGGAATATTATGCCTCGATGACCTCCATTTCCGAGTCCAACTGACTAGGACCTGCGACTGCAGCCGTCGTGTTGGTGGGAGCCGAGGGAGTAAGGGCGTTTCTCCCGCGGGCCGCTTTTTTCGGAGGATAGGCGCACCGCTTTCCTAACCTGTGGTCGGAAGGACGACCCAAGTCTGAACAGAGTGGGCATTTCAGTTTCCACGCAGTGCACTGATTCGCCCTGTGACCAGGCTCACCACAGGCGTACCAACGGGCGCTGCGGTTAACCTCGTTAGGGCACCTGCTTCCAACGTGACCCTTCTCGAGGCACCTGTAACAGTGCAGGGGCCAAGGCTCCAGTAAATTTACCCGTGCAGACCCCCACCCGACTTTCACGCGTTTGGCCGCCGCTATCTTGCGAACAGCGGTAATAGGGCATCGCACCCAACACGTTCCCATGCTGTTCATCGTTCGGCGGACATCTCCGACTTTGACGTCATCCACCGAGCAACCCCCTGCTTCGGCAACCGCTGCTGCGAGTTCCGAGGCGCTGACCGCATCGTCGAGGTCCCTCAGCCGAACTTCGGCCGTTTTTACCGGGCGGTTGACCCGTACGTTCAGGTCTGAGAGAACCTCGCGCATTTTAGCAGCCAACAGCCTCTTGGGCCGCAATCAGGTCCGCCGATCTCTAACAAGATGCCCCCAGTCACGGCACGCTTTTGGCGGACTGTCTCAATTGAGAAGTCTGCCAGCCGAATTTTACATTTGGCATCCTCTATCACTTTGGCGTACGTAACCGGGGAGCCCTCCGGAAGTGTGATCGTCACAGCGGCAGATGATGGTGCACGGACGGCCTTCCTCTTCTGTTTCCGTGCTCTGCCTTTATCGCCGCCAACCGCAACCATTGTGGGCCGTTGTTGAGCCTTGTGTGGCTTTGGCCTCTTAATCACGTCTGCCCATGAACCAGTATCCGGACGCGCTGGTGCCTGCAGCAGCGGTGCAGTCACAGGAGGCAGATCCGCCACCGGTGGATGGGACGGCTTATTCCTCCTCGCCCTTATTCTTTTAGGTTTAGCCTGTGGTGGCGGTGGCAGCGCCTTGCTCGCACCTGGCGTCTGTTTCGCGGCCAAAGGTGGGCGAAACACCTTATCAGGAAATAATTTGGCCTCGAATGCCACCAGCTTACTCTCTATTAGAGCGCCTATGCGCTCCATCAGGCCCTCTTGATCGTCCCTGAGGTTCGGTTCAACTGGAGCCGGCCGAACAAACGGGAGGAACTGTTCAGCCGGTTCAGGCCCGTTTTGTGTCTGCTTACTGAGGTGGTTAATTTCCTCAGTAAGCTTCTCCATTTTGTTGTTAAGGCTAGAGACCTGGGAACGTAATTCTGCATTTTCCCGCTCTAGCCTTGCGACACTATCGTCGGCAGCGGACCTCCGCGCAAGCTCCTCCGTCGCGGCTTTTATGTGTCGCACGGCCAACCTTATACCGCGGACAAAGTTACCCTTGAGGTTCTTGGAGCGGTCCGCTACCGACTCTATTGCCTGGAGCTGTGCATCAATATGCTCGCCCAGAGCAGCATTGGCTTGGCTTCGCAAATCACGCGCCAGCTCCTCAGGACCGGGAAGACTTCTCTTCGCCCTGGTGTCTGTGGGCGTTGTTGAGGTCCCAAACATCTCCTCCTCAGTCGCCACATCCTCTTCCCAGGCCGTGGCAGAGACCGCCGTGAATTTAGAGGCTCTGACCTCGTCACACGGAGGTCTTGCCCTCCTCTTCCTCCCCACTTTTGACGAAGTGGCGGATGTGAGCGACGCGAAGGACACATCAGACATCCCTCCGTCGCTTTCACCTGCCAGACTAACGGGCGTATTCGGGCGTGTAAAACGCCCACGCCTGTCACGAACCGGGACAGATGGTTCACCAGATATGGCACCTCTGTTTTCATTTTTGTCCCCAGATGTTCGGGAACCCACGTTTATCGTGGCAGTTTCTTTTGGATGCAGTTCCTTGCCCCCAGATACGATGGGGCAGCCTGGCTTGGCCTGGCCTGGCTGGCTGGCCTGGCCTGGCCTGGCCTGGCCTAGCCTGGCCTGGCCTGGCCTGGCCTGGCCTGGCCTGGCTGGCTGGCCTGGCCTGGCACAACCTGGCCTGGCCTGGCCTGGCCTGGCCTGGCCTAGCCTGGCCTGGCCTGGCTGGCTGGCCTGGCTGGCCTGGCTGGCCTGGCCTGGCCTGGCCTGGCCTGGCCTGGCCTGGCTGGCCTGGCTGGCTGGCCTGGCTGGCCTGGCTGGCTGGCCTGGCTGGCCTGGCCTGGCCTGGCCTGGCCTAGCCTGGCCTGGCCTGGCCTGGCCTGGCTGGCTGGCCTGGCTGGCCTGGCCTGGCCTGGCCTGGCACAACCTGGCCTGGCCTGGCACAACCTGGCCTGGCCTGGCCTGGCACAACCTGGCCTGGCCTGGCCTGGCCTGGCCTAGCCTGGCCTGGCCTAGCCTGGCCTGGCCTAGCCTGGCCTGGCCTGGCCTGGCCTGGCCTGGCCTGGCCTGGCCTGGCCTGGCCTGGCCTGGCCTGGCTGGCCTGGCCTGGCCTGGCCTGGCCTAGCCTGGCCTGGCCTGGCCTGGCCTAGCCTGGCCTGGCCTGGCCTGGCCTGGCCTGGCCTGGCCTGGCCTGGCACAACCTGGCCTGGCCTGGCTGGCCTGGCCTGGCCTAGCCTGGCCTGGCCTGGCTGGCCTGGCTGGCCTGGCTGGCTGGCCTGGCCTGGCCTGGCACAACCTGGCCTGGCCTAGCCTGGCCTGGCCTAGCCTGGCCTGGCCTGGCCTAGCCTAACCTAACCTAACCCAACATAACCCAACCTAACCCAACCCAACCTAACCTAACCTTAACCTAACCTAACCTAACCTAACCCAACCTAACCTAACTCAACCTAACCTAACCCAACTCAACCTAACCTAACCTAACCTAACCTAACCTAACCTAACCCAACCTAACCTAACCCAACTCCAACCTAACCCAACCCAACCTAACCTAACCCAATCCCAACCTAACCTAACTCTAACCTAACCTAATCCCAACCTAACCCAACCTAACCCAACTCTAACCTAACCTAACTCAACCTAACCTAATCCCAACCTAACCTAACCTAACCCAACCCAACCCAACCTAACCCAACCCAACCCAACCTAACTCCAACCTAACCTAATCCCAACCTAACCTAACCTAACCTAACCTAACCTAACCTAACCTAACCTAACCTAACCTAACCTAACCTAACCTAACCTAACCTAACCTAACCTAACCTAACCTAACCTACGATAACCCTCAACGATAGCCTATTGCTGAGGGCACCCAAAATGGACATACTCGCTACAAAATAGCACAAGCGAACCTCCAACGCATGAAGCTAGCGACCAATGAGCTGCTGATCGAAGCGAAAAATCGCGGTATATCAGCAGCCCTAATTCAGGAGCCGTATGTCGGAGCTTTCAAAGTGATGAAGAGTTACAGGGGCGTAAGAGTCTTCCAAAGCACTGGTCCAGGAGACGGAACAGTTAAAGCAGCGATTGCTGTCTTTAACCCTGACCTAAACGTGGTCCAATACCCGAAGCTCACCACAAATAATATCGTGGTGGTGGGACTCCGCACCAGTGCTTGGGAGATCACGCTTGTCTCCTTTTACTTCGAGAACTCCGAGGGCGGTCAGCCCATCAGACTTAGAACATCTAGCGCGGATCGAAAAAGAAATCGGGTCCAAAAAGTGGATTGTTGGAGGTGACGCCAACGCTAAAAGCTCATGGTGGGGGAGTCCATTAAGTGACCACCGAGGTGAAGAGATGCTGGGGGCCCTCAATGAGCTGGGGCTGCACATACAAAATAGAGGGGAAACTCCGACCTTTGATACCATCCGAGGGGGTAAGCGATACCAAAGTTTTGTGGACGTAACAGCTTGTTCAGCAGAATTAATCGGAGTAGTGGAAGACTGGAGAGTTGATGAGGGCCTAACGAGCGCGGACCACAACGGCATAGTATTTAGTATTCGGCTGCAAAAATCCAAGGGCATAAAAATAAAAAGGACCACTAGGCTGTTCAACACGAAGAAAGCCAATTGGATGAGTTTTCGTGAGAAACTAAATCAAAAATTAATAGAAAATAAATTTACCACCGCGGAACTCACCAATGTACGGAGTGCTGAACAGCTTAATAACACCACACTAGGCCTTACAAAGTCAATTACGGACGCTTGCGTAGAGTCGATGCCAACTAAAAAATCAAACGAAACACTTACCCTGCCGTGGTGGTCCGCGAAACTCGCAGAGCTAAAGAGGAACGTCGCCACTAAAAAACGCAGAATCAGGAACGCTGCCCCCATCCGGAGAGCAAAGGTCGTCGAGGAGTACCTGGAACAAAAAGAAAAGTATGAATTAGAAGCGGCAAAGGCTCAGACGGAAAGTTGGAAGGAGTTTTGCTGTAAGCAGGACAGGGAGGGTGTGTGGGAGGGGATATATAGGGTGATCGGAAGGACAACAAATAGGGAGGAGGATCAGCCGCTGGAGAAGGAAGGGGAGGCTCTGGATGGGAGGGGCTCCGTCGAGTTTCTAGCAGAGACCTTCTATCCGGAAGATCTCACTGACGGGACCACCGTCAAACCAGAGCCGAAGCCGAAAAAGTGAATGATGGCAAGCAAGTTGAGCCCTGCGACCCACCATTCACCATGGCGGAGCTACAACAGGCCAGCGAATCCTTTAACCCGAAAAAGGCCCCGGGAGCGGATGGCTTTACTGCAGACATTTGCCAACACGTCATCAGGAACCACAGTGTTGTATTCTTGATATTTTTGAACAAGTGTCTGGAATACCATCACTTTCCGGAGCCTTGGAAGAAGGCTACGGTCGTGATGTTGAGAAAGCCGGGAAAGACTGACTACGCCGCCCCTAAATCATATAGACCAATTGGTCTACTGCCTATACTAGGCAAAATATATGAAAAAATGTTAGTGTCACGACTCAAATTCCATCTGCTTCCTAAAATGAGTACCCGCCAGTATGGATTTATGCCCCAGAGAAGCACCGAGGACTCCCTCTATAACCTAATGCAACACATTTACAGGAAATTAGATGAAAAGAAAATAATTGTTCTGGTTTCTTTGGACATAGAGGGAGCCTTCGATAGCGCCTGGTGGCCAGCTATACGAGTCCGACTGGCTGAGGAAAAGTGCCCACTGAACCTCAGGAAGGTATTTGATAGCTACCTGAGGAAGAGAGGTAGTGGTTAGGTATGCAGGAGAGGAGTGCACTAAAATCACCACCAAGGGGTGCGTCCAGGGCTCCATTGGAGGACCAATCTTGTGGAACCTCCTCCTGGACCCCCTCTTAAAAAGCCTAGAGAATGGGGGTGTGTACGGTCAGGCTTTCGCGGACGACGTCGTGCTTGTCTTCGACGGTGACACCGCACTAGAGGTGCAAGGACGCGCAAATGGCGCTCTCGAACATGTTCGGATGTGGGGTGTCAAAAATAAGCTTAAATTTGCGCCTGAAAAAACAAATGCGATGTTTATTACCAGAAAACTTAAACACGACACCCACTGTCTGAGGATGGGAGGGATCGACATTGGCATGTCCAGGGAAATAAAACTCCTTGGTGTCACCATGGATGACAGGCTGACTTTCAACACTCACGTGGCGAATGTCTGCAGGAAGGCCATCGGAATATATAAACAACTCTCTAGAGCGGCGAGAGTGAGCTGGGGTCTCCACCCTGAAGTAATAAGGATAATTTATACGGCTACGATAGAGCCGATCATCCTATACGCTGCTAGCGTGTGGGCAACGGCGGCGGAGAAGCTGATGACGATTAAACAGCTTCAAGTGGTCCAGCGTGGGATAGCACAGAGAATTTGTAAGGGATATCGGACGGTCTCCCTGAACTCGGCGCTGCTGCTGGCTGGGATACTTCCCCTTGATCTCAGAGTATGTGAGGCGGCCTCACTGTACGGGGCCAAGAGGGGAGTGCCTCAGCTGGGTCTGGGGGACAGGGAGATCGAGCGGATGGCCCCGGCCATTGCGGCGCCACATCCCGCCGAGCGTATCAGCCTGAGGCTCGTGAGCCTGGTAGATCGAGAGCAGCTCATTCAAAACAGTGACTATGACGTTCGTATATTTACTGACGGGAGCAAGATTGAGGGCAAAGTCGGCGCTGCCGTGTCTGTGTGGAACAGCGAGACCGAAACAAAAGCCATCAAGCTTGCTCTCCCAGGGTACTGCACCGTCTACCAGGCTGAGCTTCTGGCCATATGCAAGGCCACACAGGTAATTCTCGGACACTCAGCGTCTTCCTTTGGAGTCTACAGCGACTCAATGGCAGCTCTACAAACGGTCATAAATCATAGTTGCCTCCATCCTCTTGCAGTAGAGAGCAGAGATAATCTAACAACAACATCTCTCCAGGGTAAAGTTTTTACCTTATTCTGGATCAAGGCCCATGCAGGGATGGAGGGCAACGAAAGAGCTGACCAGCTTGCCAAAAGCGCCGCCTTTGGGCTCCAGGGGGAAACCTGATTATGATTTGTACCCGGTCTCATTCGCCAAGCGAAGCATTCGACTTGCAACGCTTGACGAATGGAATCGTAGATATCAAATTGGAGAAACCGCGTTGGTCACAAAAATATTCTTCCCGGATGCTGTGACGGCGTACCGGATGATCCGCAAAATAAAAGTCGACTACATGGTTACGCAAATTATGACAGGGCATGGTGGGTTCTCGGAGTACTTGAATCGCTTTAAGTGCAAAGAGAGCTCATCGTGCGCATGCGAGCCAGGAACGCAGGAATCAGTCCCACACATCCTTTTTGACTGCCCAATACCTGCAATACAAAGACTAGAACTAAGAAACAAAATAAATGAAAATATAGTAAGGGAAAACGTACCGAACATCATAAACAGTCAAAAAAGAGACGTGTTCTTAAACTAAACATCGAAATCGCTCAAAATGTCGTAAAGAGGAACAAAACAGCGTAGCAATTAATAATGCTATCATAATATAATGAAATATATTATAGACTAGTATAGTGTACGAAAATAGATAAATAAAAATGTAGAGTGTAAGAACAAACTGTTAAAAATAAGATGTTTACATTACTTTAGGAATAGAAGATTAAAACAATGTACATAAAACTCCTGAAAAAACTACTTAATATATTATATTTAAGAAATAAATAAATAGAATAGTAAGAAATAATAAACATAACAGCCAAAGCTCCGATTATGTTGGAGATAGAAAGAGTAATATAAAAAAAAAAAAACCTAACCTAACCTAACCTAACCTGAACTGTTAAAGGCTATGCTAGCCTTTAACAGTTCAGTAGCATCTAAAACCGTAAATTGCAGTCCTATGTGGCGCTACCTTGTGTTTACTCTGAGAGATCAGTTCATAGTCTCAAATGCTCATTGCCTTTCAAACCTGGACACAGAAGACACTACGCTTAGACACTACGCTACTGAGCTATTATAATAAAAAAAATCTACTTCAATTAACGAATGACAGAACTGCGAAACAAAGGGTTTGTGAGTTTGTCTTACTGAGTAGATTGTAAATTTTTTTTTTTTTAATGAAAAAATAGGCCTGCGTTTGACCTCAATCTTGCCCGATGGAAAGCGAAGATGAGGCCTAGGATGGTACACGCTTGCCTAGATGTCTGTTCACTTTGGCCTTGAAGATATCCAACTATAATGAGTTGTTTTGTTCGGTTGTTCACCAATCAGTGTTCAGTTATGACAATGAGGATATATATATATATATAAAGAAATAATGTAATTGAATAAATCAATAGCTAAGGATTACAGTTCGTTCGACTCGTCAAAGGTCCGGTTTAGAACGTAATTTATCGAAAATCATATGAAAAGAGAACAGTCAATAGCTATTTCTAAGAAGATACCTATCATGATACAATTAGGTCAGGTTGGTACGTTTTTTAAATATCAATCACCACGAGTAGGTAGTATTATTCTCCGTATGTTTATTCACTTACGCTACTTGCCCCCTCAAGCTTTATTCTTTAAGTCGTATACGACTTAAAGAAAATAATAAGCTTCATAACTTTCTACTGCACACGAATTTAACAGCCGCCATAGGAGCTCGAACCTGATTCACTCGTATAACACTACGATAACATACTTATCGCTAAACAAACACCGCTCAACGTTCAAACTTAAGGCGTGAATGTGTCTAGAAAGTATAATGTAAAAAGATAATGAGGTAAACGCCGTATAAAGCCTTAATGCCGCCAACAGCCGAGCGCAAGTTATTTTAATCAAAATACCAACATGCAATCTCAATAGGCTTATTTCAATACACACACTAGTTTAAAAATAAAAACCGCCGCATAAGAAACTATCTCTGGAGATCGATCGAAATTTCAAGTCAGCCCGTGCTCGCCGTTAGTAAGAGGCCAGCTAATTCAGGCGTCCCCATTTTATTTATGTCTTCATACGCGCCGCCGATTGCCTCTAATTACGACGGCGAAGCAAAAACACTAATCGCGCTTCGTACACCGACGCTATAAACAAAATGCGAAGCTGCGAAGCTGCGAAGCAGACCAACGCCTAAACATCGACTCTGTCGCTGCTATTTTTAAGTTTCATTTCGTACCATTAATTTTAGCTTTTACAACCAAATACCACTATAGATTTTTATGGGTCACTCTTAAGAAAGGCTTAAAGCGCTAATCTCCGTCAATTCAATTTAATCTTTTAAACATTTAATCCTATATGCTACTATAAAATCCTTGAGCTACGCAAAACGGATACGTTTTGCTTCGTAAGAAATATGCGCTGTTGTTGTACTTCGGAAGCAATCTTGTAGCTGTTAGGCTTATGGTTGATTTTTGTTTGTATTTATACGCGGTTTGCGACGTTTAGAGTTGAAGGTGCAGTGTTGCGCAGGAGAAGCGTTAATGAGCCGAGGCTCCTTCAGATTCCTCGGCGGCTACGTTAGTGTATCGGCTTTTGTCGGCGCGATAGGGCTTTTTGCGATGACCAATGATAACAATGAGCGGTGTTAAGAAAAGTGGGATTCGAAATTCTGCGGAGATAACAAGAAGCGGGATAATAACTTATTAATTAATTAACGTTCCGCTACCTAACAACGTCGCGAGGTTAATAACAAATGAAGTTATTTATCACTTCATGCGGTGATTTCTTTACCTTTTGAATTTGTGGATTGCGTCGGACTGGTTTCCGCGACTATGCGCTTATTTTGAATGCGACATTTGATTAACCGATACGTAACTAAATTGATTAGTAAGAATTTCGCCGTCTTTGTTGTCTGTGTGCCGTGTTGAACACTAGTAGTAATTATACAGATGTTAAACACATAAAAGTGTTCAGAAGAACTGGGTTCGCATCCCCGTGACACTAGCAGGCTGCTGCTTTACTTTAACTGTAATATCCTTCACTATTTGAAGGATTCGGAGCAGTTAATAAAACACGTCGAACAGTACAATCGCCATTTATTGACTGCCCTCATAAATCAGGGGTACTTGTAGAAAACCCTATTGACATCTACCAACATACATATGTTACATTAAAGGGTCATTATAGGGTCGCATGGATACGGAAGGTCTTAATTGTAGGATATATTTCAAGTGCCGACTGCGCCGAGCCTCGTATTTATTTATGGCGCAACGCTAATTTGTTTTAATTTTATCTGATCAAGGGCTACGCCTCAGTTTGCTCGGTGACCATCGCATGTCTCTGTGGTCAGTGTATCTGATTTGTGGGTTGCGGGCTGGAATACCAGACGTGGGCAATATTTCTAAAGTCTCAGAGTTGCTGATGATGATGGGGGTGTCAGGAGGAATACCACCTTTATCTCCAAAGGAATATATCTGAGAGGTTTTTGGAGATATCCGCGAAATAATATTTTTTATTACTTCGACATTTTTACAATATTTGACAATATTTTTTTATTACTGAGAAATATTTCCTTTAGCAATGAGCCCTGAGCACGGGGTAAACATAGCACTTTTATTGTTTATGTTTAAACGTAAAAAAAAAGTAGTTTTTTTGAAAAAGAAAGAAAAAAGTATTTATACCCTTAAAACCTCACAGATATTTGAGAAGGAGGCCTTTGTCCAGTAGTGGACACTTACAGGCTGGTACTTTTTCTTACGATATCTCAGTATGATATCCGATGTCTTTAAAACAAAGGGCAAAGGCCTCCTTCTCAAATACTAGTATCAGAGAGAGCTTAGGAGCCGGGAAGGTCCCGCCACGCTGCTCCATTGCGGGTTGCCGGGCTTCACATATCCTCGAATAAGAAAATAATAAGCGCTGGTTAAAACAACCCTTAGTGGCGTAGAATAGGGGATAGAAGTTGGAAAGAGATATTTTATTAACTGCCATTATAAACTCGACAAATAAAAACAAAATTTCGACCGGTTGATTTTCGATTATTATAAAAAAATATGAGTATATTACAAACTCCACTTGCAGAAATTCTGATAGCGCGATGTTTGTAATTTAATATTTTTCCAGATCGAAGTCTACGATTTTGAGTCTCACTCGCTCTTTATGCTTAGTTGTCGCTACAACCGAGTCTCTAGTAATGTAGTTGGCCCGAAGTGCGGGCCCGAATGAAAATCGTTGTCTGATTTGGGATCGATGTCGGGGATCTGATTGAATAGACTGACTGACAGAATCTTGACTATAACTGAGTCGAGTCCATGCTGCACAAAAAACTTATTTTTATTTTTATATGATATTTTCATTTGATTTGACAAGTTATTACAGTAAAGTTTTGATTTCTAAGTTATTTATGCTATGTAATTTTTCGGTACTATGTGTTGTATCTACTTAGACCGTGAATAAACGTTTCTTTTATGGTTATACAGTAAAATATTAAGAAAATGGAAGTTAAGTTATTAATATATTTAAATAAATATAAATGTATGTATATACGTGTGTATGTATTTATTATTGTATTATATATACGCATGTATTGAAATATTGTATCTATATATAGTTTTAATTTTATTATATTTTTTTTCCTCTCTTTAGTTCTCTCTATTCTAACACCTACACCTACTTCATTTCATCTCTGCATCGTCCAAAGGTTGACTGGTAGAGAATGCTTCTGGCATCAAGTCCGCCTATATACATTCTAATGTATATGAAGTTTAATAAATAAAAAAAAAAAAAATTGAGAAATTTTAAAAATGTTGCAGGCCGTTCGCAATAGCGCGTCTACGCAGCGAGTCGATGTCTCGAGATGAATTCACAGGTTCAATTATAAATTACGTACGCGTCGCACGATTTTCGTTTGGTCCGTACGCCGCGGATTTACGATTGCGGATGACAAATTGCGCGGCGGATTTTGCACGCGACGAGCACCGCTTCATATAATTTCATTGAATGCGTGTTGGATTATTATATCTCACTTAACAGAGCTGTGGTAACTAGTGGCTGGCTCTATCTTCCATCAGCTATTGCAAATCGTCTTAAAAAAAGGAAGACTTTTGGCGCGAACGCCAATGTAATGTTCATTTAATTTTGATATTTCTGTATATTCAGAGTTCTGATGTTTAATATACATATTTTTTATTTTTTTACGCACTCAGTATCGAAATCGTGAAATATAATTCAACACTAGAGACCGCGTTTTGTGTTTTGTTTATTATGTACGCGGCAGAGCCAAGCGGCAGCTTTTGTTGCTGCTCGAATAAGTCGAGGTTAGCATTAGGAGAAAAACATATAAGTATTCCTTCAGTCAAGTTAAACCCTTACAGTTCAAAAATCTGAAGTGAACCATCTTTTTGATGTTGATATTTTAACAAGTTTGTGGTAATCTGCATAGCGATTCCATCAGTGCCGTAAAGTGGAAATCGGACTTCGTTTATATAACACAAACTTCTCTTTACAAATCTGTGAGTTTGAAACTGCCAAAAAGGTAATAACTGTTGCCATAGGAGGCCACAGAGTCTTCAAGAAGGTGATGGTTAACCTGAAAATTAAAAAGTGCTTTATACCAATGAACAAACGATTTCATAGAGTTTCTCGCATTATTTATTATTTTTGATTGAAGTTTGCCTGTTTCTATGAGCTGCTGCTACCGCGTGCCGTCACTTTTTGGTTAATTAAAAAACCTGTGTGAACTTAAAAGACAACGAAGAGTTTCATCAAAGTCCTTAGGCGTTACAACGCGTCTACATCTTGACAACGCACCTACATCTCGATTCTTCCTCGAAGGGGAGGATCAGGTATCTTTCGTTCACTAACAATTGTTTGGTGAAGTGAACTTCACGGTGCTCGTTTGTGCGACTTTCTAAAAAAAAAAGGCTAAAAAATATGTGCCGCCTTTAACGGGAAAGTTCTTGGAATGGGAGTATTCCAAGAATTTTTTTGCCTTTTATAGTATTCGCATCTTAATCAGCACAGAAAAGGGAATGTGTGCATTTTAAGTAAATGCAAAAAATATAAACATGTTTTTAATTACCTTGTTGAATTGACAACTCTTTGCGTATCGCTTTATTTTATACGTGGTATTTTTATACGGTATAATACCATCATCGACATAAGATAAAAAGATCTGGTTCTGTAGATATGATCGTTTTTTCAGACGAACGAAACGAAAATGCGATGAAGACTAATTGAACAGTTTATTATATTTTTGTCTGTCTGTCTAACATTCGGACGTGGTTGTTTCGAGGCTGCAGAAGAACTTAATTATGACTTGCTAAAAGGGTCAGCAGAAAGGTCAGAGGAAGTGCAAGAGACGCGGAACAGGCGCAACACAACCGGGTCAGAAAATACTCAAATTTTTGTAATGCACAAATTTCATTCGGGTTCACTTCGGGTTGGGTTGTGAACCCCGGATCCTTAAAATCACTGTTTAGTGACCTGTAACCTTGAAACCCTTTAATACATAGGATACTATATGCACAGGGATAGTGACCAGCAGTTCAAATATTGTAACATAAAGATGCCTAGTGTTTAGAGAGAACCTTTCTTTAAACGTGGTAGAGCCAAGCGGCGGCTTTTGCTGCTGCTCGAATGGGCTGTCTCCACCGGGCTGGAGCCACGGCCTCGCAGAATACCTTCTGCGTTTTGTTCGGTGAGTGGGGTAACCGGAGGCCCACTCCCCTCCCCGATAATCACTTACAAGCAGGTGAACCGCTTTCTCGTCACAATTCTTCCTTTTCAACAGCCTCTCTCAGTGCACTGCTGAACCTAGGCCTTTCCAAGAAAACGCCTTTTATGTAATATTATAAATACCACTCTGGGAAGACGGCTTGGTGATCCATGCGTTGGTCTGTTCCTCAACCACGTCCATACACTGCACAATGGGCTGATCTCAAAACTACAGGAGCTATGTCTCGAACCTTCCGCCATCGTACTCGCAAGACCTATACTACTACAATATAGACCTTCTTTAGTCCACTGTTGATCATAGGCCTATCCAATAACCTACAGCTAAAGCCGGAATACATTTCCTGGAAGATTTGCCCATGCTCACTACATTGGGCAAGCAGTTTTGGTGCACTGTGCCGGTACCTTAGCACTTGTGATGCTGCTCCCCATCACTAGAATGTGGGATTTGGGTTCGACAACTTCGTAAATAAATATATTTATTTAAAAAAAAAATGCTTTTTCTACTTGAAACAGTAATTCTATAGGAAGGGGATCTAATATAAAAACATAGTGAATATGGAAGAATAAACAGTGAGCGATTTAAGTTACGAATGTAAAGGCGATGGAGATTGGGTCCGTGCGCAGATATCATAATTAAGTCGTACAGCGGCGTGTTCAAATTAAATTATGTCGAAATGAAACGTTAGTACGGCCATAAATCGGGCGGGAGCTGCGCGGGCGCCGTCGTTACGCGCGCGCTTGACGTATCGACTCGTTCCCGATACCCGCAACCTGCAGTGACGCGGGACAAGTTAGGGACGTAAGCGGGACCGTCTTACAAGTATAACAAGGGCAGAAATATTTACTCCTACGATTGTTTATAACGGACCAAGAAGTTTATAGCGATCGAGTATCTTTATTGAGTATTAATTTCTAAGTGATATTTTTAAATTGAACACCACTCTCAAGGGGAACCTGTAGGATTGGGGTGACAGTTTACCTTTTGGTTAGTAGCTACTGGCAGTGGCAGTAGAGGACAACTTACCGAGATAAGTCTTTGGCATTCACTTGTACCCCCCGTACAAGTAAACGCAGCCGACTCTTCCATTTTGAATGGTAGATAGGTGGTGTATAGAAAAGCTCTGGTGGTTCTTGGAATATGTCTAACTGAACTTTACCTCCTGAGCATAACATTAACGTGGTAGAGCCAAGCGACGGCATTTGCGGCTGCTCAAATGGGTCGGCTCGACCGAGTTGGTACCACGGCCTCGCAGAATACCGGCGTAAAGTAGACGCATCTTGTGCACCTGCGTTTCGTTCGGTAAGTGAGGTAACCGGAGGGCCACTCCCTCTCCCCATCCTCCTCCTCATCCTCCCTCCCATCTTACAAATACCCTTAAAGGCTGGCAACGCACATGCAGCACCTCTGGTGTTGCAGATTTACGTGGGCGACGGTAATCACTGACCATCAGGTGAGCCGCTTGCCCGTTTGCAGCTCTTCCCATAAAAAAAAAAACATTCCTCCAGGAATAGGAGTCTCCAGACTCCTTTCTTCATTTTAGAGTTCGACAAGAAGCACAAATTTAGGTCAGGTGCTATAATTCATTCTATTGGGGTAACAGAATCCATTTTTAATCTTATCCAGCCAAGTATCATCAGACACAATGTTTGGAATTCTGGGTTCTGTATACTGACCGTCGCAATGAAAAGTCAAATATCATGACAAAAATGACAGAGGCCTCCACTCCAAGCGAGACTCGCTACGTGGCTCGGTTTCCTTCTAGCGAATGTCTTGGATTCTGTGCCGTTCAGACGACAGTATATTTTTATGTCCTTGACGCATGAAATCGCTAATTTTTGTAACAAATGCCGTCTCGAATGTTCTGCCAACAGTGACGCTTACGCTCAGCAGTCAATCGCAATGGAGTCTGTGTAAACATCTTAGAAGTCCGAGATTCTGAGTGACGCTCGCGATCATCTGTTAAATCAGACTTACTCTTGTCGTTGGTTCCTTGAGACCTAATTTTTCTCAACCTTTTGGATGTTATATTGCTAACTCAAAATTTAAGTCGAGCGATGCCACGGGGAAAAGCTATCATAGTAAATCCGTTTGTAACACGCTTACGCTTATGACTTAGACCGCTCGTTAAATGGAAAATATAACTTAATCTGCACACGGCACCGCTTCCATTTAACTGTGCGGTTTGTTTTTGTTGTTCCGAATCAATAAAGCGAACGGACACCGCATCGGGTCGGACGCAGCGGTCTCTTAAAACACGAGCTCCCAGAAGAATGGGGCACCGGATAATTAAATTTACTTCGACCGAGGCTCCCAGCAGCCTCGCGTGAACAGGTTTTTCTGTTCTGTATTGTTGTGGCCGCCTCACCTGCGCATTGATGGTCTTCAGTACAAATATTTTATAACGAAACCAGCCTTTAATGATGCACAAGGACCAAGTTCACGTACTAATAAACAGACCTTCAATATAGGTGTAACCGATCGTTTCACCATTCTGTTTTGATATTAAGCGTTCGTTAACTTGTTGGTGAACTTGTCTCAAATGAGACTGACAGAAATATAAATTCATGTTATCATAACGTTTTTACGTAGGTACTTAGTACGCGGTAGAGTCGCACTGAATATATCGGCTTGACCAGTGGGGAATAACGAAATAGCGACGAATTATAAACAATTATTAATTTGTTTATGTATGTATTATAGGTTTATATATTATATATGTAATACGTATATAAGTATATTGTAAGGATTACATATTTAATATTAATGTTTATTTACATTTATTATTTATTTGTAAAAAAGTTGACAACATGTATTTCTTTCTCTATTTCTTTCTCACCCAGGATAGACTGGTAGAGAATGTCAAAAGGCATTAAGTCCGCCCATTGACACCTTAGTTTTAGATGTCACAATTAAAAAGAAATAAAATTATTTCGATTACTGTAACCACAAGTATTTTTCCCATTAAGTTAAATTAAATAACAAAGATCCGGTTTATTGAACAAGTGTCACAGTAAGGAATATATTTAGATAACATAGCGTAACATGTTGCTCTCATATTAGCTATTTCAGACGAACACGTCTTCGCGCGGCGCACCCTGCCTTGGACTGACGGAGCATGCCCGCTGGACCCTAAATCCAACAGATAGTGACTGCTCACCAGCATGTCTAGAGCATGTGCTACATTCACCACCGACGCGGCGAGGTGCGTATGGCCATCTGTCAAAGATTTCGGTCATGCATGGCCGATCAGCTGTTGTTAAGGCAAAATGCCTTTTTTTTTGCATTAGGGTTACACCTGACGGTAAGTGGCTTCTGAAGCCAGGTAATAGAAACCGATGCGTGGTCACGCCTGAGGAGTAAGATGGAATGCCCCACGGTCCGTAATTACACCGGCGCAGTTCAAAGCGGAACTCTACAGTCGTTGGTACTTACTGCTGATATGCGGTAGAGATAGACAATAAGGGTAGCACCTACGACTTCGACGACGACACAGGAGCCTAGAGACCAGTAGTAGACTTATAGACACAAGAAGTTGAGATAAATTAACGAACAATTCTGCAAGTTAAAAAGTAAACTGCAATTAAGGCAGCCTGTGAATGTCACACGGCGAGGGTCAGTGGACTATACGTGTTCGAAAATAATATTTTTAATTATTTAGCAGACATGCAGGCAGAGGAAACCTCACGATGTTTTCCTTCATCGCCGAGCATGTAGTAAATTCGGCACTTAAAAAGAAAATTAACAATTTTTGTGGACGCACCTTATGAAACTAAAGCGAGCGCCTTGACAGCTGGGCTACCACGGCACAGATATATCTGTGTGTTTAGTCAATATCATTATTATTTTCTTTTTCAAACTCATGACCTCAGTAACAATTCATGTTACAAAACAAATCGTTCACGTTACGAATAGAATTAACGTTAATAATGCTGTTTCAAGCGAGATTACGTACAACGTTTAGCACACTACAATGTAAGTAGAATAAGTCGGATATGAAAGAAACCGGGGGATATATTTTTTCACAATTATAAGTTTCTGGTCGATTGCTCGCCACCGATACTCCAGCCAGCGATCGTCGGTCGCTTATCACTTAGTTATATTTAATGTTGCGAAGGCCCGAAGTTGATGCGGGAAGTGTTTTTTTGAAGTTATACTTCTTTTGGCGCGTTTGGGAAAAATGATGAGAGTGAATTTTTACGATGCGCGCGCACACCGGCATCTAAAAGTAACAGTATGAAGTTGGTTTCTAAATGTCTCTTAAATTATCTCGGTACCTATTATGGAGACTATACACTATTATGGAGTGTATAGTCTTCAACTATAATTATAACTATATTCAAAGTGGTTATCAGTGGATTGACATTGAACAACGCCATATGCGGAGCAGTGCTGCGCTGTGTATACTTTGTAATGATAAGCCAGGGCTGCGTTCTTAAAGAAACGTATATATTTTCTATTTGCTGGCCTCTACGACACCGATGGTCAGAGTAGGAAAGAATTATGTATACAAAGTATATGGCTACAGTAGCCCATGGATACCTGCAAACAATTTCAATTCAAGATGACTACAGACGCTTAATGATCTTCGGCTTCTATTTGATCTATATGGCTCTACACAGCAGTGACTGCACAGCTGGTTAACGGCGGAAATTTGTAAGAAGGTGGCACCGTAGAGATGGAGTCCTGCAAGTTTCGAACGCAAGGCTCTTTCTCCAGAGTGAGGGTACTAAACAACAACAACTTTTGTTAGTGCTTCGATGCAAATACTTACGGTCCGTAGCGGACTTATTTGGTACGGTATTGATTTGGTGAAAAAACAGAAGGATAATGCGTCTGTCTGTCAGCCGAACGCACCATGTACAGATGAGACGTCGGAAAAAAACATGTTGTACATTACCGTAAGGTGTATCCTTACTAACCGGGTCCCTATCTTTTTACATAATTACATAATTTCCCGACGACGTAACTAGTTATAACTGACCGTTATAAACATCTCAATGAAGAAATTAATTCGTTTCTTCTGCGATAATTATGGAATAATTAAGTATAATGAATACAGTAACAGTACCTGTGGATGGGCAATACAACAAGCATTCATTGATAGTAAAATGTAACTAAAACATTCGTCTCTCGTCTTTATAGGATCCTTTTATTTTTCGTGGGGAAAAGGTGCTAACACCTACCAGGGACTGAAGGCAGTGACTGGTTATGACGAGATCAGTAATAAGTGCCCGCCTAAAACCCCCACGGTTTTGAGATATGCTGTTGTCCTGGTGGCCTGGACAGCTTCAGCGGATGAAAGTCGCGAGCGGAAGGCTTGCAAGTAAAATATTTTAAAGGAGCAAAGCTGCTGCTGGTACTGGTCGGACTAAACGTTTGGCTGCGTTTAAAAATCCGATTCGCGCAAAGAATTCGTTTACGAACAATTAATCGCGAGACGAACGGGCACTGTTCATTGGAGTCTACTTGAAAAGAAACTTTGCGTTCGAGTGCGAGCTTCGTAACGCTCGGTTCAACGTACCCACTATTAAAATGACTGGCCAAATGTTCATTGCATGTGTATGTTCGCGGTGGGGACGCACCTTTATGCCGTATACTAGTTGCGAGTCGCCCAACAAAGACAACATCTGATAGAATTGTCTTCCGCGTAAGCAAAACACTTTACAACCCATACACATGTGACATACAGCTGTGTAGATTTAAATTAATTTTAGGATTTTTCATCACAGCCTGTTTTAAAATCCACTACTGAACTCTCTGTTAGTGAGTACAGCACTAACACTAACCATAGTGTTAGTAACTACAGTGTTGGGGAGTACAGTACTAACACCAACCATAGTGCTAGTGAACACAGTATTAACACTAACCATAGTGTTAGTAACTACAGTGTTAGTGAGTACAGTACTAACACTAACTATATTGTTAGTACTAGTTCGCACTATAGTTAGTGTTAGTACTAACTATAGTGTTAGTACTGTGCTCACTGATCCGGCTACTCGGCGTGGTAAGTATGAGTTAAACATTTATTGAGTATGTCAAGTGAACTTTCGTTGGCACTTTCACCGAAAGGCCTGATGGACTTGGATAAGCTGATAAAGAAAATAAAGAAGGCCGATATGGATTGATTCATTGCAAGTCTTCGTTTTTTAATACTCAGTTAGTACCCGGGGAGGGTGTTATTCCATCGGTCTAATTTATCCATCGCCGTCCATACTCGTAGACCTCTTCAAGGAATCAGCTGACATGTATTGCCGGAAAACCGCAGCTCATACGGAGACAAATCAATCATCGCGACAGAATTCGAAGTTCCATCGATACCGATATTCATTTTTAAGCGTGGTAGAGCCTAGCAGCGGCTTTAGCTGCTGTTCGAATGGGCCGGCTCGACCGAATTGATACCACGGCCTCGCAGAATACCGTCGTGAATTAGAGGCATCTTGTGCTTCTGCGTTTCGTTCGGTGTGCGAGGTAGCCGGAGGCCCACATCCCCTCCCTATTCACCTCCTCTTCCCTCCCATCTCCCAAATATCCTTAAAGACCGGCAACGCACCTGCAGCATCTATGGTGTCGCAGATGTATGTGGGCGACGGTAATCACTTACAATCAGATGAATAGCTTGCTCGTTTGCAGTTTTTTCCATAAAAAAAAAAATACTTCCTAGTTGGTTTGCATTCCACCACAGTGCGTTTTAATCGCAGTTTTCTGCCACGCACTTCGACTTTGTGGAATCAGCTGTCGCCAGCGGTATTTCCGAACAGTTACGACTCAGGGACCTTCAAGAAAAGAGCCTATTCCTTCCTTAAAGGCCGGCGGCGCATCTGTAGCTCCTCCGGTGTTGTGGATGTATGTGGGCGTCGGTGATCACTTACCATCAGGTGAGCCGCACGCTCGTTTGCCCTCTTCTTCTATAAAAAGTATGGATGTAAATATATATATTTAAATATATCTATGTATATTATTTAATTGTATGTAATCTTATTTATTTAATTGTGCACACAATATGTATTAGAAATGTACGCGCTAAGTTTGCCATTTCAATAAAATTTCCTGTTAGTGTCTGCTGGAAGAAATTTCAATGTATGGAATAAGTAGTGCCCTTGTACAAATTCTTTGTTTTAATGTTTTCTTGCCTTTTTGTGTGTACATAAATAAATAAAAAAAAAACAGTTTATGTTGTTGCGACGAGCGCGATGCACGTGTGTCACGCCGCACACGCGTACGCAGTTAACAATTAACATTGACCGCTCCGCCTGGCGATCATAGACAAAGATGCGACTAATATGGCGCGGTGCTTCATTACCCGGCGGCACGTTTGCGAAACGACGCGCGTCCGACGCGACGCCGCGCTGAGATAAAATTATTTATAGCTCACCTTCGGGCTCGTACCCTGCTCAGCGCAAGAAAAGCGACTAACAAATTTTGCTTTTGATAATAACCGCCATCTAGTTTATGTTGTAATCGAATAACAACGTCTTCATACCGTGCCGAGCGGCCGTGGTACGCGAGTGACCCGGGTTCGAACTCCGTTGTAGGCGTCACTAAAATTCTCAATTGGAATTAATTGTTGAGTTTTCCTCCTGCTCGGCGGTGAAGGAGATAATATATTTCGGAACGGAGCGGTGTAGCTGACCGTCGTCGGACTGTCTCACAACTACAATAAATAATAAATCGTGATCTCTCCACGTGGTTACTATTTGTCGCTTTGTTTTTTTTTTTTTATAGAAAAGGCGGCAAACGAGCAAGCGGTTCACCTGATGGTAAGTTATTACCGTCGCCCGCGTACATCTGCAACACCAGAGGTGCTGTAGGTACGTTGCCGGCCTTTAAGGGTATTTGGGAGATGGGAGGGAGGGTCATGAAGGGGATGGGGAGGAGGAGATGGCCTCCGGTAACCTCACTCACTGAACGAAACGCAGAAGCACAAGGTGCCTCTACTTCACGCCGGTATTCTGCGAGGCCGTGGTACCAATCCGGTCGAGCCGGCCCATTCGAGCGGCAGCAAAAGCCGCTGATTGGCGGCGATTAAAAGACATCGGATTGTCTCACAACTACACTAAATAATAAATCATGATCTATTCACGTGGTCGCTTGACCACCATGTTACTATTTGACGCTTTGTTTTAAAGACATCGGATATCATACTGAGATATCGTAAGGAAAAGTAGCAGCCTGTAAGTCCCCACTGCTGGGCAAAGGCCTCTTTCTCAAATATCTGTAAGTTGTTAAGGGTACAAATACTTTTTTCTTTCTTTTTCAGAAAAACGTCACCTTCTTACATTTTTTTTTATTACGTTTAAACTTACACAATAAATTGGGTTTCTTATTACTATGGGATTCCTTTCGAAAAGCCGCGGAGGAGAGTTCGTGACCACGGCTGCTGTAGAGCTCTCGAAACGTCGGAAATATATAAAAACAAAATTAAACGCGATGAAATCCGTTAATAGTAGTTTCAGTTCAAACGTTTAGACATACACAATAAATTGGAATGCTCATTACTTTTGGATTCGGTTAATGTTTACTAAACCTTCAAAAATATATAAGAATGTTTGTAAACCTATACGATTATTAGAGACAGACACTCCCTTTTTAGTTATTCTCAGTTACATTTATGTAATAAATAACTAAAAAGCTTTTTATGTTATCTTTGTGATAATGTATACGAAGTTTCTCCCATGGGATTAATTTTGATCGTCGAGTCTCAATAGACAAAAGTTCAAAAAAGATGTCGACAACATCAATTATCTTAGGAGATAAAAATCGATCATTAGCAGCATCAGATAATCATTGTATCGATAGTTGGAATCAGCTGTTTTAATAGATATTGCGTGGGAATATATCTTTTTGTCCGTCTGTCTGCTTATCGTAATGGGATAGCTGTTTTATATTTCTTCTCATAAAAGCGAGCAGCAAAATTGAGAAATTATCCCACATACAGATTATATAAATTTTGTTTTTACGCTTTTTTGTATTGAAATGGGGGAGGGGAGGAATGAGTTAACAATCCGGCCGATGGTAACTAGCTTCTGCGACCCATGGACACCTTCAAATAGCTTCAATCGAAAAGACGTCTTGTCACTTGCCACCTTGCTACCCTGCCACCCTGAGGAGAAAGATGAAATGTCGCAGCCAGTAACTATACCGGCTCTCTATACCTGTCAAACCGGAACACAGCAGTAATTACACAACTTTTTGGCGACAGAGAAAGTTTTGCCCCCAGTAGGTTACTCTGTCGTCACCCCGATCTAATAAAAAAAAATATATACTAGTTTCACTGTGCTCATGGTCTCCTAGTACATGTTATTATTTACACATGAACCGGTCTGTTTGCATGAATCCATTGGCCGAAGCGTAATATTTACACGGAGATTAATTGGCTCATGTGGTTGTATTTCTGCAGAGGAAAACGTATAAGTTAAGTAAATGTAACAAAAACGGTCACGCTCCTAGAGCCGGTGCACACAAGTTATGAACCATACCGAGCAATAGCAGTGTTAATTGTATTAAAATTGTTAATTAGTTAACTATCAAAAGTGACTAAAATATCCCACGCGTGGTCGTGTGTATCGAGGCTCTCTCGATAACTTTTGAAAGGGTGATAAAGAGGTGCGGCATAAAAGATTCTACTATCCAATCTCACCCAGGCGTAGATAAGTTCGAATAAGTAAAATGTTAAGAATAGAAAAGTCACGAACTTCTAATAAACGGCATAAATTACCGGAACTAATTTATCCAGGCCAATGACGTACTGCTTCTGACGAGTGAAGTGTCTGTTACTTCTTTCGCTTACCCAATCGTCAACTTGGCTATTAAGCTCTTGATTAGCGAGACCTGTACTCATCAGGAGACTGGTGAGAAGCTGGTAGGGAAGATATTCTAAGTAGTAGGGTCCGGCATTTAGTTCCGGCTTGAATGGTATACTGAGTCGGTATAGTTACTCGCTGTAAGGCTCTAAGGGGTGACAACGCAACTGTAACATCTGTCGATTGAAGTTGTTTGCAGGCCGCCCATGGGCTTCAATAGCCCATCATCAGGTCCACCTGATGGTAACAGCCCACTGTTAGTCCGTTAGTCACTCCTATCCAACTAAAGAAAAGAAGAAGAAGGATTCAGAATGGGGGCTCCATTTATTCTCCATTACGGGTTGTTGGATTTCATGTCTATTTATCAACTCAATCTTTCTTTACTCTATCATAACACAAGGTCCATAGCGATGTTTTCCTTCACATTCCGAGTACTTTATCAATATATACTATAGTATATACAGAAATACCAACACAGATATATAGATACATACAAACAAATTTATACATACATATATAATAAATCAGAATAAATACTAACAAGTATCAGATCGTTTTAAAAAGTGTTCGCGTACCAATCGTTTGAAAGCAATTTTATATGGGGCTTTTCTAATGTCTTCGGGCAAGGAGTTCCAGAGAAGTGTAGCTTGAACGGTGAAGGAACAACCAACAAAATGGGTAAAATGTTGCGGGATACTTATCATGTGATTAGCAAAGGAACAAAGGTATCATGGGTAGAAGAGAGATACTGAAATTTATTTTGTATTTTATGTTTCTTCTTATTTATTTTTGCCTATTTTTGCTAATTGGTGTATAATAAAGTGTATTTCATTCATTTAACAATCAACTTGTCGAAACTGTCGGGATGTCTCCGGGCGACATGACCAAAGACCGACGAGTGCTAGGGTAGCAGGCGAAATATAAAAGTGAAAAAATAAAAACTTTTGGACCTCGTCTCGATCGACCGGTCACGAACCCTCAACAAATCAATTTAGTTTTCAATTTCACGTCGTTCCGTATCAAAGGTGCACAATGACCAACCCCACTTTGGACAATTCGATCTATTTGAAACCGTTTAAAGAGGTATATGGTCCAAATGTCGATCTCCATTATCGTTTCCACTTGCAGTGTGATTAAAGGGCGATTGTAAACCGTTCAACAGTTCAAAGCCGCGTGGCAGCGATGTAAGGTTCTACCACACACTTTCTATCAGTGGACATCGATACTATATATGGTACTCTCCGAGATCAAACACTCACCACCCGTCTCTTTCGATCTCCCGTAGCGGAGACGACTAGCTAGCGGAAGCCTGTTTGGCTGCACCGATTCGTGCAAATTGGAAATCCATTGCCGCTGCCTTCTCCTACGGATGCCTAACTTATAGATGATCATCATAAACATAGTCTATCATGAGAGGCGACTATGTACTGCATAAAAAACCCGTCTACCAAAAGAGGCAAGTCATCCCGATTTGAAAGTGATCCGTTCCTACAGTCTGCAGTAAACTATTAACAAGGTGATGGCACTGGTGATGGTAGTGGCGATGGTAAGGGTAATGGTGATGATGGCGATGAAAAATAGAAATATGACGCTCAACATATGAACAGATTGAAAATGAAAACGGGGCAAACGGTCCACACTTAGATACTCCATTTACAAAGGGACGTCAGGAGAAAAAAAGTCAATTCATTAGTTCGTTCGACGCCGGACAGCTCGGGTGAGGAGTGCGGAAAAATAAATGCTGTCATCTCCACGGCGGAGCGTCCGGGCGAATTTAATTTTCTATGACTGACAAGAGGCTTTCGTGGATTCGCTTATTACGTGTTGTATTTACTTTGCTATTATATAAAGGGAATTGCTATCAAAATCCATTGCATTTAAAACGAAATAGGTTAGTGTTTAATAATTTTGTCTAATGTAAAATCTTGCTCTAATTATTTTCTTTTTATGTAAATTGTATATGTAAATAACATTTTTAAATTTTTACAATACCATACGAAACGTCAGGAACATAAAAACTAAAACTAAACGTGTCTTTAACATATAATGTAATGAGATAAAATAATATTAACATCCTAATTAATTGTTAAATGAGAATTCTTTTTATAAATGTCATACTAGTGAAGCATGGAATAAAGGCCAATGCCCTACAGTGGATATTAAAGAAAAAAAAAGAAAATAAAAGAACAATGAAAGACAAATTTATATTGGATTAGGTTAACAAACGAACTATCTGTCCATCTGATGGTAAGCGTCTACTGTAGCGCATGGCAACTTCAATCGGAAAAGGTTAAATATTCGTTGTATTTCTGGGGAACTACTGTATGCCTCACGGCCCGATGTTATAACTGGCTCTACCTATACCTTTCAAAGCTGAACACAAGAGTAATTAAAATGAATGCATGAAATACACTTTATTGTACACCAATTAACAAAGACAGGAAAATAAATAAATAAAAAGAAACATAAAATATAAAAGGTACAAAGGTTTAATTGCATTGCTCTTAGGCGGTAGAAATGGGTAAGAGTGTGCTACCTTTGTGCACGTGGTAGAGCCAAGCGGCGGCTTTTGCTACTGCACGAATGGGCCGGCTCGACCGGTTTGGAACCACGGCCTCCCAGAACACCGGCATGAAGTAGAAGCATCTTGTGCTTCTGCGTTTCGTTCGGTGAGGGAGGTAATCGGAGGGCCAAACCCCCTCCAAATACCCCTCCCATCTCCCAAATACCCTTAAACACCGGAAACGCACCTTCAGCACTCTTGGTGTTGCAGATATACGTGGGCGACGGTAATCACTTACCATCAAAAGAACCGCTTGCTCGTTTTCCGCCTTTCCCATAAAAAGAAAAACCTACCAAGACATTCCTAGGCAGAGAAAGAGCCTACGACCTAATAATGCAATAGCACGATACGTAATTGACCACTGGCTAGAGTCCATCAAGGCACCATGGCCGTGATTTCGCCAACACCTTTCTGAATATTCAATTTTATTTACAAAGAGACTGCTGTAATAAACTGCCCTAAGACCTCTTCTTCCCCTTTCACTCTAACATAGCTTTGCGTCAGTTAGACAAGAAGAGGGAGCGGTACAAAGAAAGGCTCGGGTCCCTAAGCTGATGTCAGAGTGGACTTCACTTGATATTGGGTCGTTAAGGGTACGTATTCTTATTAATATTTGAAATGGTTAGTTGATCCACGCTAATTAGTTTTTGATATTGAAATCCGATGCTTTGTTTTGGAGCAACGAATGTAACAGACTAAAAATAATTAAATACTGACAAAATTACAGATCATAAAATTGTAAAGTTAATGGGACGGTTTAAAATTAGAACTTGTCATTTGTGGATCGTTTTCAATAGTTGTTGTTGTTATAATTTAAACTTCACTAAAGGAATGGCACTAGACATCGGAATGGAATGTAAATATGGGGGCCAAAGTTGTGCAAATAGGCCGCGTGTTGGGTAGGGGAGAGAGCTCTTGTCCTCTATTGTCTTAGCACCACTCGAGCATAATGGGCTATGTCCTTTTCGATGTCGTTGCACATTTAGCGAACACTTGTGTTATGTTGATGCCGCTGTGAAGTGGTGCCTTTGTGAAAGGTGCCTCCTCTAAATATTTGCTCTGGAACTTTCTATTGTTATCGCGTTTTGTTTTTGGCTATAGTGATAACTTCACTGATGTACTGAGTTAGTTGTTTGTAATACTTAATGGGGTATGGATTCGCTACGATCTTAATGGGGTCTACTCGATTCAATGAAGACGTAACTGTTTGCTTTTTATGAGATGATAGTGACAGTTCTTTTTCCCGACTACGAGGATGGTTATTATTTCAGCAGCCTATGTATCTCTGTATGTTCATCAGTTCCCGTTGAAGCTGCTTATCGTATCTTGATAAATGAGTTGTCGTAAAGTCCCGTGTCGTGTGTCCCAGGCTTTGTGATCTCATTATAACCCACTTCTGATCGTTGGTTTGACTTGACGTTATGCTTTTCCATAGACGGGTTTTACTTTTTTAAAATTATTTAAATTCGTGTGGTTGCATTTGTTTTACAGCCAAGTGGAGGCTTTTGCTGCTGCTCAAATCGCCGACTCGACCGGGGTAGTATGATACTAGGGCTTCGCAGAATACCCGTGTGAAGTAGAGGAATCTTACTTACTTCTGCGTTTCGTTTGGCGAGTGAGGTAACCGCAGGACCTGTCCCCTTTCGTCTTCTCCACCCTCTTCCTCTTCCCATAATATCCTCAAAGGCCGGCAATGCACCTGCACCTATTAGGTGAGCCGTTTGTTCGTTTTTCCTTTTCCCATAAAAAAGTGATTTTGGATCTCTTCATCAGCCCTCTGGTAACTCAGCGTTGTCCACTGTTGTTGGTCAAAGGATTCTCGTATGCATTGTGCGAGGCAGGTTAGCAATGACAGTATGACAGACGCTGGTCGGACCTTAGACCTCGCTGTCCGTCGTCTTTCTGTGTATTTTCCGTATACATCGAACTGATCAACCATATCATTAATCAAACTTCTGTCGGTGGCCAATAATTTGTGGTATTTCTCTTACAGTATACACATCCTCAGAGTGAGAAGGGGTGACAGATTCTGTTGCGTCCAATCACACGCCAAACAAATATTCTCATCTAAAATTCGTAAATAACCTAACAATTCTACAATTTTATTTGAAATCCTCATCGTTTTGCATTGTCTTTAATGTCATAGCTGGGGCCGTATTCACTATGACATAACACATTTCACAATAATACCTTTATATATTATATATATATATTATTTTGCTAATTTGCCAAATGAGACTGCAATCACTATGGTGCATGTTCGATGTGTATAATGAATACATTATATAGATAATTGTAACCTTAATAACAGGCAAACACAACATGATTCAAATAAAATATAACAGTATGATAATAAAGGTGATATAATAATATTCTTAACATGGTGTCGGAGCAATTTACTATTGCTGCCGCTTTGTAGAAGTTTCATCATCATCATCATCATTTCAGCCTATCAGAAGTCCACAGCTGAACATAGGCCTCCCCCAAAGATTGCCACGAAGCTCGGTCCTGAGCCACGTTCATCCATCGACTTCCCGCAACACTGCGCAGGTCGTCACTCCATCATGTTGGGGGTCGTCCTACACTGCGTTTGCCTGTACGTGGCTGCCACTCGAGAACCTTTTTTCCCCAACGGTTGTCAATTCTGCGAGCTATGTGGCCGACCCATTGCCACTTCAGCTTGCTGATCCTTACGGCTATGTCGGTTGTTGTTAGAAGTTTAACACAGAATAATTTAAAAATAATATAATACAATAAAAATCATCAACGGGACAAGTCAATCACATTCGGCAGCCGACTTCATTGGTCCCACTTAACCATAATATGTGATAAAGTGTTGAAGGATTTTCCCTCTAACCAAACAGAGGGTGCAACACCACCCTGTACCATTGAAAATTCTATGTATCTGTAAGCGATAGATTTGTGCGTCCTCTTTGTGATTTAAGGGGGGAAATCGTTACGACCGGTGTGTTGGTAGAGTACAGAGGTTCGTGGGAGGGAGAGGGTCGGAGAATCAAGCGTGAACGTGGCCGATTAATCGATTTTTGTTACACTTGGCGGGATTACGCGGGGATTCTTTTTATGTTTGTTGCCCTTTATACACAGTCAATAAAAAAAAGTTGACTTACGTTCGATACGAGTCCAAGAGCGAAGACTATTTAAAGGGGATATTTTTTTTATAATAATGTGTCTCTTTGACTAGTGATAATTTGTTACTAATGATCAATATATATTACCAGTTGAAACGGCTCAGCGAACCCACATCCCACATTTGGTCTTCTTACTCGCTTTTTCCGACACCCACGTAAAGAGTCAACGCTAAAGGTAATGCTAGAAAAATCGTGTGATCTGCAAGAGATCGCAGTGTTATCTATCATACCGATCTGAATTTTTTTTTTATAGCTGGAGCAAATGAGCTCCCATGATCACCGCGGACCACCAACATCCGCAACACCGGAAGGCATGTGCGCTGCCGGCCTTAAAGAAAGGAACAGGCATTTTTCTTGAAAGTCCTTTAGTCGTGACTGTTTTGAAATACCGCCAGCGACATCTAGCTCTACATAATCGTGGTATTTTGCAAAAACGCATTTTTTTTTAATGGGAAAGGCATCTAACTAGCAAGCGGTTCACCTGATGGTAAGTGATTACCGTCGCACACTTACATCTGCAACATCAGAGGTTCTGCAGGTGCGTTACCTGTCTTTAAGGGTATTTGGGAGATGGGATGGAGGTTGAGTTACCTCACTCAGTGAACGAAACGCAGAAACACAAGATGCCTCTACTTCACGCCGGTATTCTGCGCGGCAGTGGGACCAAACCGGTCGAGTTCATTGTGAGAGGTTCAAGATCAATATTAAATTGTTTAAAGGATGTTGAAGAAGACGAAGTTTAAGATATTCTAATCTAACAACACTTGCAATCTGATACTGCTATCCCATCGTAGAGAGTTATCTAAATTACTCTGAAACAATATTTGTCTAAACTGCATAAGACTCTACGACTTAAACAGACAAACTTTCGAATCCGTCGTAATTTCTCATTGAAACCGATTGCTATTACGATTCCCACCAGAATTACGCGAAGGTAGATTTGTTTATATTCTTTTTCTTCTTCATTCTTATTCATGTCTTAAACTGAACATAAGCATCTCCATGATAGACGGCATGCATTTCTTGGAAGGTTTGCCCATAGTCACCACGCTGGGCAACAGGATTGCACTACTGATGCCACTCCCCATCAGTTGTCTGTGGGATTTGGGATCAGTAATTTCAAATGGATTTTCCATCATTCAGCCAACAGAATGCACCATTTGCAAGTGATTTGCCACTCGAAGTATTCCCCCTTTATACCAGATATTGATTAGCAAAAATGTTTAAATAATTTTCCGAAATATGTCATCATATTCGGATGTTGAAACGACACGAAAACTAACCGGTCTAATATATATCTACTAACAGACAGGTCCTGTTGTAGAGAAATGTAACGACGATTGGACATCAAGTAAATGACATCGCAGCGGGCTTAGCCACAACATCACGGACCTCAATGCCGGCAAGATTGAGCGATGGCATTACCTGCACATAATACCGCCACCTGCAACGATTCGAGCGATACGAGCGTACAGGCGTATTCATGAGACCGCCATTCAGTCGCAAGTGGCAGCAGCGCGCTTACTGTGATTGTAGGGCGGGTCAAATTATAAGCGGCAGCGATACAATTGGTGGCGTTTGGATAGATCTCAAGTACGTAACGCTTTTGTCATATAGATGAATTTCGACGAACATTACCTTAACATCCCTAAATAATCCACAATCATCTCCAAGTAAGCGCCACGAACAGCCAGCATATATTTCTTGTAAGGTTTGCCCATAGTCACCACGCTGGGCAACAGGATTGCACTACTGATGCCACTCCCCATCAGTTGTCTGTGGGATTTGGGATCAGTAATTTCAAATGGATTTTCCATCATTCAGACAACAGAATGCACCATTTGCAAGTGATTTGCCACTCGAAGTATTTATACCAGATGTTGATTAGCAAAAATGTTTAAATAATTTTCCGAAATATGTCATCACATTCGGATGTTGAAACGACACGAAAACTAACCGGTCTAATATATATCTACTAACAGACAGGTCCTGTTGTAGAGAAATGTAACGACGATTGGACATCAAGTAAATGACATCGCAGCGGGCTAGCCACAACATCACGGACCTCAATGCCGGCAAGATTGAGCGATGGCATTACCTGCACATAATACCGCCACCTGCAACGATTCGAGCGATACGAGCGTACAGGCGTATTCATGAGACCGCCATTCAGTCGCAAGTGGCAGCAGCGCGCTTACTGTGATTGTAGGGTGGGTCAAATTATAAGCGGCAGCGATACAATTGGTGGCGTTTGGATAGATCTCAAGTACGTAACGCTTTTGTCATATAGATGAATTTCGACGAACATTACCTTAACATCCCTAAATAATCCACAATCATCTCCAAGTAAGCGCCACGAACAGCCAGCATATATTTCTTGTAAGGTTTGCCCATACGGGGCCAGGGGGTTGGTGCCTTGTTCACAGTACCCTGGCACTAGTGACCTTGCTCCCTGTCACTGGTCTATGGAATTTGAGTGTTGCAAATTCGTATGGTTATTCCGCTATCATTCAAGTCGCCGCAGCATCGTTTATTTCCTAGCATTGAGCACCACGCGCAGGTGTGGTTGCCATTTAGAGAAATAGTGTAACCAACACACTGGCTACGGATTAGTGTTGCTTAATCTTTGTACATGTCTTTTCTTCATTGACATTTTAATAGCTGAGTATGCCAGCTACCACACCCGTTCTCCAGTTAACGGAGGGTTGATGTTAAGAAACGCTCTATCAAGACGTATTTGCTACATGACCTAAAAATACATTCACAAATGATTTTAAACTGTGCCAGCCGCTGTTCCTTATGGTTTGAGCCAATCACGTTGCAATATTAACTGTCACTCGCAAGAATCGCAGTGATTAATGTTAATAGCGGAGACAGACGAACGCAGGTGAGTTGCCGTACTCATTTGCCGTCAAAATGTTAATTGCGCGCGCTTTATGTGCGCATTGTTGCGCCTTGATTAAAACCCGCGCGCATAATTATCGCTTTTATGAAATTCATGCTATGAAACTCTTTATTTAAATCTGTGAATAGTGCCGGAAATCACTTCGTGTATAAGTAGAATCAACTAGCAGTCTGTGACACATAGAGACAAAATGTTTTGACAGTTTTGGAGTCAGGAATCAGACTGCTCCAGTGCGAATCGGCGGTCTTTATTTATTGTTTCTTTGACATGCAGGTTTTCTCTCTCTCAATCGGCGCCCACGTGTTAAACGATGCATAACAATTCAATTGGTGCCGAAATTAGGACCCAAACCCAGGTTAATCGCGTACCATGAAGTTAAATCGAGCGAAGCGAACCCCTGAGTTATCACACAAATATATAGGTAATTGCTCCGGTCGGTGGACTGGCGTCCGCTGTGACAGACAAAGTGCATCACAATCCAAACCGGAATCTACTTGTGGAGTTTTTTTTTTTAAGGAAATGGGGGCAAACGAGCAAGCGGCTCACCTGATGGTAAGTGATTACCGTCGCCCACGCACATTCGCAACGCTAGAGGAGCTGTAGGAGGGGTAGGGGACAGTGGGGGAGAGGGGAGAGGGTCTCTTTCACCGAACGAAACACAGATGCACTATATGCTTCTAACTCACGAAGATATACTATCTCGGTACATTTGAGCAGCAGGAGAAGCCGCACACCTGCACACGGTTCACGCTGCTGAGGAACGGACGAGGGTCTGGCGACCGACTGATGGCGGAATCTCCATCCAACGTACCTGCAGCTCCTTTGGTGTTGCCAACGGAGCTGCAGGTACGTTGCCGGCCTTCAAGGATCTTTAGGTGATGGGAGGGAGGAGAAGGAGGATGGGCAGAAGGTGCGGGCCTCCAGTTACCTACCTCACCGAACGAAACACAGAAGCACTATATGCTTCTAACTCACGAAGATATACTATCTCGGTACATTTGAGCAGCAGGAGAAGCCGCACACCTGCACACGGTTCACGCTGCTGAGGAACGGACGAGGCTCTGGCGACCGACTGATGGCGGAATCTCCATCCAACGTACCTGCAGCTCCTTTGGTGTTGCCAACGGAGCTGCAGGTACGTTGCCGGCCTTCAAGGATCTTTAGGTGATGGGAGGGAGGAGAAGGAGGGATGGGCAGAAGGTGCGGGCCTCCAGTTACCTACCTCACCGAACGAAACGCAGAAGCACAAGATGCCTCTACTTGACATCAGCTTACTGCGAGGTGGTGGTACTTCCCCTGTCGAGCCGGCATATTCCAGCAGCAGCTAAAGCCTAGATGTAGATCTTAGAGAGAGATAGGATAGACACACTGCAACTGACTCTTATCTATTTATTTATTTTATCTCTAATGCATTTCTTTACATACAAAGAAGAATACAAATGGCGGACACAATGCCTATAGGCATTCTCTACCAGTTAACCTATGGTGTGGTGAAATTTTATGGTATGCGGAAAAGGAAGTAAGAGAACCTACACACATTTCTAAACTACTAACTACATCACTAATAAATATTTGTATATAATCTTTCTATCACATTCTTTCTTTCCGTTTCATATCATTCTCTTCCTATCTATAGACGCGTTACAAGTTATATTGGTTACGAGAAAGTATGAACAAGTAAGCGTTTATTTATGAATACGCTAAATGTATAGATTATGGCGTTAAAGAAAACACAATTGCATCGATTGCTTTGCACAAAGTGAGAGTGGAGCCGTTAGTAATTTTAAAGACCCTTCAAAAGACGTGAACCACTCCAGAACAAGCGTTTATGCTTAGTTGGAGTGGTTAACAGGAATATTGCACAGCTTTGGTGGTGTAATTAAATAACATCTATTATCAGGTGACCTGCAGTAGTCAAATACACTACACTACTGGCATTTACCAACATGATTCCAACTAACTGGCTTATTTTAATACCAGTAAAGTAAGTGCCAACTGCTGGGCACAGACCTCCTCAAATATCTTAGAGGATCTTGGAGCCGGGAAGCGCCCGCCACGCTGCTCCAGTGCGGGTTGGCGGGCTACACATATCCTTGAATTAATATTTTTTATATTATTTTTTAGACATGCAAGCTCCCTCAAGGCGTTTTTCTCCACCGCCGAGCACGTGGGTAACCGGCACCAGACTTCGAACCCAAGTACTTGGGCTGTGATGTGACCAAACCGAGTACCCTGACCACTGGGCTACAACGACTCTCGATAATATTTTAATACCAGTGTAATAATAATTGCGTTTTATTGACAGAAAAAAACAATGATACCGCGATCTAATTTGAAAGTGGCGCCATCTTATGTAACATTGTGTCACGTTACAAAAACTATTATTAAATTCTCCACAAAATAAAGCAGAGCTGCTTTAATCCTTTCGTAACTCTATCGCGAAGCAAACACCAGCAACGTCACTTCCTGGTAATCTTCATGATCGATAGCGTAATGATGATACCTTAAATCATTTCACATTCAGTCGGACTAATCCCTTGTCTCTAACTGGCTCATCAGATGCGCGTACGGGTTATGAATAAAAAAATACTCATAATAGGCATCCATCAACGTCGACAAATGCCAAAAAGAAAGATTGGGCTGATCGTTTCGGTACGGTTGTCTTATTCGAGCTAGTGAAGTGCGTAAAAGATCTGTTTAGATCATTCTATTTTGTTTCGAAGTAAAGATATGAAATCACTACTCGAAGTTTAAAAAAAAAACTTTCGTATTTGCTACAACGTTTAAAAGTTTACGGTATATGCTACCGTAACAAGACTAGAGTATTAGAGAGTCAGGCCAATCAGGGTATTCACACAAATCTTGTTTCTCTCCGTCATTTTTAACACCTAGCGTAATGTATACAATTTATACGCTTTCATTTTCTTTATCCAATATGACCAAGCCAAAATTCAGGCAAGCTCAAGCTTTGGCTCGTCAGATTTTGGACCTGTACATTATCATTACGTATATTATTTTTAGACATGCAAGCTCCCTCAAGGCGTTTTCTCCACCGCCGAGCACGTGGGTAACTGGCACCAGACTTCGAACCCAAGTACTTGGGCTGTGATGTGACCAAACCGAGTACCCTGACCACTGGGCTACAACGACTCTCGATAATATTTTAATACCAGTAAAGTAAGTGCCAACTGCTGGGCACAGACCTCCTCAAATATCTTAGAGGATCTTGGAGCCGGGAAGCGCACGTCACGCAGCTCCAGTGCGGGTTGGCGGGCTACACATATCCTTGAATTAATATTTTTTATATTATTTCTTAGACATGCAAGCTTCCTCAAGGCGTTTTTCTCCACCGCCGAGCACGTGGGTAACCGGCACCAGACTTCGAACCCAAGTACTTGCGCTGTGATGTGACCAAACCGAGTACCCTGACCACTGGGCTACAACGACTCTCGATAATATTTTAATACCAGTGTAATAATAATTGCGTTTTATTGACAGAAAAAAACAATGATACCGCGATCTAATTTGAAAGTGGCGCCATCTTATGTAACATTGTGTCACGTTACAAAAACTATTATTAAATTCTCCACAAAATAAAGCAGAGCTGCTTTAATCCTTTCGTAACTCTATCGCGAAGCAAACACCAGCAACGTCACTTCCTGGTAATCTTCATGATCGATAGCGTAATGATGATACCTTAAATCATTTCACATTCAGTCGGACTAATCCCTTGTCTCTAACTGGCTCATCAGATGCGCGTACGGGTTATGAATAAAAAATACTCATAATAGGCATCCATCAACGTCGACAAATGCCAAAAAGAAAGATTGGGCTGATCGTTTCGGTACGGTTGTCTTATTCGAGCTAGTGAAGTGCGTAAAAGATCTGTTTAGATCATTCTATTTTGTTTCGAAGTAAAGATATGAAATCACTACTCGAAGTTTAAAAAAAAAAACTTTCGTATTTGCTACAACGTTTAAAAGTTTACGGTATATGCTACCGTAACAAGACTAGAGTATTAGAGAGTCAGGCCAATCAGGGTATTCACACAAATCTTGTTTCTCTCCGTCATTTTTAACACCTAGCGTAATGTATACAATTTATACGCTTTCATTTTCTTTATCCAATATGACCAAGCCAAAATTCAGGCAAGCTCAAGCTTTGGCTCGTCAGATTTTGGACCTGTACATTATCATTACGTATATTATTTTTTTTACGGAAAAGGGAGCAAGCGACTCATCTGCAACACCAGCGCAAGTGGGTTGCGGGCGTTTGAGGATATTTGGGGATGGCGGAGGGGGAATTTGAGTAGTAGCAAAAGCTGCCGCTTGTCTCTACCTTAGTAAATATGTGTAAGCATTTTTAATCTATAATTTTAACTCCGTATAGTAAGAATTTTTAGTTATATGCATTGATCTGGCACCATGGCAAATTTTAGATTCTAGGTTAATAATTTTGAAATAGCTTATTGATATTGATTATCTCGTAGGTTTTGTATGGTCAGTCAGTGAATATGAAAATACGCAATTTACTTTAATACGACATTCTTTATTCGACGTCACGTTAAAGTGAAGTCACAAGAGTCAGTCCACTGGTGGACAAAAGGTTTTTTTTTAATCTGTGGGTTATTAAATCTGAGACGGAAAACTAAATTATTTGAATATAACTAATTATATATAGGTAGTTCTATTTGAATTAAGACACGAGAGTTACTTAGAGATCGCACTGCAGACATCCCTGCAGACATCACTGGTCCGGATCGCTAAGGCGACGTGCTCAGTGTTATTTGATAGGTCTTAGTGCCTTGTTAGAGCTAAGCAAAGCCATTCAAAACTCAATTAAGCTATCACAACAATACCCCCTCTTCCTCATCGAACGGGCTTAAGTGCTCGTGAGAAATCTTTAATTCATCACAGATTATAAATTTGTAGGTTGACTTAACGTTTTGGCGCGATAATTATAACAAAACTCAAACAATTAATGTTGAAGAACCATAGGTTTTTTTTTCATATTTCAGATTAAATGATCTTTCGGCACATTTGGCACGACAGAGCGTATCCACAAGTGCTTCCGCAATCTAATTCCATTCCCACCTCGTCGCTGGAGGTGTTCCCGAAGTTTTCCATGAAATTTCCGGCTTTTAATTGTTAATGTAATTTGCGTTTTACAGTAATGAATTAATCGCGTGCTTGGCGGCGAAAGAAAGCATATCGAGGAAACTAAAAACTCTAGAAATAAAGAAATAATGACATAATCATTTCGAGAATACAGATCGGGAAAACATAAAATTAGAAGAGGCTGTCGCCCTGAAGTGGAGCATTCGTAGATTATTACTTTAAAGGCTACCAAATTGATGCAAGTAAACACTTTGTATTCATTTAATAAAATTAGTTAACATTTTTCTGTCGAAACTTGAAATTAAAACTTCAATATTAGCATGACAACTTCGACTTTGTGGAATCAGCTGTCGCCAGCAGTATTTCCGAATAGTTACGACTTAGGGACCTTCAAGAAAAGAGCTTATTCCTTCCTTAAAGGCCGGCAGCGCATCTGTAGCTCCTCTGGTGTTGTGGATGTTCGTGGGCGTCGGTGATCACTTACCATCAGGTGATCCGCACGCTCGTTTGCCCCCTTCTTCTATATAAAAAAAAAAAAAAAAATGACACAACGCGCGCACACATCCAAAGCCTGACATAACCTTAAACAATACGACAAGGAGAGCTTCTGAAATATCCTCGCATTCATATATCAATTATTGGAGGCAATGCTAAATGAATCAACACTCGTACTAATTGTTTTATCTATCCTCCCCGCCCGCCGCCATTGTTCCGAACGCGGGCCCGTCTCCATTCATTCGCAGCGAATGGTCTCATGCGAACGAATGTCACCCGATACGCGAACGCAACGAGCTAATGTGCGGAGATATTCGTAAGACCGGTAACACGATACTGGGCTAAAATAATACGTTTCGGATGTTCATTAGTTGTTTATTGTCGTTTCTTTCTCCGCTGTCTGCGAAGTGGACGTGGAAGGTCGCACGGATTATTTGACACTTTGAGAATAGGGGCTGGGGAGGGGCGGTGGGGTTAAATCCGATCGCCTTTGGTACTACAGGATCGAGTGTAAGGTACTGAAGACGCTTTAGGCCTAAAGAGACAGGACTAGTTAGATATAGGCTTAACAAATTTGCGTTGTGTTTTGGTTAAAATATTTTTAGAGTTTACTAATGTGTCTCTCATCTATTAAGAATCTACCAACCCTGGAGGGGCACTAGAGGTTCTTCCCGACGCTGTTAAAAGGCGAATAAGGAAAAAGAATTTAAATCTTTCTCTCGCTACGCCCGTTCTCTCGGTGCAAGGAAAAGTTGCAGTGGTACCAAATGGAAATCCGTTATCTCTGCCTACACTTATGGTCGACAGGCGTCAATATTATGTACATGATTACTTCTTCCTTTACTGGTACTTCTGTATTGACCATTGTCATCGTAAAATATTAGTGGTTCGCGTGTGAAAAAGCATTCACTGAAGAAAGAACTATTCGTATGACGCATCCATCGCTCACTCAGCGGTACAATGGCGGAGGCGACCTGCTCAGCGTCATCTAGCGGTTGTCAAATGCATACCTTCGCTTCACACGCCGCTCCGTACTGACCGTAATAAGCCTCCTACTGTTTGTCTTATGCACCCAAAGAGAAACGACTCAAACGCCAACGTTTCATACGTTAATGTCTACTCTAATTTAATGTGTTAAGATCGGTTTTGCCTGACAGAGAAATCACATGATCGGTGTGTTGATGTGCGAAAAAACCCATGGACATTGTGTTATTATTTAAGGCGGCAAATCGAAATAATACGTCAGTGTCGCGTATTATTTAGAAGATTATCGCCCGCTGTTTTTCTTGATAATTGGGTGAGAAATCAATGACACGTAAATAGGTATTGTCGTGGAATAGTTTCTTTGGAAATTAGGGTTCATACAGATTGACGACATGAATCGAAAATTCATAAACGTGTAAGAAGTGTTTTCATTTCTTTGAGGGTGACAATCGAGTTAATATGATGATAATGATTTCAAGCACAGCAACAATTTCCGAATACTGTCGGTAGATGTCAACTGCGCAAAGTATACTATAGTGGTAAAAGTATACGCGCAAGTATAGAGGCACTCCCTGGTCTTTACCTATACAGTGTCAAGAGTCAGAAATACGGGATACAATAAAACGATTAATTTGTGTGTCGCACAAACATTGTCATCGGCTGAGATTCGAACTCTCTAGTCAATAGTCAATAGGCTCAATAGTCAAGTAGGTACGTCACGCTCGCAAAAACAATCACGAAAAGCGGCAAACGAGCATGAGTTCACCTGATGGTGATTACCGTCGTCCACCTACATCCGCAACACCAAAGGTGCTGCAGGTGCGTTGCTGGCTTTTAAGGGTATCAGGGAGAGGGTAAGAGGGGTGTGGGCCTCCGGTTACCTCACTCACCGAACGAAGCGCAAGATGCCTCTACTTCACGCCGGTATTCTGCGAGGCCGTGGTACCTACCCGGTCCAGCCAGCCCATTCGAGCAGCAGCAAAAGCCGCCGCTTGGCTCTACCATGTATAGTTCTTTTCTTGTCACCTGCGGTAATCGTACCAGCAAACCATAGAGTCGCAGCCAAACGCATAGCTAATGCCCACCACATCGTATTTCTTCATCATGTTTCTACTTTATTTCCAGAAACGGAATTTCGGACAAAGATTAAGACTTTAGGTTTTAAAGCTTAAGGTAAATGAAAAAGTAATAAATCACTCTACTCTGACTTTACCTTTAAATATAGAACGTTATGGCAATGGTTAGGTAAAGTCATCCGCGGTGATCTTGACTATCTTATTTACCGAGAGCGACTTCAAACGACACCGCCGACGATATGAGGGCGTTGTCTAAGTTATAAGAAATAGGGTGTTCATCATGCGGTGCTTCTCTTTATTTTATTTTGGTAAAGAAATATGTTAAAAACGAATCTTAGATAGACAGTTAAGAACACGAGCCGCGCAAACATTACTCATTACTATTTATACGAGACTGTGTAGTAACTAGATGCGAAGGTTCCACTAATGTATTGGTAACAAGGATAACTATGTGTACCATAAGTAGCCTAGTATGGATCTTAATGCAAGATACGTCCAAGGACCAAGGGAATTGTATGGTAAAACCTCTTAATTTCTTACATATCGCGGAATAATACTGAAATTAAATGACAAAGACACAAACAAGAAGAAGTATTATATTAGTAATCTTGTTTCAGTGTTTTGTAATTAATATGCTAAAGTACTGTAAATACACAACTACACAAATACTAAAAAAAAAGTAAAATAGTATTTTTGTCAGAACTGCAACATGATAATAAAATAAGCATTTTTTGCATTATATTTTTAAACATAAAATACGCTCCCGCTTATGCTTTAAATGTCAAACAGTACTTACAGCTATTATGAACATACTAATAAATTGTGTTTCAGGTTTTAACTTAATATTTAGCTCCTTGTAATTTGCATCATGGTGGAAGAAAATCTTGGCCAATATTACAAATATTGCTTAAGATCATTTGTCAGATATAATTTATAAGGAAACCGAGGTTAAGCAAAAGAAATTAATTGAAGATGAGACTTTTAACTTTAGCGATGTGCGAAAAATCGCCAATATCAAAAGATCACGGTATCGAGTCGTCGACGAGACCTTGGCCTTTTTTGTAACTTCGCGAAGCAAGAGGTGATTAACGGAAAAATCGGGAAAATATTATATATGTGGCAATCTGTGAAGTGAATGCGAAAATGAGGTCGGCTGAGCACGATCATTATTCAGACCATTGCTTAGTACACAACCGATAACACTCGATGTTTCATACTCTGCAGTAAAAACAACACTAAAAGGTTACTTCTAGAATCATCTAATCTAATAACTAATATTAGTACCTGCGGTAGTAATAATAATACCTGCGATTACGCCATAATTGTGCAATGCGGTATAGTTCCAGAACAGAGTACAGCTCGCATAACTCATGGAGGCAATTTTGCAATGCTGTATTTATTAAATCCTTGATTATAGTTAAGTTAGTTTTTATTTTATTATTGTTACTGATATTTCTTAAGTTATGTACAATATTGTTGAAAATAACTTTCCCCGTATTTATACGAACGTCCGTACGTCACTCTACACACAGGCCCGCTGGAAACCAGCGCTGCAGTCTCAACTGCAGCATTACGCTGGGTGTGGTCTGTTCGCCCCATGCGCCACACATAGCGTCTAGAGGAGGCAATGTTAAACATTGTTTGTGTAAATAACTGTTTTATTAAGTGTGTTGCAATGTTTGTTTGTTATCGAGTGGCGTGTTTGTGCAATAAAAGTTTCTTTCTTTGTTTCTTCCTTCTAATCTCCAGGTGGGATCTCATTCGAACGTTGGTTTCAACATCATCTGGATGAACATAGGCCTCCCCAAATAATCACCCCGCGGCAGATCGGTTTCTGAATGGTAAATCTTCTTTATTAATTTTTTTTTATTTAAATACTTTATTGCTTTTACCTTACAATAAGGGGTGACAAAGGGCGGACTTAATACCTATTGAAATTCTCTGCCAGTCAACCCATGGGTTGGTGAGATAGCTGTAGCAGGTGTATTTATTTAACTTAATAAATGAACTAACTAACAAAAAATTATCTTAAAACAACTATAAACGAATGTAAATATATAATTATATATTTAGATAGATAAATAAATATAAATAAGTTACACAATAATAACTAAATAAGTCTATTTAAATTTAAAAAATGTTCTCAAACTGATTTTTTAAAAGAGTTCCTGTTTGATGATTTCTTAACTTCGTCGGGCAGGCAGTTGCAGAGCTGTATAGCCTGAACCATAAAAGAGTTACCGATAAAACCGGTGAAGTGTGGTGGAATACTAATCTTAAGATTGAATGAAGATTGAAGCTTTATAGTAAGCCATTTAAGGTGAATACGGAATTCAGAGAGAAGTGGTCATACTTACGAAGACCAAAGATAAAACGAAGACAGATAATAAGAAGGCGCTCTAACTTTTTGAGAAGATCATAGTTCAGATCTGGATAACATAATTCAGCATTATTATGGGTATAACTAGAGTTTGCACAAGCATGAGCTATGTCTTGTACTGAAGAAAGTGTTTTAGACGATGGAGTGTTCTTAAGGTGGCACAGACTTTGCGGCTGATTTCGGTTATCTGTTTACCCCCGTTTAGAGTTTGGTCCATATGCAGTCCCCGATTTCTAACCGAATCAGAAATTGGTACTAAAATACCTTTGTATTTAATAGAGGGCAATGTTCCAAGATCGATCTTAGCCAGCATTCCTGACCCACCAATGAGTATTGCTTGACATTTCGTTGGATTGACGCAAATTCCAAAACGCAACGACCAATCGTAGACTGCTTTTAAAATGTTATTCCTTTCTAATATTTCACCGCTGAACCGATAAGTTTTTTTCAATTGCAAACTGCAATGATGGCCAATCGTAGCTTGGAATTTTTGTTGGGATATGAGTCCTGTACCAGGAGCACAACCGGGACCTGTATGTACCAGGAGAATGTGAGACGCGGCCGTCGCATGCTCCCTTTCCCCGGCCGTGCAGCTCGAGTCACAACAAGGTGCCAATAAATCATCTCAGCCGCGTCGCCGCCCGCCCCTTTATTTAATATTGTCGTTATAATAAAAACGCGCGTTAACGCACCGAATATGTAGATTAAAGTTCGTAACAGATGCGCTGTGACCAGATTATACCCACACCCTAATTTTTTATGTATGTTAAAATTTCCAGATTATGTCAATAGCCTTGCTTATTGACTGGGGGGTTTTTTTTTTTTATTTTTTTGTTTTAATTTTTTTGCCGAGCCTAGTGGTCAGAGCGCTCACATTAGTTATATATTTTATTTGCATGTCTGAAAAATACTAAAAAATATTATTTCGATGATATGTGAAGCCCGCCAACCCGCACTGGAGCAGCGAGGCGGGACCTTCCCGGCTCCCAAAACCCTCTCAGATACTTTTACTTTATTTTTTTTTGTTTAATATCGTTATATAATTTTCACAATTGTTAACTATTATGTATTACAATTTGGTTGAGTTTAGATTTTAATTACAATTGTATAATATGCCTGAGACCGCTCGTGTGCGTTCAACAGTACGGACAGACGCTGCGCTGCACCATAATGCTGAATTGGATGCCTTTACGTTGCTGCAATCCAATAAATATTTCTAGTCTTTGTTTATAACGCTACTGTCTGCAAAATATACTATGTTGTGGCAAACAATAAACTTGCGTTCTTTCTTTCTTCTGCTAATTTAGTTATCTAAATATAACACACAATCATTTCTTGTATTTACGCGAACACTGCACATTTGAAATGTTACGATACTCAAGATACAAGATACGCACATTCTGCGTAGATGGGACCAAAATTAATAAATAATGCCAACAACTGAACTTCTAACACCTCAGTCCCCCGTGACCACGACCGCTGTAAAGCAATCGAAAACGTCGGGAATATAAAAACAAAATTAAACGCGATAAAATCCGTAAATAATAATTCAATTTCAAATAAAACACAATCTTTAAATTTTACAATTGCATGTGTTTAAAGCTCATAAACATATGTAGTGATGAATACCCAATAAAGGGGTGCACAGATAATTTTCACCAGAGTTGATTTGGAACAACGTGACAGTTATTGCGCCAGTCGCGGTCTTTCCGCCAGTTTCTTCATTGATGACGTAACGGTTAGAATACAAGTTTTTAGTTCAAAAGCTTCTTAGGGCATATCCACCTAAAAGCTCAAAGGCTAAAAATATATGCCTCACAGAGTGCTATTCAACAAGGCTTCCTGCAATAACAACAAACGAATCATAAATAGTAGCTGAAGTGACAAAGTTGAAATGAAACGCACTTACGCTAGACACGAGACCTCAATTTTTCTGCTCCAGTTATGGTCGGTGAACTTACGGATCTACAAGCTTCTTAAAATCTTTCCGCCACCATAGATTAAAGTTAAATCAGCGCTTTGCAATTTAAACATTTAATAAAGGCAAGCGCCCGCCCATTGAACTACCATCGCTTATAAAATAGTAACATTTTGACCTATCTACGTTGCCATAATCTGTGCCAACGATCCGCCGTCTCCGCGTTTTATAGCTGATGACCTTTTTTGCCCCACTTCGGGAAGCTTTTGACACCTGCGTGATAGCGGTGTTCAATTTGCCGACGGTGGTCGATCCGGTCCAAACATCAATAACACTCAGTGTCATCGCGGCGGTCTCCGCGCCCTTTACCATAATTAAGGGTAAAAATTGATACGTTAAGGGTTGGCTGATGAGTCTCCAGCGCGCTACCACTTCCGATTTCAATTTAGATTGCTGCAAATGAACTTTTTTCGGCGGCTGTAATGAGCGCGCTGTCAGGAGTAAGGATTGAAATGTGTGAGATTGTTATCGGGGAAAGGAAATGAGTCAGTTATATCTACTCGTATTTAAGTACTTTTTGCATGCTTGGATCAATATTCTCTCAACTTTTAACACTAAAATTCATAGAAAAATCTCTGTACAAAGATTATTTCTTAAAAAAAAAGGAATATTAGCAATCTTTGTTAACCACTCCAATCCGACATCTTGTTTCGCACATTCTCAATCATCACGCTATTGTCTCTCCATGTGATAGGAATTCAGGAATTAAAAAAAAAGATCGACGAATATAAAGCGAAGCTAAATAATATATTGAATCAATTAGAATTTAACTTACCTTGTCAAAATATCTTTATTTAATCTAGTCTTGTGTACCACAAAGATCTACCTCAGTGCACAATACAATATTTGTGCAGTGTGGAGCTGCTGTAAGAGCCGGACACCGCTTTTCTTCCCGCGGTTGGTGCGAGAGCGGCAGTCCGCTCTCGCACCAATGTTCCTCAATAGGAACATCTGATGGCAACATTCCGAGAGCAAATTCGGCGTCGAGTCTCGCCATCACGTGTTATCTCTCGGGGAGGCGAAAAGTGAGTACTCTGAGTCGTGATGTATGTCGTTTCTATTTATCTGCCGTCCCTAATGGGTATTTAATTTAATAATCATAAATACCATTTTATATTTTATTTTTGAAAAATTAACACCTGCTCTATGTATGTTACAAATGCTTGAGACAGAGTGCATTTGCCAACATCAATCTGACATCCGCAGCGAGTCGGTTACCATCTATATAAATTATGCTTGGTCCATTTGTCCGTCTGCGCGGGGAATGCAACGCGGGCGCGACACCGATGCATCAAATTTAAACACACGACCTCGTTACACGATCGTGGTAAAAAGTTTGGACGAATTTTTGGGTTTGGTGTAAAATAAAAGCAATTTCGGTATTAAAATAATATCTAATTTTTTGACTAACAACTGTAAAAATAGACTAAAATAAATTAAACCATAGATCGAATTAACATCACAGATATATTCTTCTCTTTTTTTCTTTATCAGGATAAATGTAAATATATCAGCATATTGGAAAAAATTACTATGAAAGAAAGAAAGAAACCGGGTTTATTCGATGGTACAACGCAGGGGAGATATAACAGATAATACACGGTAAAACGTCATATCAGTCATCGAGTATACCGCAAAGCCTCAAGAGCAAAGTGCCAGTGCGTGTTGCCAGTGATGACATACGGAACTGAGACTTGGTCCTTCACTGCAGGCCGTATGAGGAAGCTCAAAGTTGCTCAGCGCGCTATGGAAAGGGCTATGCTCGGTGTTTCTCTGTGTGATAGAGTCTGCAACGATGATATCCACAGCAGAACTAAGGTAACCGACATAGCCGTAAAGATCAGCAAGCTGAAGTGGCAATGGGCCGGCCACATAGCTCGCAGAACTGACAACCGTGGAGGAAAAAAGGTTCTCGAGTGGCATCCACTTACAGGCAAACGCAGTGTAGGACGACCCCCACAAGATGGAGTGACGACCTGCGCAGTGTTGCGGGAAGTCGATGGATGCAGGTAGCTCATGACCGAGCTTCGTGGTAATCTTTGAGGGAGGCCTATGTTCAGCAGTGGACTTGTGATAGGCTGAAATGATGATGATGATGATGTTTACACGGTATTTAATAAATGGATATGTTGGATTACACCAACGAAAAGGCATTCGACACAGCATTATGCTGCAGCAGTGTTGCTACAGCGCTGATGTTCAGCTGACACTTATAAAATAATGCACTTTTTCTCTTCGGACTAGATGATACAGGGTTTTTATTGTTTTTTTTTCACACCACATATGCTAAAACTAGCACTCCACCAGTCTGTCAGACTAAAAAAAAACCAATCGCCACCTCCTCTGTCTTGGGCCATCCCGAACCGCTAATGACGACTTTGGGAAAAACGTTTAAAGCGTTCTTTGCGGGGCAGCACATTCGACACGGCGAAGACACAAGACACCGAGCGCTCGACTCCGAACATTAAATACCGAGCAAGGTGGCTCTAATGTGCTGTTTCGAAATCACTAAAATAGTCTTTGGAAATTCTTGTGCACAATAGGCGATTAAGACATTTAAAGAAGAAATCGAAATGTTTCACGGTCTCTTACACCCTACCTTTTAATTGACTACTAGGTGGTTCAGACGAGATAGTTGCTTAGAAAGTCATGCATAATGTGCGTTCTGGGTTCGAGGTCAATATTAGTGCGGTACACCAATAATGGCATTCCGGTTCTTTCTGTCTTCGTTCTGTCTTTCACACAGTCTGATTCTTCTAGCCGTACCGCATAATAAAATAAAGACAGGGTACGTAGGTGCTTCAGTACGTGGTAGAGCCAAGCTTTTGTTTCCGCTCAAATGGGTCGGCTAGATCGGTGTAGTACCACGGCATCGCAGAATTCCTTCTTCCTTACAGAGTAGAAGCATTTTTTTCTTCTACGTTTTGTCCGTTGAGTGTGGTAAGCGGAGGCTCATCTCGCCCCTCCCCCACCTCATCCTCTTTCCCATGTTCCAAATATCCTTAAAGGCCTTTCAGGCCAGGCACTTCCATCTCCATATACGTGATAACTCACCATCAGCTGAGCCGCTTGTTCGTTTTCCTCTGTCCCAAATAAAAAATGTATATATATTTAAATGTATATAAATTAAATATATCTATAAGTATATTATTTAATTATATGTAATCTTATTTATTTAATTGTATACATATTATTTATTAGAAAAGTACGCACTAAGTTTGCCATTTCAATAAAATTTCCTGTTAGGGTCTGCTGGAAGAAATTTCAATGTATGGAATAAGTAGTACCCTTGTACTAATAATATGTTTTAATGTTTTCATGCCTTTTTGTGTGTACATAAATAAATAAAAAAAAAAGGTGAAGATGAAACAAAAGAGATTCTATTGTAAGTCATAATAATCTTCTCAATCAGTCTTTTGTTTCTTCATGTCAATAATGAAATTATACCGCGCAGTAGACCGCCGATCGAAAGTGTCGACAATTGTTGTCAGCATCAAGATAAAAAAACATGGATTACTGAAATCGAAATTTCTGTCTGTGATATGATCTTAATATTTGTCAGTCTGTTTTCATTTGATTTTATGATTAATATTGATCTGTATAATTTTTTAAGTTTTATAAACTTTTAATTATTAATCTGTGTATCTACAATGACTATGCGAATGTCATCGGATAAGTGACCCGACGGGTGGCATTTTGCACCTCGAACAGAGTAGACGTGCATCAGACCTGGCTGTATGGACTAAAGTCCTTTGCCTTTCCCATTAGGGATAAATCGATATCCTCATCATCATTGACCCGACGTTTCGAGTGCTTTACAGCAGCCGTGGTCACGGGCAGGTCCTGTAAAGCACTCGAAACGTCGGGAACATAAGAACAAACATTTAAACGCTATAAAATCTGTAAATAATGGTTTCATTTCAATATGTGTAGTGTTCGCGTAAATATAAGAATTCTTTACCGCCTGTTTTTCATTTCGACGTCTATTCCAACCTATATCAGAGAGTGCAATAAAAAAAAAACCACTGTTGAGCTATGTGACTGTTATAAAGACCGACACTTTGATTTATTTGAATTAAAAACTACGCATCCCATGTCGGAATCCTGGTTGACACGATCATTTAGTGTTAGTGCAATGACACAGAATTAACGAGTTCTAAATGTCGTAAGCATGATGTCGCGATGATACGATATTTGCGGCTTCGTGTCATGTTATTTTTTTCTATGGGAAAGGCGACCAACGAGCTAGTGACTTGAGGGTATGAGATTACCGTCGCCCACATACACCAGAGAAGCTGCAGCTGCGTTGCCGGCCTTCAAGGGTGTTTGGGACCCTCTTTTAGCGAAGGAGGATGAGAAGGGGCAAGGGGAAGGGGAGTGGGCCTCCGGTTACCTCACTCAGCGTACGAAACGCAGAAGCACAAGATGCCTCTACTTCTCGTCGGTATTCTGAGAGGCCGTGATAGCAACCCGCTGGAGCCTGCCCATTCGAGCAGTGGCAAAAGCCGCTGCTAGGCTCCACCACGATTATGTGGTGATTATATGTACAAGCTCATTAACAAGTTTCCTCATTTAAAATAAAAAAAAAAAACAAAAATAGGAAGAAGCTCTGGCATGTGTTGATAGATAAAATTAATTAAAAATATGAAATTTTTTTATAAGTATAAGTAAATACTGATATGATATAGCATACTAATAATACATTAAATTTTAATTTTGTGAATCTTTGGAAAAATGTTTACTGGTTCAAGTTTTCTTGGACATAGTTGGGGAAGTAAACAAAGGGTTATATGGTTTATATGAAAACACTCAAACCCATCACCCATAGAGATACGCAGAGATTACGTATTTTTATCTACTACAAATCAACGTAGCCATACGAAGCAACTCACTTTTCGCTTCACCGGAAGTTACAACTCCGCCGATGTTGCTGGTGAAACGCGACGCTAAAATAATTCCTACGTAATGGGCAATTATAAAAGCAAGCACTGGCAACACAACGCTAACGATCTCTCTCCGTCAGCTACCGCGTGCGATGACCTCGTACCGCGACCTCATGATACTAAAAATGTTTTAGTTATTGATGGCATTGCATTAAGACTTCTTATGATTTGTTTCATAAAAAACGAATGATTTTTCAAACGATAATTATGGAATTTAGATAGGTCTTACCGTAATCAATGCTTAGAGGTCAGAGTATATAATTTAGGTGAACCATGGATCTTGTTCCACCTTTTTAAATACACATTTAAATGTAATATAATAACGTATTACTCAGATTCGTGGGAATCAAATAATACGTTAAAATGTTAAGGATATGTTGTTGAAATGCGCAAGCACATAGTAACACACACTCCGTATGTTGTAACATAATATGAATGGGGCCAGTGAAGGAATCACGCGTAAATATTTCCGCAAACGCCGAGAACTCTCGGCCTCCTGTCTTTTTTTATAAATAATGGCTATAATAAAGAAAAGCTAAAGACACCGGGTTTTCACTCCAATCTCCCAACTCATAGCTTGTAACATAACAATGTAATATAGATTGATAAAACATAGATACAAAAAAAAATTATATTATGGTTTCACGTTCTTATCATCATTTGTATTGAATAGATAAGATTTAAATATATATATATGAAGTTAGTGCTGTTAGCCACTTTCGCTTTTACAGCGACATCAGATTTTGCGTTTGCGTTTTTATTGTAGTTATACTGTTTATACCTACTGGTTACTTCTGTCATGGGGTTCGTACCCCGTCTCGGACTGTCGGGTTGTGTCGATCTCTCTGGGCGGTGAGTGGGCGCGTCGTGTCGCTGTGGCCTCGGCCCGGGATTTTATCGGAGCTGCTGCATGGAATCCAAGTCTCAAACATTATGTCTACCGGTCCGGCTCTGCAACGTAACCAGCTGGTCCAATGGTACCATATTATTATGTTATCATTATAATCACATATACTTGTAAAGTCTCAAATTATTGTGGAAGTTAAAAATGGCTGAAAATCGACTTCCAAGATTTCTTTACAAACAGGTAAAATATATCTAAAATAAGCTATAATATATATTATTACATTATAATTCAGAAACTAATATACATGCTTTTCATCAGGATGTATAGAACATGTTTAGACAAATCTCAATGGATTTAGCTCAAACTCCAAAGGGTTTAATAGAAGCCATTCAAGGATTCCGTTAACTCCAGCCGTTACTCCCACTTTCCAGCTCCTACATCAGACCAGCTCGACGTTACCATATTATTGTTTTCTTAATACGTGCGAAAAATTTAAAATTATTAAGAGATCTGAAAGTTTTATACATACAGGGCAAGCTAGGCGTGTTGAAAAAAACGACATTGAGTCCTCAAGCAATAAAATCTACAAAAATAGAACACAAGTACACTGCAGACTCGAGCAGACATCCCTACACAAGCCGTACCTGTTCACAAGTATGACGCAGGTGGCTGCCAGCGCCCTCCTCAACCATATTAAAGGGGAACAGAGCTACTACAAGAAGAAATCTTTAAGCAAACACTATGATTGAGCATAACAAGCTGAAGTCTAGTATACACATTGATTAAACTTACAGGAACGTTATTACACTTTTCATCATCATCATCATGTCAGCCTACTGCTCCAGCCAGAAGTCCACTGCTGACCATAGGGCTCCCCATAAGATTGCCATAAAGCTAGGTCCTGAGTCACCTGGATCCATCGACTTACCGCAACATTTGACAAATTGCTGAATGCAAATGGAATTACACCTTTACATTGAAGTATTGAAGTAGTGAAGAGCCGTGGTAGCCTAGTGGTCAGGACGCTCACTTTAGTTTCATAGCGAGTGACCTGGGTTCGATCCCTGTGCCGGCACCACTATATATGTTAATAGCTATTTTAAGTGCTGTATTTACCACGTGTTCAGCGGTGAAGGAAAACATCGTGAGGAAACCTGCATGTCTGAGAAATAATAAAAAAAAAATTATGTCGAGGATTTGTGAAGCCCGCCAACCCGTACTGGAGCAGCGAGGCGGCCCGTTCCCGGCTCTTCAACCCTCTCTGATACTCGTATTTGAGAAGGAGGCCTTTGCCCAGCAGTGGGCCACTTATAGCCTGCTACTTTATTGAAGTATTTCAATAAATTTTGAATCCGTCTAATAGTAAAATCACGAGGAGGTCCAGCGCCCACCTCCCGGCTCAAGGTCACTGGGGTTCAGCTGTGACCTATTTATTTATTTAAACTTTATTTAAAACCTATATGATCATTAAGAGCATTTCACGAGGAAGGTTTATGCGTATAACACATTCTCACTTACGAGCAGTTGTTGTATTAGAGATGTGTGCGTAGGAAGGCGACGCTGTACGTTAGTAGAGATTTAAAAATTGCCGGCTAACTATAACAGATATTAAAAATCGATCGTACTTTAAATTAAAAGACAGCAGATCCGTACCGTCTTACTTAACAGCATAGCTAACAGTTATTCAGAAGCGCCTACCGCACGCAATCATCTTGCGTTTCAAGATGGCCGCGCGCCGCGGGTGACCAGTCTCCATTAATTAGCGAGAGGTCTTCATCCGCCGCTTTGTCCACCGTGTCGGCACCACAAAGCATTAATAAAAAAGAACCGATCGAGTTACTGACAGTTAACCCATATATTCTTATAAGTGTAACACATTTACCGACAATAATGAACTTTACGGATTGAAACATGACGTCGTGTTTTGTAAATCAAAATATTTGATTTATTCGTGAGACATGATAGTCAAGTAAGTTTTTAAGTTTAACGATTTTCAATACTTCTCGAGCTTCTAGTTAAGTAGAGTATGCGTACCTCCATCATCGGTAGCTTTTTTAAAACAAAAACTGCCCATATGGTGATAAACCCTAAAGAAACTTGACGCAAAACTTTAACTAGAACCATCTAGCCTACCAAGACTCCTACTCTGCTTGGGAGACATTCCGATAGGTAGCACTCTCTTTCTGTCTCTAATCAGCAGTGCAATCACTCCCTGCTTCGATTGAAGCTTTTTGCAAGTGCCCATGGAGTGCAGTAGCAATTTACATCACGGGTAGTGTTCGCTCGTTTGTCATCCTAAAGCCAAAAAAGCCTAAAGCCAAAGAAAGCACGATACAACCCGATCCGAAAACGAATAATTTGATACTTCAAAAGTGGATCATGTCATGACACCAACATAGTTTCGTTCTCTCAATATTTTGAGTGGATTAGTAGTCAAAGGAAGGGTCTGGCCATACCATTTAGTGAAAAGTGGCAGCCTGTAAGTGTCCACTGCTGGCCTCGTTCTCAAATATCTGAGAGGGGTCTTGGAGCCGGGAAGGGTCCGCAACGCTGCTCCAATGCGGGTTGGCTTCGCATATCCTTGAAATAATATTTTAGACATGCAGGTTTCATCGCGATGTTTTCCTTCACCGCCGAGCACGTGGTAAATACAGCACTTAAAATTGCTATTAACAATTTTAGTGGTGCCGGTACCGGGTAGCGAACCCAGGTCACCCGCGCTCTGTGAATCTAAAGTGAACGCCCTGACTACTAGGCTATTAGGGCTCTACCTAGTGCTTCTCGGACTTGACCATAGAGCAAGTGCTAAATTACGCAATGAGCAGCAGTACCAGCACCGGAATTCAAACCCTGTTCACACTCGCAGCATGAAATGAAAGCGAGTACGCTGACCCCTGAACACCGCCACGTCTCATGCCTTGCTTATCATACTTTTATTTCGAAATAACCACACATTGTTTATTATCTAAATTAGCAAGACAAGCTGAAGAAATAATGAACAATTGAAGCTTTATCTGAAAGTTCGATAAATTGGTAATATCATTTTATTTTCCCGCGCAGAAGGCATTCCAAAGAATGCTGCAGCTGCACGTCTCCGTTTTTTAAATTATAACGAAAAAGCCGGGCGAGTCAACGACAAATATTTATGTAAATACTTACAATTAAATGCCCTTTTAGACGTGATCGCTACGCGGTTGCATGATACACCTATAGTAACTTCAGTACCTACCTACTTATGCTTTTAGCATCCTTAACATTTCCTTATTCATTTAGATGTCAATGGTGTGAACAATTCATCATACATTTGTCTGTATGTCAACAGCATTCCAGCAGCGCGGATATAACGACTTCGTCTAATTCAAACGTGTGAGTTGTCCATGATGGCCTGCGATATTTCGGAATGTCCTGTTGAGAAATCATCATGATTAGAACACTGCTGGCCGTGGGAATGTAATATATTGAAATTATTTGTATTAATCGCCACACTAAGTAAGCGGATTATAAATACAACGACGTTGCATCATAAACGCTCTTCCATGTTACCCGGTCTGGTTATTTGAGGTTATCGCGTTTATAAGAACCGTATGGGATGGGATATACAACATATTTTTTTCAAATGGTTAACATTCTTGTACGCGGTGCACCTTACTGACTCCATAGTAGAGACTCCCGATATATTTTATAACCTAACCCCATGTTCTGACGCCCGACTGATACCGAAGAGCCCAGCACACTGTGAGGAAACCACAGACTATTAACGGGGAGCGTGGTCTTAGCGCCAGAGTACCCGGGTCTGCTCTCGGACCCGGGTGAGTGCAGTTTGCGCGACCGGCGTGGTGACGAGATCGGGATGTGCAAACCTTCCATATATGGAATGCCAATTTTGTTGGCGCTTTTGCAAATATAAATGCCTATATCCAGTAAAAGTTTACGAGTGTAAGACGCCATGACAAAAAAGTAAATGCTCATTGCGAGGTACAGGCTTCCTTTGAAATATTTGAGATAGTTTTATCGCCGGTAAGGGTCCGCCACTGTGCTCCGTTCTTGTTGGCATGTTCATGTCCACGAAATAATATTATTTTATTATTTCTTAGACATGCACTTTGTTTTCCTTCACGACGATTTAAAGGATCGGGAAATCTTTTGAAAAATCGATATCCCATAACAATGTATATATGTATTTTGCTCATTATTGGGGTCGCATAAAACTAATACACGAATCTAAAAACATCAAAAACAACATAATGTAATATTAGAATAATTAGTAAAATCTATGTAATGAGATTCGCCGTGTAGAAATCTCTTATAATGCAGCTTATTTAAAACGCTACGTGTTTTAAAATGGTTCCTATTATTGTCTTAATAAAATCGCACAAGCCGTTATTAATAACTGTATGGAATTTAGATTAAAACTTATTAAGAGGTGTTGACAAAACTTACACGTGTAATACCGTGCAGTGAAGATAGTGAGCTTAACTTTGCTTGTTTATACTTCGTAGTATGAAAGAAGTTCGCATAAATTTATTTGAACATTCATTTGTAATCTGTTTGTACTACAGTAATGGGTTTCAATGGAGCTTTGTCACGAAATGCCAATTGGAGTTTTTGTTCGTCTAAGCCATATCCAGCAACATGTACTGCTAATATTAAAAGCTGTATATATCAAACAGGCCCTAATTAATTTTAGTTTGATTAAAAACTAAAAAATATTCGATTATAGCGATAACGGGGTAGGCAGAGACAATCTCCTTCCACTTGCTACGGTCCTGAGATACGCATCTTCCACTTTCATCAATCTTCGCATGCATACTCCTTGGTTTAGAGTACTCTCGACCTGGCCTTTTTTCAGAACGTCTCCAATTTGATCGTCAAATGTTCGCCTAGGTCTTCCTCTCCCGACTCTACCATTTACACTCGCCTCATATATTTGTTTCGTCAACCTACTTTCTTCATTCATCCTCTCCACACGTCCAAACCAGCTCAGCATCGCTTTCTCAATTCGTGTCAATACATCGTCTTTCACGCCACAACGCTCTCTGATCACATTATTTCGAACCCTGTCAGTTATCTTCACATCAATAATACTTCTTAACGCTCTCATTTCTACTGCATTTATCCGGCTTTCATGCCTCTTCTGTCATACCCAGCTTTCGCTTCCATATGTTGGTGTTGGTACCAATACCCCTCTATGCACAATGCCCCATTCACCATATTACCTGCCATCGCTCTCCTTTCAATGTCACATTCGTACCATCCATTACTCGTAAACATTGTTCCCAAGTAAACAAACTCATTCACTGGCTCTAAAATATCTTCACTAATAAAGTAAAATACTCGCAAATATGATATATTTTGAATTCTTGAATGAAATACTACTTTTCCCTTCCAGGAGCCGTGGCAGCCTAGAAGTTAGGGCACTCTGTTGAAGATCGCGAGCGAAGGGTCGTTCTGTTATAGACCAGAGAAGACAAGTATCTCATCGATTTATTTACTTCTAGATATAGTAAGACAAGAATTTTTTTGAATCAGTGCTTATACCGTGGTAGTCTAGTGGTCAGGGCGCTCACTATAGTTTCAAAGAGCGCGAGTGACCTGGGTTCGAAACCCGGTGGCCGGCACCACTAGAACTGTTAATAGAAATTTTAAGTGTTGTATTTATAGTGCTTTATTTGCTCGACGGTGAAACAAAACATCGTGAGGGAAACCTGAGAAATAATAAAAAATATTATTTTGCACATATCTGAAGCCGGCCCACCCGCACTGGAGTAGCGCGGCGGGCCCTTCCTGGCTCCAAGACCCTCTCAGATATTTGAGAAGGAGAGCTTTGCCCTGCAGCGGACACTGACGGGTTGCTACTTTACTTTTGCTATTCCTCTTTTCTTTACTTTTTAAAAGTTTGTCCCCTAAACACAATATTTTGGGTTATGTATGTGTGTATAAATGGTTCGATGTCTTTAATGTTTTTAATTCCATGACAGTAAATGTATTTATGAGGTGAAGAACTCAAAACATGTTCTAGAATTTTAATTTCTTTGTGTTTCTCTCTTCATGTTCACGCATCGCTAGAGAACAGCCAGACAGATTAGATGTAAGAAATAGAGAAAAATGTTTTATTTAATGTTACTACAAGTCACAATACACATGGGTACTAAACCCATTGCTTGAATTTTATTTTTATTTTATGGGAAAGGTCAGGGTAGCACCACGACCTCGCAGAATACCGGCGTGAAGTAGAGGCACCTTGTGCTTCTGCGTTTCGTTCGGTGAGTGAGATATTGAAGAACACTCCCTCTCCCCTTCCTCCCTCCAAATCCTCCCTCCCATCTCCCAAATATCCTTAAAGGTCGGCAACGCACCTGCTGCTCCTCTGGTATTGCCGCTTGTTCGTTTGACTTCCTTTCCCATAGAAAGTATGTGCTCACGGTATATTGTGGTTGTACATGCTTGGTTTTAGATTCAGTTTTATTTCTGACTGGATCCCAAGTCCAGGAGATTGCTGGTAGCACCCAGCAATCTCCTCTATTGAAATTAGGATGTTTTTTGATTTCAATAGCCTCGCGAATCATAGTTGGCGGGAATCGGTGTTCTTATGCGAGGACTTGTGGTCTATCAAATCTGATGTAATGATTGGAACGATCTCTAATAAGATTTTTCCCCAATCATTACATGACCCATCCCAATCATCACAATGACTTGGGCGATCTCTTATTAGAAATCGCCCCAGTCATTGATCACAGACTTCAGATTTCCTAGAGCGTCAACGTTACACGTCAGCTATGTTTTGCTTTACGCGGGTCCTTACAGATCCTTTAGTTTGTCCTATGTAAGAGAGACCACATTCACAACGAAGTTTGTACATACGTGCCAAAGTATTAATAATATTTATAACGTAATTGGTTACCCTATCGATACCTCGCAATAATTCGGACTATTCGACATATTTATCAGTATTTTTAATGAAGAATTAATCGAAATTGGAGTCTGTGCGTTTAAAGTATGACATTCGCACCTGTCTGTGAGTAAAATTGTCTTAAAAAAAAATACATAATTGTATCGGATAGTTTCATAATTCAATGCAATTAATTTCTCGTAAAAGTGGGGCGACACATAAATATTGCGACGGCAGCGGGCTTGTACTGAAATTGCAATTAAACTCGAGCAAAATATTATTATTCGATTTGTCATTTCGTGTGTTAAGATAACATTGCAGTGGGTAATTTATTTGCTCGATTTTAATAAGTTTTCGTTTTGCGTTATTATTGCTTTACTAGTAATGGTCACAATGGTCGAGTGGTTAGTGCCTTCGGATCACGAGGCACGAGTTCGATTACCTATGTATAAAAGTAAAGTAGCAACCTGTATGTGCCCACTGCTGAGAAAAGGCCTCCTTCTCAAATATTCGAGATGGTTTTGGAGTCGTGAAGAGCCCGCCGCGCTGCACCACTGCGGGTTTGCGGACTTCACATATAATAACCTTGAAGTAATATTTTTTATTATTTCTCAGACATTGTTTAACAAATTTAGCGGTGTCGGCACCGGGGATCGAATCCAGGTCACTCGCGCTCTATGATACTAAAGGCCACTAGGCTACCACAGCTCTTTAGGGCTCATACCAATGAGTTTTTCCTCCCTTATGTACGCTTTATATCGTTCGCTTGGACATTAAAGATTGTATAAGGTTTATATTCGGTCTATGTAAGTACGACCATGTTTCCTTTTGTCGTACTTCGTTTAAATACTAGGTAGAAGGAGCATCTTTAGAAGTGTAATTGTAAGGAATAACTGTCAATAACTTTATTCAATTCATACCTGTAAATAGTCTCAAAATTCACATTACCAACATAGCTTTTTTCTCTGGTTTCTCTTTCAAAGTTGTTTGGAAGCTAAACTTGTTTGGAACGCCTTTCACGGTGATGTCCAAAAAGCACCTAATAAAAAACCTTTAAAATAATGATCCGCGAGCTTTTTTTAAAAAAAAATCCACATAAGCTATCCGACTATTTATTTTTTTTTGGGATTTTGTCTAATGCTATGTTTTTTCTGTCATTAATATTTTGCGGTTTATGTATAACTTTATTGCAATTAAATATATAATCATGTACAGAATGTATGTATGAAAATGTGTGTAGTACATTATGTATTTATTTAAATGAGATATACTGTATTGTGAAAAATATATTTGATGGTGGAGGAAGGTGTAAAGTATGTTGTAAAGAATGGAAAGTTTTTTTTTTGTTTTACGTGGGCCATAGCTACTAACACCCTGTTTTTATACATGGGGAAATGCCTCACGGATACCCGGGGACAAGCACGGGTTACGTCGGGCTTGGACCGACCAAAACACCGAGTGAGAAACTGAGGTGTTCCGCCTCACCCCACCAGCGCCGGTCGCTCTCGGCGGCTCTTTCTCGGGAGGGAACATGTCCTCTCCCACACCGTCCAGGCTAGACGCTCCGGAACACAGGAAGGCTGGTGCTCTTAAGCCTCAGAGCGTCATCATACGTGGCAGCGTAGGAATCTGCCAGCCCCTTTTTAGGACGTGGCTGTTGTAAGTTGTCGAATAAGGGAAAAGTTTTAAAAGTCTCGTACCAATCTCCGGGAGCAAACCTAAAGTCGTTGCTCAACTGATCTCTTAAATGAAAATGTAAGTTTTATAAAAAAAAATTGATCGAGACATGGATCATAGATAATATTCGCGCTCATTTTAAGATATTTCATGACCACCATATTGCTCGCTCTAATAGCAGTTTAAATTTCGCAGTGTCCGGGTGGTCAGTCTGCGGATATCATTCGGCTGCAGTGTCGGGTTGCAGTGGCCTACCTGCGAGCCTCTGTCATATTTACATGTTCCTTTGCCGGTAGACAGACAAGTTGGTAATGTACTGTCTTTGTAATTCGAAAATAGATTTAGGTCAAGCGCATATCAAAGTGGATAGTCAATAGAACCAGAATTAATTTACTCTGCGCAAATTCATTATTTTAAAGATACCAGAGAGAAAAAAAGAGAAAATAGTTACTTCGCACAATTCCGCATCCAGCAATTAATTTTATTATATACTAACTAAGGTAACCGACATAGCCGTAAAGATCAGCAAGCTGAAGTGCCAATGGGCCGGCCACATAGCTCGCAGAACTGACAACCGTTCGGGAAAAAAGGTTCTCGAGTGGCAGCCGCGTACAGGCAAACGCAGTGTAGGACGACTCCCCACAAGATGGAGTGACGACCTGCGCAGTGTTGCGGGAAGTCGATGGATGCAGGTGGCTCAGGACCGAGCTTCGTGGCAATCTTGAGGCCTATGTTCAGCACTGGACTTCTGATAGGCTGAAATGATGATTATATATATATATATATATACATAAACTAGCTGCCACGTGCTTGGTGATGAATGAGAACATCGTGAGGAAACCAACGAGCTGCACAGGATTAGCGTAGCGGGCCCTCTCCAGCTCCATAAACACTGTCAGATATTTGAGAAAGAGGCCTGTGCCCAGCAGTGGGTCCTAACTGGCTCCTACTTTACTTTGCTTTTTACCAGCCAGCTAGCTCTTCCTGGGAGAGAGTTACATTCAATGATGGACTTTACTTAAGTCGGCTGCTGATAAAGAAGAAGATCCCAAATATTTGTCTGTCTTGTGTAAAAAATATTTTAAATAAGATCTTGTTTGGTTTAAACAGTTAAGAGCGGTTTCCGAACGTAACTCCTCGTTGTAGAAGTTCAAAGCTGTCACATGTTAAGTCTTCATCTCATAATTAAATAGTCAATAATGGCTGCCCACATTACAAGTATCGGATTACCACAGGTTGTAAAAAAAAGATGTCTGCGCCCAATACGCACACCGTTTCGCGGTAAAACGTGTTAATAATGTTGGTCAATTGTTGTATGGTGCAAACTTGGATCTAAACCAAACGATGCGCAAAGCAATATTTAAACCTGTTCTGTTTTTGGGCTCATAGATAGATTAAAACTTTACACAGATTGCTCTATAGCAGAGATCCCCATAATTATTTTGAGCTAGAAACCCATTCTCCAAAATGAATACCTCAGACCCCCATAGCCAAATTACTTTAAAATTCTATATCTAGTTTTTTTCCTATCGATACAAAATACTTCCAAATTTAAAAACTTTGCGGTTGATTCAGAGACACAAAATTCAGTTAATATAAAGTGTAATTAATAATTATTAATACAAATTACGCAATTTTTTTTAAAAGCACATGTTGGTATATGTAACACCATTTATATAGTATCATGAAAGTTTCAAATAAGAACTTGTGTCAATTAATAGGGGTCGATATTTAGACTTCGACAACCCTATAATCAGTTTTCGTTTATGTCGACCCCCTGAACCGATATCGACCTCCTTGGGAATCCCTGCTCTATAGGATAGATTTAGTGGGAGCTGTAATATATATATATAGGTCGGTTTACTATTACGAAATAGCCACTGAAGACCACGTGAGTGTTTTTATTAATGGGAAAGGGGGGCAAACTATCAATCGGCTCACCCGATGGTCTTACTTCTTAAACACCAGAGGCGCTGCAGGTGGGTAGGGAAGAGTGGGCCTCCGGGTACAAGGCACAAGATGCCTATACTTTACGACGGTATTCTGCGAGGCCATAGTACCCCGGTCTAGCCGGCCCATTCGAGCAGCAGCAAAAGCTGCCGCTTGGCTCTATCACGTTAAACATGTGTCTTACACTGCGTTCAGCGAAAAATTCCCAGCCCACTAATCCATGAGACTGGGATTCGAAGGCTGGTTCAATCGCCCTAATTTACTACGATTATGACATTTTCAGTTTTTTCAATCCTATTCTCATCGGTGCTTATTTGGGACGACGTGACACATGGTGAGCCTGTCGCGTTGTGTTGCAACTGAAATGAAATATTTGTTCTTTGACGGAAAATATTTTTTTTCCTTCATCTTCGTCATTTGAGAATACGCTAGCAAGCCAGCGCGTATTTCTTGGATGGTTTGTTTTCTCATCGCGCCGGTCAAATGGATGAAATTTACTAAGAGGTTAGTTAGAGGCGTACGCGTTTCCGCTCCGCTTGTGCACTTGCACTAACGTAATGCGATACATGGCTCTTGCCTTAGTTACATCCAGACCCCAATTTCACGGCTCATCAACCAATTCCAATGTCCTTTTTTGCAACAAACCAATGCTTCGTGAAAAACGCTTCGCCAATTTTTCAGACATAATTTTATTATGTTCAAAGAATAGTATCGATTACACTAATTATTATATCGGTTGAAATAACGATGTTTAGTTGTATGTCCGTATTTTATTATTTGTAAAGCCTCAGTGTAAAAGATATCTTTATAATACTTTTATAGTTCTATGACAGTAGACAAAGGTCTTTACAACATAGAGGCATATCCTATTTCGATACACGACGGCATCAAAATATTACCACTATTTAAAACGTTTACTTCATTTTTTTAAAAGGTTTTCGTTTTAAAATATCTTTAGGTAATGTACAAGTAATTCGAATCAATGATAGATATAATGTAAAATAAGTTTATGCCGTGTGAAATCGGCTAAAGAATCTGACACTCACTTTCTTCCTATGGGAAAAGGCTTGAAACTCCCAGGTACGTCTCTAGGAGCAATCCGACGACTAGACTCACAACCAGTTGCCCATAAGCGAAAAGTGAAAAATGCAGTCTTGACTAATGGAAATCCCTAATCTCTATCTCTTTAAGTGACAGGCGTGACAGGTTTTAGAAGCCAGATATTTAACTACCAACCTTAATTACAATGCATATTAAAAATAAAAATAAAACACCAAAACTTTTTCTTCTGTATGTTAAACGTAAAGTAAGATAAATGCTTTAACAAACTGATCCTCCGAGGTTATATAGATACCCTCCTCCTACATTAAATTTACACGCATCTATCCACCCCTGATTAATTTGGAAGGATTTTCAATTATCGCAAATCCTACAAATGTTAAAGATCCCTACGTGCACATCTTTACTATGTCAGCCTATTGTAATCCGCTGCCGAACATAAGCCTGTTCCAGAAAGCATAAGAACCAAAAGTCAGGAAGCATTTCTTGAATGTTGGCTCATGCTCGCCACGCTGGACAAGTGGGTCGGTGAGTGCAGTACCAATTGCCAAAACCAAATAAAAAAAATACACTAAAATCTGTAGAGTTTCTTTCGCCCGTTTCTTCATTAGAGGAACCTCATAACGGTGGTAGATTTGAAAAAAATACATTTGTCAAGTGAACTACTTACAACTAGACTCCATCTCGGTCTTGGAGTCGTCTGGCTTTGTACCAGACTCCATCTCGGTCTTGGAGTCGTCTGGCTATGTACCAGACTCCATCTCGGTCTTGGAGTCGTCTGGCTATGTACCAGACTCCATCTCGGTCTTGGAGTCGTCTGGCTTTGTACCAGACTCCTTCTCTGTCTTCACACTCTCACCCATTTATGCCGCCAAACATCAGTGCAACTATTGTATCCCGTTTTGAAAGGTTAAGAGAGCCAATGTATTGAAAGGCTGTGATCCCTTCCATCTTCTTCCTTAGGGTTGACAACGCTTCTATCATTTTCTGCGATTGACGTTGTTTGTTGGTGTCCATGAGCTACAGTGGTCACTCACCATTAGGTGGGCTGTTAGCTAGTTAGCGAGTTTTCAAACCTAATTCAATGAAAAACAAGGTTCATAAAATTTTGTCAAAAATATTCAAGCAATACAAATGTTCATAAGTGGTAAAAACTCTTCAGATAGAGCATCGAACGCGTGTCTCCTGATTGGGAGTCAGATCCCCTAACCACTCGACTATCGTGTGTTATTATCGAGTAATTCGATAAATGTAGGTTTCGGCGGTTAAAGGAGAGCGGAAACGAGACTGCACCGTACGGCGCTCACGTTCAGTTCACGCCCCATTAGAGAGTAACGCGACCCGACCGCGCGCCGCAACCTCGGTAGGGATTTGCAATAATTTTGCAAAGTTTTTGTAAGCCATTATCTACAGAAGATTTCTTACACTGCAGTGCCGAAAAGCACAACACAAACTTAAAGACTAAATTGTACAGAACAATTTTTTTGTTTTTTTTTTTTTAATTAAATTAAGTATGAATAATCTCCGAGAGTTGGAATGCCGTCCATATAGGTATTCTCTCGATACACATGCTAAACAAGGAGTATCATTATTAGTTCTGGATATGGCTTATCTCTATCATGATAGCTAAAGCCGTAACACCATTTCGGGGTCTTGTTTTGCTCTTTCCCGTTCACCTTTCATTATTCAAACATCTATCTGATGCGTTTCACCTTGTTACCGGTACTTGGCATCACATAGAAGACTGGTTGGCTGGTAATCAATAAAAAATAATTTTACATTTAACTGTGGCTCTAAGTGTACTAATGAGAACGTATCATATATCAACCGCATATCGTTTGCAGACGCCTCGCTGCTCAGCGAAGCCACCGGGGTAGAGCACCTGGCACCGTGTAGATATGCCTTTGGGATACCGGGATACTAGGCTACTAGTGTTCAGCCATAACGTCGTAACGGCGCATAAGCCAGAGATATGATCTGTCTCCATGTTTGTCTAGCAAAGTATCGAACCGCCAAGTAATTCCATCGACATAATTATTTATTCAATTTAGACTGGTATAGAAAAGAGAAGAAACGGTAAGGTTCTACTCTGAGAAGGTTCTTCCTCCGGTTCCCTCTTTGCTTCTACATCACATCGGGCTTCGCAGATGCTACTAACCAAATGGCTCGGTATCATCTGTTGCTGTACCCACCTTATTCGTCGGACCTATCTCCGTGAGATATCTCATATATTATGGAGTTTGAAGATATGTGATATATGTGGTATAAAATTCGTCAGACGGAACGGCGGGCACGAAGGGATCGTGTCCTTCGAAGAGATCGAGCTTTTAGAAAAGAATAGACCACTCTTTGGAACTTTATTAAATGTGTATTTGTTTTGAAGTTGATTGTGAATTATGTACTATTAATATATACTTTTTATTTTTGGAGTTTCTCTGCGTTTCTGAAAACTTTTAGTAAATGTATCCAGGACAGTTTCAAGAGGCCGGCAGCGCATCTGTAGCTCCTCTGGTGTTGTGGATGTTCGTGGGCGTCGGTGATCACTTACCATCAGGTGAGCCGCACGCTAGATTGCCCCCTTCTTCTATAAAAAAATTGTTGAGTTAGTATTCACAGAGTGCCTTTAGTAAGAGTGCAACAGAACTGGGTCAACGGTATATAGATGTATTTCATCTTACTTACTTAATCGCTTTCGAAGCTTGCCTGCCACATACTTTATTGAACCGGGATGTCAACGAGCTAACAGGCAATCATGAATTTTTTTTAATAGGAAAAGCGGCAAACCAGCAAGCGGTTCACCTGATGGTAAGTGATTACCGTCGCCCACGTACATCTGCAACACCAGAGGTGCTGTAGGTGCATTGCCGACCTTTGAGGGATTTGGGAGAATGAGGAGACGGATGGGGAAGGCGAGTGGGCCACCGGTTAACCTCACTCACCGAACGAAACACAGAAGCTCAAGATGCCTCTACTTCACGCAGGTATTCTGCAAGACCGTGGTATAACCCGGTCGAGCAGCAACAAAAGCCACCGCTGGGCTCTACCACGCTTAAATTGGGAAATTGCAGCCCATGGACACCGGGAAACAAATTCAATCGACGGAGGTCAGAGATGTGTCGTCAACCATGAGGAAGATGAAAAACTGCAAACCCAGGCAAGAGAGTGGTATCTAACCAGACGGGTCCCAGGCAGAATAGGAACCAAGCACCTAGTAAATCACTATACGTCTGTCCTGAGTGGTCTGTCCCAGTTGTCACTACCTTAAACCACGAATGGTTGGTTTAGGCCTATCAGTCGACTCCTACCACCTATCTTTACACACCGATTCTCTCCCATCAGTTCTTCATCACCAAACTACCGGAGACGGTTACGCCATGGCGTTTGACGAAATTATCCAGATTTGATACCTGGTAATATCATCTTATGTCCGAGGTATCTAATGCTACTACGTAATCTGTACAGAAGCGCATGAGTTTCTATATTTAAATAAATTCACACTCAACACAGTATTAAACAAACGCTTACGGCATAAAATTTTTAAGATTCTATAATTCCTATAACACTCCTGTCGAGAACAATTCTAAATAGGCACAGATTACAAATAATGTAGCATTCAAGCAATCACCCACGAATTGAAACGAGTCGACAATAAGATTAATAAAAAATGAATGAACGTCAATACAAACGAACAGTGGACAAGTGTGTCCCGATGTCCCGATCGCGTCCCCGTTTAGGGACATTATCACTGACGTAGGCGACGTCGCCCGCAATTACTTACGTGCAGTTGGATGAGTGCGCGGGCCACAGTATCGCGTTCAGTAGATCAACTTGGAAAGCTTTAATTGTAATGATTGTGAGCAAGAGAACTGTTCATTTAATAGATAACATAGTAAATTGTCAGCCTTTAACTGGTACAAAAGCTTCCTTTCAAAATTTGAGAAGGTTTTGGAGCCGAGAAGGGTACGCCACGATGCCAGGCGGATTTCACATTTCCTCCACGAAATTAAATATTTTTTTTTATTTTTCGCACACGTTCGGACCTTTAAGCGTGATTGAACGTCAAATATACAAACTTCCACATGAAAAAATGGTGAAAAACAAATCCATCTTTTTTGGCTATAAATCCGATCAAACATACATACAAAGATTATAATACATATGGATATATTAGATATAAAGAGCGGTGGTGGCAAAGAGGTTGGGGCGCTTGCTTCTGAATCCTTAGTGCCGTCCGTTGGTCCTTGATCTCTGTAATATTTTCCTCAATTGAAGCATCCATGAGGTATCTGTCTATTCAATAAAAAATTAATCATCAAAATCGATTAACAATCTGTGTAGGTATCGAGTAAATTACAGACGAATTGGTAATATCTTCCTTTTTTGAAGTCGGTTAAAAATAGAGAAAGAGAGGGAGTCCGCCTTCATAACCCTTTTAAATGTTGAAAGGAAGCCTTTGCTCGGCTATTACTTTACTATACTTTTACATAGTACGCATACATGCTTGAACCATTTCCATTGAGGAGTTTATTAAGACTAAATTTAACCCAGTGTTGCTATGCATTATAATTTATTGAGTTTCACGTTAACCATTATAGCATGTTGCAAGTTCACTGTTGAACATAGGTTTCTCTCAAAGATAGCCTGTAAAAGTACAGTCCTGTGTCATCAGCGTCCGTCCACTTCCCGTAACACTGTGTAGGTCGTCACTTCATATTTACATGGTAGAGCAGAGCGGCGGCTTTTGCAGCTGCTCGAATGGTCTGGCTCGACCGGGGTCGTACCACAACCACGCAGAATCCCGGCGTGAAGTAGAGTCATCTTGTGCCTCTGCGTTTCGCTCGGTGAGTGAGGTATTCCCATCCTCATCCTCCCTCCCATCTCCCACATTTCTTTAAATGCCGACATCGCACCTGCAGCTACTCTGATGTTGCAGATGTACGTGGGTGACAGTGATCACTTACCATCAGGTGAGCCTTGCTCGTTTGCCCCCATTCCCATAAAAAAAAACAGTGATATCGGTAATGTGTTCACCAACCCATGTGGCGAGAGTGATGAGAAATATATGCGTGCTTGCTGGCACTATCTTGAAGTGACCTTTGTTCAGTAGTGGATTTAAATAGGCTGATCTTTATCGAGGATATGATGGGTTGATCTCTGGATATAGCCAGTTGACCTACTGCTTGGTGACTCTATGTTCACACCACCGCCGTGTCGTCTCCGACAAACTAATTAAGCGGTCCAACTCCGGGAGCCCAAACATAAACATTGTTGTTTACACTGACAGATTGAACTCGCGCGCTGTTTACGCCCCACAAATTGTGTTTTAATTTTTTAAACTGACTACACTTGAGCGCTTGCCGCGATTGGTCGGGAGATGAGATAGCGCCCGTCATTTATTTTAATTTGTCCCCGTGTTTTGACATAGCTGATGGTTGGGGGACAATCCTACGCTTTGCTCCATTGGTTTATGGGTTGTTTTAGTATGGAAACAGTCCGGGCTACGAATGTTTGACGTGTGGATGTTCAATCAGCCGGAATGTCCCCCTTCTGTTGATGTTAATTGACGCTAGAGATTACAGTTTGCGTTGGTGGGAGCGTTTTGTTTGGAGAGATCTGAGCTCTTTTACAAACACTATGTTGTTGTTTTTTTTTCATTTTACAATTCTCAATGTTCTATTATCGATGCATAATCCTCACGTTGATAGGCCGTAATGATGATGATGATTACTTATGTTCTTTGATATTTACATTGGTCAAATTCTTCTTCATCATCCAGTCAGTAGTCCACAGCTGGATAAAGAACCCTTTGTGATTGTTTGATATTGTCATGACATGACATTATCAGAGCTTTTCCCTCAGTTGACTCTTTCCGCACGAACTACGTCTTTCGAAATAGACTTATAATAAAATGCAGAAAAGAATAGGCAAGATGGAAACAAAAGCTTAAAATTAAAATAAAACATAAATATACACGGACAATACAAATCGAACACATCTATTCATATAGATTGTTCAAGCAAAAAGGGATTCACTCGGTGTTTTTTTCATCAGGAAACCCGATCCTACAGCGATGCAAAACCCCGTGATACATCGAGTGCTGCTACCCCGGGTAACAAAGTGAACAGCGGAGCGCGGGCATTTGTACGTCCCGGGTAATTATTCATACTCTGTTGACTCTACTGAGCCGGGAACTGGTAGGAAGCGAAGTCGGGGGCTACTATTGTATGATTTATTTTAAAGGCAAATAAGGTCAAAGGTTACACATATATCAATGTTTATATGCTGTCATATATTTTAATTGTAATACCTATATCTTACCTAACCTTTTTTTTATAGGAAACGCGGCAAACGAGCAATCGGTTCACTAGATTTTGAAAGCACTAACACATATACACTTACTCCCTTCACGCACACATACACACCCACGCATACACAGAGAGAGAGAGAGAGAGACACACACTCACATGTACACATGCAGACTAACTCTGCACGCATGTTACTTTATAATTAATATTTTGGTAAATATAGATAATATATTTCGTTAATTTAAGATATGGAAGAGCGGCGTCTCCTGGCACAGGCATTTGTTTGCTTAAAAGGAGTCTCCAGATAACACTTATATGTATTCTCTGTGTTTACGTAAATAAAGATATATATAATAATAATTGTAGACTAGATAGTTTGATTGATTGAGAAGATTGGCCATCGCAATACCTGGCACAGGTGCGAACCTTAAACGCAGCTGCCCGTGATCAGTCTGCTTAATTTTGGACTGATATATTTTTTTTAATAGCCTAAGGTACTGTAACAATTAAGCCTGGCTGGGATTACATCACTCCCGACCGGAGCCAATATTTGTGACCCACTCTAACTATTATATAAGGGATAGGACACAGGAAGCGTTTAAAGAGCAAATATGCCTACGGGCTCCAAGGCCTTCCATCATAGTCGTCAAGGGTGACAACGTACCTATGATCCACTTCGATTGAAGTTATTTCCACGTGTCTATGGACTGGCTAGCCACTTACCAACAGGTGGATTGTACGCTTGTTTATCACCCTAATTCCACCACCTACCATGTCCTGTAGTTATCCCTTAGGAAAGTTGTGACTTTATCCGATAGATAGATTTCGTGAATTGAAATAATTACGTAACGCATCGGTGACGGGCGTAAATGTCTAACCTGCGAGACGTCTGGTTCTGCTTTCGTCAATTCGCCTTCCCAGTGGTGATCTAGAATAATCTTTTCTACTCACCTTCTTTGGTCTGAAGCTATGAGTAACATTTACGAGTAGAGAGTTCTATGGACATTGGCCTTTCAGACCTACCATACCATAGAAGAGGAAGGTCGTTCTGTAATAGACCAGAGAAGACATTTTTTTCATCGATTTATTCAATTCTAACTATAGTAAGATAAGTATATTTTTTGAGTCTGTGTTTATGCCGTGGTAGCCTAGATGGTCAGGGCGCTCACTTTAGTTTCATACTATAGCAAGTGACCTGGGTCCGACGCCCGGTGTCCCGGTGTCCGGCACCATTAAAATTGTTAATAGCAATCTTAAGTGCTGTATTTACCACGTGCTCAGCGGTGAAGGAAAACATCGGGGGAAACCTGCATGTCTGAAAGAAATTATTTCGAAGATATGTGAAGCACGTCGACCCGCTCCGGAGCAGCGTGGCGGGCCCTTCCCGGTTCTTAAGCCCTCTCTGATACTCGTATTTAAGAAGGAGGCCTTTGCCCAGCCGTTGTCACTTGGAGGCTGCTACATTACTTTTTATTTTACAGTGCTTATGAAGTTTTTACAAAGTTTGACACTGAATCTCTGACTTCGTTCAAATTTACAGCTTACATCCGTTACATGGTTTACGGTAAGCTAGAGATGAGTTTGTGTTTCTTTTTTTACGTAAACACTATAATATCTCCTGCGCAGGTATTCGGAAGTTGTGGCCGTGGTCGAAACACCTAATTCGGCTTCGTCATAATTTAAGAAAGTACATCACATGCCACTTTTTTTACCACGTGCTCAGCGGTGAAGGAAAACATCGTGAAGAAACCTGCATTTCGAGGATATGTGAAGCCCGCCAACCCGCATTGGAGCAGCGTGGCGGGCCATTCCCGGCTCCTACACCGTCTCAGATATTTAATAAGGAGGCCTTTGCCCAGCAGTGAGCACTCACAGGCTGCTACTTTTACATCACGTGCTACATAGAGCAGGGGCACTCTCTCGTATTTAACATCCGATGTAACGCTTATTGAGATAAGATCGAATTAAGCACCAAATACTGTGACAGAGACACGGGAATGTTGTAAAAGCCGATTCAGGAAAATGCCTTCGTCAAGGTTTCGAGGGTGGTGTTTACTACGAATTAGTGGTGGCTTGTGTCCAGCTGCGGACAATGTTTATCAAAAATTGTACATAAAGATACACAGTGTATCTTACTAGTTTCGAAAAACCGTTGCTCCATGTTTCAATTGTGGTAATAGAGCGGAATAAACGTCATTGAATTCTTTCAAAATTACTTTCGTTTATCACTAATAGATGTCGCTACGGTCGACAACAACGAACACACGTAAATAAAATAACAAAGTCCGTCTACTTTCGAATTCTCACATTTAATTTCATTGTAAATTGTTAAGTATCGAATACCTTTGTGGTTACATATTACATTCAAAGTTTTCGTAGACCAAGTCGCGGGCACAGTGCATCAGAAGAAAAAGCTTCTTTAAAAAACATCAGTCTTTGTTCGCCCTACCGTAGTGCGCAGACATGGAGGATGTGAAAGGGTGTGCCTGACCCACGCCGCCCCACCGTGAGTTGGCGGACGGTGAAATCTTCTTTATCACATAAATCCATATCACCGCGTGATTCATTCGTGATGCGCTCCTCGAGTGCGTCCTCTCTAAAGGATTGAGTGGTTAACGGCTCCCAGCACAAAGAGCCGCGGGACGTTTCGATATGTTTCCACACAACACGCGCGTTTTGTTACAACGACAAGGACTTCTGGACGCATTGCGGGTCTGTTATCGCTGAATAATCACTTACGAGGTTTTTTGCGTACCCGATCGAGTCTGAGGATTCATGTTTTATCAAATAAAAACACTCGAAGTTGGATATCGCTTTTGTAGAGACCGCGTATAAAAAATGAGCTGCTATAATTATGTGATATCAAAGGATATTTATGAAAGGTTCAGCATTGTTGGTCTTTTTTAATAAGCTTTTATGTTGAAAAGATATTAATTATTGTCTAGAGAAAAAATTAACCTTGATTCGGTATTCCTTTATTTATAATATGGGGCTTTGTGCGCGATGCCTCAAACTGTTTCCAAACATTCCGCGTGACATCACTCCTCGTTACAATCATACCGTGTTATTTTTCACATTCATGATTGCGTTTATTAGTAACTATGTCTTGGATGGATGGTGTTTTCATTAGCATCGCACATAGTGTTTTTTATGTTATATGTTTTAACATAAGAATGTCTTAACATATAATCACAATATATTCAGACCTTCAATATGCGCTGCGCTATTTTGAATTCGTTCTAGATTCGTATCCCTGATCCATGATTCAGACAGCGCAGAGCTTTCGATACCGCGATTGCTAACCCGTTTGCCTAGCATGGTGAACAAGAGCTTATCTTGCATCCAAGCCTTGGCAAAAATGGATGTAGTCCTTTATCCAGCTGTGGGATATTTATATGCAAGTAGGAGCCAACTATTTTTCAATATTTAACTCAGCAGAGATACTTATAGGAAAAAGAGCGCACAGTCTGCTTAACAGCCTCACTGCTGCAGCGCTTGAGAAGCAGCAGCTACGACATCCTGAAGGCGATATCTGTAAGATACGATTGTCTCACCCAGGACCGCTGGAGGAGGGTAGTCATAGGAAAATAATATGCAATTAGCAATACTAACATAGTTATAAGTAAAAATAGTTACTAACAACATATGGATCTTCCGGTCTGAAATAAACATTTTATTATTATTTATTATTATTAAAGGTAAGAAATTAGTCTGTGTGTGTCATAGTCTTAATTTATAATGTCAACTGCAGTGTCAGAGATACGGAATGCACACAACACAACCTGGCCCGAAAAGCAAACGTTTGTGTTTTTCTCAATATCATTTCTTTTGGTTGGGATTCGAATCCAGGTACGCTAACTACTAAGCCACACAGTCATCATCTTACTTTTACATTAGATCCTTTGTCACCTTTAATTTTCATTCTGAAGAGTGTAGGAACAAATCTATTTTTCGAAGACGCTTCGATAGATAATGCAAAAAACTACATATCGTTTAAATTCTATAGAAATATTATAGATTTCTCTAGTAGCGTACATCGGAAAATTTGTCCTGTTGCATACTCATAGTAGTCCAATGTTGGAGTCCTCATGCATAGTCAATGTTGATAGTAAACAAACATGGTGATTAAGCTAACATAGGAAGATAATTGCGCCGCCGGTGAACAGTGCGCGTTTTTTATCACTGCTGCTCACCCCTCGGCTTGCACTTAGCAACGTAGTCCACCATCCACTGGGATCGAATTGTCATTCTCCACTGTGAATTTATTTATTCAGTACATATATTTATATTTCTTTACTAGATTTGTGATAGAACACTGTTTCAGCACAATTATGGCCAAAGAGAACAGACACCTTCTAGGCAAACGTGTACCATCCTAGGCCTCATCTTCGCCTTCCATCGGGCAAGATTGAGATCAAACGTAAGCCTATCTGTCATAAAAAAAAAAAAATAAGGTCAACTTTAAGGTTACTCGAAACGTCGGAAACGTAAAAACAAAAATTAAACGCGTTAAAAGCTGTAAATAATAAAAATATTATTATAATATTAATAACTTTCTGTTGTATCAATATTTCTGCTAATTTTATTTCATATTTTACTTATTTCTGATTTCAAATATTGACTTTTTAATATCTATATCTATTAATTCATTGACATGTTTAATATTAATGATTATATAATATGGCAATCTTTAAGCGGACATATAATATTTACACACTCTATTGAACAGAGGAGAATATAGTGAATATATTTCGTAAATAAATGATTGTGATTATGAATAGTTTCATTTCAAGTAAAGGGTCTTCATATTTGGGTTAAAGCATCATTAATCTAATACATTATGTATTTCCAGGATAACTCATGATTTTTTAAACACATCTATGAATAATTGGAATGTGTAAAAAAAGTGTTCAACCAAAGTGGTTATCTGTATATCTACATATATGTTATATAAAAATTTTTATTTGCCTGTAACAACTTTCTTTGAATGGTTTTTATATTAAGATTTGTCATTAAAGTCATTTGTTCTTTTTATTAGTTACATTTAGATATTAAATAGAACAACAGCGTTATAGTTGTGGTAAAACAATTGTAGCATTATGATCAGTCGGATGCCATTTTGTAGTTGCAACTTAATAAACCCATATTGTTAACAAAGGTTTTATTGTGTGCTATATAAGGTCTTGAGTTGTGGTAACGAATAAAGTAGAAAGTACTTTCTTTCTATATAGATTGTCCGATTGTTCAGTGAGTGATATTTGGCTTACAATTCGGCAAATCTTATGCCCTATGGCCTCGATCCGAAACACCTGTACAAGAGCTAGTTCCCTTTATAATAGAGACATTGTTCCCAGCACTGTTGTAAACCATCCCGCCGATGGACGACTATGTTGTGTTTCGCCGCGAAATTCCGCAAGTCACCGCCGACATGTGGCGACTTCGGAATTAAAACGCGCGTTTATTTTTTTTAATTTAATACCTTCTCGGGAATCGAAGGAGTCATTAGATTGTAATTCATAACGGTCAACGTTTTTTGCGTCCGGCTATTGAGGGTTTAACGCTGTCAGGTGTTTAATGTAAATAAAAATATAATATTTAGAGAATTTTTTTTAATGTACTTCCTAGATAACAGTAGCACTTTAAAGTAAATATCAGAGAGAATGCCATCTGTTTCGGTTTTACAAACCACACGAGCACTCTGTCTGATATGTGTTGACATTTAAAACACTTTTTTTTGGGCGTCGGCAAATACTTCAGCTTAATTTTAATAATAAAAGTCTCTATACGGAAGTTTATCGACAGAATTGGCGATATATTGAAGATGCCATTGCCCAAGAGCGTGTATGCGTAGATGTATGGATGTTAAAGAGACGAGAGAAGTGTGTCAGGATCGTGCCTACCCCTCTGGGTCACCGGCGTGAGATTTTGTATATGTATGTAGTTTAAATATTGCCTAGCTTTGGCTGTCTGTTGTATATCTTTTTGCGCTTTTTATGTGTATATATAAGCCCTTAAGTCTGTTATTTATAGGGAGATTATAGATTACTTTTTGGCACAACTAAACGCAGCCAAACCGACTTTCATAACCCAGTTTTCGCCTTTTCGGAGACTGCGTTATCGCTGGGTCTAGGACCGGTCAGAAGTCTAGACATTTCAGTCCGTGACAAGTGGTCGGCCTGTCGCCGTCTTACTGTCCAAATGTCACCGATGGCAGTTACCGGTTCCTCACCTTTAATGAGGGGATCAGCATTATTTGCCGGACAGACTAAAACCCACACGGTAATACAGATACGCTGTTATTCCCATGGCCTTGACTGCTTCAGCGGAAGAGACCGGCGAGCGGAAGGCCCGCGAATAAAATAATTTAAGGAGCAACGATGATCCTGGCGCTGGTGCGACGCGCTTCGAACAATGTTAACGAAGGAAAGACTTTTCACAAAAACTAGAGGGGGCTCGCAGCAACCTAACCCACCCTTTTAAGGAGGTGCGAGACCTCGGCTTGGGTTACCGTGAAACGCCAGTGCACGTAGGCTATTCTTAGATTTGAACAGTGGAAACATAGTCAATTATTTTTTTCCCGCAACGAAAACATTCTATTAAACAAAACAACCTGTGTCAGATGATGATTAATTTAAGAAAAAAAAAACTAACAGACTTTTTTCACATCACCGATACGACTTTATATGGAAATCGATATTAAAACATTGCCCGATAAAACTCCCGAATCATCGCCGCCCGATCGACTTTTTATCGATCTCTCGATTATAAATTCGGGGATTCAAAATAAATAGTAACATCGGGCCCGTAATTATGAGGTTAATAAGTACAATGGTCTGTTTGAATCAATCGCTTTGACGTTTCAATCAACATAGCATTGTTTGTATTGTAAGTTTAATATAGGAAGATCGTGTTACAGATATACTGGTTTTTTGTTCTCGCGTTGTGAGATGACGTAGGGTTTTTGTAGGACGTCTCGCCGATCGATCTTGCCGTCCCGCATCGGGTATTGAGACGTCTCATGATTTGTTATGAAGCATCGGACAGATGAGTCTTCGAGAATCGGGATACTGTCTGTAACGTCGATATGAAGATATGCATTTAGCTTTACGGTATTTAAATGTGACAGATTTATTTTAAGCAATCGTACACGGGAGACGTAGAAAATTACTAACGATTTTAAGGTTTTACTAAGCCCACTCCGTCTGTCTGTCTGTCCTACCTTAAGTCTATATCTTTTGAACCGGTAGTCTGTTGAATTTTTTACAGAATATGTGTGATTATAGATTTCAATATTTGTAATACAAGAAATGGTGTAATTGCAGTGCAAACTCTCTGAAGTGAAGCACTAAATATTTAGAAACCGGCCAAGTGTGAGTCGGGCTCGCGTTATGAATAGCCGAATTTAATAATAGAAAGACATTTTTTTTTTGGTCAATACATAACAGCGATATATTGTGTGGTTGTACGGAATCCTCGATGCGCGAGTTCGGCTCGCACTAGACCTAGGATTGTAAGGTTTCGGATGCCAAAGCTGTTAGAAGTACAGTAGTTATTGCTTATTTTTGATATGGCCCACCTACATTATGTTAAAATATATTAGAAAATGCATAAAAAAGATGAGCATAACTTATAATCTACAATATAACGTATAGAGATTTTGTAAACAGATTATATATATGTATATAATGGAGGAGTTTATAGAGAATTTTTTATTTTTGGGAAAGGCGGCAAACGAGCGAGCGGTTCACCTGATGGTAAGTGATTACCGTCGCCCACGTACATCTGCAACACTAGTGGAGCTGCAGAAACGTTGCCTGTCTTTTAGGATAGATGGGTGATAGGAGGGATGATGGAGACGGGAGTTGGGGGAGGAAGGGAGCTGGCCTCCGGTTACCGCACTCTCCGAACGAAACGCAGAAGCACAAGATGCCGTAGTAGCAACTCGAGTAGGACTCGTTTATCCCCTATACCATAAAAAAAATCGCTTGCAAACATATTAAATAAACCATTACAAGCACCTGTATATTTTTTGTTGGTTTGTATCATTTATCTTATTCTATATTCTCTTCGTCAGTCTATTTAAGTCTTCTGCTGAACATAGACCTCTTCAACAAAAGCATCAGGAAAAGACAGCTTGGGTTTCTTGTAAGATTGGGACATAGTGAATACAATTATAAGCAAAGTTAGCTGAATTTTCGCTAGAAAATATATTTCTTAATAACCACGTCTTTATTAACTCGCTTTCTATTATGCCACTGCTTCTTGTAACAGTCTTGGGCTGAAGGAGTTTGCAGATTCTTTTTTACGGAAAAGGTTCTTTTAGACTCTAAAGTCTCCCACGGCTGGGGGAAGGTTTACCTTCTAAGTATAATTAAGTTTTTAACACGGCCACTTAAAATTATATTGCTAACCCGAATTCAACGCGTCTGAGGCCTCAGGGAAAAGCTAGTAAATAATAAATTAAACAAACAACTCACTTTCGTATTGATTTAAATTATACACGTACACGACCGATCTAAAAAAGGCTTGAGGAATTTGCTTCGTCTAAAAACTCGTTCCGCCATTTTAAGTAACGCGCTAACACACTAAGATGGCTGCCTACAAAATTGGCGCCGATTACAATTACCGGATTCATCAGTTAAACGGACGAGTATCGCAGGTAGTAACGAAAGACTTAAACACAGGCGATAAATATTTATTATAATTATCTTAATCACTGTTTGATTACCGTCAGGCGCGTTTATATCAGCTATACATTATTTATTAATAATTATGTACAGTTAAAATAATGAGAGCTGCGGATCAAATGGTTGGCGACCAAGTTCTCTCCGATCGGCTTGATCCACTTGCATGGGCTTGCCAAGAGCAACATCTCTATGCATTGTTTATCGCATTTTCCTCGGGGAATGCTCTGCTGATCTGTTCGGAACGTTCGAAAACACCAAGTTTTAACATTGTAAATATTTCGATCTCGGAACTAGATAAAAATCACTAGGCGAATCTAGTATTTCAAAGCCAGCATCCGTGTGGTAGCTCTTTCTTGCCGTTGGTTTCGTAAGAGGCGACGAATGGAGAAGCCTTGAAGAAAATCTCATTGCTGGTGACGTAACCGTCTCTCAAAAAGTACCAGACCAAAATAAAGCAGACCGATGACGGACAGCAGCGTACATGGCGCGAGGTGTCCGGTGCTGCGATCGGCAATCGGCTTGCCGTGCGAGGTGATTTTTATTTTATTGGAAAAGCGGCAAACGAGCAAGCGGTTCACCTGATGGTAAGTGATTATCGTCGCCCACGTACAACTGCAAGACCATAAGAGCTGCAGGTGCGTTGCCGGCCTATAAGGATATATGGGATATTAGAGGGAGAAAAGGAGGGCGATGGGGTTACCTCACTCATCGAACGAAACGCAGCAGCACAATATACCTCTACTTCACGCCGGTATTCTGCGAGGCCGTGGTACCAAACCGGTCGAGCCGGCCCATTCGAGCAGCAGCAAAAGCTGCCGCTTGGCTCTACCGCGGTAAATGCAAGCAAACACTCTTTATGTGACTGACCTACGTCTCGCAGGTGATTATTTATAGGTTAAAAAGGTAAGGTAAATTATTAATAACGAACGGAACAGTATCACTGCGGGCAATTGTTATCGCCACCACACGATAACCACAGTTCACAGCTAAGCCTTGAATTCGCTATTAATTGCTATAATTAAAAATTTCTATATGTTTTGTGTTTAAAAAATAAAAATGGGTTTATTTCTGATCAGATTTCTGCAAAAGTGTTCTACTAGAGAGCAAAATCTGAACAACTATGACTTTGTTCGTAAATTATTTCTACGTACAAATATAGGCGGTGTCAATTTATTACCCACAGTTAAATAATGTAACTCTTTGCTTAAGTTTATCTTTCCCGTCACTTCAAGGCAAGGATGATAAGGTTTCTCATGGGCTGACGTGTTCACCGTCCGTCTGTCTGGTACCCTACGCTAACCACCATCGCACAGATTCATTTGATTTTATTTCGTCCGTCCGTAAACTAGGCTTCACTGTGTCTTGGTAACTGGATAGTGATAATATAGACCTTCACATATTTATTTATTTATTTTTATATTCATCATACAAATTTGCTCTCAACGGGATTCGAACCAACCTTCGGCTTCGAAGGCAGGGTCACTACTGACTAGGCAATTTCGAAATAGGTATTAAGTTAAATACAATACTAATATTTATCTTTTATCAGTCTAGTGTACTAAAATTAAAAAATAAGGTGGTTTTCATTAGAGCAATGCTGAATGATATTTAATGAAATATCTCTCACGACCGAATACCCAATCCTGGTGAGGAATTTTTGTCTTCTCAACCCACTTTTCACCAGAGCTTATTTCGGACATTATAACAGGTGGCAAGTCTGTCGTCATTTTAGAGTACAAGCCACTGATACGAATCGTGTGTAAGCATTAGTACGCGCCCTTCACACAGGGGATCGAACTTGAGCCTCCTGATACGGAGGCGGGACCCCTAAATCACTGAGATCACGTTGCGATACTTGATGTGGAAATAAGTAAATCAGTCGTCCCTTTTCCCGCGAGTGTCATAGAACTATGGAAAGAAAACTCTCCCATCTGCCGGAGAGGAGAGGTGGAGAGGCGAAGGATGGGTGACTGAGGTTTGATACACTTGATAGTAGAAATCCGTAATCCTGCCTACCGCTATGGATGATATGTGTATTTACACACACATTTTTATGTGGACATAGCAGCTGACTGTTATGCCACGGGTCCTGGGCAAGAATCTCGGTCCGTTAGTGTGTTTGAATCACACGCAAATTATCGGTCGGGTTATTAACGAATTAGCATTATATCAATTACCGGAAGGTGTAGATAAGCGAGTGCCTATGCGTTTCTTACAGCACTATAGAACATTCTGCGTTGTTGACAACTGTCGATAGTATTCTAATTGTTACTTTCTATTAGTATTCGTCGCAAGAGGTGCTGCCATCGGGAACGCAATCCAGGGCGCGCGCGTACTATTAAATGAACGCGAACGCACGTTGCATAAGGTAACAGCTCGCTTATTAATAAAAAAGGTACAATAAAAAAGAAAAACCCTTTTTTCTTATTGTATTTTATTATTGGTACCGTGATGGTAAGTGGCTAAAGTATTATTAGCTTTTACAGATTGATAATAAAATTTTAAATATTTTATTTTTGAATTCTGTTACACGACGGTGTAATAAAAGGTCAATAAGGTCGGCTCACAGCGAGAGCTTGATTTCTAATAGCATATCGCTCGATCTGTATTTACCTACATTTACAGTCATCAGACGTTTCGGTGTCAAAGACGGATTAACTGACAGCATGGCATTATTTTTATATTATTATGGTAGTGACACACTGCAGCTAAATTTTCTTTGAATCGATCCCTTAATAAAGCTTTATTTAGTAATAGATCTTGTAGAATAGAATTATCATGGCCCGGATTTTTTGAGTTTTTCTATTTTTTTTTTCGGTAGTCGTTAAACAAAAACGGATGGGCAAAATAACTTATGTTCTTCAATCGGAATTCAACTCGCCCCAGTATAGTTTTTGCAAATTTACAATCTGTTTTTTTTTTTTAATAACAATGATAAATATATGGCCTGCTGCCGGACGTTCTTTTCAAGGGTGTAGTAAAACGTCGACTTAAGTAAAACCCATGAAAATGGCATCGCGTCAGACAGAGGGCGGAAAAACCATCACCAAATAACATGCCGGACTAAAAATACATATTTACTGGGTGGAAGACGTCCGTATGTGGTAGACTACGTATCTGCCCAGGAGCCGCCTGGGTAGGCACCAAAAATTTTTTTTTTATGGAAGAGACGGCAAACGAGCAAGCGGTTCCTTGCCTGAATGAACCTGATGGAAAGTGATTACCGTCGCCCATGTTCATCTGCAACACCAGAGGTGCTGCGGGTGCGTTGCCGGTCTTTAAAGATATTTGGGAGATGGGAGAGAAGAGGAGGGGAATAGGGAGGGGATGAGCGAGGCAGTGGTACCAATCCGGTCGAGCCGGCCCATTCGAGCGGCAGCCAAAGCCGCCGCCTGGCTCCACCACGCTTACATTTACCCATCTCTGCCATCGATCAGCAGATGAACCGCTGTTGTGTTTCTATTCGTGAGGTATAGAGAGAGGGCCAGTATAATTAAGGGCTGTGAGACAATCATCTCAGTTCTCGGCGGTGACAATGCATCTGTAAACTTCTTCAAATTTCAGACGAAATTGTTTGCAGGTGTCCATTGGCTGCTGCTACTTACACTGGACGCTTTTTAGGTGCGAGGCGTCTGGTACTGCGATCGCCCACTCGCTCCCCGGGCGAGGCGATTGTGATTACGGCCAGCAGTGGACTATTAACTTGCCGATTATGATGAAGATTGAATGGAATATAGTATTTTTTAGACTCAGCCATCACACTGGTGTAGTTTTTGATTCATTATTCGAAGTCGGCATTACAGATACAGATAATAATTACGTGGGATATCGTTTCAAATCTTAGATGGTGTAAATCTTTTTTATTTAGATTACTAATATTCGCCTTTGGATAATAAACAACAGCATTTCAGATATTTGTAAAAGCAGACCTAATATATTGTTTAAAAAAGCAGAGGTTAAACTAGAGACTAGACTATAAACTAGCATATCAGCCTGTCTCTGTCTGACGGCCGTAGTATGTAGACAATTCTCCGAAAGAAAACTCAATATTTGTAAAAGATCGCAAAGGTACCAAACCTAGTATCTAAAATATTTTGTACGAACAGAAGTTCCTTTTACGAAGTGTCTCTCTTTATGCTAGTTATAGTATAGTAATACACTAGATTCTATTTTTGTAAGCATTTCTTCTAGAAAATTAAGATCTTAACTATAACTTTAGAAACGATTGCTGAGTGGTTATAGCATCTGCTTCCGAATAGGGTTACCCGAGTTCGATCCCCAGAGTTTTTCGAAAGTTATGTAGGTACTATTTATATCGTTGGTCTGTAACTGACTATATTTGCCACCGACACACGGTGTTCCAAATGAGCAGTGGTTGAAACGGCTGCAATAAACTTTTTGACCACTCCATACTCAAATGTATAACATTTCTTAATTAAAATGAATACTTAACTCCACACGTTTAAAGTAATTATGAACTGCTAGCTTTAACAAGTAAAATAATAATTTAAAATTTATTATATTATTCCTACAATATTGACCGCTGGTGGTTCACTACGAACTCAATCGAAGGTCTTAATAATGGATATCTAATAAACTACGTCATTGACAGAACCCAAATAAACTAACCCAGTTTGATACAGGTTCAGATTTCAATCAAACATCTCAATTGGAATCAATCGATTGGCTCACGCTGCGTGAAGACGGTCGGACGGACGGACAGACGCAAAACCATGCAGATGTTATCGGAGAAAACGAAATCCCATGCTCCACCGACGCGGATCTGTCAGACAAGTTGGCGGGAAACCGCGATCTTCTTAGACATATTATTCCTGCCCGCGGTTTCGCACCCGTGTTCACTAATTTTGTGCCAAAAGAACTCTCATTTTAGATTTAGGTATCCTATATGCCGATCCATGGCAGTATGTAAAGACATTTATTCCGACACTTGTTTTTACACACGTACGGGAGCGATAGTAATTACTTACCGTCAGGACCGCTAGCAACTTTCCCATAAAAAAAAAGTTAACAGGAGAAAGAAGTTACGTTTTTTTAATTAATATACCAATAATAATACATCATTTCGCCTTGTTAGCAGCAACACTGTACCTGTTTGTAATGAATAGTACAGGAATTTAGAAAATTTTAAAGATGGCGCCAGGCATCGCTACCGTGCTTAAATAGACCTATTTTATACCGTGACGCGAGGATTGATACATCAAACGAGGAAAATGATCGAATCCAGACATCCACATGTTATAGACACGACCCGACTAATTGAAAAGCTATACTTATTTTAATACGTATTTATTTATCGTTTATCGACTCTAGATTTTTATAGACAATAACAATGTTATACCTTTAAAAGTATTTATAAGTATCCAATACAAATGCAAGAAACGCTTTAATGTTTTTTTTTTTAATTATGTTACATAATGCTACGTTAATTGCTTTTTTAACCTGTGACAAATGACTTGACAGTTCCACTAGGCCATAGGCTCCTTCTTTGCATAGGAGCCGTCTGTGTGGGTGATTGGATATCGCCAATCAGCAGCGCAGCCACTGTTGCCTACCCCGGTTCGAAAGGTACAGAAAATCAGAACAGGCTGTGAGGTATCTTAGTCGGCAGGGCTGACCACGCGTAGGTAACCTTCATTGATTGTAGTTGTTTGAGCTGGAGTAGGCACTTACTGTAACGAGGACTGTTAGCATTACAGAGCTGGAAATAATCCACTGCAGGACAAAGGTCTCTCTCGTAAAGAGGATTTTCCATATTCGACACGCTCGCCAAGCCGATTGACGTTCGCAGCACCAGACGCCGCGCACGTTTGACGCTGCTGCCCGACACCGGTCCGGTATTTTTCGAGACGTTTATCGCGCCATCTGTCGGTGGCCATTGCGATTTGCCATTTATTAGAATCTGTCACCCCCTTTCTCTTTGCACATGGCAGTCCAATAGAAATAGAATGTAAATTTTTTCTCTTGACATTTGTCATAAACAATATACGTGTAGGTTTTCCACGGGTCCTACTCTATGCAGCGACTTGTCTATGGCCGAGCAGCTATGACGAGCGGGCCGGGCGACGATGATTTGGCAGAAGCGACGGCGCCGCGCCGGCGTGGCCCGTGATTATCGCGCGGGTAATGGAGGCACGACACCACCGCCCGCCGGAATTTCGACAGGTTCAATCTTTCTTTTAATAGCCTACTTAATCCTTCTCGGGTATTCGGAGAAAGGCGTCCCCTTAATTGACGTCTCGGTGGAAGTTCGAGCCTCGGCGTGACATATGCTTCAATACGAATGACGGTGAAGTATGACGGGGTTCGAATTTTTTCATATTTCATATGATATTATAGTTAAGATGTCGAGATAACGTTGCGATGTTTAATTTTCAACGTTTTGGTATATAAATAAGTAATTTAAAATATATATAGATTAGTTCTATCGACCTAGTCAATAACGGGGTATTCAGAAATCTAGTACATTTAAGGCTGCTTATTTGACACAACAAAATTCGCTATTATTATTCACACGAACCTTTCACATATGGAATCGAACACGAGTCTTCTGATTCCGAGGCAGATCTCCTAACCATCCTGCTCTATCGTTAAATAAGTTGTTATTAGGTTGCAATAACGTAACTCCCCAGAGTTACTTTTTCGCTCGCATGACCAAATAGATAACCTTCAACAAAGCGTCAAACTTAAAACAGCGCGTACAGACTCCATACCTATACATACGCGATAAGCATAAATTAAGTTTAACATAGATCTCTGAAATTTTACAATCAGCTTTAGTTAAACCCGAGATCAAAACAAAACACGGCAATCGAAAACAAGACCAACAGACGGTTTCGCGCGCTTTTTCGTTTGAAAACAAAAAGTGCCGAGTCTTTTGTGAAGGGGCGAGTGGCAAAAAACCGAAGGGAGACTGATTACAAACTTTATTATGAAATGACATTGAATTAATCCACGAGAGGCCACCTTGCGGCTCTCATTAACACAAATGGACTCACGAGTCGCGCATGAACAATAAAAATCGCATTTACACACAAAAAAAACAGTGTGTGATTAATGATATGTACGTTGAGTTTACTGTGCAACACGCGGGCTCTGCCCGTCGGCGTGTACGTGCGCGCGGAACAGCGAACGTGTTGCCATCGCGTCCGGTTCCATTTTTAAATTATACTTTTTCGTCATTTTATAAATTTTCCAGGATCAATATATTATAGCTTCGTAGTTCCTTTTTTAATTTATACTTACTTATCTATACATCTTTATATTTGTATTTCACAAATATAAGTCACGGTGATTTTATTAAGAACCTTCGAATTGTAATGGTTGAATGGGGAGAGGATCAAATCGGAGAAGTTCTGGAAAAAGGCCAGGTCAAGAGCACTCTAAACCAACGAGCATGCATGCGAAGATTGATGAAAGTGGAAGAAGCGAAAGACGTATGTCAGGACCGTAGCAAGTGGAAGGAGATTGTCTCTGCTCACCCCGTTGGGAACATGGCGTGAATATATACATACATACATACCTTCGAATTTACATTAAGCTGCATTAATGATATAATATACTTGGACACACAGTGGTAAGGAACCTTAGCGATCTTCCATTTAGCATCTGTTACTTCACCGTCTGAGGAACTTCAAACGAGATGAATAAAATTTGTCTTACATTGAAAATTAAATTTATGTCATTTAATTACAATATAAAACTGTAGTTTAATTGATTTGCAAATCATCAACACCGTCATGCATTGACTTATTAAGTAATACTCGACACCCGCTACAGCTGTGTGTCGCAGCGTATCGGCTGGCGTCATGTTCCGATACGAATGTAATCCGAAAGTCATCATTTCACGATGTGTCCGCCGATAAACCTCGCCGTTACTTCCGATAAATACTGAAATTATATCGAAAGCTCTAGCGAACTTACTTATGAAACAACGTATATTAGCCACGTCTCTATAAATAAGTACGTCACTAATGAACATGTTTGTCGGAGTATTAGCGATACAGAGATTTTTTTAATTTGTCGATACATCCCGTGTGACTGACGGTATTGAGGAATTGTACCGGCTCTGTCTAACCGATGGGTATCGAAGAGAACGAATATAAATACAATTTAGATCAAGTTAAGTGGAGACTTTATTAGGTTGTAGTAACGTTGAGATCAGATATGCGTAACTACTTATGCAATCCATCAGCAGTGCAACTACAGCTCTGTTCCGGTTTGAAGGTTGTAAAAGCCTGTAAGTGCCCACCGCTGGGCAAAAGCCTCCTTCTCAAATATTTGTGAGGGTTTTGGAGCCGGAAAGGGCTCGCCACGCTGCTCTAGTGCGGGTTGGCGGACGTCGCATGTCGTCGAAATAATATTTTTTAGTATTCCTCAGATATGCAAGTTTCCTCACGCCTTTTCCCTCGCCGCCGAGCACCGTGGTAAATACAGCACTTGAAATTGCAATTACTAATTTTAGTGGTGCTGAGTGGTGAACTCAGGTCACACACGCTCCATGACACAAAAGCGAGCATCCTGACCACTGGCCTATTGCGGCTCTAATTGTAGGCTTTGAGGCATTCCATCTCAGTCCTTTGGTGTGACAACGCATCTGTAACCTTCTTCGATTGAAGTTGTTAACATGTGTCCATGGGCTGCCAGTAGCCATTCCCTATCAAGTGGGCTGTAAGTTTGTGTTTAGCTTTCACCCCAATCCAATCCGATAACAAAATTTTAATAAATCTTTTGTGTTTGCTCCTTGTATTGATATTATGTACAATACTTTTCTTATTAAACATTTCTGAAGCTCGACCAGAGTAAATTTCAGGTTCGAATTTGAATGCAACGTTTCGGTTAGCTGCATGTGTGTTGCTTTTTGAATTGAAAGTGTTTAATATTCATTAAAGAATCACGCTTCAGGAACGCCCATAGAAATTGACCACCGGAACTTTAACCCAAAGATGCAAGTACTTCTTAGATAAACAGTTAAGTTATAATCAATATAACAACTTTTTAAATCAGTGCTAATCAAATAAGTAACAATACACTTAAACAAGTGTTATACTTTTCTTGTCATGTAGTAGTTTCCTGGTAACTGTTTCATGATGTACACAATCAAATCGGAGATTTTATTCTCGTATAAGCTCGCTAATGGCATTCTCGATGCTCCTAACTTGTTATCCCTTCTTTACTTTTCCGTTCTCTCGAGGTTGCCAAGACCCACGAGATTTAACACTTTCACAGATCGCCTAAGTAAATCGAATCTTGGACAACATGCGCCTCTTAAACGAATAGTCAAGAAATATAATAACCTAGCGAAGACTTTAAAGTTAGACTTGTTCTCAGATGCAATTGGCGGGCTTAAGAGGAAATTGCTATTATCTTGACAAATTATGTCTTGATTTTTTTTTTTGGTGTATTTTGAGAGCAATTTATTCACTTAAGTACCATAAGGCATTATTATTTTGTCTATGATTGGTTTGTGTAACATAAAACATAAGTTTTCGCTCATTATATTTTGCATGTGGTCTTCGCCTGTAACTGTAGTGGCGCTGAGCTAATATCATTGATGTATACATTTCATTTGATGTAAAAGTGTACATTATGTTGGCGTTGATTGAATAAAATAAATAAATAAAAATGCATTAGAAAGATCACAGAAGATACCCGATGCATCCTTCAGGCTTGAAAGATTCCTTAAGCTTTAAGACTTCTTGAAATTTGATCTATAATATTTTTTTCTTTTACAGAATTAGGTCTAAAGCTAGGTTCATTGACTAGATTCAAATAAAGGTATAAGTTTAATTTATTTAATTAGATCAGGAAACACGCCAGATTCTTAACTCATTTTCCTATCGTATAATATGACTATTTCTAACATTCTTCCTCTTACTTATACCACACACTTCCGTGCTTGCATCCTTTAAATCTCTCTTAGCTTTACTCCGTACAGTCTCCAAGTCAGAGGCAAATTATTAAAAACATTTACCAAATTAGGTCCAATGGCATCCACTATTGATTCAGTTTCTTAAACAGACATCCTCTACAGATACTAACAGCGTCTTTGTTTCAAAAATATGAAAGTATTTTACAAAATCTTTAGATTGTATTGACAGAAATTAAAAAAGGTTAGTAAAAGCACTTATTATCTTTGAGTTATGTTTGATTACTGGTACTACGCTGTTATATACTCTTTGGCACAACGCACACCAACCTCCGGCGACCATAAACTAAGCTATGCCAGTGGACTAAGACAGGCTGGTGATTATGAAACAAACCCATCATCAAGGGATTACTAGAGCCGGCGGCAAACACCCATGTTATTTAGAATGAAGCGAACTTAAGTGACGATACAAAAAAGCTAAACGATGTCCATGAGTTATCTCGTTAATAGGATCAACACTACACACGGACATCGGATTCGCTGTCGTTGTATAGAAAGCGAGACCATCTCCGATCACATCGTCGGTGCAGACACGCGATCCGGATAGCGTGCAATAAATTAATCTCCGATAAGTGTAACGAGTGGTATAATTCAACAACAAAAACCACCCGCGAACATTGTTGCAAACGACACGCGTCACAGACACAGATACAGTAAAGTATGCTAGACGACGACCTACCTTACTTACGCTACATCATTGTAAAAGTAAAAAGTAAAGTAGCAGTCTGTAAGTGCAAAGCAGTGGTCTGCTGGGCAAAGGCCTCCTTCTCAAATATCTGTAAGGGGTTTCGGAGTCGGGAAGTGTTATTACTCCGACACGCAGGTTGTCCTCGGGATCATTTCTTTCGCCGACGCGCACGCGGTAAATTCAGCACTCAAAATTGCTATTAACAATTCTAGTGCTGCCGGAATCGGGGACCGAACACAGGTCACTCGCTAACGCTAAAGCAATCACCCTGGCCAATGGGCTACCACGACTCTCATCAGGAAGTGGTAGATTTTCTTATACCGTTGCAACTACGATACTTTTTTTTTAACAGGATCGGGATGACAAACAAACTAACATTCCACCTGATGGTAAGTGAGAACTGGAGCCCATGAGCACTTGCAAAGGAATTATTAATGCGACAGCCATTAGGATGAAGAGGCTGCAATTAAAAATTCTGTAGTGAAGCCAACAACGGCTTTAGCTGCTCCAGTGCATTCACCATGTGCTTCTGCGTTACGTTCGGTCAATTACGTAATCGGAGGGCCACTGCCTCTCCTCAAGCTCCCTCCCATCTCCCAAATATCCTTCAAAACACCTGCAGCTCCTCTGGTGTCGCAGATGTACGTGGCCGACGGTAATCACTTACCATCAGGTGAGCCGCTTGCTCGTTTGTCCCTTTCCCATAAGAATATACTAGCTCAGTACACTTTTATAACCGAAGCGTGATGGTTCCATTACTGATGCATGAAATGGCGGTAGAAATAAGTAATAGGAGCAGTCGATTGATTATTCCTTACGTAGCTGAATATTAATTATAAAGTGTGCCTTCCTGTGGTGCGTTAGAAGTCTATTAATATGTTTTTCTACATCCTGTGATGCTGCAAGCAATACAATAAATATTATTAAGAAACACTAAAACCGATTCGTCCGTCGATGCGTTATACAACGGTTAATACTAACTGCCATTTGACGTGTCTTTTTTTATAACACGCCCTATTACATTACTTGGAACACGCTATAAACGATCTTGTCTCTGGTCATGCTATAAACTCAGATATTAGTTGTCACCTGCGGGTTACAAAGTTGGTGTTAAAAGTTTAATTGCGATATGTATTCATGTTCTCTTCGAGATACTAAAACACTTACACCTTGTAATAGGGAATAATTTAAATAATCTTTATAATTAGTTGGCGATGTCCATTGTTGGAAATATGTCTTTAATAGTCAGATTGGCGATTGCAGTAGTAGACGCCGTGCGCTTTACACGCTGCTGCTTAGTCTTTGTATTTTTTTTATGGGTAAGAGAGCAAAGGAGCAAGCGTTTCACCTGATGGAAAGGTGTCCACGTACATTTGCAACACCAGAAGCACTGCAGGTGCGTCGCCGGCCTTTAACGATATTCGGGAGATGTTAGGGATCAGGATGGTAGGGTTGAGGATGGAGATGGGGACGCCTCCGGTTACCTCACTCGCCGAACGAAAATGCAGAACCACAAGTTGTCTCCACTTCATGCCTGTATACTGCGAGGTCGTGAGCCCGGTCGAGCCAGCCCTTTGAGTAGAAACAATTAACATTTAAATCATTCTGTACTTCTTGTGAGGGATCCACATTCACGTTCTGGCCATTACTTTCGGTATGACTCCCGTTCTGGTCGATTATCCGGGATTAAAAGTGTCGAAATTATTATTTTGAGTCTTCTCTTTCGACTCTTCTTACTTGCACTGGCAAGTAGGTGTAATAATGCCATCCTGGCCAATCCCTACAAATACAGGTTGTTTGTTTTTGGTGTTGCCATATCTCATCCCTAAAAGGTTTTTATAAATGTCGTCAATGTATAGACAATTTTATAATAGTATAGTAGTAATGTAGTAGATATATGAACAAAAAAGTATTCCTAAAATCAATTTACAGGAAATTTTTATATTTGTTACGGTTTTGATTTGAAAATTAAAATTGTAATGCACTTTATATTTTAAAATTTAATCAAATATAGAGAAAAACAATCGCAAGAATTTGATATTTTAATTTTATTTATATCCAAAATCATCCCGGGTATGGGCATATACACTCTGCCCTTATTATCTACTGATCTAATAGGCCACGTTGTAGTGGGTGGGCGCTTTACTAGCAGCAGATAGAGCGCCCATTGCGTCTCAACAACATAATGAGGGGTTCTAAGAGTGCTTCCGTATAATGGCATGGCTCTTTTTTGTTCTACAAACCATCCGCCATCTTGCTCTAAATATCTCTTATCCTTCACCAACGTCGTTGTAGAGTCGGACATCTCGCGACGTGACCAATCTTTTACGAACAATATGCTCTTTTTTTATTTAGAATTGCTTCTTTCTGTTATGCGTAAATTGAAAAACGACGCTGTCTTTATCGTTACTAGGGAAATGAGTTTTGTTAATTTTTCTAATAGATTTTTCTGAAGTTGTCTAATTTATCTTTTATATTACGTAGTAAATGCTTCTTAAATGTTTTTTTTTATTTGGGTAAGGCGGCAAACGAGCAAGCACCCGATGGCAAGTAATCACCGTCGCCCTCGACTATCAACACCAGGAGAGCTGCAGGTGCGTTGCCGGCTTTTATGTTCGGTGTATGGGGGAGAGGATGAGGATTTTTACCCGTTACCTCAATCACCGAACGAAACGCAGAAGCACAAGATGCTTCTTCTTCACGCCGGTATTGTCGTTGTCGTTGTACTACCCCTGTCGACCAGGCCCGTTCGAGCAGCAGCAAAAGCTGCTACTTGACTCTACCATGTACTAAAGGTGTAATGAAGGTGATCAAACGTTACCTGCGTTTACCTGAAATGTTATGCTCATTTTGTTTAATTTTAAACGTATTAAACTGATTAAAAGCCACGGCAGTCTAGGAGTCAGAGAGAGTCCGCCACGCTGCTCCAATGCAGATTAGCGGACCTCCAATATTTTTGAAAGGTTTTTCTTTATTTCCTTTTTTACTTTAAACGTGGTAGAGCCAAACGGCGCTTTTTGCTGCTGCTCGAATGGGCCGGGTCGACCTGATTGGTACCACGGCCTCGCAGAATACCGTCGTGAAGTAGAGGCATCTTGTGTTTCTGGGAGTGTGGTAACCGGGGGCCCTCGCCCCATCTTCATCCTCCCTCCCATCTCTCAAATACCCTTAGAGGCCAGCAACGCACCTACAGCACCGCTGGTGTTGCAGATGTACGTTTTGAACCGATTGCTCGTTTACCGCCTTTCCCATAAACAAAAAAAAAACTAAGAAATGCAGATTTCCTCGCAGATTTCCTTTACGGCCAAGATCGAAATTCACAATTTCAGTGATGCCGGCAGCCAGGATTCCAACCATTGACACTCTTAATTGTAAGCAGCCGCGACTGTAAAAAGTCGCAACAATTTCCAGGCCAGTAATCCAATGAAATGTTTGTGGTTGCGTTTCAAAATAAGTTTTTTTTTATACTCGTCAGTTCATACATCAGTACATATACAAACCGTTGTGTCACATGATCGAGAAAATATACGAATAATCCCCGTAACATAAACTCACTTTCGAACTTTGAAATATTCCATTTCAAATAAGGACATATCGCGACGTCCACTACTTACCGAACTCGAAAATAAAATTGAAACTCCATAACCGAATAACCATCAATTCTCGTTCAATACACCGCTCGCATCGAGTTTAGCAAATCGAATCAATACAACGTGAGATGTTTAGGTGGTTGGGGGTTGCGTGGGGGTGAAACCGGGCGTACTCTCAGGGGATTTTGCGTTTCAACCCCTGTTATTGTTTCAATCTCTCGCCGCAAACTTTTGTGGCGGAGCGCGAATTGAAAAACTTCGTGAAGCTACATGTTCTTGAAAATCGATTACGTTTTTGTTAGGTTGGCACTTCGTTAAGTGTGTGCACATACGGGGAAAAAAAGCGATTCTGGATCTAGATTCGACTAATAAAATAACTATGTGTTATACGTACATATTTGTCATTAAATAACTACTAAAAAAATCTAGTTATAATAGGTCCTGCTGTGGACAATTTTAACAGGATAATTAAAGAAAAACAAAATATAAAAAATGTTAAAAGCATTCTGTAAATCTCTCCTTTCTAATATTTTTTAAGAGACTTTGGAGCCAGGAAGAGTCCGCCACGCTGCTCCAGTGGCAGACCTTAACACGTCTTTGAAATATATTTTTATTATTTTTATACATGCAGGTCTCCTCATGATGTTCCCCTTCTACGCCGAGATAAATTGGGCGTTTAAAATTTATAGTAACAATTTTATAACATATTACTGGTGTTGGTGCTACACTCATACTATGAGATTAAAGGGATCACCCTGAACGCTAAGTTACTACGGAAAGAAAGAAGAGCAATCCATAAATAGAAATTAAGTGGCAACATAGTTTATTCTGTTTCAATAAAATGTATATCAAAGAATCAAAAGTAAAACGATTACTAAAGCTGTTGGGCGGTAACCACCACACACCAGACACGCTGCTCCCTGTCTGTGGGATTTAAGGATGAATATTTCCCCATCAGTCTTTCTCCAGAATCTCGTCCGTTAATCAGCTGATCGCATCGCGTGCAAGTGAGTCTGATCTATGCAGAAAAAGACGGTATATTATATATATATAAGTGATTTCTCGATTCTCTTTGTAAATTACAAGTCGAATCGATAGCATCACAATCGATTTGAATAACGATATTCCGAATAATTAATTAGCGATTGAAATAATGCGTTTTTAAAAGAAAAACTGTTGCATTATATGTGGACAGACACGAGTCGGGGTAATTATTTCCCCGGCGCACATTCAACGCGGCCTCGTTACGTATAAGCCGATAATCGTTTTCATTTCTGTAATGCGATTATCTAATGCAGGCGCAATTACGTTTTTTCCACGCCTCTCAATGTCGCGTATAGTGATGCACTGTGAGAAACTCCTTACGCTCTCTGTGTTTGTAAGGTTTATAACGTAACAAACAATTCCACGTCACAGACGACTGGAAGGCGTTTGATTAAAATGTCAGTCGTTTTTTTTTTTTGAGGAATGGCAACAGAGAGCCTCTCGGCTATGGTAAGTGATCACCGATGAACATTCACCGCAGCACAGGAATTGAGGTGCATTCTCAACCTTAAAGAGATGAGTATGCTCCTTTTCCTTAAGGTCTCTAAGTCAGATAATTCGAAGTTAAATATCATTCCAATCTTAAATTCGATCACACAACACCCCGGGTCGACCGGGGCAGTACCACAAGCCTAGGAGGGGGCGTGAAGTAGGCAGCATCTTGTGCTTGTACGTTTCGTTCGGTGAGTGAGGTAACCGGACGCCCACTCACCTACCCATCGACGGTATTCACTTACCATCAGGTGAGCCGCTTGCGCGTTTGCCCTATAAAAAAAATAGTCTGAACCTTAAGTTCGTTTAAAAGTGTGAAAGAAAGAAAGAAACATTTATTGCACAAATACGCCACTCAATAAGAAAGAAAAACGTGCTGTTTAGTATCTTCGATTTCGCGTTCAAATTTCTTCAAATTGAGCTATTAAGAAAATTTAGACGTATGCACGAAAAATCTAAGGATCTTATAATCTGTGGCGATCCAGTAGAAACTTTTTTATAATTTTTTCATCTAGTCGCAGAAGACGGGCGAGCTGGTGAATCTTTCCTTTTGTATGGCCGTGCTAATCTCAGAAAATGCCGGTTTATAACATCTCGCTAGGACCCGTAGGAGCGGAGCAGTGTCAATGGTCAGGTACTCATCATGTGTATGAAACAGGCATTAATAATTCAAAAGTCAATGCTCGATACGTATATTTTTGAAGGCATACTTAATAAATAATTATAATAGATATTGATGCCGATTAAAATAAATATGAGTGGGAAACGACACGGACCATCTCTATTCACAAAATAGTCGCATGGTTACATGGCCGACCTTGCACGGATCGCTGATCTGTGTAAAAAGACCAAAACTCATTACCTTAATGCGTTAACCGCATACGTTTCGGCAACTTATGTGAAGGTCACCATCACGTGTCGATATAAAAATAAAGAAATAAGAAAGGAGAATATACATTATCGAGTATTATATAGCATACATCATTACCTCCCGCTTGTAACGCTGCTCCCCATCATCAGTATGTGGAAATTGGCAAATTTATTCGAATAGATTACCGCCGTCTCCTTTTTCTCCTCCTCCCTCACCTTCCCTCAATATCTATATAGGCCGGCAACGCACCTGCAGTTCCTCTGGTGTAGCAGATGTACTTGGAATTTTGTTTCCCCGCTTTCCCATAAAAAAACATATATATCTCTCTCTCTTTTAGAAAATAATTAAGTTATACCATTATTGTATAACTTCTATTCCAACCTATAGCCGTGAAAATGAGTGTACATAGGTAAAAAATGATAGCGCTTTTGCGATGTAACTCGCCACTAGATGGCGCTGCACCACATGAACTTCTGTACCGTTCGAACATACTCATCGCGCCACCTACCGGAAAGTGCAGGACCACGTCTGCCCGGCCAGCTAGTACGATATAAAGCTTAGAGAATATGTTATTTAAACAGACATATTTTCGCTCATAATTCACACTATCATAGAGCAAGAAACATAGCAGCGAGCGAGCACCCTCCGGGTTAGTTTCCGCCGCGCCGGAAGCGCGCCCGGCACCGGAAATACATGAGATTGGACAAAAATTGTAGCCATTCGCGCCCGCCATCGTCTAGTTACCAGCATCGAACGCACAATCTTGTTAGTGATAGTCTGTTAATCCTCACTTATTGCTGTGATTTTTTTAGTTTAACTTACTTAACTGAGGTCATGGCGCATATGCGTCGTGTGGTGAGAGCACGGGAAAATCTAACATAGCATTTATTTCCGTGTATGTCGAAAGAGACGAAATTTTCGTAAAACTCCTACAGATGGTGGTTTAACCGTCTGAAAGGCTTAACCAAAAATACACTAACTTACGATTGACAGCTGCAAATTTTTTACCGTCGTCCACGTACTTTACGATACAATACTTTAAGGATATTTTGGAAGATGTGATCGGAGAGAGGATGGCGAGCGTGGAGGAGACGGGCGGATTCTGTCTGGGTAGAAAGTGGGCACCTCCCCCTTATCTTTTTGGCTGTGGGCGGCTGCTGATCAGCTGTACAACCCCTATTGTGTTCCGGTTGGGGATATAGAGAGTCAGTATAATTACAAGTTGTGAGGCAATGCTCAGGTGTCCTGCCGGCCTTGCGCTCGCGGGGCTCTTCCGCCGAAGCTGTCCAGGCTACCGGGCCACCAGCGTACCCACCGTGGGTATCTGCTGTGCGTTTTAGTCGTTCCAACAATTTATTTGTCGATCCCGACATAACCAGTCGCCGTCTTCGGTGACTAACACCTTTCCTCCACCTAAAAAATAAAATAAATCCTCAGGGGTGACAGACAACCCGACAACGCATCTGTAACCTCCTTCCTGTGTGCAGGTGTCTGTGGGCTACAGTACGTACTTACTTACCACCAGACTCAGCACGTTTGACATTACGATCCAATTAAAAAAATGCTTTAAAGTTAAATGACAATTCTTGTTATATAACTTTACGAATATTGTACTAAAACTACGACATCTTGCAAGAACGGAAACGTTGACTCCTTAAATTGTATATAATGATCTCGGAATAATCGGAAACTTTTTACATTGAGCGGCATGATGACGTTATATTGCAGAATTATGCAGACAAAGGTCGCAAATAGTTATCCCTAGATCCTTTGCCGCGTTGAAATAAAAAAAGTGTTTTTATACCAACTCCAATTAAGACTTAATAAGTGAACGTGTTACACCGCTAATAGATTAAACCTTAATTTGCTTATTGGTATAAACAACTTTACTTATAATATCACAGGGTATTTTTAATTAACTCCTAACTCTTTAATTAAAATTCTCTTTTTCTTGAACGTACCATTTAAGAACATCAACAACAAAAATACTGTGCCACAAGCCAAATTCCAACTTTTAAGTTAACTTTTAGTACCAGATTACAATGATGTTCACATTTATATTTCTAAAAAAGGTCTCGTAACCTCTTCATGTTTAAATAAATTAATATTTTGTATCTATTACGCTCCATAGGCTTGTTTCAATGAGTTCAATCTAACTCTAAAAACATGCGAGTCATTCTTCCAAAGGTCGAAATGACGCTTTTTCGTTACTCGTAAAAAATCCATTTATTTGTCATTGATTTTGAAGAACAAAACCAGACAGTTTATCCTCAATATAATCTACGTATTACAAAGAACTTCAATTTTGCCCAAATTGAATAAAACATATTTGACTAGGGATTCGAATATAGAATAACAAAACTCAGTTGCAAAATCTGAGGCAGATGACTCTTGTTACATATACCTTGGTCGAAAAAAGAGACAAAAAAGTAAATTGTTGAACAATTTTATGTAATCACCGGGTTGAAAAAAAACAGACTTTGGTGACGAAACTAGTGAACGTGGGTTCAGTTGACGGAAAACAGTTCCGGAAAAGCAATCTTTCTCTATATCAGTTATAAATCAAAAACGCTATAGACTTTCCACTCTCTGGTCTTCGGTACTCAATTATTACACGAAAAAGAAGTACAGTAGTTATCAGGCATTGGTTACATTGAAAAATCTACGAAAGAATATATACCGACTGCCTGATGATGAAGAAGAATTTGAAGAAATAACTCTCTTAAATGTTACGGAGGCCTACCTTTCAGAATATCATTTGTAACATCGCTTTTAGTTATTATTTTATAATATAAACGTCTTCGCTGAGTTTTTACAGACATTACTTTTGCTTATAATTTGTTCAAATTAAATTATTTATGGGCGTAAGCACATATTGCCCGCTTTAGATTGTAACAAATATATCATCATGTCCATGTTAGAGTTAATAATATGATCGTACTGTAAATTCAATTCAATAGTCCATTCCTTCCATTAAAAAAATAAAGTCTACGTTTGTCCCCACAACAACGGCCATGTTCTTATTAAGATTTACAACTTTGTTGCGCCTGTCTTTGTGTCTAATGAACGCATCGGTGTACGCTTAATAATTCCATAAAAGGGCAAAGGAATTTCTCGGTAATGCCATTATTCCTATATTTAGTATTTTATAACTTTATATAATTGTATTGGAATTAAGCTGTTTTCAAGCAATATCTCATTCTTTAGTGTTCGTTTTCGCTTAATCGAAGAAATTTTTTTGTGATAGTTTAGAATTAACTAGGAATATAAGAGCAAAGGCAGAAGTCTATAAAAAATCATGGTTATGCCGTTTTAGAATAAAAGTAATAAAACATTATTGGCCTGATATTTACTTAATCCGAATGCCTTAAATATAACACAATTGTAATTTAATGATATCTGATATTTACGGATTTTATAACGTTTAATATTAGTTTTTAATGTCCCGAAGTTTCGAGCTCTTTACAGCACCCGTGGTCACAGATATGCAGAGGAGTTAGACGTCCTGACGTCATAGTTTACCCGGGCTAGCTTCAGCTTTTGATTTCTGCGTAGATAAGGACCAAAACTAATAATTACAATCCGTCAATATAATTGTTATTCATTAGGTCGTAGGCACGAACTCTGTCCCGGAGCCATCTGGGTCACCCTCTTACCTATTTCTGCTGATAATCGGCAGTGGAATCTCTGTGATCTTCCGGTTTTAAAGGTAAAGAGAGCCAGTATAATTACTGGCTGCGCTATCTCAGTCCTCAGGGACGACGACGTATCTGTAAACTTCTTCGATTGAAGTTGTCTGCGATAGCCACTTACCATCAGGTGAACAGTTTGCGATAAAGATCTTTTTTTTCTTTTATTGAATGAACGAAAGCAATACGGTCACAACACTTTAGCGTTCCAATACTTTTTCCTCGTTCTAATTTATTATCTCCGCAAATGACGTTTGATGGATAAGAATGAATGTCTAAAAAAAGATTATAAACGACAATAAATTTTAGCAACGTTTTCAACTTCGATGGATCCAGCTGCAGTGGACAAAAGAGACACGTCTACTTTTTAGATCATTCCAACATTGCGCCTATAAATCACTTCTGTTCTGTTAAAGAAATCACCATAGTTTTGCATAATTACACGTTTTCACTACTTTATTCACACTTCTGAGATCATATAAGGAATTATTGCTGCATAAATAGCACTTTTGGTCGTTTACTCGAGAAAATTGTTTATTGTGTCAATAAATCAAACAAATAACTATTTTATCCGGTAGATGATTAAGAATGTGCTCATAATGTGCTATTTTAGAAATGCACATCGTTTAAAAAGTTGTTAATAGTCTATGGTAGGTACATTGTATTTTAATTTGACCGCTCTAGTATCTATGCGATACGTTTTTGCTTATATAATTAATTAACAATTAGAAAATACTCTATGACTGGTTCACTGGTCGATATAATTGTTCTCCTGGTATTAATAGTCGCACAGAGCAATGTACGGGCAATCTATCACTTGGGGCCTCGCGTCCTTGTCTATGGGACTAACATTTTGACACTGTCGTTATTTATCTTTGACTACATTATGTACGTAATTATTAAGTTCCTAGATTTAGATTTGCTAAAACTAGATAGTTTTTTATATAAATGCATAAAACTTTACAATAAACTCTCTAGAAATATAGTGCAATAATATAACAAAATTAAAAAAAACTTTTAAAACTTTTTAATTTTTAAATAGATCAGTATATTGAGGAGAATGATGTGTGGAAATAACTCATAGTCTGAACTTGCAAGTCCCCTGAACTATATTGTATATACATACATATATAATAATACATAATCTATTGTAAAAATTTTAATTAAAAAAAAACTTACAATGTTCATTTGTCATTGTATAGATTTAAATATAAATTGTAAATGGTATATCGTAATACAGCGTCAAAAATACCTCCAGAACTGCCGGTTCTTCTCTGAGAAGGTCATGTTTTGCGAACTGGTGTAGATTTTCATGTCCATAAGAGCTTTAAACATACCTATATGGTACAAAAACTTTTGACTTAGACTTTGACTTTTGTAGGAATTATTTGCTTGTTTAAAACTGAAAAAGAACATTTACCAAGTATAAGAGGTTTACAACACTATAAGATAAATTTACGCCTGTAATCTCACGGGGTTAAGCAATGGTGTCAGTACTTGTAATTATCAAGAGACAGAGTTACTCGAACGCGTGGATTAGTGGTTAGCATACTAGGCTCTTGAGCCACGGGTCCTGGGCTCGAAGCCTACGTTTATGCAATAAACATACTTAAATGAAATAAGCTCTGCGTGTGTTGCATCAAATGAAAAAGCTTGATATATTAAGTTAAGCATTTTCGCAAGCTCCATTTTGTCACAATAGGAACCCTTGTTCAAATAAATTATCCAATACCTACCTTCTATGTTTCTAGAGAAACATGGTATCGGATTAGTAGACTACACTCTACCTGTGGGCCAACTTTTTTGAACTCAATCATAGACGTGATTTATCAAACAAATGACTGAAGGTAGAAATGTAAGAAGTGTTTAGTCTGCCAAACCGCGTTGGAGCAGCGTGTCGAAACCTTTCCGGCTCCAAAACCCTCTCGAATGTATTAAGTTTTAGGAAAAAAACATTTACACACTATGTCTATAAATATTAAATTATTTATAATGTTAATTATACATATAATATTAATTATTCATCAATTTTACACACTATCGAATCACGCCGGCTTCGCATAGATCGATCTGTAATGTATCAACTATATATATTTATTTACTTTCCTCGTAATATTCAAAATAAAGTTTCAAAGCACGTTACCAGCGTGGAAGTTTAAAAGTTACACGTATGCACAAGCAAAATTTTTGTACGTGGTAGAGCCAGGCGAGTAGCTTTTGCTGCTGCTCGAATGGTCCGGCGCGACCGGGGTGAAGTGGAGGCATCTTGTGCTTCTGCGTTTTCGTTCGGCGAGTATGATAACCGGAGATCCACTCCCCTCCTCCCCCTCCCAGCCCCCCAAATATCCTTTAAGGCTGGCAATGCACCTCCAGCTCTTCTGGTGATGCAGATGTACATGGGTGACGGTAATCACTCATCATCGGGTGAGCCGCTTGTTCATTTGCCTCCATTCCCATAAAAGAAATGTAAATGTGTTACATATGTAAACTTTCCTTGTGAAATGTTCAAAATAATGATGCAAAGCACCTCAACCATCTGGAAGTTTAAAAGTTACATAACTAATTCACAAACAAACCCGGTTCGCGGCTTTGTTTTATATTGTTTAGGGGTGAATCTTAACATAAGAAAATTGCGAAATAAGTGTAGAGCGTAAATATAAATAGCAAAATAAAGATAACGTTTCGTGTATTTGACTTTATTTTCACGAATTATACATATTTTTTCTAATAATACAATAAAACTAATCCTTCCAGTTCGTAGTTCGTATGTGATCGAACAAATCCCGCGCCAAATAAAACGACGCAAATTGGTACAGTCGGTAATAACTGCCGGCGTGCAATATCCTGCGACGAAGCCTCGGGCTTTGGGCCACTGGGGTAGGCGCCCCTCGCTCCACATTATCTCACATCCCTGCCCTTGTAAATACGACACGACTTAAGTGTAGCGATCTGAAATTAAACTTTATTGGTAAAGACTAACCATACTTACATACGAAACATACAAAACAAATAAGCTCCCACGAAAACATTTCCTAATACTAGGGCGAATGAATGAATGAATTAATGAATGAATGAATGATTATACTATTATTGTACACCGAAAAACAAAAAGATCAGAAAACATGACGTACAATTTGGCGGGCTTATCGTTGCATGGCGATTCCTCCAGGCAACCAAAGGCGTAACGAAACAAAGCTACAGGTACGAGGTAAGTAGTGTAATATAGATATAAAAGTGATATATATATACACTTCAACTAAAACTAACACATATGATTAAATAAAAAAAACATATACATACGGTATACGATCTTTATTTTTTATTTTTTGTATTTAACTAATATTGTATATTTATCATATATTTATACATGTATAAATAGAAAACATAAAACAATCAGGGTACGGAGCAGGGATTCACTAAGTGGTCGATATCGCCCGGGAATGGGAAATTATTTTGATAAGTATTTTGTATCTATAGGATTGGTAAGTTTTTTCATCAATAAGAAAAAAACTGGATACACACTTTTTAAAGTCATTTGGCTATGGGGGTTTGAGGCATCAGTTCATTTTGGAAAAGCGGTTAGCGGTCTTGCACAAAAAATTTGGGAATCCCTGGTACAGAGGTCTATGTATTTATTATTAGTTGTTTTAAGAAACTTTTCTCTGAAACTTATTTGGAAGTACGTGACAGGCGGTGAGCCTGTCGCCTTACTGTTCAGGCCAATAACACGTATCGTACATAAGTTCCGAAAGACTCATTTTTTTTCACCCACGATTTTTTAGTTACCACTCATCGGAGGCTGTTGGATCGACTAAAGCTCTCACGATATATACGCTGTTGACCCAGTGGCCTTGACACCTTCGGGGGTAGGTGTTTTTTTTTTGTAATACAACTACTTTGCTTTTTTAATTCTACTGCTAGGGAACCATCACACGTGAACCTTTCTTCCCCAACGATTATCAATTCTTTTATCCCTAAGATTACTGAAATTACATTTACACAACTAAAATGACAACATGTCTGACGAATGATTATTAATTAATCCAAAAACCATATCCGAATGTAGGTACAGGAAACTAATATGTGACGTAAACTCCCGCGGGAAATCGCCACCTCACTGAAGGCGGGAAATGTACAGAGCGCGCCGTGAGGTGTCGCCCGACACTTTTGGACCGCATTGACAAATAACATTTAATTGAAAGCGGGCTCCTTGTATGGTGCAAACTGTAGACTTGTGGCGGTCTGACCTGTCCCGCTATTTTAAAATATTTATTTTTAATCAACACTTTTTTATTGTGCTTTTATGAATGTAACTTTTCTATCCATGGGCATTTAACTTAAGAAGTGATGATTATGTAGTTTTTAATTAGACTAGCTCTGTTCAATTTTTGCGACAGACATACAGACGATGCCCGATGTAATATATAGATATTAATAGTTATTAGACATTAAGATCCCAACATGTATATATTACTGAGCACTAAAATAAACACATATTGTGGAACGATCTATCCAGACTTTTATGCGCTGACCAGCGTATTCTACCACAGCACACAGAGCTAATGTTTGAACTCATAGCACTAGATGGGGTTTGAACCCACAGATTTAAGGCCATTTATCTGTGAAATGAATTCTTAATTGTATTATAAGTCATCATTTAAGGAAAGTATCTAAAACATGTATTATTAGATTCATGAACATTAATATATAAGCACACACGCCCGTCGCTCATAGGTGTCGGAAATAATTTCGGTTTTCCATTTGGCACGACTTAGTGTACACGAACGGGCTTCTACAACCTACTTATTATCTCAGGGAAATCGAACCTCTCGTCACTGAATTCTGAAAGCGAATGAACGTCAAGATTGTTCATCAACAGAGATGAACGCACTTCCCAGAGATTTCTTAGTCTAAACCGGTTTCCGGTTTCCAAAGTTGTTATATAAGTGCTCAGTGACTCCTATATTGCATCTTTACCTTCCCCAATTGTACCAATTAAATAGCTTTATCTGATACTTAACATGTCAGATTTTAAGATCTATCATCTCTACTACCTATTGTATCCTTACCAGCCTGGTAGTACACTGCAGGACATAGGCCTCTCCCATTAGGAGGATTTGCCATAATCCCCACACTCGACTAACGGATTGGCCATCGCAGTCCCAGACACCTCGCACCATAGACGCTGCTGCCATTCATCGGTCTGCTTAATTTTGGTCAGGTATTATTCGTGATGGTTATCCCGACGTCTGTCGGTAGGCGTTGCGATTTTAAAGGCTTTTTCCTTAGTTGCCTCTTACGACACCCACGGGAAGAAAGAGGGTTCCAGATTCTTTTTACGGATGATGCATAGTAGGATCTAAAGTTACTTGTAGTTTATTATTACAAAAAATTCCTAAAGGCATGTTTTACCCGTTTATAATCCAAACTGCTTATGCCTTAGACCATCACTTAAACGTCAGGGGTGCAGCACTCAATGTGAGCAAGTGTTGCCTCTAAAAACAACTTTATTGAGCACCGACAACCACCGCCCCCGCTTTGTGGCGACTTCAACCGTAATATCAACTTCCAGTTAGAAACAGAGTGAGTTAGGCTAAGTAGGCCTCTTAACCCGATAAATGTTTTCGCAGTGAACAAAGTGAGGTAGAACGGTAAACAAGGGAGACGGCGGCTTGTTGTGATATAAGCAGATCCATTCACTAAATGTTTAATACCTCCGTTTCTGTCTCTCTGGAACACATTGTTTCCATAAATATATAATTTATTTATTCACTTATTACATATTTTAAAATAGAGTTCTCTTTACGTGTCTAATATATTGCATATCTCTAATATGTGTTACCTGGTGATACAACTCCTTTTCTGCATTAGAATCGTCTGGGTAGTTACAGCCCTTACCTGTTTTTTTTTTATAGAAGATGGGGGCAAATGAGCGTGCGGCTCACCTGATGGTAAGTGATCACCGACGCCCACGAACATCCACAACACCACAGGAGCTACAGATGCGCTGCCGGCCTTTGTTGCTGCTAATCAACAGTGCAACCACTGTTAAGTTCTGCTTTGAAAGGTATGCTGAGCCAGTATAATTACAGGCTGTGACGCATTTCATCTTAGGGGTGTCAACTTTAAATTAAATAAAATAAAAAAAACTTTATCCACAGGGGTGTCAACGCATCTGTAACCTGCTTAGATTCAAGTTCTTTGCCCGTAACAAAGGGCTGTGTAGTAGCGACTTACCATCAGATTGACTGTTAGGTTTAAGTTTTAAATAAAATACTTTCTCCTGACAACTTATTACTATTACATCCCGAACATAGTTAAATTATTGTGGAATCCATTCTGCTTAAATACTTTTGCGCTATTGGAACAAATACTGTGCCTGTCAAGACAAGACACTTTTTCGGCGGCAGACTGTGTCTTGGGATATGTATGTGTCTGTTACAATTTTATTGCACCTCGTTGTACTTCGAGTTTTATTTTTGTTTAGTATTAATTATAGTATATTTAGTAAGACCATTACACATGTTGATTATTTATATTTCAGTAAGAACAATAAAACTAATACAAAACAGTTTCGCGTGCCCAACCGGCTGTGTCGCCATGATGGATGGCCCGACTCGAATTAATCATTTCCCCGTCCCGTCGCAACACGAAAATAATAACGTTAAGCACGTCTTCGTTTTGGGGGAAACTTGTAAATAATTATTTATTTTTTAGCCTATGTGTCTAATGAACCAGCGCACACACAGGGCGATCACTGCTCATTATTCATCGTCATCGTCGTAAGCAATCCACTGGACAAATGCCTCTTACAAGACTTTACTGCATTCCATAAACTTAAACAATATTGCATTACCTTATTTTTTATACAATTTAATCATTAACGAGGCTTCTTTTTTTTGTGGAAAAGGGGCAAACGACCAAATGGCTCACCTGATATTTGGGAGCTGGGTGAGAGGATGTGGGATGGTAAGGGGAGTGGGCCTCCGATTATCTCACTCACCGAACGAAACGCGGAAGCACAATACTAATAAGCCTCTACTTCACGCCGTTATTCTGCGAGGCCAGGGTACTACCTCGGCCGAGCCGGCCCATTCGAGCAGCCACTGCTTGGCTCTACCACGTTCAATAATATACTTGACAACCGCCGATAGTATTCGGAAGCTGTCGCGTTGGTTGAAATCGTGAGGTGTGATGATGTCCCATCACCAGCATTATTATGAGGAGGAATGAAATGGCAGAGACGGTTGTAATCTGAATTTATTTACTGCAATCTTAATTAGATATAATAAGTCTTCTCATATAATAATACCTAGACGAATAAAAATAATACAAATATGTAACCTGTAAAATATGTAAAAAAACTGACAACCGTTGGGGAAAAAAGGTTTCCGGGTGGCAGCCACGTACAGGCAAACGCAGTGTAGGACGACCCCCACAAGATGGAGTGCTCAGGACCAAGCTTCGTGGCAATCTTTGGGGGAGGCCTATGTTCAGCAGTGGACTTCTGATAGGCTGAAATGATGATGATGATGAACAGTAATAATATAAAATAGTTACCGATTAAAATAAACTACAATTATCATTTTTAACCTAGAGATGAAAACTTGCAAACCCCATGTCTTCCGAGCGCGCAAGGTGTTTGGTATCGCGACCGTGCTCTTTTTTTTATACATTTTTTTAATGCATTTTGACAATTTAAGCGCTGCGACCACATTCTTGCGACTAATGGAGAAGTCGGCGATGTCGGCAGCCACGCCACACAGACGCAGATGGCGGGATATCCATCTAGAAAAATACCAGCCCAAAATTAAGGACACACGTCCTGTGTCTAAAGTATGAGTACGAGGCGTCTGGTGCCACGATCGCAAATCCGCTTACCGTGCTCCTTATGGAGGAGGCCTATGTCCTGCAGTGGGATATTTACGGACTGTCTAGGTAAGGTTAGCACGAGTCAGTTTAGAAAAATAATGATAATAATAAACTCTCGCGTTACCCAATACCCAATACAATACTAGACACATTACTTTATGTAACTAATTGTTGAGATATAGTCTGTAGAACAAAAACAAAAAAACACTTAAGTATATTATGTTTGTATTCAGAATAATGTTTAAAACATTTAAAAAAAAGATACTGGCCATTACGAGTGACAGCGACGCGATCAGGCGACGGCGCGATCCCGCTACGAAAACACTCCAATAGGCCTACAGATAAAAAAACCTTCGAGTTTATTTTTTATATTTAATATTTGATGTTTCATCGTTTTAAGTATTTTGTTTTAATTTATCACTAAAATAAATTTTAAACGCTATAGTTAATTGTTACACGCTAAATTAAACTGTTTTGCGTTCTATACGGTCGTCTATTGATTTCTGAATTAAAATTATAAACATATGTATTATCGTTGAGGAAGAAAGGTCAACTGGCAATCTCATACAGGCAAATACAGTGTAGATGTTTGAAGAATGGAGGTGGCTCAGGATCGTGCTTTGTAGCAATCTTTGGAGGAGATTTGTGATGATCCTGCTGATTATCTAGAATATTAAAATCAGAAAACTATAAAGTGATTGATATGAGAAATAATTACAGCAACACTAACATCAATAAACATACACAAATGTTATATATAGCAACTCCTAAAAATGAAACAAAAACATCTGCCAACACATTTTCTATAATGAGCCAAACCAAAAAGGTTTTACTTGTACAATATTTATCATAATAAGTCATCTGTACTAAACTAAAGACGTCTGTCCGTTAGAGGCTCATTAGGTAACGATATATCCTTTAATTTATTTGAGTTGCAATTAACATGTCGAGATCCAAGGCTTTAGTTTTTGTTGACTAAGCTTGAAGTATTAAAAAAAAAACTGAATCAATTGAGTTCGATTTTGACAGCTTGACCGCTTACCGATGAAATTTCCGATATTACCGTTAATTAAAAAGTCAATAACGTTTAATACCAACATTATAAAGTTTACAATTGCTTGCCTCATAATATCGGCAGCTGAATATTATAATTTGAAATCACTTCGTAATCTCTCGTACGAGAGGTTGAGATATACAAACAATTTATGTATCGATACATGACAAGCAGGGATTAATTAATAAATAAATCAATAGTGATATGTAAACACAAACAGAATTACTTCAATAATTCATTCGAAACATATCCATGTAAATTTTAATGTACATCGGTTTCTAATTAAATAGAAATAATTAAAAACAATTGCTACTGCTTAGTGATTTAAATGACTTTTTATATTTATTCGTTGCAACTCTACGATGCTACTATCAACCTGTAGTCCCCTAATGGGTACAAGTCTACAGGTTATATAACCTTAATAAGCGGGTAGACGAGTTGCCTAGTGGTAAGCGTACCAGACTGCTGAGCTACAGGTCCTGGCTTCGTATCCCAGCCGAAGTCAAGTTACGGATCCAGTTGTGTTGTGTTCCTTCCGTGTCTCTGTCACTACAACTGATCCTGCCTGTCTCTGTGAATGCGCGTACAATTTCGGCACTATTACATCTCCTGAACAGTTGACAACTTGCGATAGTATTGGAAAGTTGTCGCAGTGGTCGAAATATGCCAGGAGGACAGCATCGAGTAGGGACAGACACCCTTCCTACTTATAAGACCTGTGTCACCTACATATTCTCTTGGTAACATACCCACTCTTTCTCCTACTGTCAATACGCGGTGTACTCTACTACGTGATAGGCGAGGTTATGGTGATAGAGTTTTGGCGGATAAACCATTCGAGATTACCGACCCAAATCTGGTTAACCAGTGGGAGCACAGAGAAGTCGTGATGGCTGTATCCCTTATTCCATCACGCTTCAACAGCATCTGTTTACTCACAAAAATAAAAGGCTATGCTACCAAAGTCGACTCGTGCTTAAATTTAACAATATATAAAATCGACCCCTAACATACCACTCGCCAATTAGTGTCATGTTAAGAAAGGGGACTAGAACATTATAATTATAGAACTCGCTTAAGGAATTCAACAATTACTTTATCATTATAGTTACGCTCAATGTGCGTATTTCTGTTATACTTACGTAATAATTGTAATAGTATTACGGAATTTGTTTTACAATAGATTTTAATACAATTGTATTATCTTTAATCTCTTTGTCGTTTATTTTATAAAGCCTTATTGATATTAATGTTATTAATATCAACATTACAGTAGTTATATTTGACTTTATATTTATTCGTTGCAACTCTACGATGCTACTATCAACCTGTAGTCCCCTAATGGGTACAAGTCTACAGGTTATATAACCTTAATAAGCGGGTAGACGAGTTGCCTAGTGGTAAGCGTACCAGACTGCTGAGCTACAGGTCCTGGCTTCGTATCCCAGCCGAAGTCAAGTTACGGATCCAGTTGTGTTGTGTTCCTTCCGTGTCTCTGTCACTACAACTGATCCTGCCTGTCTCTGTGAATGCGCGTACAATTTCGGCACTATTACATCTCCTGAACAGTTGACAACTTGCGATAGTATTGGAAAGTTGTCGCAGTGGTCGAAATATGCCAGGAGGACAGCATCGAGTAGGGACAGACACCCTTCCTACTTATAAGACCTGTGTCACCTACATATTCCCTTGGTAACATACCCACTCTTTCTCCTACTGTCAATACGCGGTGTACTCTACTACGTGATAGGCGAGGTTATGGTGATAGAGTTTTGTCGGATAAACCATTCGAGATTACCGACCCAAATCTGGTTAACCAGTGGGAGCACAGAGAAGTCGTGATGGCTGTATCCCTTATTCCATCACGCTTCAACAGCATCTGTTTACTTACAAAAATAAAAGGCTATGCTACCAAAGTCGACTCGTGCTTAAATTTAACAATATATAAAATCGACCCCTAACATACCACTCGCCAATTAGTGTCATGTTAAGAAAGGGGACTAGAACATTATAATTATAGAACTCGCTTAAGGAATTCAACAATTACTTTATCATTATAGTTACGCTCAATGTGCATATTTCTGTTATACTTACGTAATAATTGTAATAGTATTACGGAATTTGTTTTACAATAGATTTTAATACAATTGTATTATCTTTAATCTCTTTGTCGTTTATTTTATAAAGCCTTATTGATATTAATGTTATTAATATCAACATTACAGTAGTTATATTTGACTTTATATTTATATTTCCGTTTAAAATACGTACACAGGAGATAATTCAAAGGAATCGCACGAGATTGAGGTTTCTCCGGTGGATTAGATCCGCAATAAAGAAATCTGACGGAGAACTGGCGACCCTGATAAGTCTGGCTAGACCTTAGTTTTCTTTAAATTGAAGGATTAATGAACCAGGCATCGCAAATGCTTATTATTCTTTCAGCGTTACATATATTTCTACAGAGTAGAAAAAAAATTAGTAACCATTCCCATATAATTGACATTGACAAATAGATAGGCATTGAATTGATGTTTGATTATTACATTGTTTAACAAAGCGCGGTGGAGCCAAGCGGCGGCTTTTGCTGCTGCTCGAATGGGCCGGCGCGACCGGGTTAGTACCACGGCGTCGCAGAATACCGGCGTGAAGTAGAGACATATTGTGCTTCTGCGTCCCTCTACTCTTCCTCCCTCCCATCTCCCAAATATCCTTAAATCTCCGGCAACGCACCTGCAGCACCTATGGTTTCGCAGATGTACGTGAGCGACGGTAATCACTTACCATCAGGTGAACCGCTTGATCGTTTGCCGCCTTTCCCATAAAAAAAAAGGTATATCAGCCTAGGATGGAAATCGACTAGGCTGAACACCTGCAACCTATGCTGCTCGCAGACCCAAAGACAAGAAGCATTGCTCCTTTGTTCAAAAACTAAATAAATAACTTTTAATTCATACTTAGTAGTAGTAGTTAAATAAAAATATTTTCCTTCCTTATTTCATACTCACTCTGTGATTGAATTTCTTCCGGTTCCAGTCAGTTTCCAGTGTGGTTGGTAATTTTTAAACCAATTTCCATTACGTTTACGTTTACGTTTAAGTTTTCCTGGTATATACACAATATGATCATAAGAACCGAGTACGAAAGAATACGGGCGAAATGATTGTACTTTTATTTTACACCGAAAAACAAAAGGCTGAGAAAACATTAAAAGAGTATGTTAAGAAGAAAGGCAATTTGTCGGCCTTATCGCTACATAGCGATCTCTTCCAGCCAACCAAAGGCGTTGAGAAACAAAGCTACAGATACGAGGTAAGTGGTGCAATATAGATACGCATACCATACAACTAAAACTAATACATACCATTGAATAAAAAATAAAAATCCTGCACATATACGTATGTCATCATCATTTCAGCCTATCACAAGTCCACAGCTGAACATAGGTCTCCTCCATACGTATATGTATTTATGTAATATATATATAAATGTAAAACATCCATACATTCAGAGTTCAGAGGGTGGTCAGAGGTCTCTAAATATTTAGTATATTATATATATATACGTGGTGCAAATACAAATACACATACAACTTAACCTATTATAGTATTAGCATATTTACAAATAAAAAATATATAAATAAATAAACGGACGGACGGATTCTGACCGACATTGAAATGACAAAACGAAACCTTTACAATATGATAATTTCTGTCACTAGAACAGACACCGAAGCGGACACAAGAGCAAATGCACTCCTTACCCTTACAATTAGATTTATAGCAATTATTTAAAATACCATGAAGATTCCGTAAGGCTACCGGCCAGTACTTATATAAAAAAATGTGTTGAGAACTACAAGAAATAATAATAAACTTTTTGTTCGACTAACAATTCTTTTTTAATCATTTAACGTGGGGGAAAGATGCTCGCACCTATGTGCTTATGTCGGGATCAGCATTGAAGATGTCGGAGCGACTGAAACCCCACACGGTAGATACGCTGTTGACCCGGTGGCGTTTACAGCTTCGGCCGTAGAGGGTCGCGAGCAGGAGGCCCGCAAGTTACAAACTTATTAAATACCTAACGGAACTATTAAACATGTAAAGCAATGTAAATAAATAAATAAATAAAAGTTACTACTACTAAAATCAAACTAATTTAGTCCACTGTTAAAGAAAGTGCCAGCAAAAGCCGGTGTACTTTCACGGAACCTTTGCCCGAACTCACCACACAGGGCGAGCGGCCCGGTGAGCGCAGCGCCGGTACCTGAGCACTAGTGGAGCTGCTCCCCATCATTAGTCTGTGGGAATCGGGTTTGGAATATTCGAATGGATTCCGCCATCATTCGGTTGCCAGATCCACGTTTGTCTGCAAGCACGTGCAGACGAGGTTCGCATTTGGAGAAAGAGGTGGTGTACCCCCATCATCATTTCATCATTTCACCCCATCAGAAGTCCACTGCTGGACATAGGCCTCCCCCAAAGCAGCCTATAAATTAAGATATAAATGCATAAAAATCACTTCTTCGTACTAAACCACTCAATTAAAATAACATGACAAAAACGTCTGTATCTATTATCATTTCACAAATTTAAATAACAAACTTAGCACAACTTACATAAACACAGGCGGCATTACAACATAATTCCCGTCAAGCGGTCGGTCCGTATACAGTTGTATAGAATTACATTCAAATTAGCCATCGGCTACGTTAATTAATCTAAAGCTGCTCCCGATACATTGATTAATCTGTTAAAAGTTCGACCTACATACATACGTACTCGCGTATTATTTATATATTAATGTAACCCGGTGAACGTGCACCAGCGACTTATCTTCATCCGTTATACAAGTGTTCTCAGAATAGTTAAAATCATGTCGTAATTAACTTTTAAAAGCAGTAATTTGGCCGCGAGTGTTTCGACCTCACTTCTGATTATACGAAAAGTTATATTGTCGAATGAAAAAAAAAAAAAACACTTATCGTTAGAACATGTTAGCCGATAGCCGTGTGGTGAGGGGATTCGCTTTCGAATCAGGTATCCCGTGTTCGAACACCAACGTAAAGGGCTCAAAAATCTCTTAAAAAAAGGTTAAATTGAGTATTCATTACTTAACTACGATTTGTAACGTTAGACTAAAGTAGTCTAACGTTACTAGTCTAAACACTAATCATTTAGTTCATCGCCTATCAGATTGTTTCCAACGTGATCTGAGAGGTGAAAAGATGTGGGACTGTAAATAAATGTCTGTAACCATTATTGGTGTAATATTGTACATACAGCAGTTAGAGCTTATTGCTTTATTGCCGTGAGACATATATTTTTTATATTTTATTATCTATAAGGATTTGTGTTGCCAGCTCATAGTCAGCAAATTTTGTTAACAAGCATTTTACTAAAATTAACTAATTTAAAAAGTAAAACCTTAGGAGAGGAACAATTTCTTAAATTAACCTTAAGTCATAATTACCGATCCCTGAAAAACATATCGCTTCCAGAAATACACAGTAAAGCTTGTTTGATCGTTAATCTTTACAAACTTAAATATAAATAAGATAATCGTAAGAAACTTAATTTAAACTAAATGCTTTTTCTTATATTTCTTTGTTATGAATTACACAAGACCACTTTAAGTCACAGAATGTCCTGTTCACGATCCCAATATAATTATCAAAACTCGGCGGTGGTTTCACATAATACCTGAGTAGGTCAAAACAATGGAACATTATTGTCCTACAGTATTTTCACAGCCCTACAAACTCTTAATATTATTCGACTTTTAAAATATCGAATAGCCGATGAAGATACGGCACGCATACTTTCATGACTTTGTTTTGAATTTTCTTTTCAGTCTCAACTTTTTGTTTTAAGCGACCAATGTTTTTGCGAAAAATTTAAGCGAATTTACAGTTTAGGATTGTTATATTTATTGATATACATGTGAATGAATTTCAATCAAATCAAATCAAATTTTTCATCAACATAAGAAACATAAATTTCATTTGTCAAACATCATTTTAATATCAAAACAAAACGTTTTAATCGTACTATATGACAATTTTTTTTTAAACGGCCTGGGTGCGATCGACTCGTTGCCATGGGTTATTTTCACCCAGGTATTTGTTTACATTCTTACACCGCACTACAAGTCACTACATTTTTTTTATTTAAATGCACATGATGAGTAAGGGGATATATTTATTTATTTATTGAACTTCATATACATGAGAATGTATATAGGCGAACCTAATGCCAGAAGCATTCTCTACCAGTCAACCTTTGAACGATGCAGAGATGAAATGAAGTAGGTGTAGGTTATAGAATAGAAAGAACTAAAGAGAGGAAAAAAATTATAAAAAATGTAAATCTATATAGATACAATATTTCAATACGCATACATACAATAATAAATACATTCATACAATACATACATTTATATTTATTTAAATATAATAATAACTTAAATATACTATTACTCCAATCCTCATCCTCACCAGCACGCGGTGCACTCTGCTGATTAACATGCTCTAGCAACCTATTGGAGCCGTGAAGGGACGATGACTAGTGACAGGGAGCAGTACCACGGGCACGAGGGTGCCGGCACTCCACTCACCAACCCACCCGTCCGTCATGGTAAGAATGCGGTAATTCCTTCCAAGCATGGCATGGGCGGTTTTTTTGGTGCTTCCGTGAAAAGGCCTATGTCCAGCAGTAGTATTTAAACAGGCTGATAAATGATCAGGCGGCAGACTCCTTCTCTGCCTGGGAGTCGTCTAGGTAGGTCCATCACACTCTAACCCATTTCTGCCGCTAAGCAGTGCAAGTACTGTCGTGTTCCTGTTTGATAGGTGTTAAGCCAGTATAATTACTGGCTGTGAGGCATTGTATCTTAGTCCTCAGGAGTGAGAAGGCATCTGTAACCTTCTTCAATTGAAGTTTCTTGCAGGTACCATAGGCCGCGATAGCCATTCACCATCAGGTAGACTTTAACCTCGTTCCTCACTCCAATCCAATAAAATAAATGACAGAGCGACGTAACAATCCGCTCATTTCACCGTGGATGCGTGATGAAGTGATTAAGAGAAAACCTTGAAAATATCATGGCCTTCTCATGAAGCAAACCGGTTGACGACGCTCACCAGAAACACGATTGGCTAAATGCAAACTACCCGTCACCGTTTAATGATTACAACAAGAACGATCGATGGGGCGACGTTACGAAAGGATAGCTTAATCTCAACATAACAACGTATTACGACACGTGTAATACACCGGAGCCGCTCCTAATTACAGCGTACGAACAATGCGCAAATGTCAAGCTTAATGTATACCAGCGTCGAACTGCAAATACATGCATAGATACACTTCGGTACGTACGAAGTAACTTGCAACACGAACAAGATCTGAAACGACCTCCGGAGAGCGTAACTTTATTATGTTAAAATATAAAGTCCTTTATTTGTTTCCTATAGAGAAATGAAAACAATATTTGGAGTAAAATATTTTTTGCAGGCTGCTCATCTGATCGTAAGTGATCACCGACGCCCACGTACATCTGCAACACCAGAGGATGTTACATATTTATGGATATTTCGAATAAGTAGGGATATAGATAACTTAACGCAGAAGCACAAGACGCAGTTACTTCCCGCCGGTGTTCAGCGAAACCGTAGCACTATCCCGGACGAGCCGGCCAATTCGAACCAGCAAAAGCCGCCGCTTGGCTCTACCACCCACGAATAGTATTTTTTTCGAACTACAACACATAGATCTGCTATTGAAAATGGGATTTGGTGCCGTGTTAGTGACACTTCTTGCTCGACGTCACTGTATATAACTTCGGGTAGCTTACGCAATAACTTCACTAAATTCGAACATAATTGTTAAACACAAATAAAAAACATAAATAAAATTCGGAAAATCCAAAAGTGGTTCTCTCGTTATGTGCCCAATTAAAAATTGTTACCTAACCTAACCACACATTTATTAATACAAAACTTTTGTTTTAATCTCATTATATACCAAAATTTATTTTATAAAAGTAGCAGCCTATAAGTGCCCACAGCTGGGCAAAGGCCCCCTTCTCAAATACGAGTATCAGAGAGGGTTTAGGAGCCGGGAAGGGTCCGCCACGCTGCTCCACTGCGGGTTGGCGGGCTTCACATATCTTCGAAATAATATTTTTTTATTTCTCAGACATGCAGGTTTCCTCACGATGTTTTCCTTCACCGCTGAGCACGTGGTAAATACATCACTTAAAATTGCTATTAACAATTTTAGTGGTGCCGGCACCGAACCCAGGTTACTCGCGCTCTATGAAACTAAAGTGAGCGTCCTGACCACTAGGCTACCACGCCATTTATTTTATATTTAAATAAAATTATTAATTTTACACATCATCCCGTGGTTATAACAGAAATATTGCATGTGTATTTTATGATATCTTGTTTATTATATAGTATTTTATGCTTACTTATATATACCACCCAACCAGACGAGTATATATGTAAATAACTTCACAAATAGAAATACCTGAAACATATCTATGTAGTATAAGGCATACCGACCTGTGCCGAGGAGCAACATATAAGGTGTCAAGTGGTGATGCGATTGTTGCAAATCCTCCTATCGGAAGAAGCCTATGGTTCAGTATTGTCCACACTTAATAGAGTTCAGAATAGTAAAGAAGCCGAAGAAATGGATTTCTACAATAATAAAACGCTTTATATTTCTTGACTTGTATTCATAGTATCACTACATATATTCTTTTGTTATCACACATGTCGGGTTATGAATGCTTGGTCAAGTGACTGACGCGAACAACCCGAGTTCAATCAACGGAAATTTGAATAGTAATATGCCACATGCACAACTCGGATCGGGGTGACAATATAATTAAAAGTCCTGATGGTAAGAAGATACTAAAGCCTACGGACCCCAGCAAACAACTTCAACCGAAGGAGTTTAGGAAGGAAGGAGACAACGCATCGGGCGTTGTCACCTCTGTGGATTAACATGGAATGTCTTATAACCCATAATTACACTGGCTCAGCATAGCCTTCATATACACTGCTGATGGGCGGCAGATATAAGATATATAGATATATATAGAGCAGAGATATAGATATATATACCACCTAGGACGAAAGAAAGAACAAAACATGTACGTCTGTTAAATAAAAAAAATATTCTGATGCCTAATACACGATGTTCGTCAACCCGCTCTGTAGCACAGTGATCATATACTAAATCAATAAAAATCCTCTAAAAGGGTTTTGTCTTTTTTTATAGTAAAGGGGGCAAACGAGCATGCGGCTTGTTTAGACACCTAGTTACATCTGCAACACCGGAGAAGCTGCAGGCTCTACCACGTACAGAAGTAAGTATAAAATAGAAACATATTTCATGTTACAAACTGGATTAATTATTTAAAACTTACTAGCCTTAGATTATTGATTAAAATAGTAGATAAATTATTTATCAATCAATTTCAACTTTCTATCACATAGGTGCAACGAAGCTATGAAGCAAAATAAGCATCAAACTTTTGACATTAATACGACAAGATGGCGTGGCGCTGGGTGAACTCGTGGCGAGATCTTGTGGCGAGAACTCTATTCATGTATTCATGAACATTATCATGTCCCTTCAATATACTTTACAAAGATTTCGGTTTAAAGATGAAGTCTTTACGCTAGGAAACATTTTAATTATATCGGTAATTTTATAAAGCCAAAACGAAATAACTTAGAGCTATGAATTCAATAATCACTGCAAAGCAATTTCACTTGTAAATGAATAAGCTCAAACGATTATACCCAATATCGGGTTGGCCAGAGGTATCTGCTGCGCTCACCAACACTCTTAGAGAGGTGAGTTGGGTTTCAGAGTCCAAGTCAAAATGTTTTACGTAATATTGCGTGTGTGTGTAACCACTAGAGCCGAGTGATCAGGGGATCTGTCTACGAACCGGCAGACACGAGTTCGATTCCCTATTTGGAGAGCGCATAGCAGTGAGTGTTTCGAAACTTATGTACGATTATTATCGTTGTCTTGAGCACTATTAAGACATCGACAAACTCACCGCCTATGTTGTTCCAAATGGGCTCTGCTGATGAAAAGTGAGTTGAATCGATGAAAATAAATGTACTACGAGACCTCTGATCACCCCATTATTGGGTATACGGTCGTGAAGTTTATACATACAAATAGCCGCGGGGCATGCAAGGGCAGAGGAAGAGCTATTTCCACACATTATAGACCTCAATATATTGATCTGTTTTATAGTAGGCCTCTTTTTAATGAAGTTTCTTCAACATCCGTTGTATATTTTATGTCCGTTGCTGGTACTATATTTTAAAACGCGTTTGCTTAGAAAATACTTTTAGTTCTATCTAAATTTAGGAACCTCTGCGTATACTTGATCTGTTCTACAAGAAACATCCCGCTGTGAATGAAGAATGACTGACGTAATAGTAGAGGAATAAGTTATGAATACAGTTTAATAATTTATTAGAATGAATTTTATAATCGTTATTTTCTTCGGTAGTTGCTTTCGGTAGCATAAATAATTTTCGAAATTTAAATGTTTATGGGAAATAATAAAGAAAAGCGTGGAAGAGATAAACTCAGAGTTATGGAAACATGGAAAAAATTGCACTAGAAGCGACACCTGCGTGAATTGATATTAAAGAAATAAACAATTAAGTACCTTTTGATATTATAGTTATCTTAGAAAAAGGTTCTCACGGAAAAACTTATTTAAATGGTTTAAATGCAACTATATCTCATAACAGACACTTATCTTTTGCTTTATTCGTAAGTGACACTTCGTTAAAATCGCTAAATAAAGTCAAAGTCAACGTCAAAACGTTTTTTATTCAAAGACTTTAGGAATGTTCAAAGCTCTTATAAACGTGAAAATGTACACCGGTTCGCCACAAGACCTCTCAGTGAAGAACCGGCAGGGAACTCTTCTTGTTTTTGCCACGTTACAATGTCATTTAGCTTTGTATGTTTTTGCATAACAGCAATAGTAGATGAAATAATTAGTAGCTAGAGTATATTATCCTTACTTTATCTTACTATATATAAGGAGGAGGAGATACTGTGTTATAGTCGCCCCGCTCGGCGAGCGGATTGGCCATCGCAATGCCAGACCAGACACCTCGCACCTAAGACGCTGCTGACCGTCATTGGTCTGCTTAATGTTGATCTGGTATTTTTCGAGATGATTATCCCGCCATCTGTCGGTAGACGGTGCGATTTTCATAGCCCTACCTTACGACAACCACGAGAAGACAGCGCGTGGCAAATTCTTTTGACTGATTATCTGTAGTATTTTATAATCCGTAGTGTAATTACGTTTATATCTAAAATAACATTTATTTTATTAAACACGGGAGAGCGGGCCACTCAACGTAACTATTTATTTATTCTGTAAGTTCCCACTTCTGGACAAAGACTTCTTTCTCAAATATCTGAGAGGGTTTTAAAGCCGGGAAGGATCCGTCACGCTCCTTCACATGTCAAGGCTGGCGGACTTCACATGTCATCGAAATAATATTTTTATCAATTCACAGACATGCCGGTTTCTTCACGATGTTTTCCTTCATCGCCGAGCAGGTGGTGAATTCAGCACTTAAAATTGCTAGTGGTGCCGGCACCGGAGATCAAAACCCAGGTCGCTCGCGCTCTATGAAACTAGAGCGAGTACCCTGACCACTATGCTACCACGGTCCTACTAGGCTACCATACAATGTATGTATCTATGTATAATGTTTATGTTTTGACGGAAATAAACATTTTAATATTTAAAAAAAAAAAATAAGGCGGAGACGGTCTCCGTCCTGCATGCCTGCGAACACACTACGTACGAAGTCATTTCTTTAAGCGAATTAAAAGGAACTCATTATTCAACCATTCGCGTGGTATTCTTGAAAGCGAGCAAGTGCCTAATAAGTCTCTGACGACCACTCGGGTCCTCGCCGGGGTAAGGAATTCGCGACCGTTACTCGTGTTTTTGCGTCTAATGGAACGATGTTTGCAAATGAGGGCGAATCTTTCGAAAACTGTGCTTCATTGGACGAATAGTAGTTTTTGTACACTTTGTATTGAATTAGTGCACCGTGTTAGCTTGGTGAGATAGGAGTGAGGATTCCCTCGTCGTCCAGAGTCAATGGATTACATCCAGACCAAAGACAATATTTGCGCAACAAGCACATTATTTCGATTGAGAGATTTAGTTATGCCTACTGTGTTATGAGCTAACAGTTGTCTATTGTCTATAGCTACAGAGCCTTTCGTCGATCAAATCAATGACGTATAAGTATCAGTGACTACATCTGATATGTGTAAGCGTGGTAGAGCCAAGCGGCGGCTTTAGCTGCCGCTCGAATGGGTCGGCTCGACCGGATTGGTACCACGGCCTCGCAGAATACCGGCGTGAAGTAGAGGCATCATGTGCTTCTGCGTTTCGTTCGGTGAGTGAGGTAACCGGAGGCCCATACCCCTTCCCTATTCCCCTCCTCTTCCCTCCCATCTCCCAAATATCCTTAAAGACCGGCAACGCACCTGCAGCATCTATGGTGTTGCAGATGTATGTGGGCGACGGTAATCACTTACCATCAGGTGAACCGCTTGCTCGTTTGTCGTCTATACCATAAAAAAAAATATATATATACACAGAAACATACAATTCGTATCACACGTAAAAAAAAATTACAGTGTTTAATTTTACCCTTGGTTAAGGGCTTATGGGGTTCTCGTACTGATGACTCTATTAGTTACTGCAACTTCAATCTGCTAACCGACTACAATAGTCGACTTTGATAGTGGTCGACGGATGCCGTCTTCTGTAATCTTCCTACATGTGAGATGCTGTGTCCTGCAGAGCCCCGCTAAGAGACTGACGATGATGTGTGCGATGATTGTATTCAGCGCCTATGACAACTTGAGGCATTAAACTAAACACGTTGTAGTGGGAGTCAAGTAAATCCTTATCAGAGTCGAAATGTACATAATATATTTAAATATGAATAACAAATTTAGCGTAATAAAACTTCCCAGATAACAGTAATTTAATTAAATATATTAAATTATTCATAAGTCGTTTAATAACAAGGATATAATGCTGTATCTTGTACATTATGTGTAAATCTCATTTGTTTAATATCTCTATCTGTAAATAGTACGAAATAAAGTTCAAAGTAAGTTCCAAACTTCTAAGTAGTTCAATGCGATTTACAACTACATTTCGTGCATTTCATGTTTTTTTTTTTTTTAGTTTAATGTGGGGGAAAGGCGCTCGCTCGTCACCGGGATCAGCATTGAAGATGCTGGACCGACTAAAACCCCCCCATGGTAGATCTGCTGTTGGCCTAGTGGCCTTTACAGCTACATCAATAGAGACTCGCGAGCAGGAGGCCCGCAAAGTACAATACATTTCATGGCGAAGGTTTTTATTTATTCATACTCCGTTCTTCACAGCTTATACTACAGGGTTACAACGTGCGTACTCAATGCCACGTGGCGTTCTCTAGCGTTCAATCCTGCGTGATGGATAATAAATACGTGCTATGCGCTCTCCGTAGCGATGGAATTAAAATATAATATGTGATAATATTAAATAATTAAGTAATATTAATAGGTAAATTATAACTTATACTATACGAATGTGTGTACACGTACATTTGGTTCTTTTGGTTTTCTGGTCTGGTTGGACGCATCTGACCATTCCTCCGATCTTTTCGTAAAAGTTTTGAGTGGATACCACATTTTCATAAATGCCAAAGAAACTCACGTGTCTTAATGTGAAAATGCCAACACATTATTAACTACGTTAACGAACGTGTTCGCGCTGCTATAAACCGAGCGGCTCCGCAGGCTTTACTTAGTATCTATTATTCAGCAACTGTAAATATCCTCATCACAGATCATATAGCTAATACCATCTTTACCTTTACCATAATAATACCATACCGTTTAAGGTACAAGCGTTATGAAACTTTGACTTGTACCTCAATAATCCTACAATATTTACAGTAATTACAATCTTATAACTGTATATGTACAAACCTCGTACTCGTACGTAACCTCGTGTCTTAGGCCAACGATACTGGCTACAATTCCTCGTACTGTCTGACAAAGAACCAGCTCTCTTGTCACCTCTTGTCCTCTTGTCACGTGAGATAGTTAATTTGACAAAAACGAGATTTCGTTAAATTCTGCTAAAATGTTGTGTTTAATACCGAAAACAATCTCATATAAAGTTAACAAGTATTCAATTCAAGAAACTTATTAACGGATGAGGAACTCTGTCTATTATTATATATGGTGTATTTCTATATATTCTCATCTGGTTGGGTTGTATATATAGATACATATAGATACAAATAAATACCATAATACAAATAATATTGAATAAATTAACTGTATAATAAAATTAAATAGATATTTAAAATACCAACCAGGTGGAATTATTATTATTATTAAATTTAAATTAGAAGAAACATACGACAAACTAAATTAAACCAATGATTGATTTAATGGACAAACTATATTTCTTAATCAAATTAATCTGAATTAAATTTTATTACACGTTTATTATTCAGTTAGCAAATATTTTAATTGTCGGTTCGTAATGTATTTTTGTTAATTAATTAGTTTAACTATTGCGTCATAATTAGTAGGTGCGTTGATGCTGCGAAGGAAGTATAAAAAGCAAAGTATTCTTATAACAAAAAACGTTTTAAAAACGCTGTATTTATTGCCCACGGTAACAACAACAACAAGTTTCGTTAAAGTGGACAAAGGGGAATGCCTGGAAGAGCTCGTACATGGCGGACTAACCATCTTGAAAAATACGCGGTCGAAATACGCAAAGCAGTGACTGTCGGAAGCAGCGAAGGTGCGATGTGCCAAGCACTGCGTTCGCCTTTAGGCCTACCAAGTATACAATCAATCATGTCGCGAAACAGTGGACTATTTACAGACAACAAAAAAAAAACATTTATATAGACTGTCCAATATGAAATGAAACTATTATTTACGGATTTTGTCGCGTTTAATTTTGTTTTTATGTTCCTGACGTTTCGAATGGTTTACAGCAGCCGTCAGGTCACATAGAATTACGATTGAATTTACGATTGATTGATTGAAAAATTATGATGAAATCCGTAAATAATAGTTTCATTTCAAATATGTAGTGTTCGCGTAAATATAAGAAATAATTATAACTTGCAACATCACAATATTTTTAAATAAGAATTAAAATTATATTTTATATTAAATAATTATTTATCTGTTGAAATCATTACTGACACTTGTTTGTAAAGTTAACAAAAACTTTTGGCGTGAACTCGAAAAGTGATGAATGTCTTGAATAAAATTTTGTTTTTTTTCTGTATATTTCCTTTTGGTGTATAATATTGATAGTGTTATGTCGTAATGGCTTGTGTACCAGTCATTGAGAGAGAGAAAAAATTAAAAAAAAAAAAGAACACATTTTATAGCGGGAAAATTGGACTTACACGCGGTGTTGTAAATAATAACGAAATAAATGTAATTTAATGAATAATTTAAAAAAACCTATGACTTTTGGCGCCTGCTCAAAAGTTCTTATTTTAAAACTTTGTTGTTTCGTGTGTTTCGAGTTTTGTTGCATGTTGAACAGCGTATGAAATCACGAGTGCATTAAAAAGGTGATTGGAAAATTTTCGTTTTTGTTCTTTCTTTTAGATTATGTCATCCCACCAAATCTTTAGTGAAAGACTACATATCATTTACCTGTCAACATTTTATTAAGCTTTCAAGCAAATTCAATTTCTGGAAATTATTTAAATAAGAAACTTTGACAGTGACGAAAGTTAAAGGAGGCTCGAAGTCATTAAAAAAAAGGTAAATTAATATATTTGCAGAAGTTGTGGGTACGTTAGGATGATGTTTTTAATATTCCGTTCTATAGTGACTAGGTATTTATTAACATCTAAAATTAATCAACAATAAATATAATATAAAACGATAAACTAAGTTTGAATTTTAATTGTTAAATGCATTTATCAAACTTCCCTCATTTAACCAAAACCCTCTAAATTAATGAGAGGAAGCCTTTATTGCATTACTTTATATTTTATCAAACTACCATAAAACACCCAACTTCCATACAAATAAATGATAATTTTCGTGATTTGCGAATTTTATTATTTATCTTGCGACGATATCACTTTTCTTTGGCCAAATATAAATTATTAAAATATCTTCATTTCAGAATAATAAAATTTTAATTAGTAAAATATTGCCTGTCCGTCCCCAGGAAAGTTATAGTTTATGTTTCATTATAATATCTCAAATAGCTCAAGATTTATATAAAATAAACAATTTTGGTGCAAACACCTCGGTATTTTTATTAAAAAAAACGCTACCTATCATAATTAATTTAATAGCAAGTTAATAATAAAAGATCTACAGAAATCAAGTACTCTTTACAGCTTATTTTATTGTAACTCAATATATCAAGATAGACGTAATGCGACTAGTAATCTCAACAGCCCACAGCAGCCCTTATAATATAGTAAAAGATAAATATATGTATGGCTTCCAGGTTTGAGTGTTGACCCATGTGCGATTTATCTGTGAAACAAACTCCGCAACGCACGCGTAAGGTAATAATGATTTTGCAACGATTTAAAAAAAAACCTTTTTTTTATGTCGGTGACCGGCTACGAGGCGCTCTAGAGTTACCTTTTCTGTCCAACAAAATTGAAATAAAATTTTGTCATCCTTCGATGTATTTTGTGTTACATATTGCTAAACCCTTTACCTACACTTCTTTCACGTGGTATTTCTCTTTTATTATTCCTATTAAAGGATCTCCCCTCCTTTTCGACGTAATTCTCGTGTGCTCTAAATATTTTTTTCAATGTTATTTCTCAGTCTTTATTTTTTATTTCTTATTAATTTATATAGGCATATTGCTTATTTTTTTTCGTTTTGCGTATCTAGTAAAAAGTTGTTCACATATTTTTTATAAACAGTCATCTCTTTTATGCCTACTTTTAGAATTTCTTTTATTAAGAGAATTATCATGCGTTACAGTAAAACAATTATTATTTCATATTGTTACTTGAATTCCTTTGTTCGCACAACTTTCGCCAGATACGAATTTCAGGACCTATTAAATATTAATAATTATAAATATAATAATTATTTAACTTTAGCGATTATTTACAAATGGCCTGTCAGATTAGAAAATAAAATCTATCAAAGATTATTTTCTATCTACGTATATAAAATAATTGTAAAGGCGGAATGAAGTATATCTTTCTCCAAACTCCAACCTCCCGGCACGTGGTGTGCCCTCCTGCCAGACCAACGAAGCTTTGGCGAACAAATATTGGCAGAACATTAATTCGAATTTGTCGAACCCAAATCCCAAAGACTAATGATGGGGAGCAGCATCACTAGTGCCACACCTCGACACACCCCTAACCAGCCAGTTCGCCCGGCGTAGTAATTAAAGGGAAACTTTCCAAGTAATGTTTGCCATCTTTAGCTGTAGCTTTCTTGGAGAGGTAAATGCCTATTTTAGTCCACTGCTGGACCTATGTTTAGGCTGTGGTTCTTGTAGGCTTTTAGTCTTTATCTCAATAACCAAATTCGATATATTAGATAGTGGATGAAAAATTCGAAAAGATTTTTTTAAATTGTTTAACTAATTATTTCATATCTTTGATCTTCATACACCACGGTTGCTCGGCGGAGAGAAGCTAATATGCTAATACAAACATTTTCAATATGCGTATGTAAATATATATTCCATAACGAAAGTCGTATAATTGATGAACTTAAAAGAAGTTCGCAACAGTTTTGTATCAAAGTCGAAAATTTTTCGCATGCACTACGTGATAAAGTAATGAATTTTTTTTTTTTAGTAACAACAAGTACAAACTTTTGGGTGTGTTATTGTTATACATTTTCTTTTTCGTTAAAAAGCTAGTTCGTTTTAATTGGGATTACTGTAACAATGAAAAACTTTAATATTTAATGACTAATGAAAATCTTTTCAGTGAATTATCATTGTTTTATTAGGTTTTCATTAATTTCTTTAATTTTGTTACAAATAATTTTTATTTTCATTTCTTCTACTTTTATTTGATTTACTCCTTTAATATTATATTCACTTTGATATCCGTAAAACGTAAATGAGATTAAGAACACTAAAATTAAGATTAAAACTGATGTGAACAAAATTATAATTATCTTTTAGTTTATCCTAAATCATTTTCATTTATTGCGTCACTTTGAATAGGAGTTGAAAGTTGAGAGTTTCCATTGTAAAAAAATTCTTAAAAGGCCTCTAACTGAAATAATACAAATGCATTGTTTACGAATATAATTTTATTAACAATTTCACTTTAATGACTGTAATTTAAGTCGATATCGTATTTACAATTTGCGTTTGTTTATACATTTTTACAATTCTCTCGCGAGTACTATGCCTAACTACTAAATCTAGACCATTCAACTAGTGTTTAATTCACAGACAAAATAGAGCACAGATAGTACCTAAGGATAATAAACAAAATCATTGCGTACAAACTGAGATAGAGACATTATAGAGAAACTCTAAAAAAATTCTCATATTTTGCAGTCGAATATTCTGTAGTAAAAAGCTGCAATACGGTTCATTGATGAAATCTATAAATCCGAAAAAAAATAATTTTTAATTCGAAAAACAAATTGAAATATTCAAAAAGAAAACGCGTATTACAACAATGCGCAACAGGGCCAAGTTAATGAATTGAATGATATTTTTTTGTACCATAAACAATAAATATATTAGAATTACAAAAAAATATATTTTCGTGTTACTCTACCTACCTAAAAGTCTTACACCTAGATACCTGTCATTTATTTGAGTAATGAATATACTACGCCTAATTATCGATTAAAAATAATACTTTTAGTAGGTAATAATTAAAAATTATTGTTGGTTTAACGCACATTAATATTTCTTAATGTAATAATTAAAAATGTAATCCGTAAAAAAGCTACGTGTGATATGAATTTATTTAGATTTCCGATAAAATAATATTCAATTTTTTTCATCAGAAACCTTAATCATTAAATATTATTAATTCTTTTTTATCCGATTGACATTTAACCACAAATTAACATTCTTTCAGGCCAACTGTATTATCTAAATATATTTAATCTAAAATTCAATTGGTTATAACTTAAATACTTTTCTTAAGAACTTGACTTTAAAAATGAATTATATATCGAACTTTCAAAAATAACGAAGAACTAGCCGATAACGAAATCGATCTGCTTTTAATATTGTTACTGTTTGTTTAAATAGGCCTACAATTGCTACGCATCGTTTTTATTAATATTCGCCGTGGATATTAATGAACCGTATTGCAGCGTTTTGTTAACAGAGAAAATAACTAAAGTTATAATAAATTACTTAACGAGAAAAGTCTTACTGTTGTCTTAAAACAAATTAATTAAGACAACTGGCAAGTGGCGCAATCCTTCATCTTCAGGTACAAACCTTTATAATACCTTAATAGAATCTATAATACGAACATAGTTATCTACATTGCTAATCAATTTATACAACTAAAAGCTGATATGATAAATAAATTCTTCATTTATTGGTAAAATAGGATATATAAAATGCTTCTCATGGAAACGCATAACGGTCTTAATGTTGCCTAGGTATATTAAATTAACCAATATAAATTATAAATAAGTAGCCTACTCCATTGCCGATGGGCAGAAGACAGACACAGTATACGAGCCGAAATCTAAAATTAACCCTGTTTATACCTCAAATTGTCAAGCTATTTTCTTGAAAGCTATTAACGGATTAGCACTCTCTGATTCGTTATAACGGTAGGTCAATTCTCACTACAAATTGCAGAGGTACATACCTGATACGCAGAATAGCCGACTTTAATTCCACTGCCTTTACACTTTCAAAGACAACGGTAACCTAGTGAACTGATCTATACAATGCTTTAAACATCACTTGCGCACGGGAACGTAAAACTAACTACTTAGAGACTCGTCTATATTGCAACGTAAATCACTTGTGTTCGGGCGGCACTTGCGCGAATCGATCGTGCACCGTCACCTCCGGTCATATTTACACTAGCAGTCTGCGCGGGCGCTACTCCTCGTCCACGTTGATCTCCGAGTCCACCGAGTCCTCGTCGTAGGTGGACGAGGACGCGAACCCTCGGCCGAGGAGCGCGGATCTGTTCTTCGCGGCCGCCGCGCGGTCGCGTTGCCGTCGGTTCTTGAACCAGTTGCCGACCTGAGTCGGTGTCAGCCCCGTCGCCGCGGCCAGCTCCCTCTTCTTCGTCGGATTCGGGTAAGGGTCCTGCAGGTACCATTCCCTGAGCAAAGAGCGCGTCCGCTCCTTGAAGCAATGTGTCTTCTGCTCGCCGTCCCAGATGGTCCGCGGGAGCGGAAACTTCTTCCGCACCCTGTACTTGTCGACCGGGCCGAGCGGTCTTCCGCGCAGCCTCTCGGCCTCCTGGTAGTGCGCTTCGAGCCAGAGCGCTTGGAGCTTGGCGTGGCTGGAGCGCTGGAAGCGATGCCGTTCCAGGATCGAGTAGAGTTCGCGGTGGCGCCCGGCGTGGAAGGCGACGACGGCTCGGGCGCGGAGCACGGCCTCGCAGCGCTCCAGCTCGGCAACGTTGGGATGAGCGACCGGCAGCGACCACAGGAAGCGGGCGAGACGCTCCACATCGCCGCTCTCCTCGAGCGTTTCGCAGACGGTCGCCACCTGCGAGGCGCTGAAGGAGAGCGTGGGCAGCGGCAGCAGGGGCGTGGGCGCGGCCAGCTCGAGCGCGGGCTCGCAGGCGGGCGGCTCGGCGGCGCGCTCGGCCGACCCGGGCCCGCGGTGCGCCTCCAGGATGCGCGCGTGCAGCGCCGCCGTCGTGCACTCGTCCCAGGAGCCGCGCATCGGAGCGAGTGTGCGCGGCCGAGTGGCGCGCCGACGAGCGGCTGCGGCTGCCGCGCGGCGGCGCGGCCCCATTGGCCCGGCCCGGTGCGCGCGGGGCGCGGCGGCCAATCGTCGTCGCCGGCCCGCCCGCGGCCCGCCCCGCGCCCGCCCGCAGCCCGCCCGCAGCCCGCCCGCGGCCGCCGGGGGCCGATCGCTTTCAGCCGGGCCCCCGGCGGCGTTTAACGCGCGGGGGCCGCGGCGCCCCGCTCCGCCATGATCCGTCACGCACACCGCGCCGCCGCCGCACTGGCCCCGCGCCGGATCACCTGCAAACCTGCAATTAATAGCCGCCATATATTCATCCGGGTGGATTACATGCTTTTATTTGGCCGATGTGCGCTACCGGTCGATGGATTAGCACACCTAATTAGTAAATGCTTTACGTTCTCAGCCCACGTCGGCGGCCTCCACCGGCGCGTTCAACTTCAATTTTAAATATGTTTCAAGAAACAAATTAATATTTGTTTCTTGAAACATATTTCTTTATGTTAGAGAATGAATTTTGTACTACACACAATTATACGTAGTTTCGAGTTATTAAATATAAACATTTTAGTCTTTTCATTACCTATGTCTATAAAGACCCGTTGTTATTTTTCAACACATTAAAAGTATTAAAATAGTATTCGTGTATTGAGGATACCATTTTTCCTGCGAGCTTTAAATAAACCTAATACCAAAACTGGGTGGTCGCACTACACCCGAGCGAGATTTCAGCATGAAAGCCTTTCCAGAGTATTAAGTTATTGAACGGCAAACCACACCCAGGCGGCTGTAACGCTACACAGGTACCCCACCCCTAATCCCCAGGATCCCCCCAGAATCTCCCGGAGCCCCCGCCACCCAGCTCCCGTTCAGATTGTGAGTCTTGTTACTCCTATATTCACGCAGATTACGTGTATTCATGGTAATATTTTACAGTGATACAAAACGGCCATTTTCGTTTTGCCTTATTAACATTTCACCACGATGATTATAGGCTAATAATCTTAATAATAGCAATGTTTTAATAAATTATTCATTGAGATATTCTTATTCACTCCTACATTGATAATTTATTGGAAAATTATGCTCTATCTTAATATTGTGGAATGTCCTCGTCCGTCTGCGTTTGGCAGGTTTCAAGTAGGTACCTAATTACTGTACTTACACATTTGATATTAATAGCTTAATTTATCCTTATTCAAAAGTATTTAGTTAAATTTCAAAATATACATCTATGGCCCATTCGTTCTAACTAAATGTTTTTGTTGATATATAGTCTGTGCTGTTATATATTTTACGTATGTATGTTAATAATGGAAGGTGTACTAATACGAAGTATCTACTTCATGACATTCTATGTGATCCTAGTTTCCTTTCCTTATATGTTTACACTGCCCTGTGATTCAACAATAACAAATTTGAATATCCAACCATATGTGAGGAGCTAAATCGAGTATGATGCAAGATCAAAAACAGACCCCATCCAGTATATTATTCTGTATTATAACATTAAAAACATTAAAAAAGTTTAATCAACGATTGTTTTACTCTATGACACTTCATCTACATCTTTATCGGGTTTGGTTTTTGGATAAATAACAATACTCCAGATTTTTTTCCGAGGTTTTATTAGAGCGAAAAGCAACATGATTTGAAAGTATGTGCCACATAATTTGTGGGAACTCGCCTCAACAGGGGCCGAGATATGAGATATAAATAATTATGTTGAACTAAGATTCAACAAGATCATGTGATTAATGGAAAATACAAAGAGACCGTTAACGGGAGGCAGTGTATAAAGCTATAAATTGAGAAAAGTCTCGCTGAATGATAACTTGCCGAACGTGGAGGTTATGGGAAATCATTTAAAATTTAAATAGGCCTATTAAGGATCCTTATCCGCTTTTCCACAAAAATATCTCACAATAATTTCGCGTGAAGACTTTTTCCGATAAAATTGTACTGCGTTATTTTTCACAACCGAGGCATTGTTTGGTGTTTTTTTTTGGTAAGCATGCATGGGATAAACGTAACCATGAAAAAATCACATGGCATGAGGAAATAATGTCACACGCAATTTAATAAAAAAAAAAAACTGAGGCATAGTGGATAAGGTAATTTAATGACTGATAAATATTTCCCCTTAAGACTTAAAGGCAACGAAGAAATAATTTTAGCGTAAGTAAAAGATAAGGTGGAGAAATTCCTGGACTTCTAGAGGACAAAAGACAGCAACGGTATGTTAAGAATCTGTTGGTTAAATAAAATAACATATACTCCATATACATGAGTGAAAAAGAAGTAGAGACATACGATGGATTTTTTTTTTACTTTTGTACATGGTAAAGCCGAGACAGAACAGGTAGTATAAACCAAACGTGAATGTGTTATAAATGTACAATACTTTATGTATTTAATGAATTATGAATGGATCATCTAAGACATTATTTATGCATTTATTAATCATGACGTGAAACAATGAACATAAGCGTAATATTGTTATTCAAATTTTTATTTTTTTATCGTTTCTATAACAAATGTTTATCGCATTATGCGTTTTAATAATCCATGAATATTTTAATTTTGATTTATAACATTAACTTTTTTTGTGTCATCCTATTTATATTAGGAGCCATTAGACACAAAACAATTGTTACTTATCTTTTAATTGAATTAAACTCTTTTCTTTTATTTTATTTTTTTATAACAAACTGCATACGCGTTACAAATCTAGTGACGGCCATATGAGTACGTCAGTATTATAATATCTATTCCGTGATAAGTGTGTGTATATGATACAGATTTATGTTCACATTGGTATCGCTTACCGAGTACTAGATTTTAGGTTCGAATACAAACTTTGCCATATTCATTTAATGCATTATGTCTTTTTTCGTGTATCTAAAACTACGTACCGATGAGATCTGGATTTCTGGTATTAAGTATCCGTTTGACAAGCGTAGCGGGTATTTAGTAATACATATTTTGTAAATAAAATATATTGTATCCTATTTTATCATGGGAACAGTGTTACGTAATGGGGGGGGGGAGGACGGGGGGGGAGCTGACAGCGGTATTGTCGCGATCCCATTGTTTCCCGGGATTCTAGCGCAATTTGCATTTTTCGCGCAGCCGACTCCCGGGGAGGTTTTATCCCGGCTTTCGACTTGATTACTCCATCTGCTCGCTAAATCTACTTAGGAACTTGTGGAATTAATTCACGCAGCTTTGTTTCGTCGTGCCCGAACAAACTAATTTCTATATTAGGCGTTTTCTACGCATCCTGTTTTTTTTTTTTATTTTCAATTTATTGGCACGTGATTTTTTTATATCATTCACAGATATAAAGGTGAGACTTACATAAAGACACACGGATTTCTATGTTATTATTCTGTTGCCTGTACAGATTTTTATATAACTCTGAACTTTGGTTAAACAAATATGTTCGCAACGATTGCGGTCCCTCCTTACCCGACGGCTAAACTAAAGTAGGGTTATGATTTTAAAATCTCACTAATGTAAATTTTTATAGCGCGTAAACGGCTGAACCGATTTTGATGAAAGGTGATACGAATATATCCTGAAGCCTGGAAAAGAACATACTTTTAATTTTTTTTTTGTCGCGCTGCAAGAAGAGACTCCATGGCGAAGTCGCGGCCAGTATTTACATAATATTCATACTATATTAGGTACGTTCATATAATTATGTTTTCTGTAAGCTCCTAACCTACTATGAAGGTTTTATAGTCTAAATCAAATAACGTCCGTAATCGTACACAAAATTAAAAAAAAAACTATGTTACATTAAGTTTAAGCCATATGTAAAAAAAATGGATGACATTTTATATTAACTGTTCCGCCGTTATGGAGAAGTTTCAAATTAATTAATAATTTCCGGTGTTCTTCCTCGTTCATATTAGAAGCCTTAAGCGTGATCAAAAAATATTTAACAAAAAATAACTATTATTTTTTCTTCTGTTAATATGTTGCTGAAGCATAGCCTTATCCGCGATTGAAATACTTAATATCGTTAAATCATAGAGACAAAGGATCATAAACCACGAGAAAAACAATTTCTTGCATTGACAGAGGCATAATGCAGTCTGATCTTTGCCTTTTAAAACTATACCAACATAATTTTAAAGGAAGTAAACTTGCAATTCACAAAAACAACATGTCTTTAAAAAAAAAACAACGGCGTTCGACAATGTCTAGCAACAGAATTATAATCGCATTTATGTCTTGTCACGTGGGGTATGTGGGGTTATATCGCGAGCAGCAATGAGCGCCGGACCGAACGTAGCCCCCCACGGTACTGTTGGCCCGGTGGCCTTGACATCTTCGGCGGAAGGGACTAGCGAGCAGAATGCCCGCAAGTGAAGTAAAAAGTTTCGGGAGCAACGACGCCGGTGGCGTTGGTGCGACGCTGCCGCCGGCTGCTATGTCCCGCTCCGACCCCCAATCGCCGTCCGTTCTCTAATGTCGTAATCCATAGATATTTGAAAATGTAGCCAGTGTTGGCCCACAATGGTTTGATAATAAGAATAAATAGAATGTGAAATGAATGTCACTGTTTATATAACGTATGGCAAAACATTCACATGTAGGTACCTAATGAAACCCATTAAAATTCAAGCCTCTAAATTAACATATAAAATTAAGTAAAAGCGGACTCTAAATGGCGTCTTTATTGTAAAGTTTCGACGGCTCCCGAGTAAGACGGATTGAACAAAGTACTTTTCCAAACAACAAAATTTTAACTCTCAAGTTACTCGCAATGTTTTAGACTTTTGAGAAATTTGTGGCATCGAATATTAACGATAAGGCGTCTTAGGGGCTTACGATAATCTATTTTTAATGATGTAAGACCGAAAAATATTCTATGACGTCAACGTCACGGCAAAGCTGAATCAACGACTACAGAGTTTTATAGAAAAAATCATTACGATAAATATATTTTATTTTAATTATATTGTTTGCAATATGTCTACATAAATAATTAATGTAAAGACTCTGATTTAAACACAGCACCAAAAGACTTTCTGTATTTCTGATAACAATTTCCACTCACACTAAAAGTAATAAGATTATTGGCCGAATGTTTATAAAAGTATCTACCACTATATCGGTGGATTATTATAAATATAAAATGTAACGCTTAGCCTTTGAATTCATTTGTCTGCTCTATTGTAGAATTCCGTCCACATATAGAATAATAAAATCTAAACATTTATTTTAGACACACGAACACGCTTCACCAGGGCTTATTTGGAAAATCGTGTCACGTGTTAAGCCTCTCGGTCATGTCAATGTTCTGGCATGTGTATCAGCAGTGTATCGTTGATAGAAATCGAAAATAAGTTTCGAAAACCCCATCGATTCGAGCCCTCCATATAGAGTATCGAACTCGGACTGGAATCCCCAACGTTTCAGATATCTCACAAGAGAATCCAGATATATCTCAAGTAAATATCCGATTTAATATATAAATCATAAGAAATTAAAATTGTTAATTGTTAATTAAATCATATAATAGCAAAGTAGCAGCCTGTAAGGACTCCTTCTCAAATATCTGAGAGGGTTCTCAAATACCCGAAATTATATTTTTTATTATTTCTCGGATAAATTTCCTTACGATGTTTTCATTTATGATGACGTAATGAGCGCTGACCACGGGGTAAATACAGCATATAAAATTGTTATTAACAATTTTAGTAATCGAACCTATGTCAACCGCGCTCTGTGAAATTAAAACGAGCGCTCTGACCACTGGGCTAGCACGCTACCACGGCTAATATATAATTATTTAATAATGCATAAAATTCTTTCACCAGGTTTTCATCATTCATAATGGTACGGTCATTATTATTATTACCTAAGCGGTTCCATTATCGAGCAAAACCCGCACGCTTATCTATTGAAGAGACAAAGGTACGATTGCCCAGTTTATGCCAAATATATAAAACTCATCGCGCCATCAATATCTGTGCCTTTATGTTACCTATTTTAAATCATCTTTAATCCATTCATAGTTCGTTATAGATTCTGCTATACGTTTATAATTTAAACGTTAAAACAAAAACAAAATACATATTTCATTTGACAGCATCTAGGTCAATTAGTCATAGGCAATTAAGCAACATGCTTTTACATTCTTAAGCTACATTAAGCTTAGCGATTAAATGTTAATGAAAGACTTTGATAAAATAAAAAAATGTTGCCATAAATAATAACCGCTTGTAATTATTCTAATAACATGTGTAATATGCCTGAGTATTGTCACTGCATACCGAACACTGTATCAACTGCGTTATTAATTTCTACCAGTGCTACTGGTTTTTATTTTTAAATATTATAAACGCCATGTTAGATATGACTAATAATTATAATAAATTTCATGGACCTGTTTATAGTTACAATATAAATGTTACGTCCATAAAAAAAATTAAAGGCTGTGTAATTTGAAAATTAGAAGAAATACAGGTAATACCTAAATTTGGTAAAATCTGTACTATAGATATCGACTACCATCTTAAAGGTTCGTGAAAAATATATATACAAATATATAAAATGATTGAGTTTTATTCTAAGTAATTTTAAATGAGGAGGATGTAGTACAAATTTAGAAATATAAATGAAATAATATAAATAAATATTAAAATTATTTGCTTCGCCATTTTAGAACGGAGAAATGGCGGCAAATTTTTTTTAACTTACGACATAATATGGCATTATATTCTGTCATCGGTCAACCGAAAATATTCAGACCGGTGACATGCAACAACGTTAGAGGTGTTTGATACGGCGATCACCAATCCGCTTGCTAAGTGTGTCGATTATGCCCAATTAATTAATCTAGAGTATTATACAGACGTTACAAACGTTTAAGATTTTATAATTAATAATAATATTACTTATGTGAAAAGGTAAAAGTTAGTTCTGTCGAAGTGCGCCATGACGATTTACAATGTGACTACCAACGCCATCTCTTGGTGACTATGAAAATTATATCCTGTGATTATTTTGGAGTCGATTTACGATTACCACTATTATAAGAACCAAAAAAACCACTTAAAATATATTTCATTAAAGCAATAATTTATAAAGGATCAGCAAGCTGAAGTGGAAATGGATCGGCCACACAGCTCGCAGAACTCAGAACCGTTGGGAACAAAATAAAACCCAGTGTAGGACGACCCCCAAATTTCGATTACATGTAATGTCAAAATCTTAAATGTACCGGACCTAAATGTTTCAGACAGAACTGGTCGCGATACCAGCGCCTATGGTGCGATATGCCTGGTCCTACGATGGTCAACTCGCTTGCTAAACGGGGCAATTAAAGAAAACCCCTCCAAATAAGAGAGAATTATCTCTTTTAGACGCTGGAGTGTTGCAGTTTGATTTTGGCTATGCAAAATTGTGCCATCAATACAATGCGTTAATATGTTAAAAGTAATGAAATTTCTTTTAACATATTAACGCACTGTAGAGATTAAGTTTAATTACACGAAAAAAGAATGATACGTTTAAGAAAACCATCAATATTCTTGATTTATGCAATGATTGGCATTACTGCATAAATCACGCAATTTAGTACGTGGTAGAGCCAAGCGGCGGCTTTTGCTGCTGCTCGAATGGGCCGGCTGGCATCTTGTGCGTCTGCGTTTCGTTCGGTGAGCGAGGTAACCGGAGGTTGACTCACCCTTTCCATCCCCCTCCTCATTCTTCCTCCCATCTCCCAATTAGCCTTAAAGGGCGGCAACGCACCTGCAGCACCTCTGGTGTTGCAGAGGTACGTGGGTGACGGGAATCGCTTACATAAAAAAAAACAACTAGAATTCGAAACCAAAATCGACACTCGGTAGATTAGAATGTATATCTGGAACGTCTTGCCCGATACGATTAAAGCAGCTCCTAAGAGGAATACATTTAAGAAACTAGTTCGTGAGTACCTAATAGATCAATGATTATTCGACTTCTCCATTTTCGGTTTTTATTATATATTTTTCTATGTATCTTTATATATACATTTATGTATTTATACTTTGAATATTTATTTATTATTTAATTACAGGATGTGTATTATTCTTTGTTTTGCACCTGCCAACTACTTTTCGAAAAAAATATATGGGCGAGTGTAAATGGTAGAGTCGGGAGAGGAAGACCTAGGCGAACATGTCACGATCAAATCGGAGACGTTCTGAAAAAAGGCCAGGTCAAGAGTACTCTAAACCAATGAGTATTCATACGAAGATTGATGAAAGTGGGAGAAGCGAAAGACGTATTTAAGGACCGTAGCAAGTGGAAGAAGATTGTCTCTGCCTACCCCGTTGGGAACAAGGCATGAATATACATACAACTACTTTTCACCACGACATGGGTTGACTGGTTCATTGTAATCTATAGTTTAATAAAGAATATACTAGACATATATATAAATATACTGATAACTGAACAGCGATACTTATTTAAACGCTATATACGTTTAATAGAACTTTAATAGTGGCAGGCTATTTTGTGCCTCGGAGCCGTCTGGTTCAATCAATCAACAGTGTTGTGTTCTGGCATGGAGGCTATAGAGAGCCAGTTTACCTACTTACATACTGTTAAGACCGATAGGCATTCCATGTTAGTGCTCAGGGTTGACAACCAATCGGCTCTTCGAATGAGATAGTTTGCTGTTATCCATACTTCACGTGGAATGATAGCTCGCTTGTCACTGCCGTGTTACAAACTCGTTTATTATTTTATCTATATGTAAACGTTTTCAGGAACCATATCGTAAAAAAGGAAACGTGAGAACGTTAACCGGGAACCGTGCCAAGTTTTGAATAATCTGCATTGGCACAAGCTGAATAAACCTAATCCACTCGCATCATGGATACCTACAGGCGCCTTATTATGTTCTAACTCCCAAGTGGCTCACGTAGCCCGAATCTCTCCGAGTGTAATGTTCGTATCGCGCGCTCACCCACGAAGCCTTCTGTTCAGTAATACCCTCCACTGGGGGTGGGGGCCCCCGATCAATAGGGGGTGGGGAGGTGTGGGTAGCGCTATCTTTGTTTGGATGATATAAAATCTTCAGTGGGTGTGGTCTACAGGTAGGGTTGACATATAAAATCTGTTTCATTGATGTGAAAACTTTTTAAATCCAATAAGCACATATTATAAACAAATCAGGGGCAATTAATATTTATTGTACTGCATGTGACAGATTTCCTTGAACATTTTAGATTTAAATAAAAAAAAAAACCCACACACTCAACAACGGGATGGACATAGGCATATAGTCGTTTCAAAGTCCAAAACTATTTTATTCAATTTAGGCATGTTTAAAGCTACGTCAAAATCTATACCGGTAGGCAAAATAGAAGCTCTGAGTAGAACTGGCAAGAAACTCTAGGTTGTTTTTAAACGCTATGTTACAATGTAATTTACAATTTATAATAAAATCAATGCTATGTCAATTATAACAAATCTCCGGGTTTTTTGGTAACTCCAACACTGTCCAGGCTACACTGCAACAGAATTCCTTGCCCAAGAATATAACTATAAACAAGCGCCCAGTAAGTGCTCTTTTAAAAGATTGGTTCGTGAGCATTTTTGAAGACCTCGAATGTGACATGGTGTTGTTTATTTAATGATTACTACTATCAAAAGTATGTATGTATGTTTGTTAGTATATGTGTACGTTTATATGCAAGTACATACTTGCATATAAACATATACATGAGTAGGAATGTGATTTTAAGCATTTCATTAGGTTTTATTTATGTAATATAATATGTACAAGTATTAGTAAATTAGTTATTTTAGTTTTAATCGTTTTCTAATTACCTACCATGAAATTTCACCACACCATAGGTTGCCTGGTAGAGAATGTATATTTTTTTTAAATGTCAAATATATCAGAATCCAGAGGCCTTGCATGATTAAGAGCTATTTAGCTAGTAGTAGGCCTTTCTTAATAAAGTTTCTTTGTCCAGTTTCTTCGTTTGCATTGTGTCTGTCCGTTGCACTGTATTGTAAGGGATTTTTTTGAAAATAAGTTTGCATTTTCACAAAAACGCTTTTTAGTTTTGGACGATCTAAATTTAGAAATCTCCTGCGTATGGCCTCGATCCGTTCTACAAATGAATACTGTTTCCGATCCAGATCTGGATCCCACCATCACATTATCACACCATATGATACTGTGGAAGTATGCAAATTGTACTAATTTGGCTTAAAAACTAAAAAATCATCAAGAAGTTTGGAATCAATAGAGATTCCGTGAAATACGGTGAAACTTTCAAAATCTAGATTTGTATCCTCTAAGCAAATTCTTTAAACAGAAAACATTTTGTTTTTTCTACTTTTCGAAGTGAATTGTTGGCTGCGAACAATAGTTTATTTTGACATTTAAATTTTTTTCATTTATTTAATCATTAGCATACAAAACAATCACAGATATTTATGTACCGCACAGGAAAGATCGTTTATATACACCAAAAACAAAAAGGACCCAAGAATTCCCGAGAATTTATTAACGTAATAAATTCCCGAATTGCTGTACCCAAATGTGATTTGCTGGACGTTGATAGAAACATAACGCATTCATCATTGCAACTCAGGCATCAGCATCAGAAGATCAAGTCGCTAGAGCCTTATTTCGTAGCAATACCACCGCGTACGTCTAATGTTTGTCAACATTTATGTTCTTATTTGAGTGACGTGGGCCGTTGTAGCTCAGAACCCAGGACACTCGCTTTAGATTTAGCGTGGTTCGATATGCTACAGTGCGGGATACATGACTTAGAAATATTGTTTTTTATGCATGCAGATTTCCACGTGATGTGTTCTCTTTGCCACCGATCACGCGGTGAAATCTCAAGCTACACAAGCGAATGGTACGTTGGTCAGCAAAAGTATCATGAAGCAGATGTAAAAGTAGTGCAGCCTGTAAATGCCCACTGCTGGGCAAAGGCTCAACTCAATACTTATGAAATTATTGGGGCCGGGAAGGGTCTGTTACGCTGTTCCAGTGGGAGTTGGCGGACTCACAAACTCAAGATAAAAATAAAAAAACTTCGTGTTTAATTACTTTTTTTTATATTCCCGACGTTTCAGGTCATTTGTAGAACCCGTGATACGGGAGACTGAGTTGTTTGACCTCTTGATGTCATAGTTAACCCGGTTACCAATATATAATAATATACCACATTGATATATTATTATATATTAGCAGCTAATAAAAGTTTCAACTCAATTAATACCAATTATTACATCAGTATTCATGTAAGTACCAGAAAAACATTGTTATAATATAATGTAAATACCAGAAATAAATAAAATTAAAATGCATTTTAATCTTGAAAATAATGAAAACTATAAAAGTCACGTCGTGCTCCGAGATTGTTAAAAAGCGCAGTTTCATGACAAAAACTGACATTTAACGCGCTCGTCTCTCCGCCGAAGCTAAACGATCGGGCCCCATCTTCTTAGGGTTATAGCCTTTCACAAATCATCCGCGCTAAGCGATGTGTCCGACCGCTAGCGATACCTCGCGCCCGTAAACTGAGGTCCGTGACGTATGGTGCATTGTCTGACGCACTATGTTACCGCAGCGGACGCAAAAGACCCCTGAACCCCCAGCGAGGTTTATCCCGCTGACATAGGTTCGATAATCGCTCGCATCCACTCAGCTTACACGCAAACACGTTTAATACTAAGTTGCGACACAGTAGCATCGAAAATTTTACTTTCAAATTCACAAATGCAAAACGGCATATTGTATTCACCGCGGTCGGCAGTTGCTTTAGCGGATTTTATTATTTCGCACTTTGAGTTAGAGACGATTGAACTCCTCATTCTCCTGCGGGGATTGCGAAATTCAACATCGCAATAGGCCTTTGTTCGGATTGTCTACGGCCTGAGAAGAGTGCATTATTAGGTAGTCGTTGTCTATGACAAATTGTTGCGAAATATTTTTGTTGTTGCCGTTCTAATAGTTAGTGTAACTTCTCTACGTCGGTACATTACTACAGCGATGTATATTTAACATTCTGTCTTTAGTCTGTGATATTTCTATCACTTTCCTTACTTCGTTTTAAGACAGCTGCCGTAACGTAAAAGGAGGCAGATACTTCAACGACCTCACCGCACTGTTCTATTTTAATAGGCACAGTTGTGTTTTATGCTTAACATGTAACTTTAGACGGTCAGCTACAAGAGTAACGACACGAATTTCTTCAAATGATTCATTTAAGAGTCACGCATCAAGCTACAAAACAATGATAGCAACCCACAAAGGATTCATTAGCATAACCTATAATCTGAACATCGCTCGGCCGGAGAAGAATAGCAAAAAATGAGACCAGCAAGTGATCACAGAGGGCCATAACCCTTCAAGCACGGTTAGTTAGTCGCGGCCTGCGGTCTCCCGGGCCCTCCCGCCGGCAGGGTTAAGGTTAATCGCACATGAAATTGCCAAGCATGCAGCTCAATGCGATACAATAGGACCTATCGAGACATGTAAATAACAAAACTGATTTCAATTGTTTTCGGCATATTTTCCGTAGACACTTTTTTCATAATTAGTATTGAAATATAGAAATCCATAAGGCCCTAGAATGTTCTTTTAATTTTCCTGTGTAGTAGTTTCTAATACAGCTTATTTTTTTTGTTTTTTAAAAAACATTTTTCAAATTAATTTTGCTATTTAATTTGACAATTATTATGAAACAATCACTTTTAAATGTGAATTGAACATTTAAAATGCCTTTTATTCTTTGAACATATTGATTATACTATAAAAGAGATTTGAGAAGCTAATTTGACCCACTTTACAAATATTTTAGAGTTGTAATTCATATCTTAAGTAAATAGATTTTAATACAATGCTTAGTTTCTAGTCTGCATTTTAAAAAAACGGTGTGATTGAAATACACAATGAAAACATCACTGCAAGAAACATTATTAACCGTGTGATGGCCTGAATAGTCCATGGCCTCGGAAATCTGTCTCCCAGCCATATCCTGTGACCAACATAAGAGTCAATTAAGAGAGAATTCTGAAAAATCTCGTTTGGTGATTACTGTTGCTGTTGGGGATCCTTTTTTGGAACATTTCAGTTATCTTTTTCTATTTTGAGTGAATTTTGCGTGAACTTCTTCTAACCACGTCAACTCCTCCTAAACTAAGAGAGACGTGTGAAGTGGACTTTTTACAAGCTGTTGATGATGATGATGGTATGTACCTTCCCAGGTTCCGTCCCCAACATACCAGCTTTGTCTCCAATGCTCACGTAAAGGTAGAGCACCCCGCTGGTTGACAAACGAATCTCTAACAACGGACTTAACTTTGTTACCTTTGTTACACGGCGTTAATGTTACACGACTTAGGCGATAAAAATTGTATAACCCAAAACAAAGTACTATTGATTTAGTTAGAACCTCTCTTTTCATACGGCTGTCGATGTAACTCGAGGATACATTATAAATTTGATATTCAGATCAGGGAGATCCCGTCTGCAGCGAGCGTGGCTTATTGCAAAATATTCCCCGCACACGTCCGACGACGCGGCGGAGTCCACCTCCTCCATTGTGACCGGGACACCCACAAAGGGACATTCGACTGCAATGGCCACTAGCCTTCCGTAGTTACGCGCTATATTATCATCGTTTTCATCGCTCGGTACAAGGCCAGAGAGACCGCGACGACCTGGACACAACAAGTTACTTTTAAGGTGTTTAATAGAAAAAATGCCAGCGTCGACCTGGACACAACAAGTTACTTTTAAGGTGTTTAATAGAAAAAATGCCAGCGTCGACCTGGACACAACAAGTTACTTTTAAGGTGTTTAATAGAAAAAATGCCAGCGTCGACCTGGACACAACAAGTTACTTTTAAGGTGTTTAATAGAAAAAATGCCAGCGTCGACCTGGACATAACAAGTTACTTTTAAGGTGTTTAATAGAAAAAAAATGCCAAGTATAAAAAATTGTACTTGAATGTCTTTCGCTCTGACTGTACGTGTGTTCGTTCGTTCTAGATCTTTTTTCGCAGGTATAATAAAAATGGTCTCTGGCATAATACATTTTTTTTTACGAAACCCACGGAATGAGATTGTGTGATTTTTATTGACCTAACAGATTCTAAACGAACAATACAATTTTGTGATATCAACAGTAAAGGTAATTCTTAGGTTGCCCAAGATCGAAGAAGTTCGTACCGGTATTGTGGAATGCCACGTTGACAGTAAATGAGTTCTCTGTTCTCGGCATGTGCCTTTTCTTTTACGTCGCCGCTTCTTCTAATACTATGTACTGGTACATCTAGACTAATGAAACCTACTGAATATATATTCTGCAGAATAATTATCATGTTTATTTATTCTTTATTGTGTCCTTAAAAATAAGGTATACAACGGGCGGATTTAATGCCTTTTGGCATTCTCTACTAGTCAACCCTGGGGTGAGAAAGAAACATGTTGGCAGGTTTAAAATAAATAATTTTTTTTTTTATGCGAAAGGCGGCAACCGAGCAAGCGGTTCACCTAATGGTAAGTGATTACCGTCGCCCACGTACATTTGCAATACCATAGGTGCTGCAGGTGCGTTGCCGGCCTTTAAGGATATTTGGGAGATAGGAGGTAGGAAAAGGAGGAAGATGAGGAAGGGGAGTAGGCTTCCGTTTACCTCACTCACCGAACGAAACGCAGAAGCACAATATGCCATTACTTCACGCCGGTATTCTGCGAGGCCGTGGTACCAACCCGATCGAGCCGGCCCATTCGAGTAGCAGCGAAAGCCGCGAATGTTTCTACCACGCTTAATAAATATCAATTTAATATTAATTTTAAATAGATAACCCTTATAATATACTTACTTACATTTAATTATATATAAAAGTACTCTCTCTCTCTCTCTCCAGCCTAATCTATTACAATAGCCGTCATTGCTGACACTGCAACATGGAGACGTGCAGCATTCGTTTTATGTTAAAAACAGACACTCTCCGCTCGCAACTTGCACCACACGCGAACATCATACAATCCTCGGTCATCCTTTGTTCAAATGGCAGTTTAGAGAAAGCAATTTCGTGTTTTACACGCGTCCACAGATACACGAAGCGAATGGCCAAGCGAGACACAGACGCACAAGCGAATTCTTAAAACTATCAATACCCGGAGTTCACGTGTCCGGTGCGCCGTTTAGGAGTATTTGAATAAAAATACTGTTATTTTGTACAGTTTTACTTCCACGCAGTACTTTACTGTAATTGCGAATGTCTTCTTTTGTTTGATAAGTATTCTTTCAAACCTGACTATGGCCTATTGCAGACGCGGCGTCGTCGTAGGCTGGTAACGCTTCTCTGTACGGTGGTGAAGCGACAGAAAATCTGCCATCTCAACCCAGATCCGCCATCTGTCGGAGGTCAATACGTTCCTTTTAGGATTTTCCTAAGTCGACTCTAAGGACACCTATCGGACGAAATGGGATCGCAGATTCTCTGAATACCCAGTGAATAAATGTGGTTTTACCTGTTCCGTTGTGTATGAGGATCTGTAGCTTTTCACTGCGTGAATATAGGTATGTACAAGTAAGCTCAATCACAGTCCATTTCTCGGAAGTTTTCTCTATAAGTTGTCAGGCGATTTGGAAGAAAATGGTGATGAGAGTAAGAACGAAAGTTTATTTTTTAAACTCGATTTGTTCAATAGTTCAGCGATTGGATCTCGGCGACAAGTTGGACTCCCGCAGGCGACTAATACTTTCATAGCCCACAGATTATAAATAAAATCCTACCAAGGGGTAACTTTTATGTATTAAAAAAAATATATATTGCTGTCTTTTAGACGATGGATGAGTAAGGCGAAAGAAATTTCATCTCATTACATTCACACCTCCCGAGCAGCTGGTCCATAGCGACCGCATGCTGCAACACAAAGGGCGATTCTGGGCAACCTGCGGACCGTAGCCATGAGAAACGCACCTCGTACGTTAGCCCGTGATTAGTAAATGTGACGGTTTTACAGTGCGGTCTTCTGCTGCTACGAGCCCGTTATTACGTTTCTTAGGAAATTTATTGCTATAGATTTCTATTGCTATCGCTGTCTATTGCTATGTGACTATACATTGTGACAGTATATTTAAAAAAAATTGTAACGAATGCCCGATAAAGTCGAATGACAAGACAAAAGAAGTAATGTTTGATAAATCACCAGTCGATGTTAACTAAGCTTTGGAAGGTTAAAAAAAGGGTGGCCTTATACTGATCGAAATGTAAATCTATTTCCGTCAATCAAAATTAAATATTCGTTGCGTGAATATTCTAGAATAATCGGAAATAAAATGACGATCGAAATTCGGGACAGTGGTGAGTTCTGAAGTAAGTGCAAGTGGAAGATCTCATGGAAAAGAACACGACAGAGGATTGGTTACTACCAGGAAGACCCGTGGCAGGTGACGTCCGAGGGATAACTTATTAGGAAGAAACTCTGCACCCTTTCTAAGTGGTAATAATACATGATATTTATTGTTGACGGACATCCAAGTTTCTTTTGAATTACAAAATCGCACCAACCCGCCCGCTCCAAGGACCGAAACAATTATATTTAGGACGAACTCGGGGCCAACAACGATGAAACCAATCAGCACAATTGATCATTATAAAACATAATACATAATACACATGCAACAGAGAGATGACCCACAGACAAGAGAACGGTGTGTCTTGTTAAAACGTCGACACGTAATGAAACCTCCGTCGACGAACTATCTTTGGATAGCTCTTGTTCACATGAATCAAGCTTTAACTCTGCGGTGGCGGCCGGGAATGAATTTGCGACTGCATTGACTTGCGCTTTATGATCACTATAGAAGGAATTTAACGTTACAAATTTCAGATGAGCGCATTTAAATACGCACGACTATCTGTCTCTATATCTATAAAAAATAGGCACTGATGTGTTGATGTCCCTATATCCAATACAGGAGTAGTCAGAGGATTATAAATACGTTAGAGCCAAGTGGTGGCCTTTTCTACTGTTTGAATCGGTCATCTTGAGCTACTGCGTTTCGTTCGGTGTGTGAGGGAACTGGAGGCCCACTCTTGCTTCTCCTTCCTCTTCCTCTACCCAAATCTCCTTAAAGGCTGACAACGCACCTGCAGAAGTACATGGCAGTCGGTGTGTACATCTCTCATCTCTCTTTCAACATCACGTATCTTGTTAGCACACTTTTTCACAAAAAAAAGTTTTAGGAGTTCCCTCTCACTTTTCGCCAGAGCTGTCTTAATATACAGTCCAACGACACAAATCGTACATAAGTTTCGAAAAACTCATCAGTATAAGTCCTGCACATAGGGGATCTAACTCGAGTCTTCCAATTCGAAAGCAGAACAGACACACGACCATCGGAGCATGGCTCCCCGATCATATCCGAGAGTATCGAATCGACTAATGGAAACACCGATTCCGAGAAATAACGCCCTCAAATAACATCCTAGTATTTTTTGAAATTAAACTATTATTAACAGATTTATTTCCGACGTTTCGATTGCTTTACAGCAACCGTGGTCACGGGGGGACTGAAGTGTTAGACATCCAGATGTCATAGATAACACGGGCTACCTTCAGCTTATATTTACTAATCTTTGGTCCGATCTACGCAGAATGTGCTCACAATGTTATATTTTAATTTAATGTATTGGATTGGAGTAACAAACCAGCTGACAGTCCACCTGCAAACAGCTTCAGTCGAAGAAGCTTACTGCGCGACATCCCTGTGAACTAAGCTGGAATCTCTCGCAGTTGGTAATTATGCTGGCTCTCTATACCTTTCAAACCGGAACACAACGGTAGTTGCACAGCTGCTTAGCGGCAGAAGAGGTATCTACCTAGACGATTCCTAGGCAAAGAAGCCTGCCACCTGTTATGTATGAATGGATGAGAGTAAGAACCAAAAACTAAAAGAAGATACAAAGAAAACAAAAGAAGATATACATGATGATTAAATTAAATAAAAAGAAGATAACTGTTGCTGCTGCTCGAATTCTGTCTTCTTCGAAATTATACAAAATGCTTAAAACCACTGCTACTTTTCTAATCTTTATGAGAGAGGGGGCAAACGAGCAGTACGTGGGCGCTTTATATCTAGTTTTTTTTTTGTTCACGCTCTTATAGGCAACAAATTGAGATTCTTTCTTTATTCTTACGCCACAAACAATCCTTGTGACATCATTACCGTGATATGTTTCACGGCATACGATGACGTCATCGGGGTACGACTTCACGTGGAATTTGTTGTGAAATATATCGTGGCATAGAGCATGAGGCTACAGAGGTAATAATTGCACTACATGAGAGTAGTGGGAGATTACTTAGCGCCGCCTCATAGCATTAGCTAAGTGCATTACAATCCGCGAAGTAAACAGCAACCATTCCGCGCGGGTTACGTTAATCCCCGGCGCGCGTATCCACGTCACCTCTGAATTTATGTTTTTTTTTTCTCAAGACATAATCTACAAAACATAATTATTTATGTACCAGTGCTTTCATTCTGTGCTTCTCTACTAAATATGAAATTAGATATCAAATAGTATGCATTGCTTATATGATGTATTAAACCTGGGAACATAGTCCTAATTTCTTCAGAATTTGGTTTCAAAAGGATCTGATTTCATACGGGCAAAGATGAGATAAGCAAAAAGTCAATTGTACCAGCCCCTTAAAGTTGCATTTAAAGTAACAAGTCTCCTATCACATTTATATTATTATATGTTTAAAGACTATACTAAACTATTTATCCTTGTATTTGTTCAAATACGAGCCTTCAAATGCCTCACTTGTGGACACAGGTAAATGTTTTGAAGGTTTTCAGAGCCGCTGAATGTTGGCTGCTTCAGGCCGGACTATTCGTTGGTCGGACTAATTAAATTGTTTTTCTGACACGTATGTTCCCTTCCAGTCAGATTGTTTAATACTAGTAATTTCTTCTTACATAAGCTACAAATATGACTTGAAAAAAAATGGATTAGCAGTCGCTAATACCACACTCCTCGCGCTTATTTCTTCTGAACAAATATTTTAAACACAGGCATTAAAATAATAAATAAGATTTTTTTTTTATGGAGAAGACTGTAAACGAGCAAGCGGTTCACCTGATGGTAAGTGCTTACCGTCGCCCACATACATCTGCAACACCATAGATGCTGCAGGTGCGTTGCCGGTCTTTAAGGATATTTGGGAGATGGGAGGGAAGATGAGAGGAATAGGGAGGGGATGTGGGCCTCCAGTTACCTCACTCACCGAACGAAACGCAGAAGCACATGATGGCTCTACTTCACGCCGGTATTCTGCAAGGCCGTGGTATCAATCCGGTCGAACCGGCCCATTCGAGCAGCAGCTAAAGCCGCCGCTTGGCTCTACCACGCTTATTTTGGTTTCAAAAGGATCTGATTTGATATGGGCAAAGATGAGATATGCAAAAAGCCAATTGTACCAACCCCTAAAGTTCCATTTAAAGTAACAAGTCTCCTATCACAGTTATGTTATTATAGGTTTAGAGACTATACTAGAGTATTGTCTCCTATTATATGTTCAAATACGAGCCTTCAAATGCCCCGCTAGTGGGCACAGGCAATTGTTTTGAAGGTTTTTAGTGCCGCTGAATGTTGGCTGCTTCAGGCCAGACTATTTGTTGGTCGGACTAATAAAATGTTTTTTCTGACCCTCCTCGCGCTTATTTCTTCTGAACAAAAATTTTAAACACAGGCATTAAAATAATAAATAAGAAAGATACATTGTATCAATCAGACGAGTGTTTCGTGCCGTAAGCCGCTATGGAAACGTTGTCGTCTTTACTATCTCTCTCTCTTTACATTAACAATGCTTTTTTATTTAAAATTAACATAGGATAATCTTGACAATAGAGTGAAGTCGATTTAAATTAAAAGTTTCAGAACTAAGACAGCTGTAGTATTTAGGTACATTGTAAAATGTAAACTGTAGTTCAGTGTAAAAGTTTAGTACCTGTGTGTCGTGGTAGCGAAGTGGTTGCTACACGAGTGACGTGGGTTCGATCCTCGTACCCATCACTATTTCAAGTGCTTAGTTTACCACGTGCTCGGCGGTGAAGGAGCACATCGTGAGGAAACCTGCACGTGTGAGAGATAATAAAAACATGTTTTCGAGATCGTGTGAATTTCCCCTCTGGAGAAGCGTGACGGACACTTCGCGGCTCCGAACTCCTTCAAAAAATATTTGAGAAACGGACTTTGTCCAAGAAATACTAGATGAGACAACACGGGACGGTAACTCGTAGAAAATGTTTTTTTTTTTATTTAGTAAACAGTGGTCGACATTTGAGATGTGATATTTTGAAACAAACTTCAAAACAGATCATCCCCTACTAATAAGAAGTCGTTGGTCTTTTCCCCTCGCAAGGTGCTGTACGGAACGCTCTGTAAATAAAGACTAGACTGAGCTTACTTTAGAAAGGGTGTCCTTTACACAGCAGAGTCCGCCACACCGTTTCGGTAATGTAGTTGACCGACATTCATGTGTGCGTGAAGTATTTTTTAATCATGTCTAAGACATGCAAGCTTCCTCACGAGGTCTTCCTTCACCGCCAAGTAGTAAATTCACCAATTTTTTTATGCGGTAAACTACCTAGAGTTTCACCGGATGGTAAGTGATTACCGTCGCCCACGTACATCTGCAACACTAGAGATGCTGCTGGTGCGTTGCCGGCCTTTAACTGTATTTGGTAGATGGGAGGAAGAATGAGGAGGGGGATGGGAAGGGGGAGTGGGCTACGGTTACCTCACTCACTGAATGAAATGCATAAGCACTTGATCCCAGCAGCAAAAGCCGCCGCTTGGCTCTACCGCGTATCAGAAATTTAAATTTCAATTAATAATTAAATTTAATGGGAATCGAACGCGGGTTACTTGTATATTATGACAATTTATATCAAGCTACCACTGCTCGCTACTACATCGAGTGAAGCTTATTAACTTTTAATATTCTTCTAACCTCGATCTGAACTGGATAATGAGTGAGTGAGAGGTGGGGGACAGCTGAGATTAATGTTGGGGCGAGAAAATCTGGCCGCGATCTTGATTGACGTGTGACAGCCGAATGGGGTTGACGAGCGAGAGGGTGGACGCTTCAGCGAACGGACGGGGGATGCTGGGCATACCGAAAGTTGTAAAGATGTTAATTGAATCTCTGTAATCTACGTGACCTAGATTTCTCCACATATCGGATATACTAAGATCCATTCGACAAATTATGCGATATGTAATACATATATATAACAACTCTGATGTTTGATGATTGGATAAAAAAATTGAACACTTTTTTTTAAACAGTAATAATTATATAGCTAGTGCCGTGATCGCGTTGTGGTTTAATTTCATGGTACGCGTGTGACCTGGGTTCGATTCCCGAAGCAATTTTAAGTGCTGATTTTCCTATACAAATGTAACGTCTACGCATTTCAAGTATATTTCGAATGTGTTCTCGTTGAGTTAAGAAACATTGTTCAATGCTGGATATAGGCCTCTACCATATATCTTTGCCATAGAGACGATTTGCCTCAATCGCCAAGCTTGCAGGTCGAAACACAGAAGCTGCTGTCCATCACCGGTCTGAATAATTTCGACCTGGCTTATTTGATATGCTTTTTATTTAAAATTAACATAGGATAATCTTGACAATAGAGTGAAGTCGATTTAAATTAAAGTTTCAGAACTAAGACAGCTGTAGTATTTAGGTACATTGTAAAATGTAAACTGTAGTTCAGTGTAAAAGTTTAGTACCTGTGTGTCGTGGTAGCGAAGTGGTTGCTACACGAGTGACGTGGGTTCGATCCTCGTACCCATCACTATTTCAAGTGCTTAGTTTACCACGTGCTCGGCGGTGAAGGAGCACATCGTGAAACCTGCACGTGTGAGAGATAATAAAAACATGTTTTCGAGATCGTGTGAATTTCCCTCTGGAGAAGCGTGACGGACACTTCGCGGCCAGACCCAAAACCAATCATTTGTGTGGTTATCAACAAATATCGTCTTCGGCTGGGATTCGAAGCCATATCTCTCCTTTCAGGTATGCTAACCACCAAGCCATGCTGTAGAATCTGGCCCCTATGGACCCGTAATGTAAAATTCAAGAGCTTACTGTTTTCTTTTCAATATTCCTTCACTACAGTACTGCGTGATAAATCTGTGATTGTACCTTTAGTCCTAAAAAGTAAAAATCTACTTCGTTCGAAATACAAATCCAAAACATACGGTGAAATTAAAAAGTGATCTTCATTATTTTTATTCGCTTTTGCTTTATTTTTAAGCCGATTACAGTTTCCCTCAACGCTGGCTGGTTTTTACAACATTAACAACAATTAATAGACTCCCTCCGTGTAAACTGTATAACGCGTATTAGTATATCGAACTGCAACTTGTACATTATTAATGGATCGATGATTTTCCAAATTGAACTTTATATCCAGCGTCATTGAAACCACAAGATTAATTGAAAAGATACAACCGAAACTCGACTGACACAAAGCGAAATAGAACCATATTGGTTCCGACCTAAAGATTACAATATCATAAATTCGACTATGTTAAAATACGTCTGCAAAATATAACATTTCGATTGTGTGTAACACTAATAACCTTCACGCTAAAAGGCAACATTTCTATGCAAATAAAAAAAGGATTGATGGATTTCGTCCACGGCAACCGGTTACACAGGCAGTTGTCACCTGCGCAGGAGATATTATAGTGCCGTGATCGCGTTGTGGTTTAATTTCATGGTACGCGTGTGACCTGGGTTCGATTCCCGAAGCAATTTTAAGTGCTGATTTTCCTATACAAATGTAACGTCTACGCATTTCAAGTATATTTCGAATGTGTTCTCGTTGAGTTAAGAAACATTGTTCAATGCTGGATATAGGCCTCTACCATATATCTTTGCCATAGAGACGATTTGCCTCAATCGCCAAGCTTGCAGGTCGAAACACAGAAGCTGCTGTCCATCACCGGTCTGAATAATTTCGACCTGGCTTATTTGATATGCTTTTTTTTTTATTTGGGAAGGGAGCAAACGAGCGACCGGCTGATGGTGAGCCGGTCGCTCCGTCAACTAAGTGATTACCGTCACCCACGTACATCTGCAACACCAGAGGAGCTGCTGGTGCGTTGCCGGCCTTTAACTGTATTTGGTAGATGGGAGGAAGAATGAGGAGGGATGGGGAAAGGGTGGAGTGGGCCTTCAGTTACCTCACTCACTGAATGAAATGCATAAGCACAAAATGACTATATTTCACGCCGCTATTAAGCGAGGTCGTGGTACTTATGAACCGTTAGTTAACGAATTGTAATAACAATTTACCAATGTTATAATTTGTTTATTATATACTTAAATATTGTAAAGTTCATATTGCGATGTCGTTTTTTTTAAGGTAAAAAAGTATTCAGTCTAATTTTACTATTATTTCACTATATCGAATGAAATCTGATTAATTTTACAGATCATAAATAAATACCAGTTGTGAATAATTAAAATTTTGTAAGGGATGGAACGTACAACTGTATTAATTTAAAAAATATATATTTATGTATTAAAATTCTTTAAATTTCCAAAACAGGGTAAGTGATCTCTATTCAACAATAATTTACCGGTCAGTTACTTGCAAATTAATGAAAAGTCCTGTGAAACTACTACACGAAATAATAATAAATGTCAATATGATAAGGTTTCAACAAGTTATAATTAACAACTTCTGTAAAACCTTGTTCTATGCAAATAAAAAAAAGGATTGATGGATTTCGTCCACGGCAACCGGTTACACAGGCAGTTGTCACCTGCGCAGGAGATATTATAGTGCCGTAAGTGTACGCACGAACACAGAGGCACTCACTCGTCTTCACCTTCCCGTATCCGATGTAAAGCACATCCGATAATATCGGAGGAAAGTTCGGATGCAGTGTCGGATACAGGGAAAATCACAACACGACCAGACCCAAAAACCAATCATTTGTGTGGTTATCAACAAATATCGTCTTCGGCTGGGATTCGAAGCCATATCTCTCCTTTCAGGTATGCTAACCACCAAGCCATGCTGTAGAATCTGGCCCCTATGGACCCGTAATGTAAAATTCAAGAGCTTACTGTTTTCTTTTCAATATTCCTTCACTACAGTACTGCGTGATAAATCTGTGATTGTACCTTTAGTCCTAAAAAGTAAAAATCTACTTCGTTCGAAATACAAATCCAAAACATACGGTGAAATTAAAAAGTGATCTTCATTATTTTTATTCGCTTTTGCTTTATTTTTAAGCCGATTACAGTTTCCCTCAACGCTGGCTGGTTTTTACAACATTAACAACAATTAATAGACTCCCTCCGTGTAAACTGTATAACGCGTATTAGTATATCGAACTGCAACTTGTACATTATTAATGGATCGATGATTTTCCAAATTGAACTTTATATCCAGCGTCATTGAAACCACAAGATTAATTGAAAAGATACAACCGAAACTCGACTGACACAAGCGAAATAGAACCATATTGGTTCCGACCTAAAGATTACAATATCATAAATTCGACTATGTTAAAATACGTCTGCAAAATATAACATTTCGATTGTGTGTAACACTAATAACCTTCACGCTAAAGAAATAAAGTTCAATGTTCAAAATTACGTTGATCAGCAACGGTAATAAAATCATAGATTTATTTACTTATAGGGCAGAACTTATCGCTTATGGGAGCTCTCGCGCTAAGCTCATCGGGTTACTAAAATAATGTTTATGTTTACTTAAAGCTTATATTCGGCATAGGGTAGACATTAAAACCATAAACCTATGGGGTTCGCAAACACCCTTACGAACACGTAAAACTGCCTCGCACCGAACCAGAGTTTGTATCAAAGTAAAATATACATCCAAATATTTATCTATTATCTTTAACCGACAGTTATAAATTAACTATGATGGCGTTAACAAATACTGGCACTGATGGTCACTGAAACCTTTTCATCTTAAGCCACATACACCTTAAAGATCCTATAGAACGAATAACAAAAATGATAAAGATATCACCGGCTTAATACCCATTACTAAGAATGCTTTTAAAATAATCCGGGTGTAAATATCCTTCTCAGAGGTGTCCCGATGTCATCGCAAATAATACAAAACGATAGACTCGGCCGTTTAAATCTCGACCAACATTCGAACCCATCAAGCATAATGATTCTGTCACACGTTATAAGGTTTTAAGGATGTCACACAAAACAGATCTGCCATTGGATTATTTGGAAGTCCCATTGACACACTTCTTCGATGGGACCACTGGTTTTGTTTGGTACAAGTCACAGGAGTATTGGACTCTACCATATATCTTTGCCATAGAGACGATTTGCCTCAATCGCCAAGCTTGCAGGTCGAAACACAGAAGCTGCTGTCCATCACCGGTCTGAATAATTTCGACCTGGCTTATTTGATATGCTTTTTTTTTTATTTGGGAAGGGAGCAAACGAGCGACCGGCTGATGGTGAGCCGGTCGCTCCGTCAACTAAGTGATTACCGTCACCCACGTACATCTGCAACACCAGAGGAGCTGCAGGTGCGTAGCCGGCTTTTATGGATATTTAGGAGAAGGGAGGGAGGATGATGAGAGGGGGATGGGGAAAGGGTGGAGTGGGCCTTCAGTTACCTCACTCACCGAACGAAACGCAGAAGCACAAAATGACTATATTTCACGCCGCTATTAAGCGAGGTCGTGGTACTTATGAACCGTTAGTTAACGAATTGTAATAACAATTTACCAATGTTATAATTTGTTTATTATATACTTAAATATTGTAAAGTTCATATTGCGATGTCGTTTTTTTTAAGGTAAAAAAGTATTCAGTCTAATTTTACTATTATTTCACTATATCGAATGAAATCTGATTAATTTTACAGATCATAAATAAATACCAGTTGTGAATAATTAAAATTTTGTAAGGGATGGAACGTACAACTGTATTAATTTAAAAAATATATATTTATGTATTAAAATTCTTTAAATTTCCAAAACAGGGTAAGTGATCTCTATTCAACAATAATTTACCGGTCGGTTACTTGCAAATTAATGAAAAAGTCCTGTGAAACTACTACACGAAATAATAATAAATGTCAATATGATAAGGTTTCAACAAGTTATAATTAACAACTTCTGTAAAACCTTGTTCTATGCAAATAAAAAAAAGGATTGATGGATTTCGTCCACGGCAACCGGTTACACAGGCAGTTGTCACCTGCGCAGGAGATATTATAGTGCCGTAAGTGTACGCACGAACACAGAGGCACTCACTCGTCTTCACCTTCCCGTATCCGATGTAAAGCACATCCGATAATATCGGAGGAAAGTTCGGATGCAGTGTCGGATACGGGGAAAATCACAACACGACCAGACCCAAAAACCAATCATTTGTGTGGTTATCAACAAATATCGTCTTCGGCTGGGATTCGAAGCCATATCTCTCCTTTCAGGTATGCTAACCACCAAGCCATGCTGTAGAATCTGGCCCCTATGGACCCGTAATGTAAAATTCAAGAGCTTACTGTTTTCTTTTCAATATTCCTTCACTACAGTACTGCGTGATAAATCTGTGATTGTACCTTTAGTCCTAAAAAGTAAAAATCTACTTCGTTCGAAATACAAATCCAAAACATACGGTGAAATTAAAAAGTGATCTTCATTATTTTTATTCGCTTTTGCTTTATTTTAAGCCGATTACAGTTTCCCTCAACGCTGGCTGGTTTTACAACATTAACAACAATTAATAGACTCCTCCGTGTAAACTGTATAACGCGTATTAGTATATCGAACTGCAACTTGTACATTATTAATGGATCGATGATTTTCCAAATTGAACTTTATATCCAGCGTCATTGAAACCACAAGATTAATTGAAAAGATACAACCGAAACTCGACTGACACAAGCGAAATAGAACCATATTGGTTCCGACCTAAAGATTACAATATCATAAATTCGACTATGTTAAAATACGTCTGCAAAATATAACATTTCGATTGTGTGTAACACTAATAACCTTCACGCTAAAGAAATAAAGTTCAATGTTCAAAATTACGTTGATCAGCAACGGTAATAAAATCATAGATTTATTTACTTATAGGGCAGAACTTATCGCTTATGGGAGCTCTCGCGCTAAGCTCATCGGGTTACTAAAATAATGTTTATGTTTACTTAAAGCTTATATTCGGCATAGGGTAGACATTAAAACCATAAACCTATGGGGTTCGCAAACACCCTTACGAACACGTAAAACTGCCTCGCACCGAACCAGAGTTTGTATCAAAGTAAAATATACATCCAAATATTTATCTATTATCTTTAACCGACAGTTATAAATTAACTATGATGGCGTTAACAAATACTGGCACTGATGGTCACTGAAACCTTTTCATCTTAAGCCACATACACCTTAAAGATCCTATAGAACGAATAACAAAAATGATAAAGATATCACCGGCTTAATACCCATTACTAAGAATGCTTTTAAAATAATCCGGGTGTAAATATCCTTCTCGGAGGTGTCCCGATGTCATCGCAAATAATACAAAACGATAGACTCGGCCGTTTAAATCTCGACCAACATTCGAACCCATCAAGCATAATGATTCTGTCACACGTTATAAGGTTTTAAGGATGTCACACAAAACAGATCTGCCATTGGATTATTTGGAAGTCCCATTGACACACTTCTTCGATGGGACCACTGGTTTTTGTTTGGTACAAGTCACAGGAGTATTGGACAAGTTTAATGTCATATTTTTAGGATTGCAGATAAATATTTAGTTATAAATAATTCGAGTATAATTCGCAGCAGCACGCCATGCAAGTGTAAAGAGCACACACGCACAGTAAATATACTTCTATTGTACAACATAAAACAAAAGAATACAGAAAACATTTAAAAAAAAAGGAATTAAATTAGACTTTAAAATTTGGCGGCCTCATAGCTGCATTTATACCAGCTCTCTATACCCTTCAGAATGAAACTGTGAATTCACAGCTGATTAACGGCGGCAATAGCTTATGTATTTCCGGATGATACCTACTCAGACGACTCCAAGGATGACCATCTAATATGCGTCGATGAGGAATGGTACTGCGATCGTTAAATTCAAACATGGCAGAGCCAAGCGGCGGCTTTAGCTGCCGCTCGAGTGGACCGGCTCGATCGGATTGCTACCACGGCCTCGCAGAATACCGGCGTGAAGCAGAGGCATCTTGTGCTTCTGCGTTTCGTTCGGTGAGTGAGGTGACCGGAAGCCCACTCCCCCTCCCTATTCCCCTCCTCTTCCCTCCCATCTCCCAAATATCCTTAAAGACCGGCAACGCACCTGCAGCATCTATGGTGTTGCAGATGTATGTGGGCGACGGTAATCACTTACCATCAGGTGAACCGCTTGCTCGTTAGCCGTCTCTACCATGAAAAAAGAAAAAGTCACCAAATATGCTTTGAGATTACAGTGTATCCTCCTCCGTGAAGAGGATCCTCCTCCGGGAATAGAGCACATAGGGCTGTTAAAAAATTAACTATCAGATATAATAAAATTAAAAGTTTGTTCCGTCACATTTGTTTTATCGCAATTTATACTTTTTAATTTGTGCGTTTTTTGTTTGTAACTCACACCATACCTCGCCACACCTGGGCACAAGCGCGGATGTATCGGCGTTATCCTCTTTATCCGCGCTAAGCGGATCGCCCGTTGTCCGGCCATTATCCGCGTACGGCCCGACGCCTCCGTAATCGCTCTGCATCCATTGTGTTGGTCTGTCTGTCCGCCCACGTCACAAGTAAAACTTAATTCAAAGAAACCTGACACTATGTTCACGGTTCCTCGATATAGAAACTTAACGCTTTTTAAGCGCTGTGATGGTATTAAAAATACAAAATTTACCTTTTTCAAGTAAATTTTTGAAGGTGCACGACCGGGGCAGTACCACGGCCTCGCATAATACCAGCGTGAAGAGAGGTGTGTGATTTAACCTCCCTCCCTCCCCGCCTCCTCTCGCGAAAAAAAAATATAATTTATGAAAAACAACCGTTTGTAAATGCGCACCATTCATTTGTTCACAAAATTTTAGCTCCAGGTTAAATAACCTGGAGCTAAAATTTTCAATAACTCGCTGGAGCCTCGCTCTTGGAATAGAGTTGATTTCTTCAGTGATTCTTTGCTTCAAAACATTTTCAAAACAACAGGTTGGGTGGCAATGGATTGTAAACTTTGCTTTTTAGGTAGCCCCATAGGAAGAAGTCAGCAGGCGTTAAATCAGGGCTCCTCGGCAATTTATTACACTGATTATATTAATTATTAATATGTATTAATATTTAGGAACCGGTAGTTGAAAAAAATAATCAAGAATTGATATTTGACAAACAAACAAAAATTTAGTTATCTACCTTTTTCAAATGCTTATTTCCATGATAGCAAAAATCACATGGATAAGAGATCTCAATATACTACATACAGACCGACAACGGACGCCGATCCGGCGGTCAAGCATGGCGATTACGTTAATAAACATTTCATTGGGACATTTCATTTCTTTGGACACGGGAGGCAGCGAACTGAGAGAGAGTTAGTAGATTTAAAGGTAAAGGTTTAAAGCAACTAGTATTTTCTAAATTCGATTTGCTTGTTCGATTTAATTGATGAAAGGGATGGATGGATGGATATACCATCTCTATCTCTAAATGCCAAATCCTCCTGCATGTGGTGCACTGCTCTGGCGACCGAATGATGGCGGAATATCTCTCCTAATATGCTCCGAACCCAAATCCCACAGTAGTGGTAGTTATTAGCGGAGATGCATCACCAGTGCGAGGGTTCCGGCAGACGGCACTGCGCGCGCCAACCAGCTTGCCCAGCGTGGTTATCTTGGTCGTATTATGTTCAGCTGTGGACTTAAATAAACTGATTTAGTACTAAGATACAAGTAATTGTTAAGTAATATATTATTCAAGGACAACTTTCGCAAGGGATAGATTTTTTTATTTTTGCTCATAAATGTTCCCACTCGTCAGAACAAACATTGTGCCGCGTACGGTTCAACGGCTTAATGAAATGGTTAATTTAATTAATGTACAATGTAAATCGACTCCGATAGTTAGCGCTCGGCGGGCGGTTCGGGTTACGATGTGGGCTAATGTGGTTATTCCGCCCAATTACTCGCCATTAGCGGATAACTCCGGATGAATCCGGTTTAATCCGCGGCTCGGGTTACCGGCTGCCGGGTTGGTAACCGACGCGCGCTCATATTTAACTATTAATGAAATGTAAGAGATTCTTATAAATGTGTATTATTTATTTGGTCTCAAAAACGAACCCTGATCTTTTTTTATATTATGTTCTGTCCTCCTCTAACTCGCTGTCGCTTATGCGATGGTAAACAGATTACTGTGTAATATTTTATCACCCATTCTGTTATGTACGTGCGGAAAAATTTAAATATGTTCGATTCTTGTTCTAGTGGTTCCTAATTTGGCTAAAACTAGAAAGTATTTTCTGTGTAAAAATAAATATTTACAGATAAAATCTCTGAAAATAAATAATAAATTATGGACAATGGTGTGTGGAAATAACTCCCACTCTCCACTTGCCACTCCCCTGGCTACTGATATATTGTTAAAATTGACATTTAAAAAATTCTCATATTATAATAACAATCTTTATTGTCATAAGAATTTTGAACACAAAGTATGAATTCCCTGACATCCGTGCTAGGTTAAGAACCTGTATTGTAGAGGTCAGTGTGTTCTCCCTATATACATTTGACATTGTATTTATTTTATAATAAAAGTGTAAATGACATTACAACATGGCATTTAAAAAACTAGACCACCTTATGGGAGAGTCGTCTTCCCGTAACATTACGTTATATTGAATTCATGATTCATCTGGAAGGTACAAATAGTTATAATGTAACTTTTTCCCAATGAGAATAGCTTGATTTAAACGGATTATTAACGAAGTCATACCGCTTATTTGCCAATCACCATCTCATCCCAGCCGTATACCATACGGCACGCATGACTGATATCACATTAATTCAAAATCAGCGTAAAACCTAAAACATAGGTAATATGTCCTTGCACATCATTTTAATATCAAGATTTAAAATCTTTAGATGCTCGTTTTCATATAATTCCAAAATAAATCTCGATATTGTTCTTATTATTGCTTACATTTTATTATCACGTTTTTATTAACTGCCTTTCTTGTCCGTGTGTCTGTTCGGTACTAATTTTGCAATCGATCCTAACCTAACTTCCCGATGACCTAGAGACTTCAAACTATAAACATAGCTCATAACTGGATGACAGATAATATGAAATAATAAAAACTTTTTTTTCCTATAAAAACCATAGTAGTATAAATTAAATAAAAAAAAAAAAAACTAGCACGTTAGAGAAATCTTTCGCGACCGAAGTGTGTATCTGACTTACAAGTTCCAAACCAACAATAATTTGAGACTAACAACTACAGCATTACATAAGCGACAATCTACTCAATTACTTTGACGAGAACACAACAATAGATAGGAAAATATCTTGTCGGGTTCACACCCCAGCTATTGTGCCTTTACGACCCAATATGGCGTTACCCCTCCCGCTATGAATACATTACATGGCTACATAATTACGACTCGCACAATGAGAGCGGCACAATGGGGATTGTATGGTGTCGCCGAGATGTCGCCGGCAACCGTGACGGAGCGGCTGGGGTGCGTAATTTCCGGTCGACACCGCTCTACGAAAATGGCCGAAATTTTATTAATATTTTAGTTATGTAACAGCTTAGGAATGCCCTACCATTCTATTTTCATAATCCCCTAGAATAGAATATACCTAGGTGATAGAAAAATATTCTGAGAGTACAAGATGTAATCTGCCCCCTTAACACAGGAGAAATTCCTACTGTGGAAGGTTAATGTTTTTAAAAAAGTAAAATGGAATTCTAGTTCTAAACCTGACCGACACCTTTCTTCTTCATCGTCCTCAGGACAGGCTGTTTAGTGAGCGCAGCGCTGGCACCGCACACTTTAGGTGGTACCTATCTATATAGAGAACTTCGTTTCGAATACCTATCCCTGTGGATTTTCAGTCAACGTCGATCCACTTCTATCGGATGGCGGGGTGCATTATCACATTATAAACGAAATAGACTATATTATGCATTGACATAGACCAAAACCGTTAAAAAAATTAATTACGTAAGATTAATTGCGTGTAGTCATCGAGCTACGGTAATGCGTTCAGAACATTTGAGCAATTTTTTTTTATTGGTTGGGGTCAACAAAACGTGCTAACAGACCACCTGACAGACAACGTGGTAAGTGACAACAGCAGCATTGACACCCACGAACGACTGCATTAGAAGAGAGTGACAGATGGGTCGTCACCCCAGAAGATTAAGATGGAATGCCTCACAGCCCGTTATCATACTGTAATTACTTTCCTACCTTTCAAACCGGAACACAACAGTTGCAACACTTTCTGTTTCGCGACTGAAATGGGCAAGAGGTAAGATCCCCTAAAAAGGACCCTAGTGAATATATTTCAGTTACCATTACATTTTTTTTTAAAGAAGCTGTACCTAATAATGATTGTGTCAATCCTTGCTACAATAATATAAAAATAATATTTTACAGCTTGGGGGACACCCGATAGCCTATTGTCACTAGCAACACTGGTAGGGAGAAGTCATGTTACAATAATGACATCACACCGGGCAACACTCCCCGCGGGGAACTGCAGGGGACATATGCAACTGCTAATAAATTAAATTATCAAAATGGTCGTTCACGACGCTTATGTAAAGGGAGCATGTTACAATTGAATTTGTTCAATTTCAGTGATACTTAAACAGTTATGTTGCGTCCGTTACGAGTATAGTACATAAATAAAAAGCTCTAGAATTTATTTCCATTCTGATGACGATGATTAATGACGAAATCCTACAACGGTCAACAAAGAACCAACCTCTATAAAATATGTACATGAAAAGGGAGGTAGGAGAGGGGGTCAATTGCCGTGTGTGGTGATATATCACAAGGAGGTGGCTCGGGTTCCGGCAAACTTGACGTGTACAGATTAATAGCATGTGTGTTATGACGTTATGTTTGTTGTTATTATATCTACAATCTACAAGGAAATCGATTTTGTTCCTTATCCACTTTCTATTTTATCTCCTATCCTATTCCTATCCGATGATTTACTTTTTACGTGAGAACGCTGACCTATCGATACCTCATGGCGTAATCCCACGCCCCGATGGTCCCGATAGCTAAATAAGCCATTAAATCTATCGGTGTCTGTGTCCGGCAGTGGACTCAAGACTTACCGTAGATGTCGTAGGAGGTGGCTAAGAGAAAACCCTTGAATAATTCAAAGGAATCTACGAAGCTAACCCGGCGACGATGCTCGCCACCCGTCATACTTTATCTCCCGGAGAGACGAAAAATGTGTTTCAATGTAAATCCCTAATCTCTGCCTACCCCTATTGATAATACGAATGTTTGTATGCAGTTAGACTGAACTAAAAGAAGCAGAAATAAGAAAAATATATCTAGAAAATAAACAGAGATCCGTTATTTAACGTGGTAGAGCCAAGCGGCGGCTTTTGCTGCTGCTCGAATGGGCCGGTTCGACCGGGTTGGTACCACTACCTCGCAGAACACCCGCGTGCAGAAAAGGCATCTTATGCTTCTGCGTTTCGTTCGGTCAGTGAGGTATCCGGAGACCCACTCCCTCTGCCCATCCCACTCCTCATCCTTCCTTTCATCTCCCAAATACTCTTGAAGGCCGCAACGCATATGCCGCACCTCTGGTGTTGCAGATGTACGTGGGCGACGGTAATCACTTACCATCAGGTGAACGGCTTGCACGTTTGCCGCTTTTGCCATAAAAAAAAATATTAAGTAGTACAAAGAAATTTTCTATTTCAATTTTTTACTACTGAAATCCGTAATCTCTGTCTATCCCTATAGGTAACAGGCTTGAGTATATTTAGGGACTAAGGCTGGGGAAAAAGAAGCGGAAACAAAATAATTACTACAAAAAATAAATACAAATCCATTATTGAGGAGCATAAGGAAATTTTCTTGCTAATTGTATCTTTTAACTACTCCATTTACTTCGAATAGAGAAATTGCGACGTATGCATAAGCAAACAACTAAAACTGTAATTTCAGCAGACAGACGGCATTGTGAAGGAATCAACGCGGGCGGAGTGGTGTCGGCTTGCGGAGCCACCGTCCACAGATCAGCCGATACCATCCGATACCATCCGTCACCATCCGACACCGAGAGAACCGCAAATAATGCACAATGGTACAAAGATCCCAATTATACGTGACCACGTATTCTATTTCATTGCATTGTGATTCAACACGGATTCAAGCGGGAGGATTGATGGAAGCTGAAATGTGGTAAAATCACGCATTTTGCTCGGGATTTTTTACTAAAAAACTAATCTTTGTGTTATCATTTTGCTGTCTGTATGTTGTCTATCCGTCAATCACCTTTTTCTCTGTAACGAATTGATGTTTTATGATATTCGTATTGAATTCTATGACTCTGTAATGTAGTAAAATGATGAACTTTCTTGAAGTTCAGAAGAAAAACCTGCCATGTTCGAGTCGGCTTCCATACAACCTTCAGTTGTGTTTTCTATCATTCAGTTCGAGATCCTTAGCGCGAGCCCGTCTCACACTTGGCCGGTTTAACATCATTCTTGTTTTACTTTAGAATTTGTTACTATAGAGCAAAACAAAAAACTTTTACCAAAACACTTTTCTTATATGGCGTATAGTTAAAGATTAACCTTGATATTTACTATTCGTTTTTTTTTCTAATATATTTTTCCAGTATTATCGTCATAATAACGTATATTATGTGAAGTTTTTGAACTGGCTACCTGTCACGGTTAAAAAAATAAAGCGCTTTAAAAATAGGCAGACAGACGAACGGTCGGACTGACAAACGGCGTATGCTTAGTGATATAGCTCCATACGGCATCCTAAAAAGATAACTTCTTTCTTCTTGGTCAGCCTGTGTAATAAAAAAATAAAGCAATGTAAAAGTAATGCAGCAGCTTAAAATGCCCACAGCTGGGTGAAGGGCTCCTGTCAAATATTTGAAATAGTTTTCGAGCCAAACACATGTCCCCGCAATAATATTCTCTTTTTATAAATATTTCTTACACATTCAGGTTTCCTTTCTTAAAAGTACTATTAACAATTTCAGAGATGCCGGCACCGGTGTTAAACGTGGTAGAGCCAAGCGGCGGCTTTTGCTGCTGCTCGAATGGGCCGGTTCGACCGGGTTGGTACCACTACCTCGCAGAACACCCGCGTGCAGAAAAGGCATCTTATGCTTCTGCGTTTCGTTCGGTCAGTGAGGTATCCGGAGACCCACTCCCTCTGCCCATCCCACTCCTCATCCTTCCTTTCATCTCCCAAATACTCTTGAAGGCCGCAACGCATATGCCGCACCTCTGGTGTTGCAGATGTACGTGGGCGACGGTAATCACTTACCATCAGGTGAACGGCTTGCACGTTTGCCGCTTTTGCCATAAAAAAAAATATTAAGTAGTACAAAGAAATTTTCTATTTCAATTTTTTACTACTGAAATCCGTAATCTCTGTCTATCCCTATAGGTAACAGGCTTGAGTATATTTAGGGACTAAGGCTGGGGAAAAAGAAGCGGAAACAAAATAATTACTACAAAAATAAATACAAATCCATTATTGAGGAGCATAAGGAAATTTTCTTGCTAATTGTATCTTTTAACTACTCCATTTACTTCGAATAGAGAAATTGCGACGTATGCATAAGCAAACAACTAAAACTGTAATTTCAGCAGACAGACGGCATTGTGAAGGAATCAACGCGGGCGGAGTGGTGTCGGCTTGCGGAGCCACCGTCCACAGATCAGCCGATACCATCCGATACCATCCGTCACCATCCGACACCGAGAGAACCGCAAATAATGCACAATGGTACAAAGATCCCAATTATACGTGACCACGTATTCTATTTCATTGCATTGTGATTCAACACGGATTCAAGCGGGAGGATTGATGGAAGCTGAAATGTGGTAAAATCACGCATTTTGCTCGGGATTTTTTACTAAAAAACTAATCTTTGTGTTATCATTTTGCTGTCTGTATGTTGTCTATCCGTCAATCACCTTTTTCTCTGTAACGAATTGATGTTTTATGATATTCGTATTGAATTCTATGACTCTGTAATGTAGTAAAATGATGAACTTTCTTGAAGTTCAGAAGAAAAACCTGCCATGTTCGAGTCGGCTTCCATACAACCTTCAGTTGTGTTTTCTATCATTCAGTTCGAGATCCTTAGCGCGAGCCCGTCTCACACTTGGCCGGTTTAACATCATTCTTGTTTTACTTTAGAATTTGTTACTATAGAGCAAAACAAAAAACTTTAACCAAAACACTTTTCTTATATGGCGTATAGTTAAAGATTAACCTTGATATTTACTATTCGTTTTTTTTTCTAATATATTTTTCCAGTATTATCGTCATAATAACGTATATTATGTGAAGTTTTTGAACTGGCTACCTGTCACGGTTAAAAAAATAAAGCGCTTTAAAAATAGGCAGACAGACGAACGGTCGGACTGACAAACGGCGTATGCTTAGTGATATAGCTCCATACGGCATCCTAAAAAGATAACTTCTTTCTTCTTGGTCAGCCTGTGTAATAAAAAAATAAAGCAATGTAAAAGTAATGCAGCAGCTTAAAATGCCCACAGCTGGGTGAAGGGCTCCTGTCAAATATTTGAAATAGTTTTCGAGCCAAACACATGTCCCCGCAATAATATTCTCTTTTTATAAATATTTCTTACACATTCAGGTTTCCTTTCTTAAAAGTACTATTAACAATTTCAGAGATGCCGGCACCGGTGTTAAACGTGGTAGAGCCAAGCGGGGGCTCGAATGGGCCAACTCGATCGGGTTGGTACCACGGCCTCGCAGGATACCGGCGCGAAGTAGATGCTTCTGTGTTTCGTTCTGTGAGTGAGGTAACCGGAGGAACCGTCCCCTGCCCATCCTCAAATACCCTTGAAGGCCAGCAACGCACTTGCACCACCTTTGGTGTTGCAGATGTACGTGGGCGACGGTAATCACTTACCGTCAGGTGATACGCTTGATCGTTTGTCGCCTTTGCCATAAAAAAACCGAAGCTCTATGCCAGGACACTGAACGTACGATGAAATTAAAGCGAGCTCCTTGGCTACCACGACTCTCAAAGCAATGTAACCTGATAAAAACAATATTTACTCATCTTTACCTGTGCAGTCGGTACGACCAGCGCTCCGTGACGATGAGATGAACGGATAATGTAAGATCGCTGTAATTAATAACTTGATATTGGTCACATCCGTCCGTCTCCGTTTCTGAGAATGAAGCCGCCGCTTGATCGCGATGTAAATCGATCAGCTCAGATCAGGATAATTTGTATTAAAATTCGTTAAATTTGGATTATACAAGATTGTTCCTTTAGTTAGTTACTGCTCCGCCTTTGTGGTGCGAAGTGTGATGCAATATAATCTAAAATCTTCCACAATGGACTATCCGTTCATTGTGGAAGGTTAATTAAAGAAGAAGAAGGTAAATAAAAAGAAGGGATTCCGTTCGAAAATATTTTTTTTAATCGGTAAGGTAGTTAAGACTGTAATTAGTGAGATTGGCGCGTTCACACATACAAACTCTTTAGCTTTGTAATATCCTCTTTAGCGGGTTTGCTCCCGGAGATTCCCCTGAGATTTGTCCCTTAGTTGCCTCCTTCGGCACCTATTTAAAAGGTGGTGGCAGATTCTTAGACGCCCCTTTTCAGCGAAATACAATAAGTTTATACCTAAATGTGATAAATTCATTCCTATGTGATTTTCTTTTTTGCCATTAAACCAACATATTGTGAATAAGAGCCAATTTGTTTCTGGCATATTAGGAAACAAATGTATTGTGTAAATATACCCTCAATCGGTAAAGTGGTTCAGAAGATACACGATCATTAACAGGCGCACCAACGATTATATACATATAAATTGTGTGCTGACGTCATTAAAATCTTGTTTCCACAACTTTCGAAAATAGCTTTTTACACAGAAAAATATATTACAAATGTCATTACTCTGTGAAATGTATCACAGTCGTGCCGACCCTGCCAACTACCGACCTATCGCAATCACCTCCATACTCTGTAAGGTTATGGAGCGCGTTTTAAACAACCGCCTCCTTGCATACCTGGAGGACAATGACCTCCTCAGTGACCGTCAATTCGGGTTTCGTCGAGGCCGATCTACTGGGGATCTTCTTGTGTATGCTATTCACCTCTGGAGCCAAGCCATTGAGAGACATGGTGAAGCTCTTGCCGCGTCTCTTGATATATCTAAGGCTTTCGACAGGGTGTGGCACGCAAGTCTCATTGGCAAGCTTTCGGCATATGGTATTGCTCTCGAGCTTTGGATCTGGATCGGGGATTTCCTGAGGAACAGATCGATTCGGGTTGTCGTTAATGGCGCCTCGTCTGATCTCCGTGATATCAATGCCAGTGTGCCTCAGGGGTCTGTGCTCTCCGCGACTATTTTTTTGCTGCACATCAACGACCTGCTGGTAACACCCGATATCTTTGGGTATGCAGATGACAGCACAGTCTCGGGGAGATACTTGTCCGATGCGAAGTCTGGGGCAAAAGTCCAGTCTTTCAGAGAATCGATGATTGAGGGGGTGAACTCGACTTTGGAGGCTGTTTCCCAATGGGGTGATGCCAATTTGGTCGAGTTTAACCCCTCTAAAACACAGGCTTGTCTTTTTTCGGCGAAACGGAGTCCATTCCAACTGACTCCGACTTTCCGGAATGTCTCCGTTCCGGTAAATGACCGTCTTGCGCTCTTAGGTCTAGATCTCTCTTCTAACCTAAATTTCGGTCGTTACATCGAGTCCATAGCAAACACTGCTGCCAAAAAACTTAGTATCCTCTCGGGGGTGAGACGGTACTTCACATCGGAGCAGCTCTTAAATCTATACAAAGCTCAAGTCCGCTCTTGCGTGGAATACTGTTCCCACCTCTGGGATGGTTCGGCTAAACATCAGCTTGATGCTTTGGACTCGTTGGAACGCCGAGCGAAGAGGATCATAGGCAGTGACACTAGTAGAGGCAAAACTTTAAAGCCTCGAACACCGTAGACGAGTGGCCTGCCTCTCGGTTTTTTATCGAATTCATTTCGGAGAGTGTGCGGAGGTTTTGCATAACCTAATACCCTCTTCCCCTTTCCATCACCGAACGACTAGACGCGGCGAGAAGTTCCACCCTTATGTTGTAGACATTCCTCCATTACGCACGAGGCGGTTTGCCTCTTCTTTCTTTGTGCGGACGGCTAAGGAGTGGAACTCTCTGCCGAGGTCGGTTTTTCCGGAGGCCTATAACCTGGATATCTTCAAGGCCAAAGTGAACAGACATCTAGGCAAGCGTGTACCATCCTAGGCCTCATCTTCGCTTTGCATCGGGCAAGATTGAGGTCAAACGCAGGCCTATTTTTCATAAAAAAAAAAAAAAAACGGTAGCCAAAAATGAACTACGTTGCATTTTGATGCGCACCTTGTAATCAGTATGTACACCTGAATTTTCTTTAAGTTTATACTTAATTTTATTTATTTTTTATCGTATAAAGAAGGCATAGGTAGAGTAGAAAAAAACGCAGACGATCTTATGTACAGTAGGCGGTCTTGTCGCTCTAAAAGCATTCATTTCTTCCAGACATCCCTTGCGTAAAGAGTTGATAAGGAAGTAAAAAAGCAAAAAGAAGGCTGCCAGTACACAATTTAAGCTTAAATTGGATACGCACGAAGATGGCAGCTATCAATAAAAAATTAAAAATGAAAAAGGGATGATGAAAAATATGCATAGGATCCTACTATTGCATCAATCTATTTTAGTCCACAGCTAAACATAGACCTCTCCATTAAAGCTCTTGTAAAAGTCAGCACATATTTCTTAGTAGGGTTACCCACATTCACCACACTGGGGAAGCCGGTTGGTGACCACAGTGCCGGTACCCTCATACTAGTGTGGCTGTTCCACGTCACTAGTCTGTGGGATTTGGGTTCGGCATATTGGAATAGATAAGCCGCCATCGTTCGGTCTAGCAGGGTGCACGTGCAGGTGAGGTTGGCGTTTGTAGAAAGAGATGGTAAATTCCTTCTTACACCCCACCATACGTTTGTATATCGATAAAATGTACCGGCAAAATATTTTACGATTTGTACGTAACAGTAAATTACGTAGTTTCTTCGTCGGGTAAAAGAAAGTTTGAATTTCGTGCGAATATAAATGTGTGCCTGAAAGTACAGATTCTTAAAGATATGCCGATTATTACTACAACAATTATATAGATGCTAATTCCCACAATTTCTTTCTAAGTATTATATGCCTTATCTTTAATCGAAACGCACTCAAGGTGTTAACGATTGCCATCTCGATGGTTGATATCGCAGGAAAATCTTTTAAGACGTGTTGAGCCGTTAATACACGCTCTAACTATTTTGGAACATGCTTTATCTCCGTATCCTTTTAAATACATTTCGTCAATATTACGGCCTTACGGTAAGCGAATTTCAGTTCGTATGTCGTTAAACTTAAAGACGATTTTTGAGTTTAAAACACGCAATATCGTGCTTTCGTTATCCTTCAACATAACACCTTTACTTTATTGTTCGTAAGCCCACTGGTGCAATCAAAACATCGTAAACTAATCTCCATTGTATCGCGTCGCTTACCGGCCTGACAAATGACGCGGCCGCCATTTTGGTGGTGAAGCGCGGGCACATTGTTGATCGACAACAGATCGATATCTTAGAATAATCCCCACCTTGTGATAACTATCCCTGCAACATAAAACTTCGGTTTAATGTTTTAAAATGTTGCCTGATTCTTTAAATAATATTCATGTCCTCGCAAGTTTATTAATGGATAATAATAAGATTGGGGGAGGCATACGAGTTCAGCAGTGGACTTGTAACAGGCTCTTATAATAATTAATGATGAATAATATTGTACACTATTTGAGTGACTTCAAATTATTAAGCGTTTAAAAAACATCGTGAGGAATATTTAAAAAAGTTCATAATTTAACTTTATTTTGTTATTGAGAGATAATGTGAGTTAAGTGTGTGTAATCTCTGGAACTACTGAACCGATTTTAAAAACTCTATTAAGTTATATAAAGTAGCTTTCAATTTAATAGCTTCAGGTGGTCATAGACTAAGTTCGATATCCAAATTAACACATACCAATAAATTTTTAATTATCAATCATTTTTGTAAGAACAAATTTTAATATTTTTTTTGTTCTTGACTGGCGGATATGTTGTACATAACGCATTAATTTGACCGCTAACACTCGAGTGGTTTGCAAGTCTATAAGAGACAAAGAAACATTCATTTATATGTAGATAAGTGACTGACTTCACGATGTTTGCCTTTACCGCCAAGAAAGTGGGGAATTTAGCACTTCAAATTGTAATTAACATTTTTAGAGATACCAGGACAGACCAGCACAGCTTTCATGTAACACTTAATAAAATATACAATAAAAACAATTATCTCTAATATTAAAGTTTGTTACTCGTAAGTACAGGACCCAGATAAAGTAAGGGTAGGTAAGTTAGTAATACTGTAAACCTAAAAGTAGCTGTATCAAACTTGAAAAATTTACTAATTTAACTAGAATGAAATATTTGCAAAACAAAATAAAATAAAAAGAAATGCTGGACAAATCGTCGTCTGAGGGCAATTTACCCAATAAGCTTGCGGTGTTACCGGAGTGTATCACCAGGGTGATTCGTTGACCAAAGTTTGAAACAGAAATTGTTCTAACGTCGAAATTATATCCAAAACTATTTCTACAATAAACAATCGTTTAATAGGGACTATTAATCCCTTTAATCTTTGTTGGCCCTACCCACCAGTTGGATCGGCTTTAATTATGACACCAACGGTTGCGTTTAAAAAAATATAACATTATTTATTATCTGTGTATTATTCAATGTAAATAAATAGAGAGCGGGAAGCTGAATCACATTGTGTTTTTTCTCATTGTCGGGCCGGGGGAATTATACGTGGATTTGTATAAAGTTTTTATGTTGATGAATATAACATAGTGATGTGACGTTGGTCTCGGTTTCGTTTTAGTCACACGGATCATTATCATTATTGGCCCGTATTACAAAATATCGTAATGTCGAATAGATTTATATTATAGAGATATATTATATAGCTCAAGTCTCGAGGTAAGTTGTCACCGTTATTGTCAGCTAAATAGGTCCAATGGGACCTATTTGGCTGACAATAATGACTGAGTTCTATTTGTGCAATACTTAAATAATCGCTTTTTGGGTCTGGTTGTTATTGCGATTACTATGACTCTTCCTTAAATGAAAATTGTCCGAAAGGTTTATATTGCTAAGCCAGATAAAAAATAACTTGTTCTTACAAAAAAACCTAATTTAAAAAAAAATACTGGAACATTTAACTACATAACTAATACATGCGTGTTTTTTTTTATATAGATCACCATAATAAACGAAATTACAGACCAACAATAGGTTCAATCTGCATCTATGAAGAACACATCACTAGACATCACTAGGGATGTCACCTCTTATTCGGATTAGTGGAGAATCGGCTCGTTGATCGCCGAGGACAAATATTTGCGAGACACTTGGTGGTTATGATCACACCTATTATGCTTTGGTTTATGTCATAGGGTGTTTTTGTGAAGGATTTTTTTTAATAAATACATAAAATCACGATAAACTCTATGTTCACAATTTGAATTGTGAACATAGAGTTCACGATCGAAAAATCTTGCTGTTCCGAAGTAAGATTCCCTTTAACAAGCACAAGCGATATAGAAAATCTAGCTACAAAATGATTACCTCTAGCGCTATTCGGGCCCTCAGCTTTAACTGCCTCAGGTTACTGCCAACTATACGAAATTATAATTTTAGGTTAATATAGCGCTGGACCTCAACTCGACAAGCAGCTAATTTGATCACTGCGCTTTAACCTTTGACATGACATTATGCGAATTAAAAAGTTTGTTAAATAAAATATATACCTATCATGGCGAAATTCCCAATAATGTCTCACGCAAAAAAACATCAACTAAACAGTAGGAGTTACAGAAATAAATCTTTATTTAGAATTTCATGCAACTTTAAGACGAATTACTTATTTGATAACAAAGAAAGCTGACTACTGTTGCTGATTCAGAGCCCTTGTCTGAATCTTATCCTCATTACTACACTAATCCTTTGCCCAAAAAAAAACTTTGAATACAGATAATAACCTTAAATCCTTCGAACAATTCCCTTGTTCTCAATGAATGCGTTCGGGAGCACGTTTAACTACCACATAACTTTTGCTGTTAAAAATATTCTATCACTTTAATTTTACATCTTATTCTCGTAGTCATAAGAATGTCGTTGGTTTGTCTAAGTGTTACAATTATCGTGACAGCCAACAAGACATTTCCACGAAAAAAGCATTGTCAAATCTGGGTTAATGGCTGTCTAAGCTACGACTAAATCCTAACCATGTCCGGTATTGATTACTTGCGTATTTTGTCACTTAAATACCATTTTAGAAAGTTTTTTAAAGTTAACCAAAACAATTCCTTTGTACCACTCCGGAAGGACTTAAGATTGCATAGCTTATTCACGGATTTGTCTCAGTGCTTTATTTTAACAGATAATAGGCAGAAATATTGATAAGAATAAATCAAAGTAGTACAACTTAACCTCAAGATATATAAGAAATATATACCATTACTAGTTAGTAAAAAAGATAACAAAAATAATGAAAATTTCCGCCATGCTGTTTCATTTCGTGGCAATTGGCAGGCAAATGCCAGATGGAAAATACCGATGACAGACAGCAAAGTCAAAACAGTATCAAAAAATATTTTTTTTTCATTTCATTTAATTTACTTCACTTATTATTCTTATTTCATTTAATAAAAATATCATAAAATAATGCTTCAAATTTACTTTTCTGACACGATTGATGTTTTCCTTTGCCTTAGCATCTGTGTGATTATTTTAAATTGCAATGGAATCTTTTTGTGCCCTAGGATCCGAACCGAGGTCACGCGATTACAATAAAATTAAGGCGAGCGCCTTGTTCCCCAGTTTTATTAATTTTCTTAAAATCTTTCGTTTTATGTCGATTGTTATACAGACAGATGAGAAGTATTTAGAATAGAAATTGAAGATACATTGCAGTTTGCCAGTAAGATGTAATATCTACTTGATTTTATGTTTAACTGAATTTTCTCGATTGGACTGTGTTAACGGAAGGCAAGTATTGGATTCTTTTCGCAGTTCGTGCATTAATGTCTGAAGTGAAAGCACAAAGGCATTGCTTATCAACAACGGTAACAACATATCTTCTATGTCGTTAAAATTCTTCGTTATCTGTAATTCTCAGGTGTCGCTAACTGTAATGAGGAGCGTGAACAAAACGCAACATGTATACGTAAGTAACACAGACCAGTTATATTTCCGTGTGGTATCGGATTAATGTATTTTCTTCGCGAGGGTGTAGAATTTTTTTTTAATCTTAAAACTGAACGAAATTATTGAATGCAATATTAAAAATTACAATATTTTTAGAAGGATCACAACGAATACGATATTTATCGATAAAATCTTGAAGTACCTAGTCAATTTTCAGAAAGATTACGCTGCTTTGAATCGAGTGCATGTTTTCGTAATGAAAATGAGTGCATACGATGTTGCTACGTGTCAACACGATTCGCATACGGTAATGCATAAAGGCATGGATGGTTTGATAAAAAGAACGTGGTAAATTAAAGTACAGTTAACCTACAAAACCATGGTTATTCAGTGACTAAAACTAATTTTTCGACATACATGAAAGCTAATGAGTTCATATCTCAACTATACCGCAATGTTTTTTTTAAATGGCGATAGATTTAATAACGTGAATAACTATTATTAACCTGCAATCGTCTATGTTATATATATGTCACATGGATTGTATTTCTGAACAGATGCCGAGTATGGCTTGCTTGAGTCTATTTTAAGAAAATTTATTTTGACCAAAAAGTCATTTATTGTCTAGCGAGCCGGGTCTAGAAAAGAGACCTGCGATCAAATAAGATACACAGCGGCAAACAAACTGATATATTTTATTTAGTAGTCAAATAATTAAATTAACCTATTATACAAATAGATAGTAAAATCTAGAGTAGTGTTCGCTTAAATACTAGAAATCATGATATATTTTTATTCTAGACTGCCTACAGTTTCCTTGGAAGCTATGAACAAATCTAGATTAATGTTAATAAACTACTCAAAATCTGATCAAAGTGGGTAATTAAAGTACGGCACTCTGTCATTAGTTCAGCGATCCGACAAAATAACAAGGCGCCATTTCGCGCTGCTACTCTACACCGTAATGGCGGCATACACGGCTACAATTTCACAGGTGACTGTAATTACGCTGCTTTGAGAGTTGAGCCGGGAGTTGCGACTAAACTAAACACCACTTTGTGCTTCATCTTGAGCTAAATTTCTATGCTACGTATTCATTTTAGTGTACCGGTGTCACATTAGGAGAGTTAGCTGGTAAATGTAATTTGATAAAGGCAGACTTTCAATGAGCATCGTTTTAGTTTTCTATTTTATAGTTTATCTATAAATTGTTTCATTTACGTATACATTTTTTACGTAATATTACGTACGTTACGTATCACCATACTTTATACTGGTAATAAGAATTTGTTTTTATTCATTCTAAAAGGATAAACCTTTGAACCCCCTTTGATTCAATTTACTAAAGTTTAGATGTCGAGTTTCTCGATTCAACTACCGTAAAAACAAAGGATGGTTATGTTTTAAACTATTTGATATTGAATGATTTTAACAAATTAGGTACCACGCCTAAATGTCATTAGATGCAGGTCATTAGATGTCATTATTCCCCATGATGTCATAGTAAATATTATGTCATATTTCTCGCCGTAGACTAAATTATTTTAAGTAACCTATAGATATAGGTTATAGGATATAGGATATATTTGCATCTCGTTTTTTTTATATTATCTAATATAAAAAAAACGAGATGCAAATCTTAATGGGGATCATTGATGATTAAGCAGACTGATTATTGTAAGTTACTTACGACAAAGTTATAAAGACCGTCGCGCTAAGAGTATGGGCAGGTTAATAAGAAAAATAATTTTAGGTATTGTTTCTATTTATCATCTTTTTTGATAATTTGAATTATCGTTAGATGTTCTGAATCTTGATCAGGACAACCTAGTATGAATTTGATGTGAATGTATTATATTATCAATCTGAAATCTCATGTTCCTTTGTAACCAAAGCGTGATTTGAAGAAAAAAATCTCACTCCACACCCAAAACATCACTTTACTGGCGTAAGTATTTCAAAACCAGTAAAGTAAACTTTGAACTCTTCAAACCAATAATGCATAAGCAACTTCCAGGCTATCTTGGACATAACACCTGGTGGGAATTTGGCATTAAAAACGATTTTTTTCGTCAAAACTTAATAAAACATTTTTCAATCTAATCTTTTAATTGAGTCACAAAATTTTGTGTACTTGCTATGATTGTGTGATTTAATCATAAATTTAAAATGTTCTCTGTGCACCAGGGCCAGAAAAGACAACGAATCTGAACTTATAGCGCCATCTATAGCAGGAAAAATGTTATTGACGTTTGCGGGTTGTAGATGATGCTCGATAGATGGTGTACATAAAAAATTAAAAGGGAATATTAGGTTTTCAAATTGTAATTCATTAATGTAAAAATATCATACCTTGTTTGGTATATTTTATATAAACACTAATCATTATAAAAAACGAGCATCGCCAAATATTACAATACTGCAATTTTCATAACGACGGTTTAGGGTATCAATAATATAATAGGTAGATATCGATGCGATATAGATACGATATAACGGAAGATCGATTCATAAATGCTATGTAATAAAATCCAACAAACTTTGTCAGTTAATTAGTATACAATTAGCGATTATACTGTAATGCTTGTTTATTTTGTAGTTTTTGTTATTGTAACAAAATACTGTAGTTGGTGAATAAATGTCGTAATTATGACAATCAAAATAGTCTATATTTTGACTGTCATAATTACGACATTTTTTTTATTGATATCCATAGGAATATATAATATTGACAATAACAGACTTATTAGCATCTCACTAGTCTACCTCTACTACAAAAAATATTTTTGAGAAAGATTTAGACGCGAAGCCGAAAAACGATGCAGCGTCTTTTGTTAAACTTTGTTTTATTTATTTTGTTCTATTTCTGTATTTCAAGTTTATATACAATTTCAATTTTATGTTATTATATTTTTGGATAGTGTATTACATAAAAAATTGTCGTGAATATGTACAGTGAATGACTGACTCACAGAATATATAATTACTACATAACCGTGTCATGGATGTTTACATACAATTATATGATTCTTTATCTATGTAGGAATATATATCATTACTATCCTCATAATTACAAATCGATATCGACGCACCAAATAGTGGCATAATATTTTTGTAGTAAATGTCGATATTTTACGTATTCCGAGATGCCCCTTCTTACAATTGTTGTTTGTTATTATAGTATGGTCTGTTGTTAGTCTTGTATTATGGCAGCCAACTGTCACTGTCAGGGACACAAACAGTAAACACTAAGTTTTGTTAATAATTGGGATATTTAAAAAAATCTTTTATTCTTTGTAGGAGATCGGAAAAACCATGATTGGAACTAGATCTAACACATTTAGTGATAATTCTGGAGAGCCAGAACAAGATGCTAATTCTGCACTGACAGAGTTAGATAAAGGTACATATTTATAACCTAATTTTTTTGTATAACAATTTATTGAATTATGTAAAAAAAACTATAATTTTTCAGGTCTAAGGTCTGGAAAAGTGGGTGAACAATGTGAAGCGATCGTACGTGTTCCGCGTTTATTCGAAAAATATCCATTTCCTATTCTTATAAATTCTTCTTTTTTGAAATTGGCGGATGTTTTTCGAATGGGGAACAACTTCTTGAGACTATGGGTCCTGCGTGTCTGCCAGCAAAGCGAGAAGCATTTAGATAAGATTCTGAATGTGGATGAGTTTTTGAGGAGGGTTTTCAGTGTTCTACATTCAAACGACCCTGTGGCAAGGGCTTTGGCTCTTCGGACATTAGGTGCTGTGGCTGGAATTATACCAGAGAGGCAAAATGTTCATCATGCCATAAGAAGAGGTTTGGAGAGCCATGACAATGTTGAGGTTGATGCAGCCATATATGCAACAACTAGATTTGCTGCTCATTCTAAGTAAGTTTCTTATAGTTTATTAATCAAACGATTTTCTTAAATGATTACTCTTTATTTTGAATTCACCTTTATGGAAAACTAAAGTTCTATGAAGAAAACCAATATTTTCTTTTGTTTTACTTAGTGCCTTTGCAGTAGCAATGTGTAATAAGCTATCAGACATGGTGGAGTGTGAGAGTACTGCGGCAGAGAGAAGAGCTAAGCTGGTCAGGGCTCTTAGGACTGTTCATGGAGGAGGTGATGTATATTTCTATGTACATATCATTATATATCATTATAATCATACAGAATTTATATTTCATCACTTCTGGTTCTGTTGTAAGTAACTAAGTACTATAACGTAAAAGTACTATACTAGTAAAGGGTTGGTGGTTACATATCTGACTACCCATGGGTCTGGGTTTGGATCCCAGCTAAAGCTTAATATTAGTGCAATTCTCAAATTGATTCTGGCCTGGTTGTGGTATGTTGGATCTAACACTGATCTGACTTTGCCTCCGATTATCACCTAAGCTATACATTGGCTATGGGATGGAAAGACCAGTGAGCACCTCAATGTTTGAGTGTTCACTTCCAGCACTAATATATCCTATGCAGTTGATAACTGCTGATATTATTTGGAAGTTTTTGCCTTAGTCCAAGTTGGTCAGGAGGACAAAAGTTTCATATAAACTAACATTGAACTTGTTGCATCTATTGAAATGGTTTTACTCAGCATAGTTTTGCAGATGTTACCGCAATGCTAATTTTCAATTAGTGCTGCATTGCTTAAGCCTCCTTGCACCTTAACACCATATTTGGTATTAAATCTAAAATATTGAGTTTTTGAAATACTTGTCTTAATTTAATAAAAAAGTACTGTACTAGGGTCTTTAGTTCTTCTATAAATTAATGTTATTGCTATAGAAAAAACAGAAGATAAAGAATAGTACAAAAAAAATTAAATCAGTTCATGAATTAATTTTATTAGAAGAGTTGAAAGTCATTGTAGCAGACCGGACTCTCACTTTAATTTCATAGTATGAGTAACTGGGGCACCAATCCTAGTTTGGAACCACAAAAATACATCACTACCTATGAAACACCACCTTTGTTTAAATAAACTCATATTTCTTTGGCCATGGAGCCTCTGAGGGAAGTAGGCCCCTTTACCTACTTTGCCTTTAGGTTAGTGTGGCTTTGTTCATGAATTATTGTTTTACAGCTGTGAGAGCTCAAGGTGTTCTGAAGTTGCTGCACTCTTTGTTAGAGAAATTTCCCTCATCAAGCTCCGTTAGAGCAGCTATTACAGCACTGACAGCTATTGCTGCCGACACTGTAGTACATGTCCCTGATCAGGTAAGGCTACTTAATTATTATACAGATTTGATCTGAAGTTACAACATTAATATTTAAACTCATAATTTACAGGCCATTTACTGGCCATATCAGTTTGCAATTAGCCCTCCCCCTTGTCAAGTGTCATGCTCAACTACAGGTGGAACTATTACTAAGCATCGCTATGAAGGATGCACGTTCTGCTGTGAGACGGGCAGCTCTCCTCGGTCTCAAGAAGTTGGCAGAGCATGCGGCTCTGTGGCCGGCTGAGAGCATCCAGCATTTAGTGCGGGCTGCCAGTGACAGTCACGATGCTGAGCATACAATGCTTTGCTTGCAGGTTATGCAGGTGAGTGAGAATAATGAGAGATAAGTGTATTGTTAGATAAGGGGCCAGTGTGGAAACTCAACTTGCTTGGCATTTAATTACTAATTAAATCACATATAGTGCAGAACAATTATTGAGTTTGCTGCAGCCTTGGTTGGATCTTAAGTGATGTCACATTTAGAATTGTTACCGGCAACATTAAAAAAAGAGAAAATTTTTTTGAGATATCATCTTCAACTACGCTACCAAATGATATGCACACACTACATTTTGATTCCTCCACCATCCTTTCCAAAATGTAATAAAGCGTGAGGCCATTATTGTTTAGGCCGAATACAGAACCAGGGTACGAAACCGATCCTGTTCCGATATCCCCGAAACTACACCGCTGTATTGGAAGATTTTATCATGCTGCTGAACTAGGAAGGAAAAGATCCAGTAGTCCACATCAATGGCAAATACATAACTAACCTTTGATTTGCCGACAGCATACTTGATTGACCTTTGACCATGACTTGACAGACCTTGATGTAAGATTAACGTCGCAGGAGAAACTTGGCAATTACAATGACCTCAATAGCGTCAGGTCATTCATAAATAGCGGTAAGTATTGGAAACACTACGCTCGAAGTTGTCGACGAGCGCGAATACTTCAGACAAATTGTCGGATGAGGTACATCCGGTTAGTTAAATCGATTCAACCTAGCCATCGCCTAGTTTAATTCCAACTTTGGTCAAGAGTTCAATCTACAAATCGAACTCGTCTAGGCAGGTTTCAAGAAAGCACGTCACATCGAGTATAGTTATCTCAGAACCTAATGACGAAATTATACTACCAGCGCTTGAAGAGTTTCGGATCCAATACACTGTCCTTTACTGGAGACCGTATTAGGAAACTCAAAGTTCCTACGGATATGATCAATAGAAAGAAATGAAGAAGAAGAGCAGTTCGGAATGGGTAATGCTCGGTGTTACTTACTCTGCGAGATAGGATTCGTGTAACCGTTTGGCAATCGTCCCGGCGCAGATGCTCGTCCGCTGCCCGGCGGTGTGCGCGGCGGCCGGCTGCTTCCGCGCCGAGGCGGCGCAGACGAGCGCGCTGCGACAGTACTGCTTCGACGCCACGCTCAGCGCGGACCTGCGGCTGGCCGCCACCGCCGCGGATGTCCTCACCCGCGTCGTCGTGCACTGGTCAGTGTTGTTTCGTCGACAGATTTATTCGTTAACGATTAGAGCACACACCCTTGACGTAATGGCTATGTAGAGTAGTTCACAATGGTCAAATAGGAGTGGCGTTAAATCTTTGATTCCAACATCCACGCTGACTCGTCTCCTTAAGCATCACGGTGCACCATTTACAGAAGTAATTAGTATTTAGAGAAAAATTAGGTTTGTTCTTCCTTCTCTCTGACGTCTCTTCCAGGGTATTATTATTACACTTTCAAATTTTTTACAGCTATGAAGAGAGTCTTCCAGTCGAAGGTGCTGACTTGATGTTGGCTTTGGAGTCGCTGGTTATTGCCACCGGGCAAGTTTCAGGACATAATAAATCGTTGCGGGTGGCGTTACGCTGTCTGGTGAGTTATCTTACTAAAATTTATCTCAGCACTATCATTTTGTAACATGCTCACAGTTGAAGATGACATAATTTCTTTATGGGAATGAATAAATTTATGAATCTACTTGTATTGTACACCACAAAACAAACTGATACAGAAAACATTAAAAAGGGGTAGGTCTGCATAGCATCTCAACCTGCATCTCCAACCATCCCCTGGTTTTAGTCGCCTGGAAGAGATGCGTAAGCGATAAGAGCAGCCGAGTAGTAGCGGTCGGTAAAAGAATCGGCGTTGCCATCTCATGCCGCATTGCATGCGCCGGTGGCAGTATCATACTAGCTCCCTTAAAGCACGGGAGTATTCTTCGGAGCCGATCTAAACAAAAACAAAAAGTTTGGAATACGCTCCATACAATACATACACTATTACAAATGCCAGGGTACAATCAAACCAATGCCACATGAATACAATCAAAATGTAACCATAAACCGATTATGGAACGAGTAATTAACTATGCGCAGGTGCAACTGAGTAACGCAGAGCCGGGCCTGTACGCCGAGCGCACCGCGGCCACGCTGGGCGGGCAGCTGGACGCGGTGGCGCGGGCGGGGGGCGTCGCGTGCGATGCTGCGGGGGGCGCGCTGCGGGCCCGCACCGGCGCGCTGCTGGAGGCGCTGGCGGCGCTGGGGGGCGCGGCCGCCTGCACGCGGCGCCTGGCGCCCGCGTTGCCCGCGCTGCTCCGACTGTTCGCCGTGCCCGGGTGTGTTTTATTTTTATTTTTATTATGTCATTGGTTACAAGGTCTTCAGCCAAATAGAACTATGCATTTTCCAGAATTAAGTCGTTATTGTCATTAAGATTGCTTGAAAGCTGGTTAAAATTTCAAGACATTGATAGTTTTGTTTCACTGAAGATTAAAATGTGAATCTATCAGATTCACATCGAAAATCGGCGACGGAAATTGAATTATGGCCATTTTTGAATTTTGAAAATTGGCCAATCACTCGAAATACACGGAAATATCATAATTTATTAAAGATAACTGTATCTTTTTGAGTTCTCTCCAAAAGACTCCCGGTTGAAAAAACAGTTAACGCTAACGCAATCATTTCCCGATCTGAGACTAATCTTTTTGATCTTCATTCCTTCTTGCAGGGCTATGATTGCGGAGGACAGTTCCGACGACGGCATGACACTAGTACTGCTCTGCACGGTGCTGTTCCAAGAGCGCGCGGCCGCAAAACTCAACTTCCGCATAAACAACTCCTGGGAGAACCGGATACTGCAAACTGTCACACAAGCCGACGGCTGGACACGGTACAGGGTCGCCAGGGCCGCTCTAAGGTACTGCTGTACATTTTTGTAGAGATATGGCAAGTAGAAAGCAACGGCCAATGCTGCTGGGCAAAGGCCTATCATATATTTGAGAGAGTTTTGGTGCCGGGAAAGGTCCGCCACGCTGCTCCAATCTCTGCGGGTTGGCGGAATTCACATGTCCGCGAAACAATATTTTTTGTTACCGCTTTCCTCACAATGTGCTCCTTCAAAGCCAAGGTCTTTAACTTAAATTAGCTATTGACTATTTTAGTGATTCTGGCACCGGGGATGATAAAGACACAATATTTTTTTGTTTCAAATTATCCATATTAGAAATTAACAACTTAAGTGATCCGGCTCGAAGGACCAAAGATTTTAAATGGAATGCATTTCTAAACTAATAAAATTGATATTGAAATTTTATTGAATGAAAAAGTATCTTATAATTTGTTAAATGTAACAGAAAGTATTAGGAGATACACGTGTGTAGAATATATAAGAGCACTAAAATCTAACAAATATTTTCATGTAGCTTTCTGCATTAATGCTATTCATATTCAGCGTTTCTAGTAATTTCTAGTAATCAAATCGCAACGAAACGAAACAGTTATTTTATCACATTATCTGTCTGTCTGCTTTCTATGTATCCCAATCCCATAAAAAAGTCAGTTTCAGGATGAAGTAATCCTTACAGATATGCCCACCACAACCTGGCCGCCAATCTCTTGAAACGTCTGTCGGAGGAGGCGCCTAGCGAGGCGGCACAGCGCTGGCTCACCGCGATGTACCGCGCTGCTTCGGCGGACGCCAGGCTGCAGGAAGAAGGTCGGTGTTCAGTCATAATGTCGCTTCCTGGTTAAATTCGACCAAGACACCCTCCGAATACTAACGACAGTTGCTAACAACGTTAAAACTGTAGTACAGTTTCTACATTTTGCCCTAGGTGGCGTTTCTTTATTTTAAATCGCGCTATAGTTTCACTGTTCTAAAAATAATAAGTCGTAAATTTTAATGTATAACAGGGTTGCTTTTGTTGCTTATACCTATTATCGATTTGAATACAGTGTAGTAATAAGTACCCAGCTTCTCGTATACCCCCAAGGGATCTTTTGTACCTCCTAGTGCTGCCTTGACGACTCGGTGGCGTAGTGGCTAAGCGTTTAGCTGCAGCGCTGCGGGTCGCGGGAATCGAACCCGGACTATTATTTGTATGGCCTAAAAATAATTGTTCCGGGTCCTGGGTATTTGTCCATGTGCAATTTATGTATGTAAACTGCCTCCGCGACACAGGAGAAATTCCTACAAAAAAAAAAAAAAAGTGCAGTGCATTTCTCGAAAGGTTTGCCCATACTCACCACCCTGGACAAGCGGATCGGTGAGCGCAGTGCCGGTACCTGAGCACTAGAGATGCTGCTCCTCATCACTAGTCAATGGGATTGGGGTATACCGCTACCATTCGGTCGTCGGAGCCTCGTTTGTATGGTTATGAGATGGTATATTGATTGAAAGAGATTGTATAATTCCCCCTTACACAGGCAAACTACAGAGTAAATACTAAGCAGTTACTACCTTCCGGTATTCGATGTAAAGCTTATGCGACGTATATCGGAGGAAGGTTCAGATAAAGTATCAGAGACGCGGAAGGCAAAACGATACAACCTGACCGGATGCTATATGGAGCAAATAGCTGGATAGGATCTAGAACCCACTGCTCTGCAGGTTTCCATGCTAACCACTAGGCCTCCCGGTCTGCCCTCTGAAAGGATCCCCACTTTGTCGTGTCGGAAGGGGACTTCCGACACGACAAAGTGGGGATAGTAGCCGTGGCTTGGTCCGTCGCGATGAACCAAGAGGAGCCTGAGCAAGGAGCGCTGGCCGGGGGTGGTCGCTCCGAGTTAGCTTGGCTTAACCTACTTCGTTTACGGGTTGTTAGACTGCCGAGGTTGAGTCGCAGGGTAGGAGTTATTGTCCAAAAAATGTAGTTGGTGAATAGACTCGTAGAGATGAGACTAAAATCAGTCAAAGACAAACCACTGTGCTCCATTAACCAGCGGGAGATATTATCCGAATAATTCCTTTGGGCAATAGTTCTGTGCAAGAACGAATTGAATGAGGTGACTGAAAACATTAAAGAGTCATTGCGCACACTCGCCAATGTTTAATTTAGGTGGATGGTTCACTTCAACAACTAATGAAGAATCGTTGGCGTGAGGGTTTATCATAAATTTGTAAAATATCTGGACAAGACAAAGACAAAGCTCTCATTGAAACATTCTTAAAAAAAATTAGGAACATGTTGTTTTCTATGAACGATCCCGTCTATCGGTGAAATATATTATGTTAATGTGTGTTAGGTATATCGGGTCTGGAGGTGTGCAGCGCGCTGTGGGAGGCGTGCGGCGACGCGGGCGGCGCGGGGGGCGGCGCCGGCGGGGTGTGCGCGGCCGGCTGCAGCGGCTGCGGCGCCTGCACGCCGCTCGCCGCCGCCTGGATGAGCGCGCGCGCCGCGGCGCTGGCAGCGCTGGCGGGGACGGCGGCCGCCGTGCGCGCGCTCTGCACGCAGCCGCCGCCCGCCGTCGCGCAGGTGACCACTGCCGCCTTCGATTGAAGTTGCTTTCAGGTGTCCATGGGCTGCAGCTGTTACCAGCGGGTGAACTGTAAGATCGTTTATTATCCCAGTGCAATAGATAAACCTGCAATTCGCGAATCTCGTTAAACACATAATGTGTCCCGTGTATAAAACAAAAATGTATCTCATACATTGGTTGCTGTTAGGAATAGGCGTTTATTGGTCTCTGGTTTCAAAAAAATGCTTTAATTCCGGTTGTGTTTGTTTTTTTTTCTGATCTTTAGCGGAAATATCGCGATCAACAACAGATGGCGGTGTAGGCATATCTCAGATTCGGTACAGCGAATCTACCACCTAGAGACTCCTATTGACAGTACTTTTCGATAACAAATGTTGTTAACGTGTGCGACGTGTTGCGTGCGCAGGCGGCGCGCGAGACGTGCGCGCGCGCGGGCGCGGCGGCGGGCGCGCTGCGCCGCGCGGGCAAGATGGCGGCGGCCGCGGCGCAGCGCCTGGCGCACATCGCGCGCACCGCCTTCCACGCGGATGACTCCACGCTCGCGCACCTGCACATGTATCCTTTTTCACTACGGTTCGGAACTACACTCCGTTTCGTGATTAAAAAAGGAACACGTACAAAATAACTACACTAGTTTTATACTAGATGTTGTATCCGACGTTGCCCGGATTAAAAATGTGTTAATAAAATAGTCCTTAGTGACATCAAAAGAAACACATATCTAAAACTTCCGGTCGAAACAGGTTCAGAGGATTCGCAGGCTCTACTCTGCACAACGAAATAAAGTTACGTCTTTATGTATTAGTATAAAGTAATATATATAGTTTAAAATACCCATATATTTAAAATATCCTTAACTACTAAAGCAACCACCTTTGTCATTGTTGGCGTGTTTATGTTGAGTTTTCAACGCAATGTGTTCACGTATCATGAGGTCATATTTTTTATCCAACATCAAACAAAAACGTAATCTCGCTTTACCTCCTTCATCATTAACACCTAACCAGCTCGCAGCACACGTTCGCGCAGCTAGCCCAGTTCATCGAACGCATCACGTCCAATCAGCAGGAAAGGCCTGCAGAGTTGGTCTCCAAGGAGTTGAAAGCAACCACACTCGAGGAGCTGATTGCCCTGGCACCTTCCGTTGAACTCACGAGGATATCCTCGAAACTCTTTGATAATCCTACAACCAGTCCCGGGATCACTCATAGGGTAAGTCCTGTAATTATTATTGTCAAAATATATTTCTTTTTATTTATTTATTTAGAGACAAAAATTATGAAGTTCAAAAATAAACTCAGTAATTACAGTTGTTCATAGACCTGTAGTCCTATGAAAAGTGAATGTTACATGTTCAGACTCCTAGTTAATATGGTTACAACGGTGATCACTAGATGGCACCACGTGTAATATAGATCATGCTCTTGTGTGTTAAGATTTATGGAGTTATATATGTATTTGATATTGGTTCAACTAAAGAAGTTACGAAAATTCCAATGCAGTGTTTCATTTAAGGAGTGGTGTGAACATCGAAATTTATTAAGATTGACCTTTTTGTTTCAATAATGAGAATACTATTATTTATATTTACTTTCTCTGAACTTTAATAGCAACATCTTTATTTGACATTGACAACGATTTGCTAAAGAGATCAACTAGTTTCTTATTATAATATATATAGATATATTATAATATATCTATATATATTATAATATTTTATATCTATATATAGCATATTATATATATACACGCCTAATAAAATTATTATTGTCGTAACAGATATTGCTGCTACTAAAAGTTAATAATGTTTTTTTTTACAAAAAGTACGTACACGTCCTACGAGGTACCGGAAACAGACGCAAGAATGCGGGCATCTATGATAGAGTTTATTTTTTTATATTATGGAAGTATAGCATCGCTATAATCAGTCACACACACAAAACTTTGCGTATGTCACCAGACTAAATGTGCCAGCTGGTTGAAGTGGGGGGAATATAGTATAATTTAATATCAATCATGAGGGCCGTAAAAGGGTAATCACATATAGCCACATAGCACTCCAAAGTACGTACTCGATTACTGTTCGATAAGATACTCTAACATATATAAAATAAAACATGTACATTCACAAAATGTGCTATTAAAATAGATAGTAAATCCATAACAAAACAAATTAAAACGAGCCACTTCAATTTGTTCAAATCTGTTTCGTTCTTAATTAGTATGACTTGCAGTCCTTTACCCAAAAATAACTATAATTGATCCCGGATAGGATCTCCCTAGCGCGTTTCAGAAGTAAATTTACCGTCCCGCTACCCCGCAGCATGTTACGGCCGCGGAGAGCGGCGCATCATAATACGGACACCCTCCCCTCCCCCCGCGACCACTCCCGCGCCGCCCACGGACTTAGTTTAAAACTTCCCCGCAGCTTGTACAATCCCTTGCACCCTTGCACAGCACGCAGAGGCAGTGTTGCGCGCGGTGACGGTGTGCAGCGCCGGCGCCGTGTGGCCGCGCGGCGTGTGCGAGGCGCGCGCCGGCGCCACGCTCTGCCGCGTGTCGCTGGCGCCGGGCTGGCGCGCCACGCCGTCGGAGCACGCCGCGGCGCTGCCGCTCGCGCACCGCCTCGCACTGCGCCTCGAGGGCGTCGCCTTGCTGCCGCCGCGCAGGTACCGCGCCGGGCAACAACAATCTTTTTTTTTTTTTTGTATATACGAATATAGTTCTTCTCAACAAATACGCAAGGCGCAGTGCTGCCAACATTTAGCCATTGAGCCCTCCGTAACGACTGTACAAAACACCCAACGCCTTTGTATTTACAAAGAACTCTAAATTTCTAATACGTTTCGAATACTCTTTTATTCCAAACGAGTTAAAATCACTCGTACGAAGACGTGTTTTAAGTAAATTGTAGTCACATGGGCATATGCTCTGTTATGTTGTTTTGGTTTGTATATACTAGATGTCGCTGCCTGATTTTGCATCGCGATTTTGTTTCCATGGTCCGGAGTCATTAGATGAAGCTTGCTGATATCAATAATTGAGATCACGATACGTAAATCAGATGTATTATATATCTGATCTGATCCGATCTGAAACTGAAATAGTTCTAATTTAGGCGGGACTAAATTTCTACATCGTCTTCTTTTTGGTAGAATTGTGATATTTTTATTATTTTTAGGCTTTGTTTATATTTACAGCAAAAGGCAACCGCAGCGGCAGGTGAAAGGTGTGCAGATCACAGTCACAGCCACGCCACATCCGCGGACCAACGAAAAGGTAAACCGATAAAGTTAATAACTAATATGATGAATGCTTAAAACCTAGGCCACACCAAGGTTGCGTCATCGAGAACCGGGATAGCATATTTGTAGGAAGGCTTGTCCATACTCACCACGCTCGACGAGCGGGTCGGCGAGCGCAGCGCTCTTCGATTTGGGTTCGTCAAATTTGGAAAGATTATCGTTGACTGGCACCGCACCATGCACGGGAGAGGTTGGCATTAAAGGAAACTAGCGGTATATTCTCATTACAATAAGAACAAAAGCAAAAAAAAAACATGATTTAAGTATCATTAAACTTTGGTTTCGATTTTCCACGGTCTGAGTTTGGCTGACGCAATGAAAGTAGGAAAAGTTAGTATTTGTATTTTAATCATAAATATTTCGTAAAAATAATTCAAGCGTAAACGTGTATGTAAACTTCAAATTTCTTACAATTGAAACTATGTTGTGAAATACAAATAAAACTCGCATAGAGCGCGAGTGAGCTGGGTTCGATCCCCGGTGCCGGCACCACTGAAATTGTTAATAGCAATTTTAATTACTGCATTTACCACGTAGTCTGCGGTGAAGGAAAACATCGTGAAGAAACCGACACATTTCCGATATTAGAGGATTGAGAAGGAGGCCTTTGACCAGCAGTGTGCACTTACAGGCTGCTACTTAGCTTTACGGGTTACGGAAACCTGTCCCTCACCCCTTTGGAGTTAGATGGAGTATCTCACAGTCTGTAGTCTGGAATATCTCAAGTAACAGTGGTTGCACTGCTACTATCTACCCAGACTGATCCCAGGTAGAGAATAAGTCCCACCAACTAATTAGTATCGGCGGGGTTGCGCGACATGCAGACAGTTTTTTCTTTAATATGGTTAATATTAACCATTTAAAAAGTCCTAAGCCCGTTCGCTTCGGAACTTATTGGTTTCCACCTGAAATACAGCCGATGCGTTATTGAGTCCAAATGGAGAAAAGTATAAATCGAATCGATCCGATTATCAGACGGTGGAGCTGAGCTCAGTGCCGCCGGTGCTGCGCGCGGTGCAGACGGTGTCGCCGGTGCGCGACTTCTTCAGCGCGCAGCAGCTGGTGGCGGTGGGAGCGCCCGGTCTCTACACCGTGGCCGTGGACGCGGCCTTCGTCGACGAGAAGGGCCAGCTGTGGAACACCGGCCCCAGGACCTCCATCGTTATTAAGGTACCACGAGCGACCAGATGACTAAGAAGTGACAAATGTTTATTTAATACCAGCTTCCTCCCAGGCCTTCGCACATGGTAAATATCCTCGAGGTTTGGTGTAATAGAAAGTAACCTATTTTTTTCTAGGTCTGTCGACTCGTCCGCGCGCTCTAATTAGACATCACACTGTGCACTCAAAAATACTCATTTATTGTCAATCACAGAAAACAATACATAAACATTCGAAAGGTGAAACCATATCGTGTACTACATTATGACTAGTGCCATCTAGTTTGACGATATAAACTATATTTTGCTATATTATCTTACATAATTATTTACAGATTAAACATCCCGCCCACCAAAGAACTCCGTTCTTTCTTTTACATTATTAAGAACACAATAATCTATACCAAAATACATTTTAAGATAACACATAACAACACTCTATTTAGAATAACTCAACTCATTAAAATATATTCAAAAAAGAAATGACATTCAGCCGCCCACCGTAATGGCTTATTTTAAGAAACATAAGACGGGAAGGTTTAGCAACACATTAATCAAATATCACTTTCTTAAGAAAAACAAACCATAACTAATGAGTTATGGTTTGTTTTTCTTACAATCTACACAGCTTAAAGGCAAACAAAAAATACTTATTATTTCAACAGAATTAATAAAACTCTAACTCTCTGACTTAGGTAACAAACAAAGCTTGTTACATGGTCTTTTGCACGTTCCATTTTTTGTTTTTAACGTTACTACACGCGTAATACCATCCGTTCCTGGATGCTTTTCAATTACTCTGGCCAATAACCATTTCGCAGGTGGCATATTTTGATCTCTTATAACTACAATATCATCAATCTCTGGCTCAGCTCTTTTAGTTGTCCATTTATACCTTTGATTTAAGTTCACCAAATATTCCTCAGACCATTTACGCCAGAAATCATTAACCATCTTCTGTGTTAGTTTCCACCTCTGAAGGCCTGAAACTCTTGTCGACTCTGCGTAATTCTCATCTGGAATTGTTACTAGTGGCTCTCCAACTAAAAAATGTCCTGGTGTCAGCGGTAACGGATCATCTGGATTATCGCTTAAACAAGATATTGGACGCGAATTCAAACAAGCTTCTATTTGAGCAAGAACTGTTGAAAGCTCTTCGAAAGTAAGTGTAGAAACTCCAATTACTCTTTTCAAGTGAGTCTTTGTGGATCGCACAGCAGCTTCCCAGAGACCTCCGAAGTTCGGTGCTTGAGGCGGTATGAAGTGCCACGAGGTACCTTCATTTGCCAACAATTGGACGATTTCGACGATGTTGCTTCGATCTAGCTTGTACTAACATATCTCGCAATTCTTTTTCAGCTCCTATAAAGTTAGTTCCGTTATCGGAGTATAAATGTTGACAATGTCCTCTTCTGGACACGAACCTTCGAAACGCAGCAATAAATCCTGCTGTAGTTACAATTTTATTAATCATCCTTTTTCCTTTTGGTAATTTTAGTTGAAGAAACTTTCTACAATAAGACAAAACTCTTAATAATTTTAATTAGTTAGAGAATTTTGTCCATATGAATTCCTCTTCAATTTGAAATGTAGCAGATAAAATCTTTAAGGTTCTCTCTTCTTGATTTGTTACAAAGTTCTGCTCAACTTTGTACTCGTTCAGTTGCCAAAGGAAGTCAGGTCCATTCCACCACAAATTGTGATTCGTCAGTTCAGAGATTGTCATACCTCTTGAGGCACAATCTGCGGGATTTTGACTTGAGCCAACATGATTCCATTGCTCTCTATCTAATATGGTCAAAATCTCAGATACTCTGTTACTCACGAATGTTGTCCATCGGCTGGGTTCTCCTCTCAACCAAGCAAGTACTACAGTTGAATCTGACCATGCAAAGAGATTCTCTTTGGGAACGTGTAGTATTTGTGATACTTCATTAATCAGCCTGGTGGCCAGCATAGCAGCACAGAGTTCCATTCTTGGAATTGATATTTCCTTCTCAATAGGAGCAACCTTCGTTTTTGCAGTCACTAATCTCACATGAACACCCTCGATATTTTTACTTTTCAGATATACTGCCGCAGCATATGCCCTTTGTGATGCGTCGGCGAAAACATGTAATTCCAACGAAGCGTTTTTCTTTGTGTTTAACCATCGTGGAATTACAATATTATTCACCTCGTGTAACACAGTCCTAAATTTAAGCCACTCAGATTGTAGCTCAGGCGTGACTTGATCGTCCCAATCTAAACCAGACTTCCACAATTTCTGAATAAATATCTTGGCGACAATAATCGTTGGAGCTATCCAACCCATGGGATCGTAAAGCCGAGCGATTTCTGACAAAATCTTGCGTTTTGTAACTGATTTATCTAATTCTGATAACTTGTAAGTATACTGAAAACTATCAGATGTTTTATTCCATGCAATTCCTAACACTTTCACTATGTTGTTTGACTTCAAAACGAATGATTGATTAGTACTCAGATTCTCCTTATCAATATGATCCAACAATTTTTGACTATTGCTGCACCATTTCTGGAGTTGAAATCCGCCAGCATTCATTAGCTTATTCATTTCTTCATAAATTTCTGTAGCTTCTGTCTCGGTCTCGCAACCCGTTAATAAGTCATCCATATAATAATCTTCTAGTGTAATCTTAGATGCTAGAATATATTTGAATTGCTCGTCCTTAGCCACTTGTTGGAGCGATTTCACTGCTAGATATGGTACGCAAGCAGTCCCAAACGTAAGCCTCAAAAGTCTAAAATATTCAATAGGTTGACCAGGATTTTTTCGCCATACAATTCTTTGAAAATCGGTATCCTGATCATTTACAAGAACTTGTCGATACATTTGCTTCAGATCTGCGAAAATGCAGTATCGATGAATTCTCCACCTCATTAAAATGTGTCTTAAGTCCTGTTGTAGTTTTGGACCTACTAGTAATGTGTCATTTAAGGATATGTTGTTCATACCTTTACACGACGCATCAAAAACTACTCTCACCTTAGTTGTTTCTTTATCTTCCCTCACTATTGCGTGGTGAGGAAGATAAACTGCGCAAGAACTTTCAACTTCCTTACTTTCTACTATCTTCTCCATGTGATTTTGCTCTATGTAATCCTCTAGAACATCTGTGTATCGTTCTTTTAAAGATGGGTTTTTCTTCAGTTTTCTTTCTAATAATTGATACCTTCTTAACGCTATCTCCTTGGACTTTCCATACCTACATTCTGGATCTGAATGTTTGAATGGTAATCTCACTATATCGCCCTTCATTGTTTCTCGTCGTAGTTTTCTCATAAATTTCCTCACATTTTATTTCCTCCCTTGTAAGCTTCCTTCCTATCAAGTCAGGCTCCCTTTCTATCTCCCAAAATTGCTTGAGGAGTTGATCTTCTTTAACTTGAAGGTGTAAATTTATGACCCTAGGATTACATAACTCTTGAGGAGTTACTCTTCCGGATAGGATCCATCCAAGTTGGGTCTTTTGTGCAATTGGTCCAAATCGCGATGGATGTCTTAGAAGACCGTCTAGCATGATCTCACTGTGAATGTCTACTCCCAAAATCATGTCAATTCTACCAGGTTGACCATATTTAGGGTCAGCAAGATGTAAGTTATTAACTTCAGGCCAGTTCATGATGGACGTTTTACTCGATGGAAGAAATGATGTTAGTGAACTTAAAACAAAGGCGTTGACTCTAATACAAAACTCAGAATTATATAACGATTCAAGATCAAACATAACCATACTCTTTGTTCTAGCTTGACCATTACCTACCCCAGATACTAAACCATTTACAGGAATGCGTTTCAGACCTAATGATTGTACAGTGCTTTCACTAACAAATGAGGCCTCAGAGCCCTGATCAACTAACACACGCGCTATTTGTGAGTAGCCATTTGTTGATTTGGCCTTAACTAAAGCTGTAGCCAATAACACCTCAGATTGGTGTTCCTCTTTTGCAAAATGAGCTACTATGGGTTTCTCGCAACTCGTTTCTGGAGTCAAAGATTTTCATAAGTTCTTGTTGGAGTACTTGATTCTGGTTGTTGACCTCTCGAAGTGTAGTAGAGTGTGATGTCTCCTGCCACATCGGCGACAGCATGTCGCTTGATGACAACCTCTAACATTATGATTAGGTGACAAACAATTGAAACAGTGTCCTTTGGATTGTATAAATTCAGACCTCTCTTCAGGGGACATACTGCCAAACTGCTTGCATTGATACAACAAATGTTGTTTCGAACAAAACGCGCAGACTTTACTCTTTTCTCTGTTCTCCTCTTGTACAGTTGAGTGAAATAACTTTTGCTTAGATAATTGCTTTGTGGTATTCATTTGAATCAATTTCATATTGCCTTTAGAACCATCCAAAATTTCTAAAGTTCGGAACCTCATCTCTAAAAACTTGACTAGTTGATCCCAGTTTGGAAGATCGTCTGTTTTAAAATGACAAACTTCTGTCTCCCACTGTCTTCGAGACTCATAATCAAGTTTGGATACAACAAGATAATTTATTAGTACATCCCAATAATCAACATTTATGCCTAAATTCTTTAGAGATTTAATACAGGAAGATGTTATATCAAGTATTTGTTTGATTGCTAATGCAGACTCGTTGTAAATACTCTTCAGGGAAAACAAGCGTCTCAAAATCTCGTTGGAATTATAACGTTTGTTGTTGTATCTCTTTATTAATTTGCTCCAAGCTTCTTCATAGTTATTTTCCGTTGTAAGTTTTTTAAGAGATTCTCAGGTTCACCCGTCAAGCTGCTCTTCAAGTAATGTAACTTTTGAACGGCACTCAAGTTATGATTTTCATGGATCAGTGATAAGAACATGTCGTAAAACGTTTGCCAGTCTTCATAAACTCCAGAGAATGTCGGCAACTGAATCCTAGGTAATTTGACTTCTGATGTAGATGATGTTGCTGGACTGCATTTTGTGGGAGACACGTTTCTATATTCAAAATCCTCCTTCAACTGAGCCTTATATGTATAATAATAATTTTCTTCTGTTGTTTCATACATATCACTCGAGAAATAAGATAACTTCGATCTATCACTTCCTTTTGCTAGGGTTATAATTTCAAAGTGATTACTCGTAAACCTTTTCCATAACGTTTCTAAATTTTCAGATCTAACTTCAATATAAGACTTCGTTACTCTTTCTTTAGGTGACTTTTTATAATTGTTATAATTTCTATTTATTTGATCAAATAGCTCTTCTTGCTTAGTTAATAAGTTATCCATTTTAACGGATGTCTTTTCTGTTAAAATAGATAATAAAATTATGTTTTAAATAAAGTCACTACGGCTAGAGACTATCTTTGATAAACTAAGAGGAACGGAGATTAAGTCTCAATTAACAACACTCTTCTCACTGACAAAGTTAATTTTTCAACAAGACAAGTCCAGCCGTCTAGCACAACAAAATACATCCAAGTCTATTTTCACAGTACTTACGGTTCATTATTTTTCTAAGTCCGTAAACACCTTATATGTCACTGTCACTATTTCACTTCACAATTTTCTAAGCTAGCACTTTTTTCACTGTCACTAGTACACAACTCACTACTTCCCGGGTTTCGGCACCAGATGTCGACTCGTCCGCGCGCTCTAATTAGACATCACACTGTGCACTCAAAAATACACATTTATTGTCAATCACAGAAAACAATACATAAACATTCGAAAGGTGAAACCATATCGTGTACTACATTATGACTAGTGCCATCTAGTTTGACGATATAAACTATATTTTGCTATATTATCTTACATAATTATTTACAGATTAAACAAGGTCATTTTTCAAATCGGCTCAACCGTCTACCTGGAGTTAAAAGACAAACATCTAAACAACCATAATTTCACATTTATTAGGGATATGTGGGACTATTACTGAAACAACATGAATGACCATAGACATAACCATATAGCTAGTTGCATAATATTTTTGATATTATTTTAACAACTATCAATTACGCTTAAGTAACGCGTTTTAACGTGGTAGAGCCAAGCGGCGGCTTTTGCTGCCGCAGGAATGGGCCGGCTCGTCCGGATAAGTACCACGGCCTCGCAGAATACCGGCGTGAAGTAGAGGCATCTTGTGCTTCTGCGTTTCGTGCGGTGAGTGAGGTAACCGGAGGCCCTCTCCCCCCTCCCCCCTTCCCAAATATGGTAGCGGTATATAATTTTGAGCTACCCCAGGAGGGTACCAGTACCTACGGTTCTGGAGAATCCCTCACTGAGCATCCACGTTCAGGCTTTCCTACGCTACCTAATCGTGGATGCTCAGTCTGCCCCGCGTATTCTGGGGGCAATATTCCGCTCTCTTTCTTTCCTACTCGAGGCAAACGCAGCAAGGAAACTATGGCATCCCCTACCGCGCTCGCCGTGGATTTCTGCAATATCAGGGGACTCCACTCGAACCTTAGCGCCGTTCATTACCATCTTGAAACGGCGAAGCCGGCCTTGCTTTTTCTTACAGAGACTCAGATATCGTCTCCGGCTGATACCTCTTATCTCCATTACCCGGGGTACAAACTGGAACACTCCTTTGTGCCCCGTGCCGGAGTTTGCGTATACGTCAGAGATGATATCTGTTCTCGACGCCTCGGTAGTCTTGAAGGTTTGGACCTATCTACCCTTTGGCTGCGCATCGACAGCGACGACCATCCGCGCGTCTATGCGTGCCTTTACAGGTCCCATAGCGGTAATACCGTAACTGACCGACTCATCGACCATATCCAAATGGCTACAGATTCCGTGCTACAACAGATCCCATCCGCAGAGATCGTGATTCTCGGCGATTTTAATGCCCACCACACCGATTGGCTCGGTTCTCGCATAACCGATCATGCGGGGAGATCTGTTCACGACTTTGCATTAGCATATGGCCTGACACAACTGGTAACCTCGCCGACGCGGAAACCAGACGTGGAAGGTCATACACCTTCCCTGTTGGACCTTTTGCTGACCTCACACCCGGACGGATATTTGGTCTCAGTCGATGCCCCTCTTGGCTCGTCGGACCACTGTCTGATCCGGAGTGTAGTGCCTATCGCGCGCCGATCCCGAACGCGATCTGCGGGGTTCCGTCGGCAGATTGGGATGGAATGCGGTCTTTCTTTGCTTCCTACCCATGGGGGCAGGTTTGCTTCTCGCTGGATGATCCCAATGTCGTTGCAGATTCTGTCACCGATGTGGTACTTCAGGGAATGGAACTTTTTATTCCGGTCTCTGCAGTGCCTGTCGGAGGTAAATCCCAGCCTTGGTTTGGTCGCACCTGCAAAATAGCGTCACGCCGAAAGCGGAAGTGCTACCAGGCCTGGGCCGATGCATCGGCGTCTCGGGATGCAAAACCAGTGCTCTTAAAACGAGTACAACTCTGCCTCCAGGTCCTTCAAAGAGTTATCGCTGCGGCAAAGTTAAAGCACATTGGCAGAATTGGCGAGAGACTAGTTCGCCTCCCATCGGGATCCCGCGCATTCTGGTCTCTCGCCAAGGCTGTCCAGGGAATTTCTGTCAGCCATCTCTCCCATCTCTACACAAGGAGGATGATTCGCTGGCCCATACTGCAAAAGAGAAAGCCGATCTCTTGGGCTCTCTTTTTGCATCCAACTCGACTCTTGATGACCGGGGAAACTCTCCACCTACCATCCCGTGGTGTAAGTGCTCCATGCCGGAAATTCAGTTTCTGCAGAGCTCAGTGCGAAAGGCACTCCGCTCCTGGACATTCATAAGTCGAGTGGGCCGGACGGAATCCTCAATTGTGCTGAGGATGTGTGCCCCTGAGTTGGCACCGGTTCTCACGCGTCTTTTCCGGCACTCCTACTCTTCAGGCGTCGTCCCGGAATCTTGGAAGACAGCATTTGTGCATCCAATACCGAAAAAAGGCGACCGCTCTGATCCGTCCAACTACAGGCCTATTGCTATCACCCGCTTGTTATCTAAAATAATGGAGTCACTCATCAACACCCAGCTCCTGAGGTACCTGGAGGATCACCAGCTCATCAGTGACCGACAGTACGGTTTCCGTCGCGGACGATCAGCTGGTGATCTTCTAGTTTACCTGACTCACCGATGGGCAGAAGCAGTTGAGTCTAAGGGGGAGGCTTTGGCGGTTAGTCTGGACGTAGCGAAATTTGACAGGGTTTGGCATAAAGCGCTTCTTTCAAAGCTTTCATCTTACGGGGTTCCTGAGAGATTGTGCAACTGGGTCACCAGCTTCCTCACGGATCGGAGCATCAAGGTTGTTGTCGACGGTGCATGCTCGGACCCCAAACCCGTGAATGCTGGTGTTCCACAAGGCTGTGTGCTATCTCCCACTCTGTTCCTTCTGCATATCAACGACATGCTACAAATCAGTAGCATTCATTGCTATGCAGACGACAGCACGGGTGATGCCCTATATACAGGCCGTGCAAATATTTCTTGGGAACACGTCGACAAGTGCCGGAACAAACTTGTGTCTGAAGTCGAGACCTTGTTATTCAAAGTCTCGAATTGGGGTCGACGTAATTTGGTCCTATTCAACCCCAAAAAGACACAGGTTTGCGCGTTCACCGCTAAAAAGAATCCCTTTGTCGTTTCTCCTCTTTTGAGAACATTCCCTTATTGCCTCAGCCAGTATCAGAATCCTTGGCGTTGACATATCGAGCGACGTTCAGTTCCGTGGTCACTTGGAGGGAAAGGCCAAATTGGCCTCCAAAAAGCTTGGTGTGCTCTGTAGAGCGGGACAGTATTTCATGCCGGTCCACCGTTTGCAACTTTATAAGGCGCAACTTCGGGCCCACATGGAATACTGTTCTCATCTCTGGGCAGGGGCACCCCAGTACCAACTCCTTCCATTTGACCGCATCCAACGTCGAGCGGCTCGAATTGTCAGCGACCAAGCTCTCTCTGATCGGCTTGATCCTATGGCCTTGCGAAGAGATGTTACTTCTCTTTGCATTTTTTACAAAATTTTCCACGGGGAATGTTCTGAGGAACTGTTCGGATTGATCCCAGCTGCTGAGTTTCACCATCGTACATCGCGACAGAATTCGAAGTTCCATCGATACCACCTAGATGGTAGGCATTCCACCACAGTGCGTTTTAATCGAAGTTTTCTGCCACGCACTTCGATTTTGTGGAATCAGCTGTCGCCAGCAGTATTTCCGAACAGTTACGACTTAGGGACCTTCAAGAAAAGAGCTTATTCCTTCCTTAAAGGCCGGCAGCGCATCTGTAGCTCCTCTGGTGTTGTGGATGTTCGTGGGCGTCGGTGATCACTTACCATCACGTGAGCCGCACGCTCGTTTGCCCCCTTCTTCTATAAAAAAAAAAAAAAAGTAAAAGAGTTGTCCAGGTGTTAACAAAGAGAAGTTCAGGATATAGTGACGTAAGTGTCCTCATTCATCGTCGCCTGTCCATATTCGATGTGACAAACAAGTTCGGGATGCTCTCTGACAGAAGCAGGTATGATGCTTCTGTCACTCACTACTCAGGTCACTCATACATTGGGTTTGACCCGAATTCAACCACAGAACTCGAGATTTAGATATTTGCTTCCAATGTCACGTCGTCTGAATTAAAATGGTGGTAGCATTTTATTTTACAGTTGTAAAAACATAAAAAAAAAGAAATTGGCAATAACGGGACAAAATTCATAAATGATGGTAAAGTATTTTCATTTAATATAAGCAATTCACAAAACCACCAAAAAAAATAAAGCGTTTACCTCTTTATGTTGCAGGCGCACGAAGACCCCAGCAGCAAAGGGAACTCGCAGGCAGCCAGAAGTAGATTTTAACGCCTTCAATCAACTTAAATGTTAACTTAGTTTTATAAGCAATTTGTATAAATTGGAAAGCAATAAATAACTGAAAATATAAATTTTTTTATATAAAATATTACCAATACGTCATCGTATATACCTTTCCAAAAAGACATGCTCTTGCCTGAGCTTTGCCTTGCTCTTTCGTGTAAGAATTACCCATACTCACCACGCTGGGCAGGCATCTTGGTGAGCGCAGAGCCGCGCGAGCATCTCTTGACGACAAGCACAAGAGATGCTGCTCCCACCAGTGCCATCAGTCGCAAGAGCCTTGCCTACCAACCGGCAGTCACACAATGTGCAACTGTGTTTGATATTATTCATAACGAGAATCGGAAAGATTCAAAGAGAAGTTATCGAGTATTCATAGTCAATTATTCCCCAAATCGAATACTACTTTTTTAGCTACAAAAAGGAGGCGCCACATTTTACTTACCTACTTATTTTTCCAATCTTTTTAACTTTTTGTACAATTGGTACCTCTCTTAGCTTGTGTCTGTACCTAATACTGTTCGCTGCAGACATCGAAAATACAATACATAGCGTTCATATTCTTAAACCAAGCATATCGGCTAAATTGCAATTGTGATGTTCGTTTTATGACCTTCCACTACAATTGTTAATCTAGTAAATCCCTTTTAGTCATTTGATTCGTCAAGGACCCAAAGATAATGCCTATAAAAAATTTCAGCTTTTATAACTAATGTAAAGTTAAAAATAACGAGAGCTAATAGCATTAAATGTAAACAAATAATTCTCAAGGTTGTTTTACAGAAAAAAACCTGTACTTATCTTTGAAATCAAAAGCCTAAGTGTCTATGACCATAGTTTTTTTTATTTTTTTAAAGACTAGAGCATTGTGATCATAACACCAAGAAAAGTCGGGGCAAGCGTGTACCATCCTAGGCCTCATCTTCGCCTTCCATCGCGCAAAATTGAGGTCAAACGTAAGCCATAAAAAAAAGTTATTTACCGCCAACTACTAACACGCCGCCGGAATGGTGGATTTGACCATATTGTGGCCGCTGACCCTCCGGGAGTTGTTGGCACCGGCCATGTTGTAGTCAAAGCGACGAATTATTATATATTCATCTGTTAATTTTTTTTTTCTTATGTGATTAATTGTTTTTGTACTAAGCAGTAATATTTTCACTAGGGTCACCTGTACTGAGTTACACTCGCTCTTTTTTTAACAGTTTTATTTATCCAATACATGGTTACAGATAAACGAAACGATATCTTGGATATGAAAAATAAACCCGTATGATTTTGGTGAGGTCATACAGAGCGGAGTAAATCTGACCTTGAGCAAGCAATATGTGCATACTGCTTGCATTGTAATATCACATTAGTTTAGACGTGAATAACTAAAGAGTATTTTGTTAACGGTTTGTTCGTAGTTGACTGGTTAATAACCGATTAAGAAAACTTGTTTTAAACGATAAAAAATTCCTATATCTAAAGTGAACTAAGCTGCGACAGTCAAATCCTTGTTATTACAATTACTTAACTCAAATCGGGGCATGCTGAGATTACCTTTTTATTTTTGTGTCAACATTTAAAATCGGACATCGTAACGTATTGAACACTATCTCGCCTACTTACACGCCTCGCCTATTGGTAAACAAAGAGAAATGACCAACAATGAAATATCAGAGATAACGGCGCAGGTGGATAAGGTTTTCGCTGCTTGCTATCATTACGTATCAGTCGGTGTTTAACGACACACGAATCACGAGGATGCGTGTTATTCTCGCTATTCTCGCTCTTATTGTGAACAGTGATAGAGTACAGAGTTGGACGTATTGTGACAGTGCGAGCAAGTGCGCGTGCAGGTATCATGACAAGGTCGAGGAGGATTTTATTCGGCAATACATTGACTGCTCTCACAAGAAAAACGTTGTCAATGTGAATTATAGTTTGCCTGTGAAAGCATATTCCTTAGATCTATCATCGAACGGTTTAGGTGTTCTGCGATCAGCGCATCGTTTACGATCAAAGACTTTAGAGGAATTGGTGCTGAAGAATAACGCGATAATAGAAATCGAATCGGACGCGTTACAGCTCCCGGGATTGAAGCGATTGGACCTGAGCAATAACAGATTAGAACGAATAGATAGTGGTATTTTCAGTTCCATTAGAAAGTTGGAGTATTTAAATTTAGCTAACAATCAATTTGTATCGTTCACTAAACTCACTTTTCATCCTTTAAGCGAATTACGCGAGATCATTTTGGACAACAATAACATTGGGCCTAGCTTAGGAGACACAAATCTTTTTGACCGTAACGGGTATGGATTGACAAACAAAATTGGAAAAATTTCCATTAGCGGTATTGATTTAAACGCGGTACACGACAACTTCTTTATCGACGCTTACGATTTGAAACAGTTAGTTATTTCTAACAATAATTTGACTGGTTTATTCGAAATTCCGTTTACATTGGTATATTTGGATGTATCTGACAATCCTATCAAACGGATATCTGGTGAAGATTTCAATGATTTGACAGCCCTAAACGTGTTGAAACTAAATAACCTGGCTATTAGAGAAGTTCAGGAATACGCATTTGCTTCATTACACAGTCTTATTCACTTGGAGTTGGAAAGAAACCGAAATTTAACAGAATTCAGCGTTTTAGCTTTCGGGCAAGAGGTTCTTGACGATCCCGATGATTTCTTATTAGAAGAGTTATCTTTGAAGTCGTCGAGGTTGCAAACATTGGATAAGCAGCTACAGACTCCCTTTGGTCGGCTCATCCGGTTAGACCTGCAGGGTAATCCTTGGCGTTGCGATTGCAAACTAACTTGGATGAAGCAGTTACAAATTAAACCGAACGATTACGAGCATGCAAGGTAATTTGGTTCCGTCAATTAAGATTGCCTACATGATGTCATCGTGACCGATTCCCAGCACGGCGACAACTCCCGATTACCATCGGCAGTTGTCAATTGCGCAGAGAGTGTACGCGCAAATACAGGGGTACTCACTTGTATGTACCTTGCCCGATTAGGTCGGAGGAAGAGTGGGATGCTGTGCGCGAAAAACGGAACACAACACTAAACAAACAGAGACCAGAAATTGATTCTTTGTGTGTTGGACACATTAGCTTCGTCTTCAATTCGAAACCGGGACCTTTACGTGGAAGAGCCAAGCGGCGGCTTTTGCTGCTGCTCGAAATACCACGGCCTCGCAGACTATCGACGTGAAGTGGAGGCTTCTTGTTAGGTGCGTGAAGTAACCGGAGGCCCACGACTTTCTCCCTAACCTGCGGCAACGCACCTGCAGCCTCTTTTGCTGTTGCCGGTGTACGTGGGTGATAGCTTAGAGTAATAGCTTACCATCAGGTGAGCCGTTTGCTCGTATACCCCCTTTACCGTAAAAAAAAAAATACCTGAACAGTGAAACACGCTGAGGTCTGCGGTCGTTTAGCATTACAAAATTACCTGTTAAGGAAACGTTAGGGAAAAATTATTGAACAATCAATTAACCCAAATAGTTTAATTAGTCATTATAAACGCACATTATCTTTGATATTATATTTCATACAGATAGTGTAACATATATTAAGGAGCCAGTAAATCTTACTTTCCGTAAAACGACATTCGAGGAAAAGCCTTTGTCTACCTATTTACAAAGACTGATAAAAAAAAAGTCCGTATCAGTATCATCCAACAAGTTTTAAAAAATTAGAAGAGGTTAACAGGTGGTAGACGCCTGCTCTGCCTAGGAGTCGTCTGGGTAGGTACCACGCTCTTACCCACTTCTGCCGCCAAATAGCGGTGTAATTACCGTTGTGTTCCTGTTTGAACGGTATAGATAGCAAGTATAAAAACGGCCTGTGAGGCATTCCGTGTTCGGTTACTATTGTTGCTGGCGATTCTTAACAGGTGCCTATGGGCTGCAGAAGCCACTTACCATCAGGTGGAGTGTTAGCTTGTTTTTCACCCAAGACAATAAGAAGTTTGCCCAGACGATATTAACAGGCACACAGGTAGCACGGCTCAGCGTTGCTAAACGGGCATCTGTAGTTCGATTTTCACCTTTCTGGAAGGTAGAACGTAATAAATAGCGAGCCACGTGGTTGCGTAGCTACGGGAGATTTCTATGAGATTTTCCCTCAGTCGTCTCTTAAAGCACCCTCGGGAAGGTGGACGAAAGATTCTTACACCGCCCTCACATGGCAGGAAATATGTTATAGTGATTGATAAGCATTATATTTCCCATTTTCAGATGTAACACGCCGAAGCCGCTCTTTAACAGTAAAATGTTCGAGCTTAACGCAAAGTACTTCAAGTGTCCGGCCAGAGAGCATCGTCAGGGCTTGGCAATCGCACTCATAGCATTCTGCATGTTCATCTCAGCAACTACCCTCTGGCTGTTCTGGTACTTGCCCAAATGCCAGTCCAGGGGAAAATTTCTGAGCAGTATGTATAACCCTTCAACTGCTTACGCGGCGTTGTCGGTACACTCAACAACGAGGGAACTGTAGAGTTAAATTCGAGAAGGAATTGTTTTAAAAATCCAGGTAATAGTTACAACAGACTAGAGATGGGTAATATTGGAAAGTTCTGTGATAAGAGTCCAAGTATATATTTAAATATTATTATGTAGTATTATTATTAAATATATAATATTGAATTCCATCTATTTATTGTTATAATACTATATTATTAACCTCAATATAATGAGACAGCTGCTATTGTTTTATAACTCTTAAAATGCGGTGTGAAATCAAAATATTAGGTACGTACTTTCGGCGCGCTATATTTTCTATAATCAACCTAAACGTAAAACGTTTAATAAATACATAGTTTCTCAATTGATTTTTAATTAAATATCCGTTAAAAGAACCAGTTTCGTTACAAGTGTAATTTGCGACGAGATCGAAATCTAAACAGAGAAGCCTTATTTAAAACATACAGGAAAATAATACAATTGAATCATAATTTTTTACAATCACTTAATAGAGCATTATCGGAACACCTACAAATGTGACTTCATCGAGGAAACAATAAATATATGATAACCATTATCAACATACAACAGGGCAGCCAGGGATACCTGACACTTGTATTTTTATTTAAAAAAGGAATTCTGAGGCTTCTAAAACTAGCAGACTAAGTGCTCACAGCTGGGCAAAGGCCTCCTCAAATATCTGAGCAGAGTTGGAGCCGGGATTGGCCCGCCACGCTGCTCAAGTGCGGATTGGCGGGCTTTACATATCCTCGCAATAATGTTTTTTATTATATCTCAGACTTGCAGTTTCCTTCACCGTCGAGCACGTGGTAAATACAGCACTTAAAGTTTCTAATAACAATTTGTGGTGACCCAGGTCAGGTCCCCAGGTCGCTCGCGCTCTGACCACTACGCTACCACTATGCTCTTAGGCTTAGAAGAAGGGTTCTAAAGAGATGGGGGAAACAAAAGAAATCATTCAAAATTCACTTTATATATTTATAAAATACAAAAGTGTACAAAATTGGTTTAAAGCGGTTACATTTCGACCGAGCTTATCGCTAGCAGTCCAAGTTTTTGTGCTTCTCATGTTTTTGACCTTAATTTTACAGTTAAATGCCAGTTTTACATTAGGGGACTCGATTTCACTGACAAATTATCATAAGGTTTAATGTCAAAACAACCATTCAATACTAGTTTTTGCGACAGACGCAAATGCAACAAGCAACAAGGATTTGTTGTAGTCGCGTTGTGATAAACAAAAAAATATCTATTTCAAAATATAGGCTATGAGTATTAAATATTTACGGATTATATCGATTTTATTTCATTAATAATTATATAACAGTAGCCTTTATACGGATCGGATGTGGCGCTACGTCATTAAATTTTATCTCATATTTTGGAGGCCAATTCTAGACAATACACCAAATATCAAATATACAAGTACTGTAATTCAGTCACAGGATATTTTTTTTCGTTTTTTTTTTATTTCGACTAAAGATATATTTTGCTAATAGTCCAATCGACCGTCCGACTCGACTTCCGCTTCCGCTCTTTTGTATACCGAAAAAAAATCTACACCAGACGTAATCCGTAAATATTTTACTTTTATTACAGACATGGGAATGGAACACTAGCTTAAAATTTCTTAACATTAATTCTAACGAAACAAGTCGACGAAGATTACATATTCTTATTCGTAGGCAGGCACAAGCGTTTTACAAAAAGGCAGTAATATTTGAGCAGTTTCACATAAATAGGTACATCCACTTATTCTAGTGATTTAGCAGCCTCACTTATTAATTGAAACTATAGTTGAATAGAAATGAACAAGACAAACACACAAGTTAAACAAGTTTTTCTACAAAGCAGTCAAATAACATCCAGACTTCACAGGCCAAAATAGACCAATATTAAGATTTCGATATTATCTCTGTTACTCAAACCTAGTTTAATCTATGATTTGTCGTTGGTATTCAAAACTTTCATTAACTCGTATAAAGTTTAATTCTTTTTTAAAGCGCTTCGTCTGAACGAGAGTATTATATCCAACATTGACACGCCGGCTTTATTTTCAAAACATAAGTGCTTATCAATGACACACTGACAGACTATACGACGTCGCCTTCATCATTCTTCACCTTCAGTGTGCAGGGGTCATCTTTATGTACCTATAACGCCAAACGACCATTCTACGATATGTAATGATAAATGTCGTCGCAATCTTTGGTCAGCTTCACCACATTGACTGGCGAATTTTGTATATTTAATATTAAGCACAACCTCCACCGCTCCAGTATTCTGTACAACTGCTATATGTCATACACGTGATGTTTTTTTTTAAATTACACTGAAATTGAATTAGTTTCTTAAATTTTGCCATGTTATGCACAAAACATTTAAAATTTATTGATCTTGCGATATAGCAATATAAATTAAATTTTTTACATTTTGAATACAAAATTATTTTGTCTGTATATGCATATATTTTCTACAATTTTGTTTAATATATACATACAAAAATAATTATGCCTATTGATGATAATGGATATATACAGAATGTACTAAATTTAATATGTTTTTGTGTCTATTACAAAGTCCCTTCAGTCTATAACACCAAGGCCAACTGTTTATTAAATTTTTTGCTTCCTTGTATTAACAAAAATTTGGCAACAAACAAATATCCAATTGAGTCGATTCTAAATAATTAAGAAAGCTATTAAAACTTTCTTCAAAATAACTTATTATTTTTTATAGGCATATGTATATAAAATACTTCAAAAGCGATTGTTAGAACAAACAATTTAGCTTCTATCTACAACTGATATAAGGCCCACGCGTTTTATGTTCACTTAGAACATAGCAAATACACTCATCGAATAATATTTCCTAATCTATAAATAAATATGTAACCTATGATATGACATACAGTGCTTATAAATAATTTAAGAATACCTTTTTTTGCTATCCATACACAAAAAGTTTCGTGGGGCACATTGATAGAATATATATAATATACGATGAAAAATGACTTCGTAATATTGTAATGATATTGTAAGAGATCTGCCCCCAGCACAGCACTATTAAAAGTTTAATAAAGTATTCAAGCTTCTTCAAATATATGTATATTTATTAAAATTATGAAGCAGAAATAATTTACAAAAGATACTGGATTTAACTCTTAAACAACAAACGTTTGTGTACAGTACGTTAGACCCAGACCAGTTGAGATATCTGTAGCCAAATTAAAAAAAAAACTAATCCGATCCATTTTTGTTTCGAACTAAAACAAGACCTCGGCGGTCGGGTACGCTAACCACTAAGCCACGCGGTTATTACGGCTACGGCTACACTTTCATCTTCTGGACGCGCATTCTAGCGGGTGGTCACCCTGTACTGTCTCTGCTTTTAAGTAATAAATTACAATTTTTTTTTAATTTAGTTACAGCTATTTGTATACAGCATTTAGTACCTGAGAGATTCTTGAACAGGTTCTTACGTAAAGTAAAATAATGGTCAAAGGTGAAATGTTTGTTTTTCCTATAACATATTAAACTATTTTTCTGTAAATAATTACCAGATCTGTACATTCATAATACGCATCGAGTTGTCTATATATCTATCCTTAAAGTAACATTTGTGCATCATCTAAAATTCTAACTATTATAAATCTTATAAGTTGTAGGTATATGACACAAAATGTACAAAAAAATATTCAAAAAGCGTAAATACCTAACGAATTTAAATGCAATCAAGTCTTTTAAAAATGGCTTTAATACATGCACAAACAACTGAGATTCTAACTAGAGTCTTAACCTTTCCAAATTGCACAAGTCCTATTAAAAACAACTATCTCATAATAATTTCATTGCAAATGTGAGTCTACACTATTCAACATCTCCAAATAAGGTTTAAAAACTTGGTTGAAAGTACTGAATGTCTAGACCTCAGACCGCCCCAGTATTGGGTTTATGGTTATAAGAGCTTATATATTATTATTATTCTTTTCATAAACAAATTTATTTTACTATCAACCTTAAAAAACAATATCAATGTCAAAATTATCATATAATTATTTGTTACATGAAAATTCTGTCTCTATGCAAACCAGTGTAAAGATCAGTGTCTTGTAATAGAATAAAACGTAAATAGTGTTTTCTGCAAGTTCCTGCCAAAAATTACGATGAAGTATATTATTAGAACACAACGGTTTAACATAGTTTTTTAAATGAGCTATATAGGTATATCAAGCAAATCGCATTGCCACACTACCAGCTCCGCAAGGAATTATTGCCGTGAAGTTATATATGTTTTAACTTGTAAAGTGAAAAAGTGATTTATGTATATTAAGTTCATACCTAAAAATACATTTTTAATTTTATTTATAAGTTTTTACGAAGATTATAAATCATTTCATTATTTAAGAAGATATAAAAATTTCATTATAAGCTATTTTTTACTTTATCAAAACCAGCTATGTTATTTAAACTATTAACTTTTTGATCCAGCTGTTATACTGAACATGGCATGAAACGAATAAGGCAACACTTTTTCAGAGGTTTTATTTTTTCCAAGGCTATATAAATGCTTTATCTATTTTTTCATTGATATTTCCAAAAAATTCTGTAGTATTATTTGATTACTAGTAAATTATTTGATTTCTTTTATTTTAAGAAATGTCGGCGTGTCGACGATATCAGGGGGTTTACTGCGCTTTTATTCCGCTAGAGGCACCACTTCCGTACTAGATAAACAAACATTTTATTACCTCTGAAATGAACTTCAAAGGTTTTTTTTTCGCAAATTGTTTAATTTTCTACATTTTGATTTTAAAAATAATGAAGCAGTGTTGTGTATTTATGGAACGATTATTATCGATTATTGCGAGGATATTTATTGCTAACCATATTTTTGCGGAGATGAAATCGGCTAGAAGGGCATACTGCCACACTAAATTTATAGCAAAAAAAACATTTCAGAGATTGTTCTGAACATGACATTGGTGGAGATAAGTTAGTCACACCAATAACACACACTGCAATATTACACAGTTATGGTACCTACAATATCCAATCTGTTTCCAATTATTGTTGTAACTTAATGAATGTTAGCTCCGTATTCTTTTTAGTTGTTTGCATTCAGTCGAGTAAACACTTTGCGATATAAATATTACAACAGTAATGACCAAAGGAGTTTGTTTACCTCGATCTTAGGCGGCGCCAACTGCTTTGAACTTTAAGTAAAACCCCCTATTTCGACAGATCAGTGTACTCGCCTAGCTCCACAACACGTGACACCGCGATGTGAACTTGACAATTCAAAGTCCGAATGTCATACGAGTCTGTGGTCATCGCTGTCAGTGAAGTCGTCCTGTCAAACTGACGTTTCCGAATTCAACCGCAGAACGAATCTGTTGCTCTTGGGGTCGACGACCTCTTCCGACAAACTAAACTGTGGCAGCTGTTTTATTGAGCATATCAGCGAGATGTCACCTTGACGTAGTTGGAACTCGATGTTGTCCGCCAGAGGTCGGGCGAGGAGCTCGTCAGAGATCAGAGACCAGCGCTGTACTGGTCTGCTCTCCTGGTCTGCGGACAAGACCGGGCCCTCGACGAGGAAGGGCTCGAGAAAAGCCCGTGGCGACGCGTCTTGTGAGAGACAGCGCGCTAAATGCGCTAATACCTAAAACAAAAATAATAAAATTTGAGAAATATACATTTTAAAAACAAATATTAAAAAAATCACGAATTGATACAATTATTATCAATAAGCGAGGATATAAGTGAGGTAATCAGTCGATGTATGTAACAGGGAATATACCATGTTTTTCTCCAAATGCAAAACACACCTGGATGTGATAAAGCTAATAAACAAGACTGTGTCTAATGACTAAATGAATTTACCAAACCCAAATCTCATAGACTCTGGCACTGCCGTCACCAACCCGCTTGGCCCGTGAAAGAAGGCAAATATGGGCTCACCTTTCAATAACTGTTTGCAGGCTTTGGCTGGAGCCTTTTTGGCGAGGCTTATGTCCAGCAGTGGACCAAAAATGGGTGATGAAGATGATAAAAGAATACCGAATTGAAAATAATTGGTTCTTTGGTTCTTCTTACTTTTGCGCGAGTTAATTCCTAGTCAAACTGGCCTTTGTTATGTGTGGTCAATAGTAACGTTGCTCCAACTCTTATATTAACTCACCGAGTCAGCAGAATGCCTCGGCTGCTGTCTTGTAGCCCGCAGGTACTTCTGAAGCGCCCGCGCTAAAGAAGGGAAAACTGCTTGAGCCGCTTCGCGAGGTCCCAACGATCCACCTGCATAAAATATATATTTCTCGTATACTAAAAAATATACTTCGTGCAAATCTGCATCGTGAAATAGAAGAAATAAAAACAAACAGAGCAAACGTAATGCTGTGTGTTGCCCGGTCCCCGGAGTTGATTTCCGACTTTTTGCATACAGATCGTAAGTTTACATTAGTGTCGCCTCGCACAGACCAATGAAGTGTCGTTATAACGAATTTATGAATAGGGCGAGCATCAGGAAAGTCTCTACAGACGTAGAGGACTAGCAGCAGCACGCACCGAGCTGGTGGGGAACAAATGGCAATATCGAGCTGGAGCCCAGGAAGCACTCGCCGAGCTGGAGCATAAGTGGTACTTCTCGCGCTGTAGGACCGACACTCACCGAGCCCGCCAGACACGCGCACGCGGCGCACGTGCGCGAAGGCGTCCTCCGCGGCGGTGAGCAGGCGAGCGCGCCGCTTGCGCACGCGCCGCTCGCGCTCGGCCTCCTCGTAGTAGCGCTCGTTGTGCGCAGAGCTCGAGTCGCGCCGCCTGCCGCCGCTGCCCGTGCACGAGCCCGTCGTCGATCTGATCAAATCACCTCTTTTCTTAAATCCACCTCATTTACTAATGAAGAAACATGTAGTGTAGTGTACATGAATTTCCTATTTGTATTATGATATAGATCATCTTTTGGTGGGCATAGGTCTCTCCCAAGTTAGCAAGATATGCCATTATTACCACACGTGGCAGAATCGGTGATGGCTTTATCAGATATAAGCTGAAAGATTTTCCAGGATTTTTTTTCAGTCGACTATTACACCTGTGCTAATTAGATACACACAGTCAAATTAAAACAATATTTAATTTAAATGAAATGTATCGTCATATATGAAGTGAAATATATCAATAATAATAGGCCTATATTCAGCAGTGGACTTCTGATCGGCTGAAATGATGATGATGGTGATGATGATGATGATATCAATAATAAGTAAAGGAATGTGAACACCAGTGTGAGGTGTAAGGATCAATATACCAGGTCTTTCTACAAAGGTATACATTGCATCTATATTCAGCATGCTGCTGACAAACGGACGATATTCTGTCGACCGACTTATGGCAGACAATCCATCCATATATGCCAAACACAAATTCCACAGACTAATACTGAGAACTGAATACTTTAATGTGGAGCAGCACCTCCAGTGCAAGGGAAGTGTAGCTTATCCACTTTAAATAAACAATTTCACATAGATTCCATGTGTCATCATTACTCTGTTAAATGATACCTTGTTATTTTTTTTTTTGGTTTTGTTTATCCATGACTTGGTTATCAATAAAAGAAACCAATGTATGTGAAAAATTATGCGGTATGAATTTATCAAAGAATAACTTTACAGGGAATTGATGAGAAATATTATTATTTAGTGGATTGCCTATCCTGCTACAGTATTCATCGACCCACCTTCCCAGCATGGTAAGTCTAGTCAAATTTCCAATGCATGACATGCCAGGCTTCAGTGGCGCATATATGGAAAGACCTATATCCAACAGTGGACTTAAGCAGGCTGATACAGTGGGATCAAGTATTTACAGAAACACCAAAGGTATTTCGACTTATATGTAAATTCTTAGGTCAAGAACATTATTAAAAGATGGTAAATTGAAATAATTTGTTTTAGTCTTAACAGTCAATTAAGAACAGATGCCAACTGTGGTGATTACAGCATACCCCATGTGCGAGAGGATTATATCCTGCAGTAGTTTCAAAGGCTATTAAAGAAGATGATTAAAGAAAAAAATATATGTCAATTTTCTTATGATAATTGAGAATTACTGACCTTGCCTGCCCCGATGTAGCATTTGTATTAGACCCATCCACTTCATAAAACTTTATACTGGACTGAGCTTTCCTCTGTGACTTTGAAATAGGAATCTTCTCCAAATATGGATTGTATATCGGAAATTCAGTGTAATACTTTTGTAGAACCCATACGGCTGCTCTCTGAATACTCAATTGCCCTATTGCATAAGATCTACTTTCACCATCAGGACTCCTAACTACTTTGATATAATAAACTGGCTCTAAATGCCGTATTTCTATTAAAATTACAGCTACATAATGTATAAAGAGTAATGTATCTGAAAAACTTGACACATAAGACACTAATGCATTGTAATCTACAGCCTCTTCTCCAAGGGCTAAAGCTTTCGTTGCCTCTGTTATCTGTACTATATAAAACAACCAGTACGAAAATGTACACACAGCGAGGATGACTAAAGTCATAGCTCTGAACACAAATATCCGCGGGTAGATCGCATTCCGTTGCCGTAAAAAAACTGCCCATGCTCCAATTGCTAATAAAACTAATTTAAATGCTAATGACAGCAAGATACCTTTACATTCTGCTGTACATGACAGTAATTGTATCCTTTGGCTGGGTTGAATTGCTATATTGTCTGACAATCCAGGAAAAAATCCAATTTTTGGCAACACAACCATTGCTAATGGGCTTACAAAAGAAACAAAGGATAGTCCAAGAGTTATAGTAGTTCCGAAGTATCTTGAACAGACAAATCCTATCCCACTGTCTGACTCTACAGGCCAATTACTGACATCTTCCATAGACTGTGAGCCTTCAGATGTGTTCCCTGTGACAGCAGTAGTATTTTCTCCCCAGTTCTCATCCTGCGGAAGGATTTGTACTTCAATGACCTCTTGACCGTCACAGCTAATCTCCGGATTGATGTTAACACTGGTTTGAAATGGTGCCATTGAGTTGTCGCTACAGTCTTTCCTTTGAGATTTTGTACTCCTGAAACAAAAATTATTACTTATATTAGCTCAGCTCAGCACAAAAGTAGACTTTTTGTATGAGGTATTGATTTAATTTTTTAATTCGACTGTAAATAGAGATTTATATTGAAATTATTTTTTTGTATGTTTTAAATTTTGCAATTTTTACTGTGGTAACCATGCAGACAGGGCGATGGCTTTAGATTAAAGAGTGCGAGTAACCTGGGTTTGATCACTGGTACCAGCACCACAAAAAAAGTGCTGAATTTACATGCTCAGTGGTGAATGTAAACATTGTGAGGAAACCACCAGCATGGTGGAGCTAAGAAGGAGCTTCAAAACCCTCTCTGATATTTGAGAAGGCTTTTGCCCAGCAGTGAACATTAACAGGATGCTACTTTTTTAAAATATGAAATTATGAAGTTTCCTTCTTTACAATGATATAATATTCCCACCACACTTGTAGAAATGTATGTAGTTAAAGAGAAATTTACATTGTAATTTTTTTTATTTATCAAATCATCAAAAATCAAGACTACATAAACCTATTGGAAAAATCAAATAACTTAAGAAGCGAGGTATGTACAAAATCCTGGTGCTAAAATAGCATCCGGTGTAGCACCACAAATAAATAACAAAAATTGTAATAAACTTAACATAAATTCACTACACATTTATAAATAATATAATATAAAATTGCAATCTTTATTTTGTCTTCGTTTGACAGAATATTAGTATATATATAGCTGTTAAGTGGATTTCAATGCAGTTTTCACCCTGATTTAAAATATTCCATGAGGAAATTCTATAACTATACCACAATCACATTTCGTTAATACTTTACAGATCTGTCCATGTGAAACCAGTGTGGTACAATAGTTTCTTCCGAAACAATACTCGCAAAATCGAATATAATTTCTGACACCCAAACAAGAAAAAAGATTATCTTTACAATATGTTTTAAATAACAATAAAGAAGTTTACCGTGTACTCCTATGAGTATGTTGCCTGTGCCGGGAACTGCGCCGTGATCGGCTGCTTAGTTCCGACCTCACAGATTCAGTCTCCATAGTTAACTTTTTTTACAGTTATCACTGGCTCCCGGTCCTTACCCATGGGCAATTACACGGATGAACCTGCAATAATCCACCATGAAATCAAACCACCGAACCAGAGCAATTAAAATGCTTGGTCTTGACGGAAGTATGCACACAGTAGAAATCACAATTTTATGTAATAAAATCGACAAATATAGCATCACACCGTGTTGATAATATCACGAATCGTTTGTCATAGTAACGAAAACGGAATTTACCATTGCATTATTGATATTTTATGGGTATTTTCTAATAGGAGCGTCTTACAGATACAGATATCGGTCAAACGAACGAAATTATATTACAGATTATGTGACATTATAAAATTTCAAATTTTCGATACCTTTATATTACCTGTTCTTGTCTATAGCTTGCAAAATTTAATAAAGTTTTCTCTTTCTACTTCAATATGACTTCAATCTAGGCGACTTCCGAATTCGATAGTATAGTATAAACCTAACGTTCAGAAATGCAATCTTTTGTAAAACTATTTAATGGAGAAACAGAATAACATTTTATTATCATAGTTATTTACTACATTAAAGATTATGCATTAAATTATATAATTTGTACTTTAAAACACAAAAGATTTATCGGTAGTAATTTCACATTAACATTTAGCGGTGATTTTTAAAAATGTAGACCACAAGATTACCTACCTTTTACGACAAGATAATGATAAGATAGATAAAACTTTGTCGCTAATAGATAACTCATTGACCACCTCATTTTAGACATGAAATTAACGCCGTTATTGTTTACTGTGTGAAAATATGGACGCCCAACAAAATATAAATGTTACTCGTGCAGAGAGAGGCGATCGGATTGAGGACCTCCATTTAGACAGAATCGTAGCATCACAACCAGAGATCGGTCCCACACCTCCTGATGGTGGATACGGTTGGCTTATTGTCTTTTCAGCAGCAATATATCATATAACAGTACCTGCAGTTTTAAGTTTATATGGATTGATAATTTTAAAGGCAATCAGAGAAGAGGATCACGAGAAAGGAGAAGTTATGAAAGTCTGGGATGTGGACATAGCTTTAATGCCAGTGATAATGGTGGTTATAAGACTATTATTGGATTCTTGGTGCAGGGCTATGGTGAAAATTTTTAATATGCCAAGATTTATGGCACTCTCTGGGCTTTGTTTGACCGTAGCTGGTGTTTTATTGTCCAGTTACTCGACTAGCATCTACAGTAATGATCACATTGTAAACATTTTCTCTGGAATCTTCGCAGGTAATTTTTATATACATATATTATCCATGTTCGATGTTGCAATAGCATTAAAAGACAGCTTTACAGTTGCGATTCTTGTTTTCTGTAGATTCTCAAGAAGTTGTATGACGCATTTTGATAATTAACTATAGGTAATGACTCGATTAATGTCAATATTACTCCTACTTTTTAATTTAATGTAGGTGTGCCATTAATATCAATCAGATAGCTATATTACTTAGGCATATATTTTTTTATATACATCATAAGGATTTGACGACCCAGAAACCTTTAGATAACGTGTTCGCTTTCGTGATATGGTTCGAGTTCGAATCCCGACCAGAATTTAATGATGTAATTAACGTTGTAGAATTCATCATTAGTTAATACAATAGATATAGGCGGATACAAATAATACAGACGTTTCTTCTTTTTCCGTCTGTCAGTCCGAACAATTATAACTAGGAAACGACTAGTACCTAATAGTATTATTAATTTAAGACAACCCCTAAGTTGTAAGAAACTGAGATATTTACTATAACATTCGGATTTTATTAAAAGTCATTGACTAAAAAAATTTGAAATTTTTAAAGAATTTTCTTAGAGGCAACTCACGACGTAAAATTATTTTAAAAATATTTTACGTAAAATGCCATACTTACACTATTTATTTTCAGGTATCGGTTGCGCCTTAACTGGTCAACAAACTGATGTAATCATAACCCACTATTTCCGAGAGAAACTAACTGTCGCGCAACGTATAGTGCGTATGGCCCCGTCAGTGGGAAACTGTATAGTGCCGCTCCTAGTGGGCTACCTATGCACAATATACACCGGTGATGTTGTGATCATGATATACGGAGCGATCGTGATGCAGAACTGCCTGTTTTTGGCAGCATATTCTCGACCAATATACATAGAAAAAGTAATCAGGACCACGTATAACATGCTGCGAGATGCCGTGGAGGACGAGGATGAAGTCATATTCTCAAATCAGCGACAGAACGAAACTCAACCTTCAACACCAACCCAAAGCAGTCTACCTGTGACCAGTGCAGACCCCGCGCAAGATGAAGATAACGCTGATGTAGTCGTCTTTAACACGAGGAAAGATGCAAAAGAAATACTGGATCCAGCGGTCGAGCTTAGAGAAAATAGACCTTCGCAAGAAGAGAGGTTCTCTTCGGATTTCAGCTCAATGTTTGCAGATAGGCCTGCCACTAATCGGTTTTCGTCAGACTTCGGAACTTTGGACATTGATAGCTACAGTCGAATCAGTGGATATCAAGAGTTAACGAATATAGAAAGAGAAGCTCAAAACCCTCAACCATTATATAGAGAGACAACTGTGAACGCGCCACAAAATAGTTTAGTCTTCTCCGCAGATGTGACACCTGGGACAGCGAGAAGAACAGCGTCTCTGAAGAAGAACTTCATTACAGTCGTGAACATGTTGCAAGATTTAAATTTTTATCTATATACATTGTTGCACCTCTGCACGACGTTTTCAATACTCATGCTGGGATTGCTCTTTCCTCCTCTAATTTGGGAACAGAATCCATCGATGAATATCTGGTCGGTTAGTAATATCTATTTTTGCATCCGCTTATTTAACTGTTGCATCCAGTAACAGATTTTTTATTTTGTTAAATCAAATATTTTGGTGACATTAAACTTAATTATTATTAATTCTACGTTATTACGTTCTTTAGGAACTGCGAACTTTACAGTTCCTCAAATTATTCTTCTCTAACAAATCCATGATTTATTTGTCATCCATCACTGCCAATATAAATAAACGTTTAAAATTATACTTTAGTGGTGCCGGCACCAGGAGCGAACTCGAGATTGTTCGCGAACTATGAAATTTAAGGAGACCGGCCCATGAGCAGCCACGGGACCTCGGAGAAACACGTTATGCATAGCATACTTAAATCAGAGAGAACTTCATATGTGCTTGTTATAATAAATTCCACCCACGCGTGTTAACGGGTAACAGTAGTAGAGAGCATACGGACTACCAATAGACTCGAAATGTAGATCAAAAGGGACTCCCCAAATCACTTTTCGAACCTCCGAAATACAGAGGCGAGCCGCGTTCTGGAGATTTTCAGATCACCTGTCCCATTTAAGGGATGTATGTATAAAGTACCAGCCTGTAAATGCCCATGGTGACCAAAGGCATCCTCTCAGTTATTTTTTGAGAAGGATTGGAGCCGGGAAGGGTCCGCCATGCTGCTCCAATGACTTCACAATAATATTTTTAACTATGTCTAAGATATGCAGATTTCCTCATGATGTTTTCCGTCACCGCCGAGCACGTGATAGCTTCAGCCAGCAATTAATATTACTATTAACTGTCGGCACCACGGCACCTGGTATCGAACGCAGGTTACACGAGTTCCATGATATTATATCGAACACTCTGACCACTAGGCAACTAAGGTTATATTTATAGGTTCTTCATATATGGTCATATATACCTTTAAATACATTACAATTTCACGAATTTTATTGTATTTTTAGAAGTGAAGTTTTATTCTACTTCATCATAATTTCAGCCTATCACAAGTCCATTGCTGAACATAGACCTCCCCCAAAGATTGCCACGAAGCTCTGTCCTGAGCCACCTGCATCCATCGACTTCTCGCAACACTGTGCAGGTCGTCTCTTCAGTGGGGGGTCGTCCTACGCTGGGTTTGCCTGTACGTGGCTGCCACTCGAGAACCTCTTTTCCCCAACGGTTGTCAGTTCTTCGAGCAATGTGGCCGGCCCTTTGCCACTTCAGCTTGCTGATCTTTACGGCTATGTCGGTTACCTTAGTTCCACTGCGGATATCATCGTTGCAGACTCTATCACGCAGAGAAACGCCGAGCATAGCCGTTTCCATAGCGCGCTGAGCAACTTTGAGCTTCCTCGCACGGCCTCTACTTAATATTGCAAATGTAAAAGTATGTCGCGACACCCGCGCGCAACCGCTCCTGTTAATATGATATCCGACTTACTGACCATCAAATATCTGTTCAGGTTTCGACACTCGTAGCAGTGGGACACGGCGCAGCTTTGTGCTTCATAATGCTGTGCGTAGTTCTGCCTAAGTCGATTAATCAAAAGGCGAGATTGTGCGCGGCATTTTGTGCATGCGGCGCTATCGGGTTCTATGGTAAGTGATTAAAAAAAAACAATGTAAATAAATAAACTTCCTACATTTCCTACCAAATCCAATCGAATGTTCAACTGGCGAATCCAACTCCGAACGAAACGCAACGCACAAGACGCCTCTACATTACGTCGGTATTCTACGTGACCGTGGTACCAACCCGGTCGAGCTGGCCCATTCGAGCAGAAGCAAAAGCCGCCTGGCTCTACTACGTAATTAGACATTATCTTAATCAAGCGGATAGTATATGATTAGTGCGTGTTGTCGGTGATGGTTGCAGATTGGCCGTGTCGTACCGACACCAGACTCTGCCACTTTCTTCCATGGGTGTCGTAAGAGACGACTATAGAAAAACCCTCGAAAATCTCAATGACACCCGACAGATGGTGGGATAACCATCACGAAAAATACCATACCAGAATTAAGGAATTTGCCGAGCGTGGCGTTCATGGCAAATCCACCTTATCGGAGAGGCTTACGTCCTGTAGTGGACTATTCACAGGCTGGTAAGGTGAGGCCACTGATGACTCAAGATTTTCGATTCAAATCTGCTTCTAGAATGAAAAATTAAAAGAATATTATACGTTAAATATACGTTTAAACCATTGTATAAAATAGTAGAAACGAACGGGCAATACGTTGGCAGCAAAAAGCATATCCACACACACACACACACAATTTACAACAAGCAACAAGTAGAGCAGAGTTAAATTACTGATTATTAAACAATTGATCACGTATTGAAATCAAAACCTTATAATTATAAATAGAATATATCTAAATGCTAAAATCTTATACTTGTTGCAACACCGTAGTACACGACGTTAAATAATCATTCGGTTTACAGGTATAACTCTAACAGGTAACAAAAGTTTCCTGGTCGTTTGGTGCATGTTCGCAAGCTTCTCAACCGCAGCCACCAGCGTCCTCCAGCAGCCGCTCTACAACAGCACTCTGAACGAGTTCGACACCACCGCCACTACGACCACCGCCAACGTAGCGGTGGCCGCTGCGATCATGATCTGGTCCTTGGTGTACAACTATGAGTACAAGACTTGCTTCTTCACGGCCAGTCTGTTACAGATCGCGACCGCGTGCGTCTTCCTCGTGACGTCTTTTAGGAGGCGACGACAGTAGATTTACCATTTTGGTGTAAAGTAAGGTGACAGTAAATGTAAGGATTGTTTTTATGTGTGTCAATGATTGGCTAACATTAAAGTTGTATCGTTTAAAACACACATTGCGATTCAATGTTTAAGAGCGATCATACAAACTTTCAAAGTCCAAAACCTTCGAAACTAATCTCTTCTGTTACTGACTTTTAATGAAACTGTACGCATAACCTCATAGGTCTAAAAATCTATAGTAGTAGTAGAAAATAGCGAAAAAGAGCATTAAAGCTAAATAAGAGCGATTTTAAGTTTTCAATAATGACATTACAATTATCTCCTCTGTGACTGAACATTTTTATTGTTTTTTACTATACTATGTATCCAGCTTATGCGTACAAAGTTTCATTTAAATCGCTTAATTCATTTAGAAGATTGTCGATATTCCTTTACCAATACTTATTTTTTTCCTAAATATGCTTATGTTGCGTGAGATTACGTGATATTCATACGTTTGCGTATTATTTTCTTGTAAAGCAGTATCTCCTAAAATATTGCATTGGTTAATTTGCATACCAACTCACTGTACATATATATTTGGGATGAAAAAACAATCATGCAATTCGGCTTACAAATGCCCGTAGTAATTGATAAAGTACATAAAAAAACTTTCATATTGATTACTGACATCGAAGATAGTGGTGCCATTTTGGAAGTCAATCAAAAAAATAGTTTTTATTCAGTTTTGAAAAACTGCATATATAATTTCAGACGATTGTTAGAATGAGTTTATTTGAGACTAGATGACGTCCGCAACTTCTTCCTCGTGGAAAATTTCCTGCCTCTTTCTCGGTACAATCCTTATGAAACCTAGAGTAGAGGAAAGAAAGCTGTTTAAATAACATTAACAAAATAAAACAACGGTTTGTTACAGCCGTTTTAATATAGCATAAGAGATCATTACATTTCAGTTAATAAATACAATTTAAGGTATATATATACAGTGCTGCTATTATCAGCCACGTAGTTTTAACTATACCTCTGCTATGTATAACAGGAATTCATTAAAAAAATATTTAGCATTACAAAGTCCACATAACTTATTAAATAAGAAAGCATCTGGAATTAATATGACAATAAGACTAATTATAAATTAAGTCTGAACAAATCTTAAGATACTATAATTATAAATAATTTAATTATTACCTGTAAGGAAAATCTTTATAATAGGTATGTCAACAATTATGATATGCTTATTTGTATATAGAACAAAAGCAAATTTGAAGCATATCGTTTATAATTTATTGGTTGCAAAGATGTATAAATTATGTTTTATTATTTCATTATCGTGTGTTAATAAGAAACATCGTTTTTTTTTTACCTGTATCCAATGTCTCTGTGGTTATGTATACTCTTGGTCTACTATCGTTTAATTTCAATTATTTAACAATTTACGCGAAAAAAATGACATTGATTTTGTCAAAATTATTTTATTTCATGTTCAAATCACCATGGTCAGAAATTGTTAATGTCCTTTCTAAAAATTTAAAACGTACCTTTTGTACGAAATAAATTACTTAGTTTAAATAACGTAGTTGTATACTATTTATATTTATGTATATTTAAAATTATTCGAATAAATAAGTTTTGTTATACTAACAATATTTTAAATTAAAAAGTACCCCCGTAGTTAATCTCTCATTAATAAATAGGAATGTAAACCATCATATATTGAAAGAAACTACAAATGTTTTATTCATTTAGAGATACTAGTATGTTATTATTCATTTTAGCATTTCTTGCCTTCAATATGATTGTATCGATTTTCGTAAATACCTTACTTATTTTATTACAATAGAGTTCCAGATTTATAAAATGTGCCCATCTATAATTAAAAAAATCATTAATCTCACTCACTTTTGCTCATAAACTGGCGTTGAAATATATTTTTTCATCAAAATGTTTAATTTTTCACGGCAAAATAATCACACACGTTGTAGTTTCTCGATTCTAGTCTATTTAATTTTTCTATATTCAAAAATTAGAACTAAAAAAATATATTATTTACATTTTTTCCAGCAAACCGTATTAATGTTAATCATTTTAGCTAGTTCAATACAATATGGTGGATAATAAATTATTGTTGAAGAATGCGCGGTTCAGTAATTAACGTACCATCCGAGACTACAGAGCCATCGCTCTCGGGTTCGAATGCAAATGTTTGCAATACCATATTATATAAATGTCCTCGTGTCTACGATTCTGCACTTATACTTCATGTCATTGTATTGTTTAGACTATTATTTAAATGTGGGATGGTGAAGATGTGTGTGTGTTTCATTGTGCAACGTCCGCGTTACTAATGGCACTATTATACAACCCACGCAATTGCCATCTTCTAAACTAACCCGGAAGATGGCACTGTCATCCAAATCGACCAGGAGGGCAGCGACATTAACAAAATAAAGTCTAGCTTAATAAGTCCATCATTTCACTGCTGCTCTCTTGCTTTACACTATTACTATTGTTATTATTCTGGCTTTGAGTTGGGAGTAGAGATTCGAAAGCGGACCAGTCCTGCTTCATACTCATCTGCTTGCTCTGACTGTTCGCCCATTTGTTGTTAAAGTTCGCGTTTGTGGGTGCTGCCCACCCTGGATTCGCGGGTAGTGCCAACTGACTGTCAAACCCTGCGGGGTTTGGATTATATCCAAGGTTCAACGGTGTCGAATTTGCCATCAAACTTGACGTATTGAAATTAGGACTGGATAGGTTCATGCCTAAGTTGTTTTGGGGTATTGAGGTTTGGGGATTTGAGACCGACGGGAAAGGTTTCAGGGTTAATTGGTTAAGGTTGGATTGAAGAAGTGAGCTTGTGAGATCAACGGGTTTAGGTGGTGCGGGTATTTGAGGTGCGGGGATAGCCGATGGTGGGGGTTGACGAGTGAATTTTCGGACAGTGTCTTGCTGAGTTGCTAACCTGAAAACAAGAATGATAAATCATATAGTGAAGTAAAGACAATAACAGCCCATTTATGCCCTGTCGCTGGACTGCCCATATTTTAAGAGGGTATTGGAGCCGGAAGAAGTCCACTACGCCGCTCCATTGTAGGTAGGCGTTGTAACTTCACATGTTTTCGTTTTTTTGTTAATTTTTAGAATCGCGGGTTCCTCCAAACACGTGATGAATTGAGTCATTGAAATTCACCACCACTAAAAAGTTAGTTTTAACATGGTTGTATTACAAAATTAAGGAGTCTCATTTTTATTTATTTTTTTCTGCTCAATCGCACATAAAATTAAAACGAGCGACCCTCACCCTTCAGCTATCGCCGGACGTTATTAACTTTACATTCATCAGTCTTTTTAAGCTCACTACTGAACATAAGCTTCTCCAAGAATGCGCCAGTAAAATGCATAAAAAGCAGGCATGCTCTTGAACGGTTTGCTGATACCCACATACCACCATACCCACCACACTAGTAACAGCCTTTAGAAATAAAAATAAAAGTCTAGTAATTATATAGTATGTAGTGTTATTTCTTACAATTCCAGACACAGTTGTAATCAGCAGACCAACAGTGCATATCCGGCAGTCTCTTTGGTATTTGCCATGAATGCTACGCTAGGCAGGTGGATTGGTTAACACTTTAGTGTGACAGGCCAGAAGGACCTTATCTTCTAAGCCATAAACAATTTCATTAAAATTCCGTATGACATTGTGTCCTTTTAAAATTACTTCATACATAATTTTAATGATTTTTTGTGGCATGGTGAATAAGCCCCAGTGAGTGTACACACATTAGGTTGAACATATTCAAAACAGAGTATTCTGTTATGTATCCATTGCCTAGAGATTATCCTGCTTATTATTTCCGTTAGTCGTAAACATATTAAGGTGCTGAAGGATTTTTCTATATCTATGAAATCTAATCGGGTTTTTCATAATTACCTTTGTTTATCTTCAATGGTTAGAGAACCTGTTGAATCCTCTACACTAGGTACAACTGGCTGTGAGTTTTCTAATGGCTTGCTATTGTTAAACCCGAAAGGATCCAAGCCCAGGCCTGAGAACATCTTGTCAATGTCAGTCTGGGGAGTGGGTGCAGACACTAAAGTGTCCGATGTAGATGTTAATGCATGCTCCAATACTCTGAGAATCATACACAAAACTATATTAGAAATATACATCGCAAATATTGTTCATATATATAAAAATTGTGTGTAATATATAAAATATTAGAGAAATAGAAACATAAAAACACAAAAGTGGAAATCAAACACCGTCAGCAACTTTCTCATTTGTTTCAAATAAGTAGGTGGAAACTATTGGAAACACAGTTAACTAGATGCAGGATACATAATCTAAACTTTAAATTTTTGGGATACTCGTAAATGTGAGATGGCACTTTAGTACAAGTCACACTAATACATACTTGGACTCATTCTGAATAGAATTAAGTTGCTCCAACTTGGCTCTATGCTCAGCCTCCACTTTGGATATCATCTGCTTAACAAGGGTTATTAAAGCATTGAACTGATTTAGAGTGAGCCCATTTTCCACACATAGCGGGATGAGGAATGGCAGAACCTTTGTGGCCATCACTTCCTTTGTTATACCAAGCTTTTTGTGACTTAGCGCAAGTTTATAAATCCCTGAAATTTTTCAAGGATTTTAATTATTTGTAATGTTAACAATTTTTAGGAATGTTGGCAAAATATGTTTGTGTAAAGGAAACTATAATATTTTTTACCTAAAATTCCCATTAAAACTGCAGGCTCTCTCGATGGTATCTGAGGTAAGAAAGGTATAATTTCATCCAGTACCAACCATTTATCCAAATGCTCCAATAGTTTGCCTAAACAAAGCAAACAATTCACACGCACAGAAATATAGTTTGTACCAATGCATAGCTTCTTTATCCGTGGAAGTAAGGCATTTTTCATTGCTGGATAATCTATAAGAGATGCAAAAGTTGGCAAAACTGACAGACAAAGTTCCTGAATTTGTTGAGCATCAGACTCCAGCGCCCTGTACAACATTGGCAATATGTCACTTTTGACTTCTTCTCCCGGAGTTAATTTTAACAGAAGTTCCATTTTCTGCATAAATATTAACAGTATTTGTATTGGATCTTGGATCAGCATGACTGGTTTTAGTACTGGGAGTATATATTTTACATACTCTTCTTTGGTTGAGTTTTCGGCAATAAGTAAAACATTTGGGAGCACAAATGGGACCATAGGAGGATTCACAAACTCCTTTGTGAGACATGGCAGAATTCGGTATACGCAAATACGGTGTGGCATCTTCTGTATCACTTGGGGTAGGCCTTTGTAAAATTGTGACTTTTGTAAATTGTCCCATTGGAACAATGAGTCCAAATAGTTTAAAGTTTTGACTCCAACATCTTCGAAGTAGGGAATCTGTAATTAACAAGTATTAAGGCCTATCATTATTCAAAAAAAGTAAACAGTGAACATTCCAAGTATTGCATAATAAACCATAACAAATGGATAACAGGACTACAACATATACTATCTGCTTTACCAAAGAACATAAACTCACTCGCACATGGTGCACCCTGCTATTTAATAAAATAATTAACCAAACCCCATTCCTAAACAGCTATTATGGGAAGCAGCATCACTAGTGTGAGGGTACTGGCACGAAGCTAACCAACATACTTGACCAGCATGGTGAGTGTGGGCAAACCTTTTAAGAAATACTTAGTGGCTTTTATTGGAGCTTTCTAGAGACCTATGTTAACAGTAGTGGACTTAAATAGGCTGATGAAAAAATTACAATTTTGAGATTATTTCATTATGAAAAATTACCCTTTTTAAAATCTGATATTCTCTGGAAGTTTTCTTTTACTATGCTTCTATTTACTTTTATTCCGCTTTTTTTAGGTTGAATCTCGATCTATTCAAGTACCAAGTCCTTTGGTACATAAAATTAACATAATAAAATATTTATTGCATATAAAATATCTTTCCCCATTCACTTAAGACACTTGTGCTCTGATCAAAACCTTATCACAAATCTGATCTCAATGAAAATTTGGGTTACCCGACTAAGTACATGTCTTCCTAGGGTTACTAACAAATTGCTCTTAAGTTCAATACAAAAACTACAGAAACTTACTTTAAGAAATTGATGTGGGTCGGGCCGCAACTCAGGAGTTGTGTTTAACATAAGCTTCACATACTCTCTCAATCCTTCAGCAACACATAGAAGACGGGATTGTGGAAGATTCCGAATATCATTGACAAATCTTTTGAATTTCTTATAATCACTTCCTATAGCACCCAATGTTTGGTGACCAGTACTATGTAAAGCATAGATCATCATACCAAGAGAGTAAATATCACTGCCTGGGGAATGATTTGCTGTCAAAATATATTCCGGTGCTAGATAGTCAAGTGAAGGTTGAGTCAATGGGTGCATAGCCTGGCAATACTCTGTAAATGGCCAAAAAGGAGCAGCTCCAGGAGAACTCTGATTTGAAATGCAGAAATCAAAACCAAAGATCTTCCATGCACCTTGTTGATTTACCACAATTGATTCTGGACAAATATTGCAGTGGAGCAACTTTACATCATTATGTAGAAATGCAAGTCCTTCAGCTATTTGCATTAAACCATACTTTATTTCAACTTCATACAATTTGTAATTAAGCAAATGATTAGGCATGGGTTGGGGCATGTTTTCGGTATTGCCTAAAATATTTGCCAAACTCGCGAACACAGGTTCTGTGGCAAACGCCAGACTTTCCCTGCTTTCTTCCAAGCTGTGCTGTACGGTGAGAATTTGCGGATGGCGAAGTTTTGTTAGCTGAACTATACCCCGTCTCAGTATGTCAATCATAACATCTCTGTCGGCTTTTGACCACCGTTCGAGATGCTTCTTTTCAAATACAAATATCGAAGCCTCTTGTTTTGTAGATTTTTTGTAGCCTTTATAAACTTTCCAAAGGAGACCTAAACATAAGAATTATTTGTCAAGGAATTTCAAAAGGTATATTAAGTTAAGTTTATTACTGCATTCTTTTTTTTTACCTGGTCCTGCGCTCGCTATGAACTGTGTTGCTTCAAATTCTCTTGTAACTGGGTTTCCTGGCAATACACCGGATAATTGAGATACAGTATTGCTAACAGATGAATATAACTTGTTAAACACTTCCATGTTAATAAAAGACAACTAACTTTATTATTTAACGAATCATTACAAATACACCAGGCAACTAAAGCAAATCTTTTTTTATTGACAGTGACTGTGATGACAACGAAATGACAAAAACGACTATTGTCTCACTATATATTTATTAATTGTGGCATTGGCTTAAGACGTTCAGCCAAGACGTAAATTCAAACTAAAAGATATTGAGAATTATGTCGTGTTTTTTATTTATTTCGACTACTTAGTAAAGCGGCACATGGCACTTTTCACAGTTGTTCATAAGTGTTAATGTCTCGTACAAAAAATATTAATTTCCAGTTTAAGAGTAAATCTGTCTAAAAAAAGAGTTTTAACGAGATCGAGAACGAGAGATTTTTAGAGATCTTTAACGAACACTTTGCAGCCTTCTACATACAGGCTGCATTGAAGTTGCGTAGGTCTTGCTTTGAACATAATGAAGATATATCTTTACAGTTGCCGATACGCAGACGCAACGCTGGAATATTGCAGTCTCACGTTACACTTTTTTCTGTGCAGTGGGTTCTGCAAAACTTAACACTTACAGCATGAACACTTTCCTCTTGCCTGCCGTTTAGAGAAGATTAATATTTAATTGACCCAACCAAAGTAAATTAAATATTTAAATTTAATTTACTTTGGTTGGGTCTTCCACGAACTAAATTGACTAAGAGGAACCTACAGGATTAGCCAGATTTAGCGTCTAGAGCTGGCCCAAGGCTCCCGCTACGAGTGGGCTTCACCAGAGCAATTCGGATGCAGGTTGATGGACTATACACTCCCCGTATTTGCGCCGTTGCTTTGCATCACTCTCCTTGCCCTCCTCCTCGGTTTTTCGATAAGCCGTTCTCCCTGTCCTCCGGGACTGATGCGGCCATGTTGGAACAGCGAGGAGAGAGTGGCGTCTGTATTACGATACGCCGTTCGCCTACCCTCAGCGATCGAAATGTGATCAGCGGCGGAGTCATTGTCGGGAAGGCTGGAACTTACATGCGCCTGCCTTCCTGATCCCTATGGTCTCCGGGTTCATTGTTAGGAGTATTTGTGTCGACGTTTTTGGTTACAGTTATTCACCATCTCTAATATATTCTATACACTTGATTGAATGGTTGAAATAATCCAGAGTATATAATGCTGATGATGATGATATTAATTTATCCCTAATGGGAAAGGCAAAGGACTTTAGTCCATACAGCCAGGTTCTTTCACTGTTTGTTATTGACTTCGAGTATATAATGCAATCACAACTGTCACTTGCACGTCATCCATGCTGATTAGCGTGTGTGCTAGTGTGGTGACTCTCCTCATGACGAGTAACTTTAAAGTAGAGCGCATAAATATGCATGTCCAAATTGTTGTTTAACACTTTGACACTGGCGGTTGTTAAATATTATTGCCATATAGGGCTACAATACTACAAGTTTCCGTGCACGAGAAAGGAAAATAATGAATGTAAAGTCAATGTCAAATCAAATAAAAAAAATTCAATTCAAGTCATAGAGATAATGGAGCGATGACATTGGCAGAATTCTACCGCTAAAAATATAGCGAAACGAACCATAATCGTTGAATATAGATATGAACGAAAAGCGTCTAGCGCTACTGCGACTAGCGTTGCGTGCTAGCGGTTGCTATCTAACGAATCACGTAATACGTTTCTTCACGCACCACGCGCGATTCCAGCCAGCTCATGCGAGTTAGTTATCTATTACTTCTGTTTATGTACAGCTCTTTTTTCCTCTTTCGTTGTGTTTCAACATTACTTTTATTGTATTAAAACTGTGATTGGAAACGCAATAATTATGTGATGCGTATCTTAAATCAATAGACTTTTTTATAATTAGACTTAATCAACTACAGACAGTCCTAATCCTAGAAAGTACGATACATTTAGAGTATGAGTATAGTGATTTTTCTAGTACCACACCAAAAATATAGTTAATTATTTTTTTATCTTAAATTTATTAAGAACATAGTATATATATAATAGATCTACTATTACTTATATTCTATGCTGTTATATTCGTGTACAGCTGTTGCTATGCTGTTAAATTCGTATTCGCTGTGAATACGACAAAAGGCAGCATGCTGCGATATAATTACCAAACAGTCATCACTTTTTTATCGCGCCCGGCTGTTATTGCGGCGTCTCCGTCCATTTCGTTATAATACAGCGTTCAAAACTTTGCGCTACAAAACTTTTTACACTCTTACGCGCTGTTGCTAAATAGCATTTTTGAACACTATTACATTACATAGAGTAACTTGTATTCCAATAAGTGTAAAAGTCTACCAGTAGGTAGTGTTTTGCTTCTATGGTTTAACATTACAAATAAAAACAAGACACAAATAAATGTAACGCAACACGCATATCTAGAACAATAATAATCTAAAGGGAACGTATTAGAACGAAACGTAGGAGAACGAAAATATTAATACTGTAATAGGTATTTATGTCCCATTTCTGAAAATAATGATTAATTCATCTTAAAATGTTATTCCTGTCAAGAATAAATTTCATTTTAACAATATCAGTTGTACTGATATCGATACCCGACTCAATATCCGAAAGTGATCCATATTCCAAAGAACCGTACCGGCCTTTGGGGCCACTCGTTAAATGCAACTTTCTGCCCTTGGAATTTTTAGACTGCGACGATCCGGTTGATCACAAAGGGAACGAATCAGCTAAGGCTGCTGTGGGTCATGGTTGTGTTAAGTTCGGTGGCGTTAGATACGAAAAAGTGGAAAGGACAAAAGTTCAGTGTAAAGTTTTAGATGGTATCGAATGCTCTGGCACTCGTAGTTTCCTTCGAGATGGATTTCCGTGTGTGAGATATTCTGGACATTACTTCACAACAACTTTAATTTACAGTATATTGCTAGGATTCCTAGGTATGGATAGATTTTGTTTAGGCCAAACTGGCACAGCTGTTGGCAAGCTCCTAACTTTGGGGGGCTTAGGAATATGGTGGATTGTTGATGTGATTCTTCTCATTACAAACAGTCTTCACCCGGAAGATGGCAGCAACTGGAATCCTTATGTTTAGTTAGCTGGTGCTGGGTGTAAAACAAATGAACAGACTATTTTATTATATTAAACGTACATTAATTTGTTGGTGAATATGAGTATTCAGAATAATTAAACAATTATTAAAAAAATTTACTGTAGACAAAACATAAATCAGATATTTATTTCTGTACATATAAAAGGAATATATTACAATTCTGTTACTAAATAAGTCTTTTAATCACATAAATACCTTTTTGTGAATTGTGATCTACATGATCTTGTGATAGATAGTGTAATTCCAAATTTGATTATTAATTTATTGATTGTGTTTAAAACAGTGAAAAACAAAAAAAAAACATTAAGTGCATAATGTATAACTTAATCAAATTCTTCTTTTAAATATCACTTTTGATTTAAGACGAGAATCCAATCCAACCATCAAAGAGTGCCTGTTTATTTAGAGTTTGAAATTTTGATTGAATTTAATTTATTTAAATGCCTGTGTTACAATAGAGTTTACTTGGGCCATCAAGTTTGACTATACATAGCAGTTTTATACTGGACTGTATTTTCTAAATTGTTAGAGAAATGATTGAATTTGCATTAAAAACACTAAACATAAAACAACTTTATGAAATAGTTCTAAGTTTTACACAAATTTAAAATTATATGTAAACAAAATAGACACTATCTGTCATAATAAAATACAGTATTTACAATGTTGGTAATTTGGTAGTTTATAGCTGTATCTCTTTTTATGTGTGTGCAAGTTTCACGCCAATAATACTGGACCAATTTTGTTAACTTTTACAATAATATCAGTATTAAAAGTTTAAATGTGTATGAAAAACAATCATCAACTTTTGACTTTAGGAGATAATCAATCATAACACAATGTGGTTTTCACAAGATGAATTTAATAATTATTGTAGTTCTAAAAGTCAATAGACAATCATATAAGATTGTGGTGGCAGTGTAAGAATCTGTAAAAGCCTTAGAAATATCTTGGTATTCTCTGGGAGCATGTCGAGTGACAAGACTTGCCACTCATTATATATTATCTCCCAGAGAGGCAATAAATGTTTGCATAAATCTGTTTGGCTTCACTGCCAAATGGGCAAAAATAAGCAGAACAATAATAGATAGCAGCATATACTGCAATCGGCAATCTGCTTGCTGTTCGTAAGTCCAGCATGGCGATTATCGCCTCCTTATTCCTCCTCCTCCTTATTGGGGAGCCTATATCCTACAGTGGAATACAGGTAATGTACATTATGTATAGTTAGAACAAAATGTATATGAGCAAATAACTTTGTTACATATCTTACATTGCGTTATGTTGCTTGCTTGAAGTCTGTCTGTCTGTTTGTCATCACTTAAAAATGACAGGGTCATCTATGTAGGGTGGAATGACTTTTTCATAGAAGACCCTGCTTTTAGATTCACTTACAAAACATAACTAAGTTTTAGTAAGCGACGGAGGGGCCAAGCTTATCCGCTACTATTATTTCTGATTCCGCAATGGCAAAACTATTAAAAAATAAAAATTTTAAAAATAATTTATCCCTTAAATAATTAATGTTTTTGACATAAACATATTTATTTGACATATACCTGTATTAGCAAAACCTACTCTATTTCGAATTGAATTGTGTTACGCACTAGAGCCGTTGTAGCCTAGTGGTCAGGGCGTTCACTTTAGTTTCATAGAGCGCGAGTGACCTGGGTTCGACCCCCGGTGCCGGCACCACTAACGTTCTTAATAGCCACTTTAAGTGCCGTATTTTCCACTTGCTCGACGGTGAAGAAAAATATCGTGAGGAAACCTGCATGTCTGAGAAATAATAAAAAAATATTATTTTGTGGATTTGTGAAGCCCGCTAATCCGGACTGGAGTAGCGTGGCGGGCTTTACCCGGCTCCAAAACTCTCTCAGATATTTGTGATGGAGGCCTTTGCCCAGCAGTGGGCGCTTACAGGCTGCTACTTTAGTTTTACGCACTACATTTTAAACCTTCGATATTGCCTTGAAAGGCGAAATCGGTCAAGTGTTAGCACTTAATGTTGTTTACTATGGAATTTCACCAAGAGACAACAATCGCAAGTATTAACTCCTGGAGTAACCGATTACATCCTGGAGGTCAGTTTGATAGCGAGATTACGATGGTTTAAAAACGGCAAATCGCCAGCTGACGTCTTACTTAGGAATTATAGACGAACTTCTGAAAGTGGATGGAAAAGCGCTTCTTCCATCATTCATCGGGGAGTTACGCCTAAAGCAGGGTTGTCTAGTTCTTTAAGAAAGAGGATAACTATAGATAATGGTAGAGTCGGGAGAGGAAGACCTAGACGAACATTTCACGATAAAATCGGAGACGTTCTGTAAAAAGGCCAGGTCAAGAGTACTCTAAACCACCGAGTATGTATGCGAAGATTGATGAAAGTGGGAGAAGCGAAAGACGTATGTCAGGACCGTAGCAAGTGGAAGAAGGTTGTCTCTGCCTACCCCGTTGGGACCTTGGCGTGAATATACACATACATACATAACTATAGACCGATAACTCAACGAATCTGCGTCTAGATACTGTTTTAGAGAGTACTAACGAGTCGTGCGGAAAGTAGGCTTGACGACTTCCAGAACCCTCTGAATAGACCGGTTTCCGAAAAGGCTATAGTCGACCGTAGACATATTCTTCGCCAGATTGTACAGAAGACAGAAGATTACCTATAACCATTATGTTTGGCGTATGTGAACTATGAGAAAGTATTCGATTCAGTCGAAATTTTGGTGGTGCTAGTCACTTCAGCGGTGCAAGATAGATGTCCGGTATACCGAAGTGTTTGTATCAGGGGACTATTATAGCTCGCGGACCTGATAAACGTCGGGGAAGAAAAGTTGCAATCACGTGCAAGTGAACGCAGTGTAGAACGACTACCTGCTCAGTGTTGCAAGAAGTAACCGGTGCCTGAGGATCGTGCTGTGTGGCAATTCTTTAATACATTCCTAGCATCTGGTTACCCGCTTGCACGTTCAGGTGCGTTGCCGGCCTTCAAGGATATTTGGGAGCAGGGGTTAAGGGAGGAGGAGAGTGGGTCACCGATTACCTCACTCACCGAGCGACAGACACAACGCAGAAGCACAGGACTCTTCTACTACACGCCGGTATTCTGTGAGGTCGTGTTACTAACCCGGTCGAGCAGCAGCTAAAGCCGCCGCCTGGCTCTACCACGTAAAACGTTGGTTCCCCTTCCCATAAAATAAAAAAAAATCAATATCTGGTTACCCACTAGCGAAATAAGTTACAAAGTGAATTGAAAAATAAGTTAATGTCAAAACCATATATGTGTAGTTAGTGTGAAAAGTGTAATTGAAACGAAAGTAACATATTCCCGTGATTTTATTCCGCACATACTACATAAATTGACTCATCGGATCCTCCTCTCGCCTCCTCTTCATCATGTAGGCTTCCATCTGCTCGTCGGTCGGTGCTTTAACTTCGTACATACTGTTGAACGGACGCTTCCTTTCGTCCAATGAAAGTAGTTTTTCGGCGCGCTTTTGGCTCCTCTCCTCTTCCTCAAGAGCCTATAACGGAACATAGAAAGTAATTTCGTACATATGGTAGAGCTCCGGGAAGTGTCGGTCTAAATAGATACCGCCGCTGTGCCTGTGATTAAACATTACTTAGTTTTGAAACTGTCGTGTAATAACGATGTATGAAATTTGCTGGGCTTTGATTTACAATGTTCAGAAATTAAGAGCCCTAACCTCTCGGACATCAGCCTCCGTAACAGGAGTAAGAGTTTTTATAACACATAATCTTATGCGTCTGTCTGTTGGTGATCGTGTAACTTTTGTACGATCGGATATTATCATTTGAACTGATAGCTATGCTCTGATATACTACAGATGCTAGGACCCGCTACCAATTTTTAATTAACGATAATAATAATAAATTTATTGGACTTAAAACATCTTCAATGAATCCATAGGCCACCGAACTAGTAAAAACTGTGTTTCAGGAGCCAGCGGCTTTCCCCATATGATTTAGCTATGTATTTATGTCTTTTCTAAATAAACATTGATATAAAGTTAGAAAAATAGAAAAATAAAAGAAAGTAACCTCAATATGTTAATATTACCGTATTGATGTTAGCATATTTCTTAGTGTGTGTGTGTGTGTGTGTGTGTGTGTGTGTGTGTGTGTGTGTATGTGTGTATGTTGGCGTGTATGAGGCTGTTCGTGTGCCCCCTTGTTTCACAAATAGATAATAATAGGTGAGACGAAGTGCTCGAGTTATTAAGTAATTAAGAAATGAAACTCATCACGCCCCCTACCGGAAGGAGCAGATCAACGTCAGCCGGGCCTGCTAGTTTATTATATAACATATGGCTTGGCTCCCACCAATCAGTTTATCGGAACTGATGTACGATTTGTATCGATGGCTTGGACACTAAGACGGTGACAGGCTCACCGCCTGTATGATACTACAAGGCCTGCTGTCCCGAACTCTAACCACCCCATTATTGGGTACACAGTCGTGAGAGCTTCTTTTTTTATAATTAGTTCTGGATGTTGCTGATAGATATTCTCTTACACCTCCATTTATTAAGTAAGAACTTCCAATTTGAGTTTCAAGTTGACTCACAATGGATTGTAAATAGTTGGAGGGTCTTCACGAATATTCAAAATATTTCGTAAACAAAAGGTAATTTTGTGTTTTTGTCTCGTTCATCTCAAAAACTTACAACAAAACAACTTTTATTGAAACGGATGAAAATCTCAGATGTTACCTTCTTCAACTTATCTTCGGTCTTCTTTTCTTTCTTCTGTGTCTTCTTCTTTTTCTTCTTGGACTTCTTCTTATTTTTCTTCTTTTTACTTGTCTTCTCGGTTTTAGATCTCGTATCAGGTTCGGAATCCGAAGAGCTGCTGCTACTTGAGCTAGACTCTGACGATGACTTGTCTGACTTTTCTAAAAACGATAATATTAAATAGGCATTAGTTGAAGACCAAAGTCAGCGGATTGATGACCTAATTTTCATTTCTCAGAGCACTTCCTAAGTAATTTATATTCAATAATGGAGCTATATTATAAAATATTGTTTAAAAAAAATTTCATTTTATATTCCAGTAGTAGTAAATTGTATGTAGAATAGAAAAGAAATTGTAATATTTTTACTGTTTACTTAAATTGTTACTTTATTATTTGGTAAATTTGCTGTCCTGATATTACTTACCCTTTTCCTTCTTTTCTTTAATCTCTCTTTTCTCCTCTGGCACGTCCAGCACAACTGATTTGCCTGCATCACCCACACAATATGACATCTGAAAAAGTATTTATTACATGAAGCAATTGCATTAACGTGTAATTAACTCTAGTTATTTTTTAAATTTATACCTTAATGAAAGAGTGGCAACACTTGTAGCCCCACTGTCCGTCTCGCCAATAGGAACCCCACACTGTAGTGTGGTTGTTTATCATGACATTCTCTTCGTACTTGCTTCTGTAAATTTTAATTATTTCTTGGTAACATTGACACAAGAAAGTATTCCAAATATCCATATCACACCTTACAACATGTGCTGGGACTAATGTTCTATTCAGCAGCTTTTTAACAGACCACTGTTGGACATAAGTATGTCCCAATGGGTGGGATTATTGTAATCCAATGCTTTTATAATACAAAAAGAGGTAGATACGTTACGAACGCACCGAAAATGAAGCGTGCAAGAGAGTACAATTGTTGCCTCCGGCCTCAGGCGCTTCCGAATACGTTCCGAAGCGTTACGTATGTACGTGTTACCCATGTCCCGCAGACCGTGTTTAGATTTCGTTTAATATGTACAAATCCCATCATCTGTTATGCGTAAATGCACTAGTTGTATGTTTTTTTTATGAGAAATGCAGGAAACGAGCAATGAAAAATATATATATATACTATCAATTTGTCGAGGAATAACTTCACACGAAATTGTTGCGAAATGTTTTATGGCATAGCGGATACGGGGGACCTCGTGTATTCCGTGATGTAGACATGTCATATACATTACACTTTATAGTTGGAAGTAGTTGTAGTAGCGTATTTCCGTGTTTGGCTTATCATCTCTTCTCTTTTCTGCCCAGGAGCCGTTTGGAAAGGTGCCTTCCCTGTTTCTGCCGATAATCATCAGTGACAGTCAGACCAATGAGGATAACAGATCATAAGGTCCCAGCTAGCGTCTATAGGGATATCAATCCGTACAATAACAGTTTGTTTACTTAGATAAATCATTACAGCCTGTCACAGGCCACTGCGGAACACAGGGCTCCCCCAAAGAATGTCAGAATGTCTCCCGTGCGTCATCACTCCATCTTAACATCGTGCCTTGATCATCCTTCACACCGTTTACTTGTACGATGTTGACGCTCGAGCACCTTTGTTCCCCTAGGGTTGTCAGTTGCAAGATATGTGTCCGGCCCTTTGCCACTTTAGTTTGCTAATCCTAAAGGCTTTTTTATTGGATTCTGTTGACAAACGAGCTAACAGTCCACCTGATCGTAAAAGGCGGTGCCGCACGAATGGGCCGGCTCGACCGGGGTAGTGCCACGACCTCGCAGAATACCGGCGTGAGGTAGAAGCATCTTCTGCTTCTGCGTTTCGTTCGCAGAGTGAGGTAACCGAAGACCTACAGCCCCTACCTATCCCTCATCCTCTCCACTTCCAACTACGAAATAACCTTAAAGGCGGGCAACGCACCTGCAGCCTCTGCCTCTGCTATGTAGCAGATGTACGTGGGCGACGGTAATCACTTACCATCAGGTCAGCCGCTTTGCTGCAGTCCATGAACACCAGCAAAAAAAACTTCAATCGAAGAAAGTTACAGGTGCGATGTCACCCCTGCAGACTTAGATGGAATGCCTCACAGCTATTGGCCTCCTGTACCTTTGAAACCGTAGCATAAACGTAACTGCACTGCCGAATGGCGGTAGATATATGTAGGAGTGTTACACCGACCCAGTCAACTCCTGGGCAGAGAAGGCACCTACCACCAGTTACCACAGGTTACCACAAAACTGCCGCGGATGTCGAAGTTGCACAATACCCTGTACGATAGATACTTATCAAAGTGATCATACAATGTATATGGCTGAATAAATACTTAAGACAAGATAATATGGAAGACACGTAATCACTCACTTCGCAAGTTGCTTCTCCGGGCCCTGCACCATAGTGCCGTCCCTGTTGTAGCGCGTGAAGACTTCGCTCTGCGCCAGCAGCAGCTCCCGCGGCGGCACCTCGAGATGTTCCGCCCCGCCGTACTTCTCCAGCACGGACTCCTTCACCTGTTCGATTAGATGCGGTTTGAAGTCAAAACTAGAACGATCCTAGTAAAAAAAAAACAATATGGATAACACGTTGCCGACTTTTTTTGGCGCGAAACACAATATGGCGACCCGGTATCTGCTTATGAGCGGCGAACTACACAGCCCAACGAGACTGATGTGTTCTATCATTAGATAGTGTCGACTCGTCGAATTAAACATCACACTGTGCACTCAAAAGATACTCATTTATTGTCAATCACAGAAAACAATACATTAACATTCGAAAGACGAAACCATATCGTGTACTACAATATGACTAGTGCCATCTAGTTTGACGATATAAACTATATTCTGCTATATTATCTTACATAATTATTTACAGATTAAACAGATAGTAGTTACAGACAGGAATAATTAATTTTTTTTTTGTTACATTGATACAAGTCATAGCACATTGATTATCTTGGCTTATGGAACTATGGAAAAGACCCGATGTTAAGAATTATTTTAATTTTAAATATTTACTTTTTCCATTTTAAAATTTGTACATTGTAGACTGACTGTTCCGAAAATATTGTCAATGCCACATGCCATGCAAATTCCATCGTCACAAGAATATGGTACACCATGTTGGCTGACAAACGAAGCGGCTGATTCATCCGAATATGCCGCGTCCAGTCTGCGGGCTGCAGCCAGTGGGCTCGTTGTGCTCGCCTTACCTGCGTCTTGAGCTGCGACTTGCGCTCGTCGTACTGCCGCTGCAGCGTCTGCAGCTCGGCGTGCTCGCCTTACCTGCGTCTTGAGCTGCGACTTGCGCTCGTCGTACTGCCGCTGCAGCGTCTGCAGCTCGGCGTGCTCGCCTTACCTGCGTCTTGAGCTGCGACTTGCGCTCGTCGTACTGCCGCCGCAGCGTCTGCAGCTCGGCGTGCTCGCCTTACCTGCGTCTTGAGCTGCGACTTGCGCTCGTCGTACTGCCGCCGCAGCGTCTGCAGCTCGGCGTGCTCGCCTTACCTGCGTCTTGAGCTGCGACTTGCGCTCGTCGTACTGCCGCCGCAGCGTCTGCAGCTCGGCGTGCTCGCCTTACCTGCGTCTTGAGCTGCGACTTGCGCTCGTCGTACTGCCGCCGCAGCGTCTGCAGCTCGGCGTGCTCGCCTTACCTGCGTCTTGAGCTGCGACTTGCGCTCGTCGTACTGCCGCCGCAGCGTCTGCAGCTCGGCGTGCTCGCCTTACCTGCGTCTTGAGCTGCGACTTGCGCTCGTCGTACTGCCGCCGCAGCGTCTGCAGCTCGGCGTGCTCGCCTTACCTGCGTCTTGAGCTGCGACTTGCGCTCGTCGTACTGCCGCCGCAGCGTCTGCAGCTCGGCGTGCTCGCCTTACCTGCGTCTTGAGCTGCGACTTGCGCTCGTCGTACTGCCGCCGCAGCGTCTGCAGCTCGGCGTGCTCGCCTTACCTGCGTCTTGAGCTGCGACTTGCGCTCGTCGTACTGCCGCCGCAGCGTCTGCAGCTCGGCGTGCTCGCCTTACCTGCGTCTTGAGCTGCGACTTGCGCTCGTCGTACTGCCGCCGCAGCGTCTGCAGCTCGGCGTGCTCGCCTTACCTGCGTCTTGAGCTGCGACTTGCGCTCGTCGTACTGCCGCCGCAGCGTCTGCAGCTCGGCGTGCTCGCCTTACCTGCGTCTTGAGCTGCGACTTGCGCTCGTCGTACTGCCGCCGCAGCGTCTGCAGCTCGGCGTGCTCGCCTTACCTGCGTCTTGAGCTGCGACTTGCGCTCGTCGTACTGCCGCCGCAGCGTCTGCAGCTCGGCGTGCTCGCCTTACCTGCGTCTTGAGCTGCGACTTGCGCTCGTCGTACTGCCGCCGCAGCGTCTGCAGCTCGGCGTGCTCGCCTTACCTGCGTCTTGAGCTGCGACTTGCGCTCGTCGTACTGCCGCCGCAGCGTCTGCAGCTCGGCGTGCTCGCCTTACCTGCGTCTTGAGCTGCGACTTGCGCTCGTCGTACTGCCGCCGCAGCGTCTGCAGCTCGGCGTGCTCGCCTTACCTGCGTCTTGAGCTGCGACTTGCGCTCGTCGTACTGCCGCCGCAGCGTCTGCAGCTCGGCGTGCTCGCCTTACCTGCGTCTTGAGCTGCGACTTGCGCTCGTCGTACTGCCGCCGCAGCGTCTGCAGCTCGGCGTGCTCGCCTTACCTGCGTCTTGAGCTGCGACTTGCGCTCGTCGTACTGCCGCCGCAGCGTCTGCAGCTCGGCGTGCTCGCCTTACCTGCGTCTTGAGCTGCGACTTGCGCTCGTCGTACTGCCGCCGCAGCGTCTGCAGCTCGGCGTGCTCGCCTTACCTGCGTCTTGAGCTGCGACTTGCGCTCGTCGTACTGCCGCCGCAGCGTCTGCAGCTCGGCGTGCTCGCCTTACCTGCGTCTTGAGCTGCGACTTGCGCTCGTCGTACTGCCGCCGCAGCGTCTGCAGCTCGGCGTGCTCGCCTTACCTGCGTCTTGAGCTGCGACTTGCGCTCGTCGTACTGCCGCCGCAGCGTCTGCAGCTCGGCGTGCTCGCCTTACCTGCGTCTTGAGCTGCGACTTGCGCTCGTCGTACTGCCGCCGCAGCGTCTGCAGCTCGGCGTGCTCGCCTTACCTGCGTCTTGAGCTGCGACTTGCGCTCGTCGTACTGCCGCCGCAGCGTCTGCAGCTCGGCGTGCTCGCCTTACCTGCGTCTTGAGCTGCGACTTGCGCTCGTCGTACTGCCGCCGCAGCGTCTGCAGCTCGGCGTGCTCGCCTTACCTGCGTCTTGAGCTGCGACTTGCGCTCGTCGTACTGCCGCCGCAGCGTCTGCAGCTCGGCGTGCTCGCCTTACCTGCGTCTTGAGCTGCGACTTGCGCTCGTCGTACTGCCGCCGCAGCGTCTGCAGCTCGGCGTGCTCGCCTTACCTGCGTCTTGAGCTGCGACTTGCGCTCGTCGTACTGCCGCCGCAGCGTCTGCAGCTCGGCGTGCTCGCCTTACCTGCGTCTTGAGCTGCGACTTGCGCTCGTCGTACTGCCGCCGCAGCGTCTGCAGCTCGGCGTGCTCGCCTTACCTGCGTCTTGAGCTGCGACTTGGACACATCAGTGTTACGTCGTCCGGTAAACTGAACCAACATGGCTTAGATTTACTTATCTCACCTAACGTACTCAGACTCAGTTTCTAGGTGTTATTATTCTAAGGAATTTAAAAAAAAAATACCAATAAGCTTGTTACTTACTCAGCTGCACTTGGATCAGGATTGTCCCTCATCGAACGGGTCTTGGGGTCATAGTAAGCTGAGTTTGGATCCAAATTTCTGAGGTACTTGGCCGTGTCTTCTCTTATACGCAAGTTTCGCACCGTAATCCGTTGTTTTGAGTCTACCTAAAAGCGAAATCACATTCAATGGAAATTCTTGAATTAAAAAACAACGGCAGTGATATAGAAATTATAACTGCCATACTTAAATTTAAATTCAGATTCACTTTGAAGTATCATAATGTTGCTAGATATCACCCCAATCACAAGATCAGTTAAAAAAAAACCTCTTTGAACAAGAGTCAAATAAATCGCTTCCACTTTGTTTTATTTCATCATTTGAGTTGGAAGACGAAAGCGAGTAATGACGAGAGCCGTGGTAGCCTAGTGGTGAGGGCGCTCACTTGAGTTTCATAGAGCGCAAGAGACCTGGGTTTGGTCCCCGGTGTCGGCACCACTAAAACTGTAAATAGCAATTTTAAGTGCTGTATTTACCAGGTGCTCAGCGGTGAAGGAAAACGTGTGGAAACCAGCATGTCTGAGAAATAATAAAAATATTATTTCGAGGATATGCGAAGCCCGCGAACCCGCACTGGAGCAGCGTGGCGGGCGTCGCATTTGAGAAGGAGGCCTTTGCCCAGCAGTGGGCACTTACAGGCTGCTACTTTTAGTATATACATATAATTGAAATGTTATAGTAATATATTATAGTAATGTCTCATTATATAAGATGACCCGAAAGTAGGAGAGCATATCTCAATAATCATCAGGAACTAAAAAGTGACGGACAGAGAGAAGGTGAGCTAATTAGCTAAGTTTTAACATGTCACTCTCGAAGCTCTTATAACATATCTACACCTTTTTACTTATAATGACATCATTAAAATATTAACCCTATACTAGCTGAAATTAAAGGGGTCTCTTTATTAATCACTGCTTCATTTATTCATACAAGACACTGTCTAATGAAAGTGTTCCCTCTAGGTGACGTTGACATTGTGCGTCCAAATTGTGGAATTGAATTTCCCAAGGCAAAAGGGACTGCGCTCGCAGGTATAGCCCGGACGAGCTGACTAGGCACCTGGCGCAGATGACGTCACATTCATGCGCTAGTACAGTGCGCGGCTCCGGGTAGCGGGAGGTTAGTTCGACCGAGTACTATTAACTACATTACTTGTCAATGGACATACCTTTGTACCGGGCATGTCGACCTCATCCACATATTTGTCCTCATCCTCTTCCTCGTTGTCGTCGCCTTCAGTAGCGGTGGGATCTAAAATTAAAACAAGTTAGTACTAGTGATCATAATATTTACAAAATAAATGAGAATAAACCTTTTCAGTCAACTTGAACAGACTAAACTAGACTAAATATATTAGTAATTCAAATGAATCTCTAACGCAATTCATAATGAATAGATTATTCAAATCAAATCAAAATCTTTATTCTTCGACATAGAATAATTACTTATTTTTAATCTACGTTGGTTTCGTAATCTGGTCTCTCTGACGGAGAAGAAACAGGCGAAAGAATCTCCCTCACCACTGGATATCTATTATTCTATTTTCTTTTTTTTTTACTTTAACATTATTACAATTAAGATTCTAGAAACAGTTCAACTGCAATCAAGTCAATAATCATTTTTACACCTATTTATAGGATGACTATGTGCACTTACTGCGATTTTGTTGTACTAACATACACACTGCCTAATGAACGAGTAACGGACTCTATAGAGTCTAGTAACTGGCATTCCAAGTTGGGACGGTTCCTAATATCCTAGTACATTATGTATATCAAAATCTTATTAAATTAATTTATATGTTTACGTAGATACAATATCATGTAGCATTAAGCCATAGAAATTATTAAAATAAACTATTCTAGCTGTTTCAACACCTATCAAACATATTATTTTTCTTACAGTATGTGCTGCAGAGTTATTCCAAGAAATGCCATGGCACGCACAAGGCCTAACTCATTTATAAGTACTAAATATTTAACATTAAATAAATTAACGTGCTTAGAATGTTATACATTTAGTTTTATTACCATTTAAAAGTAAATTATTAGTGTTGAACCGATGAACTATTTTTGACATATCATTATTATCCTCATCATGTATAACAAGGTGGAGCTTGATTATAGAATAATAGAGTATCATCAGCAAATTATATTATACCCTCTTTTTATCTACTAAGAAAAGCAAGTCATTAATGTTAGTAAGAAAAATAATTATTACCATCAACCTGAGAGAACTCGTCCCTTTGATTACTATTTTTTGAATTTTCTTACTCAACTATGAGAGGTTGTACAAGGGTATGACTCAAATTGGTTATGGTGTAGAAATTGATTTAAATGATAAATGTCTTAATTATTAGTATAGAAGATTTTTTTCGTAGATTTTAGCAAGTCTCTATGCCTCGGCAAGTTCGGTTTTGCCAGTTAGTAAACTCCCTCAGACTTCTTAGTCAACGAGTGGGCAACTTGAAAAGCGTGCAGCGGAAGGCGGCGAGACGATCGACAAAGTCTAAGTACCTGGGTCTCGTAGACCTTGCCAATAATTAGCGCAAATATATCTGGAGTCAAAGTAACAATAACTAAAACAGTGTCTTGTGACTAAACTATTGTACAATGTAATTGATATTTGGTGTATGACCGAGAAATAGAATGTAGAATATGTGGTTTAATTTTATGTCGACGCTTCTATAATATATGAACACTAGAATTCTATTTCAAATAATCTTCAGATACATTGAATCAATTACATTGAATATTAAAAAACTACATACCCTGTTCTAAGTTTTTAGCTCTGAGTTCTCTTTTTGCATCCTCAACTTTCTGATACTCTTCGATGATGGCTTTATGTTGTTCAGGATCATAACCGTTCCATCGGTCACGTTTTCCATCATAACTAAGGTTAAGATTGGGTTGATTGAATTCATCTGATGCTATAGCAGCTTGTGTGAATTTTGCACCAATCTGTAAATTTAAATTGATAAGTTGTTTATAATATTTAATATGAACATTTCTTAATCAGCATGCATTTATAGTCCACTGCGGGACATGGGGCACTTCCAATGGGAGGATTTTCCAATAGCCATGGAAATGCCAATACCATCACAGTACCAGATGCCTCGTAACTTAGGCATTAACAGTAATGATTTAAAAAACAGATTTCATGAATTTTAATCAAATTAGGTATTTCAAGAAATCAATCTAGATTAAGTTTAAAATGTATGGTACCTAAAATAAATTTCATAACACTACATTTGTTCCTACACAAACACTCTTTTCTGTTTAACAGTACAGTGGCCAAGCAATTGGCTTCAACACTAATTGTCCTTCTAGGGCGTATGTAGATTGATAATGTGATTAATGTTTAAAAACGCGCCAAAAATACAGGAGAAAGTGAGGCAAATTTTTATTATAAGTTAACAACATTATTTTTACATGTAAATAGGCAGTACTGGGCACAAGCATTTTTTTGTTTATCATATATTTGACGTATTGACTTCACATAACCCAACCTACGCTAATCCAAACTCATTGGTGACATCAATGCAAACACAAAGCGGACCAATAGTAAAATTAAAGATTAAGGTAATTACTATAGATATGGATGTTAAGACTTCAACCATATTTGAGATACCAGGTTATTATTTTATTTGGTTTGGGGATGACTATTACAGACAGATGTCAATGATGCAGGAAGTGTAGAATCAACATTTTTGTTTACCTTTCTTGGTCTCTCCAAGCAATCTTTCTTCTTATGTGTCAAAGCTCCACAGTTTTCACATGCACCTTTCCTATATTTCGTTGCTACTTTTGTCTGTGAAGCATTTTTTAAAAAACTTTAATAATGATTTCTTGGATATATGTGTAGTTTCGTTTCAAAGCCTTAATAGTTTTAAAAAGTATGGTGCTTAGTTATAATAAACTAGTTAACCATGCCTGCTTCACATGGACAAATTCGTAATATATAAACTACATATGAATACATATATATATATACATATATATGTGTGTATATAAAACTACTCCATGAAATTTCCTAAATGACAATGAAAACTGCATTGAAATCCATTTAGACGGTACAAGCGAATACACAGATTAAAACGGACTGTGACTTCACTTTATAGTATTTAAAGATAAATTTTTAATGTAATGTTAATATAGTTACGTTATATATTGTATTTCGTATTTCTTAATTCCACAGAATTTTACTAAGTTGGCTATAATCTATCATTATATATCATTATGCAACAGTAACTGTATAATTGTAATTTTTTAACTATACAAAGTATGCTACTGATAATTCGAAAAAAAATACTATTGATAATCCTAAAAATAGTAAATTGACAATTATCATTATATCACTTAATGTATTGATAATAATCAGAAGCTGTTTTCTGCTCAGGGTGTGATGATGACCTCATTAAATTTTGACATCAGGTATTGACAACTGTGCAGCAAATATTACAGTGCCTTATGGTGTATGCTTTGTGGATATACTTGCACCTTTATGTATGCTTGTGCAATACTGCATAAACTAGGAGTACTATTATATTCCTAAAGACAAAAAAGTGCTTAAAGGCACTTCTTCAGTTTCTATCAACTGACCGAGCAGGCCTCCGCTGCACACACATCATGTGGCCAAATCGCCGTCAAATAAATCCTGGAATATCGCCGCTCTTATCGAGGTCAGTATGCTTATGGTAATTGCAAATGATGCATGCATTTTCATTATTAAATTGTAGAATTAGGTAGAAAACATTTTTCTCTTCTGTTATAATTATTTTCACTATTTTCAAATAATGTAGGTTTGTACCCATAATTGCGTAACTTTGGTCATAATTGTAATAGCAACCGGACAGATTTGACAGTTTGACAGATTACATCACAGACTGGTCTGGTTTAATTTTATATTGTTTTCGACTAAACTAGGCAAGTCTCCACAACACAAAGTCAAACTGATACTGGTGTAACTTGAAATTCATACTGATCTCTGTAAAGTTTACCACCAGTATTATGCAATAGCAGGGTAATCTGATTGGGCTTTGATTCAAACTCAGGACTCAGTAGACAGGGCCACTGTAAGTATGTTTTATCCAGAATAATGTCAAGTACTTTTATAGGTTGACATATATTGGAAATACAAGCAAAAATTAAAAAACATATAATATAATTAATTAGACATTTACACTTACTGTATCAACACCTTTGTTGTAATAAGTGTCAAGTTTAGTAAATTCACCCTCTCTGTCAGCTTGTGGACGCTGGTGCTTGAGGGTAGGGCCAGCTGTACCATAGTACCATGGTGCAGAAGAAATGTACTGTGGTATGTGGGGATTGATATCCTTGCCTAGAAAGTATTTTGTAAAATTAAGAAATATGAAAATTAATTATTTGAAGCGATTATTTAACATTGCAAGAATATTTTAAAATAAATTTAACATATTAATGTTGAACAACATTCATACTTACATAAAATATAGGTAAATTAATGATCATCTTACAACAATAATGAACACAGAGCGCGAGTGACCTGGGTTTATACTCAGCAGTGTAGGAAAACATTGTCAGAAAACCGGAATGACAGAAATAATACAAAATATTATATTTCGAGGATATATGAAGTCCATCAACCTGCACTAGTACCAGTACTTTCGTAGTAGTAGTACTTTATTTTTTTTTACAACATTAATCAATGACATACAAGAAGTAAACAGTTTAAAAATAATTCTGGTAAGTATATATCTGATAAGTAAAATCCACTTTAATACCAGTTTCATCGACCGCCGCAGGTGCGGTACCAGCCTTCCTGGCCTCTTCTAACTCCTTAGCTTTCCTCCAGTCTTCTCTGGACTTCTTCTTTGGTTCTTCCTCCTCATCACCAGCATCATCTTTATTTCGTAATATTTGTGATACCGATGCACGAACATTTGTAGTCATTTTAAATAAATCCTTTAATGTATATGCCCGAATGAATCCCAAGTAGGATATTATTCCTCGAACATTTTGTAATAAATAGTAAATACAAATATTGTAAGTCAGTGACAACTGTCACCTTAGACAAATGATGTTCGATGAAGATCGGTGTTCGATAATAATCAATGTTATAATATCGATATTTCTACGTAAGAATAATTCGATGGCAATCGAATGTCAATCAGCATTCTACGATTGATACATTGTAACTAAGCGTTTAGCGCGCAAGCGTCATCATTCATCATCATTTCAGCCTATCAGAAGTCCACTGCTGAACATAGGCCTCCCCCAAAGATTGCCACGAAGCTCGGTCCTGAGCCACCTGCATCCATCGACTTCCCGCAACACTGCGCAGGTCTTCACTCCATCTTGAGGGGGGTCGTCCTACACCGCGTTTGCCTGTACGTGGCTGCCACTCGAGAACCTTTTTTCCCCAACGGTTGTCAGTTCTGCGAGCTATGTGGCCGGCCCATTGCCACTTCAGCTTGCTGATCTTCACGGCTATGTCGGTTACCTTAGTTCTGCTGCGGATATCATCGTTGCAGACTCTATCATGCAGAGAAACACCGAGCATAGCCCTTTCCATAGCGCGCTGAGCAACTTTGAGCTTCCTCATACGCGCATGCGTAATTTTCCTATTTACCAAGTCGCGTCGTTCTTTAGTAACTATCAGGCAATCGATCGTCAGCGGAACAAGCAGTTCCTTCGCAATGCACGAATAAACCGATTATTAATGTTCGAGTTTTTAGTATATGAATGATGTCTTAATTGAAGGTGGAAAATCATATGCCATAAAAAAACAATGTTAAAGTCCTAAATATGCGTGCCATCTTTTGTTAGTAATTCGGAATCCATACACCATAAGCCACACTGTGTATAGGAAAATTACCCATACAAACAGATATTTAAACGGTGAATCTCACCACCTCCATCTCAGTTAGCTGCTGTTGGTAAATCTTTATTTCAGAGAGCACTAGGGATCTGTATCAGCAAGTCTTGCACGATAACAAGCTTCGGATTCTGCGCCTCTGTCACAGTTTCCGAGTGAAGCCAGCCACAGTCGAGAGAGTACCTCCTGTATCAACGTACATCAGAGGCATTACTGACAAGATTGGCTATATCTCGAAGAGGGCTTCTATACAAACGTTTATCAAGCCGGCGAAACAATAAGTCAATTTTTACCATCTGTCAACTGCAATATCTTTCTACAATATGCAGAAGTATACAAGCTTGATCGTGAATGTGGTCACACAGGGCAAACTAAAAGATCTGTAAAGACCCGCGTGGAAGAACATATAAAACAAAATTAAAATCCGTAATTAATAGTTTCAATTCAAATGTGTTCGCGAATCCAAGAAATCATTACAAGAAATACAAGAAATCATTAAACAATATAGATCGCATGAAGAATAATTTAAGAGTCATTGTAGTATGCCTTGCCACAGGTATTCAATATTTTCACATTATGCAGCAGGGATTGCAGCTAATAGTAGAAGCGACATAATCTAGTGTTTACGATGTTATTGTTAGTATCAATCGAAACGGTCATGTCGCAATTTATCGAACCATTGCCCATGCGCAAATACGTCGTCAATTTTTATTACATCGAACACACAATCGAATATTTCTAATGTGTTTTTGCTACAATCGCTCATCGCTACTCTCAGACCAATAAAATTGTAGGTACTCTGTGGTTTGAGCCAAACTGCTCTTTTAATTTGTATGACATTGGCTACAAGGCCTTCATCAAAAGTAAACAGGTTTAAAAAAAATCCTAGGTGTATGTAACCACTACTTAGACCGTCCACATCACATAATATATATACGGTCTAGCAAGTCCGTATAGTTTAGCATTTTGTTCTGAAGAACAAAACACTATACAACTTTATACATAAAGGTGCTAAAAATAGCATACGCTACACGATTTTTATTTTTTCTGCGGTTTGCTCTCGACGCTGTAGCGATTTTATTTATTCTTGCGCTAGCTCGACTAAAATCTTGTAACGCCATATATATTGCATGATAGATAGATTCTGCATTACTTTACTCTTTAGGGTTCTGTACTCAGACCACAAATCACGGAGCATAACAAAACACTAATAGTCTTATTAATAATCGCTTATTCCAAGCATAATCCGAAGTGTCACCAGGACTTGTTAATCTGAGAGTAGAATTAACTGTAATATCAATGTTATTAATAAATGTGGACTAACCCCTGACTAACAATACATTTCGTACTTCAGAACTAATACCTGCACTATGGCAGCCAACTTATTTTAAAAGTTAAAAGAGTGAGTCAGTGATAATACAGAGCATGAACCAGGAATTCATTCCTAGTATTAACTTCAGTTAATCTCGCTCAAGTCTATTTTTTATTAATAAGGGTGTCTGCAGACGAATAAGCAACCTTTTTCGAACGAACCACTTAAGATTGCGCATATCACGATAAGATAATAATATCAAGATAAAATTTTTACGCGATTATGTTTTTATACTAGGTATTTTCTTACTAGTACACAGCTCTCGGTGCACACCGTAAAATATTAGAGCTCGAGAAAAATACTTTTAAGGCGGAGTGAGTAAAAAGTAAGAGTAAAAAAAAGAACAAATCGTTAACAGAGCCAAGGCTCACTCTGTATTTGTTATATAGATAAACGCTAAATATATTGTGAATGTTTTGTACTTAAGTATTAATTCATTTGTTTATTGTAAATCATTTTAATATTAAAAATTTATTTCATAAATCTGTTTACTTCGTCAACTAAAAGAAAAATTGCCAACATTACACCGATACGTAAGAGAAGTGACCAGAGTGATATCCCTAACTATAGATTCAATTCAATTCTCTCATATCAATTTCATCTTTTATTTTCATCACACAAACACAGATTCATCTATGGTTTGTAGCCAGTTCCATAGATATTTTTTTTTTAAAATTGCAATACAGCGTCATTATCTGTACGTCAAATTTTGATTGTTTTAATCACTCATGCTCATGTCAATTTAATTTCCCGTTTGATAGTGGGCAGTCTTTAAGTTTGTGATTGTTTGTTTTATATAAAGCGTTATGATGGCTGAGGATACGACGGCCGATGCAACAAGACGATTAAACGTTAAGAAACAGACTCTAGATGATGCGTATGCTGCGCCGGCAAATTTCTTAGAAATTGACGTGGTAAACCCAATAACAACGATGGGTGTTGCGAAAAAACGCTATACCGATTATGAGGTTCGCATGAGGGTAAGTAGCCGGGACTTGTTCTGGTGATACTGTAGAGTAGTGTAATTGGATTAAGTGTATGCGTGATATTGATACTTCAGGGCTTGTTTAGTGGGCGTCTCTGCGGCCGGAATCGCGCCGCGATGTGTGATTTGATAATTGATATAGTAGGATCTATTTCCTGTTCGCAGACAAATCTACCCGTGTTCAAAGTGAAGGAGTCGAGTGTAAGGCGGCGGTACAGTGACTTTGAATGGCTGAGGAATGAATTAGAAAGAGATAGCAAGGTGAGTGGCTTAATGTCATGATAATAATGTGAATTAATGTGTTATCAATGAATCGAAACAAAATAAAGCAGTTATGAGTAACTATTGCATGATCAATACTGTTTAGTTTTTTTTATTAAATTCTTAAGGTCATTGTCAACATGCAATCTTAGTTGTTTTATGTTATGTTTCTGCATTAACTATGCACTACTCATAAAATTTGCATAATATGTTGAATATTTAATTCTTATATGAATTAATAAGTTGCACATTCTAGAATTTGTAATAATTATATTTTAAAATACTTTAGTACACTTGGAAGTTGTAAAGTGTACTAAAGTATTTATTTTAATCTGCTATACTAATAGGATTAGTTGTAGAAGAGTTGCTTTGTCATCAAGTAAAATAAGTTGAAGTAAAGAACAAAATTGATAGCATTTCATTCCCTAAGAGGAAAGAAAATCTTGATATAAATAGAATTCGAAATTTACTATTAAAAGTGTAATTTTAATCGGGTTAGTCTAGAAAATAAATGTTGATTCAAAACCTTGATATGGTCAGATCTTATCCAGGCCAAAGAAGCATATTCTTTTGATATTGGATATTATAAATTCAACCATAAAAATCATGAGAAGACAAACAGAAGACTTTCTACAAACATTATTTCATTCATGGAAACATTAATTAATTAGTCCTTGTATTGTATTTCTTTCGTTCTTTCAAGTCAATGAGGAATAAGATTAAAGTATATGTAATAAGATTCTTTGAGTGTAATATAATAATTTCCCACTTGATCTTTTACCAAATACACAGAACACTTAATTCAAGATTTTTTTCATTGTTAAGTATTTTCACTGTGGCTCTGGTAGCCCAGGGCTGTTTAATTTCATAATATGCAAATGATTAGAGTTTCAATCTCAGTAGAGGACACTACTGAAATTGCAATTTTAAATGCTGAATTTACTACTAGCTCAGTGGTGAAGGAACACATAATGAAGAAATCTACATCTGAGAGATAAGTATAAAAAATTATATTCGAAGGATATGTGAAGTCTTCCAACCCGCATTGGAGCAGAGTAATCTAATAATCTAACTTAAACATCATCAAGTTTGGATACATTACAGGTTGTACTGTTGTATTATTGCAGATTGTAGTTCCACCTTTGCCTGGTAAAGCTTTAAAGAGGCAGCTCCCTTTTCGCAGTGACGATGGCATATTTGAAGAGGAATTTATTGAAGACCGTAGAAAAGGTATTTTTTGTAGTTAGTCTATTTTATAATATTGCATAATGTTATGGTAAAGTATGATGACTAAAACTTGATTGTAAATATACATAGAGAATTAGCCAAAGCATTTGGAAATGTCTTTAGTTTGGTTGTTTCATTAACTGAACAATTGGCTTCCCACGTGAAAATAATGTTTGTGTGGCCCACAGATAAATTTACAGGGCCTGGAAGTTCTTGCATGTGCGATTTATGTGTTAACATATTCTGAATGATGGTGAAACAAAATGAAGCTTAATTAATTTATGATTTGCTTCTCATCTATACTTCTATATTTATGTGATTTTTAACATTTATCTATTCTTAATACATAAAAATGTAACAGTATTTCATTGTGCAGGCTAATCTTGACGATCCACTGGACTGCATTTGTTTCTTATGATGATGCATAGGACATAGGCTCATTTTTTATACGTTTTTTAATACTAAACCCATGCAAAGCCTGGTACAACAACCAATGTTATACATAGGTGAAGTATGCAAGTTTTCATCAAGTTTTATCCATTTAAGCTTTATCACACAATTATATCTCATGGGATCTTGTTTTTTTTTATAAAATAACAAAGCCTTTTTTAGGCTGCTTATATTGAAATTGATTACTGAAAGTTATTCCTTCTTTAAGAAACTTTTATTTTATAATTGATTACTCGGTGGCAATGTGGTTTTGGATTTAATTCCCACACTAGACAAGTATTTGTATGGACTACAAATAATTGCACACTTCTACAATGAAAAGTGGGTCCTGACTAGCAATTGTTACATTCTAGTGAAAATATAAATTACATCCGGTGATTGGCAGTGAGTCATTATGATGTGACTAATTTTATCAAAGAAATTGTGTATAATATTTTATTAATTTATGAACTTCCTGTTTTTAATAGACTTTATATTATTCGCGGGACACTATCACTTGGTTGTTGGGAAAATAAAGTTACAAAGCATTATTAAGTCTGCCCAATGCAATTCTTAATTTATGAATGTCAATGATAAGAAGTAAATAAAAAAAAAAAATTACACTGGAGATTAACTGGAATAGGCCAGCTCTAGTGGGTAAGATATATATTTGAGTGTGAAGAATATTTTTATGTGAAAGGTGGCAAACGAGCAATCGGTTCACCTGATGGCAAGTGATTACCGTCGACCACGCACATCTGCAACACCAGAGGTGCTGCAGGTGCGTTGTCGGCCTTTAGGGGTATTTGGAAGATGGGAGGGAGGGAGGGCGAGGAGGGAGAGGTGGAGTGGGAGTGGACCACTGGTTACCTCGCTCGCCGAACGAAACGCAGAAGCACAAGATGCCTTCACTTCACGCCGATATTCTGCGTGGCCGTGGTATTAACTCGATCGAGCCGGCCCATTCGAGCAGCAGCAAAAGCCGCCGCATGGCTCTACCGCGTTACATGATTTAATTCCCCCGTCTCCTTTCTTTTATCGCACATCTAGAAGTACGGCGATTTTTCCGTCATTTTATTATTGATATACCTTGCACTTGAACAAAGCATTATGCGTCATTTCTAATAGCCTAAGCGGCGACCGCAGGAAACCTAAGAATTCCTGAAAGGGTGAAATTCTGTGAAAATGCGACGATTAATAAATGTTGATGTTGCCGAAGTAAATGGATGGATTATCATTATTTACTCGATTAAATCATATGTATCGATTAAGCATAAAACCAAAGCCAAATTAAATTTTAAAACTTCCTTTAACATAATAACTTTTCCGCCCGTAAACTGATGTGAATAGCTGACAACCTATTTTGTACACATCCCGTTCTGTTTATGCCCCATTATTGCTCTATGTGTCGTATATTCGCTCCGTCCATAATGCGTATAGCAAAGAATTCTTATATCAACAGGCGTCTGTTAGTTAGTTACTGCATTACCCAAGGACTTCATCACCATTCAGTACCAGGGATTATAACCGCGCACTAGTTATGTTGAATAAAAAAAAATCAGCTTCTTCATCCTTAAATTAAGCTTTTTTTATTAATGTAACGTAATATGCAGATCTCGGCATAGTTTAACCGACCGTCCTGGCTGATCATTACAAGAGATCGTGCTTTATCCAGCGTGAAACCGGTTGACGTGTGGAGCTTCTTCAATGTCACCGTTAATGGAGCGATGTAGGGGGAATTTGGGACGGCCGTTTTTTTTATGGTGTCGATGCGCATCGTTGCTGCTCGAACAGTTGCCAATCGTTGGCCGTGCGGTGTCGGGGTAATAATTCGCCATCCACTTTCTTCCCTCGAGTGCCGTAAGAAGCGACTAAGGGAACGGACTTTTAAATCGCAGTGGCTACCGATAGATGGCGGGATAAGTATCTAGAAATGTACGAGATCAAAATAATGACGACCGGTGACGGGCAGCAGCGTCTGACCGGTTCTGCGATCCCCAGTCCTCTTGTTGAGCGTGGCGATTATGCTTTTTATGGGAGAGACTTATGTCTGTCTTTACCGTTGTGTAGATATAAAAATTCAATGGCACAAAAAGCTAGCTGGCATAAAATACAAGCTATCTGTTGCCGATCCCCGCTTCGAACCACCCAATCGGACGTTACAGGAGTAGGTAATGTTCATGTTCGCTTAAACTCTGTAACCTTATAGTAACACCGTTGCTAAAGAGAACCACTTTGATTGTAAATGTAATTGAGGACAACGGCGGCCTCTGCTGTTGCTCGAATGGGCCGGCTCGCCCGGGGAAGGGGGGTAGTGCCACGACTTCGCAGAACATCGGCGTGAAGTAGAGGCATCTTGTGCCTCTGCATTTCGTTCGGTGACTGAGGTGTCCAGAGGCCCACTCCCCTCTCCCCCAACCCCCATCCTCCAAATATCCTTAAAGGCCGGTAACGCACCTGCAGCCTCTGGTGTTGCAGACGTACGCCGGTGACGGTAATCAATGACCATCAGCTGAGCCGCTTGCTCGTTAGTCCCCTTAACAAAATATTCCTCATATTCCCTCTTACATTGTATTGTCTCGAATATTGCTAAATTAAATTAATACATACTTCTTTGGACCGAAATAAGACCCGGAGGTTTTTTTAAATTTTAATTACTTAGAAAACAATAATTCCAAGTAATTACGATACTTCATACACATTGTATCAATCATGTTAACTGTAATCAGCTTTACCCTTGAATTACAATGTGTAATACAGTGCCTTACGGCGTTGTAATAAGACTCAAGTTTTAAAAATGAAACATGGCGTGTACTTGACTGTACTAGAGATTACCGACCGCTGTATAAGTGAAGACGCAGACGAGTTTAAACGGACGGTTTAGTTTTAGTTAGTTAACTCACCTTCGTTCTATTTCAGGTTTAGAAGTGTTCATCAACAAGATCGCCGGCCACCCCTTGGCTCAGAACGAAAGGTGCCTTCACATGTTTCTGCAGGATCCGACCATAGACAAGAATTACGTGCCCGGCAAAATAAGGAGCACATAACCGCTCCCCCGCCACCAACTCGTCTCCAACCTGGACTTTACCGCAACTCTCCATCCATTACACATGTCACCATCGGATTAACTAATTAATATTTTATTTTAATATTTTAATTTAATTTATGGAACTCTTCGTGTGTCATAGCAACAACTAACTTATATTGTTTCGAAATTGAGGTCAGAAATGGCAATTGCGTGCAATGTTTAGAAATTTTACGAATTACGTTAAGACGTAATAAGAATAGAAAGACATGATGACAACTACTCGTGACTTTTCCCAACGTGGCAACTACTGATATTTCGCGCCAAAAAAAAATTTTTTTTCTTGGTATTCTTATTGGCTATAGGTTATGACAACATCGAAACAATCAATTGTTGTTTGTTTTTATCTAGCTTCTTTTAGGTTTTACCTTATATATCTATGTCAAATATTAACATAGTTGGCGGAAGGCTTTTCGTAATATTTTGAATGTTGTTACAATTACTGGACTAGTTAAATCGAATATTTGTCTTCTTATCACCATCATCACTTCGTCACAAATCCAACGCTGAACATAGGCATCCCCCAAAGATTGCCACAAAGCACGGTCCTGTGTCACCTGCATCCACCGACCTGTTGTCAGTTCTGCGAGCTCTATGACCGTTGCCACTTTAGCTTGCTGAACCTAACGGCTATGTATGTGAGGTTATCCTTGTTCTGCTGCGGACATCGTCATTGCAGACTCTATCGCGCGGAGAAACATCGAGCATAGCCCGCTGAGCAACTTTGAGCTTTCTCACACGGCCTGAAGTGAAAGACTTCTTAGCATAGTGTTATCCATCTTCTTAATTAATAATTCGTCAAGAATTATTTATTGAATACCACTTATCAAATAAATAAATTAAGTATCAATCAGAAAGATGTAAATTTTTTTAATGGATCATTTCATTACATTGTTCAAAAATAGATTTTCGTATCTTCTTCCGAACAGCCAAGGTCAGACCAACACGGTGGCGCAATGGCTGTTCAGTCGCGGGTGCCATCGAGCAAGGAGACAAGTATTTGTATAATCTACAAATAATTGTTTTCGCGTCTGGGTGTTTGCCATGCTCCACGACACGGCAGAAATTCCCACAGCGAGTATTACGTTTTTACTTAAAGAAAAAAAAAAGAAAGAAATTTATGTGCAATTAACAGAATCAAAAAAACTACATTTGTGGTGGTTGTGCAAAGAATTGTGGTAAAGTTCCCCGTCCTTAAATAATGTTACATTTAATGATAAAACATCATCAGAAAAATCTTAAACCCAAGAAATGCAATAATTTCCTGAAACAAATGGTATATTTTTAATTTTTCACTCGGCACTGCATTCCACAGATAAATAAAATGACATTTAAAATTGATAAAGGTTAAGTCTGTTCATTAAGTTGTCAGTTTGCATGGGTAACTAGAAAGGAAATTTAAAAAAAGTTTCAAAGCAACATTTTTCCAGGATTGTAGATTATCCAGTTTTATAGTTAACATGAAAAAGCAATTTGGAAGCCAATGGTAGACGATTATGTCTAGACATATTTATATATTGTCTCTCGCTCATTAGAATATAGACGCAATAGTAGGACAATAAGCAGGAAGGGCTAATTTATTCTAGAAGTGAACGGAATAAGAACATTAACAATTTAAATATCAATTTATTGTAATGAGTAGTGGGTATATAAATATCATTATTTTATAAAGTAGTTCTTAATAATCATAATCAGTTAAGTTTATAATACCGAAATTTCACTAACTCTTGAACATTTTCACTTTGATCATAAAATTTTTATTTTATACTGCTTGTATATCATATAAATTTTTCATTTACAGGCATAATATTTTATTGCGTATACGTAATTAATATGTTTATTAGTAAAAAAAATTCAAGTATAAACATGTTTTTATCGTGGGTATACAACCTAGTATATACTAGGGTAGTTGATGATCATCATATGTTAATAATCGATGTTTTTACTGATTAATCGTTTCGTGACATCGACGTCAACTCACGAGCAAAGAAACCCAATTTGTGGTATATGGTCGTATTCATAACTACCGATTTGTCAAGATCTTGTATGTTAACGTAAGCATAACACTAAAAAGTCGCGGTTAATTCATTATAAAGCCTATACTAATTTTTCTTAGTCGTAATCGATGTCATTATCGATATTTTCGTAACATCGATCATCCCAGCAAATATTACTTATTTGCGGTATGTAGCAGTTGCCAGATTACGATATTAAATTTCTTTCAAAATTATCTATGTAAACTGACTTGAATGGACTATTTTGTAATCAAAGCGTCTGACACAAGGTGTTTTAGAACAAAAATGTTGTTATTGAAATGTAGTTGTTGTTTAAAATTAAGCAATATTATTGAAGTCATTGGATGTTTTCTTTACGTCTCTCGAGGTACATTCTCGAGCCTTTAAGAAGGTAAAGACAGCTAGTACCAGTAACCAATGGTTATAGGTTACTCTGTCATATTCTAACGCTATATATATTTTGCGTATATAAATCTCATTCGCATATAATTTCGTTAATTTGATAAGGTGTGTATTTATTATGAAGAGCCGTGGTAGTACAGGACGCTTGTCTTAATTTAATAGCTACGCGAGTGACCTGGGATTCAATTTCCAGTGCCGGTACCACTAAAATTGTTAATTCTCATTTTAAGTGTCGAATTTATCATGTGCTCTGCGTTGAAGGCAAACTTCGTAATTCAACTTGAAAGTCTAAGAAATAAAAAATTAAAAAATAATTGAGGACGTGAAGTCCGCCACTTCGCACGGGAGCAGCATGGCGGACTTACCTTTTTTACCTTACCCGGCTCTAAAAACCCCTCAAATATAGAGAGGAGGCCTTTGGCCAGCTGTGGCGAATTAACAGCATGCTACTTTACTTTTATTATGAATGATTACTCAAAGTCTATGATAGTCTCAAGATCTAGTTTGTAAAACTACACGTTGATTTGATAGTTTTTGATGTGACGTGTGGCACGAGCTGTGGTCGGGAGTATTCTAAACACTGCATAATCACTAAAGCAAAGAAGGAGCGTTAAATAGCAACACAGATATTAGCTAGCGACGCTCTTCACTCTTATGGATATTTTGCTTTTGTCAAAATGAGACAGATATTCTAATAGCAAAAAGTTTTTTTTTAAAGTATTCGTAGTGAAAAAATGTATTTATTTGCCTTTTGGCAATGTTTAATAATAATTATTAATTCTTACTTGGTCATCAATTTTTTAATATTTTTAATTTACTTATTTAATAATTAGATATTATTTAGTAGTCTAAGAAGCTTGATTGAGTGTAAGACGTGAGTAAGAGTGTTTCTATGCTTTAGTTATTATGCCGAGGTTCAAAATACTTAGGTATAGTTAGTTTTAGTTAAATCGTCGATGATCTTTGAGATAAAATGCAATAAATTTCTGACGACACAAACGTCGACATGGGAATGAAGGTCTTAATGTAAAGATATAGAATCAACTATTAGCTCAGGACATTATTTGTAAAAAAAAAAGGTTTAGTTTCAAACAACACCATTTCACAAATGTGATGTACATTCTCTGTTATTAGATATGGGCCGTGGTACTATCAACTAAAAGATTTCGTAAACGAATATTATGTTTGTTACAGACTATTTATGTGTTACACTGTATTATGTCGATCATAATAGAATAATAAATAAATTTGCTATCATGTCATCGTTTTTGTTTTATTTACACACGGGTCAGTTAATAAAAGCGGTATATACGATTTGTTATATGATAATATAGTTAAGACAAGTTGGTGCGCGCCCCTTGAGGGGGTGCGAGGGGAACGCGGTACTCTGGACGTTAGCGGGGGCAGGTGGTGTAAGGGGAAAGGGAAACGCGTGCATGAAAGGGCATAGATATATATGCATTTTATTCTTGAAAAGCTCATATTTCTTATGTTATCAGAGGTAGTAACATTTTTTCTTAAAAGATATAATATTTTTTTAATTTAGCTCCCACCAGACTGACAGGTGGAAGGTTTTCCCAACTCTTAGTCTTCTTTGATGGAATCTCCGCCACCTGTGTAGGCATACCGCTCGTCTGCTAGAAGTATAGAGGAACCAGCAGGAGGCATCGCGTACAGATGGAGCTGATATTTGCAGAAAAAAACACCTTTTTTTCCCTCCGTTACCTCAGATAAATACCGTATTTTCTTTACGGGTAAGTATTTTTAAATTACCTATACTAACAGTCATTCAAGTAGGCTTAATAAAAATTAAAAGAAAGACTGTCAAAGAGTATTTTATAACCACTACGTTTTACTTACTGTCATAGTTTCATGAGGATCAATTGTGTCATCCAAAATCACGTACCTATAGGGATTATATTCCTTTTCTTAAAAACTATCAGCGTCCAGATTTAGATAAAACAAAAAGAAAATGGTCGATCCCACCCCGAGAAACGTAAAATCAGTGAAGAGCAGGCTAGATACAATAAATCAAAATGAAGAATCCAGCCACAACAGGTCGTCCACTATGAACAAAGTACAGTCGCATTTTCTGGTCCCCTCCGAGAAATTGGACAAAGTTACGCGGCGCGTGATCGCACCGTACGCACAGATCGAGAGGAAAGGCTTGAAAGAGGACGAGGTTAAAGAGCGATCGTACTTGGATATAAATAGGTTCAACGTGTTCCTGGAAGATAGTGTGGATCTCGATTCACTGCTGTACGAGACTGCGATGGTTCTTAAAACTGTTACGAATAGTTCAGGTAATGTAAGCACGTACACCTGCTTCCCACTGGCACGACACACCACGGCCAAACGAACCGATGCAACCCATCTTTCGCTTCTTAGGGTGATAAAAAGCGATCACAAGATCGACATGAGATTTTGAAACATTTTTCTTTAGTCATATCTCACAATACCCACTGCAAGAAAGAGGGTGGCAGATCATCATCATCGTCAGCCTGTTTAATCCCATCGCATGACATGGGCCGGTCCAAGAAAGCACCAGCAAGCCAGTATTACACACAACATTTTACTTCGCATAGGTACTTGGACAGTACCATGTCAAGCAAGCGATACTTGGAGCCTCGTTAGTGGCTACACTACGACCTATTCAAAGTGATTAATATCTTGACACTTTCGTCTGTGTTTATTAGGCGATGCATTAGTGATTTCTAAATTTAGATTGGCTAAAACTAAAACGTATTATTTAAATTGTAAATGCATAATTTTTATAATGATAATCTCTAAAAATATAGTGCAACAAACAGACATAATTTGACTTTGTCTTAGACTCACTACGCTGAGCGGACCTAGTATTGATAATCTCCCGAAGTGATGCACCTAAAAATAAGCAGGAATGTCCCTGCTTATCCATTATGATAAATTACTAATCAATGTTTGTTCCTCAGCAGGGCAAAGACCTAGTCCCAATTTTGAGAGAGCTTTAGATCCGAGAAGAATCCGCTACGCCGATCCAGTGCGAATTGGCGGACTTCATATATCCCCCATTTTGTTTGGAATATCTGTGTGGCGAAAATTATGAAATTCAAATGTAACTTTTTTCGTGGTATTCAATCAATGCTGGACTGGGCTATGTAAATTGCACCGGGAAGTTTTGTAACACTTTGTCATTATCACTAAAAATATCTCTCCGTTTCCAAAGTGAATTTTGTTTTTTAAATTTATTGAGATACTAATTAAACAGTTGATTATTCACCGGCCCCCTGCTGCACTATGCCATCTGTCCACGGGGAACTTCCCGGCGCTCGGGTGGGCCAGACCAACTCTGTTCAATATGTTCTGCATATATATAGATAGATAAAGAAGAAGGTAACATATTGAGGCCTATCAAAATTTTATGTTCTCATGAATTAAAAAATTCATTTAATTTTCAGGCGTATTTGTTTATACAGTAGATAAGTTGAGGAATGAGATAGTTCTGATGACGCAAAGCACGAAGAATCCCGAGCGCCACGAAGTGAATATACCCATAGGTGTGAATATACTCAATCAATATGTTTGTCAAATTGTCGACATTATCCTTAAATATATAAAATTATAATAAAATTTTGGAAAACAATTAAACATTATATTTCAGACCAAAAGAAGGTCAAAAACGTTAAATGGCTCTTTTCTTACTTAGAGAAGCTAGTCCAACGTGATGTTTAAATATTTTGACATTGGCTTAATGTTATTTATTATTATTTGACGTAATCGTCGCGCTTGGTAGGCAGGTTGGCACTTATGCCTTGCATATTTGCCATGGTAATTTCTCCATGTAAAAAAGCTAACACACAGGATTAGATATGGTGGAAGATATTCGTCACGAAAAGGCCACGTTATTAATGGGTCGAATCGACCGAAGACGGACCACACTCTTACAGAAGACCTGCGTAGAAGTCCGGATACCTGTTCAGTGTTAACGAGAAGATCCCACGAGGGGGGACTAGCTATTTGCATTTTGATTCTTAATCGAGAATATTACCCACAGCCACCACTTACCATCAGGTGGACTGACGGCTGTATTTTAATAATCATCAATTAAAAATAATCACTGCCAGCCATCAAATCCATTATTCTAGGAGGTAGGACTCTTTTTTTGACTTGGAGACGTCTGGGAAGGTCCACCCTCTAGCTCATTTCTACTGATAAGCAGCTGTGCAATCTCTGTTGTGTTTCGACTTGAAGGGTATGGAGAAACAGTATGATTACAGGCTATGGGCCATTCTATCCTAGAGGTGACAACATCTAGTAGCCTTCTTTGTTTAAGGTTGGTTGTAGGTATCCATGGGCCGGATTAACCAATTACTAGCTCCTTTATTACTCTATAATCTATATATTAAAACAAAAAATCCATCTGATTTGATTCAATAGAAGAAGACAAGATAGCAGCTGCACATGTAGCAGTTACGAAGCAGTACCTGCTTCTAGAAGACGTGCAAACGGATCGGCGGTTTTCAGAAGGTCTCAAATGGGTGGACGCAAAGGTGGCTCTGTGTATGCCCGTGGTGAAGCCTGACGGTGATTGTTACGCGGTCTTGGAGCTCTATAGAACCTATAGTGAGCCGTATGATAATGTAAGTATATAGTTATGACCACTGCTGAGTAGTCAGCAGTATCTGTTAAGCTTAAGTCTGGTTGTATATGTAATACTGTAATACATGAACTTTTTCTTCTAATGCCAACCTCACCTTCACGCAGTTCTGGATATGCCGTACCCAGAGACTAGTGATGGGCGAGAGCTAAAAAAGAAAAGAAAGGAGAAGTGAGGTAGAGTTATGATGCGTCCCGTGTCTCCCTTCACTTTGTTAACTCCAAAAAACGTGGGAACACCCGAGCTAGAGCTCTCGTGCCAGGTTTTTTTTTTTGGAAAAGACGGCAAACGAGCAAGCGGTTCACCTGATGGTAAGTGCTTACCGTCGCCCACATACATCTGCAACACCATTGATGCTGCAGGTGCGTTGCCGGTCTTTAAGGATATTTGGGAGATGGGAGGGAAGAGGAGAGGAATAGGGAGGGGGCGTGAGCCTCCGGTTACCTCACTCACCGAACGAAACGCAGAAGCACAAGATGCCTCTACTTCACGCCGGTATTCTGCGAGGCCGTGGTATCAATCCGGTCGAGCCGGTCCATTCGAGCAGCAGCAGCTAAAGCCGCCGCTTGGCTCTACCACGCTTAATGCATGCATATACCAAGGCTATGATGGCACACAGTTCTAACGTGTTTCAGAACGTCGTTTACACCGCTGTGAGCGTAGCCTGCTGGGCCGGCGCGGCGGTGCACCAGGCGCAGGCGCGCATCACGCTACAGAGAACCACGCACCTGAATATGGAGTTGCGCGCCTTGCTGCAGAAGTACTTCTGCGATCTGGCCTCCATAGACACAATGCTCACTGATATGCTGGTAAGGGCTGTAAGCGGAGGGATGCCTACCGCCTTTCTCTCCAATAACCAACCTCAAATGACACGTGGTAGCTAATAATAACCCTGCCAGCTGACAAACGAGTCAAGGCAAGCAATGTTACCAGCGCGTGGGTAACGGCACTGAGTTCGCTAACCCGCTTGGTGGTAAGTATGGGCAAACCCTCCCAGAAAATTATATGTTTTTTTATTGTGAACGGGACAAAGCCTGATGGTAAGTGATTACCGCTACCCATGTACATCTGCAGCACTGCAGTGGAGCTGCAGGTGCGTTGCCACCCTATACGGATATTTGGGAGTTGGGAGTGACGATGGGAAGGGGAGTGGTCCTCCGGTTACCTCACTCACCGAACGAAACGCAGATCAGCACAAGATGCCTCTACTTCACGCCGGTATTCTGCTAAGTTCTTTGCTGAAGCTTTCTTCGAGAGACCCATATTTAACAGTGGGCTTAAACTAAAATACGCTAAGTTGTATGTATGTATTTAAACTACAAACGGATGGCACTGAACGCAGACGATAAAGGTGCTTACTATCTGTCAAGGCGCACGCTTTGACTTTGTGGTACAATATTGTCCTGGGTTAGAGTCCCCCCACCGGCACCTGTAATATTGTTAATTGCTATTTTAAGTATTGAATGTAACATGGACCCGTCTGTGAGGGTAAATAATAAACAATGTAATGTCCGCCAATCTTCGATTTGAGCAGCTTGAGTGTCCATTTCCGGCCATATACAGAGAGGAGGTCCTTGCCCGGCTAGGAGCTGTTTATACCTTCGTATTACTTACGTTCGTCAACATTCTGGTGTGTTTTGGTTTTATGGGCTCTGATACTAGTGAATGTCACTAGGTTATTTGATACTTATATATCTTCGACGTAAGAGATTTTCAAAAAATTAAAAAATATTTTGGCGTCTAGGGTAAAAAACGATCTTTTGTCTGACAGACAAGGCCGACTGGTGACGGTAAAAGCTATCCAAAAATCTTACATTCAAATACCAATAGTCAAATTGATGCTCTAGTACGAAGGTTCGATCAATCCGACCGCTCAAGTTGGTCAGTCCATGCTCTTGCATCAAAGTAGATTTTTCTGGCATATACCAGGAAAGATTTATGTTCAGCAGAAGAATTAGAAAGGCTTCATACTAAAAGAAAGCCCTATAACTCAGTCGAACTACAGGTCTTCTTAAAGCTAATTAAACTAAGTTTTCTCTTTCAGGCCATCATTAAGACGTTTATCGGCGCGATGCGCAGCAGTTTTTACATCATTGACCGGGAGCACATCGACGAGCAGCTGCTCGCTGACATGTGGGACGACGGCTGGACTTCCGAAACGAGCTCCTTGCCGAGAAAGAAGACAAAGATTAAGTAAGAGATTCGGATGTACACAAACATCCGAACTTTGGTCTTCTGATTTGGAGGCAGATCCCGGCTATCGCATGTTGGCCACTAAAATATAATAATCATTTGTTAACCATGCGATTTCCAGTTTAACCCTGGAGCAAACCCCTGCGGGTCTGGTCGCTAGGACCGGCGTGCCTCTTAACGTGCAGGACGCCTATAGAGATCCACGATTTGCCAGAGAAATTGATCCCACCACAGGAATGGTAGTGAGGTCCTCTTTGGTCTCTCCATCACAGATAAAAATGGAGTTATTGGTATGAAAAATTTTATGTTTTAATTTTTCTTTTTATTTAAAACGTTACCTTCTGCTGTAGGAATTTCTCCTGTGTCGCGGAGGCAGTTTACATACATGAATTGCACATGGACAAACACCCAGACCGGGAACTATTATTTGTAGTCCATACCAATACTAGTCCCGTGCGGAAATCGAACCTGCGACCCAAAGCGCCGCAGCTAAACGCTTAGCCCCTACGCCACCGAGCCGTCAATCAAAATCTATTTTTCAAATTGGTTTAGGAATCACTGAATGAAGAATTTTCGCTGACGGATAGCATGCTCCTTTCGCTAGGTTCAAAGGTAAACAACGTAAAGAACAGTACACATGACATAGAACATAAAAATAATATTACAATAAAAAACAAGTAATTCGCAATCAACGCGGGCGTTGTGTGGCTCATCTCCGTATTCACCTAACGAATTGGAGAACGTCAGCTGATTGCGCCTGTCCCTATCGGTCACATAACGGCCACGCACGTCATTGGCGATTACAACAAAACATTAAGCTATGTTAAGCTTAGCTAATCAATAACAACTTTGCACAGAAGATATTGTGATAATATATATCTATATATACAAAGCGAGGAATGAACATAAATTTTGATAATACTATATTGAATCACCTTAAACAAAAGACGAACAAAGCTCGTTAAACATTATTTAGTATTTCAATATTGATAAAGGTTTAAGTTTAACGTTAAAAACTTACGAAATATAAACAAAAGAAGAAACAATTTTTTATATGATTAAAGGGAATTAAAATCGATAGGGCGTCGAATGCTGTAGGAAGATAATACAGTAGGGATACATAAAGGGAATATGATAATTTAAGGCAGAAAGAAGTCTAGATCGCATTCGCAAAACGTACTAACCTTAATCCTGATCTTAGCAAGATGAAAGCAAGTGCAAACATGACTAATTCGTTGAGGCAGACAATCGTCGTAAAGTGTTTGTTTGCTGTATCAAATTTTGCAAACCGGGGGTTTGAAGGGATCTCTTACCTTTTGACATTTGTTTCATTTTTCACCACTCTTTTCATTTATTTATCAGTTTCTACCGAGCTTTATGCCATTAGTCACTTGGTTATCGACTGTGGTCTCGATATAGAGCCAATTGAAATTTTAAGAGTAAGAAAGAAATCTTTGGGGAAACCTGTCTGAGAGATAATGTAAAATATAAACCGAGGTCTACCTTGCCAGAGCTGTCTCAAATAATGGGTGGTGGACTTTTGTCTTTGGAACATTTACAGGCTACCTTATTGTGCACGTGATTTCGTATCGCAAGTTTCTATATCATTAAAAATGGCAACTGTTTAAAAAATAATCGATATGATTATATTGAAAATATTTTCTTAATGTATTTCTATATTACGAAAGATTAATAATATCTCCTCTCCTTTCCCTTCCCCCTCTTCCTCGCGCTTTCCCAGCAAATGGAAGAAAACATTAAACCCTATTGGTTATTATCAGGTGTAGTTCAGCTCATGAACAAGAACAGCGGGCAGCCGTTCGACGGGGACGACGAGCTGATCTTTGAGGTGTTCGTCAGCTACTGCTCGCTCATCGTGCACTTCTACCACATGCAGCAGCAGAAGCTTTATCATGTAAACGTTACCCTTATTTATTAGTATTTTATTACCAATTGTGTTGTTAGAAATATACCTACTACTAACTTAATATTTGTTTGTTAATAATATACATAAATGATTTACGTTTGTAGTGATGCGTGTCTACGTAAACATCACGATCTAGTAATTCGCAGAACAAATAAATATTATCGCAGGAGAATTTGAACAAAGTTTACTCAGAGCTGATGAGGCTCCACCTGAAGCCCTGCCAACACGACATGGAAGAGATCACGGAGATTATGGGCGTGGTCATCCCACCGAGTAACTTCAGAACGTAATAAAATTTTTAGATGTGTTTTTCAATTATATTTTTTAATGAGGCGCCAAGGAAAAAAACATAAGAAAGGAAAGGCATAGATGGTGGAATGAAAGACACCGATGACGAGCAGCAGTATCTAATCTACGAGTTGTCTGATAGATCGCCAATCCGCTGGCCTTGCATGGCGATTATAGCAAACCCTCCTTATGGGAGAGGCATATGACCTTCAGTGAACTACATAGTTATAGGCTGCTGCGGTAACATAAGGTAATGTGATTTAAACTTTTATGTTTAATGATGTAGTATCTCTATGTTATACTCTTCAAACTTAAAATTATCAACGTCAAAACATTAGATGCTGTCCTGACTGCCCGCGGTGCACCATGCTGACTAACAGATTAAGGCTCTGGCCATCGACTGATGGTGGAAAATCAAACTAATGGTCGGGAGCATCATCTCTAGTGCGTGGGTACCTACCGGCACTACTGTCACCAAGTCGCCAACCCAGCGTATTGAGAATGTAAAAATCTTCATGACATACCAGCTTTCATGGAAAGGCCAGCAGTGTCTAGACCCCATGGTGATAAAGAAGAACGAAAGAAATACACGCATGTGCAAAACATAAGCAATTACCGATTTTAAGTTTGTCGGGCAATTTTAGTGGTGGGTACGAGCTAACAGTTCACCCGATGATAAGTGGCCACTGAAGCCCATGGGCACCTGCAAACTACATCAGCAGAAGCAGTTTACACATGCCCTTTCTCCCCCAGAAATAGGTAAAAGGGATAACCTACCATTATCATTTTATAATTAATAAATATTACCTCAACTCGATAGATGGGTAATCTGGTGGCCTCGGGTGAAATTAGATTTTCCAACCATTTCCCATAGCTGTCCCATACCTTACTCAGAAGGTTGCAGACATTCTTACACCACTAACATAAATTTTAACTGTTTATAAAAGACGTTTAATGGCCTACATTTTTTATCTCCAATTTCAATTGAAGTATTTGGCACAGCTTCGACTACCACATAAGCGAAAGCAGCCGCGATGACATGCCGGGGCTGATCTGCTACATGTACATCGATACGTTCGCGGACCACAACTTCGACCGGTACCGCTTGGCCGACTTCGTGCTGACCGCCCTCGACTGCTACCGGAGCAATCCGTACCACAACGCCGAGCATGCGTTCTGCTTCACCCACACCATGTACGTCATACTGAAGAACAATTGCGGCTACTTTAGCTTCGTTGAGGTAATTGCCGTGTTAAGTAAAAAAAGATTTGACTTTGATGGGGAAGGTTAAGGTTTCTTCGTCAAAGTCTTTGGCGCTTACTGGCATGACTTCCTTAGAAGAATTGCTCATATTCACCACGCTGTGAAGGTAAAGGTAAGTAGGTACTTGGAGGTCAAAGTCCAAGAGTTATTTATGGACTAGTAATAATGAAATGATGTGAGAATATAGAGCGATATCAAAATTCGTTTGTAGTTCAAAGTCAACGAATTTAATATTAATACGTTATTTATTTTCCAGACGGCTGCTTTGATGTTGGCGGGGCTCTGCCACGACCTGGATCATCCGGGTTACAACAACAACTTCCTAAAACTTTGCAAGCATCCTCTGGCACAAATGTACAAATCGTCGCAGTTGGAAAACCACCATTATTTTCTAGCAAAGAAAATTATTGAGGTAATGATATATTACCCCGTAGAGAGAGCGGGCCTCCGGTTACCTTCCTAACCGAACGAAATTCAGAAGCACAAGATGGCTCTTCTTCACGCCGGTATTCTGCGAGGTCGTGGTATTACCCCGGTCGGGCCGCTTGGCTCTACCACGTATATAAATGTCTTGGATCGTCTTGCCCATACACATTGGGCAAGCGAGTTGGAGCGGGCAGTGACGGAACCCTCGCGCCAGTGATGCTGCTCCCCATCACTAGTTTATGGGATTTTGGTTTGGCAAATTCGGATTTATTTTTTTAGTTACCCAGCATAGTGGAGGGGTCACGGGATCTCCGTTCGGAACACAACCGCGGCCCCTCTTTCGCTTGGCTCTGACGTCTCGTCCTGTGTGTTGGTCAAATTAAGGTAAATGCCGCAAAAATGACGAGTTATACGAGAAGAGGAGGAACAATGTTATAAAAATACCATACTTAAATAATGATGATTTATCGGGCATTTCTGACCACAGGATAACATACTGTTAGATTTTCTTACGACGCCTCACGACGCGAAATACGTAACATAAAGCCATATCACTGAAAGCCAATCAGTGCTTACAAAATAATAATAATAAAAAGCAAAATAAACTTTCACTACCGTATTTTTGGGGGGCTGGCTAGAGGGCACAAATTGTGTCTCAAGAGAACTACTGATTGAGATCCTATATCCTATTCCATGGCATAATCTATATATCTGTCCAATTTAGTTTATACCCGTTCAGTACTTTACTTTACTGTGTTTTTACTGTTACTATTAGTTATTTTAACAGTTTCTATCCACTTATCATCAGAGTTTATTTGGAACAATGCGGTAGGCAGTGTGGAGTGGTGTTCAGGCCAACGATGCATATTATCCTTATGCATGCATCGTTGGCCTGAACAGCAAGGCGGCGGGTGCAGGTAGGTAAGTATAGAAAACCGAACGGTTCCATCGAACTTGGGTCCTGATTCGAAATGATCCGTTAACCACTCGGCTATCGTGGCTCGATTAACTAACGAAGTAAAACATCCGTGGTAGCCCAGTGGTCAGAGCGCTTCCTTTAATCTCATAGTACGCGAGTAATCTGGATGCCTTCCTCGGTGCCGGCACCTCTGAAATTGTTAATAACAATTTTAAATGCTGAAAGTAACACGTGCTCGGCGGTGAAGGAAAGAATCATGAGGAAACCATCATGTCTGAGAAGTAATAAAAAACCCTTTCCGTTTTCTAAGCTTTCTCAAAGGGTGGCATTTCCAGGCTGTTGGTTTCCTTTAAAGGACAAGAAGTTGCTGACGAAGCTGCCGCCGGCGGAGCGGCCGCGGCTGCTGGAGGAGATGCGCTACGACATCCTGTGCACGGATCTGGCGGCCTACTTCGTGGTGCGCGCGCGCCTCGCCGCGCTGGTGGCCGAGCGCCAGTTCCACTGGCCGGACCTCGCGCACCGCCGCCTTCTCAAAGTTAACATCTTCCTATACGTAGCGTGTGTTTGGTTATTTTTGAGGCATATTGTGCTTCTCTCGCCCTCTCCCTTCCCCATCCCCAAATAACCATAGAGGCCGGCAACGCACCTGTACCTCTTCCTGTCTTCATGTACGTGAGATCCTCTCGATGTCTTCGATCACTGCCTAGCGCGTGAGAACTTAAAATTTTAATTAACAATTTATGTCTCACGTTGAACGCGTTAGGTTAGGTCGTCGCGTTGAAATGAAATTACGAATAAGTGCAATAATCTCTGTGCAACCACGGTTCGATTTAATTTATAATAAAAATATATTTAACCCAGTTCCTTGTCAAGATTCCACCAGTTCTCTTACCACGGTTATCAAATCCTTTCCTAATTAAAGAAAGGAAGCAACTCTCCGTAATGTAAACTCTCTGTAATGTAATGTGATCAGAGACCGTTGTGGCGTGAATAGTGACACAAATTGAAAAAGGGATGCTGAGCTGGTTTGCACATGTGGAGAGGATGAATGAAAGTAGGTTGACCAAACAAATATATGAGGCGAGTGTAAATGGTAGAGTAGGGAGAGGAAGACCAACGCGAACATTTCACGATTAAATCGGAGACGTTCTGGAAAACGGCCAGGTCAAGAGTACTCTAAACCAACGAGCATGGATGCGAAGATTGATAAAATTGGAAGAAGCAAAAGACGTATGTCAGGATCGTAGCAAGTGGAAGAAGATTATCTCTGCCTACCCCGATGGAAACAAGGCGTGAATATATGTATGTATGTAAGCAACTCTCTTTGACCGTGGGGTGTCGTAGAACGCGTCAATCGAATTGTAAATGATGATCCTTTATATCTAGGAGCCATCTCGGTAGGCCCTCGTACTTATTTCAGCCACAGGTTTTTTTCTGGTTTGGTACCCCGTTCGTACCTTACTGTCGCTACTCAGCAATGCAACCACTGCTATCTTCCGTTTTGCAAAGATCTTAGTCCCCAGGAGTGACAGCGCATCTGTAATCTCCTTATCGATTGAATTGAAGTTAGGTATCCTTGGGCTTCAGTTGTCACTTACCATCAAGTCGACTTATAGCTCATTAGTCACTCCAAACCAATAATCAAAAAATACTCCGTTAACAGTTTGAAACATTGGCCCCTGCGTACCCCAATATTAATAACAGGAGTGATGTGTGAAAGTAGTATAAACGACAAATCTTCGTATATACAGGGTATCCTTATGACAACGAGTGATCTGTCTGGGTGTTGCAAGCCGTTCGGTGTCGCCAAGACGATCACCGAGTCAATCTACGAAGAGTTCTACGACCAGGTAACGAATAGGCAATATCTAACTATCCTTCAGAGATGTATCTCAACTCTAGAACTGCCAAAGATGGTGACACTATAGCGAATCTTTTTGCTACTAACTTCTGATCTGTATACAATGTTCCCAGTTCTTCTTTGACACCTAAAAATAAAAATCATATATGTAAGAATGTTTTTACAAACTGCGTCAACACAGTGACCTTTTCCGTTGAGGAAGTAAGTAAAGCGCTCCGTTCTTTAAATCCTCACAAGGGAGCCGGTACAGATGGGATACCGTCTTTTTTTGCTTCACAATGCGCGGGCCCGTTGTCAATTCCACTAGCAAAAATTTTTAACATGTCTGTTCAGGCTGGTACATTTCCTTGTATTTGGAAAACAGCTCGCATTTTTAAATCAGGAGATAGAAGCTCCGTCGAAAACTACAGACCGATATCCTTACTTTCGGTTTTTGGTAAGCTGTTCGAAGCGTTAATGCATTCTGTTTTTTCATGGCACTTTAAATATATTATTTCCGAGAGACAGCATGGTTTTGTTAAATCCAGGTCCACTACATCTAATCTTGTGCCCTATACCGAGGCTCTATCGGACTGTATTGATAACTCCATGTCTGTAGACGTTATCTATACAGACTTTTAAAAGGCATTTGATAAGGTGTACCTGACATTCTTTTGACAAAGTTGTCTGCTCTACGTGTGGGTAGATTAAATTAAGTAAGCCTTTTAAAATGGTGCACTTCATACCTTAGCAAAAGAAACTCGGTCGTGGTGGTCAATGGCTTTAAGTCAAAATCCTTTTCAGCGCTTTAAGGAGTTCCTCAGGGATCAATATTGGGTCCGTTATTTTTCAATATATTTATTAATGACTCCTTTTTGTTCGCTGATGACTTAAAAATTTTAAAACCGGTTTGCGACCAACAACATCGTGCTCAACTTCAAGAGGACCTAGACCGTTTAGTACGGTGGTGCATCGAAAACAGGATGGCCCATAATATATCTAAATGTTTCCTACCTACGATTCTCTAAAAAAACAAAAGAAACTTAACACACATACCACCTAGGGGGGCTTGTTATACGAAAGGTTGAGAACATTCGTGATCTCGTAGTATCGGGGTAGTTTTTGACAGCAAAATGCGCTTTAATGTTCATGTCGATAATATCGTCAAGACCGGATTCAGAATGCTCGGATTTGTTTTAAGGAACATGAAGTGTTTTAAAAATCCTTGGTGTAAAATTTCGATTTACAACGCACTAGTTCGAAGTGGGCTCGAGTACTGTAGCCCAGTGTGGAATCCGCACTATGACGTTTATGTCAAACGTATTGAGAGAATACAGAAACGTTTTCTGTGGCACCTTTCGTATGACTGTGGTATTATAAAGAAATTACCGAATTATAACATCCGTCTAAAGCATTTCAAACTTTTGCCTCTCTCCTCCCGTAGGCAGCTTTTAGATCATCTTACCCTACACAAGATTGTCAATAATGTTATTGACTATCGATGTTTACTCTCAAGACTGCAATTTTCAGCACCATTTATGTCAGTAAGATTATCTCGTGTTGTCCCTTTCTGTACCAAAATATCTGGTACGAATATAGGATTTAATGCGCCTCTAAATAGAATGGTTAGAAAATATAATGAGTATAAAAAAGTGGACGTGGACTTTCTCTCAACCAAAATTTCTGAGCATAGGACTAAAATGCGGAGGGCATTATACAATAATTTATAGAAGAAAATCGTAGGTTGCTTAATTATTTCATTATTTTTATTATTACCTTTTTTGGTTATAGTGTTACTTTAGATAAGCAATAGATCCGCTTAATATTAATATTCATTTAACTTTACTAGACTGTGTCTACTGGCTTTCCGTGGTTGCCTTTAAGTAAGGTGGCACATGCCTTTTTTTTAAAAAAAACATTTTTATTTAAAAAAAAATTTGTTATGTTAACCTTGTTGGTAATCCTTAATAAATAAATAAAATAAAATACTGTTACTACTACATTAGTCTATTTTAGTAAATTGCTGATCATATGGTTTTCCAAGAAAGCACCAGCAAAAGCCTGCATGTCTTTTTTTACAAGGCTTGTCCACTCACCACGCTGGGCACGTGGGTTGGAGAGCGCAGTGCCCTCGCGGTAGTGATACTGCTTACCTCACTAGTCTGGGATTTGGGTTCGCCAAATTGGGTATTGCCCCATCATTTCGTCGCTAGACTTTCGTCTGTTTGACATTCAAGGTGCACCTCGTACAGGTTAGGAACGAATAGGTCTTTTATTCACTTTAGTTATCCCTTCTTCGACAAAAGCATGTTGACTTAACAATTGACTGCTGGATATGGAGCTCTTCCAACTTGGGGTGGTCTGCTGTAATGCTGTAATCGTGATGCTTTCCTGACGAGCTAGTGATCTGAGCTCCAGGCGCCTTTCATCTATGAGTCGAAGCGAAGGGTCAAATTCAAGATTAAAGTGAAGTCAACAATTAAAGACATCGAATTCTCACCGCAAGAGTTCCTTTGTCCCTGTAGGCTCGAAAGCCTAAAATATACTCTATCTGCTTAATAACGAATTTATATAACGGCTGTAATGAAATTCAAAGATTTAATTTTTTTTAACCAAAGAGTTCCAGATTGGAATATTTGTTATTAATACTGAAGGTTCAAAGTTTCGGCTGCAGTGCTCTCTAGTGCCTCTAGGTTTATTTTTATTATCTGTATTCAAAGTTTTATTGGTCGGTTAACTATCTAATGTATTAATGTTAATTGTTACAATAATAACGCGTAGGTGCTTCCTAAATCTCACGAATACCGACTCCAAATACAAAGTGGACGATGTCGCTCAATTATCCAAGGGAATCATATCAAAATTAACATGAAGTTATTGTTCTTTACCGACACAGCTCTCAGCATTAGTATTTACAAAGTACACGTAGATAGTACAAAATCATATTATTCGCGTAATTACTAAAAAGGGGGACCGTGAGCGCGTTTTGGGCTACACCCCGCTGAGCATGATGGACAGGAAGCGTCGCATCAACCAGCCGGCGGAGCAGATTCAGTTCCTGTCGGTGGTGGTGCTGCCGTGCCTGCTGCTGCTCACCAACATCTTCCCCAACACTAGTCCGCTCATAGACAATTGCAGGTAACTTCTCCGAAACGGCTTGTATACGTTTTTCACTCTACATCAACCGAAATTTTCGTTATGTCGACGTTGACGTTACTTTGTAGATTAGGTAAAGAGAGGACTACGTAAAGGTGCGTCCCCATTGCGAGAGCGCAGAATTCGTTGGAGAGTCAAACATTTCTTTGCAACCGCGAGCCGAAGAGGCGGTTTTCATTGGGCGGTACACGTGTACACACAGCTTTGCAAGGCTCGATCCAACGTACCCACTGCCGTATCTTCGTTAAGGCAGACTTCTGATCATCGCGTCAAGCACCGGACGCGCACGATATGTGTAATGGCCGTATCCGGTAGTAAGAAATATTTTGTTCTACAAAAAAAAAACAATATTTTAACTAAATATAATCTGTGTGATTTGGTATGATTACTATACGAAAATAACACCTACGCATTAAATTAATGTATTAGCTTGCAACACCACAGTCGTCCACGTGCCTGGTCTCGGGAAGATGAAGAGTCCGACACGTTGCTCCAGCACGTCTTCACATGTCTCTCGGACATACTGGCGAGGTTTCTCACGATGTGTTTCTAAACGGTTAGTATGATCAAACTGATGAACGAGCAACGTAAATCAAACCAAAGTTACTCGTGATCCAAATGAAGTTGAGCGAACTACCACAATTCAGTGCTGGGGACATATAAACAAGCAACATTCATTCCACTCATAACTAAACATGTTATATTATTAATATTTGCAATCTATTAACATATTTACGATTTAGGAAAACTCAGGAGGGGTGGCATGAGGAGATTGAAATGAGAGGAATGAAGCTGTGGAAACAAGATGACTCGGTGCCCGTCGCTGGAAGAAGCCGCGTCTTGCTAAAGTCCAAATCGGAAATAAGTTGAACGTTCACTTACATTTCAATAATTTGCTGCTGATGTTCCATAACAATGAAATTATTATGTTATCACAAGATATTTATTTCGTAACTATTAATTTTTAAATAAAAGTAAACAAAACTTGACGTCCCGCAAGGATATTGTTTTCATTACATCACCTCAACTGTCAATATATCGTACCTATCCGATCTTGCGGATTGGGCCTCCGGTTACCTCACTCACCGAACGAAACGCAAAAGCACAAGAAGACTACTTCACGCCGGTATTCTGAGAGGCCGTGGTACCAACCCGGTCGAGCCGACCCATTCGAGCAGCAGCAAAAGCCGCCGCTTGGCTCTAGCACGCTTAAAAATGTTTGCTGACCATACACAGCAGTGGGCAAGCGGGTTGGTGAGCGTAGTACAGTACGTACGGAACCTTGTTGTCCGTCAACGATTAAGGAAATTTGTTTATGGCTTATACCCTATCGTCTGTTAGAAGCAATAAGACAACATTCACGGGCTGACGGAGTTGCACTCTTATTTCCTCATGGCGAAACCTTTAGTTTTTTTACAATGCCCACTTAAATTATACTTATATAAAAATTATGTAACTATTATAATTATATAACGAATTTAAGGCTCGCGAAGTCGCGGAAGTTATTCGAAAATAAGTTTCTAAAAAGTAATTAAAAAAACAATAATAAAGTGGGATAATAAATATAAACTATTAGACTATATTACAAAAAGTTTTTATTTACATGACATATTTGTGACCAATTTTTTTCATTTTCTGCGCTCACTTTCACATTATTCTTAAAAAAAACTTATGTATTAAAGTTACTGCAAACATTGTATTATGAGCAGTTACAAAGTCATAATATGTTAAAACTAAAATTGAACAACACAATAATGATTTTTATAGGCAAAACAATAATATATTGCTTCTATCTTATTATTTTTATTGACATGTCAATACTACACAATATTCCTTGCAGAAATTAAATCCAACTGCGTTCTATTTATTCTAAATTAAATTAATAAAATATGTCTCTGAATATTGTTTTAATAATCTGAACATTATTAAATAGCATAAAATGGTCAAAGTTTTTATATAAACTTTTAAATTGGCGCTAAAACGCTCGCCGTTTACGTCCATTACATAACACGTCACTATGATAATAGCAGACAAAACGTTAAATGCAAAAATAACTTTGAATTATTTATTTACATACAAAAAATATGAATGCCGAGAAATATCGCCAGTATGCAGTGTCAAATTAAAAATAATAGAAGTTATGTTATTCTACTTATGACGCCACGTGCCATAAAAATTCAAATGCACATTTTGATTTATAAATATTAAATTCATGAAAAGTTTTAAAAATAATTAAACAATTTTATTGACTTATTTACGACATACACCATATTTACACACTTTATGTTATTTCTGTATCAACCACCCTATTTTCACAATAATTTAAATTTATAATGATTTTCATTCTTAAGCTGCCGAAAACTATATAGTAAATATACATAATTTTGATCAAAACTAAATTGTTAATGGTTGAGTAGGTCTACTTTCAAGATAACAATCATTCATCTATTCATTACATTCATTTCAATCATTAAAAATGGATACAGGCACAATTTCCATGGTTTATCTAATAAAATTAAAATACAAAAAACTTGTAACATCCAGTTCTATTTTATTGTGTATACATACAGAATAAAGCATGACTGGAAAGCTGAAAATAATGTTTACATGTATAATACAGAATACAGCATTATAAAAATGTACATATAATATGGTGGTAGTTAACTTACTACATAATACGGAGCATATATCATCTACTGTGCTTTAACTTACTCATAACTGTAGAAGTTCAATAGATCTTTTGAAATGCTTATAATTAGGAAAAGTAATACACTCGGACATTTCAGAAAACTAAAATGCGATAACCTTTGTAATAAAGGGATTTAAATATTTTAAGAACTTCATCTTTTTTTATAATTACATAATGTACATTAAAAAAGCAATTGTAATCTAAATATACCTAACAAAAATAAAATTTGAGCTTTTTTTTGGTGGCCCAGTAGTACAGTTTTTTTACATTATTCACAAGAACAGTGTAAAGTTGCATCCAATGATATCAGACCTCTAATTTTTGAGAGGATTTTGAATATCATATTCTCTCAATATTTTTTTACACTGAGTAGCTAAATAAAAAAACCACACTAAAATTTGTACACTACACTGCAGAGGTGTACAAATGGCACATACATGAAAAAATGTGTAATATATTTTTAGTAGACTTGCCTTATTTAATTGGACATTGTATCCAAGTAAAATAGACAAGTCTCTACAGTGTGATCAAACAAACTGTCAAGTTTGGCGTAATATCAAGCTGAAACCTATCACTGTTATGCTTTCCATTAGAGTTATACAATTTTAAAAAAATATTTAAAATTTATGGGTATAATCTTTAGATGAAGCAGCCCATATTTTTAAAGTGTTGAAGTAATTTATGACATTGAATTTCAATTGGAGATCTAATTCTGACTATCATTTATTTAAACAATATAAAAAAATATTTCAAATTAACAAAACATGATCCATGTGTTAATGGCTTATACAATGTATTACTACTAAAGATTAAATATTAAAACAAGATTCTGATCAGGATTAAAAGTTAGGTACTCACAAACACATACATATATTCAAAATACAATCAACATAATTGAAGTCATGTAAAATTATTCCAAATTATCATGTCTCCCTGCTCTTTTATAGGGTACAGAGCTTTACGGCCAACATATGAGTTTCCTATCTTTTTTATGTGGAGGGGCTTCTGAAACTGGTGACTAAAAAAAAAATTCATTTAGTTGAAAACTTTCTTATTAATATATGCTACAATTAAGCTACAGTAATCATGCTACACTACACTATGCTTTGTGGATTTGATTTCAACACAGGACATGTATACAATCTATAAATAAATGTTCTAAGTCTCAGTGATTGTTCACATGCAATTTGCATTAGTAAAATGCAGACAGGAGATAATCCTATAGTAGTTATGTTCATTGTTACAGACACTCTTGTGTTACAGATGTATGTGGGCAACAGTAATCACTTACCATCAGGTGAACTGCATGCTCGTTTGCCACCTTACCCATAAAAAAAATAAAAGATTTGTGGTAACATTGAAAAAGCAGGTAAATTTCTCCTATTGTTTTTAGGCTTTTGAGAAGACTTCTTCAGAACTTCTTTAACTTTAAAGTTCTTAGTCTCTTTTTGAATAATGTGCAGTTACTGGTGCAATTAGTGCAAAAGTACATTCAAGTAGCAGTTTTTAAATGGCTTTTTGAAGTTTCCTGACTCGCAGTGCAGATTACCAAACTTCACATTTTTCTTATTACTTTTCTGATAAACATTATGCATGTTCTCTTTTACTCCTGCTTGGCAGGTAATTCAGCACTTGCTTAAATTTTAGGGGCACTGGGAATCGAACCCAGGCCACTTGTGTACTATGAAACTTTAAGCATCCCTGGGCCCTGAGATACCACAGTTCATCAATTATATAAATAAAAAAATATATCAAGACTTATGGAGAATATTTTCTTTGTTAACCTTTTCTCTAAATGTCTACCTCATCTGTATGGGGTGCACCCTCCAGATTAACAACTGTTGGTAAAAATTGCAACAAAATATACCAAACACAAATACAACAAATTGCTTTGATTCAAAAATCCATAACTTTTGGTTAGAATCGCCTTCACTAGAAAGACCAGCTGTCAACTTTAACAAGCATGTACCATTCAATGATAAATTAACATTACTAAGAATCCTGTTAAGCACTCCAACTAACCATTACAGCTTGTATCAAAAGTGGTTCACAACAAGAGTTGCATGGCAGGCTGGAACCAGTAACATCATGTTTTGCAGTATATACCCTGACCCATTAGGCCCTAGGAGGTTTAATTTTTAACGCTGATATGAAAAGTGTCTGACATATATACAAAAATTACTTACGCTATCAACTATCATTTTTCTCTTATGAGTATTCATATCATTAGTAATTACTATTTTGTTTTCTAACTTAATTCTTTTCATGTGGCCTGACAGCAAATCAGGAGGTGCTTTTAATCTCTCAGTGAATGGATGTGATGACTTTCTGTGTTGATTATCATTAAACAAATTCAATCTTGGAGAATGTTCTGGACTTATATGACGAGATTTATTTAACATTTTGCCTCTCCCTGAATCTCGATATTTTCTTTGACCGTAAGGCACACAGTAATGATGAAATAATTCCAAAAGTTCATCTCTTGGCATATTTTCCATGTTAGGCACCCTCAGATGTCTCTAAAGGTGAGAATAAAATAAGTTAATTATCTAAAAGAGAGAGACCTAAAGTAAAGATAGGGTATTATTCAGTCTTAATTTTGAACCAAATCATCAATGTTGAAGTTATGACATTTTTATGTTTCTGTTAAGAAAAGGTTTAACCCTTTGTATCATTATAAAAGAACTTGAATTTTTTTCAACACGTCAAGAATTAAGCGGTTAAATAAATATTGTAATAGGTACCTCTTGTATAATGCTAATTAATTGTTCATTCGTCAAAAGTTCCGGGTGCAGTAACATATCACAGGGCACATTCGTCATTATTTCGATTATGTGATACAATTTTTGAGCATTTGAGCATAATGAAGTTATTTAAAACATTATTAATACTGTAATCCTTTTTAATGGTTATGATTCGTATGATCTGCGCTATAAATAATAATTTTTGTTGACCCCCCTTCAAGTCGAAGTGCCGCCATAAAATTGTCAAAACTGTCAAAAGTCAAAAAGCACAAATCATAGAGTGTAGTGTTGTTCACAGATTCACGCCATACACGAGGATTACTCGTGTGCAAAGGCGTTCTTAACATCAAAGTTTTGCCCAAATTCGATTGCAACCCAAGCCGAGGTTTTACCTCCCTAAGAGGGGCCCTTGGGTTGTCGTCAGCCCCCCCCCCCCTAGTTTTTGTCCAGAGTCCTTCTTTCGTTAACAGGGGTCCGAGCGCGACACAGCGTCAGCAGCGTCGTCGTTCCTTTTTTGTTTATTTAACTTGCGGGCCTCCTGCTCGCGAGTCTTATCGATATAGCTGTAAAGGCCACTGGGCCAACAGCAGATCTACCGTGGGGGTTTTAGTCGGTCCGGCATCTTCAATGCTGTTCCCGACATAACCAGTCACCGGAAACGGTGACAGGTAGGTGCGAGCACCTTTCCCCCACGTTAAACTAAAAAAAAAAAAAATGTAGTGTTGTTGTAGTTGTAAATTCTCGTCTTCGAAGGCTAAGGGATCCAAGTCTTTACAGAATGTCTGATATCTAAAAGCTTGTGATAATATCGACAGTAAAGTGGTGACGTACGTGGTGATGAATTAAGATGGATCTAAATATACTCTAGAAAAAGTAATACTAAAATCTTAAAATATATATTTTCCTGCCTAGACTTCAGTCCACAATATGATCTGGACTATGGTTGTGAGAGCTTATAATAAAATGATAGTTCCGTTATTTTATTTTATACGAAATAATAATTGTCAATATTTTTATATAACAGCTATCAAATACACATGAATGTATATAAAGAACGGTAACCAAAATGTTAATAATATTTAATAAGTTCTCATTACGCACTGGCAATCTTTATCACGACTAGTATTATAGTTATAGTTAGATAACACAACAACATTGTTTATCAACATTCTAGAGAATATACAAGTCGTAAAAAAGTAACAATAACGAGGGACGACAGATTTATTGTGGGCAGTGTGCTAAGAAATCATACTTAGACTTCTTCTGAGGTAAAAACTAATCTTCGGTAAGTGCGATAAGTGACAGTTAGCATTAAAAACATAAGAACAATACTTAAGGTGGCTAAAATAGGCACCATCCACCCATTCGCTCACGCCGAAACTGGCATGACGATGCTTGGAGAGGTTGGAACTATTCACTGATGAGTTTTGGTCTTAAGTTTGTCTTCTTAAGCCGTCTGATATCTGATTTAAGTTGAATTTTATTATCTCTGTATATATCGAGTGTGGATGTATAATATTAGTAGCCGTTGAGAGACATGGTAAAGCTCTTGCTGTGTCGTGACAGGGTCTGGCACCCAAGTCTCAGTGGCAAGCTTCCGGCATACGGTATTCCTCCCGGGCTTTGCATCTGGATCGAACATTTCCTCGTCCGATCTCCTTGGTATTAATGCCGGTGTTCCCCAGGGGTCTGTGCTCTCCGCGACTCTCTTTTTGCTGCACATCAACGACCTGCTGGTAACACCAAGTATCTTTGAGCAGTAAGTTCAAGTAATTCAACAGAGAAATGCGATTGTAGACTTGGCCAAGGAATCACTGACAATCGAATCAGAGAAAAGAAACAACCGTCGAGGCTATATTATGTATAATCCCTTTTCTATCCTTTGATTGAAGAGAACAACAACTACAAATCTCTTTGGTCCGTAATCAGGGTGGCTTCTTAAAATTTGAGATGCCATACTTTAGACAGTAAGCTGTCAAACCCTACCAAGCACTAATTCAAAAATACCCAAAATATTTCAAACTTAATTTTTACCAACGAACGTCACAATTTTGTATTATAACATTAAATTATACATTGAAAACGTACATAGGACTATAAATGCCGGAGATAAATTAAAGGGCCAACCCTGCCAAGAAGGGCAGGAAATTGGTACATATGGTCACACTGTTCGTAATTGTCATATTATTATTGTCATTTATTTAATCAGTTGTCATTTGTTGTTAAGCAGCATCGCTGCTGTCATTCTGCAGTATTCAGTTGTTTGCTTCACAGTTCTTAATTTTTTTCGGACATTTGAATTTTAAAAACCTTGTGTTGACTTATGTTACTGCCTGTTACTCTGTATAATAATTAAATTATTACCTCAGTCAGTGATTTTTGTTACTAATACTTTTACGCATAGTGCGGTTGTTTTTCATTCTTAGCATAAATGAGAACATAATAAACCTCGCAAATCGTGTAAATACCTTCATGTTAAAGAAAAATATTTTTGGAAAAGCTGTGTTTAAGTGTTAGAAAATAACGCGCAAATGCCAAGCTTCGTCGCGGTCACACCGATGCGAGAACTCGATCGGAATAGCGTTATTCGGTGGGACTATGCTGTTCATCAGTGCCTTAGCGATCGGTATGATTACGGGCTTGCAGAATGTTACGACGGAGGTGCCAACGACGGACAGTGACGTCTCGTCGACGACGGAAGATATGGGCTTGTTGGAGCCTACGAAACTGTCGCCTCCAGTGAGTGATTTAGTGAACGTGACGATACACGATCGACCTTCAATGTGGGATGTCTATTTGCACCACTGCCCAAAGTGGCGGCCGATCAATCACATATTCTTTCAGGTGGCCAATGTTTTCTTTCTACTGTCATTCCTAGCTCCCCACACTGCCACTGGACTTATCTGGTTGCGTGTAGCGTTGATCCTCGGTTGTGCTTTCTCCGGGATGTGGGCTTGGAGTGTTGAGTGCTATTTGGATGCTGTGTTATGGAACAGTGCATTTATAGTGATAAACTTTGTGTACTTTGCTGTGCAGTTCTATCTGATGCGTCCCATCAAGTTCCACAAGGACATTGAGGAAGTAAGTTTAGATTTAAAATAATCTAGATAAATTGATACAGATAATTTTAATCATTGTTTGATCATAATTTTAAATCATAAAAACTATGGCAAGTATTTATACATAGTTTTAAAGATGTTTGATTTACTATTTGTATACATAATTTCTGGAAAATCCTTTTTATGTATATTACTTACATACTTTTTATATATAGGTACTGCTGTATCATAAAATTATTATTTGGTTGAAATTGGAATTTATATCAAATGTGGCAGGATTTTAAACATGTAAGTAGGTAACTACTGTTCAAACATGTTCAAAACAAAAAAGTGAGTTACATCGATAAGGAAGCAAATGAATGTATAATCAACAGACTGGCCTTGTTCTGCAGTTGATAATAAGCAACAAGTTATTTAATTAACAGTATCATTATTCGTCTCATTCATTTCTTTCGAGTATAACTTAATATAATATATTGGAGCTTTTTATTGTAATCCCAACCTCATCTGTGCCCGCACCCTGATAATAGACAAGTGAAGCTCCGATGACCATCTGAATCTGAAATCGATCAGAATTATCTGTACATATCCAACCCTCTTCTCATCCTCCCCCCACATTTCCCAAATATCCTTCAAGGCCATCAATGCAAATACAGCTCCTCTGGTGTTGCAGATGTTCATGACTGGGACTTGTGAAAGGCCGAATTGAATGAGTCAATGTTGTAAAAATATAGTCTACGACATAAATTCAACCCAGAATCCATGAATCAGCAAACATGCGGTACACTGACCATTGAGCTGTGCCATCTACTTCAGCAGTGCTTCAGTTCACTCTTGTAATTAAGGCATTATTATAATAACTAAATGTGCTTATTATAATGCCTTAAAAACAAGAACAAACTAAGGAAACACATTCTACTAACTTCTTTTCTCCAATCGTCAACCTCACTTGCATGGGGTGCACCTTGCCGATAACCGACTGTTCCGTCTGATGGTAGAAAATTAATCTCACCATTCCGAACCCAAATCCCACAGACTATTGATGGGGTAGACCCGCATCAACTCACTAGCTCCGCAGGGTGTATATGTACCAAATTTTCCATACGTACAATGACCCGCACCTGTTAGCACTTAAATGGAACGGCATATGTTCTGCAGCAAACTTTGCGCAGGGTAACTGGTAGATGTAGTCATTATCGAAATTCGGTTGAGGGAATTTAAATTAAATCGAGTGTAATAAATTTTAAAAGGAATTAAATTACTGCTCAAACATGTTCAAAACAAGAAAGTGGGTTACATTGATAAGAAGGTAATTGAATGTTTAATCAAGGAGCTGGTTTTTTTTCTGTAGTCGATAATAAGCAAGAGTTTCTTTAATTAACATTCATATCATTATTTATCTAATTAGTCTCGTGTGTTACTACCTTTTCTTCAAAACCTCGAGCATGTTGCCTGTTAGCTAACACACGTGGCTCTGGAACCGGCGACTAACTGTCGGTGAAAATCTATCCGAATATGCCGCACACAGCCCACAGATTGCAATGAGGTGTTGTGTCGCGGCGAGGTCGGAACTGTGCTCGACAATACGCATGCTCGGCATGGTTTACCGCTTGCCGCGATTTATATCCTAATTTTTTTTTTATTATCGATAGGTTTACGTTTGACCGCTATCTCACCTGATGTTGAGCGATGATGCAATTGAAGACGTAGCACGCTTGCCTATAAGGAACATTCACTAAATACTCATTCACTCATAACAAAAATCAATTTGTACACATCCCATAGAGTGAGTTGGAGCACAGATAGTTCATTTTCGTTCTGAATAGTATTGAGTTAAAACAGTTTAATTACCTATCTCCCCTTTCGACTTAGACAGTCCCGTTTCGGAAAAGGAGACTCCCTCTCCCTCTCCGTTTAGTGCCATTTGCCTACATCGATAATACATATGGTATATAACGTTGACGACTTGATGGCTCGGAAGTGGCCTAGAGTTTGTCTGCGGCACAGAGGTTCACGGGTACGTTTCCCGCACAGGACCAATATTTGAGTGACATACAGATAATTTTACCTAACCCGGGTGTTCCATGTCAAATTTATATTTGTAAATCGTATAGTAGGCGTAACATTTTTTAAACGAAATATTGCATACGTAATTTAGAAGTTTAAAAACAATAATTCATAACTTCGATTTTGAGCAAAACCTGGATGCTCGCAACAGTCTGACGAAGGTTAATTTGAACGGCAATTTGCGTAATTAAAATCTCTAATGAGTCTGCAAATGTCTATACCTGTCCAACTTTGAAATGTGCCTACCATGTGTGTACCATACCATAGTTAAAAGTAAATTTTTGAGACACTTGAGATTTCAATGCCGGCAATTAAGTGCTGTATTTTCAGCGGCGTATGATGATGAACGAAGGTACGGTGTCCAACTGTGATGCTCTAATCTCCCAGAGGGTAATGTCCAGGAGTGGATACTTTACAGGCTATCAATGAAGAAGATGGTGCGCAGCGATAAATGAGCTAACTTAAGTGGCTACTGCTCATGGACACCTTTTATAGAAGGAGGTTACAGATGCGTTGTCACCCCTGAGGGTTAAGATAGAATACCTCACACACTACAACAGAGGTGGCACTGTTCCTTGTTGTCTCCTGGGCAGAGCCTTCTCTAGTAAAAGTATTCGCAACGTAGATCTACTGTGGATGAGGTCTTATTAAGGAATTAACCATCCTTACCTATACCCACTGCTCTAATACACTTGTAGAAGACTTTAAAGATTACCTGCACCATTACCTAGTTACCTTGAGATAAACTCTGTCTCCTATGACGTTACATACATTGAACTTCCATTGAAATTTACACCTTACTTAGCACATAGTTTAATATATTAAACCATTTTTAAGTTTCCAATCAATTAACTAAGCAAGATTTATAGAGAGAACGTTGCTTTTAAAAAAGTAAAATTGTATAAAGCGTAAAAGCCACTTGATTATTTAGCGCGTAAATCTTTCAGTGACTAAATCAAACGAACTGCGAATATTTCTTTTGTCTCGGTTTATTTGATAAAATTTACATCTGAATAAAATACTTAAAAACTAAAGTATATTTGCACACCGTAAACATTGTACTGGGTAGAGCCAAGCGGCCGGCTCGGTCCGGGTCGGTACTACGGCCTCGCAGAATACCGGCGTGAAGTAGAGGCATCTTGTACTTCTGCGTTTCGTTCGGTGAGTGAGGTAACCCTCCCCATCCCCCTCCTAATCCACTCTACCAACTCCCAAATATCCTTAAAGGCCGGCAACGCACCGGCAGCATCTCTGGTGTTGCAGATGTAAGTGGGTGACGGTAATCATTTACCATCAGGTGAACCGCTTGCACGTTTACCGCCTTTCCCATAAAAAAAAAATTGTAAATAATTTCTGAAGGGGTGAAATTTTGTAAAAAGGTTGTGTTTCTTACCATATGCCTTTATCGTGGCTTTGGTTGCCGCAGCAAGAAACGGGGGTCGGTGTTATCGCGCAGTAAATTTTGGTCACTCACTTAGTTCATAAGTCGAAAATATGAAACCAACGCTAAACTAAAGTTTCAAAACCTCCCATAACATGTTTCATGGAAAAATCAGATTAAATTATACAGTGTTGAACGAAACACTTTTTTTTAATTTATAGAGGGGTTCCGGAATCGAAACTCAGTTCACTTCCTACCAATAATAGATCGAGTTCGTTAAACCATTTTTAATTAATTTTTTAATAGAATGATATGCCGAATCGACACAACAACGAAATTACTGGAGGCCTCCGCCTCGTTATCCAGAATGGGTCCATTGTAGTTTGCGACCTTAAAAAAAAATATCAGTATAAGAAGTAGACGTTAACAAATTATTTCCACGTGCACGATCAAAACAAGTGTTGTTATTGCACCGGGCTCGATTCGTATATTTGCCGGCAAGTTTGAACAAGTCGAGTTCGGCTGCGGGCTGTGGCTTACCATGAATCATTATCATTACGAAATCCTGTAGACTTTGCAATGTAGTGTGGAGAGCGTGCAATCGTATATTTGTGGTACAAGCGATGAGAGGAACGAGTGTTGAGAATTTGTGCGACTTTGTCCTCAAGACACGTGATATAAAATCATATTGTGAAATAAAGTTATTTAAAAGAGTATAGTCATACACACTATTGAAGTTGATGTTGGCAATCCTTATATAAATAAATAAATAAAAATACCGGCATCATGTTTGTTTAGTATCTAAATTATATCGTTGTAACACTTAACATGTCATAACGATATAATTTCTATTGCTACATAGAACATCGTGTGATAATTAAAACTGATAGCAATTCTTCCACGACTTTTAAAATCAACATTTTAATAATTATCTTTGACTACTCTTGGTGATAGGCGCGAGTGCTGATATAAATACTTCGAATCTGAATTCAGTCTTGAAGGCTGCGTTGAAGTTCTTTCGAAATCAAAGCGCGCGTGTGTGGGCCTAATCAAAACCCGGAACGTAAAGCGTCCAAGCTCTTTCACTGATCGGCTTGATCCTTTGGCCTTTGCGAAGAGTTTGTTGCTTCAATTTGCATTTTTTACAAAATATACCACGGGAAATGTTCTGAGGAACTGTTCGGATTGATCCCGGCCGCTGAGTTTCACCATCGTACATTGCGACAGAATTCCAAGTTCCATCAATACCAACTAGATGGTTGACATTCTACCACAGTGCGGTTTACTCGAAGTTTTCTGCCACGCACTTCGACTTTGTGGAATCAGCTGTTGCCTGCGGTATTTCCGAACAGTTATGACTTAGGGACCTTCTAGTAAAGAGCCTATTCCTTCATTAAAGGCCGGCAGCGCATCTGTAGCTCCTCGGGTGAGCCGCATGCTCGTTTACCCCTTCTTCAATAAAAAAAAGAGAGTGGTGGAAATAAATAGTTATTTTTAATGATATTGATGATTATCGCTTCCTCTCATCTCCATTGCCAACCGTCTGCATAGACGATGCATTGGAAACTCGGTCGCTTAACTTCGCAACGTGTCGCCTCCGTGTTCGCGTAATCGATTCCTGTTTCAGACGTCGCCTCTCCTACCAATCAATTGTTTTCTAATCTCAACTCAACTATGAGTGGTATAATTCAGTGACGGGTACTTGAGATTTGAACAACAGTTTGTCATCTTTCCCCGTCCATTAGTTTTATGCGACCGTGTGACGATGCCTGGGAATCTTTGTCACCTAACATTTTTCAACAAATATTCTATTATACGTCATACTTTTCTGTGTAATGTAACTTAGACAATGTTCCAACCAATTAATTTCAAGGATTTACAGTGGGTGTATTACTTTATTGAAACGGAATAAGAAATATATATATGCTCGTGATCTACAGACAAATTAAATTGGTGCATATTTCCCGAAGCTGCGTCTAAAGTTTACAACGACACCGGATGTGATTAAATATCGATAAAATATAGTTAAGGATTCATTGCAGTTTCCGTTAACACTTACAGCACATTAATATTTTCACACTGTCACCACTTCTGGCCGCTGTGATCGGAGCATATTATTTGAAAGTTTATAATTAAAGTTGATTTTTTTAATTATAAATGAAATTGATTTGAAGAAATGCATTCCGTCTTCTGCCAGCTTAATTTTGAAAGGCCTATGTTCAACAACGAACTTTACAATAAGTTTTAACGACCGTTTATCCAATAATAAAGTGGTCAGGTGTTTATCTCATCTTAGTTTCCATACCATCAATAAATATCATATATAAGTTTTTAAATATTCCTTGGTATAAGACCTGATTCATAGGGAGTTCTCTAGCTTAAAACGTGGTAGACTCCTTCTCTGTCAGGGAGTCTTCTGGGTAGGTGCGACACACTGCGCCATTTCTTCAACCTAACAGCAGTTGCTGTTGTGTTCCAGTTTGAAATATAGAGAGAATATAGAGAGCCAGTATAATTACGGGCTGAGTGTCGTCATACCATCTTAGTCCTCAGGGGTGACAACGTATTTGTAACACTAACTTTTTTCGTTTGAATTTGTTTACAACTTGTAACTATCGGACCCATGGGCTGCAGAAGCCACTTACCTTGAAGTGAACTTGTGGAGTTAGCTCGACATTCCAATAAAAAAAAAACATAATTTTTTATTTTTGTAACTGCTTTAAAATTAAACTTATAATTAGTGTTAAGTATAGTTTTTGTTGATATACGGAACCCATTAAGTTTGAATCGGAACATTGCCGTTCCCGCCGTCTAGTTTAAAAAGCGAATCTGCAATTCAAATTCAAGTAATGTGAACATTTAAAATTTCACCCACTTATCGTCGTTAAGATCTTGAATTCTGTGGGCATAAAATTACACAACTAGTAATTATGAGACCCACACAGTTGAGAGGCTGCATCTCTTAACGCTCCCTACTTTGTATTCTATACGAGACATAATACGTGAAGACACGTAATTCAAGACTTTGTATGATATTTTTCGGCTGTTTACTCTTATGTACTTTCTATTTTTATACTTCGTTAATACTCTGGTAAGAATCTTGCCTAATGCACTGCGCTTTTAAGACCCGTACCATCATTATCATTCACAGTCTGTAACCAGTCCACTGCAGGACACAGACCTCCCCCCAAAAGGAGGATTTGCTATAATCCTCACGCTGCTGCGCGTCATCAGTCTGTTTATTTTCGGTCTGATATTTTTCCTAAGTCGCCGATTACGGCACAGGTAGCAGATACTTACGCCGATAAAGTACCGATCTGTATAATATCATTGAAATTTCGTTCGATGTATTTTTAGACATAACATACATAAGTAAAAAAAAAAAATTGCAGCTAAATTTTATAACCGTTACGAAATTTTCTTCGTATAGAAAACTCTTAATTTGTTTTCAATAACATGGTGAATGATGATGATAATATGACATTTATTTTTATTTCTTTCTTCGTAAAAGTAAGTAAAATACGAACACTATTAGTGTCCAATATATTGATGGGATCGTTCGAACCTATTCAAGTCACGGTGTTTCAACTAGCGACGTCTATAACAAGCGTATCGAGTGAAGATCGGCCAATCGGCGAAGCGATTGTAAAGCATGAAAATTCTTTATTCTTCGACGTGAGAAAAGATAATTGCGTTTGTCAAATGTCATTATAATAATTTTTTACAATCTACCACTGTCTTTTAATGAGGCTCCTCTGACGGAGAAAATTTGGCGAAATAAACTTCGTAGGTATCCTCTTTTTTCATGTTTTTTTGTGTATTATCGTATATAATTTAATAAATCTAAGCAATCTCCAATACACATAGATATATACATTGACAATTATAGCGAAACACTATCACATTCCCAAAGAACACACCTACAATATTCTACGAGACCATTTACAACGATGCGTGAACAAATAAAACTAATTAATTACATACCAGTATTTTTTACAAACAATCTCAAATTTTTTCGGGAACGTATTTATTTGAGAAACTTTACAAATTACCTCTTAGTAGTTTTTCCAATGTTGCGTCTTAACACTAGGGCTCAATCAACAGCGCCTATGTTAAACGATCGTATATTTTATTCATGTATTCACGCCTTGTTCCCAACGGGGTAGGCAGAGACAATCTCCTTCCACTTGCTACGGTCCTGACATACGTCTTTCGCTTCTTCCACTTTCATCAATCTTCGCATGCATGCTCGTTGGTAGAGTAGACTACTCTTGACCTGGCCTTTTTCCAGAACGTCTCCGATTTGATCGTGAAATGTTCGCCTAGGTCTTCCTCTCCCGACTCTAGCATTTACACTCGCCTCATATATTTGTTTTGGTCAACCTACTTTCATTCATCCTCACTACATGTCCAAATCAGCTTAGCCATAACGCCCTCTGATCACATTATGTGGGACCCTGTCAGTTATCTTCACATCAATTATACTTCTTTAACGCTCTCATTTCTACTGTGTTTATCCTGCTTTCATGCCTTTTCTGCCATACCCAGCTGATATTTATAAACATTTTTATTTTAATATAATCACAATTAAACGTTGCCTCCCTCAAAATTCCAATTCCAATGGGAAGCCACACAGCGTTGAAGAAATATTGGAATCGCCTTTAGCTTTTCGGTTACAGCCGTATGAACCTTTTCGACTATTCTACAACGATGTCCCTTCAGATGAATTTTCAATCTTGGGAAGTGGAAAAAGTTACAGTGACTCAAGTCAGGTGAATAAGGAAGCTGAAAAGCCACTGAAATGTGTTTACTGACCAAAAGACCCGTTTATGGAAATACCTGGGAAAGGTTTTTCGGAACCGTTTTCGTACAGTTCTTACTCATTCCCAATTCATTGCGCATAAGAATGTGTCTTTAGCCTGTAATAAATACTTCATTTCATCACATGATCTCCGTGTGCGAATTTACAAACTTAGCGCTCCGTTACGTTGAAACCGGTACGGCGCGACGTTGTCGAGCGGCCCTGGGCACTCAGAGCCTGCTATTTGCCGAACCCATTGACACAGTTCGAAACTGTGATTCTTTTATTATTAACATATTTCTCGTCGCATACAATCGAAGCTTATGAAATGTTATTGTTTTTTTAGGGTCCCGCGTGGAGATCTTTCACTAAGCCATTTGTCTATCCGCCCGTGTGTCCGATGAGATGGACTTTATAAGGGTTAAATTGATTAGGAACCCTGACGCTACTAACCGAGACGTAAACGTAGACGTTTTAACTGTTATCATATCATCAAGTTTGTGGATGCGAGATAGCTGTAGAAGAAATGCGATTGTAATGTTTGATTCCTAGGCACGTATTTTTTTTAGTTTAAAATCCAATTGCTAAGTCGCTTCGTCGCTTGGATATTTGTGATAGAATCTAAGCACCCTCTACGCAGTCAAATACATATTTATTTTTCTTGTATCTAATATTTTCTTATAAAAATGATAACCGTGGTAGCTTAGCGGTCTAGGCGTTTGTTAGGTGCCTGGGTTCTATTCCCGCTACCACTAAAATTGTTAATAAGCAATTTTAAGTCTTGAATTTCGTGATCGACAGTGAAGACAAATATCGTGAGGAAACCTGCATGTCTGAGAAATAATAAATAATATAATTTCGAGGAAGTGTCAAGTCCGCTAACCCGCACTGGAGCAGTGAGGCGGCGATATTTGCCTTTGTCCAGCAGTGGGAATCAAGCTGCTACTTTACTTCTTACATATCCAAATATCGATGGCTGTGAATATGATGATATTCATAGTCTTTTTGGTATGTAAGCATGAGATTGTACCTATTGACAGGGAGTCTGTCTTTTCGGATTAAAGTAGTATCTTCAAAGCCCGAGTAAATATAATTTTAACTCTGTGGGTGTACTGTGTTTTGTCGCAAAGCCTATGGTAATGGTAATAGTCAGTGGACCACAGATGCCTCCGACCTTATCTTTTAATTGTGCACATATGTGAGAGGTCGTAAGGTATGTGCAAAATAATATAGCTTAATATATAATAAAATGTATTCGTATGTTCGCGAATGCATTTATTGCAACTCATCCGGGATTCGATTCCCGCGCTCGTGAAATAATATGGAACGGGCTTTTTTTTTTAATTCTTTATTGTTCAATAGAAAGCTCTCGTCGCCGGAGAGGGCCTGCGGGGTCATTTCCGCTGCAGGTATAGGAGACCCAGTTGTAGTTTGCGATGTTTTAGATCGCGAAGTTTGCAGCGGTCGAGACCATGTACTTGTTAGAGTGTTAGAGTGGAAGTGAATTTTGACGCATAATGGAGTTTGAATTAGAGTACGGAGCTGCAATGCGGTTGATGGACGAATTCTAACATTACGTCACATAATAATCTAAAGTGAAAATTTTACTGAAAACCTGTTGTTAGTGTTATATTTTTAATTTTAAATTTGGGAGACATAAAGAAACCATTCTTCTTGGGGTGAGATCACGGTCTGGGTCAAAGACAATTTTTTTTTTGTTTAGTCTATGAAAAAAATCATAATGTAAACACGTAAACTTGCTATCAGTTGGGTTGGGTTATATAAAATCACAATATGGTATTGCAGACACTGGGGCATAGTATTAAATAATTGTTATTTCTTTTATAAAAACGTGCTTAGGCTCAACATTTCAGCCGGTATTCTACATGGTCATGGTACTACCCGATCGAGCCGGCTCATTCGAGGAGCAGCATGAGCAACTGCTTGGATTTAATTATATTAATTACCGGATCCCGATCAGGTGGTAGCACCCAGCCATCTCTCTCTGTTGAAATTGGGATGTTTTGTTATTTCAATAGCCTCGCGAAACATCCTTGGTGGGAACGTCGAAACATTGGGATTTAAGCTAATTAATTATTATGGCCTTAATACTAAAACAATGACAGGCTCACCATCTGTCGCGTTGTAGAGTAAATGTTAAGACCTCACACCACAGCAGTGTTGGTTTACCGGTGTGAATTAATTTTTAAATGTTGAGCGGTTGATTTGTGATCAAATATCAGTTTGTTTAGAAAGAAAGAAGAAAGTACTTTATTCATTGCCACAACTCAAGTAACACACAATGAAAACTTAATTAATATAACGAAAAATAATAATATTTTATCGAGTTGCAGCAACAAAACGGCGTCCGACTCAGCGTAATGCTGTAGTAATGCTAAATGAATAACCACAACTACAGCGCTGGTATTCTGTCGGAACTAGGGATTTTTTTTTTGTTTGATTGAGTTGAGTTCTACCGTTATAAAAAAAAATGTGAAAATGCCCATTACTGGATAAAGGTTAAGGCAATTATCGTTATAAAGAATTAACTATTTCATATATTATTTTTGCATGTGGATGTTACAATAACTTCTGTTCTAACTGTTTCTAACCGAACTAAACTTTTACGAATTAATATTTGATTTAAATATGGTACGATATCCTATTGATTTAGACAAATTGCTACCTTTCGCTACTTTCAACATAGTACTGTTAATTTTTCACATATTCAAATCGATCGTATTCAAACTCATGACCTAAAAGATTTCTGGCACAAGACCAAAATATAAGACGTTCATTACTATTATTAATTTTATAGTATTTTGATGTCAACTTTTTAACCTAAATGGCTATAAATTTGTAACAACTACCGAGGCCTTTTTTAAATGTCAATTTGTACTATTTGAAAAGTAAAGCAAAGACATCCTTCTCAAATATCTGAGAGGGTTCTGGACCCGGGAAAGGTACGCCACGCTGCTCCAGTGCGGGTTGGCGGGCTTCACACATCCTCGAAATATTATTTTTTATTATTTCTCAGACATGCAGGACACTCGTGCTCTTTGAAACGAAAGTGAGCGCCTTGACCACTAGGCTACCACGGCTCTTGTGCTATATTTATTTATTTATTTATTTATGGGCGGACTTAATGCCAAGTGGCATTCTCTACCAGTCAACCCTTGTTATGGTGAAAGGTAGTTGTATATATCAGTAACCAATTGCATGTGCAGACCGAGAGTTTTTGCACACATCTAAGTCCTCTACATATTAATCTATTTTATGGTAGGCCTTTTTTTAACATGTTGTCAGATGGTAGAATTGATAGCCGACTGGTCAGGGGATTTGCCATGGGTTGCCATCAAGTTCGTGAAGGGTTCGTACCTAAGAGTTTTTCGAAATGTATGTACGATTTGTATCGTTGGCTTGGTTACAAAGACGGTGACAGGCTCACCACCTGTCGCGATGTCCCATATAATCTCTGGTGGAAAGTGGATTGTAGTGACTAAAATGTCCACCACCGACCACCCCACTATTGAGAATGCGGGCGTGAGAGCTTAGATATTTGTTTTATTCTTATACTGTTGCACTATATTTTCAGAGATTTTATTGCAATATTTTATGCATTTACTGAGAAAATACTTTCTAGTTTCAGACAATCTAAATTAGAAACCTCTAGCGTATCACCTCGATACGTTCAACGTTCAGACAGTGCGTTTTATTATTTATTAAACGAAGTTTACGTTTTTCTGTACGTACATAATGTTTTAAATACATTCTGTGATTGGTGTGTCATGAAGCTACGTACATCCAAACACACAAATTATAACTGAAATTTAAAACGATGTCCGGACCGGCGGTTGCGAACTGATCATATAGTGCCGTATGTGTAACGCGCATACAAAGAGGCACTCGCTCATCTTTACCTCCCTATATCCGATGTAACGCTTATGGGATTAGATCGGTGGGGAGACGTGGTACCCATACATCACAATAAGACACAAAAAACAATAATTTGTGTTTTGAATAAATATTAGCTTCGGCTGAATTTAGAACCTAGGACCCATGGCTCTGCAGTGAAATACGTTAACCGCTAAGCCATGCGGACGTTAAAAAAAATTATTAAAATAAACGAGGTATTACACTTCCTTCCTCATTATTTCATAGCCACATTATTTTTACTCCTCTACTCTCGACAGGGCAGAGAGATGTAACTATTGTTGCATTGGGTTCACAAAAATAACACTTTAGTCGTAAGTACATCGTGCATTTTTTTTAATATAAAATGCACACATGCATTAACGACCGAATCGACACCTTATTTCCAAGTAACGTAACGTCGTGACGTCACAGTCGGGGCGTTCACACCTCGGCCCACTGACCCAATCCCTCTGAAAAGGGGCACCATTAACGAATTCCCGCGAAATAGGACGGAGCACAATGACTACGGGTCAGACCTACGCTCCATTTGTACGGGGAATACACTTAACAAGGCTTTAAGGCTTTTGTCTGCGCCTTCCATTCAGCTTTTTTCGCCAGCACATCAGGCGTGTCTGTCTGACGCGCGAAACAAACGTTACAGGCACTGAAGGGGATAATAATATAAACATGCTTTGTAGTTACATATCGATTTTCTTTGTCGAATTTGTAAGTAATGGAATGTTACTCGTATATTCTTATAAGTCGACCACATGTCTCTCGTGGTATGTATCATGTATGTGTATAAATCACAAGTATAACCTATAAATAATATTTTGATACGATTTCTTTTTACGCGCGCCATTTTTGTACAGCGCTAACCTTTCGGTTTGTAGATTTTGAATGTATGCGTAGAATAAAAATGTATTTATAACTTTTGTTTATTTCTAATGATCATATTTAATGTAAGCTTGTGTTTTTTATATCTTTGAAAGTGTTTGGGGTGCGATGTAATGTATAGTTAAAGGGTAACATAATGCGTTACTCTTTATTTTTATATCAGCCTTTTGGTTTAATTTATTTTACATCATGGATACCCACGGCTCTACCCATGAGCTGTGAGTATTCATGCAAGCACTCGCTAGTCTATATATCAGGTGGTTATTTCCTTCCCTACCTAGGGAGTCGTCTGGATTGCTACCACACTCTTATCCATTTAGCCATAGCGCCAAACAGCAGTTCAATTACTTGTTGTGTTCCGGTTAGAAAGGTATAGAGAGCCGGTATAATTACCGGCTGTGAGGCATTCAATCTTAGTGAAGGGGTGTCAGGGTCAGGGTTGAAGTTGTTTGCAGATTTCCACGGCTTACAGTACCTACCCTGTTACCATCTGGTGGTCACGATGGTCTATTCCATGAAAAAAAAAACTTCTATCCATCTAACCCAAAAATGCCATGATCAGAGCGAAGGTTTCACTTTATTTGATACTAAGAGAAGGTCGCAGATACTGGTTTTTGTAGTAATGGATCGGCGCGACCGGGGAAGTATTACGATCTCAGTCTACTCAGCGTTATATAGCACCATACCATACCGCCTCGCATTCGTATGATGAATATATACTAAGACACTAATCATATAGGTCTTACGGCCGTTTTCAATAACCTATCTACAATTTATTTGATTTATTTAATTTAAGGAACGCCATCATAATGTACACTATTACAACAAATTAAATCTATATATCAATGATATTAGCTCAGCTCATTGCGGTTGCAGACGAAGACTGCATGCGAAATACAATGAGCGAAAAATTATATTGTAAATGAACACGAACCATTCATAGAAAAAATAATAATGCCATATGGTAATTAAGATTGCTAGTTTTTTTTTAAATTATGATCTATATACGATTAACCTATTAGACATAGACATTTGACAGATGCTACATAGGAGTGACGTCAAATTTCTATCGTGTATAGATAGGTTATTGAAAAGGACCGTTAGTCGCCATAGTTACGCGCAGTAACTAAACAATCTCAGTACTGTGCCAATATACGCCTAATATACTGTGTAAATAATCAGATAGCGAATGGAATGGGGTTAAACAACCTTAAACATTCTCTATGGTTATGGCGTTATATCACGCGAAGAATCATCTCAATCGTACAAATTATATCACGTGCTTGGTATCGGCGCGAAGTAGAGGCATCTTGTGCTCCTGCGTTTGATTCGGTGAGTGAGGTGACCGAAGGCCCACTTCCGCCTCCCCATCGCCCCTGTAATGTAATGTAAAATCCACTTAGTACGAATTTTATGGCGTGTTAGGAGGACTATATTAACTCTTTCTGCGATATGTGGCTGTGGGAATTAAAGAGTTCCATCACCGCTATCTTTAGCCTCGGTAGGTCAGGGTTCAGCGCGCTCTAATGTCATTATATATGCGAATGAGCACGGTTCGGGTCGCGGTGCTGGCTAATTATGTTATGGAAATTTAAAGTGCTGAATTTACTTGCTCGGCGCAGAAGGAAAACAACGCAAGGAAACCTGGATGTCTGAAAAGTAATGAAACTTATATTTCGGGGACTTGTGAGATCATCTGCTGCTTGGTGGCTACTTTACTTACATATTTATAGGTATCGTAGAAGGTAAGAAATCGATAAGAGATGCCCTAACTAATAAATAAATAGACTCTTACAACCATTTTAGTCATTTGAACCCACTACTCACTAGAGCTTATTTGGGACAACGTGACAGGTGGTGAGCCTGTCGCTGTCTTGGTGTCCAAGCCATCGATACGAATCATACATAAGTTTAGAAAAAACATTGATAAGTGCCCTCCACACGGGGGATGGAACTCGAATCTCCTGATTCGGAGACAGATGCCCTACCCACTCGGTGACACAAATACACTAGTGGACATTCCAATACCTACCTTCGATCAGGTGTTAAATTGTTAACACATTTATATGAGTATATTACGTTTTTATATGTTTGTGGCAGCGGTTCGCTTGAGGCCTATTAATCCGGCAGAACAAATGGTTAAGCTTGTCCGAGAGAATATCCTCACACAGCCACAGAATTCCAGCGTAAAAGCAGCACCAGCAGCATTAATGTTGTTAGATGAAAAATTAAACCGGAGATTCATTGACTTGAGCATATGTGCGTACACAGTAGCGTCATGTTGATTCTTAATCGAGTATGGTTTAAATAGGTGTCTGTGGACCACAGCGACCATTTACCATTAGGTGGACTTTGAGTTTGTTTTTAAAAAAAAAACTGTTTCTCCTGTCATTTGTCTCGCAAATCTACCAGGACCAGGGTAGGTCTCCCTACCCTCGTACCTTTGCATATAATCAATATTTATACGAAATTGCATAAGGTAGTTTTAGACTTGAACCAATCGGAAGAAGCATGCTATAGAAAAGTGAACGTCCCGTTTGAATGAAATTGGAATCGCCCTTATATTATAGGGCGAAGAGAAAGCGACTCTCACTTTATTTTTATTTTTTTATTTAATTAATGCAGATTCAGCTAAAAAATAATGAAAATAAAATAAAGAACAAAATATATAGAAGATAAATTGAATGCAAGACAAAATTCGTAATCATATTTTACTAGGTAGAAAAATCACGTATTTCAACAAAATTCAATAAAAGTTTTCCTACCCCTGTCAACTCAGATTTCTCTCGTTCAGAGTTTCCTTATGCCGAACATAGATAATGTCTACTATTTGAATGCTACAGAGGAGTAATTAAATATTTAATGTATTTTCTGATTTAAAAAAATTCATCACGTCGTCTTATTGCGCTCTAGGCAGATCGCATCTTAAAAACTCTGTTAAAATTTCCAATCTATAGAGCTGATTCTTACCCCCACTCTTTTTAAACTGTCTAGTGTCTGGCCTCTGAAATTTCAAAATGAATATAAGCTAGGCCTTTATACAAAACTTCATCTTATTCTTAATCAATGTTTAAGTGTGCCTATGTACATTAAAAAAATATATACCACGTTATTATACAGTATTGAGTAAACTTAGTCATGATAAAACTTAGAAGATGGATGACGTTGTACGAATTACGAAATGGTGGAAGATTAAAAAAAAATATCATTAGACAATTGTAATGTTGTTCCTATGTCGTTGAATAGTTTTTGATTTGTACATTAATCATTTTTTAGAAATTTGAAGTTAGTATAGCACAATAGGAAGATAAAGCCAATTCAACAACTTTTAGAATTTTTGTCTGTCTGTCTGACAGTAGGCGCGTAACTCGTGAAAATAGCAGGGTCTATTTCAGTTTACATTCGTTGTATTCCTTATAGTTTGACTTAAATACATAGCCTAGTTTTTTTTCAATCGGTTAATTGTATTCGAAGTTACTGCTTGGGCTCTCTGTACTTTGCTGTCTCGTATAAAGAGGGGGTCACGAATGACTGGTCTATTTGATACTTACGCGGCTGTTTTGAAGGTCTACATTAAGATATTATTACACAAAAAATAATCTCTCACGACCGTATACCCGAATACACCATTCGTTTGTGTCACTGTGGTCAGAGGCCGAGGTAATTGAACCCGTGTGTTTATATTATACGATACTGATATTTTAATATATTGCAAAGAAGCTCGTTCATTTACTATCAGCGCCCGCCTCCTCGTTCTTCACCACCATGGTCTATATCAACGTGACCTGATGGCCTCAAATACATAGACCGCTGATGTGAAACAGGGGCCTGGTAAACTGGCACTGCTATCACGTATGCACCTGGTTAGCCAGCGTGAATGCCAAAGGCACTCGGGTGATGCTTATTTCTTCCTGCTGACAGTCCACTGCTGGAGAAAGACCGGTGGGACGTATTGCAATAATGCCGCTGATACGACCATGAGTATCGGTATTACAGGGCACCGGGCCAGATTTTCCATCCCAGCGCAAACCTGGCGATCTTTCCTTGCCCAGTATTTTACCATCGTATATAAAAAGTAATTATCAATTCAATTCAATCAATTAATTCGATTGTGGGTACCTTTATGATGTTTAGTTTAGATGCCAAGGTATTTTTATTAGCATAAAAATCTAAAACATTAGATGGCGGAATAACCATCTCCAATATGTCAGATCTAAAATCTAAAATAAATTGACCATGGTGGCCAGCAGCATCTAGGTTTAAAACAAAAATTTATTTGAGGACTGTTGCATATATAATACCTAATTCAATACAGTTTTGAAAATTTATATTATATACTCGTACACGGCTCTTCTTTGTTACAGTTTCACTAAATACATAATGTCAGTTATTTTATTATGCATACATTTATAACGCGCGTCACGCGTTCGTCTCACAGTACCGCAAGCTTTCTGGCAATCACCTGCCATTCATCCTGCAAACAGATCACAATGAGGCGCAACATCCCGGAGAGCGATGAACGGTGTGAGGCTTTCGCGGCACGGGGGATCATAAACGAGCTACAGTGCTTGTGCTTTCTACTACGGTATTAAGAATAAAAAAGAGATTATTTATAAGTAGAAGTGACAATGACAAATGCTTGTAACTCTGTGATTGATGGACAAGATGTATGAACAAGTTTCACGTCTGTTTCTATTCAATACACATATGAATAAAAGCAGACTATAATTTTTAACTTGATCTGCTTATTTAAGCCCACTACTAAACGCAAGCCAATCCTATAAGGCACTAGCAAAATCTAGGATAAAATTTCTTTAAATGCTGGCTAGCACCAGAGGGTTGGTGAGCGCAGTGTCGGTATCCGGTGTACGAGGTAGAGCCAAGTGGCAACTTTTTCTGTTGCCCTAATGGCCCGGCTCGACCGGGGTAGTACCACGAACTCGTAGAATACCGGCGCGAAGAATCTCGTGTTTCTGCGTTCCTAGTGCTCCCTTTCCCCAAATATTCTTAAAGGCCGGCCAGGCCTTAAACTGTATCTCCTGGACATGTACGTTCGCCATGGTAATGACTTACCAACAGGTGAGACGCTTGCTCGTTAAAACCACCTTTCCAATAATAATAAAATAAAAACCCTGTCACTAGTGATGCTATTCCCCGACACAAGTCTGTGAAATTTGGCTTTCGGCAAATTCATATGGATTTTCTATCGTCATTCTGTTGCCTTTTTTTTATGGGAAAGGCAGCGGTTCACCTGATTGATGGTAAGCGACTGCCGTCGCCCACGCACATCTGCAACACCAGAGGAGCTGCAAGCGCGTTGCCGGCCTTTAAGGGTATTTGGGAGATGGGAAGGAGGATGAGGAGGGGGATGGGGAGGAGGAGAGGGCCTCCGGTTACCTCACTCACCGAACGAAACGCAGAAGCACAAGATGCCTTTACTTCACGCCGGTATTCTGCGAGGCCGCGGTACCAATCCGGTCGAGCCGGCCTATTCGAGCAGCAGCAAAAGCCGGTGCTTGGCTCTACCACGTAAGAAGGCCTGTTCTGTTGAAGGTGGTTTGTCGTGTAGGTGAGAATGGCGTTCGTAAGATGGTGTTCATATTCCCTCTTACACTCTAACTCTACCTTCTGCTGTGCTGTGTGCCTAAACCGTCACTTTTGTTTAACAGAACAGATATTATTAGAAATCTACGTAACATTCGCTACTTAATTATTCCCCAGTAATTATCATGACTCCGTTCGTTAGGGTTATGGTAAATGTATTTCCGAATCTTACTTACATGAAATTTTCACAGATTATAAATAGACACCCTACCAAGGTGAGGGCTTACTGTTTTATTTAATTAATTAGGTTAACATAATTCATTTAATCCACGCGAAGAACGTCTCAAACTCAACTTGTTAAAGTTGCGACGTTATGAGCTCTATGGTTATGGTTCTACGTTTTGATCAAATGAAGAAAAGTAAAAGGAATCAACTGTTAAGTGCAAAAGACTAACTCAAGGATACGAAAATAAGTTAGAGATTTTTCTTTGTTGTCACAAAGCGATTGAATGAAGGCCGCTTAGCTGTTTTTTTTCGTGTCAAGTACGTTTACCATCTTATTCACAATGTGTAGAAAGTATTGATGACGCAATACGTTTGTCTGTATTTGTCACTCGATTTTCACTTTCCTTCTATCATATAACTTTACATACACGAACAGTGCACTGTAGTCAGAGTGTAAGTTTTTTTAAAAAATGACCACGGACTGCGTTTACTTATATTATGTACAAAAACGTCATTAGTGTCCCAAACCATCCGCTGGGAGCGCTCTCTTCTCGTTCTCATCTAAAGTGACAGGAAACGTAAACTACGTAGTAATAGTTAAAATCTCGCACTCGGAGCCGGGGCCTATGCCAAGAACAATTTCACATGAAACTCCGTGTGGACCTTTAGAGTTACAATGTTATTTTTTAATATGGTTTCGCTTATCACAGACATGGTTACCAATAAACGAAACCATGTCTATGGATGTGAAAAATAACACGATATGATTTTGGCGGGGAATAACTTCACAATGAATTGTTGTGAAATGTTATTATGGTATAGCGGATACGGTCCACACGTGTATTCTGTGATATAGACATGTAATGTACATTATAAACGTATCGATTAAGTGCTAGGATGCTACACGCTAAACGTGGTAGAGCCAAGCGACGACTTTTGCTACTGCTCGAATGGGCAGGCTCGACCGGGTTGGTACCGCGGTCTCGCAGAATACCTAGGTGAAGTAGAGGCATCTAGTGTTTCTGCGTTTCATTCGGTGAGTGAAGTAACCGGAGGCCCACTCCCCCTCTCCGTATCCTCCCTCTCATCTCCAAAATACCCTTAAAGGCCGGTAACGGACTGCAGCACCTCTGGCGTTGCAGATGTACGTGGACGACGGTAATCACTTATCATCAGGTGAACCGCTTGCTCGTTTGCCGCCTTTCCCATAAAAAAAAGGTTCCGTTTCTGCCTAGGGGCAGTCTGGAGCGGTACCTTCCTCTTACCTATTTCTGCCGACAATCAGTAGTCCAACCAAGTGTTGTCTTCCGATTTGAAGGCAGGAAGCAGGCAATGAAAGATAAAATTATGTACCTAATTTTAAAAACGAATGTACACACATCCAGATACATTATCACCCACCTTCCAGATACATTATCAGACTAGCGCGATGGTACCATATTATTGTATTGGCATCGGTTCTTAAAGAGTGTGCAAAATTTCAAATTATTGGAACGTCTGGAAGTTGATGAAAATCGAATTGAAAGATACCATTACTTTGATATACATGCCTATATGTGGTTTCTTGTTGTTGCCTTGACATGTAGGTCAAGCTGAAAAGAAACGGAATTTGCAAGTTATTCCTCGGGGATGATGTGTCCATGGACTGCCTGAACACTGACCAGTTATCATCAGGTGGTTAGTTAGCTCGTAAGTCCAAAGGTCCAGTCGCATTGTTCTCACCGAGGTTCCAACCGAGTTTACTTGCTTGTTTGCTGCTAAGTTTTAGGCATGCATTCTGCAGCGCGACTCTTCAATTATACGTCTCGGTTTAAATTATAAATTTCTTTGTAACCGTGATCGGAAATAGGAAAGGAAGGGTGACCATCTGTTTATTGATCGTCTTCAACGCCTCCCTCGAGAATGATAATCGGTATCACATCGGATTTGATTCTTTAAAAATTCGTTGTTAAATCTATTTCCGTGACTTGTATGTCTTATGGGACTTAAGACGCAGCCTATTAGATCAGTGGTGGGTGAAGAGCTCCTCTCAATTTGTTGAGAGGGATTTGGAGGAACGAAGGATCCACCACCACCCTTTCTTCAGTGAGTTCAACGGATTGGCCGACCTCACATGTCCTGGCAATGAACTGCCACGACTCTTCGGAATATACACATAAACCCATCTTATACGATATTAGGATGAAACAAAGACTTCAATCCCGCAATTAAACAGTTCATTGGTTGAGAGAGTCTAGTCTCACGAGTTGGTAATAAGTAACCTTGTATTTTAGAGGCAACGGCCAGTCGTTTCTAAGCGTGGTAGAGCCAAGCGACGGTTTTTGCTGCTGCTCGAATGGGCCGGCTCAACCGGGTCGGTACCACGGCCTCGCAGAAACGCAGAATACCGGCGTGAAGTAGAAGCAACTTGTGCTTCTGTGTTTCGTTCGGTGAGTGAGATATCCGGAGGCTCCTACGCATCTCCCTCCTCATCCTGCCTCCGATCTCCCAAATACACTTAAAGGTCGGTAACGCACCTTTAGCACCTCTGGTGTTGCAGATGTATGTGGGCGACGGTAATCACTTACCATCATAGTGAACCGTTTGCTCGTTTGCCGTCTTTTCTATAAAAAAAAAAAAATATGGTCGGTTTATACAGGTCTGACAATTAGGAGATTTGTTATAAGTTTTATGTCGGATGCTTAGAGGTTTTACTGATATTTCTTTTATACGACTTTAACGACAGAACACACAACCCTTCTATTAGTATTTCTGTATAATCCTCAATATGTGAATATTTTTTTGTATTAGTCAGCTCAGATAGTGCAGGTCGCAGGTACGATTCCCGCACGGAAGAAATACTTGAATGGTCTACAGATACGGTGATTGTTCCGGGGTCTGTGTGTTCCTGGAAGTAGTTTGAGAGTAAAACAACTTTACTTTGATGTATCTGTTTTATTAATTTTTTTATATCTTGATACTTTAGACAAGCAATTCTCATAATATTTATTATGTATATATAAAGATATGTATCGAATTGATAGAAACAGCTCTTACGATTTGGATGAATTTTTGTATTTTAATAATGTTCTGCTTTTCAAGTTTATGTACAATAATTATTAATTAAAATTAATAAAAACGGAGGTACTATTTATTAAACTACAAGATTCCTTCATTTATTATGAACTCATACAATTTAGTGGGTATGACATAGCTTTGCAACGCTAAAATTTAAGAAACCACGCTTGAAAATAGGACAAAATGGAAATCAGTTCCAAAGAAAAGTGGTTTAAAGAAATAGAAACGAATTTAACTAGGTTAATTGCGGATTTAATGTAACTAACCCATTTTATACATAGCTAAAGAAATGTGAATTAATTTTGTTTCTTTTGGGCTAGGTATATTTGGGGCGTGTTTCCTTTAAGTAAGAAGTGAAAGCCCCGTGGCTCAGCAGACAGCGTGGCTCAAGTCATGGTTTCGTATCCTAGCTGAAGCTAATAAATGAGCCACGACGTGCCGTAATTTAAGGGTAATTATATTATCACGGCCGTTTATGATGCATCATTATATTAATAGTGATATAAGTGATGCGGGAAAATCGAAACTTATGTCATTCGAAAGTTAATGTGGTATAGACGTGCACAATAAAAAAATCACGTGTGTAAGTATGCCGTTAAGGCAGGTATAATAAAATGATCACACACACGCATATGATTTTTTCATACAACCCAATTAATTGAAAGATGATTATCTGAAACATAGGTATTGTTTCGTTACTTTGCTAAAACATCTTGGTCAAATTTCGATAACAAGCGGTAGTACAATTTATCTTACGGCGTCCGACAGTTACTGGTACCTAAGTTGCAGGCGGCTTGCGGGTCACCGGTCCAACAGAGTATCCACCCTGGGGGCTTTAGTCGGTCCAACGACAATATTCTTGTTGATCCTGACATAACCAGTCACCGCTTTCTTCAGTGACCGTTAGGTGTAAGAACCTTTCCCCCACGTTAAACTAAAAAAAAGAAGGTTGGTGGTGGTGATCTGGGTAAAATGTGTATGTTATGTTACGGCAGGAGAGGATCCATACTCTCCTACCACGATGCGACGAAGGGGTGCTCATGTTAGAGCGGTAGGCAGAGATTACAGTTTTCCATTTGACACGACGAGTATAGCTAAACAACTATTTTCCTTCTCAGGAGATAGAACGTGACGGGTGAGCCATCTCGCCGGGTTTGATCCTGAAGAAAAGGGGGGTGTGTACACGGCTACGGAATACGAAACCGATAACCGATTGTTTCTCTCATTCGAATTTGACGTGACCACGGGAACGCTTCAGTAGTTCACACCGCGGCTCCGATGCCTATGTTCCACAGAGCCTTCCACGTTGACTTTGACTTTGTCTATTGTACATAGTCCAAGAAAGCGCCAGCAAAAGCCGACATGCATTTCGATGAAGGTTTACCATGCCGGGTTTACCCATACTCATCACGCTGGGCTTACCTTTACTCACCACGCCGGGCAAGCGGGTTGGTGAGCGCAGTGCCGGCACCCTCGCACTAGGGCTGCCACACTCCACCACTGGTCTGTGAGATTTGGGTTCGTCAAATTCGAATGGATATTTCAATAACATTCGGTCGCCAGAACCTCGTTTATTTACTAGCAGGGTGCACCATATTCAGGTGAGGTTAGCGTTAGAGAAAGAGTTTAGCATAGAGAAAGAGTTTAGCACAGAGAAAGAGTTTAGCATAGAGAAAGAGAAGGTATATAGAAGCTATTTTTTTAAAGTTTAAATATTAATAAAAATATTCAACATTGTATATTTATTTATTCAGATTAAACTTCATTAGGCTTATTATATAACGAAAGCCTTTGTCTTTTGAGAGCAGCAATACCTTCAAATCTTTTGTAATGAATCCTTAAAGGTTAGCTAACTATGAGACGACTCAACAAAGCCTATTTTAATTATTATTTAAAACAATAAACGAAACCGTAATAAAGTTTTGACTTTGTTTTTTGTTATGATCACGTACAAAATTTACTCGTATAATATTTTGAAAATAAAATTGTCATCCATTTTATAAGTGAGATAAGTTAATTGCATGCAATGTAGGTCAGTCACCGGGGAGTAGATCGCATCACCGGAGCATTCGACTATTTTTTTGTTGAATGTCATCTGTTATTTATTTATTTGAATGTGACTGTTTCTATAATAAATAATACTACTTAAATACTTATTGGAATATTTTTATTTCAAGTAATTAAAATAACCTACCTCACGTGCACGCAGCGCACTCTTTTAGGAGAGGTAGCCGAGGCACCGGCAAAGCAACTGATTGCTGAAAATTCACCCGACGTTACCGAATCAAATGCCATAAAGAAGAGATTCTCGTTCGCTAGTGCAATCCTAGCGCACTGCACGCACCGACCAGGCTGGCCAACGTGACGTGCATGGAAAGCATACTAGGTTTTGTACGTGGTGAAGCCAGTCGGCGAGTGCTGCTCGAATGGGCCGTGTTCATTCCGGGCCGGTAAAATTAGTAACTACCACAGCTCCGCAGAATACCGACGTGAAGTAGGGATATCTTGTGCTTTTGTGTCCGTTTCGTCCGGTGAGTGAGGTAACCGGAGGCCCACTCTCGCCTCCTCTTCCCCTTCCCAGAGTGTCCTTAAGGGCCGGCAACGCATCTGCAGCTTCTTTGGTATTGCAAAAGTACGTGGGCGTCGGTAATCACTTTCGATCATGTGTGCCGCGTGCTCGTTTGCCCCCTTTCCATTCCATCCAGCGGTGGACTTGATTGGCGACGTACCTACACAGCGTTGCAGGAAGTCGATAGATAAAGTGATTCAGGAGCGTGCTATGTCGCAATCTTTGGGTGAACCCTTTGTTCAGAAGTGGACTTGTAATGACAATGTGTATTCAATATGAGAAAATGTATGTATATTTTTGTTCCCACCTTGTTCCCAACGGGGTAGGCAGAGACAATCTTCTTCCACTTGCTACGCTCCTGACAAACGTCTTTCGCTTCTTACACTTTCATCAATCTTCGCATGCATGCTCGTTGGTTTAGAGTACTCTTGACCTGCCCTTTTTTCAGAACGTCTCCGATTTGATCATGAAATGTTCGCCTAGGTCTTCCTCTCCCGATTCTACCATTTACACTCGCCTCATATATTTCTTTCGTCATCCTACTTTTATTCATCCTCTCCACATGTCCAAACCAGCTCGGAATCCCTTTCTCAATTCATGTCACTACATCGTGTTTCACGCACAACGCTCTCTGATCACATTATATTGTTATACCTGTTACAACTAATAAAATACTCAGACTATTTTAAGTATTTATTTCGAACAGGCAGAGCTTCGCCTTACGCGTTGAGATCTGATTTCCAATAAGATGCCTTTGCTACAGGTTAATGCGCTTATATACAGACTTTATGCGGCAATCGACCAGTAATAAAAAATAAATAGGGTATTTCCGGTATGTAGAATTGCATAATTAAAATTAAATAACTGTTGCTTTCATATTTAATTCACGAAAGTGAATTAAATATTGTACAGTAAATTTGAAGCCCTGTTATGAAATTATATGAGGCGGATGTACCCCTGCCATTTATATTGGATAACATACCACCTTTTAATAAATGGTTCAGTTGTCATTAGAAAAATTACCACCACCACGAGGCGTAACCAAAGTATCGGCTGCCGATGCGGATTTCTCAACAATCGGTCGCTAAAGCCGCCTTTGTCTTCTTGAGATGAATCTTGTTTCTTCTCTCCTTTGCACACATTAACTTCATGAATGAAATAATGATAAATATACCTGAACTTAATTTGTTTTTGAGATATTGCCTGAAATTAACTCTTGTTTTGTATCTGTAACGTCGATTCACGAATTAGGGTCGAATCGATATCGGGCGCCCGATCAGAGGGCGACAGACCGCAACAGCAGGCAGGCGCTATGTGAAATTTAATTGCACCGGAAACGTGTTACATGATTGACTGACATTCGAATCTAGTTCTAAATCGATCCTCCCCAAATCGTAGGCCTATATATAAGTAAGAATATTTATAGTGACCCAATTACTGGCAACCCCTTAATTCTTCATCAGGGATGAATGTAGGTACTAGGTGAATGTTTCTAGGACATAGTGTATGGATTGACCAATCGTAGAAAGTCTTCTGACCATACTCGGATGTGAAACATGGATAGTAAACTTTCTACAGTGACAAATAATAACTACTTTTTTTATTGGAAAAGGGGGCAAACGTGCGAGCGGCTCACCCGATGGTAAGTGATTACCGTCGCCCACGTACGTCTGCAACACTGGAGGAGGTGCAGCTGAGTTGACGGCCTTTATGGAAACTTGGGAGGTGGAAGGGAGGCATCACAAGATGCCTCTACTTCACACATTCTGCGGGGTCGTGGTCGAGGCGGTCCATTCGAGCAGTAGCAAAAACCTCTGTTTGGCTCTACCACATACATCAAAAAGCTTGTTTTACAAAAGGTACTACGCCTAAACTAAATCAATATGACGACTATGTTGAGAACCTCGGTCGGCTGTGCATTACATGTGTTCAGAGGCGAGGGCATCTGCGTGCTGTTGGGCGTGTGATGATATTGGAAGCAGATTTCGATGCAGTGGCAGTCACACAGGGCGCAACACAATACAACCAGACCCGTAAAACCACTAATTTGTGTGTTAGGCAAATATTGGCTCCGGAAGGAATTAAAATGAATCGATTTTAAAAAATATTGTACAAACTGAACATTTTATTTGAGGTAATATGCTAAGGAACCCTCTACGCTCGTATCGAGCTCCCACTTGACTAAATTTATCCTATTGAGACTAAGCTAACTCTTGTAAATAATCATGGCTAATCGAAAACGATGATGGGGTCTTTGGTATTGAGGATGTCTGTTCACGATCGGGACTCGTGAAGATTCTTTTCTTCTTCCTTTCTTTCTTTCTTTATTAATATGGTAGTATTGATGTCGCCGTGTCATATCCCTGAAAAAATCTGCCTTCTCCTTTTCTCCACGTAATTGTTGTAAAAGGCGATTAAAGGAAAAGCCTTGATAATAGCTATGGCTACCTATAGATAGCGGGACCCTCTAGAAAAATACCAGATTGAAATAAAGCATCGATGACGGGCAGCAGCGTCTAGGATGCGAGGTGTTTGGCGCTGCTATCGCCAATCTGCTTGCCGAGCGTGGCGATTGTGACAAATCCTCCTCATGGCAGAGGCCTATATATGTCCTGCAGTGGACTATTTCTGTGCTGTTAAGGCAAGGATGTTGCCACTATCCGATAATTTTTTTTAAATTTTAACCGCCTTGTATTTAGCTCACCTTTGGTTAAAAAGTAGTTTGTACAAGACAGTCTACCTCCTAGTCCCTTCATGGGATTGTTGTTGTGGGTTTACATTGTTACGTATGTTTACCTACGGGTCAGAGTTGTTTTCAATATTCCATATGAGTTGGAAGCAACCCCAGGGGAGTGTCGGGATGGTTTCGATGTTAATAAATAAGTTCATTTCGTAAATGGAAGCGGATTTTGCGGAAATCATTTTAAGCAATATTGATTAAAATACGACGGTTCATTACATTTAAAAAATAATTCTGTCTCTGCATTTGTCCGTCTCAGCCTTTGTATTGATCTTGGTTATAGTAAACTGGTTAATATGGGTTTCTCCAAAAAGACGTCATCAGAAGCGTTACTTTGAAGATTTGCCCATAATCGCGACTCTATACAGACAGATTGTTAAGCGCCCTATATATCGGGATTAATTTCCTGACGTTTATAAGCCTAGTTTTAGTAAAAGCGTAGGGATAGTTTAGTATAAGCTTTTATTCAGCGGAAAGCAACGCGAGCGAATGAAGATGACATTTGGATAGATAATTAATTTATATACATTTATGTAATACTTGTATCGTTGTGGTCAAAATTCGACCATTCTGACACAAAGGATAGGAGGAATGTGGCTTACTGGAGGCCAACTAGGTCCTCCCTCCCGTCCTCAATGATTTATTCTCATATGACAACCCTACCAAAATAGGAATGCGGTAGAGCCAAGCAGCGGTTTTTGCTACTGCCCGAATGTGCCGGGTCGACCGGGTTGGCAACATGGACTCGCAAAATACCGGCGTGAAATAGAGGTATCTTATGCTTCTGCGTTTCGTTGGGTGAGTGAGGTAACCGGAGGCCCACTCCCCCCTTCTTATCCTCTTCCTGATCCTCCCCTCCCCTTCCTGATCCCCTGAGGCTAGCAAGGCACCTGCAGAACTTCTGGTGACGGTGATCACTTACCATCAGGTGAACAGCATGATCGTTTGCTGCCTTTTCTATTAATAAAAAATTTTGTGCACAGCAAATTCGGAAGAACTGTCTGCCATCATTCGGTTACCACCCTGAACTTTGAAGGTGCTTTTTTGGAAAGGCCAATTAGAACAGACTTAGAGCCGTGACGACACCTCTTGAGTTTCCTTGTCAACATAATAAGTAACTGTTGGGGTTTGTACAGGTACAACTAAGAGCTTATTTCTCAGAAAAAATACTCGCAGATTTAACTAACGTAAAATACTTTTAACCCAGTTCGTGACTTAACCGTCGCATAACTTCTGACCGTTTTGTATTTTTTGCCTTCCACGTGTCCTACCTGTTTCGGGGTACCTGAGTACCTGAGCACCTGAGCATACGGCACAAACAAAAGGACCGAGCATAATTTTAGAAGATTAGATCATTCGGTGCCGGAAATTCCAAACATTTCAGTCGCAGCCAACTGCATCTTTTGTGTGAAGATTTTTTTTTGAGTATTTTCTATTTTAAACAAAATTTTGTCAAGGAATTACGTCACACAAAAATTTGTGAAATAATTATGTGGTATAGCGGATAAGGCCCCGGGACATTATCATTCGAGTTGAAACAGAAACTATGTCTGTGGCTTACTTTCTAAAGAATAGATACTAAGATAACGACTTACTATTCCAATGTGTGAAATGAAATGAAATCCTTTTTTTCGACGTAACACATAGATTCGTTTTTCGAACGATTTTTATTTTCAACGCTCCGTATTGAGATTTCTTTGATGTGGGAGAAACGGATAGAAAATCGGCAGGTAATTATACATATTTTTTGGTAAACTGCCGTCAAATAACGTAATGTGTGTTTAAAACGTATTAGTTTCACAAGAAATCTGAAGAATCTTTATGTGTAATGTGTAAAAAACACCACTCCAACACAATGCATAACCGGTAGCATGTCAGTTATTCGACCTCTCTCGTTTCCTAAGTAATCATGGGTAACTGTTATTTACATGCGTTGAAAAACCATGCCTCCCATGATCAGTCCATACACAATACCCATGCACTGCTTTTGTGTATGGCGTAGCGATATGAACGGAGTTGTTGTTCCAGTAAAAGGTTCCATGATTCTTAGTGAGCAGCGGTCGGATAAATAAGAAGAATAGTCGTGGTCCATTACGACCACGCTGATTACTGCCGATTAATTTCGTTAGGTGTCAACTGAGCACAGAGACACGCACTTCGGCTGAGATTGGAACCCGGGTCATTTTATCCCCATTAGGATGTATGTTGACCACTAAGCCACTCGTTCGTCAGGATAGATAAATAAATTAAGTTCTTTATCGCCTTATTGCAGATTATTACACTATGTAGCACCTTGTACCATTGTGGCTTTTGGATAATAATGGGTGAGAGAAATAATACAAATTGTATTGACGGATTTGCTCGCGTTTGATTTAGTTTTTATATTCGCGACGTTACGAGTGTTTTACAGCAGCCGCGGTCTCGGGGGACATCCTCCCGGCGATAAAAACAAGCAAATTATAGTTTCATTTCAATTGTGTAGTGTTCGCGTAAATATAAGAAATCATTAAATAAAAATTTAGTTTAATTGCGAAACTATTCTGTTGTGAACCTTTCACAATAGAAACATGAGCTACCGAACACTATGCTAAGGGTCTGAAATGGCAATTAGCTCGTAGAATCTATTTTGAACCTTTGGGAATAGAATTTAGTGACAAACTCGTTATTGAAAAAGTAGGTACTGTATGTATTATGACTACATACAATACCTACGTGGAGTGACGACCTCCTCTATTGTGGGGGCTCAAGCACATAGTTTCCGGTTGCTCGGTATGGTCTGTGGTAGTGTATGAAGGGTATTCCCGCCTGTAGGTATTGGAATGTCCAGTAGTGCATTTGTGTCACTATGGCCGAGTAGTTAGGGCATCTGCCACCGAATTAGGAGACTCGAGTTCGATCCCCTAAGTGGAGGAAACTTATCAATGATTTTTCGAAACTTATGTATGATTTCTATCGATGACTTCAACACCTGCTACGTTGTCCCAAATTTGCTATTGCAAAAAATGAGTTAAAGGGACTATGAACGTCTAGACCCTTTCAGGCTTTGTTAGCTTTATGGCTGGTTAGTGAAAAGTATTGGTTATACGGTTATTGGTTATTTTTATGTACATATATTATTTATACAGATGAAATTTTGAAAATTAAATTCTAACCACATACGCTAAGAGACGAATTTCCATTTGACACGACTCAGCGTAGCCAAATGGGCCTCCGCAACCCACCACCCATTCTGGAGCTAAAGTATGCCTTCATGTTTCCTTGCCAGGTTTGCTCTCAGACATTGCCATGAGGTTTTCAAGGCCAGCTGCCTAGTGGTAGTGGTCAGGGCGTTCGTTTCAATTTCATAGTACGCGAGTAACCTGTGTTCTATCCGCGACCCCGGCACCACTAAAAGTGCTAATAGCAATTTGAAAAGCTGAATTTACCACGTGCTCGGCGGTGAAGGATTATGAGGACCCGTTAAGTCCGCCAACGCCAACCTGGCAGGGTGGTGGAAGACAGGGGGTAGCGCTCGGTGCTGCGTGACATAACGAATGGATTCAAAGTCTAGAAACACTAGTTTGGTTATGAAATTGGTTAATGCGTACCTCGGGTACTTGCTTCTTATTTAGTATTTGCTTCATTGTAATATTTGAAGTGGTTGTTAAGTATTTAATATCAATTTTAATTCTAAACTCCTTACGATCAAAGACGCGGCTACATCTTACTATTGCTAAAGCCACTGAAACCCTTTAATCAAGTATTTCCTTCCGTCCTCATTTCCAAGCGGAAGGGAAATAAAATTCTTCCAGATGCTTGTCGTTGCATATGCAAATCTGCAGCCATATGATGTTCTTAGTTCGTTCTGCAGATTTCCTATAAGCCCGTGTACTCTATTATGTGTAAACCCTTAGTGAGCGTCGCAGCAGGGATCTTTCTCCTTGATCAGTGTTGCCAAAGAAAACTACTTTTCATACTGATTTTTATTTCCATTTTCATCGACCCCGACTAGGTGTTTCCTAGGTATTTTTTATGTTCGTCTATTACTAGGGCTTTTCTGAATCGATTTGGACTAATCTTTCTTCATTTTGGATGTCTGTGCAGTGAGGTGCCATGCTGTGTTTTTTTCGGTGAAATTCACTTTCGCGATACTGCATCTTTTTGACTTATCGACTTTGACGACTACACTAGAAACATTTAAAAGTTAAAGAAGTAAATTTTAATTAATATGATGCATTAATAATAAAACGTATTTAATTTCAAATATCATAATAAAGGTATATTGATATAATTGACGTATTATTGAAGATTTTGCATATAATTTATTACAAAATGCTTAGCGGATATCATCCGACTCAGACATCGACTTAGATAAAAATGCAATTGCCCCAAAGGCAGTTAACGACAGTCAAACACGCTTCCGGTCGGCCTTGCGTCGCTTTAAGACAAACCGCCGACTGTATTAACGCGGCGATCCGAACAGTTTACTTTAATTTACTCTTGTGGTTTTCCGTCAGGTGTCTGTGGGATACAACCACAAGGTATGGATTTGTTTACATCACTGTAGAGAATCTAAATACGATAATTTTCTATTGCATATTGTAAAGCTTTCTTATGTCTTTCTCCTTCATCATCGGTGTGATGAATCCATTGTCTGTCTCGTTATTGCTAAGGCACAAGGTCTTTCCAATAAAGCGTCAACAAAAGCTGTTTCATATGGAAGGTTTGCCTTTACTCAACAGGCAAGGCAGGTGGGTTGGTGAGTGCAATGCCGCATCGCGGTCGGGATTTGGGTTCGGCATATTCGGATGGATTTTCTCGTACATTATCAAGCAAGATGCCCGTGATGTTAGTGTTTTGCCCGTACCCCAAAAACTGTCCTTTATCTTGACTTAAAATTATTTTTATAAGTTCCACCATCTCGGCATATTTAAGTGAATACAAAATTTGTGTCATTTACGCCCGTGTACAAAAGCGTGATGTTTGCTTTCAATTATCATTACCTTCCGCGAAATAGCAGAGATTAAGATTAATCTCAAATTTTTGAGAGACAAATATTGTGGGTGTTGGGAAAATTATATTTTCAATATGTTACTATACGTCGAACACTACTTTAATCATTGCTCAGTACATATGCCTCGTTTACTTTGTCCTTTACAAAATATTATTTTCACAAAAGAAAAGGCGTATTTTTAAATTGAATTAAATCCAGATTGTGGAGACCGATGTTTTTTCCCGCAGTAGAACAAACAGAGCAATTCCAATGTCGAAATGAGTATTGCAGGGGAGGTATCCATATTTCTTTCGGTAACAATATGGCTCTCGATCCGAGGGAGCATTGTTTTTGCTTTTAAAAGCGATGAATGTCTTCGTGAGTTCTCCGGAATATTAAAAACATGAAATCGCCATGGTCCTATTTGTACTTAGAACATTTTAGTAGAAACACATTAATTGCTTGTGGACATAGTTACTCGTTAAACTATGCCCACACAGAAACTTGTCTAAATAAGGTTTACGTATTTTTTTTTATTTTTTTTTTATATGGAAGAGACGGCAAACGAGCAAGCGGTTCACCTGATAGTAAGTGATTACCGTCGCCCACATACATCTGCAACACCAGAGATGCTGCAGGTGCGTTGCCGGTCTTTAAGGGTATTTGGGAGATGGGAGGGTAGAGGATACCTCACTCACTGAACGAAACGGAAAAGAACAAGATGCCTCTACTTCACGCCGGTATTCTGGCCGTGGTACCAATCCGGTCGAGCCGGCCCATTCGAGCAGCAGCTAAAGCCGCCGCTTGGCTCTACCACGCTTGAAATATTACATAATGCCCGTGTATAATCATTTGAGAATCACAGGGAAATAAATATGTGCTGTATATGAGTAGAGTACACAGATTGTGATTTTCGTGACTTTCATTATTTCATCCATGATTCCTTGCTGTATCTTTTACCGCAGTCTAAAAATAACTCTACTTAAATAACTTGACGGACGAATGTGCTTTAATTATATATTAATATTACCACAATGGCATAGTACAGTTCTACTCTTTTTTTTTGCACAGGGTTTTAGTGCTGAGGAAAATTGGAAGGCAGCTCCAGTGCGGGTTGACGGACTTCGTTCCAAATTTTTATACATAAGTATTTTTTCACGACGTTTCCTTCACCAGAACTTGTGGTGAATCATAGTTTAAAATTCCAATTAAAATTTTTAACGGTGCTGTGTTTGAAATTAGGTTTGTTCGTGTACTTACCATGAAATGGTCTTGAGCTCAAACATCTATTCCCCATAAGTCTCCGTCGACATCTTAATGATAAAAAGCGTGAAGGTTTGGCAAAAACATAATCACTTAATCTCTGTTTAATTAGTATCTAAACAGAGAATAAGTGATTATGCGGCTCCAGTGCGCGTTGGCGGACTTCACATATCGAACCCAGGTCATTCGCGCTCTTTAAATCTGCTTAATACCACGGCTAACGTATGCAATTGATCGTCAATAATTTATATGGAATCAGTTGATGCCTGTTATCTAAATAAGCTTGAACGCTTGCAAAATCTGTCTATCCGTTTCATTTTCTCACTTGACGGAATATCTCAGTTTCGTAAGAATATCAAGTGACTGCCATTCGACTGCGCAGAAACACTCGATTATAGTCTCTTTTATAACATCCTGAACAACCCATTCTCACCTTTGCATCTAAGGAACCTATTTTCCTTCGCTCTCCCTCTGGGTGCGCTATTCAGATCCCAAGTCAGAACTCACCTTAAAATTCCTATCCATAATTCCAGTTTTTATTCCTATTCCATGCAGGGAGTATTTTTGCTATTCCATATTGTTGGAGTTAGGTTGTGGAGCTCACTACCGCCCACCGTAAGAGGTATTTCGGAACAATATCCTTATTTCTTCGTAGCTTAGCATCGTGTTAATCCAATATATGTTGAGTATGTATGTTAGTATATGTATACACTTTAATTTGAAAATGAATTATATGTATCTAGTATATTTAATAAATGTAATCATTTATTTTTAATTGTAAACATATGTTTTATTGTCTTCTGGAAGGCCCTTGTACAAAAACCACGTTTTAATATTTTAAGCCTTTTTGTGTGTACTAAATAAATAAAAAAAACCAAGTAGCTAATAAAATCTCGGCCAATTTCATTTCTTTCCAATCCGTCTGCCGATAAATTAATAAGTAGAGTCAGAGGCTGACGGCAGTCCGAAGTCACGATTATGGAATACTATCGTTTGCCCGCGATTTTATCCGCGTTTAATATATATAATATAATTTTTACCATAGTTTCGCGATATAATCATTAATTATTCAAGTTCTAAATAAGTCGTGAACGCCTTCTGCGTAGATCGGACCATAATTTATAATTATATGCCGAAGGTGGCCCCGTTAACTCGTCTAACACCTCTTTAACTATTACTACCCAGTTTGAATTTAGTGTCGATTTATATGAAAACGAATCAATCTAACCATGTATAACACCTTGTTCATAGGCCCCTCTCATAAACAGGATTTGGCATGGACAACCACACACGGCAAGCGCAGACGCTGCTTCCCTTCAACAGTCTGCTTAATTTTGTTCTGTTATTTTTCGAGATAGTTGTCCCGCATCTAGCGGTAGTCATTGAGATTTTCGATGTTTTTTCTTAGTCTACTCTTACGATCCCCACGGGAAGAAAGGGGTGGCAGATTCTTATGTTGATACCACATGGTGACATTCTTAAATAGGATAGTCCTAAAAGTCGCGGTCAGAGGTCGGGCCATCGATAAGTGTAGTGACTTGCGTGTCTATGAAATCACAAAAAAATTCGAGGACATGTGAAGTCCGTCAACCTTCCCAACTACAAGAGCTTAATAAATATTAAGAGGACCACTTTATCAAACAGTGGGTTATTTACAGGCCTGTACGTAACGTAATCAGCGTTAAAGGAAACCCTATCATCTAGTGGGGACCGCCACGTGGTAGAGCCAAGCGGCGGCTTTAGCTGCTGCTCGAATGGGCCGGCTCGACCGGGTTGATACCACGGCCTCGGTAACGCACCTTGAGCACCTCTGGTGTTGCAGAGGTACGTGGGCGATGGTACTTTCTTACCATCACGTGAACCGCTGGGCCTTTTGCCGCCTTTCCCGTAAAAAAAAACTCACAGTTGAGCACTTTTAAAGTCTACGGTCCTATTTTATAGGGCCATAGTCATAATATACACTTATTCTATACACTACGCACTGGCCAGTGTTACCTTTAACCCTTTTTTGTGTTTTTATGTATTATTTTATTTAACCCTTAATGCGTCATCACAATATAATTTTTTATTGTTGTGACACGTAATTACTAAATAAAACTGTGACCGTTGACTCGATGTTATTAGATTATAAAAAGCGGCAACATATTTTAGTTTTTACTTATGACACAAATATATTTCTTATTTCTGTATTTTTACGTAAAAAGTAATCATCATAAAGGCCGGCAGCGCATCTGTAGCTCCTCCGGTGTTGTGGATGTTCGTGGGCGTCGGTGATCACTTACCATCGGGTGAGCCGCACGCTCGTTTGCCCCCTTCTTCTATAAAAAAAAAAATCATTACTTTACTCTCCATAGAACACTGAATCAAAGGGTAAATATTACGATGTAGCCTCGACGAATACGATGTAATTCGTCATCAGCGCAGATAATAATAAAACTGGAAAGGAGGTTGCTTATTCATTTCCGTCTGAAAGCTCGTCTTGCGGTGGCCATCTTGAATATGTAAAATATGAGACAGAATTCTTAGACAATTACCTTTACTTTACTTTCTGTGGTTTATTGAATTAAAAACGTATTAAGATGTAGAGATGTAACGAATGCGACATAATTTGACATAGGAACAGTTAGAAATGAAACCGGAAAGGATTGGAGGAAGTCTTGTTATTTACTGAATATATGCCGTACATATTTTTTTAATTTAAAACGCGTCAAACGCGCAATCGGCTCACCTGATTGTAAGTGATTACCGTCGCCCGTCACGTACATGTGCAACACCAGAGGAGCTGCAGGTGTGTAACCAGCCTGTTGGATATTTGGTATGGGGGAAGGAGAAACACAAGATGTCTCTACTTCACGCCGGTATATTGCGAGGCCGTGGTACTAATACAATCGAGCCGGCCCATTCGACAGCGGCAAAAGCTGCCGCTTGGGGCCTATCACGAGTAAAGATTCTAAAAGCTTGGTTTAACGGTTGCCATATTGAATTTGAAAAATATGGGACAAAATTGTTTATCATTTACGCTCTCACAGGCGTAGTATACACTTCGGGTATTTTGAGAGAGAGAGAGAGAAATAGAGATAGAGATTTTAAATGTATAAGATAAGGTAATTAAGTAATTATCATCTTAATTCTTAAAGCAGTCTACTGCTGAATTTAAATAGAAATAAATGAGCAGATCGAAGGATTTGGCGATTTATCGTAATTTTTTGGTACGATTATGCTGATAATGGCGATTACCAATTACGCATGCGCAGAAGCAGACGCCTCAATGCAAAAGGTATGCACAAATGTCACATATATAATTGTACCATTTGGTACATATTTATGATACTGCCGTCTGGGTACTTTTAATACAACTTCAACTCGACATGTGTTAATGAATTGTGTACGTGTTTAATAATTTTAAAACGATGTACTTGTGGTTAACAGCGGTTAGGGCCAGGAAGGATGGTCGATAATACTTGAAGAAAGAATGGCTGGCCTAGGAAAAGAAATCTAAAAAATGTCTACATTCAGTCTTTGTGGTTTAAATATAGTAACTATATGGTACATAACACATTAATAAATAGTTTAGTTTTTTTTAAATAGACCCCGTTGCACTTCAACGGCCTCCGTTTACTTTTTTTTTTATTTATAGCTAAATATTATTAGGGAGGGAAAGCAACTAAACTGAAAGTCTCGCGATTGGTAACCCTAGTATCATAGTCATCGCCGCCTAGAGGCCGCCCTGTCACGTCGGTCGAATGCGACGATAATGAAGTGTAAATCACAGTGGTTTCGCCTTTGGTGGTCTTTTTGATGTTGCGACTCAACCGGCGTGATATTTGACCTTTGTATTAAAAAAAAAATAATAAAATCACGTAGCTACTGGATTACTTACTCGTTTACGATGGTTTCGTCGCATTCAATTTTGACGTTATCATATCTTATTTTAAATTCGTTTCAAGTTGACCGCATTTATATAAGTGGGTCAACATTTTGAGGTTCTTTCTGACAGCCTTTTAGTAGCCTATATCAATCGACGTCAAGCAACTCCCAATATATTATCATGACGTGCTCTTAATGATATATTATCTGTGCTCGTTTCTGATTTCTTCTTAATAACAACTATCTGGGACAAGACACATAGGTTTGACGTAAAGTTTTTAAATTGAAATTAAGCTGTAGCCACAGTTAAATGTGTCATAATTTACTCCTTCCAACTTCACTGCTGGATAGAGGTTCGTTTCTTATAAGCGGAAATTAAAGCTGGCATGCCCTGTATGGAACACTTACCTCGCTGAGCAGTGAGTTCGGTGAGTACCGTTAGTTTCTCATTGGAGATGCTGTTCTCCATCATTAGTTTGCTGGATTTGAGTTCAGCATAGTCGGATGGATTTTTCTGGTATTAAAACCACGGAAGTTTGATTGTAGTTGATATTTGGAGAAAAAGTTGTATGTTTACATTCAATAAAAGTATACGAGTCTTTCATGATGAAATCGGAGACGTTCTGAAAAAATGCCAGGTCAAGAGTACTCTAAACCAACGAGCATGCATGCGAAGATTGATGAAAGTGGAAGAAGCGAAAGACGTATGTCAGGACCGTAGCAAGTGGAGGCGTGAACATATACATACAATAAAAGTCTATAATGACTGATCTTATGCTGAATTGGCGACTCTTCATCTTCTTTAAATCATATGCGTTAAAAAGAAAAAGTAAAACTATTTTATCACCATTGTAATGTTTTACAAGTAGCTATTATAGTGTTTAAGTAACTATTACTTCTGTTCATCGTGGGGAACAGTTTCGTCGAGCGTTCCGATTGATTCTGTATGAGTCATATGTGCCGCCAACTGGTGCGCCGACCGGCTGTAACATTACACCGGTATGGTTTTGTGAATCGCAATATGAAAGCGAGGGCAAACTGTGTGTGTTGTTACTGACTTAGTTCATTTATTCTTAATAGCCGCAGAGATTATTTGTGTTTTTATTGAACTAGACTTTATTGACTGGCTGGCTAGCTGTTACCTTTTTTTTTTTTAATTTTGGGTTTCTTATTGGCTTAATTTAAACTAGCAAACTTCGCCGGCTACGGACGGGCATGTTTTATATTATGGTAACTAAATCTGAATGTGTTAAACACCTATAACCTTCCCCACGAAACTTACCTTTAAGAGGAAAATAACTGCATTGATATCCACTTAGATGATGAGAAGTTAAAACACAGATAAACGCGGATCGCGACTTTCGGTTTTATACTATTTAATAATGATTTTATTTTATTAAATGGCGTACCATGTGTGTGAGACGGCCGGCCATTAAAACCAACAAAAATATGTAGATTTTTCCGTGCCTTTCTATAACGACGTAAGATCCTGCCTCCACTTTTATTCCCGGGAGAAAACTCGAAAACGACGAAAGTCGCCGCCCGTCACCTTGTCTTCGTTTAGTTCGGAAAGTCTATTCGGCTACGCTGATCTTTAATCTCTGCCTGTGCCTATTGGTGGCAGGCGCGTGTGGTTATGTTGTACTCTTTTGTGTGAATGAGAGATGCAAGGCGCCGCACCTATCACGCAATGTGTATCAATGAACATTCACAGAGCGGTAAAATTTTTAAAATAGTAAATAATGTAAAAAAAGTGAATGATAACATAGTCGGTAGCAGGTGCACTGGACACTGAATCGAATTAATAATAAATAGAAACATGACGCCTTCTTTATTTGGAGATGTTGTACGTGCTTTAAAGTTGTAGAGGTCGATAAACTATAAATTTTTTTGGCCTCTCAGGACCCTTCCTGTACGCACTTATAATGCCCACTTTACGACGGTCCTTTGCACCTTTTGAATCTCTTTATAGATGGGGTTCAACCCTTATTCATTATACGGATACCTGAATGTGATGGGATCTTTTGTGTCATTATTTACGCGGGGCTTCCTACGACGATCCTATTTCATAGTGTATATACTTTATTTAATTTTCGGACAAATGCGGCCAAACTGTATTTGGCTAATGTGACTTTGGCTATGCTTTCAAGTCCTTAGATTTGATTCATCATCATTTTAGCCTATCAAAAGTCCACTGCTTAACATAGGCCAAAGATTGCCACAAAGCCCGGTCCTGAGCCACCGATATCCATCGACTTCCCGCAACTCTGTGCAGGTCATCCATTTGGTTGAACACAATCAAGTCGCAAATTTGCTTTGCGAGTAAAGTAAGTGGACATCAAGTTCTGAATGCCAGTATATTTAATTACCTATCCCGTTCCCGAATACGCAGTAGTCCATAGTGAAGTATTTTTCTGTTGATTGTGTCCAGAGAGTTTGCTCCGTCCACCTTTTACTCACCGGTTTTTCTGTTTATTTCATGACCGAATAGACAATATTCAAGTAAATTCTCTCTTCGAAGTTTAGTTCAGGTAGTATTGTGCAAGCAGAAGAGGTGATATGCTCATTCCCTGCTTAGGAGTCGTTTGTGTAGGTAGCACCCTAACTACCCTTAGTCAAACAATTGTCGCGTGCAGGTTCGAAAGGTACAGTAAGCCACTATAGTAACTAGATTTGAGGCATTCCATCTTAGTCCTTGAGTCCTTGGCTGACAACGCATTACAACGCAACAGTAACCTTCTTCAATTGAAGTTCATTTTAAGTATCCATAGGCCACTTACCATCACGTGGTTAGCTAGTTTTTTTTAACGACCCCAAGCCTGTTTTTAGGGTTTTTGTTAGTTTCAAAGACAATTCAACTTTAGTATCTGTTTTTCTCCACCATTCCATGAAAGTACCAACAAAAGCGTGAACGGGTAAATTGCAGTACTCTCGCGTGAGTCTAAAGATGCTACTACTTACATCGGTCGCTAGTCCACCGCTGAACACAGGATTCCTTGCAATAACTTCTAATAAATACAGCACTTAAATTTGCTATAAACAATATTAGTGGTACCAGCACCGAGTATCGAACCTAGGTCACTCGCGTTGAAACTAAAGTGAGCGCCCTGACCACTAGGCTATGGCTCTATAAACTATATGTATATCTTTTTACATAATCTATGGATTACCTATAAAAAAACATAAACACCTACCTACCCTTTAAATGTATTATTCCTTGCGTATATTTTTAAAAGCATTTCCTAAGTTTTAATTGCGTCTCATAAAACCGTAAGCACACTCATTTCAGAACATATCTTAAAGTTTACCGCGGACCATCGCTCGCATGTGTCAGCGATAGAAACGTTCTGAGACTGAGCTGCAGGAATGTGATTGCGGGCCGTGACTCACGCGCCGGCTGTCCTTCTTCTTTGTTTGTACCGACGCTAAATGTTAAAGTTGTGTGATCAAATAACTTGATATTTGCTTAACAACCACTTGCATTGAGTAACCAATTCCATTAAGGTGGTAAAGATAATATTTTAAATAATTTTTTTTGCAATCATGGCGTAAGATGGAATTTACAAGTTCATCTCTAAATACCAACCCCACCGACTGACTATTCACTTGTTTTTTTATTATTATTTTCTGGGACTGGATTGGGGTGAAAAACTTTTTGTAAGTGTCTACTGCAGCCCATGTACATCTGCAAACAACTTCAATCGAAGAAGTTTACAGATGTGTTGTTACCCATGAGGACTTAGATAGGAATGCTTCCTCTGATGAAATATATTTGCTCTGTAAACCTTTAAAACCGGAAAACAACTGTTATTACACTGTTGTTTGGCGACAGAAATAATAGGAACGGGTGTGGTACCTACCCAGAAGACTCCTAAGCAGAGAAGAAGCCTATTGTCTAGTAAGTGCTAATGTCCATATAGTATGGTGTGATGGGGAGAAGCATGTGCTCCACCCGCCTGCCCAGTGCGGTGAAGTAGGTACAACTAAATCATATCATGCGGAATTTTGTGAAATAGATAATAATCTATTAATTTTTTCAGGGACAGTATAATTACAAATTTCTGCAAAGTAACGCCTGATTCTATTAACCACCATACCTCAATTAGAGGAATTTATCTAAAAAATATCGTACCTCTGCCTACCCTGTGAGTGATTACAGGCGTGATTATGTTGTTGTCGTAATGTACAACATTAAAATATCTTTTAAAAAAATAACCACCAGCATTATGTTACGTATAGTATACCGTTGCCTGTCTGATCCCCTTGTTCTCATCCATCACGACTTGTCCCCAGGTGTACGTGGCGCTGTTCAAGCCGCTGCGCGTCTCCAGGCGGCAGTTCCGTCGCGTGCTGATGTGCATGCGCAACGTGCGCCACCTAAAGTGCCACGAGCTCTACGCGCACGAGAAGGTCACGAAGGTCGACAGCCTATCGCTCGTGCTGTCCGGCAAGTAAGTTTGATTTCTTTCTCGATTCGTTCGAGTGGATTCCAGTTATACTTTTTGATCTAATTGAATCCATGAAACGGGACTCCGCTCGCAGTTCTGTCCTTTTTTTTTTTTTTTTTATAAAACAGTCTTACGTTTGACCCCAATTTCGCTTGATGGAAGGCGAAGATGAGGCCTAGGATGGTACACGTTTGCCTAGAAGGTGTCTGTTCACTTTGGCCTTAAATATGTCCAGATTATAGCGTTCCGGAGAAACTGACCTCGGCAGAGAGTTCCACTGCATAGCCGTCTGCCTAATGAAAAAAGCAGCCAACCGCTTCGTGCGTGATGAACTAATGAACGAATGTGAACACAAAGGTGAAACTGCTCGCCGCGCCTAGTCCTTCGGTGATGGAAAGGTGAAGGGGTTGTCACTCAACCCGAACTAAAGAAATCGGGTATCAAGAGGTTGCTTTGCACCGCTCTCGTTGCCCTTCACAGTCGTGGTTAAGTCGCAGGAAAGAGGAGTTCTTGTATCGAGATTCTCAAAAGTCACGAAGGAAAGCCTTCGTGACTTTGCTCATGGCGGCTGAGGTGGGGCCGCGGGGGGAGGATGAGGGTCGGTATTACGACGCGCCGCTCTCCCTACTGCCGGAAGCTCGCTCGCCAGAAGGGGGTTGGTGCTCCAGAGCGCTAGCCTTCCCGATCCCCATCGGTGTTCCGGCGACCCTTGCTGGGATAAGAAGTGCCCTTTATGAGTAGGTGCTTCTTAGAGGGCGTCCGGCGCTGGTTGCGTCCTGGATGTGTGCGAAAGCGTCCTCGTGACTCTGTTGACTGCATGCAGCGATACCCGAACACCGTGGGGTTCCTGTCGATGCCGACACAACTTGTCCCTGTCCCTTGAGGGCGTATTTCCCCCATGTATAAAAAAAATGGTATCGCCTTGTTTGATCTTTATAGTTATAAGTTGCCAGTAAAAAAACCCCAACACTTGTGATACTATCACGTTGAAAACTAGCTGAACAACCTGATTGTAATTTTGTTAAGACAGCATCGCATCAATGTCGCTCGTTTCTCTTCTGATCGTCACTCCAATCGTCGGTCGGAGTGTATCAAGGGCCCATTATTGTCCGAGCGGTATTTAATCGCGAGAAGAAAGTCTCCACTTACGACCTCGTTGATTCCATTGTGCAGTGCTTCTTCAACTTACAACTACTTTTGTTTAGAAAACTCTTCTTAGTCCAGTTTACCTACGGCGTTTTGTTATCGCGAATAATTAACAATACAAAATTCGTTAGACTGCCGGGAAAAAAGTCTGTCATGATATTGCATGTACCTGATAGAGCCAAGCGGCGGCTTTTGCTGCTGGTCGAATGGGCCGACTCGACCGGTTAAGTACCTCGCAGAATATCGGCGTGAAGTAGAGAGATTTTGTGCTTCTGCTTTTCGTTCGGTGGTGAGGTAATCGGAGGTCCACTCCTCCCTCCCCGTACACCTCCTCATGCTCCCTCCCATCACCCAACTACCCTTAAAGGCCGGCAACCCATCTGCAACACAAGAGGTGCTGCAGACTTCACTGCAAACAGAATTGAACAGCATAAATATCTTTCGTCGGCAGTGCAAGTCTCGCAATCAACTCTTGGAGCGGGTTGAAAGACAATGAAAACAGGTGTGTAATTTACAATCAATACTCGAAACTCGGGGGGTATTATTATCAGGTGCGTTTGGGCGTATGAGTGCCACTGGAAGTTTAGAAGAAGTAAATGATTTCTTGAGATTAATTAACAAGAATATTGATCCGAGGATTGAAGATACCATTTAACCTGAACACGCTAAAAACGCAGACAATACGGAAAACAAATTTTGTTTATCATTACATATAATATGGTTGTATATACAGAAAATTTCAACATGAACGTTATACAAGTTGCACTTGTCGAGAACATTTCGTATATTCGCCTTACCCGTTTAGCGGTGACTGAACTATTCCACGAACAGCATCCGGGGGGCTGCAAATAAACACAGCGACACTGCTCCATCCCGCTAACGTTATCAGAGCCGCACGCTCCTGCTGCGCCATGGTGATGTCATTGCTCCTAACAAGCTCGTTGCTAATGTAATTCGATACGAATTTGATTGTTTTACCAATTGAAGTAATACTTGTGGGTCGCGGAACTGTGTTTTAAAAATCAACATAACACATGTTGATTCTTACATGGTTATTACCGTTTACATGGGACGTTTGTTACAACGAGCGGAAAGGGTTATTATAAGTTTGTATTGAAATTAGGATGTATTTGTAATGTCACTAGAGAGGTATTCTTTTGCGCGGACTATGTGTGGTGTGTCAAATCTAATGTAATGGCTGGGGCGATGAAGAATATGATCGCAGTGTGCAGACATCCAATTAAACGCGATAAAATCCGTAAATAATACTCTCATTTTAAATGTACTACACATTTGAAATGAGAGTATTATTCGCGTAAATACAAGAAATCGCAAGTAGTTACATAACAGTCCAAGTACATCGATACTCTTGGCTGAGAAGAACTAAAATTTCTTTTCTTACAATCTACAGAACTTTAATTGGCTCCGGGATTAATACAAACGTGATGGCACCCGATAAGGAGAAGGCGCACCTTATAACCGTGTGACCTCTTCTTTCAGGTCACGAGGGAGGCGAAAAACCGCTTTTTGTGAATGAAACTCATTGAGTGACAAAGTGTTGACTTAACTTACTACGTAGATAGGGTGACAATATATAACATGTTTTCAGGTTTTTCACTGCGTTTTTTTTTAATTCCCGGATAACATATATGTGTCCTTAACTATGAATATTTTCGGAATAAAACATTTTGTAATTAAGAGACAACTAATTTTTTATGTGTCGTGTCGTCATGCCATGTCGGTTGCGTCACGGAAATGAAAATTAAAAACTATGTCACATTTTCCAGGGCAGCTTATGATCATATTGTTAACAACCCTTTCGATGATTGGAGTTTATACTCTCCTCTAAATATATTTTGTTTAATTCACTAATAAAAAATGAAATCTGCCATGAGACTAACTTATTTAAAAAACTCGATATGTTCAAGTAACGTACCAGAAAGAAGAGCACTGTAGCGTTTATTATACCTGATTGTAACACAAAAGTCGCAACATGTGAAAATTTAAAACATCTTCTTGGCTGACGGAACTGGTACCTACAGATATTACAAGGGCGGTAACGTAACTTCACTGATTTAGATAGCTTTTACGCTGTTTGAGTTTTGGCAGTATTGGTACAAGCCCAGAAATGTTAATTTTGTTCAAGGGTCATACCGAAAAAGTTTTAAAAAAAATGCGAGCTTTTTACCGATGACAATCTGAAATATAGATTAACGAATACTCCGTATCCATCAATATATTACATAAATAATGTCTCTCATCGGTGACAGAGGATTCGTAGCCAAACAAAAATAAAAAATCAGCTGGATAAAGATAAGTTCATTGTTCACGAAACCTCGACAGCAAATATACGGCTCTATGCATTTCATCTGGTTAAGATTTTATTAAGTTGTGGCAAAAAGCCAAAATCTAATTTTAAAGATCATTATTAAAGTTTTTCATTCGTTTTTTAATTTAGTTTTATGCCCGAACTGCCAAATGCGAGTAAAATTAAATAATTTGTCTGAAATGAAGTTCGATGCTAAAATTCATAGGTTAAGTAAATTAATGCACTACGTGGTGTATTATCATCATACACATTTCTCCATAGTTCACTCAGTAAACTCAAGAATAAACTAAAAATACAGCTAAATCTACAAAATGTATGTAATTGGGAACAGGGCTTCAAACAGCTTATGACGAGAATGTAAATAATTAGCGCGTCCGCCTTAAGGTTGAGCAGAACATAAAAATGGTGATCAAAACAGGTTTTTTTAAACTAGTCCTATTATTATTTTTAAGTTAAGGCATGTAAGGAAAACCTCCTTTGTGAGAATCTACACACCCGTACCTAAAGACGTGACTCTGGCCGTCAACGGATAGCGGAAAATTCATCTAAAATGCTGAACCGTAACCCTTCACGACTAGTTATGGGGAGCTGAATCCTAGTGATACGAGTTACCGGCACTGCGCTCACCGACCCGTTTGCCCAGCGCGATGTGTTTGACCAATTTTCCATGCAAGCTGTCAGCTTCTGTTGTCGTTTGCTTAGGACATTTGTCCAGTAGTGTATAGAGAAGAAGTCCTGCGTTTTTAACATACGCATGCGTAACCTATGCATTGCGCAATATAATGGTCGGGCTGGGCGCAAGTCTACGACCCCCTTACGAGTTTGGGCCTTGAGTCGAAACATTGCCCGATTTGGCAGCGTGAATTGAGCCGCTCTAGTGATTTATTCAGCTGCATTTAAACATTAACCCACTTGCCCTAGTTCATCTCCGAACACTTAATAGTGTTAGTGGTGTGGTCCAGGTAGTAAAATCGATTTTGTTCGCACTGTTTATCGAGTTAAATTGAAGTCGTTATGCTAGCAACTGCTTTGCAACTTTGCTTCGACTAAAAACTTTCATTTGTATTAAGAATTTGCCTTCGACATACTTATGCTGTTAGTTAGTGGGGTGATTGCTTTTTTTCTATAACACGCGAAATATAAAGAAGTGACATGAACTCGAGGTTCTGTCGTGGTAATGTGGTAATCAAGAAATTATTTATTACAATTCTAAGCACTCCTCATGATGGAGAAAAACAATGCGATAAAGAGCCTTGAGGTACGGTACCACGAAAACAAGTCTTATTCTAGATCTAGATTGTCGCAGGCCAAGGTCTCATAAATTATATCGACTTATTATAATTAAGTACTTACTGCATGCTAAGTTTCCTTGGTGATTAACTACCGTCTCCTGTTAATAATATTCCTACGCGTTGCGTATTTAATCCTAGACAGCGCGGTAAATGAGTTGAGAGAGTAAATCACCCTAAAAAACCAAGTCAAATTAAATTTGTAATCTTAGCATCTTCGATGTTTCAAATGAGATGATTCTCTTAAACGTGAAGTCCTCCTGGCTGATTACGACCAATTTCCAACTGCGTACGATATTAATAACGCATGTGAACGCGCGAAAACAGGTGCATCATTGTCTAAACCCTCCCGTATCCGATATATTGTAGAAATATGACCTTAATCGATCAAGTCGTTCAAAAGTTACAATATCACAAACATACGAACGCTGAATTTGTATATATTACTAGCTGGTCCATGACGAAGTTGTTCTGTCTTCCCGGTAGATGGCGCGATGAGTATGAGAAATGTATTAATAACTCTACCTAAAGTAGCAGCAGTAAGTGCCCACTGCAGGGCAAAGGCCTCTTTTCTCAAGTATCTGAGAGGGTTTTGGTGCAAACATGCAGTTTTCCTCGCGATGTTTTCCTTCGGCTGAGCACGTAGCAAATAAAGCACTTAAAATTGCTATTAATAATTTTTGTAGAGCCGGCACCAGGGATCCAACCCAAGTCACTAGCATTTTATGAAGTTAAAGTGAGCGTCCTGACGACAAGGTTACCATGGCTTCTAAATGTCACCTACTGGGTATAGATTTTATAATTTTCTTATTCGGCCCTTAGCTTTTAACATGTATTGTGAAAATTAGTAATTTTGTGCTTCAAAAATAATCTATCCTATCTGGTCCCTATGATATATCCCTATGGCATAGCTATGAACCATCGTGTCGACCTCATTTTTTTTAATTAAATTTTTTGTGGAAAATGCGGTCAACGAGCCAGCGGTTCACCTGAACGTAAGTGATTACGGACATCCACGGTCAACGAACACCTGCAACACCAGAAGTATTGCAGGTGCGGCCTTTACCGAACGAAACGCAGAAGCACAAGATGCCTCCACTTCACGCCGGTATTCTGCGAGGCTGCGGAACTAACCCGGTCGAGCCGGCATTCGAACAGCAGCAAAAGCCGCCGCCTGGCTCTACCGCGTTAAGAAATCATAAAGAATATGACCTCTAATCGGTCAAGCCGTTCAAAAGTTACACGATCTCTAACAAACGCACGCAAGTTTTTTGTATATAAAGATATATTTTTTCAAAAATTTTTCGCTTAAAGCTTTAAGATAACCAACATTGCCAACAAGGCGTTAAACATTGACAGTCTGCTACTTTGTTTACTTTGTTACTGGATATCCGCGACTGGCAAAAGGAACTTACGTAAGATCGATTATAAGACAATCTTACGTAAGTTCTTAGTAAGCACTCTACTGAATTTATTGAAGAAAAATCGTTTCATTTTTTCATTTCCTATTGCTATTATTTTTATGAGAACGGAAACGGAAAGCACACAAGAAAACGTAAGAAACGTATCTGTTAGCTGAAAATCTACAGTTCCGATGAGACTATAGTAGACTTATATTTTTTTTTTGCTAAAGCACAGGTACTAATACGTAATGTGTACGTCAAGTAGCTTTAAGGGTTGCCAACTATACTTTTTAAGTAAAGAATCGATACCTTATTATTGCGTCAGTATAGTGCATAATTATACATAATATTAAAGTAAACTAATATTATAATGTGCTTTTAGGAATAATAACATATTATAGATACATATATAGGTCACCAGGGGATGGTGCAGTAAACGAAATATATCACTGACTAATTGATACGATTGAAATCAATTTATTATTTTTGTTAATTTTACATGCTTATGTTTTTTAAAACACTTTTTTGATGTTAAACATCTATTGGCTCGCTTGGGGCGTAAGAACGCCGTTTGATGAAACGACGCGACGCGATTGAACGACGCTTGCTTCGGCCAGCCTCGTGACTCATCGACTCTTTCCGTCTCGACTCTACGGTTCCTTCTCCCTGTCTATATTTTTATTAACTTAATATTTAATTCCATATTTAGTGCCTACAACAAAAATGTATTTCTAAATGACATCTGTCCGTCCCGTGATGACTACTCCTCTATTTATAATTTCCCTCCTAAGTTTTGACAACCTTACGTTAGGTGAATTGTTGTGCATCAACGCCCCTCGCATCATACTGTTATTTGCACATTCAAGCTGAAGTCTAGACTGAGGATTAGGGAAGAGTGTGTTACATAATAATTGCAACCAGTAGGTATTATTAAAATTGAAGAATCTTTCAAATGTATGTATAATCGTTCGAATGTGATAAAGGGGTTCAAATAAAATAAAATAATTTGAAAAGAAACATTTATATTACTTGTCAGACCTTATTTTAAATCTACCACCGTTTCGTAAAGAGGTTCCTCGGTCGGGGAAGAAACTGGCGAAAATAACTCTATAGGTATCCTTTTTTAATAATACTATCTGTTATTACAATAAATCTGTAGAAAAGCAATTTCTGTAATTATATTTCGGAAATAATTAAATGCATAGCGGATAAGGCTCCAGTAATTCTGCTTACCGTATAAAATTAATACCCAATTAGGTACTGGTCTAACCCCCATGGCTATCTATGTTCAGGACCTTCACATAAGTAGCTAGCGGTAGTTATAGTGAAACCGATTACTACACCGAATCAAGAAGGGGTGTAGTAGTAAGTAGAGACTACATAATGTACGTTACGTACATTCAATTACGAACATGCTGCGTAGATTTGCTCACCGTACTGAACTTCGCTGCTCGCTTAATAAGAATACTTTTTTATCTAGTTTTTATTCACGATAGCCTAATGAAAGACCAATTAGTTTAATGTTACGTAGTTAAAAGTTGTCCACGCCTACACCGCATTCAATTCAACGGCTCGCTCCTCTCTCCGTGTAAGGCGTGGCACCACTGCCACAATGTGTCTCAATTCGCCTGCAGCCGTTGCATTGCTATAATTTGTGCTCCATTTTCTTATTTATTAATGTCTCGTGTTGTTCATATTCATGCCGCTCTATGTGTGTAAAGTAACAAGCACAGCTATATACATAAGCTGCAGTTTATAAGCTTAAAGCTTATGTACAGATTAACAAATATCGTGCGTTACCGACATTGTATATATGTTAACATGTTGTTTATGTCCTATATGATCTACCACTCATTGGCATACAAATTTTACATTTTCAGGACTAGGGCAAGCTGCGTAATATAAAGTACCTACTAGTGAGTAGGTACTTTAGTCTTTGTCGGCGATATAAGTCGAAGTCCTTTGATCTTCACTAACTACTAGTGGAAAACAAAATTAATGAAGTTTACGGTCAACATTTTTTTTATTTATTCTTTATTGCTATAGTAGATGCACGTGCAAACCAAAAAATGAAAAACTGTAGTTGGTGGACACTCTACAGGAGTAAACAATAAATTTATTAACAAACACATTTTTAAATAAGTATTTGTTGAAAATTTACTAAGTTTGGTAGAAATACATAAACGGGTGAACAAATACGTAAATAGATACAAAAAATAATATCTGTATAAATCGAAATAAAATTTTGTTCGTTGTTAAGCTGCTCCATCACTCGAGAACGGCTCGACCGCTTTGGCAATTTTTTTTTAAATGTTTGATAATTAGGTTTTTATGGAAAAGTGCCCGGAACAACTAGATACCGATGAGATTTTAGTATTACTTCAAGACCATAACTCACGAAACGTTTAACAGATTTTGATGAAATTTAATAATGAGATAACTTGAACTCTTGGGAGTATCATAGGCATTTTAAATAAGTTAGCCGAAAGATATTTTCCATAGGAATTAAGTCGCGGATAGCAGCTAGTATAATAATAAAACCGAATATAAGATAAGCCGAATTCTGTCAATGATTCATTAGGTAATATTCACGAACCAATCTCTGATATGTATTCCAATCAGGAGCTGTTTTAATCTTACCGGGCAGGGCGTATTCTCGAGTAATAAATCACTATAAAAAAAAAAGTCAATAAAGATATACGATACATAAAATACACGTTAAAAAAGAATATAAAATGGGGATCGAAGCATGAAAAAATTTGAAGAAAAAAATCAATTGTAATAGTAATTTTAATTGTTTCTGTGCGTTGAAAAATATTAAATAAATACTCTTTAAAATATTAACTGTAATGTTTATTAAGCAGCGACTAAAAACTACTCTCAGAACTTGAACTATATATCACTACTACATCAAGCAGTGAATGAAAGAACGAATAAATTGAAAAAAAAACACAAGCAGTTGAAGCATATTCTTAGATAAATTAAAATAATAAAAAATAAATAAGTGAACTCGTGCAGGATTTCCAGACACGAGCTGGGATGGACAGCACAGGTCTGGAAGCAACACCTGTTCACCAGCATGACGCATGTGGCAGCCATTACCCTACTCAACCAAAATTTACTGTTTATAGATTAATATTGATCTTGGCCTTGTAAATTAGTAATGGAAACGAATCAGAACCCGTACTTGTGCATAAAAGGTGTTCAAAATTGTTCAATGATTCGAACGAGCTGTGGCCTTCAACGAGTCAGCTCACAGTTATTTACGCATTTAAGTAGGAGTCTCGTCTAAGGATTAATCAAACGAAAAAGTAAGAAATATATTACGGGACATGTTAAATCCGCCAGTCCTTACTGGAGCAGTGTTGTGGCGTGCAACTTCATGCCTCAAAATCGTTTCAATATTGATAACGACATTTTGAGTGGGAACCACAAATGTTCACATTTACGTAGGGGCACGCCGGCTACTTTATAGCAATAATTATAAGTTATTTTTTTTATATGATAGCTCGTTCTTCGTTATTTTATATTTCTAAGATACTAAGACTTCATATAGTAGCTATTTAAAGTAGTCGATGTTATGTTCAACAAAGTGAAAAATACTGTAAATTTAAACTATCATTTATTTACCATATTTGTTAAATTTAATTTTACTTTAAACGAATAAAGATTTTCATCGGTCGAAAGCTTCGTCCTCGGTGTCGGGAAACATGTGTCCACAGTATATCATCCAATCAAATGAAAATTAGATGCATAATACATCCAGCCAAAGCAGAAACATTATTATATGGCAGCGTAGGATGGACAACTCAAGCTGTAACTACGGATCTACTAAATCAGTTATTTGAAACTTGGCTGTTTTGAATTGTGACTATAAGCTATAAAAAAGACATGTAAAATATTGCATGTATGAAGTGCGATGCGTGCGCGAACAGACAAGAGTTCTATAAATTATTATATTTGGTGCAATTATAATTGCTTCTACACATCATCCACAAAATCTTTTTCAATCTACAAGCTCTAACTAACCTCACAGTTTTTGACGTGTAATAGATCTAACCGCGCCGTGTTATTTTACTCATGCAGTGCAGTGCTGTCATGGGACCGGGACTGTCATGCATTTTCATCTACGATTACCTGTCAAAATTAGACATAATAAATATGTTTGTTCCTTCTTCGTCGTACTAAGGAGAAATCGTTCTTGTCCACTGTCGAAGAGACAAAAGGTGGAGGCATTAACCCCGTGTTGTGCTAGCCCTGCAGGGGTCGAAGGGTCACTGTAACGGTGCCCTTTTCGTAACATTTATGCGAGCGGTATTTTGAAGTTAGCGACCTTATATTTCGGGGTAACGCTAATGTCATTAGGTGCGTTATACATGCTGGCGTTACGAAAAAGGTAACAAAATTTAATCATCCCTGTTTATGATATAAAAAGCAATTATGAAATTAATTATTAATTTTCAAGTTGAAAATGATCGAATCTTATTTTATTCTATGTAATCTTACTTCTATTCACAAAGCATTAATTCAACACGTAGTACGTCTCTAAGACAACGAATTTAAGACATTTAGGATCGCTTTTCACATTGTGTGTTTGTGTATGAACTATGAACGCGTGAAGCGCCTGTATGCCTCCATTGTCCCACTCAAAATGACAAGTGTTTCAAAGTGTCGCGTTCACAGATTACATATTTTTATGGTTAATGGGGAAAACGTGCAAGTGGCTCACCTGATGGTAAGTTATGACCGTCGCCCACCTACATCTGCAACACCAGAGGAGGTGCAGGTGCGTTGCCGGCCTATAAGGATATTTGGGAGATAGAAAGAACGAATGGGGGGGGGGGGGGAGAAGCCTTCGGTTACCTCACTTTACTTCACGCCGGTATTCTGCGAGATTGTGTTACTACTGGTCAGACCGGACGGTCGAGTCAGCTCAATCGAGACAGTTCAATCGAGCCATAGCAAAAGCCGCCGCTTTGCTCTACCATGTATACTTGACTCATATAGGCCTAACCATTTCTCACCGCAAGCTTTTAATATCTAAAGACAATCTCCGGGAGCAAACCCGGTGATAATAAGGCTCGCCACTCTTCATCTTGATAGATTTCCGATCACACCGGGATCACCCGGTGAGGCGAATTGTGGGTTACGAAAGAAGCGTTTGGCTAAGCTAACACGTGCCAAACATTAATCCGTTATATCTGCCAATACCTATGGGTGTTTGTTTGAACTCGTCGAAACGAATAAGGTGCATTGGAGCACTTTATAAACTTTCCAGTTAACGAGAGTTTATAAAAAATTTTTAAAGCCCTCAAAATTTCATTACTGCGAAATAATCGGGGCCGCAGAGCACCAGACTTGACCTTTGTGTTCATTTTGCGCTAAAAGTATTTTGATTTCGACGATAACATTTGGGTCAAAGCTTAAGCGTAAATGTTACAAGCACAATTAGTCTGGGTAAAGGAAAATGCCGGTGTGAGTATACTTTAATAACGTTTGTTGGGTAATATTATGTATATGGGTGAGTGGTGCTTCAAATAAATGAAATGTTTTCGAAACAATTATTAATGTTATCAGAATATGTAAATCCTAATTTCAAGAGAAAACGGCTGCCGCCTCTACTTGGGATCCGGTAATTAAAAAAATTAAATCCAAGACCAAGCATACCACTGCAAGACCTCAAGGTACTGTGTGCTCATTCTGCGTAGATCGGACCAAAAATTTATTATAAAGCTGTCGGTAGCCGGGTTAACTGTGACCAAACTCGTTCGGCGACCGATGTAAAGGATCCAAAACGTCGGGATTTACATAATCGAATTAAACGAGATAAATAATAACATAAAAATAATAGTTTCATTTCAAAATTTGTAAATTTACTAATGAAACGAGTCCTAAGGTAAATAATAATAAATAGAAAGTAGAATCGAGCGTTAACTTTGCTGAAATCCATCATTTCAAAGAGCCCGTAGCCCCGAGCACGTAGGCCCACAACCCTCCCCATCCCCCTCCTCATTCTCCCTTCCATTTCCCTAATACCCTTAAAGGCCGGTAACGCACCTGCAGCACCTCTGGTGTTGCAGATGTGTACGTGGGCGACGGTGTTCACTTCCCGTCAAGTGCGCCGCTTGCTCGTTTTGCCCCCTTTACCATAACAAAAAATTAAAAAGCTTAGATGAAATAAGTGCAGAGGTTACTACGGATAATTAAATGGGAAAGCCAGAGGTTATAGTTTTAAACAATTGAGATATAAGAAGTCTGTCGAGTTTCGTTCAGAGGGACAGCGCACGTCAAATGTGAAGAGGTAGGGAATTCCACAAGCACTAATTAGTAAGCTTACTCGAGTGCTCGCAATTCGATATAACTCACGAATAAGTCATTCGTACTTGAATTCGGATCTGATAATATACCACATATTTCACGATAATTACATTGGGAGTCGTCGTGTCATTCTTGTACATCCAAGACATGGTCTCGTTTGTTGTAAAAAATAATCGAAACCGGGGAATGATTTCACACGGTTTTTGTGAATTTTTCAATTGTTAAAAACTCTCTGGGCGTAAGGCACACTGTTTGTATGATTTTAAAGTAGAAATGATTCGGAGTAAATATGTCATAGTTTATATTTTATGCCTTTACTTAGCTGTATTTGGACACAAATCCGCTTGAAGGCAATGAGTTTTGACATGGTAACCGATTTTGTATTGCGAAAAGGCTGGAGAGAAACTTTCCAGACTCAATTCATGTGTAAAAGCTTTTATTTGTTATAGGAATATGACATATTGATACATTGGGTTCGAATCCCAGCCGGAGCTGATATATAAACAAAACTCAAGTTATTGCTTTTCGGGTCTGCTTGCATTGTGTCCGTCCGATGGGTAACTCAATAATTGCACTGCAGTGGACCCTACATCGAATAACAATAATAATAATACATCGAATAATATATTATTATATATATCTATACATATATATCACACAACCAGACGAGTATATATCTAAATAACCCCGCATAATAATACATCGAAAAATCACACATGTCCTCCAGTCCTAAGCTAGGATTCCATGTGTCTTGGTAATTGGACGCTGATAATACATATACCTATACAGATAAATATCCACGTATACATGTATAAACATCCATGAATGGTATTGGGTGGGAACCCGCGACCCACAGTTTCGAAAACACTACCAACTAAGCATTACATCGGGTAAAGGAAGGTAAGGACGAATGCGTACCGCTGTGTTTTTGCTCACACTTGCTACGGGAGCTGCGATATATCCCGCGTCAACTCCCGCCCCCATTCGGCAGTTATCGCCATCGTTGAATCTGGCCAGGGGCACGTCATCATAGGGTTTTTTTTAAAACCTTACCTTCGCTGCAGGAAATTCTCCTGTGCCAGGAGGCAGGAGTATTAATTATAGCTCCTATTTGGACTAGTTATAATTTCTGGAGGTTATTTTGACCCTTCATTTCCGATGTATTCGGTTGGCATTATATCGTTTATAGCGATTGAAGTTTTCCTTGTGCCAAATGTTATTTCCTTTAGCTTTACTTTTGTCTCTTCAGTATTCGGATATTTTTATTAAGGTTATAAAAGCGTATCTCTCAGTATAAATGCTTTTATTTGACCTCTGATGTTACGTTACTTTGCATATCAATTCGACATTCATTTTATATGTTTTTTCACCGGTGTTTTAAAATGTACTGAAGCTAGCGAGTTTAATAGAGTTACAGACCTCCGAAGGAGTACGGAACCTAATTTGCATTAGCACAGAATAATTAACTTCCCAGTAGAGGCACTAGCGAAAATATTCATATATGAAATAAATTAATTACACATTATGTACCACTTTTACGTAAAAAACAAAAATATTACATCTCAATTTTAAAACATGAAAAATATGTGGAAGTAGAGAAATATACGCACTTTATTTTTAAATAATAATAGAATAAAAACTTTGAAAAAAGGTATGATGAAGTTTACAGGAAAATGATAAAGAAAAGTTCTTTTAGACATCTTAAAAACTCCCAACTTTATTACCCGATGAAATTTTTGGATTTCTTTAAATGTTATCAATGCGACTATATATTAAATTTATTTTCACCGAATAAGCGGACATTCGTACGTTTCCGAACGAAATTCATATAAATTTGATCAAGTCGGTTTTTTTTGACTAAATAATTATTTACGGTAAAATGGAAGGAAATTGTTTTGTTCTAATTGATGTTATTGTTTTATATGACGTAGTTTCCCAACTGGCGACGAGCAGTGCATTATTTACTGGTGATGGGGGTAAATGAAAATATAGATTGTATTTGTGTTCCAGACTGGTGGTGTCACAGAACCAGCGCGCCCTTCACATCGTATTCCCACACCACTTCCTGGACTCGCCAGAGTGGTTCGGTGTCTCGACTGATGAATTTTTTCAGGTAACTTTCAATATGTTTAATATACTAGATCTGCAATGAGCAAACTGCATCCTGAGTGCGTGATTGATTGCTAAAATGATTCTTGACTCAACTCGTATAAGTCCACTGCTGTACTGCGGTTTTATCGGCAACTCTTTTAGACTTCTGGCTATATTGCTCTGAAACTCATTTTAGCACGCACATTTAAGGCATCAATTACAGAACATTTTTTAAATTAAAATGCTAAGACAATTCTACTGTTTTATTTATCTTTGCAAGTGCGTACTTATTTAGTTATATTCAGTATACTTGTACCTTATTTATGTTTCTTTATCTATCTACATATTATATACGTATAATAATAAATTATAAGGCACTCGTACATTTATAATTTTTTTCATTTCACTTTGGTTTGTTTTATAATTAGTCTTAAATAATTGTCATATGACATCATATTGCTAATAGATGCACCTGCTACTGTTATCTCACCACCACATGGGTTGACTGGCAGAGAATTCCAACAGGTATTAAGACCACGCTTCGTTACCTTGGCTTACATGACATGCATGAAAAGTGTCGCCCTTAGTCAGCTCAATGGGCTCCAGTGATACTGCTCCCCATCACTGGTCTGTTCGGGATAGGTCTATCCGGATGGATTTTTTCCACCACCAGTTAGTCGCCAGAGCCTCGTTCTTTTGTCGGCAGGGTGCACCGTGATTATGTGACATAGAACAATTGGTATGGTCTTCTTGCACTCCAATATTGCTGCTATAAAAGCTGAGTTTCTAAAATGTGCAAAAGATTTTACTGCTATGGTTATGATGTAGCTAAACATAATCATAATCATTTATTTGCGAAATATAGGTATGTTACAGATATGAATTATACATTGCTTCGCTATATTTTACACTATTCAACAGAGTGTGCAAATATTTAAATGTTCGCTAAAAGATTGTCACATTATATAATCAACATTCAAAGAAATTAATAAACGTCAATATTGTAAAACAGAATAATAAATGAAATTAACAGAAATGTTGGTCCCACAGAAATTCATTAACATAATAACATTTCCGAGTCAATATATTGCGCAATCTTTGTTTAAATACATTTCTACCTACACCTACTTATGGTGTGATAGGATCTACTGCGAATTTCCGTGATGTAATCTTCAAACTTTTATTAGCCAATTATATAAGAAACACACAATATAAATTATATCTGTAATAAAGAATTATTTACATTCACGTAGAGATAAATGGAATAAAATAAAACGAGAAATTTTGGTAGAAATAAATTAATAACTCTCACGGCTGTATAACCAATACTGGGTTGGCCAGAGGTCTACTTAACATTTATGTCTTATTAAGCCACTTTTCACCAAATATTATTCGGAACAACGCGACAGGTGATGACCCTGTCGCCGTCTTAGTGTTCAAGGCAACGTACATCAGTTTCGAAAAACTCATTGGAACGAGCCATTCGCATATGGGATCGATCGATCTCCAGTCTCCTCAATCGAATAAAGATCCCCTAACCACTCTGCCATCATTAACTGTGTCTGATATACATTGCACAGTGTCTAATCTTTTCTTTCTTCTTATTTAGCAACCTTTAAATCGTCCACTGCAGGAACATAGGTCTCTCCCATGAGAGGGATTCTCTATACGCGATTCACGCCACGTTCGGCAAGCGGATTGACGATCGCAGCACCAAACATCTCGTATCTTAGACGCTGCTGCCCATCATCGGTCTGCTTATCCTTGATCTGGTATTTTTCGAGATGGTTAACCCGCCATCTATCTGTAGCGATTTTTAAGGATTGTCCCGTAGTCGTCGCGGCAGCGGCATCATTACGGCAGCCAGGATAGGAAAGGGGGTGGGACGATTCTAGCGCCGATTCCACAAGGAAATCTGTGTCCAATGTAAAAACAATAGAGTTTCATCTTGTTTAGTTTTAAAGGTATTCTATATGTAGGTATTTCGGGCTCAGGTCCATAAACAGTAACCCAATTTGCGAATGACGTGTACATTGCAAGTTTTTAATTTATCCCTTCTCTCTCGGATGTCGTAAAATCGACTAAGGGAAATCGTATGTACTCCGATAGACAGCGGAATACCATCGTCAACCTTTCCTATTCCAGTTTTGAACATGAGACCCATGCATTCACAACAGCATCATATGTTCTAAAGACAGTAACAGCAATATCTTTTTACAAAATGAACCCACCTTTTTTAACACCGTCTCAAATACAAATAATACATCCTCGTTCCACCACAAGAATTGCAACTCGTGCTGTCGGTGTATAGTAAGTATTACAACGACTGCTTAGATCCTCTTGTGTGGTTTCCAGGTGTCGATAATGGCGATGGAGGAGTCCCGAGTTCTGGTGTGGCACCGGGACAAGCTGAAGCTGTCTATTATGTCCGACGGCTTCTTGCAGGCGGTATTCGACCATATACTGGGCCGTGATGTCGTTCACAAACTTATGCAGGTTCGTTGAATATGTAACAGTAGGATATAAGCGATTTCTATTTGGCTTGATAGTTTTCGCCTCTCCGGGGGATCGAACGGGACGGATGGCGAGCTTCGTCGCCGGATCGCCGGTAGCCACCGGAGATATCAATACATTGTCAAGGCTTTTCATTATACTATACTATATGTTCACATAAAATTTGAAATGAAACTATTATTTACGGATTTTATCGCGTTTCAGTTTGTTTTTATATTCCCGACGTTTCGTTTGCTTTACAGCAGCCGTGGTCACGGGAGGACTGAGGTGTTAGACCTCCAGATGTCATTGTTAACTCGGGCTACCTTCAGCTTTTATTTATTATTTTTTGTTCCGATCTACGCAAAATGTGCTCACAGTATCTTGAGGTGTGGTGAGGTGTTGTGGTATGTTTGGTTTTAGATTTAATTTTGTTTATTACTGGATATCCAGCCGGTTGTAGTATCTTCCCAGCCATCTTCTCTATTGAAATTAGGATGTTTTTTGATTTCAATAGCCTCGCGAATCATCTTTGTCAGGAATCTGTGTTCTATTGCGAGGATTTTCGCCGGCTTGAAAAACGTTTTTATAGATAGCCAATCTCGTCCGTAAGGCCTCTGATATACGGTAATACAGCAGGTACTCGCTCGACTGTGGCCGGCTTCACTCGCTCACTGTGACGGAGGCGCGGAACCCGAAGCTTGTTGTCGTGCAGGACTTGCTTGACATGCTGAAGCTCGGTGGCCAAGTGTTTACTGTCACAGAGCCCTCGAGCTTTCTGAAACAAAGATTTACCAACACTAGCTAACTGAGAGGGATGATGGTGAGATTCGTTAAAATATGTCTGTATAGGTATTTTTTCTATACACAGTGTGTCTTATATAAAAGCTCAATAAAACGCGATAAAATTCGTAAATAATAGTCTAATTTCAAATGGGTAGCGTTCGCGTAAATACAATAAATCATTATGTACATATTCTAGTTATATTTTGGCTAGGTTTAGGTTTTTGACAATAATTTTGATTCGTTTCTCTCACAAGATGTTATTACTGTGTATAAATCTTCACGAAATACAATGAGCGTTGAACAATTGAAACAACTTATCTTATCTTAAAGATTTAAAATAAACTTCGTTTCTTTTGTTGTGTCTTGAATTAATTCTTTTGATCTAATTCTTATCGAGTCCTATTCATGTCACCTGATGATGTGAACCTGGTATAAGGGGGAAGAGAGAAGCGTGTACGTTTGTAATATATATTTATTATGTATGACGGTGTAGATGTTACAACGCAATGGTCAATTTTTGCAGGTGAGCGAAACGATGGCGGTGAGCAACGGTCACCTGCCGAACAGCTACGAGGAGGGCGAGGACAAGCCCATGCTGGTGGTGAAAAAGGCCGGCGACGGTCCCGGCATCACCGCTCTGCTCAATCGACAGCTTCAGGGTGAGTGGCTGTTCCCAACGGATACGGTCGGGTTTGTTTATCCATTTGATAGTTGTTACGGTCGGGTTTGTTGTGTAGTGTGGTTTGGTGGGGTGACGAGACTGTCATTTCTTACGATGATGCTTTAGTGGCTTTGATGTATGCTTTGTAGGGTCAAGGGGTGGGTGGTGGATGGGGGTATAAACTACTTTGTAGCGGATAAGTGCAATAAATAATGGAGAGAAAAATTAAGTCAAGATAATATACATTTTGAATTAGCGATCCCGGTTAATGATTGAGATGAGTTGGATGTGGTAGAATTTTTGTTTTTTGTTATGAATTCTCGAATGTATTTTCAATGATCAAAAGAGTTAAAAGATAAGCTTAATTTCGCACTGCCTTTTGCTAAGTAGTGCAAAGTGGGCATTGAATTGCGTTCGACGATTTAATCTCATAAGTGCAGTAGTGGGTCTTATAAATTATACTAAAGTTTGAACTTTTATTATTATTTAGGTAATAATTGTAGTTGAAATTTTGCTAAATGGTAAAGTAGCTAGCGTGCAATCTTAGTTCTGTTTTAATAGTCTCGCAAATTTTTTTTGTGGTAAAAAAATCTTTGATTTTTTATTGATCTTTGATTGAGGTCTATGTTCAGAAGCGTGTGCAGACAGGCTGTAATGACGATGATGATGAATTGTTTAAAATTAATTTACATGTTATTTGTAATAGTAGTATTTAGTAGTTATTCCTATACTGATACCATAATGATGCATAGACGATTACATTTTTTTTTAAATTGCAGAAATCTTATCCTTTCCTCGCACATTTTATCTCTATCTATCGCTGTCTCTCTGTCTTTCTCACTTAATAGAAGTGTCCATTGCTAGACACAGGTATCTCTCAATAGAAGGATTTGCCATATTCTTGTGATTCTCACGGGAAGAAAAGGGGTGGCAAATTTCCTTACTTTGTTACCACACGCCAATCTTTTATTTTTTATAATTACTTTTGTTTATTATTACGGCAAAAGATTTTGTACTCGATAATTGGTGCATGCAAATATATACCTAGTATGTGAAGGTTGTGAGCAACAGCATGTTGATCGCAGCACATTAATAAGGAAGATAGTTATGATAGTTTGAATAAAGATGGCGCTCCTAAAATATTATTTTTTTTGCATGATGTACGCCATTGAACTGCCAGGCATTTTATTGACGCTTTCGTAAGTCAGTAGTCTGTATGTAGACGTATTCGAATTTGCTTTTTATAAGTTAGTAAATAAATGTTTAATCGTGTATCTCCAAAACTGTAGCTTTTTAACGTTTAATGTTAGTTATAGTATAATGGGTTACAGAAGGGGAACCAAGCTGTCTTCATTTTCGTACCATTTTTACGTCTCGTTTTTATTTAAAATATCAGACTTCAGTAAACGTGCGTTGTATTTAGACTCTACTAAACATTTTGTCCTTCATTATTACTTATTTAAATGTGATGTTTAAGATGTTGCAACGTGGTATTCGAAGTAGAGCTATAAGAGATTAGATTTAACCGACTTCTCTGCCGATTTGCATTATGTAAAGACGTCTTATGCCCGCAGATCTAGTGCAAAGAAACAAACAAATAAGCTATGAACTCAAAACCTTACTTTATGCTCACAGTATAACATGTTCAAAAATAAAAAAAGAGTTAGCTTACTCCCCCAGCACTAGTTGCGATTTGAAAAACTTGAATGAAAAATGGGTATGCATTTCGCAATTGGGTGAGGGATATATCACAGAATATATCTTCAGACATTATTTGGGCGCGCAAGTCCTTGGAATATTATTCTAAGCTAAACTAAGACATAGCTAACGATTTAAATATCTGTTTAGAGTTTGAGATGTTATATAACGTGCGTTCTTTACAAATGACACATGGTAGATATATTGTCATATCTGTCATGACTCCATTACGTAATTTTCCCGCTTACATCAAAGCACAGTTTTTTTATTTTATCTATAAACGCGCTACAGTATTGTCGACTAAATTTGTAAGAATACAATGATGGAGCCGTGTAGATATTAGCATAAATCTGATCGCGTATAGCGAATATAAAAGAAAACATCGGTATGCATGTTTCCCAAAATGTTTAGTGCATCATTTTTTTTATTATCAATGACGATTTGTCAGTTGTTGATAACTTTTGGCCAGTATCAAATTTCTCTGTAGAGTTAAATCACAAATCATTCTCACATACTGATGTTTTATAATGTTAGTTCATGCGTGCGTGCAATCCGTTTTTCTAAGCATTTCATACATTCGTCGTGTACGACATGTCATATCTTACATAAATTCAATCTTTAATTCTTGATAAATAACGTAGATAGCGAGCAAATTAAAAAAAAACTAAAAGGAAAATGGATTGCACTTTCGCCCAAAAATTGTGCTGTGCTTGTGCTATGTCGTTGACGTGTCGCTCGTGCAGGCGAACACGCCCCGCTGCTGCGTGCCGCGCCCGCCACTCACCAATGCTGAACATCAAGAGTTCCCTCCATCCACCACCCCCCTCTCCTGAGAACCCAAAAGACCATTTGCCTTTTTATCCTTTCACCTTAAGCAGCTAACATTGCGTGATTTTCACTGTCTGATTTTTTCTTTTAGGCAAAGGCAACAAGTGTCATCAGCCTATTACTATTGACATTGTAAAATTATGATTAGCTTTCTTTTGAACGTTTACGTGCACGTGTAACAATGTTTATTTAGCGTTTTAATTACTAAAACTGTTTGAAGTTTAGAAAAAAAGTTATAGAAACAGAAATTTCTGTAGGTGCATATAGATAATAACACGTAAATGTAGATTATAAATAATTGTCACTAACAATATCGGAAAATTTTCTTACAATATTTTTTCATCTATATAAGTACAGCATATGTGCAAACTTACAGTAATCGACTAATACATATCTGCATCTTGTGATAGTAGTATATATCGAAAACTAGTAGTGATACCAGATGTAACTTAATGCACACGTAAATGCAATATAAATTAATATGTCACATTAGTGCACGCAGACAGCGCACGCACACGCGCTTTATATAACTTTCTAATTTCTACATTTTTCTATCCATCCCTACAATCCTTCTTTTCTATTTATCTTCGAATGGTCACTGTACTTCGACGTAATGCGGTGTAATCAAACGTACCGCTGGTAGAATTTAGGTGACCATCCAACACTTACTCATTATATTTCTTTTAACGGTATCTACTGTATGCTTTGTAATAATATTAAATAAAAATGTATCTATTTACAATGTTTCACAAAAGTGTGTCATAATAAAAACTATTAAGAAAAAAAAGTTACAGTAGAAGTAGAACTTAAATTCTAAAATTTTTAAAACACTATAAGTAACTTTTCTATAGTTTGTTGTGCACTGTTACAATATTATTAAATGTAAATATTATATATTCTTTGTGTTTACTGCATTATTACTTTCTTTTTTTTAACAAAATATGACATAACGTTAGTCTAAGTATAAGAAAACATACCTGTAATGGCAACTAAATAGCTAAGAAATATATATATATATAGATATACATGTATAGACATTAAAAGTTATTTACAGCTTTACAGTTGAGGTAGTGTGTGGTATAATGGTACTTAATATTAAAATGACTAATGAGTATATTAGAAGGACCGCCAGTTTCTTTTCAGACTTAAAAATAAAATCAGGCGCGAAAAGGAACGTTCTGTCATGAATATTTTAAGTAGCGATTTAAGTATTTTGCATGTTATCTGTAAAAATATCATGCCGTCCTAGTCTTTACGTGCTAAATATGTATCTGTTTCTAGTTAATAATATTCTGCTTAAGAATAACGGATAGGTCAAGACGTATGAGGCAAAATCATCATATTTTTTTTTCGTTCAAATACAAGTTACGATTATTAGTAAGGCAGAGATTTGATTCTAACAATAGCGGGATAATTTCATGGTTCATCATGATTACATCGTGTAATGTAACGAGTCCACTGCTAAACTAAAGTCTCCCCCTAACATTGTCGCAAAACACGTTCATTAATCACTTGAATCCATCGACCTACCGCACCACACTGTACAGGTGTGCGTGACGTCACACCTGCTTGTGGAGGGTCGTCGAAAACCTTTCCTCAGCAACGGTTAAAAGTTCAGCGAGCAATGTAGCCGGCACATTTACACTTTATAGCGTGGTTTATTGTTTATTGCGAAATATATACTTCCATTATGTTCATACTAAACTGTATGTTTTTAAGTTTTCAAAAGTACACATATGTCTTGACCTTAATCTGCGTTGCTTTAATAACAATATATCGTTACCTTCCCCCCTAAGTATTAGTATCTGTTTAGTATTAGTATTAAACTAATTACTATCCCTAATCCTATATCCATGAAATCCTCTACTCCCAAAGCATGTTTGGAAGAGCTACAATTTCAGGTAATTTTATGTTCACATTATTTGTTTTCACTTTAACGCACTTTATTATTTTTAAATTAAGAACACCGTTCTCATATCTGTGTTATATGGCAGTGTAATTAAATTAAATAAAAGCCAATAAATATTTTTAAAAAAAAAGGTATCTATTACAAAATACTTCTATGAAATTATGAATGATCTAGTTTTGATGTGATTTTTGTCAGCTGGTGAGAAGCTTCACTTTGCATAAATGCATGCACTTTTATAAGCTGATGACGAAATAAAGTTCAGATCGTATTGCATATTAGAGATTACAAATTTGATAAAACAAGTTACCTAAAACACATAGTGATACTTTTGTTTATAGGCAATTATTTTATAATAAATAAATTATGTGCTTACAAACCAACAGTTCCTAATGGAGCGTAGCACAAATATGAATTTTTTGTTTACTTACATTACATACAACAGTGCATTTACGCATAACTCAACGGCATTTTGAAGCTATTAAACGAAAGCGGAAACTAGCAAGTATGTCTCTGTCGTCTACTTATTAGCAAGCGACTGAGGGCAGATATATGTATTCGATGAAGTTATTGCTGTTAGCCGTTTTGGCTTTTACAGCTTCATAGGTTTGCGCCTGCGTCCTTGAGGCCGCGGGCGTTTATGTGACTAAGGCCACTGTTTAATTCACTTCCTATGTGGATCTGAAATACTTAAGATCTTTTCCCATTTTAAAACAAATTATAGATTTACCTTGGGACTTAAACATATACTAATTTAATTTTTAATGGTAATAATCCAAAAAGTTCGAGATTTCGAAACGTACACAATTTCGCCTTCCATACTAATTGAATCTAATGTCCACCTGGTATGTGAGGACGCAAGACGATACGGGATTTCGTCTCGACAAACTTCAAAATAAAGAAAAAATTGGCGACCGTCTCTTTTTTGATAGGACTATAGGGTCGGGTATCGTACGTCCTGAAGGATCGTACGTAGATCATGTAGGTAGGAAGGACCCGACCGTACTTTTAACGGGAATTTTAGACGATTGCAGCCAAATATAAGATGAGACGCTTGCTCGTTTGCCCCCTTTTCAATAAAACAAATATAAAATGATTCTAAATTTCATTAAATATTTATTATGCGCAGTTTGTACCTATGTACGATTAAAAATAAATCGTTTTATGATAATTTGACTCGCTAAACCGAATATGAAAGTTATTTGGAATTTTATTTCCTCATCAGTAATGTTGTTCAACTTGGTCTCAAGCACCATGCGTTAACACGCTTTGTTATAAAGTGTGATATACATCAGAATAATATGTTTATGGTTTAAATTTTTACTAACTTTTCAGAAGATTTAATCGCTAAACGCATTGTAAGAAAGCCGTTGCTCACTTGTATTATTGTGTAGAGGACACTTTCAATAAAATACTGTAAAACATTATATCAATTAGACGTAGATTTGCTGGTGGCCTTTTCCGAATACACATATCATATCTTATACTGAAACATTTTAAAGTTTGATCTTTAACTTGTCGACCATAGATACAAAATTACTTTACACGCGGCGACAAAGAAAAGGGAATAATGGGATAAAAAAATTGAAAGTGTTCTAACAAGAGTGTAAGTTTTGTTATCAATTAACGTATTGTTTAATGTTCAGCGACAGACCCCAACGCGTGGCGATTGGGCCGGATCGAGGAGGCGGATCATGAAACGCCGGTCTGAGGCCGAGCTCTGCACGTAGCGGTCCGACCGCGTCCCGGAAGACGCGGCCGCCGCTAGTGGTGCATATGAAGCCTTAACTCACATGCAGGGACACGAGGACATGAATGAATGATTAACAATGCAAGCGCAGCCATGGGTTACCTCGGTCCCAATTTCTTAAAAAGCTTATATCACTGATAATTATAATAATTTACAAGTCTTATGTAATCGATTGCTTTATGTTCTAGAACGATTATTTTTGTTAGATTCTGTAAAGTGTTATAATCGCCTTACATGAAAAAAGGATGGGGTTTTCTAGATACAGTCTGAATTGTGTTGCTCATTGAGTCAATAACTGATAGTAGGAAACTTGATGGTGGGGTTGCAAATGTTGTAAAGACAGATTGAATTATTTCGCTTCTAGCTTAAAAAAGATTATTTCCATAGTTCATGTCTAAAACTTACTAAAATTGGTCACCGTATGTACGGACGAGAGCGACCCTGATGGAATAGTATACATAATATGGATCTTATGGTAATGAGATAGGGGTGATAATTGATCGCCTTCGTTAACTTATGCAACTACTGTATTTTCAATTAAATTTGACTCTTTGCTTGAAAGTGTGTCTTTTGTATTCGAAATAATTATGAATTTAAAAAAAAAATGATTCAAAGTAATTATGTGTACTGTTTAATATTCAGAGACAACAGAGATGAGACTAAACATGCAAGTAATTATTTCTCTAAATAAATATTTGTATTATTATTTTTGATGAACCCATTTAATTTTCATAAAGTTAAATGGATTTATATTGGTTTTATTTTATTTTTAATATGTGGGTGCAATAATATATAAATTCGTGATAACTTACCTAATTTCTATAAAAAAAACTCAACAAAAGTTCGAGATTTAAGAGACACGCTCAAGTTTGATCTCAGAATGTGGATCGCAGAGACTAGAAGCATTATTTTGTGTATACTGTATATGTAGATAGGTAGAGATAATTGAATATGAATTTAATGAATTTGTACACGTTACGATTTAAGGGAATTATGTTCCGCATTGTCTTGAACCGAATCCTCTTTATGCCTTTTTCTACTTACACATTATGTGGCTTGAATTTAATAATATTTCACCATTAATCTGATGCAATCATTTCTGTTAACTTTTTTTTTATATCTGTAATTTCTATTGCATTATGATATTCATTTTGTTTTCTGTTAGACAGCTAAAACACAACTAATGGTTAAACACAAAGAGATGATTCGGTTGGACGCAGAGTTAAAAGAAAAGAGATACCACTTATATATTTAAATAAATGTTTTGTGTAAATACAGATAGAAACGACAAAAAAAAAATATGTAATTCATAAAGTACATGTACAAAATAAGACAAACAAGTATGGAATTCGTTAGGAAAGAAAAATCACAGCTGGTAATAGTTCAGTGTGAAAGGTAATTAGATGAACATAAGTTATTAGGTAGGAAACATTGCAAACGTAATATATTAAAAACACTTTGTGACACAACTGAGAAACAACCGATACTTTTATGTTGCATTTAGATAGATACTAGTTGAATTTATAATAATAGGATTTTATGGTAATGTATGCACAGATTTAAATCTCAAGGCTAGAAACAGCCTACGTGCATCCCAACTATAGAGTCAACAGAGAATTTTTCTGTTTCAGGCCAAATGTTCTTTCGTATAGCTTTATCCCTCTCTGGTGGTTTTATAGTCGGGTGCGGGGCTGGTGAAGTGAGTCTTATTGATATCTCGCTCACTACTACAGTAAAATGTATGGTTTTCTCTGTCATCAAACAGCTTATGTGGGAAATGCGATCTCCTTATTCCGGACGTATATTAAATTCGTCACGCGCACAAACAGGGGCAACCATCTATTTAAATTTCTGTGACATATTACTTGGGACTATGTGCAGTTTTATTTGTATACCTTCGTGCTTCTCCGAACAGCTATTTACTACTAAACATACAAGCACAATATTCCATCCTAATTTTAAGGTGTAGTTGTGTGCTGAAATGAAACTAAACTCTACGAAGTTTTCGCGTTTCGTTTTAACTTTGTAACTCTTGACTTGTTTGAAGAGCTTTGCAGCACCTCCGTCTCCCCATGACTGAGAAACAGAGCTGTTAGACTTCTTAGATATAGTTGGCTCAGGCTGCCATCACGACTAGTATATACTATGTGTATGTGTATATATATATGCAAGGTATAGTTTTATTTCAGTGTGTAGTATGCGCGTTAATGAAAAAATCAATGGCAAAATTAATTTGACGATACATTATTTTGCACTCACTACTCTCGGTAACCTAATCTGACTGCACATAATCTCATAACTTCAACATTCTTTCCCATATTGGAAGTGACTAGTTTGTTTTAGCAATTTTACACAATGTTAGAGAGTTTGTTTATTTATATTTATAATTGCAGAAGCCCTTTTATTTAAAAAGTAAATCAAATAAAATTTAATTTTGTAAAGCTATATGAATTTATTTATATGAAGAATAAGATAGCTATTTCAAGAAAAATTGCTATAACTGATATTTCCTAACAATACATTTCGTCTACTACTGAAGTAAATATTTCAAAATCATTTCTACTCAAGCCTAATAAATTGCTAATGAAAAAGTTTTTCAGTTGCTTTGCCATTCACTCATGAAACAGGTTTAAATCAATTCGATCCAACTTCACGCCCTTGCACATTGACATTGCATAGTACTTTTTGTTTACTTTTCATGGATGTTGGAAATTTAGACACTGCTTTTTACATTGCATGATAATGTTGCTAGTAACATTTCACCATCATTGTTGCATTGTACCAGACATAGTGTAATAATGATACTGTGCAATTATCACAAAGACAATGCATAGATTAACAAAGAAATTGGAAAACAAAACATTTGACAAGATTAATAGATATCAGCCACTATATTGGACCTCCCTAAAATGATGCATTGTAATAAAATTTATATGTATTCTGATCTGGCCCATTGCTTTCAATTCAGATGAAAATCTATAAAAAATATTACCTCGCCTGAATATTGTGTTAGCTTTGATTGTTACATAATTAATAAGCTATCTAAGATTTTTGGTTCAGTAACTGAATGTTACATGATTATGAATAGGTTTAAATCTCAAACGCACTGCCATTGCATATAAAGAAACTAACATTTGTAAGAATTAACTAATAATGTAAAGTCGGTGCCCATCCAGTTAAATTGTTTGTACTGTGAACACTAAAACAATAAAGTTTGTCTTGTTATCCTTGACTTAAATCCAAAGAGAAAGAAATAGCAAATGAAATAGTTTAAAAAATAAACCCTAAGCTATGGTGCTCATTATTAAATGTTATTCAAAATATACAATTATGGTTACCATTACCCACCAAATAATCAAAGAGATAACAATAAAAACAGACAAGACAAATTTGATTGTATACAGACTTACCTAGTATATATGATGTGACGTATAGCACCGGGTGTGTGACATTATTTGGACCACTAAGGGTGTGATAAGTGTCAGCATGCAATTACAGTATGCATTGTTGTGCTTGATTTCTCTGCACTTTGATTAATGGTCACTCCTAGATTGCCTTAATAAATTGCCATTTGTGATGATTGTAAATTATGATTGTATGATTGATTGTAATGGAATCATTGTAGTACATGTTGAGACAAATAGAGATTAAAGAAATAAAGGTAACAACTTATGTAATCACTTGGGTTTTATTTGGTGCATTAGTGAAAATGTTGTCGGCAAATATAAAAATTAATAAATTATTTGATATTTAAATTTAGAATGTCATAACATTTAAAACCTTAATAATCTTATCATGAATCATCAAAGGTCATCCTACCCACTCCATGCTGTTTTATGTACCTCCTGTATTGTTTATATTTGTTATTTTCTGCAAGAGCTTTCTTAGCCTCTTCATCTTTTATTTCTTTCCAAATTAAAAAGTTTTCTTTGATCCACAACTCTTCATCTAAATATTCCAGTTTTTCCTTATCATCTAAAGCATTAAATTGGTGCTGCCCCAATTTCATAAACTTTCTAATGATATACACTTTCTCCTCCTCACCATAAGGTTGCTTCAACAATGTAAACTTCCAAAACCACCTTAAATACCAGTAAATATAGTAAGCAATTGTATAAGGTAGGATTATAAGTTGGATCCACATAATATCCACTATTTCAGGTTTTGCATATGCCCCTTTGATGTCTAAATTTTCTTCTATAACCCTTCGTATTATTCTGTCCTGTTCTATCTTTAATTCTGTTTTGCTTTTTCTGTTAGCTTTACCCTTACCTTGAGACTCCTTTGTTTCTGCTTTGGCAATTTCCAAAGCTCTATTCCTATACTTGGGTACAGTCATAAAGTATTTTATAGCAGTGTCGTATTTTGACCATGCGCTATAGTACTGAATTATTGAAATGACGGTTACGGTAACAGCTAAAACAATTCTCACATCGACTTTTGGAGCCATTCGCCGCCTATAGTAGCGGTAGTAATGAGCGTAATACTCCTGTGGGTTGTCCAACATGTAGTCGTAATCAGATCTCTCTTCATCGTCTCTTAAAATTTCATACGCGGTTGCGATTTCTTTGAATTTTTCTTCCGCTTCTTTCTTAGCTTCAGCTGATCTGTGCACATCGGGGTGAAACCTCTTGGCCAACTGTCTGTAACTTCTGGCAATTTCATTTTTAGTAGCTTCCCTGCTAACTCCTAGAACTTCGTAACAATTTTCTTTCCCGCAGTAAATACCTTCGAGTAGATGATCGGCGGAAAAAACTGAAACCACTTGACATACAATTGAGAAAAATATAAGAAGTCTGTGATGTAAGATCATTTTGTTTTAAAACATAATCTATGCGGTATTTTAGCGTTAATACAAATTAAGAATAAAATATAACTGATAAGTACATCAACAGCTTACTCGACCGTCACCTTCACCATATGACAATGACAATTGACAACCAACAGATGTCAATGCCGACGTTGCAGGACGCACGTCACTTATGATCGGATACGCATACAAAAGTTTGACATCGAACATGGTTTTTAAAGACGATGTTCAAAGTTGTAGTACAGGGACTTAATACAGTAACAGATTAAACTTGACAGTTAATAAACGTAACCAAAAACGAACATTATCCATCTAATCATGTTGTTTTTATATTGACAATTGTTATTTCGTCACAAAAAGGATAATATCACAATTCAGCGTCATGTTGCTATTTTCATTATATAATGTGCCATAAATGTAATTGAAAAAGATATTTGGGAAAAATTTAAATAGTGAACCTTTTACTTTATGTTCCGTTTTTATTGTAGTAACATAAATGAAAAAAATAGTTGCTCACATGTAAAACAAAAGTTAACGAGTTTATATTTTCATGTTTTCACATCTTTTTTTATATAGACGAAGAGGCAAACGAGCTTGCGGCTCACCTGATAGTAAGTGATCACCGACGCCCACGATCATCCGCAACACCAGAGGAGCTATAGATGCGTTGCCTGCCTTTAAGGAAGGAATAGGCTCTTTTCTTGAAGGTCCCTAAGTCGTAACTGTTCAGAAATACCGCTGGCGACAGCTGATTCTAGTCGAAGTTGACAAAGTCGAAGTGAGTGGCAGAAAATTTCGACTAAAACGCACTGTGGTGGAATGCCAACAATTTAGGTGGTATTGATGGAACTTCGAATTCTGTCGCGATGTACGCGATGTAAACTCAGCGGCTAGGATCAATCCGAACAGTTTCTCAGAACTTTCCCCGTGGTAAATTTTGTAATAAATGCAAAGAGAAGCAACATCTCTTCGCAAGGCCAAAGGATCAAGCCGATCAAAGAGAGCTTGGTCACCGACAATTCGAGCCGCTCCACGTTGGATGCAGTCAAATGAAAGGAGTTAGTACTGGGGTGTTCCTGCCCAGAGATGAGAACAGATGTGGAACAGAGATGAGGACAAATGGAAATATCACTGGAGTATTTTTCTATATTCTATCTTAAAAACAATCTGTATCTTAACATTTTTTCTTTATTATTTTACTAAATACTACTACTACATTTAATAAATAAAAATATAATACTATGCAGGAATCTATTCACTTAAAGGAGTAATAGTTCAAGCCAGTGAGTTTCCATCTGCTGGGTTAAATTCAGCACTTAAAATTTCAAATGGTAATGTTTGTGGTGCCAGTATCGGGACACGAATCTATGCATACAATAAAACTTAAAACGTTCTCCCTGCACACTTTTCAGCTTATTTAGCATTGCATTTAATTACAACCTCATGTCACGCTCTTCCAGAGAAGAGAAAACGAGTTTTAATGAATGAGTAGAATGACGGACAGGAAAGTAATAATATAGGCTCTTATTTAGCAGTTTGTAACACAAGATATGGGCACGTACATTTAGATCAAGATACGGATAGGAACATGAATTACCTCGAACTGTCAACTCGCACTTGACTTCGGTATGTGAGGTAGCTATTTTTCATACATCACGTTATTTTTCGTCTTTATTTAGTCAAGTTTAAGAATTAAAAAATCTATTTAATCTATTAAATCTGTTGAAATCCGTAAACATTTTCAAACGAATTAAGAGTGAATACGGGCAAAGAGTGATGTTTAAAGATTTTAATTTTATTGTAGACACTGTTGTACAACACCTATTTTTCTTTTAAATAAGGAGGAATATTTTCGATAGCAATATAAATGTTCCATGTTCTTGTCATAAAATCCGTAAATAATAGTGCTATTTCAAATATTACGCAAATACTAGACTTAAATACTAGAAACAATTAGAAATATTTTTTCTTTAAAATATGATTTTTTTGCAGCTAAGGCTTCACAATATTGCGAGAAAGAGAAAAGATATTCCTATTTTTATTTTGATCGCATTGTTTCGTACTTAGGGTCATAGCTTAGAGCAGGGATTCCCAAATAGTCTAGCCTATGGTCGTGATGTTAGTGTCTTGTTTCTTGATATTATTATTATAGTCTTTCTATGGTATCTCACGCAATCCTTTGATATTTGAAATAAAGAAACTTTTATTCCTATTCAAATTTCAAAATGTTAACATTTCCTTTGTTTGGATTCCGAGTCATGTCGGTATATCTGGTAATGAATATACTGATAAACTTGCTAAACAAGCTATAGTCTGTGGGGATACTTTTCTTTTAAAAAATATTGCTCTGACCTTATAACGACAACAAAATCGTTATGTAGAGATAGGTGGACTAAGTATTGGAACCAAACCAAAATGACGAAAGTCTTTCACTATGCCAAAATTCAACCCAATATTCCTAATAAGCCTTGGTTTCATAAATTAACCTTTTGTAAGAAATATACATCAATGATATGTAGAATGCGCTTGGGTCACTGCTGTAATTCGGTTCATCTTGCTAGGCTTCATATTAAAGATTCTTCAATATGTGAATGTGGATTAGACATTGGCAACCTTAATGATATTTTCTTCTTGTGTTCTTTATATGATCATACCTCACTATATAACTCTTTAATAAAACCTATAAAAATATGCTCTCTTTTATTTGTTTCCGAAGATGGTAAAAATGTTTTTAACTGTCTTGTAGAATATTTAGACACAAATAACATTAAGCTATGATATTTAGTTCATTATCTGTAGTATGACTTGGTACTATCCAATATTTTTAATAGAGTAATTAAAAATTAATTTTTTCTTTATTTATTTATTTAAATATATTTTACATTTTTAGTACAATTAGTTTCTTATTAATTCATTAGATCATAGTTATTATAATTTCGGCTTATAATCAGAATAACAGATTTTTTTGGTAATTATTTTAATGACTGGACGTGGCAGTAATCAGTTGTTGTCATTTAAAGCGAAAAAAAGTCTTTGTGTATATAGCATAGCCACCGACAGTCAATAACAAACAGTGAAAGTAAACATACCTGACTGTATGGACTAAAGTCCTTTGCCTTTCCATTAGGGATAAATTAATATCATTATCAACCATAGCCACCGATCCTTATTATTTAGTAAACATAAAATGGATAATATAATGTTAAAAGATCCGCTTAATAAATTTACAGAAAGCCTGTATCATTTTTTAATAGGAAAGAAGGACGATATAAAACGAATGTTGATAAAAAAGCATTCTGTTAACCTAGAGACACAAGGTGAATTTAGTTTTCCCAATAATGTAAAATCGTGGCACGGATATGTAAATAAAAATGAATGTGATTTGCAGGACAGCACTTTACTTAAGTATATTGGAAAAGAGACTGTGGATATAATTAATGAATCACAGAAATGGACAATACCTGTCAAAGAAGCAAAGGAATTAAATGACCGTGTCCATCTATTCTTCGATCGATGTAGCAGTATAAATGTCGGCTTAGCTACTGCTTTAGCAAATAATGATTTGATTTCACATAGAATGAGCAAAAATACATGTTTGGCGTTTGTTGATCCACTTTGTGAAGGTCGCGACATAACCTCTCTGCGGCTGAAATGTTTGGTGGAAGTTATTAACAATTTGCTTGCAATCGAATCAACGCGTTTACCAAAAGTCTTAAAAATCATAGTTACATCAAAATCATCAAGTAAAAACTGCGAAGAGAGATTAGTGCTTTGTGGTACTGTCTTGAATGTAAACACTAGTATTAAAGAAACAACATTACAAAGAGAAGACTACATTAGGTACTTTTATAATTGAATTTCAATGAATTACTTATCCTGTAGATGATTTCCTTGTTTTTATTTTTACTCCTCTATAAATTTTAATTTAATCCTTTATGTGTCAGCAGCCTGTAAGTGGGCACTGCTGTTTTTTGGAGCCGGGAAAAGCTGGTTGGGGGCTTCAGATATCCTCGAAATAATGTTTTCTATTATTCCTTAGACATGCAGATTTCCTCACGATGGTCTTGCTAGAGCCCTGTTAGCTTAGTGCACTTAGGCACTAACAGGCTACTACTTTACTTTTAGCTTACTTTTATCAGGACATATGACACTAGAAAAGTTGAAACTATTTCGATGATGTGTTTTAGTATTTAGTGATGTTTACAATAAAGTTCAAAAGGTGCAAAATTTTAATTTTATATTATCTATGACTTTAGACTACCTCTTGTCCGAATTCTCACTTAGTTTAAGCAGTTCCATGATGAAGGTAACACAATATTATTCTGGTACAGTATTCATAAGAGGAAAAAAAATGTTTAATAAATAAATAACACACAAAATACTGTACTATTCATATAACTTTTTTTAAAATTCATCGAAAAATATTTCTTATATCACATCCCTACTCAAGTCTAAAAGACTTCAATAAAAATGTTTAAATTTATATCATTATTATTTTCAGATTGCGTCAAAATGAGCTAACCCTAATTGCGCAGCACAAATATGGAGTAAGAGTTGCAACAGATAATAAATGGAAGGAGTTCATTGCACACTTGGGAGAATCAGCTGTCACATTTGAATTGCTACAAACTAAGCCTGGTTGTGCTGTTAAAATTAACTTTGATACATCTTCTGGTTCTAGCAAAGGTATGTCCCAGGTGTACTCTTTATGCTATAAAACTACTAAACTCATTAGCAATGATATGACAATTCCATTTGTAATTAATATCTAATGTAGTTTAATATTTTCTTTGATATAATGATTGCTAATATTCATCCTTTCTTAAAAGAAAAATTAGATTTATTGTTTCAAGATATTATGTGTAATAAAGAACAATACACAAATAAAATTTTGTTCATATATTATATTCAAATTAAATTCAATCACTGGCAACTGATTTACAGATACACTAATAACTCAGTTATTTGGTTGCATAAGGGTTTAATTCTATGTAAAAATCTGGATTGATGAATGGATAATTAATGTTTCTTTATTGTCTCTTTATTACAGGTGCTGCTTTTATTTTATACAATTGTGCCAGATTGGAGACCATAATACGGACATACAATGAGAGAGTTAGTGAAGGGACATATCCACCTTTACCAGACTTTGAAAATACTGATTTCACACTATTAACACAGGAGGTAACTGTTCTGGATCTTACATTTTCTCCCGATAATAAGTGATAATCGAATCCTAATATCACACAGTGCACAGTAAAACCGAAAGTTAAATTTTCGGAATTGATGTTTGTGTAACTTTTATGTTACTCATAAAGTTTTGCAACAAAGTAAATTTTATTGTTAACACATGCTTTGACATAATAATTTTGTTGTGCTAATAAGTAAAAATAAAAAGCTATTTATGATGGCTTAAACAGTGGGAAAGATATTAATGTATCTTGGTGATTGAAATTGAACAGCTGCTTTGCCTCCATGCTCTGTTCTATTTATATTTCAGATATACATGCCTAAAAGTATAAAAGTAAAGTAGCTGAAGTGCCCATTGCTGAGCAAAGGCATCCTTCTCAAATATCTAAGGGGGTTTTGGGGCCAGGAAGGGCCTGCCACGCTGCTCCAGTATGGGTAGGGGGGCTTCACATATCCTCGAAATATAATTTCTTATTATTTCTCAGACATTATAGACATCAAGTTTTCCTTTTCATGTTTTCCTTCATCGCGGAACACAAGGTAAATACAGCACTTAAAATTGCTATTAACAATTTTAGTGGTGCCGACCATCAGGGATCGAACCCAGGTCTTTCATGCTCTATGAAACAAAAGCACCCTGCCCTAGGCTACCTCGCCTCTCAATGGATGCCTATTTTCATTTTTTTTAAACATTTTGATGATGCATGTATAACCATACAGCCAAAATATAAAACAACTTCCCATACATTATCATTTGCAGTAACAAGTCATTGACAATTTCGTCTGCATGTGGTGCAACCACCTAGCCAGTAAACGAGGTTGTTGCGACCAAATGATGGCAGAAAACCATACGAATTTTGCCAAACCAAATCTCGCACACTAGTGGTGGGAACTAGTGTCTAGTGGGGTCTAGTGCACAGGGAGTTTTGCTGGCACTTTCTTGGAGAGACCTATGTTCAGCTGTGGACTAAAGGCTGAAGAAAAAGTAGCGTTTTTACAATTAAAAAACTCTAATATTTTTGCTAATTGATATTTTTATTTTAGGATGAATGGTGTCTAGTATTCAACTACATCTTGGCTGTTCCCTCTGTGCTGAAGAATTGTGTAGAAATAAATGATCATACTTGCGATTTTCGACCTCACCTACTTTGTGGCTTCTTGAGTTCAATGGTCAGATTGATCAGTCAGTATTACAGAAAAACTAGAATACTAACGGTACGTATGCTAAGGCATTAATTATAGAAATGTACAATATTGACAAAACATAATTTTTTCCGAAAAAGAGGCAATGATTATGTGATAAAGATAATCTACCATAAAATTAAATCTAAGTTGTAAAGTTTTTTACGCATGGAAATAAAATTTACAATATATTGTAGAAAGTAATTTCCATACAAAGGACAAAATTAGATTAAAGAATTCCATATATACATAAATGTATTGTCTACATTTTCTTATTGGAATCCTATTCGAAAATTCATGGTTCTTACAGCTGTTCAACAACACTTATTTGTTTGTTTTTTTGCAGGAACCCAGAATACATCTGTTGCCGGTCATGTTCGCCCGCCTTCACATGCTGAAAATCTTAAATGAAACTCTAAAGACTTGTTTAAGAATATTAAATATTAAAAGTGTTTCCCAAATGTAAAGCACATTTTTTATTCCGACCCTATTTTCTACGAAAGTGATTCTATCACAATATGATAGTAGCAAGTGAAACAGTTTGTTAATAAAATGATAAATTATCAACATGAAATATGTTGACATTGAATTAGTGCGCTCCTTTTTAAAACCGCTTAGTTATGTTATAATTATAAAGCAACGTGCCCCAAAGCACCATACTACATTTTTTGTGCAACCGACATACATTACGTATGCAAGAAAATAAGTACATGTTCAATATCCCGCACACTACAAGAGCGTATGAAAAAAAAATGTTTTGTTTGGAAACACAAAGTTCACGTGATTGACCCAGGTATTTTATTGTGGGCATTGCGCGATGATGATTGGCCGTCCGAGGCGCTCACGAACGGCGCCGACAAATCGCGAAGCGCTATGCACGGTCGCGCGCCTCGGCTCGCCTAGTGTGTTTTTGACATCGGTAAACGCAGTCGTGAACTTCGGAGCGGATCAAATACTTTTATTTATAGTTTTCAATCGAATAAAGTCGTGTGACGTTTGTGAATACCTGTGCTAAACCGTGATACGATAAATATGAGTATTGCTGCCCTGATCCAAGCCGCTGAATACATCGAGAGGAGGGACAGAGGTGAATTGAGTTTTCTTTGTTTGAATTGTCAATCGAGTGCACTACTCGCACACGTCAACATGGCTCCCGTCTATTTTTGCCGTGCGGTAATCAGCTGATTTTGACGGAATTGCAGTTTTCTTTGTTGCAGAGGCGGAGCACGGATACGCGTCTAGTTTGCCGGCTTGTGAGGAGTCGCGGGGCGGAAGGCGGCCCAAGACGAAAAAATCGCAAGGCAGCAGGTGAGTTTATCACCCGCGGATCAGTGACAGTGTTGTGAATGAGTGTTAAGTGGAAAAGTTTGTGAATCAGTGCCGTGAAGTTACAATGTCTGCTTTTCTGTTCCAGGACGACTCATAACGAGTTGGAAAAGAACAGGTTAGTTCATGTTTATATTAAACGTTAGTCCCGTGGGGGATGTGGAAGCCGGCGACCGGTGTCGGCGCGTGTCGCGTGGCTCAACGACCTTGATAATCGTCAGGGAGTGCATGCGATGTGAAGTGACGAGACATTCGGGCGGGGCGGTCGCCGGATGACGCTCGTAACCCATTTGGCAACACTGCTACGGCATGACGAGTTACGTCACGGAGAGCTCCCGTAATCATCGCGCGGGAAGACCACGCTCACGGCTCGTAATGGTCAAAATTGTTAACGGTTCACGATGGGAACTTGCCCATTATAGAGTTCGTGGCGTTCGCCTGAACGTAGCTAATCGTTCTCCGTCTATTTTCCACAGTAGTCGGACATCGTTCCGTTTGCTTAATGATAGCTAGGTAATTTACGATTTGCTCCGCTAATTTAATGCGTATTAGGTCGGGAGTAACAATCGTAGATGACTATATTTTTATACTGATGCATTGATGAACCCGAGGCTCGTATTTATGTTACGTGGTAGATATGTATTTGTCTTGTAGACTTGAACCGGTAACTAGTTATGTGACAGTAACTGCGTCCCCCGTAACTTAATAATGTTGCACGCCTACATTTTGGCATTGTCATTTATATTTTAGTAGTAAATCATATTTATCGAAGACCAGATCTTTATAGTCTTTAAACAATCATGAATTTCCGCTTGCGGGATTATTGAGAGAAGATCGATAAAGATTTTGTAAAATATTGGTTCAAAGCTATACAGAAATTAGTGAAGTCTTATTAGGTGTATAATTGAACGCGAAATAGGAATTGCTGTATTGGATTTTAATTAAGTACGACGTAATTGAGCCCCTTCAATTTGTTAAATGAGAACAGTTTTATTTCAACGTATTGAAAGTAAGAACTATAACTTTGATTAAATTTCAAATCAATTCATTAAATGTTAACAAATCATATCAAAGTGGTTGATTTATTTAGTAGCATTAACACTACCAATGTCGTAGAACAAAAATAGCAAATATGAAACTTGCGAATGTTATGACAAAAGTGAGGAGTAATAAAAAAAAAACCATACTCAAAGCTATTCAGGCGTGGAGTCCTGTTATTTATTCACACGTTATGGGCTTAAGTCAATCTTGTATATTTTTTTTAGATTCTCAGAGCAAGTCTCTTTTCGAAACCACACCACACGGCAAATCAAAGAAAACATTTGTTTTTAAAATGCTCCTAATAAAATTTGAATGAAAAATTTGAGTGAAAATAAAGTGACAACGAAAACCAGGAGTCTTCTCTTGTTCAACGTTGGATGGTACACTATCGTTAAAACTTTCTTACTTTTTGAGTAAATCGTAAATTCCATTTGAAAAAAGATGTCTCTATCAATTCGGCTGTTTTTCTTTTTTAAATCGTATTCACCGAATATTTCAGCATTTCTGAACCGATTTGAATGATTTATTATCAGAAAGGACTGAGGGCTCAGGTATATTTGATGAATTTCTGATAATCCGAAGTGCATACAGAGATCCTGAAGTCGGATTTTTGATTACATATTAATTTGTTATAAAATTAGCATCACGGGCTGGTAAGACAAATCGTAATAAAGGTGTTGATGTTCAAATATTCCTGAATTGAATTACTTAAGTTTGATTTTACTATTAATATCGAGACCGAGAAGGCCCAAGAACTAAGCTAAGTAAATACTTATTCGAATCTTATCGGTAATTTTGAGAAGAAAATGCGAAAAGGAACTATAAATTAATGTAGTAGATCTTGTAGAAGTAAAGGTTCTACTGTTTTATTATAATGAAACTCCCGCAGCCGAGTTGGCAGTGACCCCACGTTCGGTCGCGGGTTCCAATCCGGACAAACATGTGTATTTATGTTCAAAATATTAATGTTAGTGCCGGAGTCAAGGATCTTTTTTAGATATGCCATCCAGTTATCAAGACGCAGGAGATTCATGTTTGTGACGTGTTTGGCTGATATATGTATTTATGTATATATTCATGCCTTGTTCTCAACGGAGTAGGCAGAGACAATCTTCTTCCACTTGCTACGGTCCTGACGTCTTTCGCTTCTCTCATTTTCATCAATCTTCGCATGCATGCTCGTTGGTTTAGAGTACTCTTGACCGGGCCTTTTTTCAGAACGTCTTCCTCTCCCGACTCTACCATTTACTGATGTATTATCGTTAATATTTTCGTCCTTAAATAGTTATGGTCAAAAACGGTCGATTCACACACGGAAAATATCGAGCGTGATGCGATTTATGAACATCGCTCCATAAACAGAATCGTGAGCAGAGAAGGGTTAAATGTTATTACCTGCAATTATTACTCGAATCTTTTCGTTCACGATAAGTGCCAGTCCTTGATTACTTGTTTATAATCTGTTTTAAGTCCACCATATTGAAAGCGCACTATTCGAACGACTAAAAATTTAAATGATGTCTTAATTATTTTGGTTTCTTGCGTTGTTTTCCTCGATGTGGGCGATGTATACATAACTAGTCAATAGTATAAAGATAATCAATACACCTCAAGGCTTTTCATACCAAATTTCAAGTCTGAAACATTCGAAATGAAATTACCAATTTTATTGAAACTAAAAAGTTAACAGAGAACATATTAGTGCAGTTAGTGCGTTTTTCAGTTTTCTATAACAACAGACGATCATATCCTATCCTTTGTAACTGGACATTACGAAAATATTTTCAATTTATTACTTCTTAGACCTATCCAGCTCATAAAAGCGTACGTAGTTTCAATAAAATCGGTAAATTAATTTCGGAAATTTTCAACTTGTACGTTTATATGAAAAGGCGTGACACGTGAACAGATTTTAAGGAGTAATAGATAATTGTAACTTCATCAACATGCTCTACATACCTAGTAAGCAGATGGATTGTGGGTTATGTTTTATTTAACCGTAAAACAGTTAATTTTATTTGTACTTGTATTCATTTACAATTAATAAAGGTTTTGTAATTTTTTTTTAGTTTTTATTCCTAAATTTCCAAACATACTTTAAATTAAAAAAAAAATAGTATTACTAAAATACGTAACACTTATACAGTGCAAACAACTATGTTATTTTATCGAATATTTCTGTCAAGTTTTATGCAATTCCTTTAATTTAATATGTGATATTTTATCCTCAAGTATTCCTTGTCCAAGATTATTCAAGTGCAAGCTGTAGTATCGACTGTTCAAATCGATACGAATTTCATCCCTCCGAAATATTACTATTAACCATAACTGAGTAAATCATAGATTTATATCTATGGTCTGTCCAAATCACCTTAATAAGCTTGGCTATTTTAGTTAAGATCGAATTTAAAGCTACGTCGTATGACAAGAATACCTACTAATTAAATGCAACGTATTGGTTACATTAGTAAGAAATGTATAATAATAGGAATACCGGATACTTTGCCAAAATGCAACAAACTAGCGTGCATGATCATTTCATAATCTGTTTCATCTCATTTATTCGGTGGCGAAACACGATTTACCCGCTCAGCTGACCGACACGCGAACATGCATAATGAACCTGATGTCCGAACATGACTCGGAGGCTAGACGCTGATTACGCTGAAATTGAACAGGCGTAATGATGTTTCGCTGTTGTTAAAATTGTAGCATCGCCGACGGACATTGTGGCTTTATAGCCGTTTCGTAATCAGTTCGCCCTCAGCTTGCACTGAATTCATCCAATCTAAAAATAAACAAGCCGCTAACTACCTTTCTACTTTAGTGTTTAATCGGCAGTAGTGACTCAGAATTTTGAATTCCGCACAATGCTGTACGATCGTTTTGTTGATCATGGACCTTCCCGAACTGCTGTTGTGCGATTCTGTATGGGCTCAGCAAATGCAGATATACATTTTGAAATGCTGATTTTTTTTTCTTTTCTTTATTAATTAAATAGGGTTTTGTCACACAGTGACCACGTCACCCCAATCGTGCTACTTATAACAAACTTCTCTTAAAATACTTAGACACTAATCTATAGAGTACTTTTGCTTCTTCTGCAATTGGAAAAGCAAGAATACTGTTAAAAACACCAACATTTTCTAGTTTAAAATTTGGAAAACGTATGAAAAAATTACATCTTTCATCTTCGGACTGTGGTGATGGGAATAATGGTCTGTTAGTTATTAGAGAAAATAACGGTAAAGTTAGACCTGCATGGAAAATTAATGTGCATCTCTATGGTCACTGCTTTGTTTGAAGAGCAACATCACTTGCACAGGCCAAATAAAATCTCCACTAGGATCTACCAGCAGATAATCCATTCCTGGGATCAGAAACTTTGCTTTTGTATCGAGAAGTGTGGCTAGGCAGATTACGTGGCTTATTCAAGCCTATACTTCAATTATAGACTCTTGAGTGGTCCACGGCAGGGTTTTCTCATTTTTATCGCCCAGTAAGATTAACAGATTAAGTGACGATGCTTCATTTCAATAGTTATTTAACATACATATATACATTTGACATAGTGTCGTTAGAGATTTTTGGTTCGGCACTGTCTGTTGGATTTTCTTCCACGAATTAGAAAAGCCTTCGTACTAATAATTACAGAAACAATACTCAGTAATCATTGGCAACCATCACAGGAAAACTATAACATATCTTTGTATATATATATATATATATATATATATATATATATATATATATATATATATGTACATGTATATGTATATATGTATATGTATATGTATATATGTAATTGTCTCAGTTGACTCTTATAACGCGAACGTGGAACGGCGCATATAGTTATGTATTTTAATTTAATCCGAGTAAGGCATTTCAATGTGGCCGTTCGCTTAACGATAAATCGATATACATAAATGATCGCGCTGTTCCGTCGTACATACAGTTCTGCGGTTACAAACGTAGAATTTGGTACGTGCTTGCAGTGTCATTTGTTTGTTTCGCCCGTATTGATTGAACCGGATTAGGTTTATCAAGCTGCAGCAGGCATAGTAGCCATTGTGACGATTTAATTATGTATTTCGTTGAAATTAAACGATCATTTAAGGATTCTATCGCGTTAAGTTAGATCTCAGCAAGCTGAAGTGGCAACGGGCCGGCCACATAGCTCGCAGAACTGACAACCGTTGGGGAAAAAAGGTTCTCGAGTGGCAGCCGCGTACAGGCGAACGCAGTATAGGACGACCCCCCACAAGATGGAGTGACGACCTGCGCTGTGTTGCGGGAAGTCGATGGATGCAGGTGGCTCAGGACCGAGCTTCGTGGCAATCTTTGGGGGAGGCCTATGTTCAGCAGTGGACTTCTGATAGGCTGAAATGATGATGATGATGATGAAGATGATGAAGTTAGATCTTTAAATCCCGACGTTGTGGTCGCGGGGGGACTGAGATGTTGGACGTCCCGATCTCATAGTTAACCCGTCTACCGTCAGCTTTGTAATTATTTACTTTTCGTTTAGTTATTGGCATTAACAATTACTGATCTCAAATAATATTTTGAACTTTATAGGCTGTTAAATAAATATCAAAACAGACCACTGCCTCAACCGTCGATCGTTCCATTGGTGTCGTAATTCGCGTGTAAGAGAAAAACCGTGAAAAAGTTCCCATAACTAATCGGATAAATAATCTCGAAACTGGTTTTAGTTAAGGATTAAAAGGCTAGGTGCATGTTTCACCAAGTGTCAAGCTCATCGGCCCTGTATCAAAGTCCAAAGTGCATAGTAGTGCTAGGGAATCTACATATATGTCGCTCGCCAACCTGCGTACTCCACGTAATGGTCCAGTGAAAGCATGAAGTCCTACATGGAAGACCTTACGTTTGGTGGCTCTCTTGGATAGCGTATTCCAGTGGAATAAGACACAGCCCTAATATCTTATACTTTTATTGACAATCAGTTTCTTTTTCTTTGTGTTATGGACTTTACGGAGGCAGGGTCAAGTTGAGAAATACGAAATATTAAAATTTTTTTTTCTTCAATTAAAATATAGAGGAATATCCAGCCTGTTAAAGTTTGGTATTTGGAACTAGGTATGATCGATAAAGACACCGATGTGAACATAGATAGGTCCGCTCTGATGTTTTGGCACACATTGTTAGAATTGTCACCTGTGTGATATAGTTGTGTGACTCATTGAGATCTTTAGTGTTGAGAATCCAGAACTTGTTAAATCGTTAATTATGAAGACGGTCATAGACAAAAGGATTTATGTTTCTCTGCTTTTGAATTGACATTGGTGTCGCGTCTTACGATTATGTGTCCGTGACATCGATTTTTTTTTTATATAAGTTTTACCTTAAACATCGTTGATCATCGTACATCCTTATTTGGAACTAATCTAATAAAAAATCACCACCAGAGATAACTGAAATCCATTTTAATCTGTAAAATTTATGGTGTCATTAATACTCGACTGATACCATGTATTTGTTTACTTAAAAGTCAATTTCGATAAGATAGAGCACATGTTAGATGATGCTATCCTTCGTTTAAAGAATATTTTTTTTTAATTGCACCGGATTAAGAGACTATAAGATTTAGATTTCAAGGAAGTTGTCTTACGGGAAGAAAGGGTTCTTCTTCTGCGGTTGTTTGTGTGTAGTAAGAGGCGACTATGGGAAAACCCTTTAAAATTGTCCGTGAGCTAATCCGGCGACGAGACTTGCTGCCTCGTCACGGTATATCACTTGGGAACGATGAAACTCTATAGACAGCTATAATCCGTACCACGCCTACGTGTTTTGATCGGACAGACGGACAAACTGTGCAAACCTTGTTATGCATTGATATCTATTATAACAGTTAAGCCGTGGTGCCGTAGTAGCCTAGTGGTCAGGGCGGTCACTTTAGTGTCATAAAGCGCGAGTGACCTGGGTTCGATCCCCGGTGCCGGCAATTGTTAATAACAATTTTAAGTGGTGTATTTACCACGTGCTCAACGGTGAAGGAAAACATCGTGAGGAAACCTGCATGTCTGAGAAATAATAAAAATATTATTTCGAGGATATGTGAAGCTCGCCAACCCGCAGTGGAGCAGCGTGGCGGGCCCTTCCCGGCTCCTAAACCCTCTCTGATACTAGTATTTGAGTAGGAGGCCTTTGCCCAGCAGTGGGCGTCTACAGGCTGTTACTTTACTTTTTTTTTATTACAGATAAACGTAATTTAAGCTGCTCCTTGTAGAAACCTACCAACCGCCATTAGCCATTGTTACCCGATATTTCTAAACCGGTTGAAAGTCTCGCCGCGTGCGAATAATAAAACTCAACAATGATAGCTGCGGTGAGCTGCAATCACTTTGTAGGGCGGGGGTGGCCAGGCGTCCGGAAGTGTCTGGGAATTATCTTGATTTGTATTATCTGACAAACTTTTCCGTCTCCAATTAGAGAGGTGACCGTATATGTTTTGAAATCATTACTTCATAAGACTCCTTATATTATAATTCAATCACGATTGATCAACATATAAAAACTAAAAAAAATTTGACACATCTCGTTAAAAATCGTACATCAGTAATAATATTGGATTTTCTGCAGCTACGTTTATTAATTAACATATTATTTAGTGTAACATGGTGTCCCTAAAAGAAGTTATTCCGACATGGTCGCCTAACTGCAACATTCACACCTTGACTATAACTTCACACCGTCCATTTACGTAAGCGATGCGCTTGCGCAGCGTCGGCCGTTCGTAATTTTCCGTACAATCCAATTCGATTCTGTAGTCTTCCTCATTTTTTATAGTTTAGGTCGATAACGCGAATGAGACGTGCTAATTGTTTTCAGTATTTTACAACAATCTCTAGTCCTGTAATGTATTTTTTATGGAAAAAATACTCAAATACGATGATTTCGCTTTGACCAAAATTTTAATTCCTCACGATAACTCCCTAACCTGCTAGTCTCCTGTAGCATTGCACATTTATTGTTTCGCTTATTATTACAGCGGCAAATGTAGTATCTATGCTATAATAATTTGTTGCCGAGTTAAAAAATAATGTCTTATGACAAGAGAAATGTATGCTCCTATATCAACGACTAAAGATTTTGACTTCAATATGTATTTAAGGAAATATAATAATCATAAGATTTTTCAGTAATTCGTTAGCAGAGTTTATAGGCACAATCATTTCTATTTTCGTATTTTTATTAATGTACTTACTAAATCTTGGTGGCTTTTAAAACTGACAAACATAAGCGAACTGTAAATAGGAAACGTGAGTTAATGCCATACATTTAAACCGAGGGAGCTGGCGCCCTGGAGTTGTGACCATGTTGACACATAGGAGGGGGAGGAGGAGAGGAGGGGGGGGGGGCAACGTCTAGTCGTATCGTACATTAATCCGTTTCCGTCAAAAAGATTCTTATTGATAGATGAGCACGATGCGTGTGGCCCGCTCTCCGCCGGGAGGGGACTTTTACACTTGACGATAACGACACGGCAACGACATTTGTACGTAGATTACTATGCAAGTGTTTTGTGTTTGCCGGAAGAGAAGATAAAATACTTTAAAATTACGTTAATATTTCTATAGTAACCAAATACAATATATCTATTAACATAATTAAAGTTAACATTAATTATTAATTAACACGAAACAGGGTTGTTATTGTTGCTGTGCTATTTGGTAGAAAGTAACTTTAAAATTCTTGTAAAATTGTACCTATTGGCTTTTTTATGCTTCTTAGATCTGTCGTAAAAGGTGGTTGAAAAAGATAAAGCCAAATGCCGCGTTTAGGTCAATCGTAAACAATAATGCATTCACTCTGGTCCTAATTTGTTTTTCTTCGACATGGCTCGAACAACGACTATATGTAGTTGAAGACCGTGACGTTTTTGCGCTTTACGTAATCTTTGCGTGTGTAGATAAATCTGTCGTTCCGTCTCATCCCATGGGTTGAGAGTCGACTAATGCAATGCCTGTAAAGTACCAGGGCTTAAGAATCTAACAAAATGGTGATAAGCAACAGTGTTTCGGCACAGATTAATAACTGGGGTTAAAGTATGAAGTTGACGTTTTAATGGAGTTGCCACTATTTTCTTGATTATAACTTTTTTTTTACACAAAAACTATTACATTCTTTATTAAAAAAAGGAAGAGTAGGCAAAGTAAGTCTTGTGTTTGCGGTTAATACTCCTAACTCGCTCCATTTACAGGCAAAGGATTATGACAGAACGCAACGTGACGTCACGCTGTCGTTTAGTATAAAATCATTGAAACTAGTTTGGGGTTAGTTGAATCCCAATTATAAATATGTCCACATTGTCACCGTCGCGTGCTTTAATTAAATACTTTTAAAAACAGTTAAAGGAATAAAAGTGATTAATGGTAGCTTTGTAATGGTTTTCTTATTTACGTACACGGATTTGTTGTTTGGATTAAGAGTTTGCACTAAGCGTCTAAAATTACTATAATAATAATACTGGCTATTATCAGAACCACCATATCCATTATCACCACCCAGTGACAACAATCGCATGAATAAATTGTCCAGTCCCAAAATAGTAGTAAAATAGTCCGTGTTTTGTTAACTGGGTGGTCATAAGATAGATAAATAACTTCTTCTGTACGTGGCAGAGCCAAGCAACGATTTTTGCAGCAGCTCGAATGGGCCGGTTCGATCGGGACAGTACCACGGCATCGCCGAATACCGGCGTGAAGTAGAGGCATCTTATGCTTCTGCGTTCGTTCGATGAGTGAGGTAACCGGAGGCCCTCTCCCACCTCCCCCATCCTAGCTCCTCATCCTCTCCACCGTCACCCAAATATCCTTTAAGGCCGTCAACGCACCTGCAGCTCCTCCAGTGTTACAGCTGTTAGTAGGCGTCGCGGTGAACCGCTTGCTCATTTGTCCCAATATTGTACAAAATAATTTAATTTAATAATTTGTATTCGTACAAAAGAGTAAATAAAAAGGTATGATTTTATTGAGAATTTCATATGGAATTTTTGGAAATATTCTTGAATAGCAGAGAGGTCTACCCCTCCTACATTGAATGTAATCCCAAATGTTTGATTACAGTTAATTACATACAGTAATTTAAATGACTAGGTAACATAAAAAAAAATTAATGTTCTACAATGTGTCGGCATCTCGGACAAGGCGCCGGCTCGATGTTGTTTCTAGGTCAAAATCAATGCGTACAGCGAAAGTGATTTGTGACAAACGGACGTTGGCGCGTGTCACAAAGCAGCTGCCACTTCTTTCTATGCTTTATTGTTAATGAAGTAAACTATGACGCTAATGAACATTACGTCGAATGGACAATATTGTTATTGTGAAAATTGCCAAGTAAAGCAACATTATTAGACATCTGTTCAGACGACTTCATTCATCTATTTGTAATTAATCTTCGCCATTATATTTGTTAGTCGTATCATTGTTAATGTAAGCGAAGCTATTATTGTCATTACTGATATTTTGTTCTGGTACGTAGTAGAGACGGGCGGCGGTTTTTGCTGCTGCTCGAATGGGCCGGCTCGACCGGAGCAGAATAGAGAGACATCTTGTGCTTCTGCGTTTCGATCGGCGACTGAGGTAACCGGAGGCCCACTTCTTTTTACCCCATCCACCCGCCCAATAATCACTTCCATTACCCAAATATCCTTAAAGGCCGTTAACCCACCTGCAGCTCCTCGTGGTTCGTTTGCCTAATTGCCATTAAAAAAATCTGCTTTAATTTACTAGCAGATCCATACTTCTACTGTATATATGGGGTGGCAGGTTCCTTCTTTGTCCAGGAGACGTTTGGGTAGATAGCACTCTCCTAACCTATTTCTGCCGCTAATCAACCATGTCGGGTTTGAAATTACTCGGCGGTATAGAGATCCAAGTATAAGTACGGGCTGTAAGGCATTCCATCTTAGCCCTCGGGGGTGATAAAGATGAGTAAATTTTTACGATTGGAGTTATTTGCTGGTGTGTCCATAGGCATGTATTAACTACTTAGTTAATTTGATAATCCATTGTTACAAATAAAACGCTCAAGGAAAATGCGTCTTATTGATCCATCGCAAATTAGATTAACTACCAGATCACGCTTATCTTTAGTAACCCATCGCGTCTCATAACAATGGAATTTTTATTCCAATCAAGACCCTATCGGAGATCAATTGCGCTTCCGACACAAGTGTCAAAAATCGATCAACGGTAGCCAGGATCGATGGCTTAATTCGTCCCAACGCAAACAGCCGCTCGGCTCATAATACAACGATATAGATCTCACACCCGCGGACCTTTGCTTCCAACAACATTTATTTATCTATTTTCGTACATAGGTACTCTGTGTCTGTGTTTGTGAAAAAAAAACATACTTTTACATCGAAAACTAAATACGAAAAATATTTATTTCTTGTATTTACGCGAATACTGCATTGCATAGAAATGCGTTGTAGATTTTATTGCGTTGTATTTTACAATTGACTTGTCGATCTGTATGACATCAGGATGTGAAATACCTCTGTGATCAATACGTGACCACCAGACAGACCGCAACGTCTGAAACAAAAAGACAAATTAAACGTAAAATTTATTTCTACGACACCTATGTGATATACCGATATATATGACATAGACATAGATATGTACGTTTATTAACTTACGACACTCCCTTGAAACTGTGTGTTCAATATTAACTCCCCTTTTGCCTACATTATGCAATATTAGCAATTAAACAATTTCCTAATCTAATTAAAACACGAGCGCAACTAGGACGTCAATCGTAATTAAAGCTTGATATCATAAAGATAACCGTCCGCTTATCTTTATTTATTTGAGTTACAGATCAAAGCATCTGGCCGCGACATTAAATTAATTTATAAATAAGCGAATGTGCATTCTATTAAAAGTTGTTAGAAGAAAATTTGTTGGATCATTTGCAATAGCGAGAAAGACATTCTTTCTGCTAACATTAAGCGACATGGTGTGGGGTGAAAAGAGGAATATAGCGTTCGTGATCGAGCCGGTGCGGAGGCTAGACGTAGTGCGTGTGCTGTGAGCCGATATCCGTCTAATGTTATAGTTAACTAAATGTTCCCAAAATAAGTGAACACTACACTATGTTCAGCTGTGGACTTGTAGCAGGCTGTAATAATACAAACAAAACTATTTACTTGGCAATCACGCAACAAAACATTAAAGAAAAAACAATGAACTAAACCAACGAATAAAAAAGATTAATTATTTGTGCGGTGTCAAAAAGGATCTTGTCTCAGTGATAATCTGTGTGAGCACCACAGCACTGTTTTTCAGGTCGGACGGATCCTCATCCACGTCACGAACAACCGGACAAGCAGGAAACTGTACTAAGTACGTCGATATTACACAAAAAGTAAATATTAAATATAATTATATTATAAGAGAAAAAACCTGTAATCTTAGATCTATTTGTCTATTGTCAGCGTAGGCCTTTTCAAATATGGAGACATCGTTTAGGTACAATCGAGTACAAGCGATAATTAAATACACAAATGTGAAAACTGAAATCTGTTTCGAAATTCGTAAAAGAAATAAAGACCTTGTTTTATTGCTTCAAAAGATTTGCATGTATCATGCGACAGTGTTAACAATCGGTTTAAATTTAATAAAGTGCTCACTTCCATGTCGGGAAATTGCACAAAGTGCATTCTTGTGTTCAGTTCCTATCGTCACGTGTGTTACGTCGTCATGCGCCCAGTAATTTCAATTGGACAGACTACCATGGCTGAGTGGTTAGCGTACCAGGCTGTCGAGCTATGGCCGCTGGGTTCGAAGCTAATGTTTATGTTCTCACACAAATAATTCTTCTTCTGATTACGTTGTGTCGCATTTCTATGCTTGACACAAGTATAAGAGGATACGAAACATCGGATAAAGGTTACGTTTGCACCTTCACTTGTGGCGTTATAATAATTCGCCGATTGTGTATAGCCGTTGTTGAAAATTACCAGGGGAACATAGTCAGTACGCCCCTAGAGTGATGGCAAAGCCAACTACAGCAATTATCAATTACAACCAAATAATTAATATTTCTAGCATAAATTTTACCAGCTTAAACGATGGAGTAACCGAATCAAATCATTCGTTTATTTCATACGTCAAAACTGTAAAGACTTGACGTCATGCGTAGGTTTTAGGAATATTAAAAATAATACTCACTTGCAATTGTTGTCTCTTCATGGAACTTAATTTTTACGTACACTATGTTTTGTTAAAAATTCACACACAGGTACTGTTTTCATAATTTTCTTACCAAGTAATTGTATTTTTTTTTCTCTATGGCGGAAAGGTTCTCGTCACCTACCTGCCACTGAAGGCAGTGGTAGGTTATGTCGGGATCAGCAATAGGGGCCGGAGCGAATAAAGCCCCCCACGGTATTAGACATACGCCGTTGGCCCAGAGGCTTTGTTTGATATCTTCGGCGGAAGGGACTCGCGAGCAGAAGGCCCGCATGTAAAGAGCCGACAAACATTCATAGTGTATCTACATCATCATTTCAGCCCATCACAAGTCCACTGCTGAACATAGGCCTCCCCCAAAGATAAACAGTAATAGTATATAAATAATCTTAATTTACGGCATCCGTAGTGTTCGTTTAGCACGACAAGAGTCGGGCGTAGGCAATCCCTGGTTACCTATACACGAACAATTCCTTTTGAATGTATTGTCGAAGCTAAATTAGCATAGAATCGCACAATTCTATCAACAATCGGCCTCCTTATGTAATTGTACCGCTCAGTACCGAAGCCATCACGTGTCCGTAGTAATTACGGCATTCTGTTCTTAATTTGTCGTGCGTTTAAGACGATAATCGCTCGAAGGCTACGCGATCAGCTGGTATCAGTGCACAGTGATACTGAGTCACGTAACATTGCACTGCGAAACATGACTCACTGAGGCGTTCATTTCGACTTTGATAATGATTCACGCAATATTATAGCGTGCGGGCATTGTTATATGGTCGATTATCTTTATAATATATATTGCATAGATACGTACTTTTGGTATTAAGCTAAACATTTTCCTCAAATTTTTTAAATTAAAAGTTATAAAATTTTTCAAGCTATTCGTTTTTGATTTTTTTTAAACTTACGAACAGCACGACACACAAATTAACGATTTTATAGAATAAATTGAAAACTTTATCGGTTATTGGAATTAATAACGGTTACGTGTTTGACGTGCAGATGTCATAGTTAATAAAAATAATAGTTTCATTACAAATGTGTAAGTGTTCGCGTAAATAAATGAAATCATTAGGTTAAATAAAACCCTTTCTTACGGACGCTTTCATCTGTTTCTTTCAAATTAGGTTTTATCAGAGGAGAACCTGTGGGGGCGATGAACATGCGGGTGGGCATGAGCGAAATCTTTGTAATCAAAAGGTGAACGGGATTGAAAATACAAAAACCATTCATCGTAAATAAGCTTATAGGCGATTAGGAAGACGATTCTTTAATTCAATCAAAGTGACAAAAATCCCATTTGAAGGATTGGATTATATGTCTGTAAATATATATATATATATGTGTATACAACGGCTAGGAGAACCGAGTTAACCAATAAATGTATTGGGGTAAGTCCGAGCTGTTAGCAGCCGTTTTGGCTTCTGTAGTTTTATCGGATTAAGGCGAGGCGCGGCGGTTAATAACAAACGCACATGACAGTATAGTGGCAATGGCAGTATTGTGGTCAGAGCGCGCCCTTAAGTTTAAAAAAAAAAAAAAAAGAATTTTTATCTCCGTCTTATCTGAGGAATAATGATTAAAATGAAATGAAATGAAAATTATATATTTTTCGTAAGAAATTCAGATTTAGTTTGTCAATTGTAATTTTTTTTAAACTTAAATCATCAAGATTAAATGTATACACTCATGACCGGATATCCAAATCTCTAGATAGTCTCAAAGTTATGTATTACCTGCACAGTATAATACTGGAAACTCCAGTTACTCTTGCATTTTCCAGTCTACACTACTCTCTACGCTGGAACGCTCTTCCCTGCAATGCCAAGAAAGCGAATAGGAACTGTTTTAACTGTTGGCGTATTGCTATAATAGAAATTAGTAAGAAACGTGAGGAGCTGAGAACTTTTATTTGTCTAAGTAACTTTTTATATGTTTGTATGCATATTTATAATTTTATTTTAAAAGTGTTTATTTATTGTATAATTACATAATGTGTTTATATATATATATTATTATATCGTGGAGTCTCCATTATAGTTTATTTATTCTTTGTTTTGCACCTGCTATCTACTTTGTACCATTACAAGGGTCGACTGGTGCCACTTGGCGTTCGCCCATTGTAACCTTTAGCTCAAGGTCAACAATAAAGCATAAATAAATATCAGGCACTCGAACATGTCTTCCAGTCCCAAACTAGGATACCCTTTGTCTCGGTAACTGGATACAGATAAGACGCGTACCAACAAACACGAGTGATCATATAATATCAGGTTCACCACGCTCGCTCAATGCCAGTTGACAGGCTCCATTATTATATCTCACATTACTTTATTATTCCTCAGACTTGCAGATTTTATCGCGTTGTTTCCATTCTCCGCCGAGCGCGTGATAAATAAATATTTGGTAGAAGTCCTTTGTCCAGCATTTACAGGCTGCTACTTTACTTATCAAACAAATGTCTGCCCCTGCCGGTATTCGAATCCGCGACCATCGCCATCGAAATGTTAATATTGTAGAAAGGCGTTAGCTCGAATAACTAATAGGTCTTTCTTCGCACAGTCGTGGAGATGCGGAAACTAGCCCGTCATAACATAACATAATAATGTAGAAAGGTAAATTATATAACAAATAATATTTTTTTTCTTAAAATTGGCATCAGTCTTATTTTCCTGAGTCGACTGGCAGGGAATGCCAGAAGGCATGAGGCCCGCCCATTATAACCTTTAGTTAACAATGGTTAATTACGAAAACAAGGCGTCAATAAAGAGCAAATAATTAAATATTTATTATTACTTGTAATGAGGTGACCTTCACTGGTTGGCCCAGTCTACTTTCCGTTTCTTTGACTCGGCAAAAAAGGCGCTATTTTAAAATGTCAAACCACTTTTACTAATTTTTTTTAAACTTAAATCATCAAGATTAAATGTATACACTCATGACCGGATATCCAAATCTCTAGATAGTCTCAAAGTTATGTATTACCTGCACAGTATAATACTGGAAACTCCAGTTACTCTTGCATTTTCCAGTCTACACTACTCTCTACGCTGGAACGCTCTTCCCTGCAATGCCAAGAAAGCGAATAGGAACTGTTTTAACTGTTGGCGTATTGCTATAATAGAAATTAGTAAGAAACGTGAGGAGCTGAGAACTTTTATTTGTCTAAGTAACTTTTTATATGTTTGTATGCATATTTATAATTTTATTTTAAAAGTGTTTATTTATTGTATAATTACATAATGTGTTTATATATATATATTATTATATCGTGGAGTCTCCATTATAGTTTATTTATTCTTTGTTTTGCACCTGCTATCTACTTTGTACCATTACAAGGGTCGACTGGTGCCACTTGGCGTTCGCCCATTGTAACCTTTAGCTCAAGGTCAACAATAAAGCATAAATAAATATCAGGCACTCGAACATGTCTTCCAGTCCCAAACTAGGATACCCTTTGTCTCGGTAACTGGATACAGATAAGACGCGTACCAACAAACACGAGTGATCATATAATATCAGGTTCACCACGCTCGCTCAATGCCAGTTGACAGGCTCCATTATTATATCTCACATTACTTTATTATTCCTCAGACTTGCAGATTTTATCGCGTTGTTTCCATTCTCCGCCGAGCGCGTGATAAATAAATATTTGGTAGAAGTCCTTTGTCCAGCATTTACAGGCTGCTACTTTACTTATCAAACAAATGTCTGCCCCTGCCGGTATTCGAATCCGCGACCATCGCCATCGAAATGTTAATATTGTAGAAAGGCGTTAGCTCGAATAACTAATAGGTCTTTCTTCGCACAGTCGTGGAGATGCGGAAACTAGCCCGTCATAACATAACATAATAATGTAGAAAGGTAAATTATATAACAAATAATATTTTTTTTCTTAAAATTGGCATCAGTCTTATTTTCCTGAGTCGACTGGCAGGGAATGCCAGAAGGCATGAGGCCCGCCCATTATAACCTTTAGTTAACAATGGTTAATTACGAAAACAAGGCGTCAATAAAGAGCAAATAATTAAATATTTATTATTACTTGTAATGAGGTGACCTTCACTGGTTGGCCCAGTCTACTTTCCGTTTCTTTGACTCGGCAAAAAAGGCGCTATTTTAAAATGTCAAACCACTTTTTACTAATTTTTTTTTTGCATATTATGGCACACGTAATAAAAACACGTTTTACTTTTTTTTTTTTTATAAAAAAGCAAGTGCCTATTACTCATATCACGGATTAAATGTATGGCTGTAGTGATACACCTAGTATTTATATGACGAGACTATCTCTTTCGATCTCACATGCACGTGGTGCTGGTAGCTAGCAGGTAGCCAACGAAGGTGCCTCTGGCCAGTTGCATTCGTATATGCCGAGTCCAAATTCCACAGACTAGTATTGGGCAGCAGCATCTCAGACTCATTGAACAAATCTTCCATTGATGGCATGCCGGCTTTTGTTGGTGATTTTATGCAGAGAGAGTCCAGTAGTGGACTTATGCAGGCTGTTAAAGAGGAAAGAAAGAAGATGTATGTTAGCTTAATTAGTTAAGCCGTTTAACAGTGGCAGCGGTACCAGAGGTTCTTTTAACCAACCCTATCTCATTCCGTGGAAGTCGTAAAATTCGTCTTAAAGAAATGTTAGAATCATATAGATCTTGCAAATCTAATCTTTCCATCTTTCCGTTAGTACAGACACTTATTTGGCACCCAGTAAACGCCTCTCCGGGATATAAAACGTTGGGTGGATGTGACGTTACGATATTCAATTTACTATACTATTCTACGCACTGCCCGTCAGTGATTTAGTAAAAACTACAGAGTATGGTATTGTCAAGTTTTTTTCTTAAATACGCTACACAGAGTAATAATCATATAGAATATATAAGCCGATACATGTCTTACAATGGTCTGCAGTCATTGCATTAATTAAACTGGTGACTTTTCTTGCTTATGTCGATGTACATTGAAATACAGAATTACTTTGAATATTTTTATAAACGATGACCGTATTCTGGGCGCCTGTACAATAGCAGAATTCCTGTAATAGCTTCAACGGGCCACTTTCATCAGCCTCGCTACAGAACCAATTTTTAATAGTTGGCCAATCGTTTTTTCCCAACGCTATAAAAATATATAAAGAATAAACCGAATACTGTTTTTTTTTTGTATTAATAAGACGGTAGCTGCGTCTCAGTGGGCTGTTTTTATTATGTTCTCCAATGCGTGTCTTCTAACGATTATTAATTTATCCACGAAGACGTGATTCTGTATTGTAACTATGATAACTATAGCGTTTGGTCAGCGATGGTGGGTTGTCAGCCATTATCAGTGTAGTATTTCTTAAATGGATCCCGCACAAAACGTACCACGTTGCAGTCTGTAAGTGCCCACTGCTGGGCCAAGGTCTCCTTCTCAAATATCCGACAGGGGTTTTGGAGCCGGAAAGTGCCCACTACGCTGCTCCAGTGCGTAAAATTGTTATTAATAATTTTATTGATGCCGTAACCGGGGATCGACCCCCGCTCACCCGCGCTTGAAACCATAGTGACCACTAGGCTCTCGAAACGTACACCAGCCGCGTTATGCTGGAACTGCGGTATCGAACGCGCCGCGCATACGGGACATTAGGTACGCATAAATATCATTATAAAAGCGAGTTCGCGAACACTGCATGTGCACTGTTAAGCATCCGCCGCCATGGCCGGTCGCCAAGCGCTGCACAGTTGTCGACTCGTGCACGGCTGATTAATTTTCGTTATCTCGAAGCGGTGCAGCTCATCGCATTATCTTAGGAACTATCGTTCATGAAATTGAACACACTCCTGTTATCAGATAGAGTCGAGAGCGACTTTATTGCGCAACCTGCGTATTTAGCCGACAAGAGATCGAAGATTTACTATGTTTTCTATGTGATATGTATTCATGTATGTATCAATGTGCAATGGAATATTTCAATTAAATTTCCGCTCACTTCCAGACCATAGAATAATTTGGTATTTTTCACACATATTAAACAACCAATGACAATACATTAATATGGTACCATCGATCTAGTATGATGATGGAGCTGGGAGGTGGGTACCAGAACCCGTGAATAGCTATCGGGTTTAGGTTATTAGATTTGTGTTTGAGTCTCATGGACCTGGCAAAAGGGGTAAGGGAAAAGCGTGCATATTACTTTTTGTTAAGAATTACAGCCTAGGCAGACACTAGGTGTTAACGCTCGTACCAATGAGTTTTAAACTCTTACTTAGATTTGCATCATTGGCTTGAACACTAAGACGGCGACAGGCTCACCACCTGTCACGTTGTGCCAAATATACTACGTTGAACAAAGTAGTATATCAAGGTATAAGAAACACACAAGTGTAGTTATTTTTTTCTATATGCTAATCTCAATCGCTGTAGGTCAGGTGGGGTATAACAGAATGGATGGCATGTTTATCTTCTTACGTCTCTACTGTAATACTGTTACATGTACGACTGCGTTCAGTGGGACATTGTTGTTTATCGCACCACTCACTGTTCTAAACAAGCGGCCTCGCGATAAAAATGTTAAATATATGGCTCTGTTCACTTAAAACTGTGTTACATGTTTATTCTACATCTTGCTCCGCTTGTTTTTACGTAGATAAAGGCAAAACATAGAAAAGGCTTTTAAAGTCAATTTAACGTAATTTTATTTCTACCTCAATAGTGTTTAAGAATTAAGAGTTTCTAAGGATGTTCGTACACTAGTTTTGTATCATAAAATAATTGTAATATATTTATGATTTTTGTTGTAAGTATATGGATTAATTGTAATCTCAATATTTAACCAGTCATTTCCGTACGTTCAATCGCGTCACTACGTCTGCGACTGGACGAAGCGTCAGTCGACATCGTCCAGGAAGACATGCTCGTTATCACAATAGCCTCTTGCGGGCTTGTTCATCGTTCATAACGCATTGAGTAAGCCACCGACAACCATGCAGTGTGTCAGCGCCCTTAATCCCGCCTTAACCTAACGCGTGTGATGAATTGACTGTGCTGGCGCTAAAATGTGGAGCGGTGAGTCACTCGCTCAAACAAAAAAGTGTCTGTTCGCAAACATAATGGAACCCTTTGAACGTAAGCTGATGCAATTGCTTATTATTTGTGGATCAATTTTTGCACCGTTGTTTGAGTAGACTTTAATTCATATTACTGAAGAACTTTTATGATTGCGCAATTACATACTGAAATCTTAAATCTGCAAAGATTCTGCAGAAGGTCTGAGAAGAGGAATCTTTCTTTTTCGACCCGTGTGCTTCGTAAGAGGTGGTTAAGGGATAAATCCTTGAAAGGTTAGCTTTGACCACCACGTTCTATCTCCTGGAGAGAGAAAAATGTGGTTGACAACGCTTAGCAGTGTCGGCGTGATTGCTTATATATATATATATATCCCGTACTTTAAGAGACCTTACCTTTGTACGTGCTAGAGCCTAACAGTGGCTTTTACTGCTGCTCGAATTGGTGTAGTAGCACGACCTTCGATTCCTCTGCGTTTCGTTCGGTGAGTGAGGTAACCGGAGGTCCCATTTCTCAAATAGTCTTCAAGGCCGGCAACTGCAGCGTCTATGATGTTGCAGATGTACCCGGGCGACGGTAATCACTTACCATTAAGTGAGCCACTTGCTCGTTTCCGATAAAGTAAAACTTTTTTACTTTCTCACCAATAGGTGGCACTTTTATTTAAAATTTAAATAAGCAACTTTTCTCGTGAAATAATGTAACATTCCTACGGCAAACTCGAAAGACCGCAGGCGATGGTCAGCGGGCGCTGGGGTACTACATTTAATATCAATATCAGAAGTTTTTGAATATTTATACTTAGTAAAATCGACATATTAAACTTACTTTTATATATCGTTAACTGGCGGCAGTCTTGATGAATTAGGTTTTAAATCCTAACGTACAAGCATAAGTACCCGCTTCAATCAAGTTGGCCTCCCCGAGCGTTCAACTAAAAACGGAAGGTTGCACCACGTAAGCCAACAAAGGAGCGTATTTGAAAGTCCCTCCCACGTGTCTGCGACGGCCCACGCTCAGCACTCAACTCTGTATGGTCCTATTACCCCGGAGACCGCTACTGGAGCGGGCGTCTGGAACACAAATGTGTCTGGGGGCCAGTGAATTAGACGCTACATACGGTGTACATCGCGCCGCTCAATGTGTATTACAAAAATACTGTATTAGTAAGACTAGCGGAAGCCCACGGTTTCAGCCGGGAGGTCGGAAATTATGATTCAAGGGAACTCTTAATTAAGATAAAATCGTACCTTTACTATTCAACAATATACGTTTCTGCTATATTGCATTCGTCGAGTTCGTAGCTGTCGAGTGTATTAAGCGTTGTATTTATAATTTATTGTAATTACACGACAAACAAACAAACATACGAAGAACAATTAAAAAAAAGTTCAGCCACTTTTATTATATTAATATAACGTATTCTCAGCCATATTCCCTCGCATATTTCTTCATTTTCATGGTTCTCTACGAATCCCTAATACCTATCGTATCATCATATATCAACGTCGTCTGTCCGTCTGTCTGTTGTCCAACCTGTATGGCTGTATGTTTTGAACCGTAATAGGAAGTCGGTTGAAATTTTCACAGAATCTTTGTCCTGTGTTATTATGGAGAATATCCTAACAATATAAAAAATTATATGGCTCCATCGTAAAAACGGTAACACATACTATCGTGAACTAGGTGTGATTATAATGCAAACACTATGTATAGCCAGGGATCTCCAACTGATTGAAGGTTCTTTAGGTAAATACATAACACACATATATTGTGTGTTGTGCCGAACCCTCGATGCGCGAGTACAACTCAAGCTTGGCTGGTTTTTAATTAACATGAGTGTTAATATATATACCAGCGGCTTCGCCCGCGTGGTCACACACCTTATTCAGTGACATGATCTACATATCTGTTAAATTTCATTCATACCCGTCCAGTACCTTAAACGTAATTAACAACATTAGACGGCTCGGTGGCCTAGTGGCTAAGCGTTTAGCTGCGGAGCTGTGGGTCGCGGGTTCGATTTTCGCACGGGACTAGTATTTGTATGGACTACATATAATTAATTGTTCCGGGTCTGGGTGTATGTCCGTGTGCAATTTATGTATGTAAACTGCCTCCGCAACACAGGAGAAATTCCAACAGTGAAAGGTTCATGTTTTTTTAAATAAGAAAAATCAAAAAAAATATAAAGAAATTTAAAATAACATATAGTACTTTTAAGGAACTTTAAAAAAAGTTCCAACAAAATGTGTCAAATAACTTAAGAAAGGTTCAGCCCTTTTCTTCCCGTAGGTTTCTTACGCTGCTGCCACATGACAAAACAAAAAACAAATATTTTTTTGAAATAACGAAGATAGTTTTCGATCAGAGAAAAAAATAAAAAAGAAGTAACTTGTCCGCTTCTGCTCCGACTGCCATAAGTACTACATTACAGAATTCCAGTTTTATTGTATTCGATTGTTCAATCAGGAGATCGCACAAACATATTACTGCCATGCCTCTAGACATACTGTTATGTAGAGGGACTTGAGCTATAAACCGGCCGTGTTATTCCATTTCGTGAAGTATATTCAGTGAAAGTTTTTATTACATCTTTCTGATTTAGTTTTACGCATATCAATGTTTATACTGTAATAAGTACTACATACCTATTACCTATCAGTTCAGTATTATATAGGTATTTCAGGGTATCTGTTATTGTACACATTAGAAATGAAACATTTTTTGTAACGGATTTTATCGAGTTTAAATTTTAAATAAGGTTTCGTACGACGTCCACCACCTCAGCCGCCCTGTGACCACGGGTACTGTAAAGCAGTCGAAACGTTGGTATTAAAAAGGAAATCCATAAATAATAGTTTCATTTCATATATCTGGTATAGTTTAATTGAATAGCTACCACTTCCAAATTAAACAGAGCGAAGGCTGTGAACCGTACGACGTGGCGTGGCGTGGCTGGAGAAAGAGTTGACTTTGAAAATGTAAATGGCGAATTAACCATTTAATAAACACCAGCCCGATGACGGGCAGCGATGTAAGAGCGACCTACCTGCCAAGTGTGGAGCTGCCCAGGGAATGCCCCTTACTTACGTAACTTAACGCAGTATGATTTTGTCGAGGAAAGACGACACGTGAATTTTCTTTGTGATATGTTTAATTTCGCAGAAAAACAATGGACGCAGACACCGGTAGTTTTTCTGTTGCGCGGCAACATTGATTGATATACGGTAGATATCTCGGGCGTATATGATATATTAGATATGGAAGGTTCTTAACCTAGGACGGATGTCAGGGAATTCATACTTTGTGTTCCGAATTCTTATGACAATAAAGATTATTAATATTATATATGATTTTTGACATATGTTTTTTGTGATTACCGTTACCCACGCACAACTGCAACACCACAGGAGCTGCAGGTGCCGGCCTTTAAGGATATTTGGGTGATGGGAGGAATGATAGAGGGGTGAGGGGGGGATTGATGGTATGGTGACAAAAACGAATCGCAGAAGATGCCTCTAGTTCACGTCGGTATTCTGCGAGGACGTAGGTCTTTCCACCCTAAAATTCTAACATATTATGTTATTTGTTATATATATAATTATAACATGGCGTGAAGTCCCCTGCTGTGAATTTTTAATTGGCCGATAAAGATTCTTTTTAATTTAATTTACTTATCGTTGGTGTAATAATACACGAATGGTCGTTTATTCGCTATATTTATGTATTTGTTTCACTTGTTGTTTTTTTATTATTCTGTCTTAGTCATTATTGTGTTTCCTTATTTGTCGCCGTTAATTGCCTGTGATTTTTGTGGATTGGCATTTCTGAGATGCAGCTGCATTCGATATTTTGAGCGTGCAAGACCTTCATTCTGTTAGCGCCATTTTTGTTTTTGTTTACGATGTTATTTTGTTTATCGTGAGTCTCTGAACCACAACAAGATTTCACATAAATTACGTGTGCAATCTTTCCGCATAAGGTGTTATAAGTTTTTGTTTTTTTTTAAGTTTCCCTAGTTGGCATAGGATACATTAGACATTCAATAGAGCTGCTGTTTGTTAGAAAAGTAAAACGTAGAATCCTTCGTTGATAAAATTTTAATACGCTGAGATTAAAGCTTCTATGAAGGATTTATATGTTTTAAGTGTTTTATGTGTTTCGAATGAAAAGTTAAGTTTTAATATTGGAGGCTATATTTGCCTGGTTCTGTTTTAAAATATATTGCGTACGAATATATTTAGATATATACAAGTAAAATATGTTTAGTACGCGTTATCAACGAGATTGTATTTTATTTAAATTCTAAGAGACATCGCTGATCGCAGACATTGATATCACATATAACTTCACATCGAATATAACGTAATTTGCATATTGTCTTCGCATCATGTTTGTGAGCATATCACTAATCCTCGGCGACGTCGCGATGCTAGAAGCGACGCGCCGGCTTACCGTGACGAAGTCGACGTTGGATCAGGTGATCTGCGGTGACGCGTCGATTTATAGAGTACCTTTAAAAGTATAAGCTATGGGATAAACGTTAGGTTTAGAATGTAACGCGTAGTGAGTAACTTCACTAGGAGTGCATGAGTATTTTGTTATTGAATAGAATCGCAGGTGTAGAGACGATGGACGACCAACATAGCAATAACGATTGCATAGTTTTTTATTAAATTATTTCGGATAACCATCTACAGCTTTAGTAATAGAATAAATAAGAAAACCTATAAACTACGTCATCATTTCAGCCTACCACAAGTCCACTGCTGAACATAGGCCTCCCCCATAGATTGCCATAAAGCTCGGTCCTGAGCCACCTGCATCCATCGACTTCCCGCAACACTGCGCAGGTCGTCACTCCATCTTGTGGAGGGTTGTCCCACACTGCGTTTGCCTGCACGTGGCTGCCACTCGAGAACCTTTCTTCCCCAACGGTTGTCGGTTCTGCGTGCTATGTGGCCGGCCCATTGCCACTTCAGCTTGCTGATCCTTACGGCTATGTCGGTTACCTTAGTTCTGCTGCGGATATCATCGTTGCAGACTCTATCACGCAGAGAAACACCGAGCATAGCCCTTCCCATAGCGCGCTGAGCAACTTTGAGCTTCCTCATCCGGCCTACAGTGAAGAACCACGTATCAGTTCCACTTACTATATACATTTTATATATAGTTTATTAGTTTTATAAGTTTAAGAACATTCCTTAAAGGGAATCGTTTGCAATGTTTTTGCCTGTACGGGGTTGCCACTTCTCCAACGGTTGTCAGCTCTGCGAGAGATGTGACCGGCCCATTGGCACGTCTGCTTGCTAACCCATAAGGCTATGTAGGTTACCCTAGTCCTGCTTCTGCCCAGTCCTGTTGGATTCACATCGAAAAATGGCAACACCGAGCCTTGCTCTCGACCATTGTAATTTAGAATTTTGTCTGTTACTCTCTACTTGCGTAGTTGACAATACACGCTTTTCATACGTTCTCATCTGAAATGCAATTTCTCGTACTATCCAGCCAGATTGTGGGGCTGAACTTACCTTCTATCCTCTGAAGTTCCATTGACGAACGAGGTAGTGTTTAATTCAGATAAGACGTGAGCGCTTGTATACGCGTCATACTTAAAACTACAAAGTGAATAAAAAATATTTGAAAGTATTTTAATTAATCATTACATCACTCTCATGAAATTTGAAATCACACTGACGCCTATTGTGGGATCCAACCCGCTCAGCAATTGTACAGTGCCCGAATGTTTACGAAACACATCGCCGCCGGTTCGCCTTGACTTTTGCAGCGGGCTGAGAGATCCGCACGTTTACACACTAGTGATGTGAAATGCCTTAACGTGCCGTTTCTGGAAATTACTCAGAACACTCCTCGATCTCGGGGGCGACGAAACCACATACCGAATCGTGTTTTACAAGATACGTTTGACACCTAGTCAAGTTTTTAGATCTGGAAATGTATACGTTTCACCGACAGTGTACACGTACTTGTTTTTTTTTTATGGGTAAAGGCGGCAAACTAACAACAGGTTCACCTGATGGTAAGTGATTACCGTCGCCCACATACATCTGCAACACCAGAGGAGCTACAGGTGCGTTGCCGCCCTTTAAGGCTATTTGGGAGATGGGAGGGAGGATAAGGAGAAAAATGGGAAGGGGGAGTGGATCTCCGGTTACCTCACTCACCGAACGAAACGCAGAAGCACAAGATGCCTCTACTTCACGCCGGTATTCTGCGAGGTAGTGGCTAAAACCGCCGTTTGGCTCTACCACGAAAACGTACTCCTTAAAATATGAAGACGAATTAGAACGTCTGTGTTCGCGCTTACATATAAAGCCATTCAAGTTCAATACGTTTATTTCTTAGACATGGTACAGTGAGTTGTTAAATTTTACGTGGCCGGCCGTCAACGGACCTACAGTTCCTCAGGTGTTGCAGACTTGGGTATCGGTATTCACTTGAGCCACGTTAGCTGTTGCGTCCTTTCCCATAAAAAAAAAAGTTATTTATGATATACATTATGTTCCCTACCGGACATCTATCGGCATAGAGATCATGCTAAAATATTGAATATACTTAAGAATGTTAGTCATAATAATCAATATAATAATTAATTTTTAATGAAAAAATATCAACTAGCTTGAAGAGTTAGAAACAATTATAATTAATTAACAAAGTACAATTCGTCTTATGATAATCTTCTACAGAATAATAGCATCGGACGAAGCGACATTTTGTTGACAAGTTCATTTAAATTCATTGCTATCAAGTATATTTGCTAGTGAATTATCAAATAATTTAATTCCCATACTAAAACAATTTGTTCTGAAGGAATTAAGCCTCTTTCTTATCCATACATCGAGGCATACATGGTCGACGGGTACTCTTTATAGATCTTCAGTGCCTTCTTACCCCAGCATTTCGTTTTGTGTTGGAAACAGAGGTTTAAGTTTTTTTTTTTACAAATATACATACTTCCTTAAATATACATACGTACTGACTGGAAAACGGAAAAGTTCTGAGCTCTTAAAATACTAGTGTACACTGATATATACTATGATTATATACGTATAAATAACGTAATAATATGTTACGTTCTCTCTTCGGCGGCTTCTCTTGTGCGGCAACATATATCTACAGATAGTTTGATTATCTATATGCACAGTTGCAATAATGGTAAAAAAAATATGATTAAGCAAGCGTAATAGAGAGTAGATCTTTTATTCTTTTTCGTTATTTAGCTCCATTTCTTACGGATAAAACCAAAAATATTAAAAAAAACTTTTTACAGATCTCAAATATTCTGAGATTTCTTTTTATTCTTCAGGGTGTGTCGCTGTGCTCGAAGTTAGGCAAGAGGACATTTTTAATTCAGCATTTTTTCCTCTTGTGATGTGATATGGAACGATTTGTTTATGTTTACGAAATGTTTTACACAGCGTCTACTTTGTCTTGCATGCACGGGTATTGTCCGGCATAGGTTGAACGTTATGTTTAGGCATAGATAGTAGTGATGTAAGAAATATTTGCGTACGTAAATTTCTGTCTGCTCGCCAAGTCGTATCGGCCATGTTCTTCTCAATGAATGGTGCAGATAAAAATAATTCGATCGCTCATTCATTTTTGTGACAGATAACACTAGCTGTTGGATAATGTTTTTTTTTTCGCAGATGCGTAAGTCACAATGAATCCTTTGCTATTGGTATTTACTTGAAGGGCATTAAAAAAAAATAAGGCAGATACGTTCATTGTGGTGACTGAGCGCTAGTCAGTTACCGCTCGAAATCGTAAGTGAGCGGGTTGCAGCGGCGACCTTGGCGCCATTTTTTCCCGCCTCGGTTGCGTTAGTGACGTAACTCGTTTAGTTAGGCGCCTGAAAAACAATTATTCTTCCTCTTTGTCTTTGTATATATGGTTAATATGATGATATTAAATTAATGGTATAGAAATGCGATTCGTTATTAAGAACTAAGTAGAGTGATAAATGTACTGATAAGAGAAAAGAGTGAATTCAGAAAGGAATGCTTCGATGGTTTGGATACGTGTAAAGAAACAATTTTATGCTGCAGAAGTGATGGACAGAGTCCGCAAGGAGTGCCTCAGACGGCCGTTTATTACCAATTTGACGATATAGATGCGAAGATGAGCCAAATTAAGAGTATCCGACGACCATGTATGCGTCGATGTATGGATGAGAAAGAGGCGAGATAGGTGCGTCAGAATCGAGTCAAATACAAATGCGTATCCTCTGCCTCCTCTCTGCGTGACAGGCGTGATAGTTTATGAGATATTCTTTCAAATCGTGATTTTTATAACGATAGCTTTAGAAATAAATCGACCGTCTTTGATCGCAAGGCTTATGGCTGTTGAAAATACTTTTTGAATACATTAAAATGTGAAAGGCCGTTTGAAAGACTGCATGCTCGTTATAACGTTTTTATAAGCTACGTGCTGTACGTTACCTTGTACTGTCGACTAGTACTGTGTTTTTTTTAGAAATAAGAGGCGTTTTTATTGGTATTTATAATAGTGGTACTGTCACTGAGTTGTTTTTTTTTGTAATCAGCTGAAAACATTGATTTTGTTAATAAGGCACAATATTTAAAAAGTTTCATCGCGCTTAATTAAATTTTTATTATGATCGATGTTTCGGCTGCGGTACAGCACCCTTACCCACGGGGGACTGAGGTGTATGACGTCCCGATGTCGTATTTAATCCGGCTGCCGACAGCATTCTACTTGTAACTTTTTGACCCCTAAATAATGCTTTCATTTCAAATGTTGTATTCGCCTAAATACAAGAAATCATTAAGTCATACATAGATAAACGATTTATATAAAATATATATTCTTTTAAATGGGAACGAACGATGCTCTATTGTATCTATCTTGCATTATCTTAATTTCTATCATACGTAACAGGTTAGATACATAGGTCACAAAGTTCTTAGTTGTTCCCATCTACAGATTTACGAGGTTCCAATGTATGTTACCCTTCCCTTATTGTTTAACGCTGTACAGGTTGAGTCGGTTCAATCTCCTAGGCCTTTAAATAACTATTTATTTTTTGTGAAATAAACTTATATAGCTTTGATAATGTCTGTTGTGCACAACTTACGCAAAGGAATCTAATACCGCTAGTGTGTGGGCGTCGAATGTTAGCGAGGTGACTTTTGTATAGAATGTCTAATACGTGGGTCGAAATTAGAGTTAGATTCCGTGTCGATCTGTTCAATGCAGTTTAAAGATGCTGAAAGTGTTAATTCCTGGACAGGGCTGCATACATGTCGTGCTACGTGGTTAAGAGAGGGCCGCAGGTTGCCAGAACTACTCCTTGCTGATTGAAGGTTTTGCCTTCAGCCTCCGCTGGAAGGGAGACGACAGTCTCCGAATATAATATATAAATGATTCCGCTGCGTCGTTTCGTATGACGAGTGATAGAAATCGGAGACTGGCACCAAAGTGATCTATTTTTATCACATCCAAATTCATACTATAATTTTGTATATTATTGATACGAATGTCACTCTGTCGGTTATTTTTCTCAAAGTTAAACCGCTGAACCGATTTTGATGAAATCTGGCATTGCGATACCTGATCAACATAATACGAAACATTACTTATCTATCCCGAGAAAGCATCGTAAAATTTTCCACGCGGACGAAGTTGCAGCCAGTGTTAATTAAAATAAATGTCGCGTCATTACGAGTCCAACGCCCGTTAGCCGTAGGTATACCTTCGTATAATTTAAGACCTTGTTTGTTTTTATCGAAGATGTGGATTATTTATTGTGCTATTTCTGAGCGCGTCATCGGCGCACTTAGCAGCTCCGCCGCTGCCATGTCGTGACACATTGTTCTGTCTTATGTAATTATTTACAATCTGTCCTGTGCGGTCGTGGAGTGGGAGACACGTGACATGTTTTCATGTCCGCTCTTTTGTATTTTTTCGACACACCCTGTTATACAGGGATATCTGTGTTTTGTGTTCGTTTTGTTTGTATGACCCCGGTTGACTGAGAAAACATCGGACTATATTTTTTGCGGTCCGACTGAAGCCAATATTTGTACATTTGAGTGATTTTTTTTTCGTCACGATTACAGCTGTTCCGGGTCCCCGATACTATTCAAACAAATATATCTTCGAATAACATTTTTAAAACGCTAGAACTAAATAATAGTACCTCAACTGCATCTAAAGTAGCAGAGTATTTTAAAGATAGGTAATCGTATCCACTTTAAACTCTTCCTCAAAATTGATAACCTAGAGAACCGAGACGCGGTCTTTCACTGCAGATTGATGAGGGGGCTATCCGCTGCAGAACTACCTTAGGTCTGCAGCGGATAGCATCGACGTAGCCTTAAGAACCAGGAAGCAATAAGTGGCAATGGGCCGGTTACATGGCTCGATAAGACAAAGGTTCTCGAGTGACAACCTCGTACAGGCAAACGCAGTGCAGCATGATCCCTCACAAAATGGTGTGACACCTGCAATGTTGCGGGAAGTCGATGGATGCCGGTGGCTGATTAGCGTGCATCGCGGCAATCTTTTGGAGAGGCCTATGTTCGGCAGTGGACTTGTGACAGGCTGTAATGATGACAAAGATGATGTTCAACTATGGATATGGATAAAGTTAAGTGATTAGATTCAATTTCAACAGTTTTCTATAGCACGTTACCTTACCTTACCAGTCTGTCTGCCCGTCATCTGCGTTTATCGCGCATTTTCCTTAGTCTCCTCTTACAACACCCACGGGAAAAAGGGCGCGGCAAATTGCGCGAATACCACTCGGCAGCAGATAGTAGGATAACATTACCATAGTTATTAAAATGCATTAACATTAAATAATTAACATTTCTTGGTGCCTAATTGAAAGCAGACAGTTAATTTAGTTAAACAGTGCTATGCATTCCATCAAGCTATTTGCTCACCCCCACTTCTGTTTGCTACAACTGGCAACACTGCTTGCGTTCGGCGCTCCGTCGACAATCCAATTTAACAAGTTTCCACGTCTACTAAATTTATTTCGTAGACAGTATTTTATCCTTCGTTTCTGTAAAGCTTTATTTTTTATTAAATACACTCTATTTATTTTTTTTGAATTAAAATTTAATAGTCAGTCCACACTAATATAAATTAGTTTTAAATTCACGTAGACTTGAGTTTACTAAAACAGTTAAATGCCTTATTTTAATGATTAAAAACAAAGTCGCAAACCCCGTCCGTGTATTCACTTATAACATCTAAAGTTGTTTGTGTATTTCAATGCATTTTTTACTATCGTTTAGAACATTTCACGACGAAGATTTAGTCTATATATTACAGATCTGTCCGTCTGAAGCCGAAGAAATGACAATAACACTAATCTGTATTCGGAATTCAGCATATTTGGATGGATTTCTGTTTTCCACCATCAGTCGATCGTAAGAGCGTCGCCCGTTAGGAAGATGCGCCACGGATAAAGACATTCCTCCTAATTATATTAACATGTAGCGGCTGCAAGCGGCTTCGCCCGCGACGTCATAAATTTCGTTACAAGTGAAAACTTAATTGAGATAAAAAGTATCATATGTCCTATTAAATGTTATAAAACGATAATCATACAGACTTTCCCAATTGTTGGGAGTTGGTTAAAAATAACACATATTACTTAATAAGGATAATTTATGAAAAAAACTTCGAAATCCGTTTTTAAGGTTAAATCAAATATACAAAGAGTTGTAGATATTAGTATATATAAGAATAACATAATTCACGACTACATGTAATGAAAAGTCAATGCACAAAAAATGCATGACACATTCATGCAAAAAAAATTGTAAAAATAGAGCACAGCCATAAATAATAACATTGAATTTCTTACGCAAATTTAAGAATTTCATTTCACGCAATTCTCGCCTTTGCCATTCACCAACCGCCCGCGACTGTTGGCAATGTACAAAACGAGCTATAGCGGCTGCTTAGCTTAATCGCAGCGCCTGCTAATTATATCGGAGCCGACAGCAACGCGAGCCTTTTCAGCGCAAATCGTCGGCACGGTTACGTAACGTGACGTGCTGCGTGCCGGACGGTCGCGTGACCGCCGCCCCGGGGGGAGCACGTGGCTGGCTAATCTCCGGCGGACGTGTCCGCTAGATAATTGAGCATGGCGCGATTCACGATTACTGCACGAAGCACGCGCCGCGTCCGCCTCGCTCTCCGATAGCCATCTGCTACTTGACTGCTGACGCTGAACCGAGCCTGAACTTTGGGCATACGCGTGCTGTGCCTATGAGCTAACATACGATATATAATACACAGCTTACTGGTTCGTCTTTGTTACTAGTGTCTGAAATTATATTGGCAATTGGCAAAGATACTGGTCTTCTACGTACTTCGATAGAAATAAGAGTTCCGAACGTGGGCCGGCTCGACCGGGTTAAGCACCGCGGCCTCGCGGAATACCGTCGGGAAGTAGAGACGCCTTGGTGGCCTTGTGCTTCTGCATTTCGTTCGATGAATGAGTAACCGGAGGCACACTCCACCCTTCCCCCAATTCTTCTCCCCATCATCCCTCCTATCCCACAAATATCCTTTGAGGCCGGAAACACACCTGCTACTCTTCCAATGTTGCAGAAATGTGGGCGTCGGTAATCACTTACCATCTGGCGAGCCGTTTGCTCGTTTGCCCATAAAAAAACTTAAGTCCGTGCCTGTCAATCATAGCGGTGGGCTGTGATTTTGGATTTACAAACAACATGCAAACCCCTTTTCGCCTCTCCGTGAGATAGAACGTGACTGCTGGCGAGTGTAGTGTTTCAACCACATTCAAGGGGATCGGGGACCGGTGTTCTCTTGAAAGTATGCGATCGAATGCCCGATCGGTAACTATTACGACTGTAGAACCGAAACTTCTAGAATCCGTGACACAGCAAAACATGTGTCACAGATTCCCATAACACATAAAACACCTTTCTCACATTTATTTGGTACAATGTTAACTCTTTATTAAATGAAAAAAAAAATTTGTGGATTTTAATTTTAAACCGAGATTAGTTTTAAGCATTTTAATAACAGTATAAAAGTTAAAAATGTTACTTAATTTTGTCTTCAGGATCCAAAAGCTTTTACATTCCCCCCCTTTTTTTTGTAGTGAAATGTAACAACCTGTGTGGAATACAGAAAATGGAATTTTATAAAGTATGCCCTGGGCATTAAAACAGTTTTTTTAAAAATAAACTTTTTTTTTAAATTCAAGTACAGTCGGATATAACTCTTGCCAGCGCCAACGCAATATTTCGTAATAAATCTCTTTGAAACTTTGTTCATTTGTAAATTAGCCAATGTTTTTCATGTATGCTACTCTGTAAAGAGGAACAAGATTAATTTTAAAATATTACTAAATACAGCTCTGCCTTGCATAACGTTTGTAAAATTATATCATCATTTCTTATTTAACAGGCTGACAAAAAACATAAGCGCATATATGTGGCTGTACATGATCAGAAATTCCATAATCGCGTGGCGGCCCTGCAGTTCCGCTTCGACTTTTGATGGTATATAACCAATCATATTTTTGGGTTCCTATAACAGGTTAGCCGTGTGGCAGAGACGTAGGAAACTGCCACCCGCTGCCACGTAGGTGTTGTTAGAGGTGGCTAAAGCCTTGATAATGCCGTCGCACAATCTCCAGGATAAAACCCGGCGACGCATCGCATCATCCAGAGAGACGCAGATCTTGTTGCGGAAGTCTTTTGGCTACGAACGTCTCAAATGGTAACATGGCCCTGTCTCTACGGCCAGTGTCTCCCCTCGACGTACGAGCTTGGATAAAACTTGATTAGGTTTTAATTTAAATCTGCATGTACACAATTGTCCGCGCGACTCACCAACAAAGCACCATTAGTTTAATTAATAACAAAATGTCTAATCAAATATCAGACAACTCGCCATCCAGTGTCTAGAGGCGCCTCGTATTGTTGCGATATAAAAACATGCAGTCAGTGTCTGTCGAACGAAGTCGGGGAAGTCGGCGTGTGGTGGGCGCACGTCCGACGGTGACCACCTTCCCCCCCCCCCCACCCCTCCCTCCTATCGCTCCCCCCTCCGATCCTCGCTAAGAAATAGCAAGCAGATGAAGTGAAACGCATCCGTGCGCTCCAGACCTACATTTGTAATGAACATATAATACATAGACCGACCGCGTGGCTAAGTTGTTCGGCTAGGCAAGGGACCCAGGGCGCCAATCGCACAAATCATTGTTTTTGGTCGCACAGGGTTGTATATCGAGTATCAGACATCGCATTAAGACAATAAGAAGTCTAGAATATCGATGCAATCTACGCATGCATGTATCTAATCGTGTTATTGTTATACAACACATTACTTGTATATGATTAGTTTATACATAAATTATCTTAGGGCTCTTATTATATTTACGATCCGAATTATTCTAGTATAATGAGAAATTAATACCTAAATATACAACTTAGCTAAGGGCTACTTTACAATAATATCCAATTACTATGTATCTGATAGATTTTGGGTATATATGGGCATTATCAAAACTATTTATCAGTTTCTCATACGTTTAAGGTGAAGTATAGTATAAGGTGTATATTACAAGTGGGGCGCACATTTATCTCTTTCAATTACACAAGTAATAAGTTATTGATCTGTTGCGATCGCTGTTGTATCAGAACGAACGTCTCCAATTCGGCACAAGTGTCTAATTACAGACGACGTTCCGTTCCAGAAGACGTCGGGTCTGGGCCTGGGCTACCTCGCGTGATTTATCTCCTAAAATTTGTTTCGGAGCGAGCGGCTCCGCGCTGTTCTTTACACTCTAGACAATCATTCCCCTTCTAACGATTGTTTTATTTACCGCTCGAGTTAAATCCCTTTTCAATTTGTTTCCACTGGAAATAAATGATTTCGATTACCCTCATGTTACGTACTTTTTATATCTATTGAGATGATTTCTGATGCCACGTTGTGTCCGTCCGTCGAAGGGAAAGAGGTTCTTTGTTCCTTTATTGATTACATATTCATTAACAAACCGTTGCGAGAGGTTGGCGGCTGAGACCGGTCGCTCTATAATTTTTTTTACTGCACCATAATTTGTTATTTGTAATTTTAGCGAACGGCAACCTCGTGTGGCCAACTTGCCCGCACTGGAGCACCGTCATCTCAAAATATGAGAGACCTTTCAACCTATCAGAAGACACTTGCCGGCTGCTACTTGATTTTTTATTATACACTAATACTGATTATTACACCAATTCTTGTTCTCGAATCGTTTCATTTACAATAGAGCATTCATTTAATATTTGAAACGTAATAGAAAGTGTTATTAGGTACTGGTTGGTATCATCAAAAAGGACATATTGGACATCAGATATATGATCATAAGATATGAAAGTGTTACAGATATGCCAAAGAATACCTTGATTCAGTTTTATAGCAAGTTATTTATACTGAGACACTGGCTGATTTAAAAAGTAAAGTAGAAACAATAAATCTTTGGTTTTATAAAACACTGGTAACATAACTGACTACATTTAAGAAGCGTTAAGAAAAATTTACCTAACACTAAATAATCGCTAAAGGATTTTTAGGCATTTCATCAAACTTTGTTTTTGGTCTTTGAAGCCAATGACATAATAAATTAAAAAGAAACAGGTAGCTTTGGAGTAAACAAGGCCCGAGTCGTCGTTTTCAGTGGACCGAGATAGTCTACGAGTCGTTCACTTTCGAGTCGAACCAGTTGTGTCAAGAATAATTTTGGCTCATCGGATGGGCCTGTGAGGACCAGTTGTTCAGGTTTCTTAACCTTGGATACTTTCGTGTGATTTAAGACTGGTTACGGAAAGTAATGTTTTGACCAAAGCCTTTAGCGTGCGAGATTATAAAAAACTTCTGACATAAAGTTTTAATTGTCAATGTAACACAAACTAAAAGTTCTTTTAGCAGAGACCTTGAAATTGGTACTACATTTCTAAAGCTCTAAAATGATATGAAAACCAGAGCTAGTCAATGTATTTATTAAATCGATTGTTTTAACAAGAAAATTATAATAACATCTGTAGTAGCTCAGTGACGTACGATTTCTTTTTTTTTTTTAGTAACGATCCGATCGACGAAACCCAGTTTGGGTCAGTACTTGTGCAACACAAAAATTATTGGTGGTTCGGGTCTGGTTGTGTTGTGTCCCGTGTATCTGAAGGCAATGACTTATGAGGCCTGTGTGTTTGCACGCCTGCGGCACTGTAATAATTATCTCCTACGCAGTTGACAAATGCCGATTGTATTTGGAAAACATGAAATGTCTTATTCGAAAGATTGTAGAATCAAAGACAAGTGATAATGGAATTCCCAATCTAAGAGTATAATTATGTATAAGAGTATAGTAATGTTTTAAATAACATTGTTTAGACGTAAAAGTATAAATAGAGTTATAGTTGCAAGTTTTCAGTGAGTAGTTTGATAGAGAGGATTCCTGCAAACTAATTTTGGCTTACTCTTACCCATTCGATATCCGGCCGAAACTTTGCACTTATCTGTGCTTCCGATGAGAATACAATATTGTTGCCTAACTTTTCCTTCATCCGGCCCTATTTTTTTCGCTTGTACTTTTTTGTTTGAGCGGCATATTCAGAAATAAAATATCAGTTGTATGTAATCGTAAGTCTGTATTATGCCGTGATGTACTCATTTCCCGGTATAGGTCCATTAAAGAGCTAGTTCCTAGACCCATCTCGGCTCTTCTTCAGTACTTGCATTTGTCATTTACCTCCATACTGTCCTGTTTCAAGTCTTATGGGATCCATAATTCCTGGAGCTTGTGGTTTAAGGTTCTGTCTACATTTCTCCTTCTCGATTGGGGTCTCTTAGTTAGAACGCATCTGCTCCCACTATCTCATCTCTACGTCTATGTACTGCTCATGCCCACTTAAGCTGTCCAATTCACTGGCCACCATGGTCACCAAATAACACAACTTAGTTAGTCTCTGCGATATTCTCTTGTAGAAATTCATGTCTATGGGTCGTGAGTTCTAAGAATGGCAGACAAAAGTCTTAGAAGTTTTAAGGTTACATTTGTGTGCTCAGACAGACTGACAGAGATTCATTTGTAGCTACATGTTTGATAGTATTGATTTTCCTAGCACAGTAGGTTTTACTTTATGTCAAATGCTAAGTTGAAAAGTGGTTTTAAAAAGCCTTCTTTGATTTCAAAATCTATTTTGTTCGCGTCTATGCTGCCGACAGTTCAGAACTACACTTTGCGTCGTCGAACCCCTCCCTCCACTTGATTTGTCTTAGGTTTTGTTCGTTCATTTTTCATCGGGCCACGTTTTTGTGCCTATTCGTAAAAAGCTATAATCTCGGCTCATCCGCGCCGTACAAGGCGAAGTGTTTGTCGAAAAGAGTTTTTTGTTTTGGCGGCAATTTATTTTGTCTATGTCGCTTCGCTTCACCGTGGGCTGTTCAGGGTTGCCAGCCACATTGTACGGTTTGACATTTAGTTTTTTCGTATTAAAAAAATGTTATCACGTTTTTCTAAGTACTTGAAAATTATGACCAAAATAATTTCATTGGCCTTTTGTGTCGTAGATCCCTTCCAATGATAATATTTGAGTTTTATTTATCCAATCCAGATGTCTTATGAATACAACCGTTTCTAACACTGCTGCACTTCTTTACATATTGCCTATGCGTGATCAGCGTGGTAACATCGCACACGGACAGGTGAAGACGAAGCGTTTGCGCTAAGCGGTTGTATGATGAAATGTGATTGTAAAACGGAACATGTAGCGAAATTTCTTAACTTTTTTACTGAAGTTAGAGATGCCTGTCCTTAACAGCAGCTGTATGGCGCTGCAATCCTTCACCATGAGACAGTCTTAGTGTAACGCATCTGCATTTTGATTCTCAACCGAGAACAGATGCAGGTGTATTGTCCACTGTTGGGCAACAGCGACTATTCAACATGGACTGTGTGCTAGTTTGTTAACCATATGCGTAGAGATTTGTCTATGTATTATTTATTGTTTTTCGATATATTCAACGAGAAAATTTATTGGACACCGATTCTCTAACGAGTACAGATTTGATTCGACACTGTCATTATTTATTCTAACATAAGAGTTAAATGTGTTCAATGTACAATTTATATCTTTTCATTACATATTTAAAAAATCACAGCTTGTAATTTCATGTTCATTGTTTTCTTCGATCTAACTGGCAACCCTATTAGTTACAATGGCGGCCTCAAGAGGCTCCGCGCCGGGGCTCCGGTGCCCGCCTCCACCAGGTGTTGTTACTGTGTTGCATAATACCCGCTAATGTCTTGAGACCTAACTCTCTGTTGCGGCTGCAGTCATGTGATATATAATTATATGTGTGTACAATGTAAATTGATACTGTATGTACGTACGTTTATTGCTTAAAGGCTTTTCTATGCTTGACGTACATTTTGTGTATCTTACCGAGCTTCGACTATATATGTAGGTGTTTTGTAGCAATAATAACATTTAGCAGCACAGTATGTGCCTGTAAAATTATTTTGTGGGTGGTAGAATTACATTGTAATAATATTAAGTTAATTTTAGGGTTCCTATCATCTCTTATGGTTACTCCATTGGACATACTCACAACCTCCTACCGCACTATAGAAGGATTTGCCCTGATACTACTTAGCGATTGAATTGACGAACGTTGTACCAAAACATCTTTTTTTTTATAATAGCACGTCATCCAAACCCTAACTAGAAATTCCTGTTTATTTTGCCCCTAGTGTGTGCGCTGGGGATCGGAGGTTCGATTACCTCACGGGAAATGCGGTACGACACAAATGTACTGGCATCTGAGATGCCACTGCCCGTCACCGATATGATTAATTTTGGTTCGCCATCTGGAGTCCACATAATTTACTCAAAAATCCGTAGAAATTTATAAGGTTTCTTTCCGTCTGTCTAGAATCAGGCAAGAGAATTCATACATTAGCTTTACCTTACCTTACCTTAAGAGCTTGTAAATAGTCCACTGGGGGACTTAGGGCAAGATAAAGAGTATTTTCCATAATCGCCACGCACGGCAAGGGGATCGGCGATCGCTGTACCAGACTACTCGCAACTACGGCCCCTGCTGCCTGTCATCGGTCTGTTTAACTTTGGTCTGGTAATTTTTCGAAATAGATTATCCCGCCATCTGTCGGAAGCCATTGTGATTTTTAAGGCGTTTCACCTTTAGTTCACGTTTAGAACTCGGGACGAAAGGACGTGGCAGATTATTTTGCCGATATCACACGGCTCGCTTTAAATAAAAACCAATGACAGATTTGCCTTAAAATACGGTTCAATTCTCTAAACTAGGGTTAGACTTATGAATGTTATATATTTATTCAAAAGTACGACGTGACACGTCTTTATACGCGTGGACCAATATGCATATAATTGTTTCATTCCTTCCTCATTCGAAAATCGAATAGTATTAATAACAGTAAATGAAATTTTCCCATGTGTCAGTTCATACTATATACTACGCCCCAGTGGGTTATTTTTCAAACCACTCTTATACAGGTATTTTATTGTTTAAAACATTTACGATGGGCTCGGACGGCTCGATGGGGTAGGTGCCAAGCGTTTGTCTGCGGCCCTTTGAATCGCGGATTCGATGTATGTGTATGGTCTACAAATAATTGTTCCAGGTCTGGGTGTTTGTCCATGTGCAATTTATGTATATAAACTGCCTCCGCAACCCAGGAGAAATTCATACAGTGGAATGTATATATATAATATGAATATATTATACAAAGAAGAATAAATAAATCTTACTTCAAAAAACATGGGACTTACACCCTTAAGGGAGTATCTTTGGGGATGAATTTACAGAAAACCTTTTATCAGAAATCTACATTCTATAAAGAAAGTATAGCTGCCAAATTTCAAGTTTGTCCGACATATAGTTCCTGAGATTTCTTTATTACTCTGCGATATCGACATACCACAGGATGTATACAAAAGCGACCTTATACTTTGAAATAATAAGATATTATTTCAATATTCTTTCTCCTATCATAATAAGATTACTTCATGTAACTCTCGTTCGAAGAAATTCATATTTTTATTATGAATCTATATAGTAAACACTAATTGACCTTTGATATTATAGCCAATGTTATTATAATGTAGCAGTTTAAAAAACAGTGCTATCTAATCACAGAGTTGTGACACGTAAACAAAATTTAGTCTGTCTGTTACATTGTGACCACATAAATAGCTCTACACTTCGGTGTACCTCATATTACCATAATGAACTTTATGCTTCGATCATAAGCATCATAATCCTATGTATACGAATATCACACAACTGATCAATGTAAAAGAATTCATCACTTTACAATGTTACATGCGCTCAACGCGTTGTTAACCTATTTGTTGTTGCAATAAGGTTTATAATCGCGCGTATTATCCGTGTGTTACTGTAACCGACATTTGCGTTAACAACGTACCTAATTACTAATCCGATTAAGATAACGTGTAACTTGTTTCGGATGTTTGCGTTGACGTCGACGTGCCCCGGACTCTTGTCTTCATGATGTGTTCTATTCATACTTGGTAATTTACTTAGCAGAGTGTGTTGCATAATTTATCACATCATCACTTCCCGTCAGTTTTTCTAGTCGACTAAGCGAATTCCGGAGAAATGACGTAGTCTTGTACAGACGTTGTCAGGCGTCTAAAACAAATGGAGGACAAATTTTTAAGCTATGTCCGGGGATATAAAAAGTTTTATTGTATCCTTGTAATAGACCTGTACTAGACCAGTGTAGTGATGCCTTACTCTGTTTCTTTACTTGGACAAGTGTGAAATGAAATGAAAAATCTTTATTCAGAAGTAAGAGATTCAGATTTCGTTTGTCAATTGACACTTTCAGTTTATTACTCAACCACCGTTTCGTAATGTGGTTCCTCTGACGGAGAAGAAACCGGCGAACGAAACTCCGTAGGTATCCTCTTTTTTAAACAGGTTTTGTACATTACGAATAATACAACATAAAATGAAATATTTGTGTTATGTGCGAATACGGGTTTAAGTCTTGAGCTTAGTCTGGTACTGCGATGCGACCGACAATCCACCTACTTACTACAATTACGAAACCCTATATACATAGACAACTTTACAATTTACTATCAACATCGTTACAGCCTATTATTAGTTCACTGCTGAACATAGACATCCAAAGATTGTTACAAAGCAGGATCTAGATTGAGCCACAAGCATCCGACGATTTCCCGCTAAACTGAAGGATATCGCTCCATCTTTTTGAAAGGTCGTCCTAAACTGCGTTTGACTGTACAAGGTTGTCATTCGATTACATTTCTTTCCCAAAGACTTAGGCAAGTGATAAAGTCAAACACGCAAGCAGCTCATCTGATGATAAGTAATTGCCGACGCCCACGTAACCAGAGGTGGATATCAAGTATTTAGGGAGAGGGAGAAGGGGGGAGGGAAAGCGGGAAGTGGGCCTCCGGTTACCACATTCACCGAACGAACCGCAGAAGCACAAGATGTCTCTACTTCACGCCGGTATTCTACGAACTAAGCCGGTTATAATTTAGCGTGCTGATTTTAAAGGCTACGTTCATAAACACAACCCCCGAAACTTTATAATCAACAGCTACAAGACACACCATCCAGGGGTGAGATAGGTTATTCTGGTCGGACACGTTCTCTGTCAGTTGGAACGGCCACAGGTGCTTCGAACGCTTAACGACCCAATAAATAATACCGCGGGTACCTCTTACGCTCCCAACTACGTACAAAAATATCGCCCAAGTGAGTTTATTTGTAGTTCAGTTGGTGTGGTCGTTTTCTATACATAGCCTTCGTTGTAGTTTGTTGACATTTTAAAGTATTTTTCATTAGCTAAATAAGTCGTTTAGTTTTAGAATAATACTCCAATTATTTCTAGAAACGTCCATAGATTTATTTTGACCTCAACCTAGTCACCTTCACTAGGTTCGCGCTAATAAAATGTTTACTAAATATTTCTTACATACATCATACGTATAAATATACATTGAATATGTCTACATAGTATAAATAGCCTAAAATGTAAACCTCGTCTAATTCTCATCGTAATCGGTTAAAGAAAAAAACATGGCCATATCTTTACATGTACAAAAATTACTATTGTCTATACTAATAGTCATTAATTTAACAATATACTTTGATACTAATAAATTTATGACTATGAGCGCCGATAGCCCAATGCCTGAGGACTGCGAAACATGATGTCGTATGTTCGAGTCCGCCATTCGACTATTATAGTCAACTGCGAAACATGATGTCGTATGTTCGAGTCCGCCATTCGACTATTATCGTCAACTGCGAAACATGATGTCGTATGTTCCAGTCCGCCATTCGACTATTATCGTCAACCACTCTAGATACAAGCTGCAATGCTTAGTTGGAGGATTAACAGGGATACTTAAACAACGGTGGTATTCTTTTAAAAAAATTATTATAAATATTAAATATTATTGAAAAGGGATTGATTTTTTTTTCTCTTTATGAGAAGTAAACTCGCTGGACTTTTTTTGTATAAACTTTTACAGTAATAAAACTATATTAATCGTTATTGCCTACAACAAAGATTATTACGTTTTGTTACATACCTGCTACCGTCAACTTTCGAAATGAACTAAAAGGTTCATTCCCACCAAGGATCGCCGATATCTAATCCTACTGAACAGGAAAATATGTCGACACCGTCTATCTAAACTGTACCAGTGAAGCGAGCCAAATAAATTAACTGCACGATCTAGCGAACTAATAAAAAGGTTGTTAACCCCCTGAAATGTTAATAAACATAATTGGCCTCTGTTTGTTCAGATAAATCATATCTTTATTGTTATTTTCAATTCATCCACGGACGCTGACGATTAATGTTATTGGTATTTATATAAAAAGTCATAAACGTCTGTGCATTATACGAGTAAGTTACGATGTAGATTGTATCATTGCAGTGAAGCGTTAAAGAACTACTTCGGTTACTGTAAGCAATATATGCATCAATTATAATTTTAAATACTGTTTTATCTCTAGTGAAACACTTGGGGTGGGAGATATAAAATTGTTTTTAAAGGCCGTTTTTGAAAACGTTTACTGGCTCCTATGACATTTTTCACAAAAAATTATATTAATATTTCAGGATCATTTTGCGTTAAATTTTGCCATTTTCCCGATGTTTCGGGTGATTTACAAGACCCATGGCCCCTCCGCGATCTTGTATTACTCGTGTAAATATCAGAAATCATCAACTTAACATTAAAATGTTAAAAACTCAGCCAATTTTTTTTCGCTGAATTGGGTAATATGCCCCAATTTATAATATATACAGCACACATATCAGTCAATAGTTTAATTAACATCTACATTAAAGCCATACAACACTCCCCTGTTAAATATAACTCCAAGTACCCAAACGATTACATCAACTCACTTACGTCTGTAAAGCAGTGAAGTAATACGGATGGAGTAGTTACAAATAAAATCACCTTCAGACAGATGCACGGTAGCAGTGCTGTGAATGTTTCGTTTATTGTAAAATGAACTTTATAGTTTGCACGCGTTATTAAATTTTACATTACTTTCCATTATAATTTGGAATACGAGCCTCTCAAGCAAACCGAAATGTTGCGAATATCACTTAAGGTCTATTTTGCAGTAGTGGATGTATTCTCCTCAACGCTTCCGTGCGGTCGGTCTGAAATAGCTTTTAAAACGTGTCGCAAAGACTGAAAGCTAGACGCTCCGGAGTGCTACACGGAGCTTCCAAATAGACGTACGCTTTCAAAGGCACGCCGGTTTCGCGCAGGGTTGGCTGGTTTGCAAATTTATTTATATATATATATCATTGAAAATGATTGTCGGACAATAGTTTTGGTTAAGTTCTCTTCTGTTCTAATATCAGACTACGACCTCGGTGGTTTCTTTCTGTTAGAAACTAAAGCTATACTCCGGATATGTTATAGTGTTGTCGCATTCGAAAACATTCTTTAATTACATTGACATTTTTGTCAATGTCGACTGCCATTTGTAGAATCTGTTTTTCCTTCTTAGATATTGCGGCAGCTTCAATGAAATTGACTGATTGCAATTGGCCGGTCGAAGTTATCGAATAAATTCTTAACATAAATAACAAAAATGTCAAAATTCATTACGTTTCACTTATTATCGTAAGTATTGTTGTTTCAGAAATATTATCTTAAATTGTAGTGTATTTACATTACGGACATAAAACAATAAAACTTTATAAGATCTTTAATTTCGTTCTATTAGATACTTGTTAGTTAGGGCACACCTTTAAATGTGATACGTCCCAAAGTTATAATCTGTAGCGTGCATTATCGAACTGCGATAATGTTTGGTTGTGAATATATTAGGTGGGTCTAAATGCCCAGTCATTCCTTTTTCTTGCAAGCTTCAACTCCGCAGATGAATAAGGTATGCACTAAAGTGATCAGCTTCAGCACCCTTTCGAGCAGCGGACCTAGTCTTTATCAAGCTTCGTGTCCTACCCGACTTGGGTGAGTTCTTGAATGTCATGTGATTTCTTGTATTTACGCGAACACTACACATTTGAAATTAAACTATTATTTACAAATTTCATCGCGTTTAATTAGATTTTTTTAAATCCCGATGTTTCGTCGTCACGTGAGGACTAAGGTGTTTGACGTCCTGATGTCATAGTCGACCCGGTACCGACAGGTTTAATTTTAATTTTTGGTCCGATCTACGCAGAATGAGCCCACGTTATCTTGAGGTTGTGCAGTTGTATGGTCTTGGATTTATTTGTTACGTGAATATGATTAAAATGTCAGCGCTGTACAATGTAAATTAATTGAATATTACGTTGTATACAATTCTCTCCAATTGTGTTTTTATTAAACTTAATTCACCTTGAATCACCAATTTAATTGGAAACATTATCACTCTGTTGTCCAAATATGTTGCTTAACGCCACAAGCTGCAAGTAATGCCTTTGTGTTTATATCTAACTGATTTTTTCTTTGTTTGTGTGCTCTATGCCACGCGTCAAGTACACCATAGCTGCGAATTCCATTGTTGTTATGTCGGTTATTATCATTAGTATCTAACATACAACCGTACCAACTTCTCACGGACTGATCTGCAATATTTAAACTAATTGTAAATTTATTATAGATGCAAACTTCCCTTAAAACATTTCTTAAATGATGGTGAAAAACCAATTGAACTCCAGTAGTAATTTAAAAGATAAATGCGCCATGATTCAAACAAACGCGGATTGTGACTTTGTTTTATACATGGAATGCAAGTGTGCCATCGACAATTTCGTTAACGTTGTTTATTTAAGAAGATAAGTTTTCAATACTGGGATGTTCTATGGATCACCTGTCCACATGTCACATGGTCTAAGTAAAGGCTGCTGTACGTACTAGACAATTACGTTGCTATTTGTAATCCGATTAGCTCCTCTTCACTATTAGTATAAATTGTTTTATTTAATCCCATACAAGAGAATGTCTAAATGTCAACTTCGCCGGGTTACCCTACTGACCAACAGGCGAGGCTTCGATTGACCGCTGCCAATAGTTCCATATACTAAATAATGTAAGAAAATCCATCCGAATAATTTCCCTGATTATGAATGAACTGACCAGAATTTCTACTCGCTATTGTTGTCACTAAATAAATAAATTGCCACCAAATCTCACGCAGCGTGGTGAGTACAGAAAAATCTTCCACGTAAACCTTGCCGGTATACCAACCACCATACAGCAGTGGAATCCGATAGGCTGGTTACAGAGGAAAATAACCTGCTCCACTATATAATATTTAATCTTGACATTTCGATACTTTTGGTAGTCAGTGGCGTTCCGGATTGGAGCGAATAGAGAGTCAGTGTCGTTTCTAACTTAGAAATCCCATCTCAGTCCTTATTGAAGGTCAAATAATTTGTAACCTTTGATTGGAGTTGTTTGCAGGTGCCCATGGGCCATAGTAGATACATACCATCAGGATGGACGGTTAGCTTGTCTGTCAATGTAACGAAAAGGTGTTTGATACGCTAACGATATTAGGTGATATTGGCAACCTACTTTTCACCTTTAACCCTTATCCTTCGTCGCTTCTTACGGCATTGTAAACACGTTTTTGAAATCTCAATAAATGTTATAATTATTAGGTTTAATTATATTCTCGTTACAAGTGTACTGACAACCCTGGATGTAAACTTTGTTGAATTCGTAATTGTTAGTCGCAAGTGGCACCGTGGGCGTTCGAACGTTCGCTTCTCCGGGCGTAATTACGCTGTTCGCGAACGTGCGTTCTTCCGTCTCCTTGTTCCTGTAACTTGCGGACGGGGACTAATGTACCCTAAGTGAAGCAACGTAGGGTTTGTTCTCATTCGAAACTAGTTAATTATGTTACAATATTTCTCACGCGTTATATTATATACGAGTGTACCATTCCTATCTACAATTAGTGCATGTGCATAGGTTTTTTTTTTCATAATTAGCGCATAGTAAATTGCACTATCAGGATTACAAAAGTTGAGCGGAGTTTTATTTTTTTAATATTCATTAGGGTTGTCCAGAATTGCTTTTGAAAATTTCTGATAAGATTCAAGAAAATGAGCATATTAGCCTTAAAAAGGTAAAAAATTATAAAAGTGTTCGTTAGGAACTGGCGTATCACAGAAACATGATAAAGGTCATTTCAAGTTCAATATTGATTTTTGATTTATATAGTTGCAGACCATCTGCTGGACATCAACCCATAATTTTTTTTTAATTTACAATTCATAATCTCTTGTGATAGTAATATTAAATAACTCATATGATTTAAAAATAAATGATAGAGAATGCGGGCCTATATTTCACGCACCCTCGCAACGTGCTATTGTCTCTGTCAGCGCCAGGAAGCGAACGAGCGTGACACAGCACATGGAAAGGCGTCGGATGGCAACGCGGTCATTGTCGACTCCGTTAATGGACAAATAATGCGCGCGTCGCCAGGCATTATACCGTTATTTGGAGAGAGAGGGTGGGGGTGGGGAGGGGGGGATTATTGCCAGATCGCGTCGCGTGCCGTGCCAAACGACACGAATCATATTCGTCGGTGGTTTTTGTGATGAATGTGCCAGATTTCGGTCGGTGTTGGCAATCGTAGGATGATGAGCATCGAGATTCGCAGACTTCTTCAATTTCAATTGGCGACATATTGAAGTAGGGTCCAAATAAGGGAGAGACAGATACATGCCGAATGGAAGTCCGTAGTCTCTGCCTACCTACTCTGGATGACGGGAGACGTGACAGTTTATTATGAATGTATGTTAGGATATTTATCTCGCAATCCTGTCTACAGAACTGTACGTAATTAAATTAAATTTGGAAACGGTAGATTATGACGAGTGTAACGGGAATTCCCATTTCTTTCTCCTACCTTACTTGTGATACACTCTTCTGATGACCGGACGTGGCTATAACGACAGACTGATGGAGAATCCGTTCAAAATGTGCCGACCTCGATTCCCACAGGCTAGCGATGGAGAAGCGCATCTCCAGCGTAAGCCTGCCCAATATTGAGTATGGGTAAATCGGCTGTTGTTGACGCATTGGAATCATGGCAAGGTATTAATAATCACAAGTAGACTTATATACACTGATAAAGAGGACGTATTATGTTTTATCGAAGAAGGCGTGGGATATGTTTTATATTCGGAGTTCCTTTGGTACAATAATTAAGATGAAGTCAGTGAAACCGCGGACGGGTGCTTTGCAATATTTTTTTTATAGGAAAGGCGGGAAACGACCAAGCGGTTCACCTGATAGTAAGTATTGTCGTCGCCCACGTACATCTGCAACACCAGAGGCGTTGCAGGTGCGTTGCCGGCCTTTAGGGGTATTTGGGTGATGGGAGGGAGGATCAGGAAGGGTATTGGGAGGAGGAGAGGGCCTTCGGTTACCTCACTCACCGACCGAGTCGAGCCGGCCCATTCGAGCAGCAGCAAAAGCCGCTGCTTGGCTCTACCACGTTTAAAACTAACTTATATAAATCTCATAACTTATATTTATTAGTTATTAGTTAAACATTAAATTAATGTTTAAATCATCCATTTGGTTTTCACTTTTCAGTCTACATAAAAGTTAGTTTCGTAACACGTTTCTTAAGCGACGCTTCGGTCGAAGTGCATCACGCGCAGTAAACCCTACAGATCCAGTGCTGTTGTTGAAGCGACTAAGCATTGAGAGCAAGGTAACCGGAGGCCCACTCCCCCTTCCCATCCTCATCCTCCCTCCCTCCCGTATCCCAAATACTCTTAAAGGCCGGCAACACACCTGCAGCGCCTCTGGTGTTGGAGATGTACGCAGGCGACGGTGATCCCTTACCACCAGGTGAGCCGCTTGCTCGTTTATCCCTTACCCATAAAAAAAAATGTTGCGGCAGTGGTTAATGTACGGCGGCACGCGAAACGGCCGTTTGACTTGCGACAGTAAAACCTGTAGCGATCACACTATTTTGATGGGGAATTGATGTCTTTCTTCTTCATATTCACTTCGAATTCTCTTGCTGTGAGTATTGAATCCAAATTAGGATACGCACTGCGAAGTTTAACGTCGCGTGGCGAAATCGCCACTCGACTTGTCGCTATACCTTTTCGGAAATATAATTCTTGCCACAAAGAAGTTTGCAAGGTACTTTGTTGTTTCATTTTTACCACGGCTTTGGTTTCAATTGCTACTTCGATCGCGTGAAAGTGTACCCGCCAATTAAAACTAATTCTTCACTAAAAATCTAGAAACTGTCTCGATTAGTCAATTTTAAAAGTCGGCTACCCCAGGTTGGTTATGTTGTGCGAGTCGAAGTCGGCCAGCGGGGACGAGTGCGAGACCGAGTCCACTATAACGGTACGAAACGGTACTGTTGGGTAGCTCGCAGCCTCCGGCCCGCGGCCCACGGCCTCCGTCCGACATAACAGAGTTTATCTTAGTGACATCTTGTCACTACGCGACCTTTTCAGGGAGAGACAGTAAAGAGGCGATACGCTATATACGTACCTAAATTTAGATTAGTCGAAACTTGAAAGTTCATTTTTTAAGTGAATGCAAAACATTTTACTATATAATCTCTAATGATATAGTGCAACAAACAGATACAATACTTAAAAAAGTTTTTGAAATAAAATTTATAAAAAAAAGGCTCATTGATTAATATATCGAGGATAAAAATGTGTGGAATATAGTCTCACTTACTACTTACTTGCGAGTCCCCTGCGCATATAATGGGGCATAGTAAAAAATATTAATAATTATTAATATGCATATTTGACATTGTAATTATTTTGGTAAATTTTAAAACATTTTAACTTGGCAATAGCAAAAAATTACCCAAGATTTTCTTGTCGGTTCTTCTCTGAGGTGTAGTTTTCCGAACCGATGAGGATTTCAAGTTTCATAAGTGCTTTAAACAAGCCTAAACTATAAAAAAGTTTAGGCTTTGACTTAAAGTATTCATATAGGTATAGTATATTATATTGGTCCAGTTGTCAAAATTATAATTTTATTTTATTTATATTTATTAGACAATCCCACAACGATTTACAATACAATTTATACATCACTTTTAACAATAAATAAGTCCAAATTCAGAAGTAGAGGCGTTTTGTACTTCTGCGTTTCGTTCGGTGAGTGAGGTAACCGGAGGCCCGCTACTTTTTGTGGAAACTGGCTTAAGTTTTTACTTGCAAGATTGACTTTTACTCTCACGTGTTTATAGCTGTTTGTTTTCCTTGGAATCAATGTAATAAATGTCTCTTTACTGCCATGCGTATTAATTTTTATTTGACCATACCCGCAGAAGGGATTTTAGAGATTTTCTTTTACTGTACATAAATAACAAGCAATGAACTTGCCTTTGGCGTTTGTTCAGTACCGTCTTCGAGATATTATAATCACGAATCTTGTAGGGCACATTGCTTAATGGTTTAGAGGGCGGACTGACTGAAACATGACGTCCTAGGTACGAGCTCGCCATTCGGCTATTGTCCTGATCCATTCCAGATACAAGCTCTTAGGTTTAATTGGAGTGGTTAAAAGCGATATTAGTAATATTAATAACCTTGTCAGTATTGTTTTAAAATAAATTGTTTCACAAACACATTTGTTGAAGTTTTACACTTTACTTTTCGTCCAAGAGCAGCACAATCGTAACGGTCCTAAATTACAATCGCAAAACTGAAAATTATTCTGCTCTGTCGCTAGACATAGTACCGGCCGTAAATAAAGTCCGACAGAAAACTCCAAATGAAGAAGTCATCGCAAAATGGGAGGGGGGGGGGGTCGAGGGGGTGAGAGACAAAGCCGACGTCCTCGCCCCCAGTGAGCGTTAATTAAGCGACAATCGAACCGTCAAAGTCCGACACGGGCTTTATGCAAATTCGCCAGAATTGACTTTTGCGTCGGGGACGCTTGGTTTTTTTTTTTTAGGCTTTCAAGATGATTGTTTGATCAGGGTAATTAAGAGGCGAGAGTTTGGACGGCACCGGTATGGTGGTATTTGGCGATGGCGGGAATTCATTAGTTCCTAACGACTGTTTGTAATTTAGTTCGTGTAGATTTTGAAGAGAAAATTTAATTAATTGAATTCGTAAATTGAACTTGTGCTATGGTCGGGCCATCTCTAATTCATTATAATTTCGAATGTACTTATAAAGTTTTTTCTATTTATTTATACCATGTTACACTTATGGTGAGACAAGTTGATTGGAGATGATTAAAAGAACTTACGTAGCTTATAATATTCAGAGCTTGTTTGTTTTTTTACACCTCGGTATTATTATAATAATAATACGAGAAATGCTAGTAATTCATTATATAGCCTAGTTGGTAGGTAACTTCGAAGCTGTGGCCCTCGGGTTCAAATCGCGCTGGGGCTAAATATTTGTATGATGAATATGCTTGTTTATACCAGAGTCATGGATGATGGATGTACGTATACATGATATCTATATCTATGTATATATCTATCTCATCATCCACCTAACAAAACACCAGGAATCCTATTCTGGGACTGGATGACATGTGTTATTGTTAAAGTCTTTTCATTAGAGGAGTAGGAACTTTCTGGACTCCGACACCTTTCAAATACATACGTGCCCTTTGTACCGGTAGTGGTTTTTAGTCGAAGCTGCTGCATAACACAAAATAACTTATAGTGGCCTGGTAGAGATCGTTATCCGACCGTCGATTTGTAATTCCTAATTTACTACCTTTTTTAATGTTTTTGGTTTTGTTGTGTACAATAAAGTACATTCACTCATTCAATCATTCACTTATTTTAGAGACTAATAATTCGTGTGTGTGTGTGTGTATAGACGAAACGATAACGTCGGTCAAAGTAAGCAATAAAATCGACACAAACTATCGTAACTTGAACCAAGTCATCGGTTCAAAACCAACACGCAGCGTGTCACTGACTCGGCGAGCGTGCAGTACGTACGTAGCTGGAAGATGACCGGCGAATAGATATTTGCATAATAAGCCAGCTCGCTCCGGGAGATTTAACTTTAGCACGCTGGCGTCCCGCTCCGCGTATAATTCAATAGCGGGGGAACTGATTTTCCAACTACCGCTGCGATTGGACGCAACGTCGCCGTGATACGCCTGCAGCTATTTGCCCCGAATACTTCGTCTTTGTCGCCTGAATCAAATGTTGGGATGTGTAAACAATTGTCAAATACTGCGCTCGTGTTTAACGTTTCGTTTCTCGTTATTGGCTCGTTGCCGTTGCGGCGTACCGTGACTTGGATATTGTTTCAAATAGCTTTATTTTTTTTCTTAGCGACCATCTGTTATAAGCGATTACCGATACTCTCGTATCACGGTGCGTTGCCGGCATTTAAAGATATTTAGACAGTGAAGAGCTGGGCTCCAGTTACTTTACTTACCGAACGAAACGCAGAAGTACAAGATAGTCGGCCCATTCGAGCAGCAGCAAACCCCGCCGCTTGGCTCTACCATTTATATGAGATATACATTTTTATTACCTTACCTTAATAGCCTGTTAATATTCACCCTAGACACTGCTACCCTTTGCCCAGATTTGTTTAATATTGGTCTGCCATTCTATCTGTCGGTAGCCAACGACACCCCACGGAAAGAAAGACGGTGGCAGATTCCTTCGCCGTAACCACACGTTAAACATTGAAGGTTAAACGAGCTCCTAATTAAATGAGATTTTATAACAAAGACAACGACTCTGCAACGGTGGTGGAGCTAAGCGGCGGCTTTTGCTGTTGCTGCTCGAATGAGCCGGCTCGACCGGATTGGTACCACGGCCTCGCAGAATACCGGCGTGAAGTATAGGCATATTGTGCTTCTGCATTTCGTTCGGTGAGTGAGGTAATCGGAGGCCCACACACCCTCACCCACCCCCTCCTGTTTCTTCCTGCATGTACGTGGGCGACGGTAATCACTTACCATCAGGTGAACTGCTTGCTCGTTTTCCGCTTTTCTCATAAGAAAAAATAAAGTTCGTGCCTGTCACTCATAGCGGTAGGCTGTGATTTTGGATTTACAACAACTCTGAAGTATAACAACAATGAATGAAAACCAACCAAATGCGAGTCGGTCTCCCCCGCTAATGATCCCATACTGAATTGAAGAAGACTTAAAATAAAACACGCGTGAGTCTCTTTCCGGTTCTTCTCTGAGGACTTCTTTTACAAGACTGTGTAGATTTTACGGTCGTATGACCCATACTCAAGACTTAATTGAATTATTTGTGTACGGGCGGTTAGACATAGATATAGAGAAATTTCAACCGACCTAAAAGATTATCTTTTCATAAAATCCTTTGTAAGTTGTAGACGAGAGTGTGCCCATGTGAACTGTGTATTCACGTGAACGCTTACGCCCCTGTGGTGTAATATCATGCCATTCCAAAAACGCCAATCTCACCTGCACGTGCTGCGCCCGGCTAGCAAACAAACGAAGCTCTGGCGTTCGAATGATAACCGAAAACCCATTTAAGTTTTCCGAACCCAAATCTCATAGACTAGTGATGGGCTGTAGCATTAGAGCGGGGGCACCGCCACTGCGCGCACCGACCCTCTTGGTGAGTAAGGGAACACCTTCCAAGAAATGTAATGCTTTTGTAGACTCTTTCTAACACAGCCCAATGTTCAGCAGTTAACTGGAGAAGACTGACCATTTCCCGCCGCTATATCCAGCCGCATGATGAATTCGCTAAAGAATCCATTCTTCATCATCATCATCATCATTTCAGCCTATCAGAAGTCCACTGCTGAACATAGGCCTCCCCCAAAGATCGCCACGAAGCTCGGTCCTGAGCCACCTGCATCCATCGACTTCCCGCAACACTGCGCAGGTCGTCACTCCATCTTGTGGGGGGTTGTCCCACACTGCGTTTGCCTGCACATGGCTGCCACTCGAGAACCTTTCTTCCCCAACGATTGTCGGTTCTGCGTGCTATGTGGCCGGCCCATTGCCACTTCAGCTTGCTGATCCTTACGGCTATGTCGGTTACCTTAGTTCTGCTACGGATATCATCGTTGCAGACTCTCAGAGCAACACCTCTCTCTCACGCAGAGAAACACCGAGCATAGCCCTTTCTATAGCGCGCTGAGCAACTTTGAGCTTCCTCATACGGTCTGCAGTGAAGGACCAAAGAATCCATTAACAAATAAAATGTCTCTCACTCTCTTCCAAACCGAACTTAATTGAATGACCCATATCTAGGAGCAGGTATGGAATAGCTCCGCTGAAAAGTCGCAGGTTTGTAAAACGGGTCGGGGTCCGCGCGCGTCGCTGTTTGAAAGGCCATTAAAATGTCACGGCTGACGCGGGTTACGTGTGCCGTGGGGGTTTACGCTAATCAATTATTTATAGATTATAGTCTACGTACATGCACAGATAGTTGGTCGTGTGATATGGCTAGAACAGCGATCATAAATTTGGAGATAGGTTTGAATCATACATTCAATGTCTAATGCACGACGCACATATGTGTCGCCTCTGTCGCTCCTTACACTGTCACTTCATAGACACCGCCATTCACATTCATCATCATCATCATCATTTCAGCCTATCAGAAGTCCACTGCTGAACATAGGCCTCCCCCGAAGATTGCCACGAAGCTCGGTCCTGAGCCACCTGCATCCATCGACTTCCCGCAACACTGCGCAGGTCGTCACTCCATCTTGTGGGGGTCATCCTACTCTGCGTTTGCCTATACGTGGCTGCCACTCGAGAACCTTTTTTCCCCAACGGTTGTCAGTTCTGTGAGCTATGTGGCCGGTCCATTGACACTTCAGCTTGTTGATCTTTACGCATTCACATTCGCCAGATAATTAATATGTTGCATTATAACCTATGAGAACCACGAGGGCGGCCACGAATACCTCTTCGGTCAGTGGTACGAATCCAGCTAGGGGCTAAAATAAAACTTATGTGACCGAGTCGAGGTTATTCATCTATGTATAAATGATTATTTATTTATTTATTAAAACTTTATTGCTCCTTTAAAAATTATTATAAAGGGCGGACATAATGCCTTTTGCCATTCCCTGCCAGTCAAACCAGGGTTAATTAATATAGTTAACATATACAAAAATAAATAGATATGTATACACATACCTACTCATATTCATATATATATACTTATCACATAACATACATGTTACTGCAATGACCTATGCTACATTGTAAATTCTAACTGATAACTTGAGCCATCAAAAGGTGTTCACGTACAGGTCAGTCGCTTAAAGTATAATTTATTAGATACTTTTCTAATATCAGCGGGCAAGGAATTCCAGAGATGTGTAGCATGAACGGTAAGAGCTAAGAGCTTCCAACGAGATCGCTAAAACGTTGTGGGTTGCTAATCTTATAATTGGAAGATGAACGGAGAACCCGGTTGGAATTTATCCATGTGTAAGTAGATGCATATCTATCTTATCACTATCAAGTTACCAAGACACAGGGAATCCTAGTTTGGGTCTGGATGCATGTCGTTCAAGGTAATTTACAAAAACGAACACTGCTCGCCACCTCTCGTTTTTTACTACACACTACTACGGGTTACAGACGTGATGTGACGTGACGCGATTTTAGACAGGTGGTAGAGCTAAGCGGCGGCTTTTGCTGCTGCTCGAATGGACCGGCTCAATGGGTAGTGTAGGTAGGTAGCATAACGGTGAGAAGTGTAGAGCCATCTTGTGCTTCTGCGTTTCGTTCGGTGAGTGAGGTCTCATGATCCTCCTCATCATCCCTCCCTTCTCCCAAATATCCTTAAAGGCCTGCAGCACTTCTGCTGTTGCAGAACGTACGTGGGCGACGGTAATCATTTGCCATCAGGTAAGTGGAACTCTCTGCCGAGGTCAGTTTTTCCGGAACACTATAATCTGGACATCTTTAAGGCCAAAGTGAACAGACACCTTCTAGGCAAACGTGTACAATCCTAGGCCTCATCTTCGCCTTCTATTAAGCAAGATTGAGGTCAAACGTAAGCCTATTTTCTTTTATTAAAAAAATGCCGCTTTTCCTAAAAAAAAAAAGTTTTTTGTCATTTTTGGTATATCGATTCCCATCAATTTTGTACTATTGGATTGAGTTGATAAAAAAGGATCTACGAGTATCAGTCTACCTGATAGGCCGCTGACTGGCTACGGTATTCCATGGACACATGCAAACCAACACAGTCGAAGAAGGTTACTGATTCGTTGTCATCCCTAGTATGATGGAATATATATGTCACATAGTCTGTAATTGTTCATGTTATTCTTAATTGTCTATGTTATTCTGTGGTGTATATTTAGCAGACAATTGTTTTTCAAAATTATTAGGTAATGTCAATAATTTTAAATTGTATTAACCCTTACCATCAATATTTGTTTTCATTATTTACTTATGTATGTTATTTACCTTATTTTATTTTAACTGTGTCTGTAGAACTGTTTGTCGTTGAACTGTTTAACTGTTCCCGAGATTCAACAAGGGCAGCGGCAGAATATCAGCGCTGTAGCTACACTGCTGCAGCATATTGCTTTCGTTGCTATAATCCAACATATTGTATTATCTGTTATATATTTGTTGCGTTGTAGCATCGAATAAACATTGTTTCTTTCTTTCTTCTTCTCTCTATAACTTTCAAACCGGAACACAACAGTAGATGCACTGCTGTTTGCCGTGTCCACTATCTTGAATGGTACCAACTGGGCTACTCCCAGGCTGGGAAGGGGTCGACTACCTGGTGAACCCACATGTTGAACACCATCATCACCACCCGTTGAACATGGGAGATTTGAATTATCGTCTTCGCTTTACATTGACGCATGTCGTAGACTTGTCTTGCTTATCACACTTAGGCCTAAAAGTTATTCAAGCACCCTCCGAAATTGACATAAAACCGTTCACATTACTTATACATTACACTTGAATTTTTCTAAGGTTTTGGCTTTGAAAGACAATTCTGGTACAACAAAATTTTTCTGACCAGTCGATTCACCGAACCTATCTTTCATCACGTAAACACATCTAGATTAATCGTGGGTTCGAATCACGTGTTAGTAAGTGCGAGTCATTCAGGGCACTGAAGAGGCCCTCGTCGTCAGCTGCGTCATTGTCGGGCCTCTCTAAATCCGCCGTAGATTCACGAGCAAGCGTCAAAGTCTAGACGGCACGAGTGCGGCACGTTCGTATCGATTATGCAGTTAAGTGAAATTATGTAAGGGGAGGGCCCTCCGTTCCCGGGGGAAAGGGACAGAACGTGGTTCGTTTCTTAATTACTCGTGTCGCTTCTGATGATTCCCCGACGCCAAAGGGCGACAAGCGCGATTCGTAGCGCCCGCTCACACAAACAGAGATTGTATGTTTGTTGGCTCTTGTGGTGTGCCAGGGGATATCTTCAATACCGTTCGAGCTTTATTGGTTTTATTCATGGGACACGCACATTTCTGACAGTGCGGTATTTGTGAAACGACAGAGGGATCTCCCCGTAAAAGGTCTGGTTTTGAACTTGATTAGTATTTAGTTTTGATTTAAATAAAAACTTAAACTGCTTGATTTGGCCTTGTTCGCGTTTCAGTAGATAGTCTAAGTTATGCAAATTCAAAACTTTTTGTGGTATTAAGCGATAAAAGAAAGACTCGGTTAAACGTAAATATGCACTACTATGTATGATACATTAGAAGTTTTTTATGTTCGTTCGGGCAAATATACATTCAGAACTCGTCTTTAGTATCTTCGCACCCGGAGATTGCTATGAGATGAGTAAGGGTGACAGATGTTTACGCCGCTAGCACACGACTATAATTTCAAAACGACTACCGCATGGCATTACCCAACTGACTTCTGAAACTTGAGTCCTGAATTCGAATACCAGTGGAAAACAATAATTGTGCAAAAACACAAGTTATTGATTATCGCGTCTGGTTTTTTGGGTTATGTAAGTCTCTAACACTGCATCTGACCCTTTCTAAATGCGTGAGTACCTCTGTGTTTGGGCGTACACTTGCGGCACTATAACACCTCCAGCTCAGTTGACGACTGACGATAGTATTCGGCAGTTGCCGCCGTGCTCTTGGTCGGCCTGGAGGACATCACCATCACAATTTCAAGCGGTTAGATCCATTCAATTAAACTATTGTATTGTAACGTCACGCCATCGTCGCATTCTTGTTGCGCGGAGCTGGTTTGCTCGCAACTTTTACAATTCAATTCGTGGGCAGTCCGCGCGCGCGCTTTGATTTTGTTTCGCTCGCTCGTACCCTAATGACTGCCGCAAGAGTTTCCTGCACCGAATTCATTTAGAAGCGAATTCGGATAACAATGAAATCATGTGGGAGTGATCAGGGTCGGATTGCGCTCGCTTTTTGCAGAGTTTCGACTGTTTTTGTTCGGACTGTTTTCTTACTTTCTGCATTCGTCCAATTTTTTTTTATTACGTAATTTAATTATGCGTAGGGAACGTTGCCCGAGTGGTTAGGGGAATGGGAAGAATCGAGTTCGATCCCGTAAAGGCACCTCGTACCAATGTTTTTGTTGAAATTTGTGTACGCTTCATGACGTTGGTCCGAGCCGCATTTGTGGACGTGAGAGCGGTATAAGAAACCTCATCTTATTCTATGAGCGTCCTTGATACTGCTAAGGGAAATGGCATGTGAATCTCATGTTATTATTATTTATATAAAGTAAAGTAAGCCCGTAAATGCCCACTGCTGGCCTAAGGCTCTCAATATCTGCTATTAACAATTTTAGTGGTGTCGGCACCGGGGAACATACCCAAGTCACCCGCGCTCTATGAAAGTAAAGTAAGAGCATCCTGATCACTTGGCACCCACGGCTCTCATTTGTTTTTTTTTCATAGAATATAGTAACACATATATTACACATTAAAAATAAATGTTCTTGTACTTTGCCACATGGAGCGACGAAATATGAATTCTTATAAAGGTCCAATAACAAATTGAAACGTAGAAAAAAACGTAATATGTAAAAAATTCACAGTATTAACAACTAAATAATAATTTTGCTGTCATATTCGAGCAGGAAACCTGGTGTTGGAATAATCATCTCAAAATACTAGTACATAGTTAGTTTTTTTTTTTTTATAGAAGAAGGGGGCAAACGAGCGTGCGGCTCACCTGATGTAAGTGTAGTTACCAGTGGTTGCTAAAATGGCCGCTCGCAATTAATGTATTTTATTGCGTTTCCATGAAAGCACTAACAAAAGCTCGAATCCACTGCATCGAAGTGCAGCCCATTACTCTAGTCAGTTAACTAGTGGTAGACTCTCCTGGGAGTCGTGTGGGTGTTAACCATTTGTGTCGCCAATCAGCAGTGCGACTACTGGTGTTTCCGATTTGAAAAAAAAAGAGAACCGGTATATTTACGGACCGCCATCATAGTACCCAGAGGTGGCATGCGACTGTAACTTCCTTGATGGATGTTGGTGTCCATGGGCTTCATTAAAGACTTACCCTCTGGTGGACAGTGACATCGTTTGTCACCACACTGTTATAAACTATAGATGAGGTTGGGCTGCCCATCACAGGTCCATGAGATTTATATTAGGCATATTCGGATGGATTTTCTGCCAATAGTCTGTTGTCAAGTGCCTTGTCCGTTAGTCGTCAGGGCGTGTAGGCGACGTTGACCCAGGAAGTGATTATTTACTGATAATAATTTGCATTATTTCTCCCAGACCGGGTGCGGGCACCCGTTGTTTATATATTCTGAGGCTCTGGGTGCACGACCTCAATTGCAGTCGTGACAATATTTACCTACGTAAGCTGTCTTAAAGCTTTAAACGGACAATTAGAATTTGCCTCGCGTCGTGTTTGTTTCTGACGTGGACACGTTTTCGCGACGTTTAACTGTACTTCTAACTTGTTTCGGCGCCGATTCCATGTTCGTCCTGGATACGCCTCCACTTATAACTGTTTACACCGATATGGATGGCGTGGTGTGATCGTCGTAAACGTTAAGCTATTGTTAATATAACGTTTTATTGTTATAATTGAAAATTTGTTTTGTGCAACGTTAGCTTCATCATCATCATCATCATCATCATTTCAGCCTATCAGAAGTCCACTGCTGAACATAGGCCTACCCCAAAGATTGCCACGAAGCTCGGTCTTAAGCCACCTGCCACCCAACATTAGCTTATTTGCTGCAAATGTATGTATTACCATTACATCATCCTATTTGAGTTCGCTATTGAAAATACGCCTCTCCAAGAAAGCGCCAGCAAAAATCAGCATAAATTCCTTGTAAGGTTTGCCCATACTCTCTACTGTGGGCAAGCGGGTTTGTGAGGGCAGTGTCGGTACTCTCGCACTAGTGACACTGCTCCCAATTACTAGGATTTCGCTACGGCAAATTCTAAGGATAATCTCGCAGATTTTCCACCATCATTCAGTCGCCAGAGCCTCTTTTGTTGGCTAGAAGAGAGTACCGTGCAGTTGAGGTTGGCATTTTTATTTTATTATGTCTACTAAAAGAGCCATGATAGCCTAGTTAGTGGTCAGAGCGCTCACTTTAGTATCATAGTACGCAAGTGACCTGGGTTCGAACCCCGGTGCCGGCATCGCTAAAATTGTTAATAGCAATTTTAAGTGCTGTATTTACCACGTGCCCGGCGGTGAAGGAAAACATCGTGAGGGAAACTGCATATATTAGAAAAAAATATATATATGTCATTTCGTGGATATACGCGCCAACCCGCAATGGAGCAACGTGGCGGCCCATTCCTAGCTCCTACACCCTCTCAGATATTTGAGAACGAGGCCTTTGCCCAGCAGTGGGCACTTATAGGCTGCTACTTTAAGTCTACTAAACTAAATACAAAATACACACATGCTCACACATAACATAAAAGAAAGAATACTCTTTAAATTGCATTCTGATAAATGTAGACACAGGATATATTTCGAGGAATAGATCGTATGTTCCTCCTTACACCCCATGTTTCTAAAATTACTATATATGTCTCGCCTCTTACACATCACCTATGTAGGCAGAGATAACAGATTTCCATTTAGTATGACTTTGAAAAATGAAAGACAACACACGAGCTATAGAAAGTATATTTCAGAGAATGATCATAGAATTCAGTAATGTCACAGAAACCATGTCGCCAGTTTAACCTGACCCGTGCGAATGTGCTCGGTGTTGGCGGTAATATCAATTAAGCCATACGTAGCATACGTTAGAGAAACTCACCATTCTTTTTCATCGACAACCGATCACTTACAAGGCGTATCATTTGTAGTAAATGGTCCTGGGTTTCTTCATGGATTTGACATTCTTAGCGGATAAGGTCACTGCTTAGGATATTATGGAGCTTTAAATGACGCCGTATATACGAAGAAAGCACACATCTACGTTTTAAATCATCTATGTACTTTTAACTACTAACATGAGAAGATCGGTTAAAGTATACTGATACGCGGAATGATACAAATCATTGCACGAAACTATAGAGTTTGATCAGAACCCAGGACCTACCCGACTACTACTAACATAAATAACATACGACCGGATAGATTTCCAACAAGCTGCGCCGCGTCGCGTCGCGTCGCGCTGTCTCGCCGCGTAATGTATGCGAACACCCGCGTATGAAACGCATAGTCTGAATTGCAAATGTGGTTCGCTTGTATGGCGGTAAATAAATCTTTCCTTCCATTAATAGATGCCGTTAACACGTGGTAGATGTGTGATAAGTTGGTAACAGGATCAGATAATTTGAGCTTTTTCTTTGAGACGATCTCGAAATTAAACTTGCCTCGACCAGTTAATATGAACTGGTTATGTGTACAGTTTACGAAACAAATGTTGCAGATGTAGGTTTATCATGAGACATTGATATATCTCACCCAGGAGTTTCAGAGCGAGCACAACGCTAAAATAATATTTATACATTTAATATAGATCTCACTATTGCTTGGCAATAAGATATTTGTAATTCCAAATGTAATAACAATTGCAAACGCATGAATGAGCACGAATTTTTTTTTATTAATTAAGATTGCTTCACCAAACATTGTAACTCTGCTTTTTGCCTCTAATTATAATAGTTCCGAATCGTGTAACGAACATTACCGGCATTAAACGCAGACCCGAACGGTAGACTGTGTTCAGTTACCGCGCGGGGTCAACGTGATTTTTGTTTTTTTTATGGAAAAGACTGCAAACGAGCAAGCGGTTCACCTGATTGTAAGTGATTACCGTCGCCCACATACATTTGCAACACCATAGATGCTGCAGGTGCGTTGCCGGTCTTTAAGGATATTTGGGAGATGGGAGGGAAGAGGAGGGGAATAGGGACGGGATGTGGGCTCCGGTTACCTCACTCACCGAACGTAACGCACGAAAGCACAAGATGCCTCTACTTCACGCCGGTATTCTGCGAGGCCGTGGTATCAATCCGGTCGAGCCGGCCCATTCGAGCAGCAGCTAAAGCCGCCGCTTGGCTCTACCACGCTTAAACTGTGATATTCCGAATAGAACGGGTAGAAAATTCTGGAACGGTGAAATGGTCCAATCATAGTGCAATTATATTTCCATACACGATTTCTATTTAATAACAATGTCATGGACCGCCTCGAGGGTCCACTTAGATGTATCAAGGTGATAGATGGAGTCACGTTTTTATCTGCGACCCCGGTCGCATCGTTGTGCGTGATCGGCGCGACCGTAGATGTGTGCGCCCGCCCACACAGACCGGCGTTATTGCCTCTCCGCGTTACAATTATTGTAGTTTTAAACCGTCCAATTACAGTTTTGTACCAGCTTTTGTCATGACGCCTACTACATTCATCCTCATCATCATCATCATTTCAGCCTATTACAAGTCCACTGCTGAACATAGACCTCCCCTTTGCCACGAAGCTCGGTTCTGAGCCACCTGCATCCATCGACTTCCCGTCTACTACATTAAATTGTATATCTTCTTTAGCTAAGTTTCACATGCGTCTGCTTACTAGTCTAATTCTAGTAAACAGAGTTCAAATGCCAGTGTCGGGATCTGTAACGTTGTTAATTGCAAGCTAACTCAAAAACAAGAAAGTCTAGGAAAGTGCCTTCCGTTCGTTTCTCTATTCGTGATGATTCCATTTATCTACCACGTTTAAGTTTCTTTTCAATCTCACCAATGGAATGTTTATTATACTCTGGTACATAATCTAACCGTATATTCAGATGTTTCATAACGCTTTAATTATTCTTAGTCATTATTTTCCACACGTTAGCGGCGAAAGATTGAAGCCATGAAAATCGATAGATATTTAACGTGGGAGAGCCAGGGCGGCGGCTTTCGCTGCTGCTCGATTGGGCCGGAGCGACCGGGTTGGTAACACGGCCTCGCAGAATACCGGCGCGAAATAGAGGCATCTTGTGCTTCTGCGTTTCGTTCGGTGAGTTAGGTAACCGAAGGCCCACTCTACCTTCACATCGCCCTTCTCATCCTCCCCTTCTCCAAAATACCCTTAAAGGTCGGCAGCGCAATTGCATCACCTCTGGTGTTTTAGGTGTACGAGGGCGACGAAGATCACTTACCGTCAGGTGTACCGCTTGCTCGTTGCCGCCATTCCCATAAAATAAAAAACATCGAAATAATCCTCACCAAAAATACACAAATCTCAGCAGCGTCTAAGTTGCGAGTTGGTGAGGCCGCCTAGCCGCTTGGCAAGCTTGGCATTTTATAATAATTGGGAGCAGGCTGTGTCTCTGGACATTTGACGGTCTGAAAAAGAAGAAATAATTGTTTTACACAAACGTTCGCTTGGTGTTTCGAAGACTACAGTAAGCTGTAGCGTTATACGGAAATAATGTTTGCTTGTATTATACTTCGTCCTCCATCATTCGCGCACCCGCGCGAAGCCTCTGATTGTGACGTTCCAAATGTATCGATAAAAGTTTACTGCTCGTGTAAATATTTGTTCTTATCGAGAATTTCTTTTTCTCAGTAATTGAGATAACCAATCCTTCGAACGTAATTTCACTTTTCCGACTTACAATCGAGTTTTAATTTAGTGGAACACTGGGTGAGTTAATTGGTTGTTTTAATAGTGCGTATTTGATACATTTACAAGTATTTAGATATTTACATATATGTACTCACTACAGGAAAGACAGAAATTACGGATTTCTATTTGTCTATATTTGATACAATAGAGCGTACCCAGGAGAAATAACGTGACTGGTGGGGACTCTTCCGGTGCCAAGGCTCGCCGGAGCATGTTATGAGACTTGGGTTATGGCATATTGCTACGGAATGTTTATTATTGCAGGAAACAATGCTCTTTAATCTCTGAATTTCATCTTCATCTTCTGTTAGCTCTTAGCAATTCGGAGCGACGCCATCTGATTCAACGTGACCTGGACTTCCTTTCTGATATCTACCGATACGTTATAACGTTTTGCAACTTCAAACAAAGAAGGTATACATCATCCGCAATACGTTACTTTTTTTATGGGAAAGGAGGCAAACGTCCGAGCGTTTCCCCTCGTGGCTAGTGATTACCGACGCCGGCGTACATTTGCAACACGGGAGGAGCTGCAGGTGTGTTGCCGGCTTGAAGGAGCTTTGGGAATGGGACAAGATGCCTTTACTTCGCGCGGGTATTCTGCGTCCATATCCGTAGCAGTTACGTTGGTACGGATTAATTACGCAACTCAAACAACCGTAAAAGAAGTTAATGTACTGCGAAACCTTTTCTTTCTTTCTAAACTTCTATGTGTACGTTTGTGATGTGATCTGTCTTCTTGATTTTGATGAAGGGACATCTAAAGTTTTAACTAGGTAATTTAAAAAACAAAACGCGCGGTTCAAACGTCGCTCTGTATTATATGCAATGGCTTGGCTTTGTTATCAAAAAAATAGAACAGCTATGGCCAAAACAAAGGGCGGAACTTGTACGTGAAGATATGTCTTGATTATCTTGCTCTGCGTAACTAAAAGTGATTTACTATCTGGTAAAAGTATGTCTCTTTACAACTTTTAAAAACAACGCGCAAGTCGTGCCTTAAATGGAGAAAACAGAATTAAGCACAGATAATTTCAAATTCATCCGCCCGTAAAAATTTATATAAAAATTCGACTAAGAGAGCAAAAACAAAAAAAGGTTAAAAAATCAAGCTTCTTGTATGTGTACTCCTCCTTAGTTTTATTTCTTAGGATATCTAGCATGACAACACACATTGTGTGTACATTTCAACCGGGTACCGGTTACGGATCAAACTCTTTAAAGACGACGGACAGACAGCATGGATTTAGTAGCAGGGAGCCCTTACCAAATCTATGCTGTCACGAAACCCTAAAAAATACTCTCTTTAGTCATCATTATCATCATCATCATCATAGGTTCCCCGCTGATCTAAGAGCTGCATTGAATGTCGATTAAGCATGGTTCTTAGCTTTCTGCGTCCACTGATAGCCTTTGCTCCATCTAGTCTAGTGTGTGGTCGTCCTAAGGCTGTGTCTTCGACGGCACGAGATCTTAACTCTCTACCAATTACGTTCACTTCCTTACGTTTGAGATAGTTTTAACCAAAGGTTAGTCCGGTGTTCCTCTGCTTAGTCTCCTCTGTGACTTTGCTACCATCATGAGATACAGACCTAGTGGCAGGTACAGGCATCTCAACAAGCATAATATAAGACGTTCGTTCAACAAAACGTAATAAAGGTATTAAATTAGATTAAAATGTGACGTGCGTTTAAAAACAAAGGCGCATTAAGTCGCCTAGGCTTAATTGTATTTACGGGCATTAAAACTATCCCAATGTATTGTAGTTTTTCCAAACGCTTCGGTCGACAGAGTCACGATTAAGGATTAGAATTGGTCCTGCGTATTTGTTTCAACCTTTACGGTGCGCATGTTAAGTTATACGAACATTGTCACGCTTTTACAAAGACTTGAACTTTGTAAAAGCAAAGGAGATATTACCTCGACGTTAAAACAATATTTTAGTGGATGCGTGTTTAATTAAAATAATTAATTATCAGTTTATTTGTAGCTGTATTCTAGGAAGAGGCTTATATCTAGAAGTAGATTCTTTGCAAGCTGTTACAAATACATTGCAAATATTTTCTGTGTTCATTCCCCGATAAAATCGTATATATACTCGTATATCCAAGACGTTTCTACCAATAAACGAAACCATGTCTTGGATGTGACAAATAACACGGTATGATTTTATCGAGGTATGTCTTACACGCGGATTTTATGTGAAATACTTTATGAAATATTTTATAGTGGATAAAGCCTCTGATGACGAACACGATCTAACAGCCGATATTTTGCTATCAGCGGAATAAGCTTTCTGTTTGAATTGTTGAAGTTATCGGATAAGGTGGTTCGCTGCGATCTTTATGTATGACTGACGCAACGACACGTATCTCGATTTTGGCCGCGATTGCCGGTAGCTGTACCAACGTTTCATCAATCAGATTATCTTCGGATCGGGATTTCTTCCAGTAAACAATATTTTTGCTGTTTCTATTCTATTCTCGAAACAGGGGATAAGTCCCTACGGCTTCAGTAAACACTGCTCTCGTTTATTTTTCTGGGCTATTTAAATGCTTTTATATATCGTGTAGGCGTTGGAAACTTCCCACGCATAAGTGGTTATTTGGTCGTATGTTGTTTGAAACTGAATTGAAAGTTGTTTTTTTTTTCGAGTGTTGCGTATAACGAGATGAGAGTCCACGTGATGTTAACTGCAGCCCATGGACACCAGCAAATAACTTCAAATCGAAGAAGATTACAGAAGCGTAGGAAACGTCTCAGTAGACGGATCGCTTCACAGCTCTTAATTATGTAATTATACTGGCCCTCTATACCTTTCAAACCGCTAGAGACCAGTTGCTACATTGCTGTTTGTCGACAAAAACAGACAAGGAGGAACCAATCCAACTCCTGAACACACAACTCCTAGGTAGAGTAACACTCTACAGCCTAGTAGAAAGTGAACTTTGAAGATATAAAATTATATTATATGCATGTATTGCATTGACTGTAATAAAATATAATAATGGTGGTAGGACTCGCAGTAGACCGGCTGGGTTGGCAGTACTGTGCAAACATTACAGTGTGTCCGGTTGATGGGCAACGTAGCCAGAGAGATCATAGGTTAAGTGAGACATACAGCAGAGCTTTCAATTGCGGAGGACGGCGAAGCATTCACTGGGGGCCGGCGTAACCTTGCCATTAGGTGGACGGACGGTCGGCACGTTCCGTCACCAATAATAATAAATATTTAAATTAATTTAATTTATCAGGTTGCCAACTATACTGCTACCATTTAATGAGTTTCCTTACTGTTGCCGCTGACATCACTGAGCACGTAAACAATGCAGTTCCATAAAGAACAGAACAGTACAAAGTGTCACTCCAAAGGATGGCGTTTCACTTTACATAAGGCGAGAATTATTCGCTCATCTCACCAAGTCGCTTCTTATTTCTTCCTCCACAGTCTGGAGGCGTCTAGCGCCCTAGAATCAGATCTTTCAGTTTGGTAGTTTCTGTGATGGTTAATCCGTCATTCCCAACGCAAAATTTTCAAGACATTTTCCCTAACCGCTTAAGTTTAAATTCGACTACATATTAGTTTACTAATTTAAAAAAAAAAAAAAAATACATGAAAATAAAAGGAAAAGTAACGAGTGCCGGACTCGACAGTCGTCTAGCTTCACAGAAATCGGACTCTTTTTTTGGGGCACCGACGTTTCAACGACCTCCGCTCCTTTTACGTAAATTCAAATTGAACCCGGCTAGAGCGCGTGTAAACATTTATATTAAGGTTAGCGAACGCTCGCGAAACCGTCCCGTAATTAAAGTATAAACGTTTTTATTTACGTACTGGATGAGATATTACTCAGGGCAGGCTACATGCCTTGTACACATTCATTGCTCTAATGAGAAGTCTGTTATATATATTTTGGGAAGGCATTATTCATTTTCATTGTAGTTTTCTTGCAGTATCAATAAAAATATTATCAAGGTCAGATTCGTTTCAGGAAAATGGCAATGAGTATTAAAACAAATCATGTCCTACTTCTTGTCTAATTATTTTTATATGTTCTACCACCGTTTATTAGTTGTTAATGAGGTTCCTCTGACGGAAAAGATTTTTTGAATCCTTTTAATCCGTACAAAAAAATAAAAACGTATTGCGAGTATAGGCATCAGAAAGCAAGCTGTAAGATTATAAAAATTTACATCTAAGGGCACTGCAAGCTAGAGCAGACCAGCCTCCACAAGGAGCAGCAGTTGTTCAAGCTTGACGCATGCGTATGTATTAAAAATGAGGTACGAAACATCTGGTACCGCTTCTTCATTTTGCTAAGTGTAATTCATCCTTCGATATTTCCTTATTAAGGACATATTATTACATAGCCATAAGGCCTATAAGGCCTTGTAGGCCATCCTTGTTAAGTTAAACAATTTCGTTTTATATAATATGTAAGGGGCAAAGTAGCAAACGGCTAACCTGATGGTTAGTGATTACCGTCACCCACTCACAGCCGCAACACCTGAGAAGCTAGGTCGAAGAAGCAGGTGCGTTGCCGGCTTTTAGGGATATTTGGAGATTAGGAGAGAGGATCGAGAGGTAGAGTTACCTCACTCACTGAACGAAACGCAGAAGCACGGCTTTTAAGGATTTAAGATGTGTCTACTTTACGCAGAATAACTAGTTGAGATTGCTGTGAGAGGCCTGTACCAATTGTATGTGTGTGTAGTATAGTCCAAAATTTCATACGTTAGATGCTGTCATAATTTTGGAGTGAAACCTGGGAAAGTTAATAAACTGGCAGTGAGCGTGGTTCGCGAACTCTGATATTATGTTCGTTATTCTGTAAGACTACATTAGGGTTGGTTAATATATTTATGAGATGAATCTTTGCTGATGTTCTTCGTGGAGCTGTGTTAATTTAAAGAGACTTACTAGAGCTTAGTGGACTCGGCTGCCAAGGTGAACTAATCAGTAATCCAGAAAGCTCTACTCACAAATGTATTCAGTAATAAGCTTGCCGAACTCATCAGTCAAATCGTTGTTGTATAGTTTGTCTGCCTTCGATGAGAGTTATTGTGATTGGAACCTGGGATAATAATAAAAGAATCGTCAAATAAGGAACGTAAAATGTTTTTGAAGTTTTCTTTAAGAAAGTGTGGAGAGAATTCTCGAACAAAGTTTTCAAAATGTATCTCTTATGATCACCGTTTTGATTATGTAACTTAGAAAATAGAAAAAGAGATATTTTCAATATTATTTTTCATTACCTTATCACACGATATTAGTAACATCTTTTTTCCAATCGTAAATACCAAGGACAGAATATCTTAGTAGATTACACAGGAAGTATTACTACTTCTAAATGTGAAAATTAATTAAAAAACTATTTCCATGATGTGGCAACCCTATCGCCCATCCAATAGTCAGCGACAGTGAAAGGTGAAAATCAACATGATTAAGTAACACAAACCTCGGACATTAAACTAACTAGGTTCCACCACCGTGTAATTTGTCACAACCATGACGTGATTTCGTTTACCAAACGGTGTGATATTATCGGGGAGTGATGTCCAACGAAATTGTTGTAAGCTTTACTGTATAAACGATCAAACGCACCACGTGTAGGACACTCGAGTTCCATTTGAAGGGGCCGGGGTTGATCAGAATACCGGGTGATAATCTGGGAATGAGATTCGACACTCCTCACGTTTCAGGAGCGGCGAAAATTGGGTCGCGGGAGACCGTTTGTATATTCGTTATCTCTGTCTATCACTATTTGACAGTTTGACAGGCTTGAGTGCTTTCAGGAGCTAGTTAAATATACGCGTATAATATATCGAACGCGTATAGGAAGAATTAAATATATAACTAAAGTTTTAATTAACAACCGCCGTAAACATCGTACGCACGTGCCGAGGGGGAGGGGCGGGGACACGAAAGTCATTGTTAAAGAGTGATTTCTAATTCATAACACACGCAGTGGCACATATTGCATAGCATCGGCACTTTCTAACCACTACTATGTACTATAGCACGATACGAATGTAGATACGACCTTTATTAATACGTGACTGCTCTCATTTATTTATATACAATTAATATTATAAAATACTATCAATGTATTCCGATATTTCAACAACAGTACATAGTTGTATAAGTGACACCTAAGTAACTGTTACAGTTTATGTATTTAACTAATTCTTGAGCGAACTGTCCTACGTCTTATTCAATGCCAAATTTAATTTTCATCTGGAAGCTTACTGCTGAAACTCGATTCTAATTCGACTTTAAAATCACACTGAACTGTTCGATAATCAAAATCGAGTGTTGGAGCGTTATTAGCGCATTGGTCAAAGAAAAACTTAAGAAGTTATTTAGCATTATATTCTCTAATAAATAAATATCATAAACAATAGACAGCTATTATTTATTCCGATAGTCCCCCTTGACCCTAACGAAATATTCGATCCAAGTTAGTTCTAATTTAAACCACCACTGGATTGTGCGCTAACTTCAGTTACAGAAGTATACGAATTGCCATGAATTTAAATCAAACTTGACTGATTCTTAACTCGAATCTGTCGGGAGAGAGCCTGCTGTCCAGTCATTTAAACGGGATTGAGCGAGAAACATCCAACACACACATTTCACATTTATAACATTATTAGGAATTAGGATTACAAGAAATATCTGAATTTATAATTATACAAATCCGTTTTATATTATATTCATTCCGAGAGTGGTGACTCTATTTCGTACATGTCGTGAAAGTAAGTTTACTGAATAGATCAAAAAACCTAGCGCCCATTGGCACATGGCGGAAAAACCATTTAAAATATACCAAAACGATGACACCCGGACCGTTGACAAGTAGCAATGTATACGGCGGGCTGCTACTGCGCTATAATGTGTCATAACTTGAAAAAGGCTTGCGTCCAGCAATAGACTGGTTTTAGTTGACGATTTGTAGTGGTAGCCGGTAGAGGTCGCCTCGATTGAACTATTTGTATAACATAAGACAAGGGTAAGACAGATATAACATGTAATAGGACTTCCATTTGGCACGAGTCAGCGTAGTCCAATGCAGCCCACTTTCGCCTCTCCGGGAGATTGAGCACAACGGGTGAACGCGAGTGGACAGATTCCGCTCGGAGACGCGGGCACTGAGGCGTGTGTGCGTCTCGTCATGGCTCTCCAAATATATTTATATATATATATATGGTGTTCCCCCACGTGGACAACCGTTGTCCAGTAAAACGACCCCGGGGAGGACCGTGACTCGTCGTGGTCTCGAGCCACTGTGCATAGCACCTCGGGGGTGTATAGCGGGGGGCTATTTTAGCCAAGCGAAACCACCTTTTTAGGCCACGATTATGTTCCGAACGGAGATCTCGTGACCCCTCACCAGCGCTGATGGCGATCACCGTGGGGTTTTAGTCGGTGGTAGTCCGACATAACCCGGCTATCCCCCAGGGGGCTGCGTATCCATAAGGGATTTCCCTACGATAAAAAAAAAAGTCATCAAGTAGCAACTGAGGTTGTATGTGGACATGTAACGTATCAAATAAAGTTGAAACGACGAAAAATATGTTAACCGTTAATGTGAAACCTACCTAAATGTATTCACAAAAACTATGAAAATCGTCATCTTAACTCAACTCGACAACGAAATGAGAAAGAAACTAGAAATTTGATATCACATTAAGCGAAATAACAAGAAGCGAAAATACTTTAATTGCTTAAATAATTATTTGTGTCTTTGATCTACTTGGCTACGGGCTCCAAGACAGACTATTATGTTAGTGTAAGACAAATAAATAAGAAGTGATCATAAAATTGGGTAGGGCTTAGTAAGCTAGTATAGTATAAAGACAGAACCAAAAGGACGCTCGAAGGCTAAACGCTCCGTTCTGTGCCTTCACCTCACCATGTCGGACGAATATAGCATTGTTGTAGGTCGAGTCTTTTTCTGATTTACTAAATCTTCGATTACTTTATACCGTGACACGTAAGAAACATTCTAACTTCAGTTAGCTTGTTATTTATTATTGTTTTTTTTTGTTACAGGTAAATGAGCTCTGCTTATTGGACGACTCTGTTAGAAGCGAGTATTAAATCTATACATACATAACATATTGATAAAATTTAAAGTGTCTGTCTGATTTTATAATTTTTCTTAAGATCATATTATACAGACACGATACCAAAAAGACGGTTTGTCGGTTTATAAGCTTTTTGTCTATCTATCCAGGCTAATCATGAGAACGGCTGAACCGATTCGAACGGCACTGACACGAGAAGTTAAAGTGCTTTGTAGGGAGTAATTGAGGCTACATTTAACTTGGAAAATATTAAAGTATTCCTGTGCGAGAATTTTAATTCTTTTAATGTTGTTTCTTCCACGCTTTTTTTAAATTTCACGCGGACAAAGTCGTAAATTCATTTCAGTAGCATTATGCACATTACACACTGAGCCCCGACTATTATAAAAATATATTTGTACAAATATGTGGTCAGAATCACATAAAACAATGGCGAGAAGAAAAAGTTGTCCGAACAAAAACTTTTACTTGCCCGAACAATAGCTTCATTAATCTTTGAAATAATTAGCAGAGCAGGGATCGTGGACCAGCCAACACTATCTGGCACACGATTCCGAGTTCTAGTTATCTTTGTTACCATATCAGTTACAATCGCAGGGCACATGTTATCCCTTTCTCTTTCCACTCTTTCGGTGTTTAAAACTGCTGTCAAATACTATATAGTAAATAGGCTTTACTTTGCAGTAATCCATCGTTTTTTACCGTGTGTTAAATTAAACAGTATGAGATTTTGTTATTAAATAGTTTTAAAGAAGATGGTTTTAAAAATCACTTCGCATAGTTTCCGGGGATAAAATTGAATTTTCCTGCGGATACGATGTGATTTATTCCATCTTCTTTAAAACTATTTAATAACAAAGTCTCATACTGTTTAAGTTAACACACAGCTAAAATATAAAACGAGGTTGGTATTTGATCTGCAGTATATATCACGGCAATTTCTTGGTTCCTTTATGCAGTAATGTTATTTAATCATACGAGATTCCCTTTCGAAGAGAACGTGTTAGATATTCTCTTAAATAACATGTTTTCTAGGATAGCACGGAAAAAAAAACATCAATTTAGAACCGACCCAAATTCATCACGGCGCGCACTAGCGGTGTCCAATTTATTTGGGGCCCAAATGGTCGAACTGTTCGCGATGCGCGCCTGTCACCTATCTCACTGGCTGCTCTCCTAAGTTGTACTTTCTTCGACGATTCCGATGTATTGACGAGCTTCCGGCGGCGTTTTGTTTCGTCGGGATCGACGACGTCGACCTTTTACCCTCGCCTGTTTAGCCGGGGATACGTGGGGACACTTTCCCTTTAGATTGGAAAGTACTACATAACAAGATACAAATTTTCTCCTCATTGCTTCCGACAGCATCCTTTCAGAAATAAAGTAGTATGTTTGTTTCATCAAAATATTGACATACTAGTTTATGTGTATATTTTTTTAGAATAATTTAATATTAATAGGATAAAGTGATTGGCCGTGTAGCGTTGGAGAAAGAATCTACCATCGTCTTTCTTCTTATGGGTGTCGTAAGAGGCGACCAAGGGAAAAGTCTAAGGAATCATAAAGACTACCGACAGATGGCGGGATAACCATATCGAACGTCACCAGATCGATGATGGACAGCAGCGTCGAAGGTGCGAGGTGTCGAGTACACCGATCGCCAATCCGTCGGCGAGCGTGGCGATTGTGGCAAATCCTCCTTATGGGAGAGGTCTATGCCTTGCAGTGGACTATTCACAGGCTGGTAAGGTACTAGGGTATCAGAAGGGGGAGGCGCTGTACTTGACTACTCGTGTAAACATATGAAACTTAAGGTTGCCTCTAGTCTTTCAATGGTGAAATGGGGAAGGAGACACCAAACGTAAACCAATACTTAATATGTATACAAATCATTAAGTGAATGATACACTGATATGTTTCAGCGTTTTTTATTTTGAAATAAAACACTTTCCTACAAAGTAACAACGGCTAATATATATAGATACAGTACTATACAGTTACGATATTTGTCTTTTTGTGTTATTACTCACATTTTTATTTTATATTAATGCACCTTAATTTCTCCACACCTCGGGTTGACTGACAGAGAATGCCAAAAGACATTAAGTCCGCCCAATGTATTTATTTTTAAATATACTGCAAATTTGTACATTTTTAACATCGTTAACCGTAATTACGCACAGCACATTGTGTGATCACATATAAATGTATATACGTGTTTAATTACAGTTTAAACAAGGCTATAGCAACGAGGGAAAGTTTAGACCCTTTTCCTTTGTGTGTCACGATGTGTTTGTGTGAAATAATGTTTCTGGCACTCTGGCATGGTAACACCTGGTATGGTGCTCATACTTACCTATTAGGACGTGAAGTGAGTATTAACGATAACACAGGAACTAGATCATCTTAAACAATTTTATTCCCACTTTTCACCTGTGATTGAAGAAACTCACTGGTCCAAATACATAGGGAATCGAATTCGGATCTCCTGATTCGGGTGCAGATTTAACCACTCTACTATCGTGATTAGCGATTTGTTAAAAGTAAAAAGTAAAAGTAGTAGCCTGTTAGTGCCCACTGCTAGGCAAAGGCCACCAAAGGGTTTTGGAGCCGAGAAGGGCCCGCCATGCTGCTCCAGTGCGGGTTGTCGGGCTTCACATATCCTCGAAATAATATTTTTTATCACCTACATATTTTCACAATTATAATGGTGAACCCTGGTCACTCGAACTCTATAAAACTAAAGCGAGCGCCCTTACCACTAGGCTCCTACGAACCAAAGTATTTTTTTATTTATTTATGTACTCACAAAAAGGTATGAAAACATTAAAACATAGTATTTGTACAAGGGCACTACTTATTCCATTCATTGAAATTTCTTCCAGTAGACCCTAACAGGAAATTTTATTGAAATGGCAAAATTAGTGCGTACATTTCTAATACATATTATGTATACAATTAAATAAATATGATTACATATAATTAAATAATACACATAGATATATGGTTATCGTGTAAACACGAATAATTCCTCTCGCAATTTTTGATCGAGCGCAGGCAGTCACTGAGCACGCTATAAATGTCAACCGTAGGAGATCAGTGGAACGAATGTCTGCAAAAATTCTGAGCATACAACGAACACGCTCCCTCTCGACGTGTCCCTTAAACTAAGCTCTCGGAAAATCCGTTCTTAAATTAGAAAAGCAGATTTAGAGATACGTGATCTGAATCGTGATGGGCCCCCTTGTACTAAAGAGGTGGGCGCATCCTTCCCCGATATGCCGACGTTCACATTCAATTTGACGCTTACAATCTGTTGTGTTGGCGCTTTTACGAGTATGTTTGCATATTCCTTTATACAAATGCAGCGTGTCTAGTTCTTGATTTAAATACGTACATTATAAGAATTCTTACAATAGTTACAGATAGAGTTTCCTGTTGTTTCGTTAGTTACGGTTAAACGGCTGGACCTATTACGTTTAATTTTTCTCTTACGATTTTAGAAATGTTGGGTTTTTTTGTTGCAGGAAAATCAGTACAATTTTACTAGGATTCCAATAGTTCTAGTCAGCGGCCTTTTTAATAACCTATATCTTGATTCTATGTTGGTTATACATGGTGTTTAGGTTAGCCAAGACAGTGATATGTGCTGGGAATTAGCTGGCATTTAGTGTTACAGTTTATATTAATTTTGTTCACAGTTTTTTTCATGGTTTTCTATTTCTAAAGGAGGACACGATCCGTTTCATCTAAACCTTCAAAGGTGATTAAAATAATCTAACTTAGAAGTGAATATTTTTTGGTTCAAAGTAACCATAGAATTATTTAGTGTTTTTTATATTTCATTCTATAGGTACTAAATAAAAACGTTACGGGGTCAATGTTCCGGTTAGTGGAATATGTACAATATCGATATTAAGGAGTGTTTAAAATTAACACATTGTGATAACGATTTAACGTTATAATACAGGAAACGTGTCAAATATAATATGCTATTTAAGCCTCGATTCGATCCGTTACGACCTACTCGAAGAGTTTAAGCGTAAAACAAAATGTAATTCGTCAAACTTTTCGTTAACAATGCTCGCTGGATTTTGGATTCGGCAAATACTATAACTACCGAGTTATAGTACACGTTCGAAGCCATTGTAACTACGTGAAGTTTTTCCGTCTGGCCCAACCCTATTTGTTGTTTCCAGCTTTCCAAAGGCAGGGGAAGTTGGGCAAACTTTTCGCACTGTTTTTTTTTTCCTTTTGTTTAAACTACTTGGCTCTAAGACAACGGATTCCCCCGGGCACTGCTCGGTCGTGTCCTTAGGTTAGTTTGCGGTTGCAGAGTTGCCGGAGCTAAAGCGATTTTTTTTTATTTCCTCAGCTCTGTCGGACCTCGCGACGTTGTCTACGAGTCGTTTAATAAAATTCATTTGGAATAAACGGAATTAGTATATGCGTTCAATGAAGGCAAACCTAAACCTATTTTAATAAATTTTTGGTCATACGTCGTCTTTTGAATACCACTTTATATATTTATGAGGATACGCTCGGAATTTCTCTGCGCGATCGAATGTCGTTATCCGCAGCAGAACTAGGATATCCGAACATTGCAGAAAGGATCGGCAAGCTGAAGAGGCAATGGGCCGGCCACATAGCTCGCAGAGCTGACATCATTTGGGAAAGAACGATTCTCGAGTTGCGACAAGCTCGCAGGCGAGCGCAGTGTGACTCGATCCCTTACATGACTGAGTGACGTCTTGCGCAGTGTTGCGAGAGGTCAATCAATGCCTGTGGCTTAGAGCATCGCGGTTTGTGGCAAGCTTTGGGGCAGCCCTACGATGAACTGTGGCCGTGTGACAGGCTGTGATGATCAATAACGGCGATTATGTTTTTAAAACCCCTACGGCACTGTGAAACATTCAGTGCAATTGTTTTTAATTGAAAACTCTGAAAAAGAGATCCGCGGATTTCGCACGAGAGGGAGGATCTAAATAAAACAAATAGGTTTTTCGAAATAGTTAATTAGAATCAGGCGTTAATTTGCTGTAGTCGTGGTATATCGGCGTAAGATAAAAGGGGCGTCGACCCCCTTTCTTCCCGTGGATGTTGCAAAAGGCGACTAAGGAAAAAACCTTGAAAATCGCTATGGCTACCGACAGATCGCGAGTAACTCGAAAATTACTAGACCAGAATTAAATCGACCGATGGAGGTAGCAGCGCCTGAGGTGCTGCAGTGGTGCTATTTACAAGCGGTTAAGTTAAAGGTAAAGTGTAAAACAAAGTTATAGCTACGTGTAGTGTCCAAAGAGGCTAAGGGATAAGTCTTGAAATATGTTGGCAATCGCGGGGGCCGCATCCGCTATGCCGTAAAAATTTCCATGTGTCATTATTCCCCGATAAAATCACACCACGTTTAACAATAACATGGTCACCTATAAACGAAACCATATCTTGATTTTTAGAGGTATACTATCACCCGGAATTTTTGTGAAATATTTATGTGGTGACGAAACTTGTCATCTGTCTAGTCAATGAAAATTCTTAATTTCGTTTCTTTTAGCACCAGGCTCTGTGTAATCGCAACAATACGAGAGTGTTCGTGTGTATGGCCACGGGGTCTAGCCGTTACAGGATTCCGCAAGCGGCTCGTTCGTTTCGACACCTGTCCGTCGTACAGCGCATTAAACATGCAAGCGATATCGCACGCGGCTATTCGGCAATAAGCGCGGGTCAACGACCGCACGAACAATGCTTCTATAATTGTTTACTTTGGCTCGGTCCGTTACGTCGCACCGACGCGACGCCCGTGCGGGACCGAGCTAGGAACCGAGCTAGCTCTTGAAGGCCGTCGACCATTACGAGGTAGGCAGAGAACGACATCGCTACGTATTTTAAAGGAATTTGACATTTTGAACTGATGGTGTAAATAAACAAACTTACATATGTTTACTTTGATACCTGGTGAAAGAATACTTTTTTTGACAAGCAACCGTCTGGGTAAGTACCATCCGCTTAGCTGCCTTAGCTGCTATACAGCAGTGTACGTACTCACTGTTGTTGTGCTGGTTTAAAGTACAGAGAGCCAGTATAATTTCCGAGGTACTAAACTAACTCATATGTTATGTCTTGTTATTAGTAAACGAGATATGACGGAAAGTTAACACTTTTATTACGTTGCAAAAGATAAGCAGCCATTACAACAAAGTGTGTAAGTATCGAAGCTGGCAAAGCTGGAGGTTTTTATAGAAGAATAAAGTAAGTAATCACTTACCGTCAGGTCATGGTCTAAAAACTACATGGCAGTGACGTTGTACTTTTTTGTAACAAACACCTGTGCAGGCTCTATGTTATGTACATTGTGTGAGCATTGAAAGGAAATTCCGGCCACGTCTTTGTTAGCTAGCATGTTATTAACCCTTAACGTGTCATAACTTTGAAACAATTGAATTTCATCTGTTATGTGTCATTCGAGGACTCATGACACTGGAAGGGTGTGGCTGACTCGAATTACATCGTTATCCCCTCGTCAGCCTATTTAGATCCGCTGCGGGACATGCATCATATACATGTACACTTTATAGATATATGGAGACAGACTTTGATAGGCTGATGAGCTAAAAACAATTGAAATTTGAGGCCACGACAGCTAAGTGTAGTTCGGGGTTCGGATCCGAATCATGAGACCACCAATCCGTTTTTCGAAACTCATGTACGATGTACAGTTGGCCAGAACACCAAGCCTGTTCCAAATAAGCAGTTGTGAGAAGTGAATTGGAACGACTAAAATAAATGTCAAAACCTAACCACTACTGACAACCGTTGGGGAAAAAAGGTACTCGAGTGGCCGCCACGTACAAGCAAACGCAGTATAGGACGACCCCCCACAAGATGGAGTGACGACCTGCGCAGTGTTGCGGGAAGTCGATGGATGCAGGTGGCTCAGGACCGAGCTTCGTGGCAATCTTTGGGGGAGGCCTATGTTCAGCAGTGGACCTCTGATAGATAAATGATGATGATGAACCACTACTGGGTAAACGGTCGTGGGCGTGTGTTTGTGTGTTATATTTAAACACTTGTACTAATACATTTTTACTTTAATATAGAGATATGTCCTCGAACCCTATACATTGAGTGAAATTGCAATGGGAAAACTTTTTCAACTCATTTGTTGCGATAACAAACAATTTATTTATTCCAATCGCGTGTAGTCCGACGTGTGAACGTTGAAAGCCTTTTTTTTTTAATTTAATTACAATGCATGCGATGCGTTTCGCCATGTTATATCATAATGTAACAAAAACACGCGTTAATATGTAATAAGCAATAAAAGTTGAGGAAGGTAATTTAATTTTTCAATACTAGCTCTGCCCGCGACTATGTTCTTGTGGATAAATCCGGAAACATTACTTTTAAATGTTAACTGAATACAAAAACAGAGTGAGAAACTATGCCATTTATGTTAACAGAGTGAAGACTGCTATTTTTCGAATTAGGATAATTAAGAGAATATACAAGAGGAAGATGCGAGTTGACGGTGTAAGGAAGTCTCACCATCCCATTTCATCTCACCCACGAAACACCAAAAGGACCACCAAATGCTAAGTCATTTGCCATATTGTTGCTGCAATCCAATTGGTTTATAACCTTATTCTTTTATCTTTGCCGTGTATTAAGTCAGTCTCATTCTTTCTTTCTTTCTTTCATAGGACTATCAAATATCGTGTCTCCTCACAAATGGCTAAACAACCATTTGTAATAATTTCACACCGAAAATACAAATAGTGGATGTTTACTGCTCCTGCTTTGTGCGATATTCACAAGAACCTCTAGTGTCGCAACTATTGGCGTGAACACAAAGTTACTAATTATTTCACATTACCGTATCTATCTTATGTAACGCCTACACTTATCCATTGGTCCTGGCTTCGAATTCCAGGCGAGGTACGCGGACTGGGAATGGGAGGTCCGAACGCCTTTGCACTTTTCAGATGATGGCTCGTAGTGGACCAGAGTCATCGTAGTAGCATTCTGTGGGTGCTCACGAGAGGGTTATCTTAGCCAAGAGAAACTTAAGAAACGTGGGCTACGGTTGAGGTACGACGGAAGAACCCGGTACCACCTCCCACTTCCAGGAGGACAGTTATCTGTATTTGATTTCCCCGCATTCAAAAAGGGATGTTTATCACAAGCTCCATCTCGTAATATGATTATCTTAGCACGAAAAACACTATAAAGATAAACTAGTAAAAGCCCAACACTTGATCAGATACGGAAGGTCCGCGGAGCAGTCGGACAGAACTACGTTATAACAGGACAATGGACGGACCTAATCAAATAACTCCCACGTTAACTATATACAGATAACCGTACCCTTTACGGACGAGGGTAACCGTCCGCGCTTGCGACCGTGAGGAATGGATTCGCATTGTTTCATTAACCGAAAGCGAATTTAATTTCGTGTAGTTAAGTTCTTAACTCTGAAGAGGGTTTTGAATTGGCAGCCTGTGAATGTCCACTGCTGGGCGGAGGTTGCCTGGTAATACTTTAGAGGCTTCCGGAACTGCAGCCTTCACATATCCTCGAAATAATGTTTTTTTTAATTTTTATATATGCAGGTTACGTCACCATTTTTTCCTACACCGCCCAGCACCTGGTATATAGAGCATTCAAAATTGCAATTGCCAGCATAAAGCATCTCGACTTTGAAAGCAGTCAATCAATCTATACAATCTTTATTGTATTTACAAAAGACAAAGAAAGTCCCACTTTCTCACCGGCGACTGAGTTCTCTCTGATCGGGTTGATTGTGCCTGACGAAGAGATGTCCCTTCTCTTTTCATTCCTTACTGTATTCTACACGGAGAATGTTCCACCGTCGTACATCCCGACAGAATACTACATTCCACCAACACGGTTGGCAATCCACTACAGTGCGTTTCTCTCCGAAGTTTCTGCCGTGCACTTCTGCTTTGTGGAGCCTGTTGTCGCCAGTGATAGTATAGTAATGACTCAGGGAACTTCAAGAAATGCCTATTCCTTCCTTAAAGAACTGCAGCTTCTCCGTTGTTGAGGATGGCGTTTGATGATCGTTTGTCCTCTTTCCTATAAAAAAAAAATTAAATAAATAGCACTTTCCTAACTTCATCGGTGTTAAATCGATTTATCAGGTGATGTCATGCAATAAAACTTACAGCTTTGATGTTGCTATGCGTGTTGTAGTCCAACTATCATTAAGGCTTTACTTTAATTGGATAGTATTGTTATTTTAATATACATTTCGCTAAATATTAAAGTTGAAATGTGAAAATGAAATAGTAATATTAATTTTATTACTGAGGTGAGTTAGTTATTATCCCCAAATGAAACTCCATATGTGATTTATATAACACAATAAATATGAATAAACTACGTAATTGAGCGCCGTGTCACGGTGTACTAGAATTCATCGCCCTCTATCTTTTCCTCGTCAAAGTAAACTAATGGAACATATGTATTATATAGGTACTAGAAAAAAGCCTTCGAGATCTTCCAATTTCTTATGTTCTTACGCCATCTCAATGGATTTCAAATCTAATTTTCAAAATTCCAATCCTAAAAAGAGAACTGCAATAATTGTCTTAAATACTGACCGACGACGGGCGACAGCATTTTTATTATTTTCTATTCAAGTAAGTGTAACATACGAACATGTCTACGAACGTAACACCTCGAAAATTAAGTATAACATTAAAGCAGCTCCTAACAAGAAATCATTTAAGAGTCTAGTTCGTGATTACCTAATAGATCATTGATAATATTCGGCTTATCTATTTTCGATTTTTGTTATATATATATATTTATGTATCTTTTTATATATTGCTATACGTATTTGTGTATTTTATGTTATATATAATTATTTAATTACATAGTGTGTTTATATGTATTTATTAAAAAAAAAAATATTCTTTGTTTTGTAGCTGCCAACTACGTTTCACCACAACAAGGGTTGACTGGTAGAGAATGCCACTTGGCATTAAGTCCGCCCATTGTAACCTTAAGCTTAAGGCTAACAATAAAGAATAAATAAATAAATAAATATACCGATAACGGGCAGCAGGGTCTAAGGTGGGAGGTGCCTGGTATTGCGAACCCCAATCCACGTCCATGTCCTGCTGTGGACTATTTACAGGCTGGTAAGGTAAGATAAGGAACGTAAGAAAAATGAAAAGTGGCTTTTACAGTCTTAAGATGACGCGATCAACGGCTTGTTGAAGGTATTTTCATTCGTTGGCAACAAATATCGTGTTTCTCCATATGTCATATGCATTGAAGCAAATCGCAGTGATGCATACGCAGTATGTACTAGTCGATACAATAATACGTACAATATTAAGTAGGTACTTATTTAAGTTAATGAACAAAATATTGTTTCAATATTTTGCATTTCCATTGTGCATATTATTTCTAGAACAAATCACGCTCTGCCTTTAGATAGGTCATCAGACATTCGACTGCAACTGTGTGATAACAATTCATGCACACAGACGGACGCGTACGTTCGTGTCGTTATCACTGGAAATGCATCGCAGTTATAATTCGGTCAGGGTTGTCAGACGATCGACAATCAGGTTACTTTCAGGGTTATTAAACTTTTTTTTTTATGGAAAGGCGGCAAACGAGCAAGCGATGGTAATTCACCTGATGACGATATGTACATCGTTTATACAAGTAATTACTAGGTAAAGACTTTCTTGATTTTAAGTATAGACTGGCGGACGGGTTTACCAACTTAATAAAGTATAAGATTCATTATGCATTAACCATGACTATGTATATCGTATTCTACAATAAGAACTTGATGTACAGACATCCTTCTTATCGGAAAATCTTAATTTATGACCATTAAGAAATAAACACATAAACCATATCCCATCAATGGTTGGTACCACGGTCACGCAGAATACCGGCGAGAAGTAGAGCTATCTCATGCTTCTGCGTTTCGTTCGGTGATTGTGGTATCCGGAGGCGCACTCCCTCTCCCCATCCCCCTCCTCATCTCTTCCCTTCCATCTTCCAAATACCATTATTAAAGGCCGGCACCTTCAGCATCTGGTGTTGCAGATGTACGTGGGCGACGGTTAATCACTTCCCATCAGGTGAGCCGCTTGCTCATTTGCACCGGTCGACCCCAGTGGAAGGAAGAGCATTTGACAATTTAAACGGTTCAGATATTGGGTTCGAACTTAGAGACCAAGTATTTACTAAATTTATACGGGTATATTCTAAAATCCTTAAAACGCTTTCCAAATAAATAAAATGTCGTCGAGTTGCTTAAACCCCGTTCCAATTCCTAATTTATTAATTATCTCGTCTAAATCAACAGAATGCGAAAGAGAATACTTGATTAACTTCACTGTGATACTGAAGGACATTAATTAAATTAAAATACGAACGGGTAAGCCAAAGACCTCATATCTCGGGAAATTCCAGACAGTTTTAGATGATTCTTTTTCATTAAATAAATATATATATTTCCAGCGTCTCATTTCACGTCGTCATGTTCTATCTCCCGGTGAGGCGAAAAGTGGGTTACAGAAGCCTGTGAGCCTATGCCGAGTTGTGATATATGCCTATCCGTAATCTATGCCTACCTATGTGAGTGACAGGCGTGAGTGCCTATCTATACTAATTTATAAAATAATTAGTATAGGAAAGAAAATAACACATTACTTAATTTTTTTATGAGAAAAGGGAGCAAATGAACAACCGCTTCGCCCGCTGGTAAGTGAGTGGCTACCGACGCCCACGTACATCTGCAACACCGAGGAATTTTAGGAAATTCGGGGAGGAGGCGGGGAAACGGGCCTCCGTTTACCTTACTCATCGCAGCAGCAGCAAAAGCAGCCGCTTGGCCTTCACTATGCCAACATTTTGGATGTTTCAAGTTACACTACGTGCTCTATGCGTTCGAATGTTGAGTATATTTATAGTACATAATGCCATGGAATAGGATATAGGATACTTTATAGTTCTCTTGGGAAGAATATTCTGACCACGCGGGCAAAGTCGAGAGGCCAGGTATATATACAATACAATCTTAAACGTGCCCGTCGTAGCTGAATTGGTACTATATTTATAGTTCTTCCAACAACAAACAATATTAAAATGTGACGAGGTCTGTCAGTTTGTAAAGCTGGGTGTGATTGACCTTAAAATCGTACACTATGAGTTTATTCCCCTGAAAATAATGGGTCATCCTGTCTATCGATCTTCCGGCGACAGTGTGTGGAGTGGGGATAAAGGTACATGTCACACAAGGTTACATGACATTGCATTTCTATTGCCAATGAATATGACACAAAGTGATTGCTTAAATCAAGATCCTAATGTCGCTTCAACGTACTTAGGCTATGTCGGTTATACTATCGCAGTGTAGATATCCTTATTACGTATGCCGTGTGGTGTCGGAGTTAGAATTAGCCGCCTGTTTTTTCCCCGTGAATGTCGTGAAAAAAAATTTATTGGAAAAGCTTTGAAAATCGAATAACAGATATAAATTAAGGATACTTATGACTTGCGCCAGCGTCTACGAAGGTGGCGATAATGCTAAAGAGGCCTATGTTTTGCATAATTAACAGGGTGTTAAAGGTAAGGTAAAGGCAAGGATACAGCACAAAGAAACTCCGGGAGTAGTCCTATCCATAGCTTTAATCCAAGGTCCGGAGACTTTCAAAATTAATTCAAATGACTCTACAATGTTATGAATAAAAGTCGAAGCAATAACTTGATTTCATTGTCAGCGAAATTAAATTCCATTGTTTGAGTCTGTTTTTTTAAACACACAAGTCCCTAACTAAGATTCCTTTTATCTTGAGCATTGAATGTGATATGATATACAAAATAAGCTTACACATCTACAAATAAATACGTTGTGCACGATAGAAAAAATAAGTTTTTGGGCCTTAAGCTCAGTGACCGACATAGTACTTGTTCTATCCTTTTCGCAGAAGTGAAAATGTAATTACGATTGTGTAACAACAAGTTTAACACCGGCGCCTGCAATTAGTAAGCTACTTCTCCGTTACACATTCGTGTTATATACATATATTACTACCCTCCAAAATTAAGAAGTTCTACAAGTAGTAGGTTCGAGAGCTACCTACAGCTATCTTCGTACTAAAAAGGAACCATATTATACGACTGTGCTCGACAACGGACCGAGCCCAACTGTCAGGTCAGCGTCAGCTGAAGGAATTGGGGCCGTCGACCGCAGGGTATCGTGACGTCACGGCCCTGTCCCGCCCTTCGTGCCTCCCGTCCTCTTCCCACCCTTTCCGCCCGCCCGATTCCGGCACGTAGGACAATTATTTGCAGGATACCATTCATCAAAACTCAAAGCTGACATTACACCGCGGACGGACAGATTTTGTCCTTTTTACAGTTCTATGTATAGTTTTATATTCAAACCTTTGTGTTACACCGATTTATGTTTTATTTAATTTGATTTCTTCAAATTAAATAAAAGACAAATCGGTGTCAAAGCATGTTAGTAAACATTAGATTGTGGTGAAATTTTGCATGTTTATGTAACTTCGACGACAATGATGATGGGCCCGGATGCTGGCCCTAGCATCGTCTCGACTAAATTAGATAGCCCCAATGTGCTTAGGCTTCACGGATTTGTTTTGATATTTTTTACTTTTTAGTTCTTCTAAAAAATCTTATATATTCAAAGGTTTAACCACGGATCAACTTGGTGATGTTTCGGTTAAAGTTGTCAGCATGTTGGTTTTAGATGTGTGGTACCTTCTGCGGTCGCCAGTTTACTTGCCAAACGTGCCGTTTCTGGCATTTCTCCTTACTTGGAAGTGGCAAACGTATTGTTTAAAGATGTTGACAATGACGATGATGAAGCTTATAACGAATCGCATCTGTATCCTTTAACGAAACAGTTAAACAGCAGATTGCTTTTATTTCAGACTGAGAAAAATCGGTCTTAAACAATCGGCTCCATTAAAATCTAGATAAGACAAAGGGTGGCACTAAAGTTCTTTTTCTCTTTTGTATTTAAGCGCTAATGCTTGTGAGACAGTGGGGTGTTCTTTTAGCGTAATGGCTACCATGAATGGATATTTATACTAGGCTTTTGTTTAAAGTTTTTTTTTATTGTTTTGAATACAGGTTGTTAAGTACTTACCCCTACTACATCCTGCTGTATTAGTCTATTTTAGTCCAGAAATGACTCAATACACTTAATGTTGTTGTATAACGGAAATTAAACAAAGGAAGAGGAGAAACACACAAACAAGCAAGCGTTTCACCTGATGGTAAGTGATGTGCCATGCCTGAAGTGAATGCCCACGTACATTTGCAACACCAGAGGAGCTGCAGGTGCGTTCCCGGCCTTCAAGGATACTTGGAAAATGGGAGCGAAACGTAGAAGCACAATGTGCCTTTTTTATAGAAGAAGGGGGCAAACGAGAATGCGGCTCACCTGATGGTAAGTGATCACCGACGTCAACGAACATCCGCAATACAGAGTAGCTACAGATGCGCTGCCGACATTTAAGGAAGCAACAGGCTCTTTCCTTGAAGGTCCCTAAGTCGAAAACTTAGAGAAAAACTGTGGTGGAATGCCAGACATCTAGGCGGTATTGGTGGAATACCGCCACTCAACTCACCTCAAAAATCCTCAACTAGGAATTCTGTCGCTATGTACGATGATGAAACTCAGCGGTCGAGCCGGCCCATTCGAGCAGCAGCAAAAGCCGCCTATTGGCTCTACCGCGTGTAAAACCTACTTTCCACAGTGTCCTGGTTAATTTTACGACTGGCAGTATAGATAATGTATCAAACCCGATTAAAAAAAAATCGGTCTCGGCTTCCACGCGTATTACTCACGAGGCGCGTAAACGCGAACGCGGCGCTGCGTAACCTTGCCTACGGCGGTAAACAGATGACGTCACGCGCTATTTTTAGCCTGTTTGTCGAGAGCGAATAGGCGCGCGCGCGGGGTCAACGCCCGGTGCCCATCTCGGCCGGATCGGCGCGATTTCTTTTTTTTTTATTAGCTAATTTCGACGGAGGCCTAATCGCTTTTATCGGTGTAATACCTACACCCTTTTAGATTCGTTCATTGTGTTAACTGAAGTCCTCAGTACCAATGTTACGATACAAACTTACCTACATGTAACTGCCTCTCTATATCAGGCGGAGCGACGCAGTTTTCCAAGGTTTGCCTTTGGTCAGTAGAATACCTACAAAATATGCGCCAATACTCAAGTTAGTCTCTAGTACCTATTTGTCTAAATACTATGTACCTATCTGTTTACCAATATCATAGTATAACGGTATAATTATTCAGCTTATGACATTCGGCTGTCAAGCTCTGTTTTCATCAACACTTAAAAGATTGTTGTTTATATTATAAATTATGATTATTCTAAACTCATAGGGAACGATAGAAACCAGACTTACAATGGACTCAGTCCTTCGATAGTAATATTCGACTGTAACCGAATTTGGTCAATTCTGATCCGGTTCTATACACATCATTAATCCTACGAGCTGTTTCTCCAGCGCTGGTCAGCGTCGAGGTGGAACTCAAATTTCGTGAAGAACGCGATATTTCAAGTTCTCCATTTTGTTTACAGATGTGTGTCAAAAAAAAAAAAAAAACAAAAGGCGCGAAAATAAATGGATCACTAAATTCGAAACACAAATACGCAAACATAAATTTGAAATGCATTTGAATTTAGAATTCTTAACCAAACGCCAGATAATTTGCAATCAAAGTGGCCAGTTTGACTAAACTTCAATTTCATATGTAAGCACCTAATATTATAGTGCGGTAGGATATACCTTATATCCTAGCTGGGATTGGAACCTATAACACATAAGCCGTCAACAAATATGACTGTTGACAAATATGAAATGTTGTGTTCTGTGGTAAACATAGTTCCAGCTCTAATTGACAGCAGCAACAAAAAGGAATATTAAAGCCGATAATTCTATGTTTCGTTGATTTTATTTCACGTGGGTAATGATTATGTGCTGCTAAGTTATGTTTACCGACGTTTACTAGATAATTTGTACTACGATAATTGGTGTAGATGGCCAGTACAGTCTATTTATACGCATATTATCTACTTATTGAAACTAAAAATACATGACATGTTCATTATTACAAGGTTAGTTAGTAATTTTTGGTACAAACTATAAGTGGGTGTATAGCTCTTTTTTTATGGGAAAGACGGCAAAAGAGCAAGTGGTTCACCTGATGGTAAGTGATTGTTGTCGCAAAATGATAATAACAAGCCGCCGTAGACGCGGTAGCCTAGTGGACAGGGTAGGTCAGGACCTGGGTTCGATTCCCCGGTGCCGCAAGCATTAAATTTGTTAATAGCAATTTTAAGTGCCATATCCCTACTTCGCGGGCACTGCCACTGCGCTAACCCATCCGTCTGCCTGGCATGGTGACCAAAGGTATTTCCATTCGCATCATGCCAGCTATTGTCGGCACCCTAACGTCAAGGCCAATGTACACTTGTGAACTTGTACAAGGTGATATAGATAATTAAAAATACAGATGGGCCAAATAGGAATATCTATTTGTTTATGTTATAGCATAAAGTCCGCCCTTTGAATTGCTTTTCTAAAAGTATACAAATAAAGTTTAAATAAATAATGAATTAAATGTTACTTCTGTATATTCAGTCCCGAGCATGTCAGCAAATTAAAGGACATTTGATTCTTATTGGCAGTCAAAAGTTGACCCGATCTTTAACTGAAACCTGATTAACTATGTATCATTTTACACACCAACGAACCATTAAAACGTATTAATGTTTCGATTCGTTTATCTGAAACCTAAAAGCGGCATTTGCGGGAGCCAGTGAAGCCGGATGCACAAGAACAAAGGCAGATTGTAACCGAGTTGGCTTCGGCGTTGTTACATGTTCCGAGCTCGATCTAAATGCCGGCAGTGCTTCGGGACGAGTGGTCAGACTAACGGCCCTTGCTATCGAGATGGGATGAGATCTCGTTGAAATGCGACGCTCGACGCGGCGAGCGGAACTGACAAAAGACGTTAGATTCGCCACACTGACGCTATTCGATTGTTGAATGCAATGAATTTTAGTTTTGACTGAACGAGAGAAAACATGTTTAAAGGATATTTTGTAATATCTAATCTTTTCGTCATCGGTCGACTGTCGGATAGGCCTCCCCCATCGAGAGGATTTGCCGCAATCGCTTCGCTTGATAAGACAAGCGGATTGATAAGATTCACAAAGCTTTCAGATCCACACGGCTGTCAGATTCACAAGGCTATAAGATTTACAAGCCTGGAAGTAAGATTCACAAGGCTTTCAGATCCAAGCGGCTGTCAGATTCACAAGGCTATAAGATTTACAAGCCTGGAAGTAAGATTCACGAGGCTGTAAGATTCACATGGCTGTAAGATTCACAAGACTATAACATTTACAAAGCCGTTTGCTTAATCGACTCTTACGTCACCCTCGGTAGGAAAGACGGTAGCATATTTTGTAACGCCGCCACCACACTGTAATTATATATTTTTTTTTGTCTTTGTTACATTTGCTTACATTTTTCTGCAATTCAAGTCTACAATTCTAATTATGGAACTTACAGTGTTTACATCTATAGTTACATAGGAAGGTAATATATGAAACCTAAACCAGGTTTTAGATATCGTTTTCTATAGACATGTGCAAAGATGACCTTAGAAATCTAAGGTCTGTTTATTGAAATAAGGTGACAAAGGAACTAACAGTCCACCTAATGTCATGTGGCTATTGGAGCCCGTTGCAACAACAAAGAAGGTATTTCTTCGACATAACCACTGTGGACTGAGATGGAATGCGACATGGCCTGTAATTATACTGAGTCTCTGTCCCTTTCAACCGAAACACAACAGTTGTTGCACTGTTGATTTGCGCCGACGATATTTAGCCTAGTCCTAGGTAGACAAGAAGCCTACCGCCTTGTTAACACAGACGGACACAGCGTCGACGAATTGTTGTCTCGGGGCCTTCGAGTTGAATAACCTTTTACTGGAGTATGGTAGTTGTAAATGCACATACATAACATATATTATACAATTTTATTTGAACTTTAATATTGCTAGACAAGAATTGTTCTATCAAAGAAAACTGAACGAGCGTCCGAGGGCTCCTTGAGTTACAAGGGTGCTCATGGATTCAGATGAAGAAAATGTGGAATTTTATTATATTCGGGGCTTACGTTACTTATTACCATGCTTCATGTAACAACAGGTTTTCAGAGACGAATGAATTCTTCTATTGGTTTTATATTGCGTCTTTATTACATTTCTCTTGTTTGTTATTCACAATATACCTGTTTTGATCGGCAATACTTCCAACAAGTACTATTGACAGGTTATATTTAAAATAGTAACAAGAATATGTGACTGATCTAAGAGGCGACTGAGCAAAGCCATGGAAAATCACAATGGCTGCCGTCTGAGTTGCCATCAACCGTCGCGGTCTTCATGCTAAACTCAAATACTGAAACTTAAAACAATTGAAAGCCAAACAATGGAATGTCCTAAAATTTTAAATTTAGAATGTTATAGTTTAATTTGTAATTCAAAGTGGGCAATCTATTAAAACGGGGACTTATGACCCATGGCTCAGCTGAGTGTCATTTATTATAACACCATCCCTTACCTTAACGGTACAGAAATAATCCACTGCAGAACAAAGGTCTCTCCCGTACGGAGGATTCGCCATAATTCCCAGACCAGACGTCTCACACCTGAGGGTATTCTGAGGCTTCGAATCGATAGCTTATCCCTTACTCGCCTCTTGCGACACCCACGGGTGTCGAAAGAGCGAAAGGTGGTGGCAGATTCTCACGTCGACACCACCACGACAGCTTATAACACCATAACAAACATTAATTACATCCCAGCAGCCTGTGATAGTGAGAAACAAAGACATACTCGTAAATACATAGTAACGCTTATAAATATACATGCGTTTTGTATGATTCATTGTGTTACATTATCCGGTGAACAATAGAAGTTATCTCCTTTGTCGGATGCAGATATATCATAATATTCGTTGTCTGAAGGGACATACAACCGTACAAGATGCCCCGTGATAACCCCGGAGATTCCCGCATAGATTCACAACCAATAATGTTGCTGAAATTTCTACAGCTCTGCGATCGTCACGTAAGATCGGATATATTATAAGTGAATGCGTTAAAACTAATTATCTTTCAGTCTGTGTTTGTTGCTTGCGATTGTACGAGTCGCGTAGTTTTATGCGATCCTGGTCCGGTTCAATTCAAGACAAAGCTTTTCGGACGTATATATATATATGTATATACAGATTGTTTTAAAGATGAATAAAAACATTTAGGAATAAATCGAATTGCATTCGTTATTGGAACCTATGCTATCGAGTTACCGAACTCAACTCAACTCAACCAGAAAACCTCCCGAAACCTCAACCTCCTTGTATTAAATTTCAAATGATGTCCTGGCCGATTTCGTGCAAGACGACAACTTCCGATAACCATCGGCAGTTGGTAACTGCGCAGGAGATATTATGGTGCCGTAGGTTCCCATATCCGAAGTAACGCTCGGAGAAAGGGTCATATGCAGTGTCAAAGATTCCGGTACGGGACAAGAGCCTGCCTCTACGACACACCAGAAACCCCTAGTGTTGGGTTTTTTTTAAAAGAAAACATTAAAAAGAATATAATAAATAAGAGAAAACATAGAAAAAACTATAATATGTGTTTATACACAAATATTGACTTCGGTTGGAATTCAAACCCAAGTATCCATGGCACAGCGATCAGATCCGCCCCGAGAGCAGAAAAACGGATTTTCCACAACTCACTTTTCTGCTCACTATCTCGTGCCAAATTGAAATTCGTAATCTCTATCCACCTCTATGGGCGACAATTACAAAAATTCCACACAGATTGGAGGTCTGTGTCATATAATCATAAAGCATCGTAAGCAAACATTAGTGCGCGCAAAGCGAGGTTCTGTTAGTAATCTCTAGAAAAATATAACTATAACAAATCTATCACTAAAGTCTGGAACTTTCCAAACGCCACCATCTCTCTAAGCGGACGCAACGCTGGCACCATCCTTTCAAATGTATCTATTATCCTGGTATCGTCATTTACCGTATATAACAATTCGCAAGCCGCCGAGTAATATGACCCTAAAATAACTCTGTAATATTACGTAGACAGAACAAAATTAGCAACATTTTCAACAGAAATAACAAATAAGTTTGCGAGCTTGCTTTAACTGGGTAAGGTTTCGTATTGTTAAAAAAAGTATTTTCGTTACCAATCAGAGTAAAAATAGCAACACGTTTAAATGTGTTTTGATTAGAAACATTAATTCACCGCTAAAATTGTTAAAAGCTATTTTAAGTGCTGTATTTGCCGGGTGCCCGGCGGTGTAGGAAAACATCGCGAGGAAACTTGCATTTCTGAAAAATAATAAAAAAAATCGAGGATCTATGAAGCCCGCTCACCCGGCGCGTGGCGGGACCTTTACGGCTCCCAAACCCTCTCAGATATTAGAGAGGAAGGTTGCTACTATACATTTCAGAAACAGATTGAAAGATATGCGCTGTTAATGAACTAAGTTGGCAACTCCTTTACTGTTCAGGCTGCACTATTCTGGAATTCCTTGCCCGAAGACATTAGGAAAGTGTCCAGAAGTTAACGCTCAAGCGACTGGTACGTGAACACCTCTTCAAGACATCCGTTCACACTTAGTAAAATTGATATCATCGGTCCTTGCAGTTATAATAATATTGTGTATGATGTAAGTATGTGTATATATTAGAGTAGATATATATGTATATATATATATTAGTTTGTATCTAATTGTACATTCAGTAGTATGTGTAATATAAATTCATATGTTTAGGACATAGAATAGTTTTAGTGTAGTTAAGTTATTCATGTATTTTAGTTTTTTTTTTACTACTTTAATTTTATGCGCCTTTACAATATCTCTCCACGCCTCGGGTTGACCGGTAGAGAATGCAAAGAGGCATTAAGTCCGCCCTTTGTTATATTTTTATAAAGTTATTTAAATAAACTTTAAATATATAAATTAATTAATTAATCATTCGATGTAATGTACATACAATGCGTAATACGAGTATTGAACAGCGACCGTACACTGAGCGTCGCGAATACTATCGCGAAGTAGTTAAACGCTAGTGATGCGAGGCCGTCGACCTCGCGTGGCGTGTTTTTCTCAGTCACATCAACATCTACGTAGTCCCTGCGTGGCTTAATTTGTCTCGTATACCTAAATAGGTAACACGAGAGACACATAACTCGAAATTTTAAATAAATATTTAAAATTGCGAGTTATGTTTAGAGACGTTTGCCCTGTAATAAATATCCTTGTATATGCCTAAATGGTGATTTGGAAAAGAATGTATGTTTCGCAAGAGGCGAAGCATAATTGTTATGAATTTAACGTAAAGTAAGCAGTGGTAGCACAATTTTTTGGGCTAGCTTCGAAAGCGGTGTCACGATGAACTAGGCTATCGGGCAGTCAAACGTATTTTCTATTTTACCACGTTTTTATTGAGTTTTTTTTTGTTTAAAAATGTAAAAATGTAGTGTAAAATAAATATTTAAAATTGCTAGTTATGTTTAGAGACGTTTGCCCCGTAATAAATATTTTTGTATATAAATGGTGATTTGGAAAAGAATGTATGTTTCACAAGAGGCGAAGCATAATTGTTATGAATTTAACGTAAAGTAAGCAGTGGTAGCACAATTTTTTGGGCTAGCTTCGAAAGCAGTGTCACGATCAACTAGGCTATCGGGCGGTCAAATGTATTTTCTATTTTACCACATTTTTATTGAGTTTTTTTTCTTGTACGTCTGTTTGTTACAAATTTTGCGATGGATTTTAAACTAACTAAATTCGTTTGTCATCTTTCACTAACATTTCCTAAACTATGCGTTTCTTACGTAAGAACTTACTACTTACATGCGTCCAACTGCTGAGCATAGTTCTTACTTAGAAAATATGTAGCTTAGCCTGCAACGCTGCTCCTACTACCTTCATTTACACTTGATAATTTCAACCATGTCAAAAAAAAAATATATAAGAAATCCAATCCAATATCCAATAAACAAAAACAGAGTGTAACGCTGCTCCTGTTGCCTCACTCGTCGAACGAAACGCAGAAGCACAAGACGCCTCTGCTTCACGCCGGTATTCTGCGAGGCCATGCTATAGTAGCGGTCGGCCCCGGTCGAGCCGGTCCTTTCGAGCAGCAGAAAACGTCACTCATTACTTTAATCGGGGAGTCAATAACAAACAGTGAAAGAAAACAGACCTGGCTGTATGGACTAAAGTCCTTTGCCTTTCCCATTAGGGATAAATTAATATCATCATCATTTAATCGGGCTTCTGGGATAGTTCGAAATTTAAAACGAGGGGATGCTCTTTCTTGCTCGTTAGTATTTCACACGTCACGACACGACTGTCTTTTTTTTTTGATGCGAGTGGAGAGAGTGGGAGGTGAGAGCTTCATCAAATATTGATGATTCGAATAGATTTTATAATTTTTATGCCAGAATATTTTTCTATATATTTTGATGACCTTATTTTTTTTATATCTTGTCCGAGCTGTCACACTATTGCATTTTAATTATAAATTCACGCAATTACTATTAATTCGCTAGCGTCATAATAATTTGTTCCATAAGATATGCAAGTCTCGAGGTTTCGGGGTCAATGTACGCATTTCTCGCGCGAATCGTCTCCGGACACTTTCGAACGTAATAATGCCGCCCGAGTGTGCGCGGCAATTTGCGGAGCGGCCGTGCCTCCTAACGCGGCTACAGGCGTTAAATTGCGCTATCGCCAATGGTTATTTACATTGCCCCTCTGCGTGGTGGCGGTTTAAAGCGCACTGTTTGCGCCACGCAATGTTTGCCGCCATTTACCAATGATTACGCAAGGTTTAATCGTTTAGCGATTAATTTGTTGTTTCTTTTTTTTTCGGACAAAGGTCGTATTGTTAGTGATGTCTTTAAGCCTTTAACGTGTTTGCACAATCATTTGCATGAGTTTTATTTTTCTTTTATTTACGTGTACGTTTAACATAGCCCTCTGTAATAGTTAAGTTTAAGGTGCAATTACTTCCATGCGGTTATGTACGGTTAGACTGTTTACAATTTGTTAAACAAAATATCGATGTATCAATTTAACTTAGTGGCTTGTTTATTATTTAACGGCCCTCTAAGTTCCTACCGGCACTGGTAGACATGAAATCTCATTAGGAACGAATATTTGTATGATGAAGAAGTAATGTAACCTTACAGCATTGTATTTTCGATAAAATGTACACTTTTTGAATTAACTTAACTAACATTCTAGATTTTAAATCTATGCATAAAAAATTCTAAAATTAAATAAAATAGAAACCAGGTCTATTTAGGAAAACTTGCTAAAAAGAAAACTTGTTCAAGCATTTTCATTGAGATTGTGCACGCAGACTTCATTTGAAACTCGTCTCCATGTTGGCCTTTATAGAGCCACTTTTTAGTTATCGTCTGTGTGCAATGCAATGATTTATTTTCCAAAACAACAATTTTCATTATTCAACGAACAAGAATATGCATGTCATATGTCCTGACCTATTTTCCATTGAAGTAGAAAAGATATTTTATTGCTACAGTACAAACGTAACAACTCTTTTAAGGAGAACAAACAACTGTTTGATCTGAATCTCAATTGATGGGACCTTACCCGCAGGCACTCAATGTCAATCCATTTATTTGCGGGTCTCTTTCGATCACATTATCCAATGAAATAAAAAAATGTTTAACGCATCACAAATAATAAGTGTTGGAATTGTAACAACAATTGGCAATAAAAATGACTTAAATAATTTTGAAGTGTTTATTATGAATGTAACAAAAACTAAGCTAGTGTTGAAACGAAAATTATGAAAAAGTTTGTTCCCAATAGAGATTGGCCAATCTCTGCTTCGGTAAAGGTTGTTTGAAGGTAAACTTAATATTTTGAATACTAAAAATTTGCCTGCTCCAGCGAACATCAAGCTGCTGCATAACAATATTAAAGCCAATCTGCATAATAAGATTTAGATTGTGCACTGGCATAAACTAGTTTTTTGTAAAAATAATTGGAAAAATTAACATGTCCACTCTTTGTAAACAACTTTTGCTGCCGCTCGAATATGGATCTTGTGCTTCTGCGTTTCGTTCAGTGATTGAGGTAACCGGAGACACCCTCCCTCCCATATCTCAAATATCCCTATAGCCCAGTAAAGCAGCTTCTCTGGTGTTGTGGATGTACGTGGGCGACGGTAATCACTCACCATCAGGTGATCCGCTTGCATATAGTCTCGTCACCATCGGCATTAGCAGAAGCATCCACATCAACCTCATTATAAAGCCCATTGAATCATAATCATCATCATAGTCAGTCACGTGCCAACTACTGAACTTAGGCCATTTCTAAATGATTATACGAATAATCGAATAGCACGCCTCTAAAACTAACCAAAATATATCGCCGCGGTCGAAATCGGCCAGGAAGACGTCATTATCGAAAAAAAAAGGCGTATATAAATATAACCTTCGTCTGTCCGTAACTGGAAGCGACATCGCGAACTGTGGCCTTACAAAAAAAAAAGTCTCGCAATGACATAACATCACTAACCTATATCCGACTTTGACTTTCACCGCGGTCGCAGAGGTGAAACGAAGAAAATTTGTAAAAATATTCTCGAGCCTTTTTTCGCTTGGTAACATCTAGATTCTTTACGTACCAATCGCAGCGACCTATGCAACGTAACTTTCACAGAAATAACATTATGGCCTTCGTCGCGTTAATTTATTTTCGCGCGTCGCCTGTCACTCACTTGTTGTGATAGGGTAGGGATTTCAATCTTTTTTATCGATATCTTTTTTACAGTAATTGTGTTCACTTTTTTTTTAATAAAGATTAAATGGACAAGCGAGCACATACTCCTAAATGTGAGCTGCTCCCGTGACCCGTATCGTTAGACAAGAATCAAGGTTTAGGTGCGTCGTCAGCCATTAGGAAATAGTTGGGAATGCTTCACTGCCAGTAACTAAATCTGGGGGTTGCGTTTAATTTCATTGTACGCTAGTTACATTGTGCATGGGTTCGAATCCCATTCGTACTTTGCGGTGATGGAAAGCTTCGTAAGGAAATCTGAAATCTTTTTATTATATTTCGAAGACCTATGAAATGCTCCAATCAGCACTGGAACAACGTGGCGGATCAAATTTAGTTCCAAAACCCTCTCAAGTATAAAGATGAGGCTTTTCCTTTGCTACTTCATTTTATTTTATTACATTTGTTAAAGTAAGTAAATTAACTAAGTTTAGTATTTTTTACGCCATGCCTTTAAACTAGGTCACTAGTGTTTTTTACATATCTAAGCCATCAATTTTTTAAATTTCTGTTTCCGTTCAGTGTAAGGAATGACAATTATAAAGAAATATAAATATTAAATTATAAATATCATGTAATCACATAAATAGAAATAATCAATTATAGTACCAATATTACTTGCGATTGATGCCTCTTCGCTTCATATTTCACAATTTTTTTTTAAGGTTTACTACCCGGTTGACTCTTAATCTTTTATAGCGTATATTGATACTAGGTCACTTTAGATATCCCGATAATATAGTCCATCGTGGACAGAGCTCGTGCTCTATCATGGTAGAGCCAAGCGGCGGCTTTTACTGCCGCTCGAATGGAGGCTCGACCGGGATAGTGCCACTGTGCTCCTGCTTTACGTTCGAGCGAGTGAGGTTATATTTATTGCATATATCATGCAGTTGAAATATATAATGAAAATTCTCGATATCCCGGATATGTGTCGCGGCAGCCCTATCAAGCGCATAGCTATCGTGAGTGTGGCGACACGTGCTGCGGCCGGTGTGTACTATATTTATACACGCTCCAGTATTTGGCAGGTGAGAGATCTTGCATAACGCGGCTTCTTCTGACGCTTCGTACTGAACTACGAGATGTTGTCCTTGTCCAATTCACCATGACATCACACAGTGAATTTAACTGGTAATGCAAAACTGTTTTTTTTTTTTAATTAAAATAAATACATTTTAAGGAATTTACGGCGTTTAACTTAAAATTTGATTACTTTCCGACGTCCAACTGATTCCATAGTTAACCCGGGCTAGTGATTTTTTTATGTTTCGAAGGTGCAGGGGATTGGTATCTAACTAATATATAGCCTATAGCCTTAAAATAGTCCACCGCTGTAGTTACGCCACTCCCATAGGAATGTTTTGTGCTAATCACCACGATTTTTGCCTAGTTGACAACGACGTATTATTGTCAAAGTTGGCGACTGTGGGCTGCAACACCAAGTTACTACAATCTCCGAGCCACATGAAGGACAGACAGCCGTACGTGCAACAAGCAGGATACAAATCGGAGCCGCGTTTCACTAGAACAGGAGTGTGCGAAGGGAGCGGGGCCGTCGGAATTTATTATTATGATAAATGATCTGCTAGAAGTAGTCAGGAAGGCAAGATGTTAACCGTTTGCCGACGTCTGCAGTGATCGTAGGCGTATTGCAAGAGGATATAAACAGCCTGGTCGAATGGAGTGAAAGAAATAAACTACGGTTTAAAAATAAGTCCCTGAATAATAATAGCATTCAGTAGGTCAAGAGCACCATCTTCACTACGACTACCAAATCGCCGGAGTAACGTTATCGCGGAAAAACTCAATTATGAATATTTTTAACGAAACTATTGATAAATAAGTAATGTATAAATGTTATTACGGGATCATACGAAGTCCGCCGACCCGCATTATAGCAGCGCGGTGAACCCTTCTCAAATATTGGAGCAGGCTTTGCTCAGCAGTGGGCATTTAGAGGCTGCTACATTAAGTAAACTACACAATTGAATAAGGTTACCGTGTGATGATAATTGCATTGTGAGTAAATTAATAAATAAATTCTCCTCTACTTCACTATTACAGCGGCAGATTTGCTTACGGCGTCTATACATATATGAATACGAATCATGTAAAGGAATTTATAATACGACGTAAGCAAAATAAATTTCATTTGTCATACGTCATTGTTTATTTTTTACAAACTGCCATAGTTTCGTAATGCCGTACCTCTGACGAAGAAGAAACAGGCGAAATAAACTCATAGAAACTTTTTCGTAATGTTTTTATCAATCGTGTATTAAAAGTAATATTGCTAGCAAAATTATAAGATTAAGAAACAGTTCGGCTCTGTTCACCACATTCCCGGGGGCTATTGTCCCGTATGCCTTAATATTATAATAATATATACAAACATAGCTTAATATAAATCTTCTGGTATAAAAACAAAACTAAATTTGTAACGAATTGGAATCTTCTTCAAATATTCAGTTCTTAATGAAATTTTCTTACAGATTAAATTATTAAATAGCAGTATTACCTATAGAAAGAAAATATTTGATGAAAGTTTCGGCATAAATTTTAGAAGGCAATATAAAAAATATGTCTGAAATTCCGGCCATTTGTTGCGCTGCTCAATATTTTCATCGTCAACATTAACATTCTACGAATTGCTTTAAATGTCGTGTGGCGGAGTGGTTCGCGTATTAACTTACAAAGTCCGATGTCGGTTTTCGAATCACGACCGATTTTAATATTGTAACATCTCACAATTTTTCGAGCAATGCGGCTGCGTCTCGACCGTCTTAAAGACTTTATGCTTACAATAAGTTGCAACCCTGTCCGGTTCTGAAAATCTTAATGTATTTAACTTTCCTAAACTCTACATATATCTTCCCTAGAAGATTGTATACTTTCTACTTTATCTATTTGTGTTCAACAAAAGCTGGCACGTCATGCACGGCGGGTTGGTGAGCGCATAGGGTTGTCAGCTTAGAAAAACCCAAGAGCTTGCCTCCGCATTATATCCGGACATTATGCTTATAAAGCCTTATTACCAGTTATAAATTTCCTAAAAGTTTTTGTTAAGGGATTTTACAGCGTTCCTTAATAAATTATTTAAGTATTCTTTTTACGAGGTTTTTGTTAAACTTAAAAATTTTCACTAAAGTCTAGAGTTCCCTACTTCTTTGTTTAAAAACCTAAGTTGTTGGCCGAACACGACAACAGTGCCTGCACCCACACAGTATCTCTATATAGCATCTATACTACATCATTAGTCTTTGGGATTGGGGTTCGACATAGTTGGATAGATTTTCCTCTCATCAGACATTAGATAGTATGAATAAACCGCATCCAGGGGTCATCTCCAACCTTAGTCACCATGTTTGGGATAAACGAAACCATGTTAAAAAATAACACAGTATTATTTTATCGGGGAATGATGTCACGCGGGATTTTTGTGTATGTTCATTGGCTTAGCAATTAAGGACCCTGGTGTTGTCGATATTTGGATATTAAGTTGGTATATTACCTCTGTACAGTACAGCTATAGGATAATTATAGTACAGCTATAGCTATTCTGTAAACTATTATGTGATTCAATAAAATGTTCCGCTTCTATTCAGATTTCCATTACCATAATCCAGTATAATGCAATTTGAGGTGTTGCGAGACTTCTGTGCACGCGAGGGCCTTAATCTCGACCCAGTTCAATTTACAGCGTCGTCATGAAATCGACTTAAACGCGGAGGTATAAAATTGAATTTACCGTAACTTTGATAAAGACACAGAAACGCCATTGTCTCCTTCTGTATCCGATTGGAGATCCAAAATATGTACAGCGCCTCGTAGGGCATAATAACTATTTATTAATGATAAAAATTTTTTTTTTTATAATTTAATGAATTTAACTGTTTTTAGAAAACCCACAGTTTAAATACTTAAGGATACATGGGAGTAAGCATCATCAGGTAGAGCCTCACTTATACGATTGTATATCAATACCAAATTACCTTTGTTTCTCTCTTAGTGATTCAAGTCTATTTTCTCATCTTTTTTTTTTGTTTTGTATAGACAAAATCAATTTCTTCATGATTGTTTATATTTGATGGAACTGTAGTTACATTAGTTTTGTTATGGGGGAGCGGAATCTTTTATAGAGATTTCTATGAGCTTACCAGGAGATTCCTACCATGTTTTTTTTAATTTTTATGCTTTAGGTTTTGGTTAATAAATTAAAGTAAAGGTCAACGTTTTTCTTTATTTTGTTTATGAACAACATTACTAATATTCCTGTTAACCACTTCAACTAGGCTACTCTGCCTACCCCAGGCGACCCATTAGGCACTTTATTTTGAAGAATGGAGGGAATAAAATGGTCTTTATTTGTCATTAAGGCAGATATATAAACTAGAGCCTCCAAGATAACACGCTAAAGACTTCTCCAGACTGATAAAGAATTAGAAAGATATACAAGTTACATTGCCACGGGTGCCCAGTGTTCTTCTTTTGTTTCCGCATTATCAATATGGCAGTTTAATTTTGAAAGAGTAAAGTAAAAGTAAAATAGCAGCCTGTAAGTGTCCCACGGCTGGGCAAAGTCCTCTTCTCATTGTTTGATAGGGTTTGGAGCTGTGTGTGTGTCCACCACAATGCTCTAACGCGAGTTGGTATTCGAAATAATATTTTTTATTATTTCTCAGACATGCGGGTTTCGTCGCGATGTTTTCCTTCATCACCCTGCAAGTGGTAAATTCAGCACTTAAGATTTTAGTGCTACCGGCACTGGGGATTGAACCCAGGTCACCCGCCTTCTATGAAAGTAAAGCAATAGCCCCGGCCACAGGGCTACTAATGCTCGTAAAAAGAAATTGAACCAAAACCGATTGCATACATTTTTAAAGTCTACGCCGTCGGTCCGTCTGTCTGTACTTACATTTAAAGGTATCTTTTGAACCGTAATAGATAGTGGGTTGAAATTTTCACAGAAACAATTGAAAATTGAAAAATATTATTCCGGATATCCTAACGAATAATATTCCTAGTCTTGCTTTCCCTAAGGATCCCGAGATTAATGAAAGAAAACACATACATTTTAGCAAATATTATTATGCAGTGGAACTAAACCCACGGCTCGCAAGCTCGCAACAAGCAAAACTTCGACTCGCACTTGGCCGGTTTTTTCGATGACCGGAGTCGTTGCAAGTTTCACCGCACCCAGCGGACAGTTAACACCCGCAACAAAGAAGGCCCCGCAACAATAGAGCTGATCCGTCCGGGCCCAATCGATACGCGACCGCCGCCGCCCGGTATTTACATCGCTCTATGTAACAATCGCGTTTATCGACTCCAACAGGGAGTGCGTGCGTCTGCGTGTGTGTAATATGAACATATGAGCATTTATTTGTCGTTTGTTTGTTGTGAATACTTAACACAAATTGCTAATATAATATGTGCTAATATATTATAATATAAATGTGCATTCACTTTAGTTGCATTTATTTGGAGATGTTATAAAAATACAAGCTTCTCAGAAAAGAACCAAAGATTTGTCAATTACTCACCATTTAAACCTTATTTTTGAACTACTAATTCCAACTAAGTTATATTAGTATCACATATATCACGTATTCATTTTTATATTAAATAATTTATTAACACTTAATACAGTACACAGTAAATAATTATAGAAACAAAATATGTATAACTTGATAAACGCGAAACGTAAACGAAACTAAATTGCTTTATCTTCCAAAGCCCACTGTTGGACATAATTACGACGCTAGGCGGGCGGATTGGTCCGAAAGCGAAGGTACTTCCACACCAGTGATACTGCTTTACATATCTAGTCTGTGGTATTTGTGTTCGGTGTATACGAGTGGATTCGGTTATTTCCGTCATCAGTCGTAAGTTTCTCAGCAGGACGAGCGTGGGTGAGGTTGACATTTGGAGAAAAAAAACTTCAATTCATTTAATGTAATTAATTTATTCTTCGATGTAAGAATAAAAATATATTATTCATTTGTCAGACACACTAAAAAATCTAGACTACGCAGCTATCCAATTTTTTGTTTGTCCAATTTAAAACTTAATCAAAAATTACCATAAACCGTATAGAAACCGCTTGGAGGAGATCAACTTATTGTCTATGCATTAATTAACATTGTTTTATCCCTCTTTATTAAGTAACTAGTTCACTAACAAAAGTGTTAGAACAACAAATATACTTTTGGCCGGATCCATCGTAGCCAAACGAGCGTCCACAGTCCACTCTATTCGCTTCTCCGGGAGACATCACGAGACGGGTGGTCGGTCTCGTGGCCTGTCAATAATCCAATGAGGGACATATACCTCTCCAGATGATTGATGGTAATCGCAACGCTCGGCAAGCGGATTGGCGATAGCAGCACCAGACACATCGCACCTCAGACGCCGCTACCCGCCATCGGTCTGCTAAAATTTGCTCTGATATTTCCCTTAGTCACACGGGTAGAAATTCACGAGCAGAACTCCTTTCTACCCGTGTGTTTTTATAGCAGATTCTTCTGCCGGGACAAACGATTGAAAATCTGCTAACATTAAGCAGATGGAAAGGCATTTTTAATAGCTGACGGAGAATTCGTATCCGCCTATTCATTATAGCACCTTAATATCTTATAGTTTAATATAAATTATTTGATGCAGTGCCAGCTACGTTCATACTGTAATGATCCACCGCATCCTTCTATCGTAAAGCGAAATGGTGGAATCGATGCGTTCGTACATTTTCGATGTTCGCTTTGATCTTATGATACTAATATTATTTTAGGAACACAGTGATATTTTACTCGCAGATGTTCGCTGTTGGATCGTTTTGTTGTTGTTCAATCTGTCCGACTGTTCATGGAAATTATTTTTTGTACGACATAGCGTAACAAACGAGCCTAAAGTGCACATTAATTTATCCTTCATGAAGACTCAAAGTGCGGACTCCTTTTTCGTGTCTTCGAGGTGACGTTCTGGAAAAAGGCCAGGTCAAGAGTACTCTAAACCAACGAGGATGCATGCGAAGATTGATGAAAGTGGAAGAATCGAAAGACGTATGTCAGGACCGTAGCAAGTGGAAGACGATTGTCTCTGCCTACTCCGTTGGGAACAAGGCGTGAATGTATACATACATGTCTAATCGAAGAAGTCAGGTTACAGATGCGATATCATCCCTGGGGATTTAGATGAAATACCTTACCCAGTTCTTAATTATACCGCCTCTCTATACCTTTGAAAACGGAACAACAGTTATAACACTACCCGGACGACCTAGTGAAACACATCGGTACGTCTGCCACGTGGACAATTCGAGTTAATTATTTTTCTTAGGAGTATCTATTAAATGAAGGAAATAACGACACGCCTCGCACGCCGCGACTCGTTCCGAGTGCCTCATTCTACCGCAAACGAGTTAAGTTAGCTCGCCGCGTTAGTGCTACCGAAAATAGCACTGCTTCGTTAATTAATCTGCTTAGCGGTTTGTTCCAGCGCAGCACTCGTAGTGTAGGTATTGTCCTCGTATGTTGTAGAGGGCAGGCATTGTAGTGATGTTGCTGTACTATACTGCTGTACTACTCTGTTTGTTTATAATTTGTTTCATCTTTGTTAGGAAGAGATTTATAAATACGATTTATTACATACAATAGGAAGGTTTTTTTTCTCTTTTTAATCAGGTAAAGAAGACACCTGTCTTCAAGTTATATCTAAAAATGTATCTTTCCTCAGCATATTTATATGAAGCCAGAGGTAGACAGAGGTTGTAAGAGGTTGTGACGTAAGCAGTTGTAAGTTGTTTATATAGAACATAATTCGTTTTTATTTTTTAGATTCATAAATTATTACATCATCATAATTAATAGTCGAACGGGTAGCTTATGGGTAGGATACTACCTTACTCACCCACCAACAGTTGGGTAAAGGAAAAAATTGCATTCTTTCCCATTGTTAGGGTATGTAATTGTGGATCAGTCTTTTTAGTAAAGAACAGATTTATTATTGGTCCGATGTAAGGCATGACCTACGCACAACTGCGGCTCGGGAGCAGATTTCGATCTGCGGACCGGAGTTTGGACACTCCTGTCTCTCACTCATATCAACCATGTCGTTTGTTATTTGTTTAATTGCGATTGAAATGGATCGCAATTTAGTTATAATTAAAGCCATCACACTGTAATCATTAGTTATTCAGTCCGAATCCCGGTTCCAGCCATTATTTATCCGGCAAAGATTTAGAGCGTTTTAATTGAAAATCATGAATATTAACTAAGAATTAGTTGCGTTTAGTTTGATTTACGGCGGTCCGACGTCGCGGCGCCGCTCTAGTTGTTAGAGGACGAGATCGCAGACTGTCTGTTATTTCATAATACTATTTCATTATGTATTTCAATAGGTATTTTACGACTGTTATTCCTTACAGTGTAAGCAGACTTTAGTGTAACTGGGAACTGAAATTTTTACGAGATTGCTTCTGTGTAATGTGAGGTCGTTACTGTGAGAGGGATCTTCGGATAGAGGTATTCTTTCACTAAAAGAAGATATCAATCCTATTAAAGTATTGTATTTTTGTTTTTTTTTATGGGAAAGGGGGCAAATGATCAAGCGGCTCACTTGAGGGTAAGTGATAACCGTCGCCCACGTACATCTGTAACATCAGAGCAGTTGCAGGTGCGTTGCCGGTATTTAAGAATTTCAAGAATTGGGAAAGGGGGGAGCGGACCTCCGGTTACCTCACCACTTGTGCCGGGCTATTCGTGCCGCAACAAAAGCCGCCGCAAGGTTCTACCGCGTACAAATAATGGTTACAGAAGAGTGGTTAATATTACATTCTTATTTTTAATAACTCAATTGAGAGGTTTTATTCGATAAACGGACAGAGCACAGGAACAATGTTTACATTTATCTAACAAATAATACATCGCTGTATATAATTTTAGCTTCACTTTCGCGAAAGTTATCGCGGAACATCGTACTCCATTACGGAAAATTTGACATTCAAATGCTCGAGATTCCCTCCTAGTGGTCCATTGTCCTCACTTAAGCAATAAAACGTTATCAGCGCTCTCGTTCCTACTTCGCTAGAACAATAATCGCGCTGTCCCCTTCACACTTTCACTCTGCCAATTCTCCTCGGGTTGGCAGTGTAAAAAGTTAAGCTCGAAGCGGCTCGTTGGTTTTTATTGTTCTTTAGCAATGAAATATTACACACGATGTGTACGAATTAGATGCCGAAATTTATGAATTTTCTGTGAAACTTTCTTACCTGCTCTTTAAATATACAATTATAATAATTTAATATTTTTAAACTTGACTTACCTATTCTGCAGTAACTATATATATATTTTTTAATTGAGCGTCGATGCTCCTGTAGCTAAATGGGCTACGGCGCGGACTGCTAAACCGGACGTCGCAGGTTCGAGCCCGCGATTCAACTATAGTCGTAAATCACTATAGATACAAGCTCTAGTGATTTGTGGGAGTGGTTAACCCGAATATTGGTAATGTCTTGAATAAACGATATCATGTTTAAAATAACACGATGTGATATTATCGCACAACGATGTCGTACGTCGTATTTTTATGAAATTCTGTGTGGCTAAGGTCTCAGTATAAATAGTACTGCTTACTCCGTGTACGAATCCCGACTTAAATTTCAACTAAACTACGTTATGTCTTGTTATGTTATGACGGGCCGGTTTCCGCGATCCACGCCTGTGCGCGTATTTTGCGTGCGGGCAGGAATATTAATTAGTCAAGCATCCCCGAGCTCCTCAAGGAAACTCAGTGAACCATTGAAGTTACCGGTGACCTTGGGGAACTGAGGCGCTTAGCCCTGTATTCCGCGACCGTCGGGCACTGCAGCGGCACGCGGGCCGCCACATCTACTTCCTCAATACACGCTCGGTACAGAAGACTGTCTGTAACACCTACAGCAAACAGATGTTTGTTGAACGATCCATGTCCGGTTTTTTTTTATATATAGGAACGGCGGCAAACCAGCAAGCGGCTCACCTGATGGTAAGTGATTACCGTCGCCCACGTACAGCTGCAACACCAGAGATGCTGCGAGTGCGTTGACTGCCTTTAAGGATATTGCGGAGAAGTAAGGACGGCCGAGGATGGGTGGGGAGGGGGAGCGAGCCTCCGTTTACCTCACTCACCGTCACGAAAGGTGCATCTACTTCACGCCGGTATTCTGCGAGGCCGTGGTAACAACCCGGTCGAGCCAACCCATTCGAGCAGCAGCAAAAGCCGCCGCTTGGCTCTACCACGAAAATGCTACCATGCCACGTTACTATCCGAATTTGCGGCTTATTCAGGCGTAGTAGCATTTTGGTTAACCTACGTTAATCTTATGATGGAAATTTGCAAAGGTTCTGACCCGGATGGTGTGCAGAATCACAGTCGGCTCCGGGCTACAAAGTCTCCTTTGAGAAATTAGTTTGCAAATTATGTTCCGCACTTTTGCTTGGTGGAAAATTAGACGTCTGACGGACATCGCTGCATTCTGTTTGCTTTGCGCACTGTACTTTTTAAGGTTTCCCTTTGTGGCTTGTTAGCTTCCAGATAGGCAAATTGGGTGATAAATTGTACTTGGTCAGTACAAATTATCACCCAATTTGTAGATAAGGCAAACAGTTTGTGATTAAATAATTTAATTTGATTTGGGTATAGAAGCGTTGTGTGGTAACTATCTGTGTGTCGAATGGTGCTGGCGTTCTCACGTAAAAAAAGGGGTGGCCAGATTCTTATCTCTCTTCTTCACTTGGGTGTCATAAGAGACGACTAAAAGAAAAGCCTTGATAATGGCAATGGCTGCCGATAGATGGTGGGATAACGATCTCGAAATATGACAGACCAAAAGTAAGCATACCCACGACGGGCTGCAGAGTCATAGTTGCGAGCTGTCCGCTATGGGAAATCCTGATTGGGAGAGATCTATGTCTTGCAGTGGACTATTCACAGGTACTTAAGGTTAGATGTAGAAGTGGGTAGATAGAAGAAATGGAGTAACTACGTACTTAATTTCAAATTTATAGCAGTATGGGATCTGATATCCAAATCTCCCATATCCGAAACTCATGGACTTACGGTGCCGGTACCCGCACCGTAACCTCTAAAAATTTTTTTCCGCCATAAAAATATCGCAGTTTTTAAATGTAGTCATAACATTTAAAAATTGAAAAAATGAAAGCGTACCTGAACAAACAGATAAACAGACAAACGTTCTAAAAAAGAAAAAAAAATCTATAAGGACTAGCCAAGTATCAGAGCAATTACTTGATATTTTAACCCTTTTCTGTCCATCCCGACTTTCAACTCATGTTTCACGAGCAACTCTTTGCCCATTGCCGTGGGAATAATCAATGACCAACCTAAATATACAATATACCGCACGGCAGACTAATAAACCCGAAACATAGAAAGCTAATCTCTCTCTTATTGTTTTCAACTTAAAGAACAAATTTCTCTATTGTCTCAATAAGTGTTGCTTTATACGTGTTCCTAGTGTACTTTGCACATTTTGGTACACGAGTCTAGGGTCGTGTGCGATTGTAATAGAGATTATTTTCGCTTGTGTTTTCGTCGGACTACAAATGGTCAGCCTTATCTCGAACAAAGGATAGGGTGCGGTGTTAAGACGTTAAGTCACGATCGAATTCCTCTTTACATAGTTTTCCCATGAGCAATTCCGTTCCCACAGGGAACTCCGACAGGGCACATACTAGTGTTTTCAACTTTTGTTTTGTACAAAAAAAATATGCTACAAGCAAAATGAGCGGATAAAGTGGACCCAATAGTCCTTGGTTCGAATCCCATCCGAAGTCAATATTAATGCAATGCAAAAATTATAGTCTTTTTCGGGTTTCTTTGTGTTTTGTCCTGTCTGCCTCCGATACTGCATCGGACACTTACTCCGCTCTTATCGTATAAGCGTTACATAGGAAACGAGAAAGCGAAGACCCGTGAGTGCCTCTGTGTTTGCGCACGGTACGGCACTTAAACTGTCCTGCTGTTCTGCTTAAACTGTTCAGTTAATATCTGCCGATGGTACCATTCGACAGTTGTAGCCGTGGTTGAAATCGATTGATTATCATAATCATCTATGTGTATAGTTTTACAATGTTTACTAATATCGTTCGAGTCGTACTATTTCGAGTACTTCCAAAGCTGTTAATCTCAATTTAAAATGCAGACTCGAAACGTAGTACGTACGTACTACGTAACGTACACGGCGTGAAATAAAAAATAACCATTTCGAGCACATGCGAAGTCCGATCCACAATGCCGTCATGCCATTACTGTTTTATTGTAGACTAAAAGCGCCTACTACCTTTTTTATGGAAAGGGGAGCAAATACCGACGCCCACGTACATCTGCAACATCAGACTAGTTACAGGTGCTTTCCTAGTCTTTAGGGATATTTGGGGATGTGGGAGGAGGATAGGGGGTCAAGGACGGGGTTAGAGAAAGGGGTGGGAGGGAGCGGGGTGTTATCTTCACAATGTATTGGTACATGGTGGGTTGTTAACTAGTTTTTTTGATAGTTTAGGGCCGATATTCAGATATGCGAAGACTAGAGGAGAGACTATTCAACGAAGCTGAGCGGAGATTTGTATTAGCTCAAGAGGAGCTTAGCTGAGTGCGGCGAGCTTCAAGACGAGCTCATACGTTAGCAAGGAACCAGATACAGTATATACCATTAATGAAATGAACACGTCGGCGGGCAGCCCGGCGGTCGTACCGCTGGCTGTACCTATATCGCGTCTCCACTTCGATATCGCCAAACTAATATGAGCCTAGATGGAGTGAGAGATGAGATGGGTAAATGAAAGAAAGAGAGAAAGAAAGACACATTTATTGCACAAATACGCCACTCAATAACAAACAAACATTGCAATACATTTAATAAAACAATTGCCTCCTCTAGACACGTTGCGTGTCGCACGGGGCAAACAGATCACACTCGGCTGCAGTTGAGACGAGACTACAGTAAATAAACGTAATACTGTCGGTTGATCATGGCACGACACTCCTCGCCGCCCGTCTCCGCCTCGGTGCGATGCTTTGCCTTATTCTATTCCACAATTGAACGAAGACTTACGGCTCCTGTAAGCGATGATTGTACCTGAGCATGTCTCAGGACAGGACTCAGGCCTGTCATGCCTCGTAAGCAGAGATTACAGATTACTTTTTGGTTAGATTCAGGGTTGCCAAATGTTGTCAAACGGACTACTGCAACATACTTTTGGCCTCTGCGGTGGCAGAACGGTTGTTAGGGCGAGATCTTACCTTTGGATGATTCCTTCTTCGTAGTCTTAAGTTGTCACGTCTGTTCCACTTATTCTAACCCTCCTGATTTAGGGGACAGTAATTAACACGAATCACGCGCGGCGTGGGACGGCGTACGTACGAACCACGCGATGACACTAATGCCCTTTTGACATCTCGACAAGTGTGGCGCCCGCGCACCCCCGTCCCGCAAACATTCTGACGTCACGCTTTGGCGTGTACATCTTGGGGGGGGGGGAGCCCTCACCCTTGTGCTGATTCTATAGGGAAACGGGCAATCTTCTGCACTGGTCTCCGCAGTGTTCCATGAGCAGTTTCTAGATCCACTACACGGATCACTCCATCCTTTCCCGGGAGAGCGCCGATGATTCTTCCAAGCCTCCATTGAAGAGGCGGCAGGTTGTCTTCTTGGATGAGTACGATCTCGCCTAATTGAGGAGGGGTGCAAGAGGAAAGCCATTTGGATCGGGTTTGAAGGGTATGGAGGTAGGATTGTGTCCACAGCTTCCAAAAGCGCTGAGATATGGCCTGTATGAGCTGAAATCTTTTAAGAGCGGATAATGGTCTATCATCAAAGGAATGTTCCGGTAGTGCTGTAAGCGGACGACGGACAATAAAGTGTCCGGCGGTGAGAGGTTCAAAGTCCGATGGGTCGGAGGAGAGAGGGCAAAGAGGTCTTGAGTTGAGCACAGCTTCGACTCGCGCTAAAAGTGTTGAAAATTCCTCGAAAGTCAGGTGTTGCTCACCCATAACCCGATACAGTAACTGTTTGGTAGATTTAACGGCAATCTCATGGATACCTCCAAACCACGGCCCCGTGGGTGGATTTAACCACCATGTTATGTGCTGAGTAGCAAGTTTGCGCGTTATGAGATCATTGTTTGACGCAAGGAAACTCTGAATTTCCATGAGCTGGTTCCTAGCGCCTACGTAATTGGTGCCACAATCTGAGCGAATGAGAGTCGGAGCCGAACGACGAGAAACAAACCGTTGCAATGCCGCAAAAAATGCTTCTGTGCTGAGTGATGACACTGGTTCTAAGTGTACCGCCTTCGTAGATAAACATACGAATATACAAAAGTATGCTTTTAATAACTTAGCGTTACGCAATGTGCTGGATTTAACCATAAAAGGGCCTGCAAAGTCAGTTGACACTTGACTGAAAACAGGCTGTGGTGTGACCCTGTCAGCTGGTAAGTCAGCCATAACTGGGGCCTTGGGCTGAGCTCGGCATCTAAAGCATCGTATACACTGGTATACACGATGCCTGATGACGCGACGTGCTGATAGTATCCAAAACTGTTGTCGTAATATAGCGTGTAGAGGGCTGGAACAAAGGCCGTAGGTGACTGTGTTGAGAGCGTAGGTGAGCAGAGGTTCGTTTGGTGATGAACGCCATAATATGAGCTGAAAACGTCTGTGGTCTGGATGCACCATCACATTCCTAAACATCATTCGAATGTCAGTGCTGAACACGACAGTATGGGTTCGAAACGTCATAATGAGGTCAATTATATCCTGTTGGAGAGGGGGCCCTGTATGAAGACAATCATTTACGCTCACTCCGTTAGAGCTCTTGCAACTACCATCGAAAACAGTACGTAGCTTCTCTGAACCTGACTTAAGTATACCAAAATGAGGAATATAAAAATGATCCTTATTCGCAAAGGTGCTAGGGTGACACAAAGACATGTGACCTAACTTGAGATAATCCGTCATGAAGTCAATGTACTTTGAGCCGAAGGTTGGATTTGCCTGTAACTTCTTCTCCAGATTAAGAAATCTACGTAGCGCAATTGCATGAGTGTCACCTAATTTAGGTGCATTGCTAAGGAAGGGCAGAACAACCATATATCGACCTGAAGGGTCACGAGTTGTTGTATTACAAAAGATTTCCTCACACTGGTCCTGTAAGGTATCAGTAGTTACGGTAGGTTTAAGCTCCTCAGCCTCCCAAAACCTCTCAATTGCCTTATGAATGTCTTGAGTTGACATATCTGTGTGTGAGTTAATGATATGAGCTGAGTTTACCTGCATTGCATGTGTTGTGTGCAAGTCATTAATTGGTCCTATTAACGCGAAATCGAATATCGTGCCGAAGGCAATAGGCCTGCCCGGGCCCAGGAAAACCTTAGTCCCATCCAAAACCTGGCCAAGGATGTCACAGCCGATTAAAATGTCTATTGGAGCAGGTATGTTATACTCTTGATCTGCTAGTGGTATTCCTGGTTGACCTGAAGTCTGACTTACATCTGGCATTTTATCTAATGGCAAATATCCAGTTACTTGCTTTAAAATATGAGCTGTAGCCGTGATCGTAGGCGTGGTGCTATGTGTTGGGCGAAATACAATTTTTACTGATGCTTTTGAGTGTTGTATGTGCTGATTCCCGATCCCTCCGATATTCAATGTTGTACGTTGTAGCGGTAATTGTAACGTGTTAGCTTTGCGCTGAGTTATAAGTGTTAACATAGTACCACAATCAAGTAAAGCACGTGCCTTATGAAAGTTACCATATATATCTGATACTTCAAGTGATACTGTTGGTAGTAAAATGGGAGTGTTGACTTCTGATTGAGCTGAATCACTTACGACTTGAGCTGAAAGAGGTTGTAATGCTTCAATAGGTCTTGAAACCGTAGTAATCGAGGCGTGTGTTTGTGTGTGTGAGAGCTGAGCGTGTTCGTATTCGGGGTGTTCAGTGATCGCCGGTAGTCATTGCGGCGGACGCTTATTACTATATGGGCAGATGTCTTGTGGTGTGGGTGGTGGAGGCAACAGAGCGGCGTGTGATGATCTGAATTGAGTTGTTTGCGCTGGGCGCTGTCCGGTTTGCTCTCTCATTGGAGGAGGTATAAATTGTGCTGATGACTATATAGGTGATGAAGTGTCATGTCTATGTAGTGAAGTGTGATGATTGGGGCTACTGCATTCTTTACAGCGACCAGATGATTTGCATTCATTTTCATAATGTGGCCCCAGGCAGCGTTTGCAACGATTGCGCGCATGAATGAAATCCCACCGACTTTGAATGGGCTGGTTATTTGAATCTGGGCAGGCGACTAGTCTGTGACCTTTGGTGACACACCAGGGGCAATAGTAATTATTCGCAATAGTCGGCGGTGATTCTGTAGTGTGTGTTGAGTAGACGTGGCGATACTGTGTTGTGTGTTGTGATGTGCTGGGCTGGCGAGTATTATGCGGACGAGCTGATTGAGATTGATTATAATATTGCTGACTAGGCTGTTGTGGGCCTCTCGAAAAATTGCAGCTTGCGATTTTGTCGGCATTGCAACGCAAAAAACTAGAGGAGGTAGAAAAAAAGGCTAAAACTAAATGTCCGAGAATATGTCTTAATAGTATGGATTAATTAGTTTCATGAAACGCGTGACAACCAAACAGTTATTGCAGTCGGGAAATGATTTATTGTTATGTGAGTACATAGAGAAGTGACGAAAAATTTTTTTTTGAATGTACCCGCCTTTACGTGGTATAAACTTTATATTTGGATATTTATAGGCGTAAAACAATGAAAGGGCACAGTACGATGAATAGAATAGTGGATCTTTAATATTTATACAATCCTAGATTAAAAAAATAAGGGCGTGGGCTGGATAGCGGTGGACTGTATGGATCACTGGTTTAACGGATCGAATGGACCAAATGTTAGGGCGAGATCTTACCTTTGGATGATTCCTTCTTCGTAGTCTTAAGTTGTCACGTCTGTTCCACTTATTCTAACCCTCCTGATTTAGGGGACAGTAATTAACACGAATCACGCGCGGCGTGGGACGGCGTACGTACGAACCACGCGATGACACTAATGCCCTTTTGACATCTCGACAAGTGTGGCGCCCGCGCACCCCCGTCCCGCAAACATTCTGACGTCACGCTTTGGCGTGTACAACGGTGGTATGAAAAAAAAAATAAAAAACATCTGAGCCACGCAATTTTTAAATGTTTTTTTCTTAGTCATCTCCTATCACATCCAGAAGAAATAATGGGTCTGGTAGGTTCTTATGCCCCTCCTACACGCCATCACATATACTCGAAACTACAAATTATCTGTTCTTATTATTTTGGGATATGAATATTCTCATCTTTATGTGTATGTCAATATGTAATGATACATAGAACATTAATTATTATTATTATTATTCCATGCTCTATAAATATCATACGCAATGAACGCCGTGGGCGACATCCTCCAGGGTTTTCTTTTATTGGAACGGAGTAACAAATAAGAGAATCGTCCACTTGATGGTAAAAGGCTACTGGACACCATGGACATCTGCAAACAATTGAATCGAAGACCGGAACACAACAGAGGTTAAACTGCTGATTGGGCACAGGCAGAAATGGGTAAGACGGTGGTACCTAGCCCCGACGAGTCTTAGGCAGAGAAGGAGCCAATCAACCAGTAATACCAATGTTCCTTATTAGAAATAATTACAAATAGAATTTTTATTCTTACTAATCAAACAGAAATGGTGCCAATCTCCTCGACAGTCCTTCCGAATTAAACTTAAATTGGATTTGAAGCGTTCCCTTCCGAATTATACTTAAATTAACTTTCTCAGTTTAAAATTAATTTAAAAATGCAACTTAATTAAGTTATGACGGAATGTCACCGACAACGCCGTCGGCAGTTCCTTGAGATTTAATTTAAACCTTTAAGTAAGTTTTGTCTCATTTCATTTAAACTCATTGATGTCAAATCATTTAATTACATTATTAACTTAATTAACGTTACAAAGTACTGTAATTTTCTGATGAGCGTGTAAATCTTTAGTTACTTTGTGGAGATAATTGAGTCAGCTTCACTAGTCAGCGTCTTGATCAGGGATCTCTTAATGGGGAAGCTACTGTCCAGCAGTGGACTGGTTACAGGCTGCTAATGAAGGAAACCGCTTCAGCCTATTTCAGTCCACTTTTAGACATAGGCCTCTCCAAGAAAACGCCAACAAAATTCAGCAAAATCAAGAAAAGGGAAAAGAAAGAAGAGAAAGAAAGTTTAAATTAAATGCTGCTAAACAAGAAGGACAATTGCTAGAGAATTGTTAGAATAACTGTAACTGTTAGCAAGGATTCTTAAACATTTGAATGATACAATCACTAAATGTGACAATGGATCAAAACAGCTACGGAATGTAACGCTTTAGTCTGTCTAAAACAACTGCTTCAATCAAAGTGCATACAAAGGCCCGATTACACAACGAAGTTGTCCCAACACCTATAAGTGACTCACGTCGTCTCATCGACGCGATGCTCCTCGAGCACGTCGGTTCGTCGGGCCGTCTGCACCGCGTCATTGGGTGCGTGGTGCTTAGTGCGCGGCGCACGACGTCGGTGGGCCGGGAGCGTCTAATTGTCGGAACGTCAGCGTGGTAGTTAATAAAGGGCTGGAACAAAGGCGGGTCGGCACGTGATATCGATCGCCGCCCTGCGACCTGCGCGGAGCAACGCGACGGTCGCGCGATTACGTCGCACCCGTCACGTGGCCCAAAGCATTGTGGCGCGGTAGCATGTTGTGCTTCGAAATATGTTTATTTCCTACGCATGCCGGTTTAGATCGTCGCTGAAAAGGTGCAATTAAGTAAAGTAAAGTAACAGTCTGTAAGTGCCCACTGCCTGGGCAAAGGCCTCCTTCTCAAATACGAGTATCAGAGAGGGTTTTAGGAGCCGGGAAGGACCCGCCTAGCTGCTCCAGTGCGGGTTGGCGAGCTTCACATATCCTCGAAAAAAAAATTTATATTTTAAATTCTCAGACATGCAGGTTTCCGCACGATGTTTTCCTTCACCGTTGAGCACGTGGTAAATAAAGCACTTAAAATTGTTATTAACAATTTTAGTGGTGCCGGCACCGAGGATCGAACCCTGGTTTTTTCTCACGCTCTATGACACTAAAGTGAGCGCCTTTTAAGTAATTGACAATATTGGTGCTGCTGGCGCCACTATTAAACCAGCTCTCTTGCGTAAGATGAAATTGAAGTCGAGCGCATGGCCTCTCTGCACCGTCTGGCTGTAGGGCTGAAAGCTGTCGTGGATATTGTTGCATGGTTATAATTTAGCTTAATAATTATTGTGAGATTAAATAAATGTGTTAAGAAAATAAATCATTTCTGAAACTAGTACTAGTGTTTACAATGACATGTCATAGTTAAGATTAAGTCTACGATTAAAATGATTATCTTTATTTTCAATCAACTTAAAAAAACGTAGGAGGTTATCAATTCGTCTGTATTCTTTTTGTACGTATGTTACGCGATATCTTCGCCGATTGTGTACCGATTTCGATGAATCTTTTTTTATCGATTAGGCTGACTATACCTCGGCGGAGGTCCAATTTAAATTTGAAGAAGAAATTATGCTATAACTGTGTTGCAACATTTGAAAAGTGCTATTTATAACACGCGAAGGGTTACTACGAATTGATTTAGATATCTGTGTTGATAGGACACCGTCATTTAATATTTAATTTTAGTAAAAAGTAATTTTATCAGTATGTTTAAATACATACATATTTCATTCGTTGACTGCTGCATTGTGCTGATCGTGGTCGCACAAAATCGGCTTTCATTCACACCTGAAAGATCTATGTGTTTGTGTCCTGCCTTATAATCAAATCAGTATTCTCAGTATCCTGCACATTTGATGGTGGTACGTCTAATATACCATACCGTATATATATCCATCATATGTTTTCCTCTAGCGAGATTCCAAACCGCCCTCCTTTGCAGGCAGAGCCATCAAATAACTACTCGTAAATCACTACGATCGAGGGAATAAGGTGGGGACATGGAGACGGTGACGTATATTCGTGACCCGCCGAACAATGTTAAAATAAATATATAAAAACTAGCCGGTGGTCTCCGGCGTTGGTCGGGAAAAAAATAAATAAATAAAGCATAATAAGAAACATAACATAATACAAACGAAAATAATTCGATCAAAATCGGTCCAGCGGATTTCTAAGTTTAGCCTGCGACAAACTCTCACGACCCTGTACTCAATACTGGGGTGATATTTTCACCAGAGCTTATTTGGGACAACTTGAGATAACAATCGGACATAAGTTTGAAATAAACTCAGCGGTACGAGCGCTTTACACAAGGCATCGATTCTCGAAAATACTTCTGCGTGACATGTGGCCGGCCCACTGCCCCTTCAGCCTACCAATCCTTACGGCCAGATCATGTTACCTTAGTTCTGCTGTGGATGACTTCGTCACCGATTCCATCACGGAGATAAACGCTCTGATTACCCCTTTCCATAGCCCGCTGAGCAACTTTGAGCTTCCTCATAAGGCCCGCACGTCTCGGTTCCGTAACTTGCACTTAATATTATCTTATTAAGCTGCATTATTTGGGTTGACTCTTAGATAATGCTTCTGGCATTAAGTCCGCCTGTATACTTTCTTATGTATATGAAGTTTAATAAATAAAAATAAAAAAATCTCTAATATTTATCACTTATGGATATTTACTAAGACGGAGCTAACTCAGCATCCCGTTCAGATGTTATCTTCTGAAATAAGGATAAGATCAACATCCCTACCGTAAACGTACTCAAAATCTTCTGGACAAAGTAACAAGATCAGAGGAAGTTTTAGAGATAGTAGAGACTTTTGGTCTGTAACCATTGTTCTTCGACTGTGATTCTAACGTTCTGGGTTAAGTAAGGTGCAGTCAAATTTTAATTTAGTAACAAAACTCGACTCTATAAAAATATTAATTTGATACAGCTCTAACATTGGACCACTCTAGAGAATTGCATTTTATTTTATGCGGCTGCCGTTCCGCTTTGCAATAAATAAATTCGTACCCATATTTGAGTTAACATACATCCGAAACATTTGACCCGAGTCTTAGCGTTTCTCATAAAATATTTCTCTTTGTTCCAGGTAAGTGCACTCCCGATACAGCCGGTACGATGTATCGATTCCGGGAACGACCGTGTATCGATAAATATTGGAACAAGGAAATGCGGGCACGATGCTGAATCGGTAGTGCCGTGCATTGTCATATCGACGTTTCATTTGAATCGTGATCGAGTGATACATTTAGTTGCTAGAGGTAAGTTTTTTTTTTCTTGAATTGGGGTGACAAATAAACTGGCTAGCGGTCCACCCGATGGCAAGTGGTTACTGCAGCCCATGGACACCTGCAAACAACTGAAGAAGATTACAGATGCGTCTCCCCTGAGGGCTAAAATGGAATGTATTCTCAGCCCGTAATTATACTGGTTCTCTATGCCTTACAAATCGGAACACAACTGATTGTGATAACATTGCTATGTGGTGGCAGAAATGGGTATAAGGATGGTACCTACACAAACCACTCCTAGGCAGAGGAGTCCTCCATCGAGTAAAACGTAACATTTGTCTAGTTCAATATTGATATATCCTACCAATATTATAAATGTGAAAGTTTATGTTTGCATGTTAGTTACTTTAATCACTCCTAAATGACTGATAAGATTAAATTAAAATTTAAAAAAGAGGTAGATTATTGTCAGGGATGTTTTTATTCCGATCAAAACGCCATCTTGAGGACAGAACATTTAAAAACAAGCGGACGAAGAAACGGGTAGCTGGTAGTTATATATTTTAACTAGTCATGCATGGACTTTTCAAACAAATAATTTAATGAGACAGCGAAAGAAACAAAATCTTTACACAATAAAAATGATATGCATGGAGCCTTCACACTTATGCAAGCCTGTATCGTGAGGGTCTGGATACGATTGACATTTTTTAAATGCACCTTCAAGTCTATTGCAATTCGTAAATTGAAACTTGTGACTTTTTAGTTTAAAGTTGTGTAGCCTTTACTAAAGTTTAGACATCTATTGGTGTATCGGTATAAAACGCACAGTTATTAACATTATTATAATAAAAAATAAACAAATTGCATACGTTAGAAACTAAGGGTAAATTAAGTATACATACAAATGAGTACTCGAATAAGTATACTTACAAATACTTAATAGTAAAAACAAGTATAAATATATTAAGTTGTAAATAACCGCCGCAATAGCCGAGTAGTTAGGACACCTGACTCCGATTCGAGATACTCGAGTTCGTTCCCCCATGCGGAGGGCTCGTATCAATTTGAAAAAAAAATTATCGTTGACTTAAAAATGTGATCTGGTAAAAAGTCATATTTTTGTCTCCTCGTGCAAAAAATATCTTTTCATCAGTTCCAATTTTTATTAGATCTCACACTTTTTAGTTCCCATCCTATATTACTTTGTAAAGAACACGTGTGCGGCATCTACTGCTGCATCTGTAATTTTCCTAACTTCTTGGCGAAAAAAGGTTTAATAGTAAATATTCTTTGTCTAAATAACATGTCAAATAAGCAGATTTAAGACCAAACTTAAAAAACTCGTTGTTGACTTGAAAAACAATTTCGTTTACGAATTGTGAATTGGTATTATGGCATTAGTCAATTCTGACATTTTATCCATTATATTCTACGTGGTAAATATTTTGTTAATGTAACAAAATTATTCTCATGTTATTAAAAAAATGTAACACAAGTGTAGTTAATGTTATAATTGTTTTTTTTTTAATGTTGATAATTTTCACATGTGTGAACTAAAGAGCATTAAGAATTTGACCATCTACAGCATGTGCCATTTGAAATGAAAGTTTTATTTACGGATTTTATCGCGTTCAATTTTGTTTTTATATTCCCGACGTTTCCAGTGCTTTACATCCGCCGTGGTCACGGGGGACTAGGGTGTTAGACGTCCAGATCTCATAGTCAACTCGGGCTACCTTCAGTTTTTATTTATTCATTTTGGTCCGATCGGCTGATCAGATTTGATCCACGGCTGCCATAAAGCACTCTAATCGTCGGGAGTATCATTTGAAATGTTCGCTAAAAAATTATCAAACATGTACCATGTTAGCGAATAAACATTTTTATTGTTGTCAGGAGTGTTCTGTGGCTCAGCTCTTAGGCAGGTTCCAGCTACATTATTGGCCAAAGCCAAGTAGAAGCAGCCTGTAGTGTATTTCATGAGTTTGTATTTTTTTTTGTTACATTACACATTGTTCATACACCTTACCACCTTACATTACCCGTTAAACATGCAGTCCATGTTCGGTCTATTTTGTAGTACTTCCAGTGCTGTGAAATTCTCGGCTCCGTTCGCGTATGGTCAGCCATTACGTCGTGATTCAATCGCCTGAAAATTTATGCTATTTTAAATTCCCCCGATGTTATTTGCATATCGGAATTCAAATTTTCATTTTAAAGAATAAATCCCGGGATTGCGGGCTTTCAGACAGCGGCGGTGCCTTTGAATGGATTTCCTGCGAGTCGCTACTGGCGCTACGGGTGTCGCGCTTTTACACGCGATGTTTTACTTATTTGCTCTGACTAGATTTTCGGTATCCAACATTGAATAATGCTTGATGCTTTGTCCTCGACGTCTAGTCATCACTAGTGACACATCGGTGACTGACAGTGAACGAAATTACTTAAATCGCGCACGGGACTTGGATACGATCCCGGATCCTCGATCTTGTATCGATAATTGTAATTTATAAATGCCGAATGCCGGACCTCTTCTACTTCTACATCAAGCTACTTTGGTTCACCGCTGAACATCGATCCGACTAAGAGGGCGCCAGCAAAGAACGGCATATATTGCTTAGATGGTTTCACCCATTACTCACCATGTTGTTGCTCCCAGTCACTAGTCTGTGGGATTTGGGTTTCGACCAATTCGAATGGATATTTCCCCATCATTCGGTCGCCAGGCGCTGATGAGGTTGACATATGCATTCCCTCGTACACGTCCGCTCTATCTCCGTCTAATATGGTTGAAGTGTGCGATGTACCACATGCGGTCATGCTTGTAAACAAGTGCTGCTTGTGGGGGTGGGTGTGCTCGAGCCTGGTCTTGTGTCTAGTGCGGGGCTCTTTTTTTAGAAATCTGTCTCATACAACATGCTTAGTTACCTATGGGGGCTATCTCTATGATACATTGACCACCTAAAATGACCATAAAACCTGGCAGAAACAAAGTGGCGAATTAAGAAATAGTTCCTATCTGTTCTATTGTTCTTGATAACTATTCATATTTACAGTTTCGTAAACCGTTAGCTATTACTCTGCTTACGATCCCCCACTGTTTTTTACATTTTAGTTTTATCCCACACGCACACATCAACACACATATACACGGTATTCATCTCATTTCTGTGAACAATTAAAATATTACCTCCATACCAACGCGAATACCTTCCTCCATTGAGACATTTTAATAAAAATGTTAATTTGACGCAGGCACGTGTGTTGTAATGGAAATATTGTAACGTAATTTGCACGCCACAATATCCGCTAAAGTTGTAGCAATAAAAAAAATTCAAAACTCGGCTGCTTTCATTCAGTATTAATTAACATATTACCTCATGTAGCAAATATTATTTCGAGGACATGTGAGCACGTCGTCAACCCGCACTGGAGCAGCGTCAGATATTTGAGAAGGTCTTTGCCCAGCCGTGGGCAATTGCAGGCAGCTACTTTACTATACTTTTTATGTAGCAAGGACTTCGTGCTTAATGTCATAATAGCAAACCGAGCCGGCTTTGCACCGACAGATCTGTATTATGGTAGATTAAATGATATGCCACTGCCACTGTCACTGCCACTGCCACTGACACTGCTACCGCCACTTTGCTTTACAAGTTGACTATGGGTAATAACGGAAACATTTCGTAACCACCGCTACCTGTCAAAATAACCACTCAAATGCTCCCGACCTTACATACTTTAACATAGGCATCATCCTGTTCAAACCCACTGCTGAACACAGAAGAACCAAGTAGCACCAGCAGGCTGGCAATCATTTCTTGTTGAGCTGTTTCTGTTAAGAAGTAGATAACTTAATTAGCGGGACATATCAAAGTTTTACAACTGATATTAATTTTAGCTGAAAATAATCTTTTTGGTAACATTTCGAGCAAGTCTCAATGAAATGTATTTAATGAAATTTTATCTCAAATCAAACATTTGAAAAGTTATACTACACGCGCAGAGTTTTATCATTTCGACAAATTGTCTTTCGGTACTTTCGCTTGTTGTACACATTTAAAACAAACGTAAATCATAAGGATTGATTCAATTTCCTAAAATTTGGTATTTGTAAGAAAACCTTATGGTCCTTAACATCTTGTGATCACAGTAACAAACTATAAACAAGATCTATATATTCTCTCTGGTCTAAAAGAACTATTCACCACGTTACGCCAGTTCGCCTTGATTTTGACATGATATATTATTCACGAGCATGTTGTGTTCGTTGGCACTTCATATTACCGTACCTCACCTTAAGAGCCTCTAAAGAACCCACTGCAGGACATGGGCCTCTCCCATAAGGAGGATTTGTCATAATCGCCACGCGCGGCAAGAGGGTTGGCGATCGCGGTGCCAGAAATCTCGCTCTCTAGACTCTGCTGCCCGTCATCGGTCTGCTTCACTTTGGTCTGGTATTTTCGAGATGATTATCCCGCCATCTGTCGGTAGGCTTTGCGATGTTAATGGCTTTTCCATTAGTCGCCTCGTCAGGCCAGGACACGCAGGGGCGGAAACCGTTTTGTAATGGCAGATTCTAACGCCGATACCACAATGCAATGAACTGTTTCAGTAGTGCCGGCATGGTTTAGAACTCAAGTCACTCGTAAACTATGATATTTTTTGCACAGAAACACAAAAAACTTTCCTTTTTACATTTCAATTTTATGTTCATCGATGCCTAAATGAACCACAAAAATGACACACAAATAGGTACTGTATCAACACCCTGTGGTAATAAAATGAAATTAGTCTTGCAACATTGTAACAAATATTTGTTGCTCACTAAAAAAGAGAAATGTTACGATCACGCCGAAACTACGAACATTATAGTGGCCGCGAAAATAATTACAAAACCGTGTGTGGCCATTAAGGGTTATTAGGGCATAATAACCCTTACAGATTATCGTTGTTACGTTGGTCGCAGTGGAATTATGGTCCCTGTTATCAAATTCGCATTACGTAATTCATGCGACGCCGTAAATTTCTAAAAGTCTGAATAAACGCAAATATTCGTTCACCAATTTGGGAGCAACCAAATTCCATTTGTTACCTTTGGGTTAATTGATGAATTTCTGTTATATATTTAATTTACTCTACTGTAATACATCTCGCAATAGTGCATCTTCTACATGAATCCGACCACCTTTCCCATAGCAGAGTCCACCTCCACAACCCCGTCTCTAGGCTAGATTAGTACTAGATGATAGGCTACTTCTCTGCCTAGGAGTCGTCTGGGTTGTTTCCGTCCTCTTACTTATTCCTACCGCCAATCAGCGCTGCTTGAGCACTTTCTGAGTTCCGGTTTGAAAGGTATACTGAGCCAGTATAATATCAGGTATTTCGTCGCAGTCCTCAGCAGTGATAGCGTATTTGTAGCCTTCTTCGACTGAAGTTGTTTACAAGTGCTCATGGACTCTTTTTTTTATGTAAAAGGCGGCAAACGTGTAAGCGGTTCAGCTGATGACAAGTGATTACCGTCGCGCACAATTCTAATAAACATGTCATCTACCAAATCACTCATTTATCCGGATAGAAGAACTCTATAATCTGGAGATCTGAACATCTTTAAGGCCAAAGTGAACAGACACCTTCTAGGCAAACGTGTACCACCCTAGGTCTCATCTTCGCCTTCCATCAAGCGAGATTGAGGTCAAATGTATGCCAATTTTTTTTAAAAAAAATATTGGCCAATGCCAGGCTCGGGAAGCGGTTGGGCTAAAGCAGTAGTGTTAAATTAAAACGTTTTACGTCCACCCACGGGACGAGTAATTGTGTATGTCGTAAACTATGTAGATTACCTATCGATTTATAATTACATAATGGATTTCTTCTGTTATATTACTTTACGTTTACGAAACTCTTCAGTCTACTCTATCGCTGGCATTTGAAAATTTTACGTGTATTTGTATTGTACGTGGTTTATATATTTATACTTTATTCTGTTCACCAAGAGGGTTATAGAGTATGCATTTTGATATTCTCTACAAGTTTCGGTTTATTTAATGTGCAATACAACATATTTTTATTACGTGACAAGCAAAAAACCGCTTTCTTAACAACATTGTACTGGAATCAATGAAATCGCACAGTAATTAATTTAACGGTTTTTACATTATTCGTAAATGTAATCAGTGATTTAAAGTGAAGAAAACTAATGAGTTTCTATATTGTTTAACTACTCGCAGAAACTGAAATGAAATGTACGCGCAATACCGAACCATGGCTTGGGTTAATCACGGAAACGTTTCGTTATTAAAGAGTTGAGCTGAAATCGATTAAACTCGGCGATTATCGCGTGGTTGTGTCTCGTGCCACAGAGTATATATATAAGGTGAAATATTTTTTTCTACTTCACCATAGTTTTGGCGGATTTTTGCTCTTGTAGTAATCACATCTCAAATTTATTACCTACCCGTGTAACTTTATTTATTTACAAGCTACCTCCTCAAATCTCATGCCAGAAACCCGCCTGATGACTCTGTTTTAGAATAAATGATATCTTTACTGTATTATAAATATATATATATATATTCATATATAAATATGTGTGTATATATATATATATATAAATATATACTTATACTACAGTAAAGATTACAAAGCTTATTTGGGACAACGTGACGGGTGGTGAGCCTGTCGCCGTCGTGGTGTTCTAGCCAACAATACAAATCATATATAACCTTCGGGTAAAACTAATTGGTACCAGTACTTTTCATAGGGGATCGAACTCGATCCTCCTGATATGATCGTATAGAAGAGTAGATATAAAATGAAAATTTTATTTAAACCAGCAGTTAATAACAATTAAAATAATTTTTAAGTAGCATTCACAAAACAGGTTTACCCACTTACGAGTGTTCGAACTTTATCTACTGTCTGCAACTATACTGTGGCTCCTAGACGGTCCCAGTGGGCATCGCTTCAGGCGCGCAATAAAACGTATTTGCCGAAGGTGGTCTAACACCCATTAATATCGCCTCGTACAGATGCGTCTGATTTACGAGCCGCAACTTCTGTACCTGCGCGCGCGGGCGAGGAGAGCTTGTGTAAAACAATGTTCCTCGTTTAAAAACAGCGCTATCACCAAAATCAATTTCAAGTAGTCTGTTGTGATAGACCCAGACAGTGTATTATTAACGCATAGACTTCAATTTTTCCCTATCGGGAGGCTGATTTCACCAGATGGATAATATAATATGCTGTGTTTTACTGTATAGTGTTTCATCAAATTCTTTCGTTTTTTTTTTTTAGAACAATTGCAATGTTAGTATTTGAAACGATATTGAAACTAGATCTACTTATTCATTCTCTAGACATAACAATGGAACTTCTTTTGTTTCAAAATGTTAAGAGATAATTTTAATCAGTATGTTTTGAAACAGTATCCCGTGACGTGTTTTTTTTTTATTAAATTAAGTAGGCAATGACTTAGAATTATAATATGCCAAAGGAGTAAAGCAAGATGAGGATTAAGTGAACAGTTAGGGACAAGTAGTCAGCAAGATAAGTCGCAAAGATCGAGCAATAAGAAATAGGTGCATTTACTATGATTGCTCGAAGATTGAAATTGAAAGGTACTACAACTGGGAGTCAACTATTCGACTTATCTTACTGTTTTCTTTGAGCCTGCAATGAAGGAATGAACGAATTTGGCGGATAGCTCAACATTTGGCGAGTGCTTGTCGGCGCTCGATCATAGTCCATCACAGCTGTCTACACGTCGTCGTGCATAGCCCGTAGCTTATTGCCCCGGGGGATGCATTTGTGAACATTACGAACATATTAGCGCTAAATTGCTTTGAAAGATGAATGAGGAAAAACCGATTAGCTGGCGGACATTTGTTTAACAAATAAATCTGATGTCTTATGTTAATACCGAGAACACTAAACAAACCGATAGATCTCGTCTCGTACTCTAACGAGATCTCGTCTCGTCCCTCGAAACAGTTAATTTTGTAAGTGTGCGTGGCAATACACACAGCGCAATTGTTTTTGCAGTGTGTGAGAAACGAGTGTTACGTATTCTTGAATAATTATTCGTTACTATAGAGATGTACTGATTTTTAGCGTGTTAGCGCCAAGCGGCGGCTTTTGCAGCTGGTCGAATGGCCACCGGCTCGACCGGATTGGTATCACGGCTTATGTCACATGTTGCAAGTACATGTTTATGTTTTATGCAATAATTACACCTTTAGTAATATCACTCGTTAACGTAGGATGCGGATGGCTCGTGCCTATGATTACTTACTTATGTGCGATTTGGATCCTGGGCCTGAACACTAAGACGGCAACAGGCACACCAACTGTCATGTTTGTCCAAATAGGGTCTGGTGAAAAGTAGGTTGAAACCATTGAGCATAGAGCGACCGCATGGTCGTTAGAGAGTACTATTTTTTTTTTGAATTTAAATATCTCCAGTGCATCATCAAATGAGAAAAACGTAAAAGGATCGTATCATTGCGCAGTCGCATGTATCACCGGCCAGTTAGTAGCAGATAGCAGCAGGCGAGCTGTGAACCGGTGTAATGATGGCTCGATCGTTGCGACCTTGTAAGAAACGTTCGCGCATGGCTGGTTTCAAAATGAATCGATGTGAAAAATTGTCCGATTCAGATTTGGAATCGATATTCATTGGTGAGTTTCTCTATCGTGTTATTTCTTTAGAAATTATAGTGCTGTAGTTAATCCTTCTGTAGTCTTATAAGTTATTTCAGTTTACAATTTAAACACTTTAATTTATATGAGTTTTGCTCTGTTGGATAGCTTGGTACTTTGGCTGGGTTGAACTTGGTCGAAACCAGAATTTCCAGTCTGTTCTTCTCTGAAATGATTATAAATATATAAAAAATTTAAAATATTCTTAATACATTATGATGTTACTTTGCGGAAATCCAGTGTTTCAGGTCTTTGACATGAATACTGAAACAGACCCGTGGTAGCCTAGTGGTTAGGGCGCTCACTTTGCACCACTAACATTGTTGATAACAATTTTAAGTGCTGTATCTACCACGTGCTCAATGGTGAAGGAAAACACCGTGCGGAAACCTGCATATCTGAGAAATAATAAAAATATTATTTCGGGGATATGTGAAGCTCGCCAACCCGCACTGGAGCAGCGTGGCGGGCTCTTCCCGGCTCCTAAACCCTCTCTGATACTAGTATTTGAGAAGGATGCCTTTGCTCAGGAGTGGGCACTTACAGGTTGTTACTTTACTACTGAAACACGAGTACGTTAATAGAAACAATATGTTTAAAAACTTTTCGCTACACTAACGCCATCTAGTAGTTCAGTATAAGTTACAGCATAAGTATAACTGCTGATGATAAGGAGGACAAAGTTTTTTTGCGTTTCCTTCGGTGATTGAGTTAACCGGGGTCCCACTTCAATTCGCAAAGTGCCTGTTCCTGTCTATGCCATCTGTTGTACGTCTCCTCATTAAGCTGCAGTGTGCTAGGCCGTCGCCATCGGTAATCGGTTATCGTATCGTATTATCGTTATCATATTACACCAAAAAACAACACGACTTCATGACGCATCTCACCGGTTCTTACCTGTATATTATATAGGTGCAATGCGGACTATTGTTCGTAAATAACATAATTTAAAACTAACTATGCCTGCCCGGGCTTCCAATCCATTTCAAAAAATCGATATTCGATTACTCGATTCAACATTATTCTGTGTACAATATTACGTCATCACATATATTTTTACTCGCGCCACTAGTTCGCATAATCACTCTCCCGCTATACGGTTCGAAATGTTTTTATTAGATAAAGCTGGAAGCCGGGCTGTCAAGTGCAATTGGGGCCCGCCATCGCTCCTGTCATATCCGCGAGCCTTCCAATTACTCAGCACCTGCGGACTACGGCTCCGGGTTTCGACACTTCAATTTCAAAGTGGTTGGCTGGTTGCGCGCTTGATGTGCCAAACTACACTGTGCTGTACAGAATCTATTATATCTATCATATCGACGTCTAACTTATCGTGTCTCGACTAATATTATTGTTTTTTATTTTTTTTGTTTGCCGCGTAAGTGTTACATCGGATTCGGGAAAATGAACACGCGTACACTTACGGCTTTATAATATCTCCTGTCCGCAGTTGACAAATGATCAACGTCATCATGATCAATATGTTTGTTGAATCTAAACTGGCTTCGTCAGAGAAAATGTAAGTTTCACCACAATACATCGTTTTCTTAAGGAAGTTCTATTTTAATGCTCAGATTTTTTTTTATCATTTCAATACGTGTCACGGTCTGGCAAGACGTTTTCTGTTGTCCTAACGTGACGTGGTTTATTCTTGAAAAATACATAATGAAAGTAACGAATTAATATTCGTATGACTTAATTAGGCTTAGTCTTCCTTTCCTTACTTATTAATTACAGTTAAGAGAGTGGAGAATTTTTCTTAACGATAATCAATTTTGTGTTAGGGAATTTCCTGTAAAGTAGCTACGCGCAAGTGGTTAGCGTTAAAAATTGTGAAAACTTAACTAAACTTGAGCGGCTAATTGTTAGAAGTAAACACAGCGTCGGACGAGACCACATATTTTTTTCCATTGTCGTCTATTAACACTTCGTATTTAGAATTTTTGTTCCCGATGTCAATATCATAGATGAAATTATCACTCGTTTAATTAAAAAGCTCATTTAGTTTCCTTTATTTACAAGTCAAATGCAGCTGCAGTTCCAATCTCTGCATCAGCCTGTCTAAGTGCCGATAATCTGAGAGTTTTGAGCTCGGCATATCTGAATGCGTTTTACGTAATCAGTCGGTAGCCAGACACGTGCTCGTATCTCGGTTAGCGAGCTACACCGCCGCCGGTTAAGATGATATTTGGAAGAAAGTGGATATATTCTCCCCTCACGCCCCCTATCCCTAACTTACCTAAATCACGTTTCCGTCGCTACGTACGTCACGCAGCAATTTATAGTGGGTACTGTGTACGTTTGTACACAATCCCACCATCGTTTACTCACACGACATCCACTCAGCGTACATAACGTACGTGGGATGTGAACGTATACCGGGTAGTACCAGGGTGACATTTGTTTCGAAATTATGAGGACTGTTCGACTGTACTTCACGTGTTTATTAGGAATTTCATTGAATATCACATAAAATTGCACTGGAAAAAACAAAAAGGACTTTTTTATTGTGCATTACAGCTGTAATGCCGTTTCTTGCAAAAAAAATATTAAAAACTATAGCTTTATGAATGGATTTGGAATCTTACAACAATAGAATAAGAGGTCGAAGAAAAAGTTTTTTCGTATTTTATAAACAAATTTTTTTCATAGTTTTTTTGAATTTGATTATTATATATATGCGCCATTTTGTTCGAGTACTTGTTGCCTTATTGAGAATCGCAAATGAGTATTCGATTCATAAGGTTTCTCTCAATGGGGTCGCGTGGCACCCAAATTGCTTCTCTTCTTAGCTAAATCAAGCTTGTTTTGTATATCAAGACTTTTCAAATTGGTTAAAACTCTTTTGTGGTCATTACCACCCTTAGCTCATCCTCTATGTCGTAACTACTAATATGCTGATCTTACTCCACTTTTTCAAAAATAGCATCGACTTCATCCATAATAACAGATCGACCAACCTTCCCAAACTTTGACAACAAAATTCCCGGACTGAAAACGCTAGAACCAATTTTGTGCTACTTTAACTGACACGGCGAGAAGTCCATAAACGACATATTTCGTTTCTTGTGGCGCTTTTTTCCCTTTTTTGTAATCAAACTTTAAAATGCTTCGAATTTCTTTTTTAGATTCACTCATTTCGGCAGACAGACAAACATTAGGAAATTGCGGGAAACCGGTTTTACTTTTTAATTTTCTGTTTTTAAAAAATCGTCTATTTAATGGTATCAAAACCAGCCATATACAAATGGACAACCAAAGAGAGATGTTACTGCAACTTTTTATTTTTAAAATACGAAAAAACTTTTGCAGAGTATTTTTTTTTATTAGTAAAGCCCTTTGGAAGTCTCGATTTTTTTTGTAGATATTGTATTAGTAGAGGCTGCTGCCTATCTCCTGGCATTTTTCGGGGGAGGCCTATGTTCAGCAGTGGACTTGTGACAGGCTGTAATGATGATGACCCTTTGTGTTTATAGAGGGACCAGTAAAATAAATAAGATGTTTGTCACAGGATAGTATATATTTGCATTTTCTTATAGTATAGTAGTAGACACCTCTCTTTAATTTTTTGCTTGTCCCTATTGTCTGTGAAATTCTAAATAACTAGTGAAATCACAACGTCACATGATGGTGTCCCGAAAAAAAGGAGCACTCAACGTGGCCATAAGGTAACACGTCTCGAGCGCATTGAACGTGTGAATTGTTTGCCGATATCGACGGCGATACATCGCGGCCTGTGCAAACAAGCCGCCGCGTCGTCACGACTTCCAGCAAGCGTTAACAATTGCTGCTGTTTTCGATCCGCTGTTTTATTGCGTTTACTTACATTGTTTAACATGGTGAAGGAGCTACGTATCGTTCTATAGTTATAACGAGCAATGTTTTCGATTAGAAATATGATGACAGTTACTTCCCATTTTGCCATTTTCGCTGTTATTCGAAGTCTATAGTAAACAATCTCAGGTTTCATGTGAACAATTTAGCACTTAACGTAACGTGACAAGTTTAATTTGTATTCACAAACGCGAAACAGATATTTACTAAGGTTAATTTGCTAAACAATACGTTAGAGTTTAATGAGAGCACTGTATCAGTCACAATTGAATGTACACTTCTGTCCGGACATATAGAAACTTTAGCCAATAAACTCATTTCAACTGTTGTATTAGAAAAATAAGTGGACGAACTTATTTAGTCATTGCTCGAACAGTTTACTTAAGTTAATACGCTAATTCTAATCTTTTATTGGAAAAAACAGCCGTGAGTGCTTTTTATAATTTTCGCGCACGTGATTCGCTATTTAAAGAAATTACAATTTTAACTTTACCTTATCAATTTTTTTAAAAACTTACAAATATAATGTACCTGCGCAAACCCAAAGAATATTGATAGGTATGATTTTCAATTAAGAAATAAATGTTAAGTACATAATTAAAAAGTTTAGACTATGTAAAGTTAAAAAATCTTTTATGGGTCCATGTGCACGCATCTATGATCAATATCCTAAAAATAATATTAAGGTAAAATAAAAATTAAAGGTCACCTTTCTCCTGATTTTATTACATATTTGTACACATATATAATATGTTAGAAGTTAGACACTTTCTTCACATACAAGTTGTAGATTGTGCAGAAGTTATAATACATATTATAATATTTAATATATAAGTTATAATATATAATAATCTAACCTTACTCGTAGTCTGGTGGAGATGTAAGCTTATATTTTACCAACAATTTAACCTTCTCAACCGAAATAAGCTCAGAAGGACTTTGTCCACCTGCATTTATAGTCTGCAAATATAATTTTGAGATAATTTCTACAATGACCTTTTAAATCTTTTAATACGATCGTTACGGTTTTATCTTAAGGTAGTCTTAAAATCCTACTAATTGCTAAACCCTCAAAAATCACGCCGAATGTCTAATGAACTTCTTGAAAAAGTTTGGGGTTGGCTCCTCGCCCAAAAGCGCTCTCATTGGTACTTATAATGGTCCTTAACTTAAGATGTAGCTAATATAAATTAAACCAGCCAAGTGCGAGTCGGACTTAGGGTTGTCATGTTTTTAAGTGTTTACTTTGTACGTGGTAGAGCCAGGCTGCCGGACCGGCTCTACAGGGTTAGTACCTCGACCTCGTAGAATATATCAGCGTAAAGTAGAGGCATTCAGTGCTTCTGCGTTTCGTTCGGTGAGTGAGGTAACCGGAGGCCCACTCCTCCTTACCATCTCCCAAATATCCTTAAAGGCCGGCAACGCAACTGCAGCTCCTCTGCTGTTGCAGATCTTCGTGGGCGATGGTAATCACTTACCATAAGGTGAGCCGCTTGCTTGTTTGCCCTATCCCATAAAAACAGCTCCGTTATTCTACTTAATATTGCAATAGTGAGTGTTTGTATGTTTGCCGTTGAATCGCTTAGTTTATAGTTCTTAATAGTACTAGTAATAATAATAATCATTTAACTATACTCGACTGTTTCCGTTGTTGCCTCTAAGTAGATGCCTTTTCTATAATGTTTTTTTATGTGTCATTCTACTAGTTAATCGTTAATAAATTAAAAAATTAATTCTCGAGGACTAAATAGGGTATGAACGTAATATGGCAGCGGTGTAGATTGGCGTTGTAGGATAGGATTTATAGGATATTTTCGGCGTTAGAATCGCCCAATCGCTGCGATCGCCAATCCGCTTGCCGAGCGTGGCGATTCTGGAAAATCTTTCTCTTGGAAGAGGCCTATCGTATGCCATGCAGTTGACTGTTTCTAGGCAGTTGAGATAGGGCAAGGAAATATTGAAAGTTATTTTATAACAAAATCTACACTCGGGCGAAATCTTGGGCAGCTTTTGGTTTAACTATAAAATTTAAAACATTGAATAATTGTTGTTTGCATTTTAATATATTTCAATTAATTATTAATGAGTATTTCGTCAGGTCTTGTGCTTCAAGCGCTCCGAGTTAATGAATCCATTATTGCAGCACCACTAAAGCTCTTTGCTTAAGTTTTGTCGTTCCGTGCAAGGATAATGCGATTAAATGTTAATTAAAATTTAATATAATTAAGTCTTCGCAACATTTATAAACATTTTGAGAGACATAATGTGTAAGTAAGTTAGGCTACCACGTAACTTATCTCGGGGGGCTCTTTCTCCTAATGTCTATCTCACTTGCACGCGCACCTTGCTGATTAACGAACGAGGCTTTAGAAACCGATTGGAGAAGGAGGGATCCATCCGACCATGCCGAACCCGTATCCAACACGCTTGTCTAACCTTGTATGAGCAAGTCTTCCATGGCTGGCATGGCACACCAGCTCCTATTAGCGTTTTCATGAAAAGCATATGCCCTACAGTGGACTTATACAGTCTGATGAAGAATCAGAATGCATAACGAAGTTGATCCATTTGAACATTGTCTCTACTGAATATTATTACAGACACAGAATATTATAATATCAAAAAATATATAATCATCACCGTAGCATAATAAAGGTCAAGTGCGAGTTGGACTCGCGCACCGAGACTGGCATCGGTCACTCGCTCAGAGTCACGCAACAAATAGCTAGTGCTCAGTGCACGCTCCGGCGAGCAAACAACGCCGAGCGCCGCCGCACACTCGCCTGAGCGCTCGCACATTTATTCTTCTCGCAATTTTTGAAGAATAAAACCAAAAATAAACTATAACTTGAATAAAATATAATCAACCCTCCATTACAGTAGAGATCTAATGTTGACGAAACCGCTCTGGACAGTCTACGAGGTTTATAATAAAGATTCGTCGGTTTACAGCGGGCTTAAAGTTTCACGACGACCTTTCGTAATTATGTTGAAAATGTTTTTAAGTCATTTTGAAAATGCCACAATGAATCGGCCGGGATATATTGTTTAGAAGATTTTAAAAATACGTTGTTATCCTCCACTTTGCTCATATTTGTACCACGCTTGGAGCCCAGTGGTGACTTTTTCTGCTGCTCGAATGTGCCAGCTCTATCGGCCCGAGCGGCGAATACCGGCGTGAAGTAAGTTTTGTAATTCTCCGTTTCGTTCAGTGAGGTAACCGGAAGCCACCCCGTCTTCCCGTCTCTACTTCCCCTCTTCAAATATCCGTAAACGCTGGCAATGCACTTGCAGCTCCTCTGGTGTAGCAGATCTACGTGGGCGTGGGTAATCTAATCACTTACCCAGGCGTGCCCTCTTGCTTAGTTTGCCCCCTTTATTTACTTAAAATATTTACGTGTTTAGGAGAGGTCAGGTTAGGAAAATAAAGCTATCATTCAAAATGTTGCTATCATAAAACTTAAACACTAGTCGCAATTATATTTTTTTTACACCGCATATACAACCCTTTCGTATTCGATCGACTTTAGCACGAAGGTTGCGTGGCGGCGTGGTAATCTCAATCTTGCCGTGCGTAGATAAGGTATGTTTCTCCTCGCAACAAACGCCTGGTATTATTATTCCGATTTTGTAGACTATTACAGCGTAGGTATTTTCGTTTTTGCATGGGAGTGGAGTATCTGTTACGAAAGTAACTATTACTTAATCTGTGGCCGAAGGTGCTGTACAATCACATAATATATGTGTAATTTATTTAACAAAAAATTGCGGACTGGGTCCGGGATCCTTAGCGCGTTTTTAATATTGCTTGTTTTAGTATGGGTCCACCCTTTTTTTCTATTTGTACGGACAGACGGAATGACGACCAGACTGACGGCTTTTAGTTCCAATCAGCAATCAGTGATGTAAACTGCTATATTAATTTTTTTTTTATGATTGGGCTAAACAACGATCTAATAGTTCACCTGAAAGCATGTGGCTACCGAAGCCCATGGACAATGCAAACAACTTTAATCGAAGAAGTTTCACCCCCTTGGACTAATACGGAATGCCCAGTATAATTACAGGCTGCGAGACAATTTTCTTTTCAAACTGGAACACAGCAGTTGTTGTACTGCTGTTTGGAAGCAGAAATGGAAGAGGGTGGTAGCTACCCAGACGTCTCCTGAGCAGGGAAGGGGTCTAACACCTAGGAAATGCTAGAAAGGGGGGAGCGGTCGTCCTGTTATTGCTTTATTGTTATGAACCGATTTTAATGAAACTCTTTTAAGTCATCCATATTTACAAATTTTAAAGAATTACAGATATGAATTAATTGTGACTAAAAGAAGGTGGGATTTTGAATTAAAAGTAAACTATTCTTGGTATTTCTATAGTCCGGTCTTGTTTCATTTTATCTGGCAAGAAATGACAAAGCATTCAATTAAATCCTTAGTACGCGCGCATGCCGGAACGTCAAACTAATTCCGGAGTCTCGTGCGAGAGGTCCCGGAGGAGGACTCGGAAGCGGTTAATTCTGTCTAGTGTATTTGTTCGCTCCTCTGTGAGTGCTTTAGAATTATTCGACCTATAGCGTTGTAAACCGGAATTTTAGCGAAAATAAAAAAACTAAAAATTGCGACACTGACGATCAGCTAGTGACAGAAATTTTCTATGAGCATGCGACGACACCATACAAGTATGAATATTACCATGCTCCGACACTGACCGAACCGACACCATGCTCACCAGACCAGCGTGGTGAGCATGGGAAAATCATTTGTGCTTCCGTGGCAAGGCATACGTCCAGCTGCGGGCTAACACTGGCTGATAACGAAACCTTACAAAAAGGGGTACAAAAGCGAGTTATTGTATTGATCACTTGTGTGAAGTCAGTAGAGTAGATTTGTCCTGACCGCCTGGCTTGACAGATGGATTGGGTACCAGTTCCAAGGAAGCTGCAATTGCGCCTGATGAAGTCCCCGCCATTTTTTACCACTCGTAAAAAGATATTGCCATCGAGCGTCATTGAATTTTCGATGATTTTGCAACATCGCTACCGCCTTGACCTACAGACTCAGTTCGTTAACGACTTGTTTCTAACTTCATCAAGAGTTGTATTTGTATATTTTTTAGATTCGTTCGCAATATTTGATGCAGAACTGACGGTCGAGTGGCAACATCTTACAGGCAAGCGCAGTGTAGGACGACCCCTAAACAAGTAGAGTCACTTGCATTTTGTTACAGGAAGGCGATGGATGTAGTTAGTTCGGGACTATGCTACATGCCACATGGCAGTCTTTGGGAGAGATCTATGTTTTATTTTAAAGTCAATTGGAAAGTAACTGATGAAAGGAACTACATCCCATGAACACCTGCTAACAACTTCTATCGAAGAAAGGTTGCAGATGGGTTGTCACCCCTGAGGCTTCAATGGAATGCTTGCTATGACAGCCTGTAATGATACTGACTCTCAATATCTTTCAAATCGGAATCAAACAGGGATAGAACTGGGTAAGAGCTACCCAGACGAATCCTTAGTAGAGAAGGAGAATACTACCTAGTATTCAGCAGAGAACATGTGGCAGATTATATTGGTAATGGAAGGATGGGCGAGCGAAGACAAAGGGGGATACACCATCTTTGGGGAATATACCACCGTGCTGCTAACGGACGAAACTCTAGTGACTGATTGGTACAAACAACAGACCTGTGCAAATTCTCTAATGTGAAGGCATCGGTACTTCGCTCTTCTATAAAAAACCCTACTGGAAATCTGTCTGCCCATCTACGAGTATGTGTTTATATGTGTCACCTCTAGACCTCAGCGTTCCGTTCGTCAAATCACGTGTAAGACTCGTACTCTGCGACCTTTGACTTTAATATTTCACCGCAGTTCATGGAGCGATTTAGGAAACATTAATTTAGCGCTGATTGCCTCGGAATTACGCCGAGCAATTTATTTAGATTACGATCCGAATTGTAATAAAAGAGATGTCTCGCTTATTAAATATTTGGGATAGACGCTAGATAAAGGAAGGCATGAAAGGGTATACGGAAAGGTATTTCTGTAGAATTATTATTGGTGTTTATTTATGTCAAACGTTAGATAATGTTGTAATTTATACTTGCGATTGTATATACTGACAATTAATATTATCTCTTGTACTAGTTTCACAACATATTTTATTTATTTATATAAGTATCCGATCAGTTTACACTTACGACATCTTCGGGGCATTCAATTATGTTTGACAATTATTATTATTTTAGTATCAGATTTAAGACTCAAATACAAATGTATGCGACGTCGAATTATCGGCTGAACACGACGAAAGCGGGAAAAATTGGCAACTAGAGGTAAAGGCTACTTGTCAATCTTGTAACAAGGTAGTATAGTGCGGCTCGTAGGGTTGCAAGCTTAAGATAGAAGCTTTGCATGAGGAAATAAGATCCTTATGCAAAGCTGTATTCACACGAATGCTTGCAGTTTTTTTTTAATGGTAACGAGCTATTCAGTCCAAAAGATGATGTGTGTATAAATAATCACTCACATCCGTTACCCATAGAGGCAGAGAGAAGTTTCGAATTTCCATTTTGCACGACTCAGCGCAACCCTTATTTCGCCACTCCGAGTAAAAATAAAGGCGGCAATCCGTCGCCGAAGATCGCCATGACATTTTCAAATCTCTGTTCACACCCTCGGGAACAATACAGCGGTTGATTCTTGCGCCATCATACCTTAAACGATCGTAAGTTGATTAATACTACCTTGACTCTACTAACACCCCCTCCAAACTCCCAAGTATTCTTAAAGGCCGACAACGAATCTGCAGCTCCTCTGGTTTTGCAGATCTACGTGAGCGACGGTAATCACTCACCATCGAGCCGCATACTCGTTTGCACACATTCTCCTAAAAAAAAAAAAAAGAACTTGCTAAGTGGTGTGAACGAGCCTTTGCATTCGTTAAAAAAAACAAATTCACGCCGATCCAGCAAACCCGCCAACCCGCCATAATCATAACTCAGTGAAGTGATTTTAAATGAAATATCTTCTCGTAACGGTAGACACATTTAAGGAATTATGTAAAGTACCCGCGAAAAGAGTCGGTTCGTAATTTACTAATGGAGATATAAGAGGAAAGGCGCGTAAGTTATGGAAACTCGCCAACACAGACCCTCAGTGATGTGCTCCGACTGTTGACTTAAGTCGTTGCGACATCGACCTCAAAGGTCTTTAAAATTTAGTCTTTAAAAGCCTTATTTAAAATATGTCAGTAACATTAAATTTAATACTTTGGCAAATTAAATATATATTTAATAGAAGGTAGAACTGCTTTCCTTGTCTAGGAGGCGTCTGACTATACCGCTATATTTCTGCCGCCAAGCAGTTGTGTTCCGGTTCGAAGGGTACACTGATCCCAGTATGATTACAGGCTATGAGGCTTTGCCTCTTAGTCCTCAGAGGAGGAGGACGATCAGACACCTGTAGCCTTCTTTGTTTGAAGTTTGTTGCAGGTGTTCATGGTCTGAAGTGTAACCACTTAGTGACTCTTCTATAATGTTTAAAAAAAATTATACGTTATGTGTACACCCTAAGTGTGAGCACAGTCTTTATTCAGAACTACCCGCGGCTTTGCACATGTAATTTTAGATTTTGTCTATAGAAATAAAAAGCATGCAAAGCAATAAAGATATTGGTCGATCGCAACATACGACTGTAACCGGGTGGATGATACAGGGTGTGTTTTATCACGTAAAAGAAGCAGAACGTTTATTTTAATCTATTCAACGAACAAATTTATAGCCAAGTATCGTTAAAATACAGCAGTCTTGTATGAAACGTTGAAATTGTGCGAAATCTCTTGAGAGCCGCAACGTTTAAATAGAACGGACGACGGAACTGGCGGAGCAGATAAAAAAAACCGTTATTTTTTTCAAACATCTTTCGACACTCGCATTTGTTTATCATAAGCATCTTCAGGGAAGCTTTTTTTTAACGTACAAATTTCTTGGAATATAAAAATCACATAGTTTGTGTCCATTCTGGGGACACTCTAGTAGTGATAACAATTTATATTTTTTATCACAATAAAATATAGTTCCTCGACTGTTCTTCTTTGAAAAGGTCTTGTTTTGCGACTGCCCTTACCGGCTTATTGACACTTATATCAGTTCTCCTTAATTACTCTTATCGAATATACTCGTAAATAAATATAATAATTATTTAAAACAAAAAAAAGTAATTTACGGCTTTTGTTGCCTTTAATTATTATCTTTCTTTCCCCGATGTTTCGGGTGCCCCTGTAACCACGAGTGATGTAAAGACATCACTCGATTTTTGAGATGAGATGTTGTTATAAATTCGAGAGACTCGCGAATCATCCTTGGCCGGAATCTGTGTTCTTTTGCGAAGATATGTGGTCTATCAAATCTAATATGGAGATTAATCAATATCACAAGGTGCAGATTTCCTAGGCCGTCTTTGTATTCCTTGACGCGGGTTTTTACTTTCGCGATCTTTTAGTTTTCGCTATGTTAGAGAGACCTTATTCACAATCAAGCTTTTACACTCCTGCATCCTTCAGAGATGGTAAAAGCTGACAAATTTTGAGGCCTGTAAAGAGTTTTTATCGAAACTCGCTTTAAAATATACCAAATTTTGTCCGTAACGTCTCCGACGTATGGTAATACAGCAGGCACTCGCTCGACTCTGGCCGGCCATTGTGACGTGCAGGCGCGGGACCCGAAGCTTGTCGTCGCACAGTACTTGCTTGAAGCGCGGCGGTCAAGTGTTTACTGTTAGAGATCCCCCGTGCTCTTTGAAACAAAGACTTTCCCACGGTAGCTGGTTGAAATGAGCGGTGGTGAAATTCACCGTTTAAATATAGATCGGCATAGATCTTTTTCCTCAACGCAATATGTCTTAACCTGTTATTAGGATTCTGAATTACTAAAACATCTAAGAAACCTAAAGAGTTATTTGCCTCCGTAGTAATCCGTAAATAATAGTTTCATTTCAAAGTAGTATTCGCGTTAATACAATAAATCATTAAGTAAAATTATTTAAAAAAAAAAAATTAAATAATTTTAAAGGTTTTTTAAATATTGCTTCACTGTTTTACACAAATATTTTAACTTTAAGTGGGTAAATTCCATTTTTATGAGTTCAAAGCTTTAATTAGGTCATGCTTTACTTTTATAAATATCGATATCGATACATAAACATAAAAATATTTGTTCTTACCACTTTGTTCTTCTTATTCATCCTTCTGGTAATAGCCCACCGCTGGACCCTTCACTCATAGGTGGATTTGCCATAATCGCCTCATAACAAGTTATTTAGAAAAATATTTCCATATAAAAAAAAAAAATTGTTAATTTCAATTGAAGCGGTCGAAGTATGTGTTTTGAAATCTTTTACTTTTAACCTATAATCTAACATCTCGTGATGTTGGTTGCCGTAAATGTGGCATTGATTCCGATAAGGTGCCGGACCCTGCGAAATTTTCTAGACCAGGGGCCTTATGACGACTCCTTGCACAACACAACTTGGGGTGGTCTAAGGCCCTCCAATCCGCTCCTGGTCAAAGGTCTCACCCATTGGTGGGATTTACCGTAATCGCGACCGGGTTTAAGATTCCGCCCTCACCGGTCAGTTTCGAGTGTTGAATCAATGAGTTTGATTCGAATTCGAGGTGATTCATACTTCATCACTTAGATCGAATATAGAAAATCTTATTAGACTAAATAAAAGTTCTTCATTGTTTATATTTCTTTATTGGCGAAAATAATACGTATTTAGTACGCTTCTGTTTGACAAGTGCCCTTTTAAAACTCGAACGTAATTCGATATTGTTTTTCGTTTATAATCAGTACCGGGGTAAGAATTTAAAGTGGAGTTCTGTCACTATTGAGATGGTTATGTCGCCATCAATGGGAGGCCAGGAGATTTGTCTGGCTTTGGACCATTTTTACGACAACCACGCCATAAAATGCGGTGGCCGTTTCTCGACCACCAGACAGCCATATTATCTTATTTCATTTGTAGCTGATTACGCTATTTCGTATCTTGACGACATTAAACTTGACATTGTTAATAGAGGACATTGCCCCTTATTTTTTTTATTTTTTTTATTGTTATCGAAATAAGCGTCGATTGTAATTGTAAGTTAATAAATGCCTCTTTTAATATTTTCCTGATAAATGTTATCGTGTTATCTGTAATCGGATTTCGTTTTTTTCTTTTACAGGTAAATAGTTTTCACCTTAACGTCACGAGCACAGTAAGTTGATTTATTTTTGTGAATGTCTACTTTAATTTGAAGATAAGTTCCCGATATATTTTGTAAACCCTCCATATTTCAGTCCTAAGGGAGATGGTAAGAAATATAAGTTTCTATTTCTTGGCCATTTCTTTAAGTACACGAACCTTTTAAGGAGGGAGGTCGTTGTGACGTCAGAGCCTACGATTGCTCCTGTTGTATTACTTCCCCTTTGTCGGCACGGGAGAAAATTTGTACAGTTATTTTCCTAATGATATTGAAATTTGCGTCTGTATTATTTTTCCATTACGAATCATGAACGTATATTTATATTCATATATTTATAGAATGGAGGATAAAGGGAATTCGTAATTTAAATCCGAATGAGAAGACCCGAGTTCGATGAAGAGGGCGCGTACCCATGAGACTTTCGAAATTTTGTGGGAATTTTATCGTTGTCTTGAACTCTAAGATGGCGACAGTTTTAACACCTGTCACTTTGTTCCAAATGAGCACTTGTGAAAAGTGGCTAGATCTCTGACCTCCCCATTATTGGGTATACGATGCTATCAGTTCGTGTTTTACACGCCTTTTATTAGCTTGGTTTCTATGTATGCACTTCCAAACGTTAGAATAATTTGGAATTTTACACACGTATCGCGAACCGATGACAATACAATATTATTGTACCATCGAGCTGGTCTGACGATGGAGCTCGAAGGTTCAATAGATACTAACATAAACCGATTGTGTTTGGGAAAATTAGTTTTGCATTAACGAGTCCCATTCATTTAATCCGATGAAAGGGGGAAGAGAAAAGTTCAAGATTAAATTTAATTTTATCTTATGCTCCGGTTAGTAAATATGTGTTGGAACGTTTCGCCCACGTTGGGGTGTTTTTAAACTTTCCAGTTTAATATTACAACGATAATGAGTGCGGAGCGCGACGCGGCCCGCCTAATTCAGTTCGTCGGCACTAAATGTTTCACTTGCGCTTATGAAATACGAGGTTCATCTCGGTAACAGATGAGCTCGCTAGTGATGTGCCGCTGCGAAAGCCGTGCCGAGCATGTCGCGAATATAAACTGTTTTATAAATGTCACCTTTATACGAGCAGTGATGAGTTTTATGGTCATCTTATGTTGTCAATTCAACGCATAGTCATGAGTGGAAGGTTAGCCCTCAATATATTTAAACTGATACTTAACTAAAGACTAGAAAATATTACATAATATTTCATTTAAGTATCGAGCCACGTCTCAATTTAGACGAGAATGATTTTCTCTTTTTTTTATTATTTTTAAAAAGAATACTAGCAATGCTATTCATTAAGTAACATTACTAATATTCCTGTTAACCCTCCAACTAAGCATAACAGCTTGTATCTGGTGTGGTTCACGTCAATAATCGAATGGCGGGCACGAACTTACGACGTCATGTTTCGTTGACCGCACCCTAACCCATTTGCAATACGGTTAAGCATAAATATTTTAACAAGTGACTTTACATGCGGAAGAATTTAACAACTTCTCCTAATGTCAACCATCCCTGAATAACGGACGAGGCTTTGACGACTGATCGAATGCGGGAAGTCCATTCGATTCTGTGGAACCGAAATTACACAGCATTCGGTGGAGAACATATGCCACTCTGCATCACTACTACGAAGGCGTAGTGAATATAATACAGAATAAAGCTATAAGCTATTACCCTAACCTTACTTAACAGGCTGTAAATACGTCTGCTGGACGTATGCCTCCCCTACAAGGATGGATTTGTCATTATCGCCACGCTCGGCAAGCTCCCTTTGTCGTCTCTTACGACTCCAGAGGGAAGAAAAAAGAGAGATAAATTCTAACGCTAAACTAAACTATAAACAATACCAGAGTTAAATTATCACAACCAATAATTACCACCAGCCCCGTTTAAAAGTATTTATGATATTTATGTGGCAAGATTGGTTTTTTTTTTGATCGCCTTAAAGACTATCGCAGTACATCCCTAATGCAAGGGTTGAAGGATAGGAATTCCGAGTAGCGGTGCGGCTCCGAGCCTCTCCTGGCCGTTTCACTTGCTTAATAAATCGGTCACTGACCCTACCCTGCTACTCACTCGCCAGATGAGATGTTGAGCAACGTCAGACCTTATTCTATCATTTTAATGATGACAATTTAAGTTTTGCTTGCAGCATCTCGCTTCGAGACATCTGTACGTTAGAGGAAATACTGGGCTTGACTTAAATTTCATAGTAAACGTTGAACCGGCGTTCGATTTCGGCTTCCGTCTCCACTTAAATAGCAAGTTAATATTGCTTCATTTAGATTACTCCAATTTTTTGCAATTTTATCAGCTGATTACATCCACGTCGGTAAAAGCGAGACATCGTGATGCTTAAGAAATAAGAAAACGTTTTGGGATTTTGTAGAAGCTGGGCTAGAGTAACTGATCTTCCCTGACTATACAGTTGGGAAATAATTTAACCCCAATTTTGTACATATTTTTTGTTTATGTAAATAATATCTGTTTGTGTAAGTGTAATGGTGTACAATAAAGTATATTTCATTCATTCATTTCATTCATTCATTCACATGAAATAACTATCGAATTGAAGCTGAATCATTTGTCTATTTCATTAATTTTTACAATCAAGTGCCTTCAGTTTTTATCGCTGTCTTTCCTCTATTGGTTATTTTTGCACCACGAATACAGTAGAAGTGTAAATGTAGCGACATATAATACGGTTTATGGTTTATAAATACGATGTACAATACATTTTTATACAAAGCGAAAAATATGACTTCTTCATAACCCAAAATTTATTGTTTATCAAACTTAAATATTTATTATATATTTTGTTTATCTTATTACAGAATAAAGCCATTATAGGTTTTACCATATGTTTAAAAGAAAAAAAAAAGCATATTTATCCAACAGTATTTAATATTTAATCTATTTTTCAAAGCACTTTGTACATATCAATTTATTTATTGATACAAAGTATCTAATTCTGAATTTAAATTGAATTAATTCTGAATTTAAATCGTTCTAATTGTGAAAATATGTTTATAGTGCCTTACGTTATGTAAAAAATAAACTGCGCCTTCTAAATTCAAGTAATGTCGAGAAAACTAAGGTTTTAACAGATATAACCGAGCGTAGTACGCTCCGAGCCGTCCGAAATGGGAAAATATATTGCCGCCGGTCCTCTTGGGTGCAAAATGTTGAAAGTAACGCCGGAGTGCCGGAGGGCGGAGGGCAGAGGGATAAACGACGCGCCGTAGATTGCGCCGGACTGCAGATATGTGGTCCGAGCCTTAAATTCATTGTTGCAGTGGCTGACCGGCGGACCGGGGAGAGTTATGTTCCGAGGAATGGGCTCTCGCATTGCAGTCTCGTGTAACTTGAGTGGAATAGGAGTTATGAACGAAAATTTAGCTAATTTTCACGTATTAGTTAGTAGAGGCTTCCAATATATTATTTAGCCAATCATAGACGAAGCGTATTTCATGGAAAATGTGTAACACATATGATTGCTTATCCACGCGGGAATTATATTTATGCAAGGTATATGGCCTTCGAATGTGTTAGTTTTTACCTTATCATTAATTATGAGTTATCATTAATATTATACCTTAATATTAATTTCATAAACAGAGCGTTATATTTAATAAGGCGACATTATCGCGTTAAATTAGATTTTATAATCCCGACGTTTCCCGATGATACCCGAAGTGTGTAGTATTCGCGTAAACACAAGGAATCATTAAGGTGCTATTTTATACATATTTTAAACTCTCTGTCTTTCCATCGGAAGGAGTATAGAGTAATATCGGTAACGTTAACTTATTTTCTGAACCGATCGAGCATATTCAATTTCTCATACTTTTGTTATAATAATAGAGAATTATAATCCTTCTAAACGATTTCGACCACGGCAATGACTTCCTAATGTTATCGGCAGTTGTCAACTGTGCGGGAGTTGTTATAGTGCTGCAGGTGTACGCGCGCAAACTCTGAGGCACTACCTCGTCTATATCTTACGGTATCCGACGGTACGGTACCGTATCGGTCAGATGCAGTGTCAGAGACCCGGGACACTACACAACACAACCAGAGAAAATATTGGTTCCCGCTCCGAAAACGTACATACACGTCATAATATTTGGTGTTTGTCATAATATATATATATATATATATATATATATATATATATATATATATATATATATATATATATCTATATATATATATATATATATATATATATATATATATATATCGTTGGTACGTCTATTAGTGATAGGTATAACTTCTGAGGTCATATTCACGAGGTCATGGGGTTTTGTATTTTATACATTTGAACTAATTTTGACCGCCTGATAGCCTAATTGTTAGTGACCCTACCTTCGAAACTGAGGGTTGCGAGTTCTATCCTAGGCTGTTTGTATATCTATCTTATCACCGTCCAGCTAACAAGCTACAGGGTATCCTAGTTTGGGACTGGATGACGTGTGTGGTTGTGAAAATAATTAAAAAAATATATTAACATTGTCTCACATTCTCAGTATATGTTGGTTTATTGCCAATAAAATAAAATCACGTAATCTGGAATCGATAGGTTATTCATACATTTTATTTCTCATATACATCGCGCCACCTGCCGGAAAGGGCGCAACAACGACTGCCGAGTCAGCTAGTGTTAGTGTAGATAATACTGGCTGTGTTACATACAACCTGCGACATGATCATGTCGTGACGCTACCGGTAGCTGCCAGGGGCCTTATCCGCTATGTAACAAAAATATTTTATGCAAATTCCGTATGATGTCATTCGACGATAAAATCATACTGTATTATTTTTCACATATTAAAGACAGTTTCGTTTGTTGGTTACCATGTCTTCGGATAAATGAAACAATTACAAAAAACACATTATGATATTATCGGCGAGTGACATCACTGTGAATTTTTTTGTGGCTTAGCGGATAAGGTCGCTTGCTGGATGTTTGTCCACGTGTGTACCTCGTGGACTCGTCGTGCGTATCTCGGAGGCGTGCCAGTGGCCGGGTAGTGCCGTTATGTGCGTATGGGCCGAATTGTGAGACATGAGCGTGTTGAGATTACACTTAAAACAATCAGTAAGCTCCTTGAAGCTTTTTCTGTGATTATTCAAATGAAAAATTGTTCCTAAGTGTATATTTTCGACTTAAAATTCGAATTCATTGCTCAATCGGCGCCACGCTGTTCATTTTTCTGTAATATTCGCCGCTTCAGCCTATCATTTATTACGACGATGTTGGATTAAACTAAGACATGGATTAGCCGGCGTGTCGGGACACGGTACCTTTGCACTTCGTCGTGTAATTACTAAGGCTGCTGAATACAACGCCTCCGGCTTAGTTCGGAGACACGCTTGGGAATCGACGTGCGCTTTCTTCTCTAGCAATAATGAACATGTTTCAGATGATAGAGATGTATTTAGAAGGTAAAAAATATCTACATTTTCCACGAGAGTCAATTTTATCAGAACACGGTACTTCGCTGGTTGTGGGGTGAGGCTCTATCGTTTTTTTTTTTTAGTTTAACGCGGGGCACCATCTCCGGTGACTGTTTATGTCGGGATCAGCATTGAAGATCGACCGGACCGACTAAAACCCCCAGTAGATACGCTGTTGGCCTAGTGGCATCTACGGCTTCAGTGGTAGAGACTCGCAAGCAGGAGGCCCGCAAGTTAAAGGCTCTATCGTTCTATTTCGCTGGTTATTTTATCTCACTGATCAGTAGTGGAGACCACCAATTCGTGCTTAGCGATTTTGCATTTTACGGTCATATTTAAAAAAGTTAGGGTCAAAGATCTAATTAGGAAACGTTTGATTTGCCTAACACCTAATTATAATTACTAAAGTTGCTATTATTGAATGATTGCAATATAAAAAATATCCCCATTAAATCGGAACACGTTATGATTATTTCAATACGTGGTAGAGCTAAAACTGCGGCTTTATGGCCATCACGGCCTCGCAGAATACCAACGTGAAGTAGAGGCATCTTCTGTTTCTCTCGCTCCACTTCTCCCCCCTCCTCTCACTCCCAAAAATCCTTAAAGGCCGACAACACACCTACAGCTCCTCTAGTATCGCAGATGTACTTGGCACTTACCATCGTGAGCTGCTTCATTGTTTGCCCCCTTTCCCACAAACAAAAACGATACGAAAAAAGGTAGATAAAAATGGTAGGACTCGTTTTCCGCCCGTGAGCCTTCTGTAACTTCCTTAACCTTCTTTGACTGAAGTTGTTTGCACGTGTCCATTGGCTGCAGTAGCCATTCACTAGAGGTGGACTGCTGGATAATTTGTCAATATAATGGAATAAAATATTATTGTATTAATTAGAAGCAAAATAAATTGGTTAAAAATTAAAAAAAAATTAAGCTCATAACCACTAGGTAATATATGAAAAATTATCAGATTTTATAAATCTAAAATGGATATATAATAATAATTACGTTCATGTTATATATATATATATATACAGATTTCATTTATTATTTTGATACAGCGTCACCGATCCGAGCGTGGCGGCTCATTTTCGTTCACCGCCCAGAAAAAGTGTGCGCCTAAAGAAGTTTTCACTTCGTAATACAATAAAAGTAAATCGTACCTAAACCCTCAAATAAGCTAACTAAAGGTGACAATTTAGTATCGACATTAATCGTCTAAATTGTCGTCATAACAGTCGGCGGTAAATTTACGGCCATCGCGTTAAAGCTGGAGTCGCGCTATCTATAGGCGTTACGGCGTTTTTACTGTGCATTCGATCCACGCTCGTCAGACACGCGAAACGACAAATAAACGACAAATCAAGAACACATTGCGATCCCGTGCCGCATAAAACATTTATGAGCCACTGAAATGGTCATTACGCGTAAGCAGTAAAATTACAAGTTGATATTTAAAAGATTGAGGTATAGATCATGGAAGCGTCTTCGCATGTTATCGTGTCGATTTTTAATACTGTACGTTTATTATTAAGTTTATAATCAACAGTATTAAACATTAGATAGTGGTTATTGTTTATAAAGTAATATTTTTAATGACATTTCATTTAGTTTGACACATTTTTCGCTGACTAGCACGCGGTCCTCTGATGATTGCAGCGAAAGAGGAGTTCGTCGGAAGTGGTGAATAATTTTGGTGTGATTTGACTTTAAATTTTCTAATCGTATGATTAATTTACAAATCGATACGACAGTTCCTGAGTGTAAAGCACAAATAAGTTAATATTTACGAGATAACGGGCAAAATACGAAAGCACTAAAGTACACCTGAGTCAATGAACTATATTAATTATTGTAAGAGGGTATCGCCACCGCGCTCACCGACTTAGCGTACTGAGTAAGGACAATAGAGTAGAGCGAGATAGAGAGTGTACATACTGACAAAGGAGAAGATTATAGCCGTGTATAAAATTAATACGTTTAGTTCTAATTCCATAATTTATAATTCCACGGCAATCGTCATTTTCATCATTTCAGCCTATCAGAAGTCCACGGCTGAACATAGGCCTCCCCCAAAGATTGCCACGAAGTTCGATCCTGAGCCACCTGCATCCATCGATTTCCCGCAACACTGCGCAGGTCGTCACTCCATCTTGTGGGTCATCCTACACTGCGTTTGCCTGTACGTGGCTGCCACTCGAGAACCTTTTTTCCTCGACGGTTGTCAGTTCTGTGAGCTATGTGGCCGGCCCATTGCCACTTCAGCTTGCTGATCTTTATGGCTATGTCGGTTACCTTTGTCCTGCTGCGGATATCATCGTTGCAGACTCTATCACGCAGAGAAACACCGAGCATAGCCCTTTCCATAGCGCGCTGAGCAACTTTGAGCTTCCTCATACGGGCTGCAGTGAAGGACCAAGTCTCGGATCCGTATGTCATCACTGGCAACACGCACTGGTTGTATACTTTGGTCTTGAGGCTTTGCGGTATATTCGACGAGAAGATATGACGTAGTTTCCCGAACGCAGCCCAGCCGAGTTGGATTCGTCGATTGACCTCTGAGTCGAAGTTGGACTTACCTAATCGGACAATTTGTCCCAGGTATACGTACTCGTCAAAATATATACTATACTATTATTATACTATTACTATACTATACTATCCACGGCTATACTGTCAAATAATTAGCTTAAATTGTAAACAGAAACTTGTAACGCAGATGTTCAAAAACAAATTAAAAACTTCAAAATACCGGTCGCAACGAACAAAAATCCTAGCGGATCTTTAATGGAGACGCGCTCGTCCTCTCGTCGATATGAAGCGAAGATGTTGCGACGGAGCGTTTCTGAATTTCCGTCGCCCGATCTCTGGGATAGATCTTTTGAATTGAACCGGTTTCCTCTTCGCATTTTCATTTCCGTTTGTGCCCGACTAAAAATAGAATGATTTTAAGAGCCGGTTTTACAAAGTACCTACCGTGTTGTATTATTTATTCAAGCGTGTTAAGAAATCATGATAGTCGTTATAGGTCTCGTAGCTTTTCACTGATGGCTTAGAGCATTGCTCCTGGATTATTGATTGTGCAGATGTTAGACGTGGTCGAGCCAAGCGGCGGCTTTTGCAGCTGCTCTAATGGTCCGACAACGCACCTGCAGCTCCGGTGTTGCGCGGATGTACGTGCCCATCGGTAATCACTTACCATCAGGTCTTTCATCATCACCTTTCTTTCTTGCTCGTTCGCCACCTTTCACATAAAAATAATGCTATCTATGTCTAACCGAAAACTTGATAAGCTTGAGCGACTTCAAAATGTGGCTACCGATTCGCCTTCACCGGAATGCTCATATTCTCTCTCTTTTTTTTTTTTTATAGAAGAAGGGGGCAAACGAGCGTGCGGCTCACCTGATGGTAAGTGATCACCGACGCCCACGAACATCCACAACACCAGAGGAGCTACAGATGCGCTGCCGGCCTTTAAGGAAGGAATAAGCTCTTTTCTTGAAGGTCCCTAAGTCGTAACTGTTCGGAAATACTGAAATCTCTCTCCCTTCTATACAATGTATTGCATAACCCTTTTTACCCTTCATATCTATAGGAACGTTTTGAATTCCTTCATGATTCTCTCATTCACGTCTTTTAAGGTAGAAAATTTGAGAATAAAAATGGCTGTTCACAGCTCTAAATTATTGGACAGATCGTCCTCTGTACAAGCTTTAATTCTATGGAATGCCCTACCGCTATCAGTGAGACGCGCACATTCCTTGTCCGTGTTTGAAAGTCAAAGCAGAGGCCCACTATCTCTTTTTGTAACTTTGTTTATTCAGACAATTTGTCTATTTATATGAACATATTATTATTTTATTTATCTGCAATATTTATTTATCTACAATATTTATTTATTTATTTAAGCTTAATGCACAAAGTGGTACACATGGCGGACTCAATGCCTAGAGGCATTCTCTCCCAGTCAACCATTAGGCTAAGCAGAGATAAACACGTAATAGAGGCGATACAGCTAACAGAAAAAAACAAGTAAAAGGATATAAATAACAAATAATATACTTACACAAATAGGTAGATACATACATTAAATATATAGAAATATACCATATACATATAGAATCGTGAATTTTAATACAAAATACAAACAAATATGCATGTCAGGAGAAACAACTAAAACGACACAATGACTAACAGCAACTCTAGTACAGACTTGCAACATTTTTGTAGTGTTTGCGGATTTTATTTTTGAAGGAAAACTTATTAGGTAGTACGGAAAAACAATAGTTTTTATTTATAAATTTATGTGTTATGTGCATATGAATTGCTTTCATGAATTACCAAGTCATTTCCGGTTTCGTTCTTTACAGTCCTGTCCACCCAAATTTTGTCTGGAACTATGTGTTTTCTTTTCTGTGCTATAAATCGTATTCTTTTCTATTCTAAGACTGATGGCCATAATATAAGAACGTGGCCGAATAATTTCACAGTAGCTAAGCAATTCGAGTTCAATTCTCATTGCCGGCACTAAAAACATTTTAATTGGGACACTGAATGTAATGGGTAACTAGTATTGGCCATATCATTTAATCGTCAACGTTTGTCGATTTTTTATTCACGTTTGGCTTTATCATTAACGTATGGTGGCCATAAAAGATGCTATAACAATTCAAAGTATATTATGAACTCGTATATTGTTTTTGTATGTAGAACATTAAGAACATGTAACACATTAGGCATTGCTTGTGTAACTAAAATATTGTTGTTGGTTTTTTCCTTACATAAAAATATGACATTATATAATAACAATGAATAATTGAGTTTTTGGTGGGATAGGAGAGGGAGGTAAGTCCTTTGCAGGTGTCCATGGGCTGCAGTAGTCATTTACCATCTGATGGTCTGTTAGCTCGTTGATCACACCAAATCAATAAATAGGGTTTTTGCATGTTTTGCATAAAAATAGAGTCGCCTCGTCTCGTAACGACATTGATATAATTTTTAATTGAACACATTATTATTTCATTTTAAAGCACAAGCATCTATATTGGTTACTGTCACCATGATGTATCGCATACTGAACGCGGTCAGCCTCTGACGGTACATAATTGTAATTGTTTTACGATATGTTTGACCACATCATGAAGTGGTCATGCATATTGTTGACCATATCAATGAACGATTTCTATTCATTGATCGGCACAAGGCGCATCATGACGTAGACAATGAACGGGGTGATATTTCATGAAATCAACGGGCGCTGCATGATATAGACAATATCTTATTAATCTGTGTTTACCATAGAGTAATACCGAGTATCTACTATCAGGTCGCGACATATCCACTATCACTACCACAATCCACCATCACAACCTAGTGACGTACCACACTTAAAGGTATACCGTAACAAGACCATAACAGATCTGAATTAGTGAAATGGAAGATATGTATAATAATATTTCATACATTTTATTTGTAATTAACATTACAAGTTAATTTACCCACTGCATGTCGGTTTAATAAAATTATCGTAAGGAAACCAGCAAGCTTTCCTTTACGTCTCTATATAAAAATTGTATTTATTTTATCTGAATTTTACAAGCGTGAAAATTGTGGAAAATACTTTAATGTTTGTTAAATAAATGTACTCGATTCTTTTCCATTCATTATGATATTTGACCAGATACAATTCAAAGTATATTATGAACTCGTATATTGTTTTTGTATGTAGAACATTAAGAACATGTAACACATTAGGCATTGCTTGTGTAACTAAAATATTGTTGTTGGTTTTTTCCTTACATAAAAATATGACATTATATAATAACAATGAATAATTGAGTTTTTGGTGGGATAGGAGAGGGAGGTAAGTCCTTTGCAGGTGTCCATGGGCTGCAGTAGTCATTTACCATCTGATGGTCTGTTAGCTCGTTGATCACACCAAATCAATAAATAGGGTTTTTGCATGTTTTGCATAAAAATAGAGTCGCCTCGTCTCGTAACGACATTGATATAATTTTTAATTGAACACATTATTATTTAATTTTAAAGCACAAGCATCTATATTGGTTACTGTCACCATGATGTATCGCATATTGAACGCGGTCAGCCTCTGGCGGTACATAATTGTAATTGTTTTACGATATGTTTGACCATATCATGAAGTGGTCATGCATATTGTTGACCATATCAATGAACGATTTCTATTCATTGATCGGCACAAGGCGCATCATGACGTAGACAATGAACGGGGTGATATTTCATGAAATCAACGGGCGCTTCATGATATAGACAATATCTTATTAATCTGTGTTTACCATAGAGTAATACCGAGTATCTACTATCAGGTCGCGACATATCCACTATCACTACCACAATCCACCATCACAACCTAGTGACGTACCACACTTAAAGGTATACCGTAACAAGACCATAACAGATCTGAATTAGTGAAATGGAAGATATGTATAATAATATTTCATACATTTTATTTGTAATTAACATTACAAGTTAATTTACCCACTGCATGTCGGTTTAATAAAATTATCGTAAGGAAACCAGCAAGCTTTCCTTTACGTCTCTATATAAAAATTGTATTTATTTTATCTGAATTTTACAAGCGTGAAAATTGTGGAAAATACTTTAATGTTTGTTAAATAAATGTACTCGATTCTTTTCCATTCATTATGATATTTGACCAGATACAATTCAAAAGTCTTGAAACCTTCCTCGAGCAACGTCGCCGCCGGCCGTATCTTGCCTCGCAATAAAAACAACAGTCACTTTCTAATCTTAGGACGTATCGCGATGAGAGGGTGCCATCAAAGAGTTTTCCTCTACCTAAGCAAGGGAGTCAATTATGCTTTTCCCTGAACGAAAACTCTCACCAGTTTAAAAAATTCACCGACGTTTATGTGTCAACGTTAAAAATACTTTAAATTGTTTATTTTTGGCGTCATTTAAAAATGAGTCATTTAAAATGAAATTATCATCATGTGTGTGCATATATAAAAATTTCATTTATAACCATACCACTTTTCGCCTCTCCGGGAGATGAGATATAACGTAACGGTTGGCGAATCTCGTCGCTGCGACGAAAGGGGGCGGCACATTCTTACAGCAGCGTAACTAAGTTACGCTGAATCTCTGCTTCAAATTAAATTATCGGACCTTAAGGTTAATTTGTACCGTAAGGTTAAGGTACCTTGTGTGTTTTTTTTACTGTCATGCTTTTCTTAACCAGGATTACACAGAGTAGAAGCGTAGCGATACATCAAACACATACATGAGTTCATAATATACAAAGAAAGATGTAGCTACTCGAACGTTACTAGCGCACCGAAAATGAAGCGTACAAAAGACTACATTTGTGGCCTCGGGCTCTTTCGAATAAGCAGGCGGTATACACATGCTACCCAGTTCCCGCTGACCGTGTTTAAACTTCGTTTAATAGGTTCAAATGCCGTCACGTATTATGCCTAAATGCACTTATTGTATGTAGCGTAAGTAAAAATAAAAACTGTGTGTGTGCTGCGGCAGCGCTCGGTACATTTCTTTCGGTTGGTCCGTGGGCATACAACGTATTGTTTATTTTAAAATTGTTGCTCAAAACGTTACACTATCAAGTTGGTTCCGTGGTTTACAGTTGCTCTCTTTTCGTCTAAATAGTTTCACGTCATGGAACTTGTACATGTTTCATAATGATGGAGTTCCCCAAGTGAACAGTAACAAGTATAAATTATAGTTTCATATTACTTTTGTACTTGGCAGAGCCAAGCGGCTGCTCGAATAGGCCGGCTCGAGTGGCGTAGTAATCGCAGAATACCGGCGTGAAGTAGACGCATCTTGTGCTTCTGCGTTTCGTTCGGTGACTGAGGTACTCTGAAGCCACTTCCCTCCTCCCCCTTATCTCTCCTCCCTCCTCGTCCTCTTTCCCATTCCCCAAAAATCCTTAAAGGCCGGCAACGCACCCGAAGCGCCTCTGGTGTTGCAGATGAACGTCGGTAATCACTTACCATCGGTTGACCCGCTTTCTCGTTAACTTTAAATGCATGTTTTTAAAATTTAGCATGCAGATCTTTGGCATTTTGGTCTGGTTCTCTCTTATAAAATTTTATTTAGTTTTTACGTGATAAATCCAGTGACCTATAAACACCATAGTATACGTATAAATCATACTAGGCGTCAGGTTTCGAATGTTTCTATCAAACGTGTTTTTATGTGATTTCCAAAGGGCCCGATTTACGACGCGTTGCTTCTGACGCTACGTTCGCAAGTCGTTCCGCTCGTACTTTCAGCGATTATCAGATGGTTATTTATTACCTTATCTGTTAGTCCCGTCGTGCGCAAGGGGTTAGCTTTAATTTAATAGTACGTGAGTGACCAGAGTTCATTTATTTCATATGTACTCCTCCTTATTACGTTCTACGCTATTGACGTTTTAAATTTTAATCGAAAGGTATGATATAAAGCAATAATTCGAAGAAATGTCATTTTTGGTAATGTCTTAAAACAAGGCATATGTTCAGCAGTGGACTTCAAAGGTTTAAGGTACTGATGCCGATTGTAGTGAACACTTTCAGCTGTTGTCTCTTGGAAGAACCGCAGCGTTTATTTAAATCTGATATTCTTATTACTTATTACACGCTCTTTTATCTTTTTAACTTAAGCACGTGATCGATTTAAGGCACGGGGTATATTTGTGCTTAAAAAATTAAAAATAAGTTAATTGTTTGTACTCAATCAATACGCTGTGCTTTATTGTATGTGGTAGAGCGTAGCGACGGCTTTTGATGTTGCTCGGATGGACCGGGATAGCAGCACGGCCTCGCAGAATACCGGCGTGAAGTAGAAGCATCTTGTCCTTCACCTTTTCGTTCGGTGAGTGAGGTAGCCGGAGGCCAACTCCCCCTTTTCAAATTTTCTCAAAGGCTGGCAACACACCTGCTTACTCCTTTTATGCTGCCGATTTAAGTGGACGTCGGTAATCACTAATCACTTACCATCAGGTACCCGCTTGCACCCCTTTCCCCATAAAACAAAATTGCTCTTATTTATAGCAGTTAAAAATATTATTATTTTTATTTAGTGTAATGCAATAAATAATGTGTATATCGTGTATCTACATACATTCTTATTTACGTAGTAATACAGAAAAACCAACTTACGCCGTATATCTTTCAGAAAGAAAATCTATTGCATTTCTACGGTAGACTTCAACAGGCTAGAAATAGCCCGGCTATTTCCGACTAGTTATTTCGGAGCAGATGCCGATGGCGCAGACCTTGACATTGCGGATCGCGCGGGCCGCGTCACGTACGACCCCCCCCCCCCTCCCCTGGCCCTCGTTGCCCCCACTTCGCTGCATCCTCCTCGCTTGTGTAATGGCTTCCTTGGCACAGAGTCCGCCAATGACCCGCTTCGACTATCGTAATATATTTATAATTATTATAGTTCCCTGTACTGTCCGCGGCAAATAGATATTGTATAGGCATGAATAGTAGTATCAAATTAACAGCCAATGGCCACAGCTGGGCTATGTGCCCCGTCTAAAATATTGCTGGAGAGAGATTGTTATCAGCCTATTTTAGGCGACCGCTGAACAAAGCCAGCAAGAACAAAGCCAAGAAAGAGTCAGCAAAAGCGTCGGCACACGTTTCTTAAAAGGTTTGCCCGTAGTCACCACGCTCGGCGAGCGGATTTCTTTATTTTTATGAGAATGGCAGCAAACGAGCAAGCGGTTCACCTGATGGTAATACTATATGGAAGAACCCGGCTTAAAGGCCGGCAACGCACCTGCATCAACTCTGGTGTTGCAGATGTACGACGACGGTACGAGTGGGCGACGGTAATCACTTACCACCAGATGAGCCTCCTGCTCGGTTGCCGCCTTTCCTATAAAATAAAATAAAAACACCACGTGAAGGTGAGGTTACCTTTTGGAGAAAGAGACGGTGTATTCCCCCTTACACGATTATTGTATTACAATTAATGCAAACGTTTAATTATCATAAGTATCATTGCATTCCTCGGAGCTTTTACAGGCCCAGTGTTGTCACAGACGCACTTACTTAGAAAAAGTGTAATGACAACAACAACGCATTAAAGTATCTCGGAAAGTTTGCATACATATGGAGACGTAAATTAAACATTACGATGACCTAAACGAACGTGTATACGGTCCTCCTTGCGCACTATAAATGCGACTGTTGTCCATTAACGTCACTATTTAGAGCACTAGATGGCCAAACGTGCTGACCGTCCGTCTGATGGTCACCTGCATATCGAAGAAGGTTAACAGATGCATTGTCACCTGCACTGAGGTAAAGGAATCCAAAATGTTTTTAATAGTGAGATTAGAGCTGGGAAGGTGGTGGCCCCACGATACTTCACGCGTACTCGAAATAATATTTGTTTATTATTTCTCTGATATGTAGAGTTTCGGAATTTTCCACGGTCAACTGTTACGCCGGCAGAAGGGTGGTATAATTACCTAGCCACAACCAAGAAATAAGCGTGGTAGAGCCAAGCGGCGGCTTTAGCCGCTGCTCAAATGGGCCGGCTCGACCGGATTGATACCACGGCCTCGAAGAATACCGGCGAGAACTAGAGGCATCTTGTGCTTCTGCGTTTCGTTCGGTGTGTGAGGTAACCGGAGGCCCACATCCCCTCCCTATTCCTCTCCTCTTTCCTCCCATCTCCCAAATATCCTTAAAGACCGCCAACGCACCTGCAGCATCTATGGTGTTGCAGATGTATGTGGGCGACGGTAATCACTTACCACCAGATGAGCCTCCTGCTCGGTTGCCGCCTTTCCTATAAAATAAAATAAAAACACCACGTGAAGGTGAGGTTACCTTTTGGAGAAAGAGACGGTGTATTCCCCCTTACACGATTATTGTATTACAATTAATGCAAACGTTTAATTATCATAAGTATCATTGCATTCCTCGGAGCTTTTACAGGCCCAGTGTTGTCACAGACGCACTTACTTAGAAAAAGTGTAATGACAACAACAACGCATTAAAGTATCTCGGAAAGTTTGCATACATATGGAGACGTAAATTAAACATTACGATGACCTAAACGAACGTGTATACGGTCCTCCTTGCGCACTATAAATGCGACTGTTGTCCATTAACGTCACTATTTAGAGCACTAGATGGCCAAACGTGCTGACCGTCCGTCTGATGGTCACCTGCATATCGAAGAAGGTTAACAGATGCATTGTCACCTGCACTGAGGTAAAGGAATCCAAAATGTTTTTAATAGTGAGATTAGAGCTGGGAAGGTGGTGGCCCCACGATACTTCACGCGTACTCGAAATAATATTTGTTTATTATTTCTCTGATATGTAGAGTTTCGGAATTTTCCACGGTCAACTGTTACGCCGGCAGAAGGGTGGTATAATTACCTAGCCACAACCAAGAAATAAGCGTGGTAGAGCCAAGCGGCGGCTTTAGCCGCTGCTCAAATGGGCCGGCTCGACCGGATTGATACCACGGCCTCGAAGAATACCGGCGAGAACTAGAGGCATCTTGTGCTTCTGCGTTTCGTTCGGTGTGTGAGGTAACCGGAGGCCCACATCCCCTCCCTATTCCTCTCCTCTTTCCTCCCATCTCCCAAATATCCTTAAAGACCGCCAACGCACCTGCAGCATCTATGGTGTTGCAGATGTATGTGGGCGACGGTAAGCACTTACCATCAGGTAAACCGCTTGCTCGTTTGCCGTCTTTTCCATAAAAAAAAGAAAAAAAGAATATTATCAAGTAATATCAGTTCATTAAGTACCGAAATATCTCGTGAAATAAATTCATCCTCGAAAATGACTCGATGCCTTGTGTACTTCCCCGCATAGAAGCAACGCCTTTTATTTATCAAATTGTTATTACATTAACGACCCATAAAACGACTGTTAGCGCCGTAAAACCGCCACCAGGAGCGGGTTCGAGTCCGTATTAATGAAGGGACTAATTGAACTCGAAATCCAATTAATGTTAACTAGACTTTGGACAATTACTGTCTTTAGGGCGAAAATTTTCTTCGCTTAGAATAACTTGATTATATAAAGAAAGCCATTCCATTGTCATTGGGTTTTATATATGCTCAACGTAAATCCTTTAATATAATAAAAGGATTTATCCGTGTGTTACCCACGTAAGAATCTACCAGCCCCTTACTTCCCTTCGTGGATGACGTTTGAGAGGAAAGAGGCTAAGGAAATCTCTGCGAGCAACTTGGTAAGTAGGTTCGCCCTCGTCACGTTCTATCCCTCGGAAAGGTGAATAGAGGGTTGCGGCAGCCCATTTGGAAATTTTGTAAATCCATACCTCAGTCTACCCACGCGTACGGGAGAAACGGCCTTGAATGTAAAAGACTTTACGAGTGTATTCATTGTTCATAATGTTATCACCAGGCTTCGCTCACGTGGAAACAAATGAATTACTAGGTAGTCAGCCTTTGACCCGTGTAGATGATAACTTGGCTTAATGATAGGTAATTGGTCCTCGTTGTTCTAGGCAGGTTAATCAAGGATCAATTGTTTTTGATCCTCGATTGATGTAATCATAATCTAAGCATGTCCTCTTTATCTATACATATAAACATTCTGTATGCTTATGTAAGTGATCGTGTAACTTTTGAACGACTAAATCGATTGACGTCATGTTACAATATATTTGTACTGTCGAGACGATGGTTTACAGCCACTAGAACCCGAAAGGTGGCGCTGTGGTCGAGTTATTAACAAATTTTATTTCACAAACGCATTGCGCCACCTACCGGAAAGGGCATAACCATGATGGTTGAGCTGAGTGGTTAGAGGATCTTCCTCTGAATCAGAACTCCCGAGTTCGATCCTATGTATGTAGAGCTCGTACCAATAAATTCAAAGAAACGTTTGTACGATTTTCATCTCTGGCCAGTTATTAAGATGACGACAGACTCGCTTGTTACTTTCGTCCAATTATCCTCTGGTGAAAAGTGAGTTGACACGACAGAAATAAATCTCTACACTTCTGAACGGTCTGGACGTACGGACGTAAGTGCAAATTTTTATTTTATTGAAAGAAAAAAAAGAACGCTTCGAAGTTATTTTCCCCTAAAAATGTTCAAACTTCAAATAATCCGCTATTACAATTTAATCCGGTCGTTTTGCCTTCGAAACTAAAGAGCATTTTCATCCAGGGTGTCCAGGGCTGTGCGCAGCCCGTGTTCGGGTAATTACGCGTCACGAGAGCCCTTGTAACCAGACTGGGGTGCGGTAAGCACCCTATACCTCACGCCTATTTTAACCCTAAATTTATGAAACTCGCTACAGGAAGATATAGTTAACTGGTGAAAGTATTTTGAAGACATAGTTCTATGATGAAGTAAAAAAAGTTAACGTCAAATACAACAGATTCAACTTATTCAAGAAAAACATTTTCACAGATTCTCACAAAAATGAGCGGAATTTTTCAACTTTTTTTTAATTGGTCTCTGCTCTCAAAATATAAATACCAACGAGGATAAATACTCATATAAATATATAAACTGCCACACATTTACATCCATCATACAATAGCTTGCCCCTAGCTGGATTCGAACACTCAGCTTCGAAAGCCGGGTCACTAACACCCGGTCAACACACCAACTAGGCGATCGGGACATCTTTATATATGTATTGGTAATGCTTGTTGAATCAATATATGATCTAACTAATACATTTAGTTATATGTTATACTAGTGTGCAGAAAGTTGTTTGTAAGGCAAGTGTAACGGCCAGCGGCAGTCTGTCTGTTTGTATGAAAACATGGCTTTGACCCACTATAGTTTTATACGATAGTGGGTCAAAGCGGCACATCCGGTATAGATCACGCTAAGATGATGATGATAATGCCCTCCTGGTTAATTTTAACCACGGCGACAACTTGCTACTTCGTCTGTTGTCAACTGCGCAGGTGATCTTAGGGTGCCGTAAGTGTACGCATAAGCACAGGCACTCGCTCCTCCTTACCCTTCCCATGTCCGCGATGTGAATAGCTTATTTATATGATAACATTGTGGTAAGTTTGCTTGCCGTGTCCGTCATTTCCGGCACTATGTTATCTCCTGCGCAGTTGACTACTGTCGACAACATTCGAAACTTGACGCCGTGGTCGCTTACGGCCACGAGGTCGTCATATGACTTATTAGAGTTGGTAGAATTGTTTTTATAAGGGTGGAAGCAATGTATGTTGTCTTATCTCCAAAGATCTTCTTTCTGCGCGTGACACCCTAATCCCACAGTTGGGGAGCAGTATCACTACGAGGGTACCGGCGCTGCGCTCGCCACCTCGCCAGCCCGTTGTTGCCGCTTACTCGTTGAGGCCTATGTCCAGCAGTGGACTTAAAGACGCCGACGTAGAAGATTTTTAAATGCATAGGACAAAGCGTAATCGATATCTAAGTCAACTAACACGTATTTAGTGAATAATACAGGTATGAATGAATGCCCTTCTTTTTTTAAAACTTTTAATTCAATTGCAGGCGCTCCGCGGAGCAGAACCGCTATAAGTTCCGACGTTTAAGTTTGTTATGAGCTGCCGGGCGAGTGCCACACGAACTTTATAATAAGTGCTCCAACGTGACTCGGACCTTATGCACCTAGTTTTAATTTCGTGCTCTGCTCAGTCTTTTTTTCACTCGTTCAATGAAGCGTTTTTGTTACTGAAACATCAACGGTAAAAGTATCGCGAATATTATTATCTGTTTTGGTATTCATCAACATCTTCAGCCCACGACATCCACTGGACATAGCGGCGTAACTCTGGGGGATGTAAGTGACCTCCTCGGGAAGTCGTAACAGCGATGGGTTTCAATTAGAAATTAAGCTTGTCTCTTGTGCAGCTTGTGGAGACCTTTCTATTCTTCTCGGAAACACTATTTGTTTAAACAAGTCTCTACGATCTAATCTGTCAAACTGAAACCGAACGCGATTAAGATTACCTCAAGAGCTGGGTTTGCTTTTAATCGTCACGCAGAGCAAGCTACGTTGCCGCGTCACCGGTCTGATCGTTATCGTTCTGACAATTTTATAATAATGTTTATTCCGTCATCTATCCGGTTGACATGGACAAATCTTCGTCGGCCCCCCGGTTGGTTCTTACGACATCCACGGACAAGGAGGGGATGGCGGAATGGTAAGACACCACACGTCAATCTATTTAGTAAATTGCCAGATAATTTAAGGACCATTACCAATTGTTATTGTTATATGCAATTTTATACAAAATAACGGTGTGGTTCGAATTTAAATAACATTATCATAATATGCTAATTATAGCAAATAAAAAACAAATATTGCGTTATTATTATAACATGTACATAACATATAAAGGATTACTGAGTTTCATTATTATACTTGATTAAATAGATTAGAACCAATCTATTTAATGATCAAAATTTGACATTGAAATATGTTAAAAAAATAATTAAGTATTAATCCCCGATAGCCAAGGTAGTAGTGACAATACCTTCGAGCTGTGGGTTGCGGGTTCGAATAGCGCATTCGAGGCAAACATTTGTATGATCATTATCAATATTACCGAGTCATGGAAGTTTATGTATGTATACATGATTATTTAGCTATGTAAGAATATGAATCTATCTTCCAAAGATAGAGGGAACCTTAGTTAAGGAATACTGTTTGCTTTTTTTTTCTTGAAATCATTATGATATATTGTAGCATATAATTTTTACTTCTGTGTGGGGAAAGGTGAACCTCACCTACCGAACACTGAAGGCAGCGAGAGATTGGGTCGGAAACAGATATAATAAGTGATTTGCGATGTCATGTAAAAGAAATTTTCTTTCTTACGACGTCGAATATTTAATTTCTTTGCAATCCTTTTATCACCTTTTCGGGAGAATGTGCCTGGTGATGTAATCCAGGGAAGGAAAAGGACCGATAGATATGCCTGTTTCATTGGCTGCTTGAGTTTTTAGATCATAATAATCTTCTTACGAGTTAAATTCGACTAAAACTGGTAGGGGCTCGAAGATATGGCAATGGAAAAATATTTATACGACTCCTTACGTTGCGTTTCCGTCGCCGTCGGGAGCAAAACGCGAGAAACGTTTACTACAACGCCCCTTCCGTACAAACTAGCAGGGGACGTTTCATTGCTCCTCAGCTCCGGCCGGGAACGCCGAGCGCGCTCCGCAATACGGAAATGGAACTCGGTTTATTTGTTCTTTTTTTCAAAGCCGCAGCGGCGTTTGAGGCTAGCGAGGTTTTTTCGGACGCCCGCGCTCCAGACCGAAATAAGTATGCAAACGCGCTAACAGCGTATTGCATACATTTAATGCGACTGCATTTCGGTTTTCGAGTTTATTTAAATTGAAAAGCGCCCGCTCGTTTAGAGTTATTTTCTAAAACGCTATGAGGAATGACTTGGTTTTTTAATAAAGGGATCATTAATATTTATCGTATTTACCAAATGTTTTATCAGTATCTATACTTGCAAATATCGCTTTGGATAGAGTCTCGATGGACGCCATTCCATCTTAAAACAAATGATTAATAAGCTTTCAATGCTGCATGCTGATCCGGGTCATACATAATTTCCTGATGTGCTTCGAGGATAATATATGAAAGTTTTGTATATATTAGTAGAAAACAGAGACTCTCCTTCGTTAACACCTACCCTTGTTCCGCGTCATCATCATTGCTACAGCCTGTCACAAGCTCATTGATGAACATAGGCCTCCCCCTTTTGTTTAGAGGCACGGGGCAACTTCTTGGTTTGTTTGCTGTGATTCCAACTCTCGCATTCTCTTACTGTTATAACCCTTATTGCTATGCTTATTTATTACTAAGCTCAATCATAAGTTTGCTCGTGATGGTTTTTCATATTTATTCAAAGTTTTATTCCCATATTGAAGTGGTCGCCATTAAACGAAATGGGGATTTATCTTGTATAATTTATTGCTAGAGAATCACTGATTACAAAACCACAAGATTATCATTAGCAAAATAGTGTCTGAGAAAAAAAAACTGGTGTATACTTTGTGCTACGTGTGTTGGTAGTGAAAATTCAAAAAATATTTTGCTTTTGAACGCTTCTAATATGAGGACGAAACATTATAGTTAAGCCAGTAAAGGAGAGAGAGAGAGAGAGAGCGTTTCAATTTTCGTGACGCTTAATTTCTCATCACAAGTAACTGCGACGGCAAAAGTTGCGCAGAAATATATTAAAGTCCATCTTAAACTAGACGCTTCTTTTCGTACCAACTAAATGCGGTTGCTTACGATCTCGCTATTTAATTACGCACACAAAAGGCTAATTAGGGCCGCGGAATGAAAGCGTGTCGGAGTTCGTTAGCGACGTGTGAGCTATGTGCACGTACGGTGCTTTTGCATGGTAACATGTCTGAATTCAATGCGGCTCATTGCTTAATGTGTGGGACAGATATACGGTGCATATCCTTCTCTCACGGTTGTATATACTTTAGTATTTAAGCAGAGGATTGGAAGACGTCTGAGATTATTGTACTGTCTCGACGAAATGGCTCGTAGCGACTCTCTTGTGGTTTAGATTAGCCAAACTTAAAAAGTTTTAATTTCTTTTTTTTTTCCTGTATATAGTGTATAGACGTGATATGCGTTTGCGTATACAACAAACATTGCATTTTATAATTAGTAATTATCGTTAAGAAAACGTCATATAATATTGAGAACGAATGTGTTACAAACGTTTTTTTTCTGCATCTGTCAGTTCCTCGGGCTATAAATAGTAATAAATTGTTATAAGACTTCAATGACATTGTAATATGATTAAATAGTACAATGGAAAAACCGCTTTACGTCACTGTTGTGTTAGATTTCGGTTCTATAAATTCGAATGTGCTTTTTGACATCACTCGATATATGAAAAGTATTTGTATAAAGAAACCTTTATATATACTATGTATCATTATTAAAATGTAAACATGTTTATCCGTTGGCAGAAGAGAAAGCATACAGAAACTGATCTTGTTTATTACAATGTGGCAAAACATTTGAAGACGATCTCGTGGATGCTGGCGTTGGTCACGTGCCAAAGTACCTCGATTATGCATCTCAATAATTAACGTAGAGTTTACTGTGACAGAGGTTAATACCAATTTAATATTTATACAAACATTTTTGAATGCATTTTTCATTTTTGCTTCATTGTTTGCCCCCCAAATCAGGAGACGAAAATTCGATCCTCTAAGACGGCAAAAGGCTCACCACCTGTCACCAGTCACGTTGTACCAAATAAAATGTTGTGAAAAGTGGGTTGACCTCTGATGGGGTGGATTTTTTCTCTGATGAATTTCTCTTTCTCATGGAGTGGCCATTATTAGGGTATACGCTTATATAACAAAAATAGTGACGTAGGAATCTGCCACCGCCTTTACTTCCGTGGATTGGAGAAGCCCGTTTGAGTATAGGGATTCGTTCCAAACGAAATTCCGTGTTCTCCGCCTACCTCTATGGTTGACAAGCGTGATCTGCTTATATATTAAATCCATTTATCGGACTTTTTCTCATACCCGTCTCCTACGACACCCATAGTAATAAAGAGATGGCAGCTTTTCTTATGCTGCTTCCACACGCACCTTTTCTTTAACCTCATATTTATAAAACTAATAGATAAAGTTAGTAACGTGACAGGCGAGATATCATAGAGCTGTCACGCCCCGGGCAGCTGTCAATTAAGTACAGCGTGTCGCTCGAGTTTCATGCAGGAAGCGTGACGTGCAGCTCACGCGTGGGTATCGCGACGTGTAGTATTAATACGTACTCATACTATATATATTATACCCTATGATGACGGGCGCGTGCCTGAGCCGTGGGCCCTGGATTGGAATCCCAGCCACGGTAAATTTTTGAGCATAAACACAAATGATTGGTTTTCGGGTCTGGCTCTGGAAGTGTTCGCGCGTACACTTACGGCACAATAATATCTCCTGCGCAATTGACAACTGCCGATAGCATTAGGAAGTTGTCATCGAGCTCGAAGTCTACCAGTGGTCATCATTAGACCTTACCTTACCTCACTAGCCTGTGAACAGTTCACTGAAGGACACAGGCCTCTCACATAAGGATGATTTGTATAGATAATACCAGTACCAGACACCTCACAGTTAGACGCTGCTGCATGTCGTCGGTCTGCTTAATATTGGACAGGTAATTTTCCAGATGGGAAAGTCATCTCGAAAATTCGCCATCTGGTCATCAACTCGTATTATGTTACTACGTCATCTCTAATGCCGTGGTGAGTATTGGATAGATTTTCCATCCATAGCATGCTAGATTTCATAATGCCTATGTCCAGCTGTGGACTTATGCAGGATGTTAAACATCGCTACTCCAGTTCGGGTTGGCGGACTTCAAATGTCCTCGAAATATTTTGACATTTTGACAGAGGAAATTTGAATTAACGTAACTATGCCGGCACCGGGCATGAACCCAGATCACTTGCGTTGGTCATATTAAAACTTTTTGCTCCTTTTAATTTCAAAACATAATGTTCAATTAAATGTTGTAGAATACGGTTACATGTAATCTATTCTATAATTGTGTATAGCGTAAGTAGCTCAAGCGTTACTTAGAATTATAATTACAAAGTTGAAATTATGAACCAACACATGGTAAACATGAGATATATTATTATATGAGGATTCGTGTAAAATGAAACTTATCAAAATTTATGAGAGAAGACACTGTACCTTTTCATCATCATTTCAGCCTATCAGAAGTCCACTGCTGAACATAGGCCTCCCCCAAAGATTGCCACGAAGCTCGGTCTTGAGCCACCTGCAGCCTTCGACTTCCCGCAACACTGCGCAGGTCGTCATTCCATCTTGTGGGTGGTCGTCCCACACTGCGTTCGCCTGTACGTGGCTGCCACTCGAGAACCTTTTTTCCCCAACGGTTGTCAGTTCTGCGAGCTATGTGGCCGGCCCATTGCCACTTCAGCTTGCTGATCTTTACGGCTATGTCGGTTACCTTAGTTCTGCTGCGGACTTTACCTTTTCAATTGTTCTTAATCTAAGTACCTACAGAAATAATTTAACAACACCGTGCGTCATCGGCAACCTACGCTGTGTCAGTCTACGAACATATTCTATTCAATATTTCTTTGAAAACACCTCAATTAATCCAATTAGTAGACGCTCCGCCCACATTACGGAGTGCTTCATCGCTAACAAGTCGTATTACGTACAGCCCCTCGACTAGCAAATGATGCGCTGGTTCCTTTCACGGGCTCTCCCCCTGTTTATCTAACACGTGTCTTACGCCGTTCGCGTAAGACTGATATTCGCTTGGACGTAGCCGTCGACACTCGCGGCTACGTAATTGGCATGGCGCATTCTGGTCCACGTGTCGGTGAACAATGGCAGGGTTTTAATGCATTTGCTTAATTGTCGCTCGCCGCGTCCGTCGCCACGCCCCGGGAAGAGCACCGCTCAATGGTCGTCCAACTTCACTCGAGTTTTTGCGAGTGTCAGTTGAAACGATTCACAGTTAAAAGCGCTTCAGTTTTATGCCAAAAAAAAAAACTGGCATGTGGCGGAAAATATCTCCGTTTAAGCTTATTACTGTGGACGCCTTTGAATATTATTATGCAAAGTCTCTAGGTAAGATACTAGGTTGTTTGTAAACACAATACGTTTGTATGCAGTGTTTATTCTATTAGAATGTATTTTATCTTCACCATACACTTACACTACTTTCAGTTCACTTTCATCGACTTCCTTGTATCTTTCTGCAACTTGTTCCAGTCTTCTAACTCGCCGATGATGCGAGATGAGATGTGCAATCGGTCGATGTGAAGAATTATGTTGTTCTTCGGCAATACTGGATATTCCAAAAAGGTACAATCAACTTTCATCAACACTAAACCCATCTGCGCTTCGATAGTCTATGACCCATGCGCTCCGTGTCCGTGTCCATTGTGCGACCGTGTAATTCGATACACAATTACGGCGCACAATTAATTCATACATACATTAACGTTTCAGCGTCGCCCCGTTTGTTTGTTGGGGCCCATTCATGCGTGCCATGTACGGTGGTTCGAATGGAATTTCGCACGTAGCTATTACTGGTTAATGGGCACATGGCCTGACGGCCTACAGCGTCTAGCTTTTGGCACTGAATAATGTTTAGACTCGTCGTATTATAACTACATTCGTACAATAGCTATAACATACTACAGCTCAACTTATGGGCATAAGCACTTTGCATACTTCAGTTAGTGACTGGCCGGAGATATATTTGTTGTTTTTTTTTATTTTGTCTACCGACAGACGTCGGGTTAACCATCTCGGAAAATATTAGATCAAAATTAAGCAGACCGTTAATGGGCAGATAGCGTCGTCGGTGCTAAGTATCTGGGACTACGATCAAGGGTCCGCTTGTCCGATTATGGCAAAACCTCTTAATGGGGGAGGCCTGTGTCCTGCAGTGGACTATTAACAGGCTGATAAGGTCCGGTAATGTGACTTTGTGCCCTCCTATATGATGCAGCCTATTATGATAGAACGGTTTTTTAAAAGGATAAATCGTATTAAAATTTATATGCGATTTAATTGTGTAGATTGTCTAGATATTACGATGTAGTTGCTGGACTTCCCAGTTCAGTATCTTTGCAAGCCTTATCAGTGAAATAATCTCTTCATTCTTTTATATTATTATGTTATTTTCAATAACGCGTTTTTTTCTATGAATTCGATTCAGTCAGAAAAAAGGTTCGTGACAGGTGATGAGCCTGACGACGTCATTATGTTCAGACGAATGATACAAATCTCGAATAAGTTTAGATATACATAGAGAATCAAACTCGAATCCTCGATTTTGGAGGAAGATCCGCTAAATAGCCATTCAGCTATTCATGGCGTCTATTTCGTGGCCTATATAGGTTGATTATCACAATTTTTGTAACTTGTACAACCGCCTGTATTCTTTAATAGCCTCAAAACAACTGTATAGAAGATATTACGTTATTATTTTATTTTTCTTTCTCATACGACAAGATGAAAACAATTTTGACGACCTGATAGCCCAGTTGGTAGGGACTCTTTCTTCGAAGCGGAGGGTAGTGGGTTCGAATCCCGCTAGGGTAGGATCGGTGTTTATACCCAAGTAATGGATATTTATATATGTATATATTATTTATGTATGGTGGTATGTCTATCTTATCACCAGTTCATCCAGTTACCAAGACACAGAGAATCCTAGTTAGTGGTGGGATGTGTGGATGTTTTTAAAGAAATACGATTTTGAAGCTCAAAATTTAGCGTGAAATGCAGTAGATGCCGCTGTAGACAGTAGTGATACCCGAAATTACTCCCGTTACCGTGTAATCATGGTGATTTTGGCCCAATAATACCAGTACCAAGTTTGTAGGTAAGCCTAGTGAACTGTAGCAACGTTTCAGCCAGATAAGTGGACTTAAATTTCAAAACTTACCCTCTCGATACAAGCCCGAAGTTAATAGAGCTAGTTTCAGTTGAAAAAACTGTTAAGCTTGTTGTTCTGAAAGTTTGTGGTGCTGTTGGTACTTAGACTTTTCATAGCCAAATGCAAAATATCAACAATATTTTACGTGTACGTGTAATAGGCTGTGGTCGAGGACTTTCATGTGTCAGCTGTGAGGATTAAAAATATATCCAATGGATAGAATCAGGCATCATCATCATCATTTCAGCGTTTCACAAGTCCACTGCTGAACATAGGCCGGCAAAGATTGCCACAAATTTGCCATTCGAGAACCTTTCTTCCCCGACAGTTGTCACTTCTGCGAGCTATGGGTATAATCAGGCAGTCGGTCAGAAATCCATTATTTACGAGTACCCGTTTCGAAGAGAAGAGCACTACTCTCCCTGCCACAAGTGCACCACTAATAGCTAGTGGTAGTGTCTAATCGCCTGATAATGCCTTGTTAAGAGGCGAAACACGTTTCACTTTAGAAACTTTGTCGGTGTATGTTACCTAGTGTTGAGTGTAGTGGCGATGTGGGTGATTATTGTGGGTAAGTGTGGTGTGGAAGAAGTAGTACACGCAAATGTGGGCGGGAGGTTGGTGATCTTCTTCGTACTAGGTATTATGTAATTATGCAAAGTAACTGTTTTCTCCGCGGCTTCTTTAAGTTAGTTTCCTTTAAGTATGAGCTTCTTCCCCGATTGAGCTTCTTCACCGCGAGACACAACGTCTTAAATATTAACTAGTATTTGAAATAAACGAAAAGTAGGATTATTGTTAAATGTGTACATGTAATAAGTGCCATCTGTACTATATACTGCACAGAAATTTAAACCGCGAACTCAATGTTTCGCTCACGCAACCCTAAATCGCTCGGTCATCGCCGCTGCCTAATTGGATTAACTTTCCATTTCGAAACTCTTTTGAAAATTTACTGAACGAGTCACTAATCAGTGAACTGATCGACTTCGGCCCATATTTGCATACTAAAAAGTACGCTGCATTCTAACCACTCAACTGTTTCACATTGAACTCTATTGTAAATGAATAAATTCGAAATTTCTTTGCTACCATTCCGCTTTAACTTCTCCGTAGTTCGTATTACATCGATTTTCATCTGTTTTCCAAGGGGGTTAAGGTTGAAACTGTGGCGAGCAGTGGTCGCAGACTCGTCCAGACAGCGTGGCGTCAAATCTGGCAAGCCCCTTGCGAATTTGCGATACGTTCCCACCATGCCATGAAGCGGGGCCCTTAATGAACAGCAGGAAGTAAAAATTGTTACTTAAATGTAATTGCATGAGAGTCGGACATACGCACAGTACTTAGTGCTTAATAGGGAAGCTGTGAAGTGTAATTTGTGAACTCTACCTCATCCCACTTAAGCAATAGTAACACGTCATTATGATAATCATAATACATTATATCGTACATCAATACATGTAAATAAAATTAAAATGTCGTTCTTTGATTTAGTTGGCTTATTCTCAGTTTCTATGATTATTTCCAAATGCCAAAATTCAAAAAACCCTTCATTAAAGTTTTGGGTCAAGGCTGTAATATTGTGGAAGACTTCCTTTTTTTCATCTAAACGCCAACCTCACCTGCACATGATGTAGCTTTTACGCCATCATTAGATCGCCAGAGTCTTCTTTGTTAACTAACACAAAGAAGACTGGCGATCTAATGATGGCGTAAAAGCCATCCGAATTTGTCGAACCCAAATCCCGCAGACTAGCGATGGGGAGCAGCGTCACTAGTTGAGCTTGCCACAGTCGCTCTCCTCACCAATCCGCTTTCAGAGCGAGTTGGGTACGAAAACCTTTCAAGAAATGCACGCTGGCTATCTTGGAGAGTCCTTAGTTCAGTAGTGGATTTAAACGTGTTAGTTTTATTTCCAGTGGGACTGTAAAGTTTTTGTTACTACTATTATTGGATTAATATGAATATAATTTATTTCTTAATAATAATCGGCTTCTTCTATCTACTATACGTTGATTGTACGAATAGACACTTTGTTCCTTTAGAATTTTCTAAAACAATTTGAATTTGTAATAAGATAATTTGCTATCGCATATTTGTTTTTGTAAATGCTAATTTAACGTTGTCATACGTTTCTTAATAAGTTGAACTCTTGAAAATAAGTTGCATCACCAGTATAACCTTTAGGCCGTTAACCTCTTCAAGTAAAACGATACACTGCGAACTCCGTAAAACCGACGACACGTTCCATCATCATCTACCGTTCTCTCGATTTAACCGAATTCATTTTCAACGTTGTTGGTTTTGCACGTGGATGAAATTATTCTATTGCTTTCATCCGGCGAACTAGCTGGTTCATCAGTTGGCGTATTGGCAATCGTCACGCTGTACATCTGAAACCTTGGCTACGGCTCGACAATGGTCCGTTTGATTTATAATGTGATATTTTTTAATACTTTTTTTCTGTCCACTATCGGTAGGTACTAGGACCTTCAAGAAAAGAGCCTATTCCTTCCTTAAAGGCCGGCAGCGCATCTGTAGCTCCTCTGGTGTTGTGGATGTTCGTGGGCGTCGGTGATCACTTACCATCGGGTGAGCCGCAAGCTCGTTTGCCCCCTTCTATAAAAAAAAAAGGTAGTCAAAGAGTCAATGGTATTAAAAAGAAAGACACTGTAGCGCAGAAAGTATTTCTGCGCTACAGTGTGATGCAACAAATGGGTATACGCTCAGTTTATATTACAGATTCCCGACACCGATTTTCAGCGCAGCTTTATACTAATATTGAGCCGGTAGTGTCTGCAATAGATATAGCTCATCTATATATTAATAAAAAATATTAGTTGGCCCACGTACGATGTATGTGTAGGAACGATAGGGTAAATAGTAGCCAGGAAATGTCCCACTCTTGGGCAAAGAACTCTCAGTATTTGAGAGAGTATAGAGCCAGAAAGGGTTCTGCTCCTTTTTGGATTGGCGCTGGACTAGAAATAATATTATAGTAAGTCTGGTATTTTGCACTCTGGGGCTTTATCCGCTTTGCCACAACAATCTCACAAAGATTCCTAGTGACATCATTACCCGATCAAATCGTGTCAATAATTTATCAAATCCGGTTCCAATACACCGTTTCGTTGATTAGTAACCACGTCACGGGTAAACGAGACCATGTTGAAAAAAGGTACGGTATAGATTTTATGGTAGAGCGAATTCTCATGGTAATTTTTGTGAAATATTTTTGAAATTTTTGAAAGCGCGGATATTTCGCTGAATTCGACGGCTTACACGCGCAGCGCAAAGTCAACGACACGTGCGAAAGGCGAGAGCGCGAGGTCGCGTCGCGATACGTACACACAAACAAGATAATAATCACGACCTCAGATTAGATACGGCCAGTGAAAGTAGCGTGCTGTAGCAGGGTTATCGTACCCGTCCGATTGCTCTGTTTCGGCGATAACCTACTGATAATAATTCGTGGAACGAGCGGAATGGTTTAACCGTGCGGCGGCTTTTGATGCTGCTCTAATAGGCCCGCTCGACCCGCGTAGTAGTGCCACGACCCCGCAGTGTACCGACGTGAAGCAGAGGTCGCTTGTACCCAGCTCCCAGGAGAAGCAACATTACAAATTACCATCATTACCTTAACCTTAACAGCCTGTAAATAGAACAATGCTGATCGCAGTATCAGACACCTCGCACACCATAGACGCTGCTGTCCGTTAGCGGTCTGCATAATTTTCGTGTGGTATTTTTTTGTCCTTATCCCGCCATCTGTCGGTAGCTATTGAGATTTTTAAGGCTTTTGTTTTAGTCGCTTCTACTACACGTCCACCGCTACCAAACTGTTAACAACAATACGGGATTGGAAATTTGAACTCATGATGACAAACCAGCGACTTGTAGACCCAAGTATGTACTATTCATGGAACTTTTTAAGGGTTGAATTGTTCTTGTTTCGATAAAATAATAATATCGTTTATAAATTTCAAAGAAGGTTCTAGACATATAGTATCGTAATAGTTTTCGCAAAACATTATTTACGTTTTAAAGAAATATTGATGAAGAAACGGTTTTTCCTTGACAAATTGACGATTAGCGTTTAAAATGAACGCACCAATTTAGATTTTTTTCATATATATCTCCGTCTAGATCTCTATTGCGAAAGCTATCAACAAAAAAAAACAGTAAAATTGAACGGATAAAATTTAATCAGTAAAATTTCTTTTTCATTGTAAATTTTAATTATGACCCAGCTGCCGCGATTACAACGGCGGTGTATTAATGTTCTATATGGAATATTGTGGTGTACACTTGCGTGTTTTAAGGTTATATCACCTTCCTTACACTATTTAGAATTTCCATATTAATGAATTTTAAAGGCTAATTTCCATAATAAATTTGTAGTCGCGGAACACTTTTACAGCGATTAAATATTTCTAGTTTTGGTTTTAATTTTAAGAATTGCGATTTTGTAAGAAAATTCTTTGCCGATGGCTAAATTAATCTAGTAGTCCTTTAATCTCTCATTGGACAAAGATCTCCTACAATCCTCTGACAGTATTTCGGAACTTGCTGCTCCAGCGTGGATTGGGGGGACTCTACCGCTTTCTGTTATGTCAGCATCGGAAATCAAACCAGGGTAGCTCGCGTACTGTGACAATTAAAATGAGAACCCAGCGACTGAACCTAATTAATCCTGTGGCGAAAATATTCAAATCGTTTGCGTAGGAAAAATTAACCTAAACATAGAACTGGGAACTTTTTCCTGGTTCAATTAATTCTTGCAAATAGTGATACTAAGTTATGATTTGTAATGAAAGAAGTGGAATGAATAAAAGATATTTAAAAAAAAAAATTGCCGGCCACCGCGCACTACCGCAAGTAAGGGTATCATCACAGCTTCATCACAATTTCTAAGAACTAAAACCGCAGTCATTTTCCTTTTACATTTACAAGCGTCGACGAATTTAGAGCCTCTTCGTAGGCCGGTTCAAAAAGATCGAGCGAGCAGGTTTGCAAAGGATAAAAAGCCAATGTTTTGTAATTGGTGACTTCGTGCAACCTTTGCTAACAAAAAACGGCAAAGGCATCGGCAAGGTCGCGATGATGTCATCTTGCGACGTCATCACACGAGTTGCTGCGTCGCATGGCAACGGTGATTGATGCTTTTTAAATTCGATCTTCTCTTCTTGCCTTTAAAGTACAATATATGGCATTTATTACTTTCTGCCACCACCTTCCTCATTACAACTAACGAATACTGTTTCACGTTTTTTTTAATTAGGTACTACATTTTTTTCATAATAATTCCCATAAACTTTTAGGTTGCATATCAAAGGAATAGTGTTATATTTCTTTGATATGCAACCTAAAAAAACCTAAAAAAAGAAATAGTGTTATATTTTTTATGGCGATACTTGAAGGGGGGCTAGGGGAGGCGGCGAACGTGCAAGCGGCGCGCCTCACTAACTTTGGTGAGTCACGTCGGTAACGATGCACACGTACATCTGCAACACCAGCTGCTGGAGCCGCCGCTGCTTTGCCGACTTTTAGGATATTTCGGGAGGGGAGAAATGGGAAAAGGGGAGGGGACAAGACCTCAGATTACCTCACCGAACGAAACGCAGAATCACAAGATGCTTACTCACGCCGGTATTCTGCGTGGCCATGGTGCTACCCCGGTCGCCGCTTGGCTCTACCATGTACAAGATGGTGGTGGATAATAGCGTCTTGTCAGCTGTTTGGTCTTCGGCTCTATCACTCATCTTCCTTTTTTACTGTATTTGGGATGACAAACAAACCAACAGCCCATCTGATGTTATGTGACAACTGAAGCCTATGAGCACCTGCAATCAACTTTAATCGAAAAAGGTTACAGATACGTTGAGGCCTTAGATGGAATGCCTCAGCCTGTAATTATACTGGCTGTGTATACCATTCAAGCCGGTGCTCAACGGTGGTTGTACTGGTAAATGGTGACAGGAATAGGCAAGGTGGTGGTAGCTACCCAGACGACTTTTAGTCAGAGAAAGAGTCTACCAATTAGTAAAACTTCCTAAACGTATATCGTTATACTGCGGCTTATTATTGTGCTACTTCCCCGGTAGCGGCAACCAATTACGTGGCAGTTTTCAGCGGCAACTGAACCATATACGAAATAACCTATAAAAAGTTCATTGACCTCTATTGAAATGCATCGACTTATATATTATTACTCCTTACAGTCAATTTAGATGTTTATGGCGTAACCATTTCCTCTGTTTAACAAAACAATAGCCTTTTAAATGTGGTTGGATTGATATAATGATACACGTACCGTGGCACTGCCACAGTTCTTTGTTCGTATTATTTCATAAACCAGTTTCGTTTTAACATAATTTTTAAAATCATTTTCAACAATTTGTAACCGGTTCTTCCTAAATACAAATAGTAAATTGTGCTTTCAAATCATTACGTCTTAAAACGGTATCTAACGGATAAAGGAGATTCTGCACAGGCAATATTATTTTATCGGGATTAGAAGCTACCAGCTTAATGGTGAGTGGCTTCTGCAGTCAATGAACATCTGCGAACAATCTCAATCGGAGAGGGTCACAGGCGCGTTGTCACCCCGGAGTACTAAGATGGAACGCCTATCAGCCCGCAATCATAACCGCTCTCTATACCTCACAAACCGGAACACAACTGTATTTGCACTGCTTTTGGGCGGCAGAAATAGGTTACAGTGTGCTGTCTACCCAGATGTCTCTCCCAGGTGAAGGAGTCTACCACCAGTTAAAAATGTACTTCATACTCTTGATAGGCTGAAATGATGATGATGATGATGAATATGTTTTTGTTTTGTTTTTTACCTGTTCATAAACTTGGAAGTTGCTTTGAATAGATTATGATCTTATTAATAAAATTGGTAGAAATATTCCGCAAAGGTCGAAGAATTTAAATAATACCTTCTCATATCGCCTTCCAGATAAACCGATATCAGTACTTCGAAAGGTGACCGTTGTTTTCGTTTCCAATATCGCTTGTCGGGGATTATGCAACCGACAATCTGTCTTACGTACGTTAGCGTTCTCTTCTTTAACTTTACATAAGCATGATCTTGAAGAATGTACTCCAAACTATCTTTTTCTCCAAATTCCAACCTCACCTGCACATGTGGTGTGCTCCCTGCTGGCCAACAAACGATGCTGTGGCGAGCAAATTATGGCGGAAAATCCACCCTAATCAGCACAGACTAATTATAGAGAGCAGGAAAAGCCGCATCTTGGCTCTACCACGCTTAAAAATTAAAATTTAATATACTACGTAACAAATTGTAGCATGTGGCTACAATCAGGATACTTGAAAGACGGCGGTTTTTACCAACAATTATTTTATTCATTTATTACCATTGACCTCAAACAAAATACATTTTACAATTATTTTAAAACACGAGAAGTCTTTTATTTACACTTCCAATTGTCAGCGATATTGCACTCGAGCAAGGAAGTGTTTGAAAACATTTGTGTGTGTGTGTATATCTATATGTGCTATCTATGTACACAGCTGTTCGCATATCGCAACGTACCCATTGACATTGACATTGAAATCGGGTGCGGTACCATTGTCGAAACTCGAACTATTATCGTCCACATAATCTCCGTTCGTAACACACCCACTACTCACGCTTTGGTAATTATTTGGTAATCATTTGGTTCGCTTGCTATCGACATCGACCGTGACGGATACCTTTGTTGTGACTTAATTAAATTTTATGGAATGCTGTTGCTATGCCACGGTATATTTCGTAACTGATATGGTTGTATAACCAGTTAAATGTTGACAATTATTGTAGCGCTCAATCAAGAAAACTGTATAATTTTAAATAAATTAACGTAAAACAATTGTGATTTGACATTTTCTTTCTTTTCGCGTGAATAATAATTATTTATCATACAAATGTTAAAAAACATTTTGATACGTTACAGAATAAGTATATTTACTATAACTTATTGCTCTGTGAGAAAGTAATGGTTATTAATGCGACTAGAAGGTGAAAACGAGTAGTAGCGAGTTAAATATTTATCTTGATTTCGAACACGTTTCGCTGAAGGACATCAAACCCGTGTTAAGTTAACTACGACATTAAAATATTTAATCTATAAACAATGTAATACAATATACGCCTGTGTTGTTATTACCTATGCAAGCGTTCACGGGCGGACCGAGAGTTGATGCCGTGGCATAACTTAATACGTAGAAAAGATATTTTATTATTTAAAACGCAATAGTCACGGCATGAACATGTTGAATGTAATTTTCAAGTTATAGCATTTCAGCGCTCGGGCGTCGTTAAAATAATCGAGTTCCCAGTGCGCGTACAATAAATTTCAGGAGCGTGAAGGTTTGAATTATATTAAATTACAATAAAACACTTTTACGACTATATTATTATAGATGACTAACGGAGCGACTTTGGTTGGGAAACCTTGAGCCAAATTCAAAATTGTAGTTGGAACCTCATTTACAATGCAATACCCAATTCGTTTGAATTTTGGGGTCTTTTTTATGGAATTAGGGGTAAATATATTACTTTGGAAACTAATGATGAATAATATTATAATGATTTAGTATGTTTTTTTTTTCACTACAAGGAATACACAACAATAGAATATCAGCTTGCAATATTACAACGGTGTCACCGAGCAGAGACGCTGAACCACCAAAAAGTAGAGATTGAAAAGGATATGACTATCTAGATAAGTAATAATTCAAGTGAATGAATATTAATAAAGGCAGGTATGGTGTAACCGAGCATGCGGCTCACCTGATGCTAAGTGGAAACCGACGCTCGCGCACCTTTTTTTGTTGGATGTTTCAGGAAAAGGTATACGTCCCTCAGCAGCGCCATATCCGCTATGCCAAAAAAAATATTTCACTAAAATTCCTTGTGACGTCACACTCTGATAAAATCACACCGTGCCACTTTGACATGGTTACCAATAAATGCCTTGTTGCCAGTCATGACACTTAAGTCACGTGACGTGCAGCAACAACGATTTTCCTCACCAAAGTGTTCGTGAGTTACTCACTGCTTATAAACTTTATATCACATTGTGAAGAAAAGCGGTGTTGCGAAATGAAAAAGGTTTTACATAACCCCAGCTCAGCTAGGACTTATCGCTAATGTCTAGAGTTTTAGGTATCAAATGACGTGACTAAACGCGGTCGGAGTCGTGGAAACAGAATTAGCATAAAATATTAAGTACCTTTTTTTTAAATTTCGATGATTAATTTAGATTTTTTTATACGAAAGAAAGCACACGAGCATGCGGCTCACCTGGATGGCAAGTGGTTACCGTCGCTCACGTACATCTGAAAAACCAGAGGAGCTGATGGTGCGTTGCCGGTCTTTAAGGATATTTGGGAGTTGGGAGGGAGGATGAGGATGGGGGATGGGGAAAGGGAGTGGGACTCCGGTTAACTCACTCATCGAACAAAACGAAGAAGCACAAATTCTCTCTACTTTACGCCGGTGTTCTGTGAGGCCGAGGTCGGTCCATTCGAGCAGCAGCAAAAGGTGATAGCGGGCGTTGTTTCCCATGGGTAACTGCGAATAATGTGTAACTGTTAAAAAGTAGATCGTGGTAGATTGTATGTCTACAGAAAGAAATAAATTATACAAACGAAAACAATCGATAGCTAATGAACCCCATGACACTCCGAAGCCGTTATTCATATGTACATAAAAATACGTCGTAATATTTTCAAGTTGTAATAGTAACATAAAAAAAAACTAAGAAAAACACTGGCAACTGCGTCGTCGCTCAGACATTGCCACCGGCGGCCACTTCGTGTCACGTAGCAACTTTATAGGCGACAACTTCGATGGAGGTAACACGGTAACGGTCCAAAATCGACCACCGGGGACGCATTTCCGATTGCAAAGTTCTCATTCAGCTTTCGTTTGTTAAAAGCTTGTGCGACACTTTTTTTATAACAACGATGTCCCCTTGACAACTTCCGAACAAAGTTAGAAACGATAGTGCCGACTGCGCACGAGATATCATAGTGCCGTTAGTGTACGCGTGATTACTGGGACACGCACTCGTCTTTACCTTCCCCTAACCGATGTAACGCTGCGAATATTAAGGCACGTGATCGTAAACTGTAACATGTAACAATTCAATTACCCGAATGTGTAATTTTTAATATTTACTCATTTTTGATTCGCACCTAGCATATTTAAATATGATGGCTGCGAATGAAATTAACCCTATGTCACTTCCACAAAGAAGACAAATCTAACAAAAGCAGATAGAATCTTTCACCAAGTAATTATCCTATGGAATTTTATATTGGATTGTGTTGACAATCGATCTAATAAGTGTAGTAGGTATTAGACTATATTTAAATATAGTGGCTGCGAATGAACCCTATGTCACTTCCACAAAGAAGACAAATCTACCGATACCTCATATATTGCCAGTCAAACTACAGAAAGAACCAACAAATATACATACAAGTATGTCGATTTTTTATACATGGCCACGATAACAAACTGACTGCACTAAGATATTGAACAAAATTTGTCGTTATTTTGGCCTTAAAAGAACCTTTTCGTAATAGATACCGACCTGACAAAAAGTGAGTTTCATAAGTCATAAACCAACAACAGAGAGGACCCTCGCAGAGTTTAATTTTAGTCCAAAATACCTGTCGGAAGAATGATATCCTCTCATTGTGATAATTTCCTCGTATCAATAAGTTCGTGGTGCTTGTTGTAAGATTTTTTGATTCAGGACATGAAAGAAGTTTTCTCTTTAAAAAAAAATACAACGTTCTATATCCCCGGAGAGGCGAAACGTGGTCTGCGGAAGCTCGTTTGGTTACACTGAGTCGTGCCTACCCCTGGATGGCTAAAAGGGGTGAATGCCGAGAGTTACATTTATAATGTTATACTCGTTGTCCCCCTCATCGTCTCATCTTATAGATTAAAAGGACACATCAAGGTCACATTTAAAAATGTACACCGAGCAATGATAATTGCAATGATTGTTTGAAACCGATTCGCAATACACAACACGTAGGGAAATCATAGACCATAAGAGCGGTACGTGATACGTGAGTTGTGTCTATGACATCCAGTCTAGTGATGTCCGCCGGGAGCTTCGGTCCAGACCAGACATGATAGGTCCAATGCTCAGTGAAGTGATTGCGTCTACAGAGTAATGCAATGTATAGGTATGTATTAGGCACACAAGTTCACACAGAGTAGCAATTGTAGTGACTACGGCAATTATTTTAAAATCAGTCGTTATATAACGAGCGATGTTATTTTTTAAAGTAGGTTTTTTTTTATGGGAAAGGGGTCCAACGAACATCCGGCTCAGTTGAAGGTGAGGGGAGAGGACCTACGGTTTCCTCACTCAGGCACAGAGCTGCAAGCTCGAGAGGACTCCACTTCGAACCGATATTCTGTGAGGCCGTGGTATTACCCCGGTCATGCCGGCTCATTCGAGCAGCGGCGAAAATCATCAACTGCCAGAGTTTGTCGCATTAAGCTTTCACTTACGTATTAAATTTGCTTATAATACCAACATAATTAAATGTCTTTCGGTTTCAAATTTCAGTAGGTAAGTTTTTGCTTTCACTGCAGGCCATGCGAGGAAGCTCAAAGTTGCTCAGCGCGCTATAGAAAGGGATATGCTCGGTGTTTCTCTGCGTGATAGAGGCTGCAACGATGATATCCGCAGCAGAACTAAGGTAACCGACATAGCCGTAAGGATCAGCAAGCTGAAGTGGCAACGGGCCGGCCACATAGCTCGCAGAACTGACAACCGTTGGGGCAAAATAGGTTCTCGAGTGGCAGCCACGTACAGGCAAACGCAGTGTAGGACAACCCCCCACAAGAAGCAGTGACGACCTGCGCAGTGTCGCGGGAAGTCGATGGATGCAGGTGGCTCAGAACCGAGCTTCGTGGCAATCTTTGGGGGAGGCCTATGTTCAGCAGTGGACTTGCGATAGGCTGAAATGATGATGAAAATGATGAAGCTTTAGCTAAATTTACAAAAGAAAGAAAATATATTAAATTAGAATTAGTACTGCTATTGCTTAAGTCGATGTATCCTATAACTCACGAGAAATGTAATAAGATTTTTGTCACAGACAAATAGTTATTAATTATCTTCGTGGGAACGGTGTCCTTTCATCGCCAGCTCTATGGAAGCGCGCTTTGAATGGCGAGTGCGATACTTCGTTGCGTGTGAATCGGCCACAATTACTTCGTCGTTAAGAGCCAGTAACGAGCACTTGTTATCGATGAAATGGCTACGAAGAATAAAAAAATTTCACTAGAACCCTAAAGAAAACATATTTATTTCTATCATACACTATGGTATACCTGGTCATCTGCTAGTCTTTACTTGGTGTTAGGCTCCTCAGCTGCCTAGGAGTCGGTCGTTTCTGGGAGCTGATCAATAGTTCAAACACTGTTGTGTTCCGGTTTGATGGACGTAGAGAGTCAGTATAATGCGAGACGGTGAGGCCTTCCATTTAAGTTCTACATGCATGCTGGGTTCAGTAGGCACTTAGCAACAGATGATCTATTAGCTGGAACGTCGACAATATCTGATTTAAATATTTCTACAGGATCATTACTTGGCGAATGATTTATTCATTGAGCGTGCATTCTACTTAATAATAAGTGGTCATTTTGCCCCTTCTTTAACAACCTTAAAAATCCGTTGTTGCCGTTGTGGATGCCATGATGCGCAAATATCCACTTCGTCGGGATTCCGAACTCACGCCTCATAGCCTTAACAATCAGGCGCGCTGACCACTAAGCCACCCGTGTCTTCGTTCTAGCATTCGATGTCGCCGACATGTCGGAAATACGTATAAATACTTAATGTTACAAATAAATGTTTCGATAGAGATTCGAAACTTGAACTTACAATTCGGTGGATAGAACACGCGGAATAACGTGGTCGTGAAACCATTTGAATAATGATAACATAAAATCATGTAATGATAGATATTAGATCACGTATGACGCTTACGATTCCATGCAGAACATCACTAGGCATGTTCTGAGTCACGCGTCTGCGTTGACTCGCAGCACTGACCTTGCGCAGTGTCTTTCCGTGACCCCTCCACTTATAAATAGCCGAGTTTTTTTCTTCCAGCCAGTTGCTGTTTTTCTTTAACAGTTCTTTCATTTCTTCAGATAGGTATGTTTCGCAGATATATGCGATAGGGTACAGCTATTCCAACTTAGCGAATCAATTTGTCCTTGCATTCGGGTGCTCGCGATTGTATATGTTCAATTTTATAAACGGCTAACGGCACTAACTTTACCGAATATGCAAAAATTTATTACATTAAAATTTTCTACGGTTTTATCGTGAATTTTTTGAGTGAAATGCTAATTTCTAGAAATTAACTTACAATCGACCGTATTTTAAAACTGAAAAATATCATGAACTCATGTTGCTAACTGTTTTTATCTATTCAGTCACACAAAACAGAATAACATGGAAACATGAAGAAGTGCAATAAGTATACAATGATCTGATCTAGACGGATATTCCAAGAAATGTTTACACGACACGATTAAAATATAGTATCAACATCAGCAGCAAGAACACGACGCATGCAAATAACAAAGGGAATGTACAATAAATGGGAGCTACAGCTACGTATCTACGTTGATATTTTCGCTTCCTTTTCAATTATTCACTCGTAAGCCGCATGATAGGTATTGGAGGTCTGAATTACGTGAGGCTCGGCCTTGATCGGTGTCCTTTAACGTTTCGAGCGATACTGTTCCACTTTTGTTCGATTATAATCAATGCATGTATGTCATTGTTAGTACATTGTGCACGTCAGAGACGGCTCTACCTATGGTGCGCACGGGCACAGCGACGGTATGGGGCGACGGCCTCGGCACATTCAATGAAAGTGCTTACTAGAGGCCGACATGATTGCACACGGGCGCCACATGGGCGGCGGAAGAAGATGTGCCACTCCCGTTCTTCGAATGGGTGTTGTAAGGCCGGTATTACAGGACGTCATTCAGTCATAGATCTAGTTTTAAAACTGCTTTCAAGAAGTGTTTGTATTTTTGAACGTCATTTGAAACGAAACTCATTAATCGACCCCCAGCTGACTAATTATGATATGTAAGAATCGTAACTCACAGAACGAATTGTTCGGAATTAAGACTGGTGCTTGAGCTTTGATCTGAACTTAAAACTAGTCTTGATTGGAGTTCAAATACTGCATGCGTCGTCAGCTATAATACCGGCCTAAGAGTCGATTAAGGGAAAGGCCTTGAAAATCTAATGGCGTCCGACAGATGGCGGATTGACCATCTTACAGTAGGCTATATATAAAATACACACACCGACGACCGTCTTGCAACGTGATCGCCAACCTACACGCTAAGAATGGCGATTATAGTAAATCCTTCCATTGATCCAGCTGTGGACTCTTAAAAGACTTATGATATAAATTACATAATTTAATAATAGATTGTTTTATACAGCCTTTACACGGCGCTGTCAGGACTTAAATTATCTATGTGACTAAAACATCATGCCGTACACATCCTTAGCTCTAAACCTGAAACAGCTTTTAGAACCCATATAGCTCAGTACCTACATGCGTTATTGTTCTAAAATCTTTTAATAATATAGTTGCACTCGGTAATACTAATGGGAGGTGGGTCGCAAATGTTGCGCCGACCTTGTCCAACCTTGTATGACGTTGGTTCGTTAATATTTATTTTGTTACTGTGTAAAATACGGTATTGGCGATGTAATGTTTCTAGATTGTACGTCAGTCTTATTTATTTCGACTGTTCGCCGACAAATAGCAGCGTCATGTAGCAACAGCCGTTTTCCATTTATCATTAATAAAAATACTTACCTTTCTACTCTATATTATTTTGCACTTGTTCATTTTCTTATGCAAGTTGCACTGAACTCATTATACGCTCTAATTAGTGTCACATGACACAAACAAGCATGTTTATGATGAAATATGATTTAATTAGCAATAAACATTGAATACACATAGAAACACGAGCTGTGGTAGGCTAGTGAACAGGACGCTCACTTTAGTTTCATAGAGCGCGAGTGATCTGGCTTCGATCCCCGGTGCCGGCACCACTAAAATTGTTAATAGCAATTTTAAGTGCTGTATTTACCACGTGCTCAACGGTGAAGGAAAAGATCGTGAGGAAACCTGCATGTCTGAGAAATAATAAAAATATTATTTCGAGCATATGTAAAGCCCGCCAACCCGCACTGGAGGAGCGTGGCGGGCCCTTCCCGGCTCCTAAACCCTCTCTGATACTCGTATTTGAGAAGGAGGCTATAAGTGCCTACTCCTGGATATAGGCTGCTACTTTACTTAAACATTGAATTATATTCCTATCTAATTTATAATAAAACTATTACGGTAATTATTGAAAAGGGACATGCGTGTGAAAAGTAACAGTTCAATTTCATACCTATAAAATATTAATATACCTATTTAAGTATTTTATTATGCGCGAACTAAATAAGATTCGTTGCGCCGGCCTCGAGCATTGCAGCTAGGTAATACAGAGCTGTGACGTGCACAATAATCGAAGATAAGTTTTGGAGCAAATTGTCACCACATTTTTTTTTTTAATTTTTTTAAATATTTCTCATTTATGTAACATCTATTTGCATTTGTAGCGTGTGTAGGTAACATTAAGCATTATGTTAAAATCAAGGTCTGTCAAGTCTGTCTGGTCTGTCAATCAAGTTTCCCATCCTTGCCTTTATTGTGAATATGAATCAAGGTCATTTGCCGAACCTGAGCAATTAGACTACGAAATTTGTTTTCAAAGTACGATTTCAGATCTACACACTAGAATGAACTACACCTCCTTAGGCCCTGATAAACCGATGCTAATCAACCCTGAAACAAATTAATTAAAAAAAAATATCTGTCGATATCACACCTCTCTCTAGCTTGTCACAATTTTATGAGATTTCTTTTGTCATTTCTTTCTTTTTATAATTCTATCTTCCTATTGACAAGCCAAAGGATAAAAAAGATTGAATGGTTAATATAGTAGAAAATATTAATAAGAGAGTGTAATCTTGATGAGGTTAAAATGTGTGAACGGTTTTGCATTAACATAAGAAATATGTTGCATCACTTTGCATTTTTTACAAAATTTACCACGGGGAATGTTCTGAGGAACTGTTCGGATTGATCCCAGCCGCTGTGTTTCACCATTGTATTTACATCGCGACAGAATTCAAAGTTCCATCGATACCACCTAGTTAGTTGGCATTCCAGCACAGTGCGTATTAATCGAAGCTTTCTGCCACGCACTTCAACTTTGTGGAATCGGCTGTCGCCTGCGGTATTTACGAACAGTTACGACTTAGGGACCTTCAAGAAAAGAGCCTATTCCTTCTTTAATGGCCGGCAGCGCATTTGTAGCTCCTGTGGTGCAATGGATGTTCGTGGGCGTCGGTGATCACTTACCATTAGGTGAGCCGCACGCTCGTTTGCCACCTTCTTCTATATATATATATATATAAAAAAAAACATATTTATAAATAAGGGCGATAAGGGGTGGTCACCTGATGTATCCTCGTGATGTAAGATGTAGATGGATTATCAGTCGAAGATCTCGTTGCAATTTTTTAGGTGAATTAATTAGGGATACGTATATGTATTATAAGTGCATCGAAATAAGCGTGCCACGACTATCCCGACCTTGTGCTAACGCCATGCCGTGACGTCTTGATATTTATACGAAGTGCAAGGGATCGGCAATAAATTGTATCGCGAACGGTTCCGTGCGTGAACTGTGTCATTCGCGCGCCGCTCTAACCTTGCCTTGGACACGCGATGCCTGGCGGCTGTTAGATCAGGTGCATAGCAACGACAGATTATGCAACCTTGTTCTTATAACCGTTATTCTGAAAATAATTTAAAATTCGAGACTTTATTTTTATTTTTTATTAAGTCGTTAATAATGATTAGGTATTTCTGTAATACGAATTTCATTAAAATGTGTGCACCTGTTTTTAGGTTAAATATCATGAATATATAAAATATTTTAAATTCCTTACGCGTTTAGCCTTGTAGGGATCGTAAGTTCAACCTTTTTAGTTCTTTCAGTTATTGAGTTTAAAATGTTAGAGTTAGCGCAAGTTAGACTGCTTTGTGTTAGACTTTAGTGACGTGGTACAGCCAAGCAGCGGCTAGCTTCTACTCGAATGGGCCTAATCGACTGGGGTAGTGGCACGGCTTTGCAGAATATCGGCGTGAAATAGAGGCATCTTATGCTTCTGCGTTTTGTTCGGTGAGTGTGATAACCGGAGGCCCACTCCCTCTCCCCATTCCCTCTCCTCATCCTCTCTCCCGTCTCCCAAATATCCTTCAATGCCGAAGTACCTGCAGCTCCTCTGATGTTGCAGTTGTACTCGGGCGACGGTTATCACTTACCATCAGGTGAACCGCTTGCTCGTTTGCCGTCTTTACCATAACTGCGCGTTTGTTAGTGTCTATTATTGAATCTTGCGTGCAAGTGATTGTAGTCAATGCTTAAAGTTAACATGAACGTTAAGTAAAAAATAAAACTATTAATAGATAATTCAATGCGACGTACGATTTTATAAAATTCGAAAGGCATAATTCAATGAAAACAAATAAATTCACGTGATACAAGGACGTCGTTATTCGGCGCGATGCGAATTGTTTTTGTCGGCCGCCGCGGCATGTATTTTCATTTCGGGTATATTCAATGTTCGCACGTTAATGGTGATAGTTTTATGGTACGTGGATCCGTTTTTTATGGTACCAGGATACCATGTATAATCATCAGTGCCGTAACCAATTAATCGATACGTACATGTATAATGCTACACCGATTTTATTTGAGACAAATCGAGCAGTGGCGGTGAGTGACGAAATAATAAAACGCCCAGACTATTGACGAGCTATACTTTTAGAAAGAAAGAAAGAAAAAAAGAAAGAAACTTTTATTACACAAATACGCCACTTGATAACAAAACAAACATTGCAACACATTTAATCAAACAGTTATTTACACAAACAATGTTTAACGTTGCCTCCTCTAGACGCATTGCGTGGCGCATGGGGCGAACAGACCACACTCAGCTTAATGCTGCAGTTGAGACTACAGCGCTGGTTTTCAGTGGGCCTGTGTGTCGAGTGATGTACGGACATTCGTATAAATACGGGGAAAGTTATTTTCAACTGTATTGTACATAGCTTAAGACATATCAGTAACAAAAATAAAATGAAAACTAACTTAACTATAATCAAGGATAAATAGATTTAATAAATACAGCTTAACAAAATTGTGTCCATGAGCTATGGGAGCTGTACTCTGTTCTGGAACTATACCACACTACACAATTATGGCATAATCGCAGGTATGTAATAATTAAAATACAATTATCATATCAGTTACCATCCACCAGATATCATGTATTAGATAATTGTTTATTCTTTTCGTTATACATTATAGTTGATTCGTATTCGCTTTTCTCTCAGTCCTCAAGTTCTCAAGTTCCTTTAGAAATATTTTTGATCTACTTACTAATCGGACTCAATTAATACATTGAAACAAATGTAAGGTTTCCCGAGGTCCGGACATAACCGATGTATGGTACTATATAGATGTAAAAGTGGGCCCGTCTGGGCGGCGGTCGCGGTAACGTCGTTTTAAAATAATTAATTCGGGTGCTAGGGATCGCGTGCCTAATGAATTAGATCTGTGGACACAATGGCAGAGTTAAGGCATGGTAGAAACAGTCATTAAGTATATAATGGATAAGCTAAGCTTTTCCAAGTTTCTATTTTAACTGTTTTTATAAATAAAAACTGAACGTCTCTTAACGTGTAACTTGGTTGTCACTTGTGTTACAAACACGTAACAAACCGTTTTCTGTTATTCTACTTTTTTATGTGATATTCACAGTCTAATTTGACGGGGTGAAGATAAAACGAGTCCAATCCTTAACTCGATAATTAGAGAAGCGTTAGAATCTATCACCCCCATTTCTCCCTGTGGTTACGTAAGCGGCGACTAAGGTAAAGGCCTTGAAAATCGCAATGGGTACCCATGCCGGGATAATCATCACTAAAAATACAAGACCAAAACTAAACAGTAGGGCAGCTGCGTCTGGGGTGCAAGATGTCTGGTGTTGGGATCGCTAATCCGCTTGCCGAGCGTCCGTTTCGATTATGGCCAATCCGACTTATGGGGAGGTCTATGTCCTGCAAGGGACTATTTACGGACTGTTATGGTAAGGTAAGATAAAGGAACAAAGGTGCCTCAAAAAAGAAAATAGACTTTGAATTCAACCCGAGCCAGTTGGTATTTTCTGCGATCTGTGGTTCGCGCGCTGTCCGCTAAGCAACATGGTTATAAATTTGTTTAGTAGATTTTATCAAACATCTTAAAAAATATAATCACTTCATTGAAAGGCAAAGTCAAAACTTTTTTTTAATAAATATAGGCTTGATTAAAGATCTTATGAAGGATAAAATCGGCATCGGTTCGCAAAACAAGACTCATAGAAGAAGTTCTCATAGAACGCAATGTTACAATGTCATTTACAATTCAATTGAAATCAAAACAATGTGTAATGTCAATTAATAAATTTATTTAAATGTAACTTTTAACGAAAGAAGACAGGGGACTTGCTAATGGAGATATTAAGAGCTATTTCCACATATTTATGTCCTCTATGTATTGATCTATTTTTATCACTCTCAGCATATACAGCAATACAGCCTGTCACATATCTTGTAAACATACAATGGAGAAAAGTACGGTGGTTCTTTTTATTTTATTTATTTTTTTATTTAAAATACTTTATTGCATACACCCCAATTTGAGATTACAAAGGGCGGACTTAATGCCTATTGGCATTCTCTGCCAGTCAACCCATGGGTTGGTGAGATAGCCGTAGCAAGTGTATTCATTAAGTTAAATTAATTAAGTAATAAAATTATTTTAAAATAACTATAAACAAATATAAATAGATATAATAAAATTAATGAATAAAAATATGATACTGAATATAATAACTGATAATGAATAATATACATAATAATATACTATTACATATGTAGATAGATAAATAAACATAAATAAGAAACACAATAATAACTAAATAAGTCCATTTAAATTTAAATAATGTTCTTTAACTAATTTTTTAAAAGAGTTCCTGCTTGCCGATTTCTTAACTTCCCCGGGCAGGGAGTTCCAGCGCAGTATAGCCTGAACCTTAAGAAAGAGTTGCCGACAAAACCGGTGAAGTGTTGTGGAATACTAATCTTAAGATTAGATGAAGATCGCAGCTTTCTGTCGTGCGTCAAGAAAAGATAACAAAATTTTTCTTGAAGATACGTCGGGGAATTTACATCATTAAGGATGGAATAGAGAGTAACTAGAATCCTAGAGTGACGCCTCTGTTGGATAGTAAGCCATTTAAGGCGAATACGGAATTCAGAGATGTGGTCATACTTACGAAGACCAAAGATAAAACGAATACAGTTATTAAGTAGGCGCTCTAGCTTGTTGAGAAGATCTTGGTTCAGATCTGGATAACATACGTCGGCATAATCAATTATGGGTATAACTAGAGTTTGCACAAGCATGAGCTTTGTCTTGTAGGGAAGAAAGTGTTTTAGACGATAGAGTGTTCTTAAGGTGGCAGAGACTTTGCGGCTGATTTCGGTTATCTGTTTGCCCCAGGTTAAAGTTTTATCCATATGCAGTCCCAGACTTCTAACCGAATCAGAAAATGGTACTAAAATATCATTGTATTCAATAGAGGGCAAGGTTCCAAGATCGACCTTAGCCAGCATTCTTGAGCTGCCTATTACTATTGCTGGACATTTCGTTGGGTTGACGCAAACTCCAAAACGCATTGACCAATCGTAGAATCGTAGTTTAGGTTGTTATTCAGAATAGTCACTGCGTTATGCAGATCATCTATATTAGATTGTACGTAAATTTGTAGGTCATCTGCATACAGATGGTACGCACAGTCGAAGGTGGAGGTGATAGAGTTAATGAAAACCGAGAAGAGTATTGGAGAAAGAATTCCGCCTTGCGGAACGCCAGATTCCAAATTTAACCACTGTGAGGCTTCTTGCCCTACGTGGACTGACTGCTGACGCCCGCGAAGATAAGAAGAAAACCAATCCAAGCCAGAGGGTTCAAATCTAATTTTTATGGGAGAGGGGGCAAATGTGCAAGTGGCTCTCCGGATGGCAGATGATTACCGTCGCCCACGTACATCTGCGACACCAGAAGTGCTGCAGGTGTGTTGGGGTGCGTTAAGGGTACTTGAGATTTGGGAGAATGGCTACGGTTGTCCGGGTGTGGGTCTCCGGTTATCTCACTCACCGTACGAAACGCAGAAGCACAAGATGCCTCTATCTCACGCCGATATTCTGCGAGGTCGTGCCACTACACCGGACGAGCCGGCCCATACGAGCAGCAGCAAAAGATGATAGGGGGCGTTGTTACCCATGGGTAACTGCGGAAAATCTGTAACTGGTAAACGAGTTGATTGGTTGAGAGATGGAAGGGAGGGAGCGGGGGGAGAGGGAGTCGGTCTCCGGTTACGTAACTCTTCGCACGAAACACAGAAGTACAAGAGCAGCAGCAAAAGCCACTGTATGGCTCTACCGCGTACAGAAACGTGGTATATACGTGGTGACATCTAGAACCAGTTGTCAGTTCTACCAGCCACGTGACCAATCCATTGCTACTAACCACTTATAGTGAACAAACACAAATTTTCAAAAAGCCTCCGTCAATCGCGTATAAGACAACAATATAGGTTTAATAACGGGCGCATTTTACGTAATGCTCAAGTTAACAGCGGAGGCGCACAAATATTAAGAGGCAATTTATTTTGAAAGCGGGCGCAGTCGCTTGTGAAGCATCCATTAGTCTTTGCCTGCCTAAACTGCGCTAGTATTTATATAATATTTTCTTAGCTGTTACATAAATAAAACGAAGTTGTATCTGTGTTGGAAAACAATACCATCCCTAACACGCTGTGGTTGCTGTATTTTTTTACGGACTATGGACTGGGATCCCAGAAACCTGATGGCGTCCTGAAAATATGTCACAACTAAACTATCGCGACTTTAAAACGGCAGCAGCGTCTGTGTGCAAGTGCGTGACGCCTCTTGTTTCGGATGAGATTGTGTTACCGCCTGTCAGACAAATTTTATAATTATAGCAAATACTCACTGAGCCGTGGTAGCCTAGTGGTCAGGGCGTCAGACTTTAGTGTTGTAGAGCGCCAGAGTGACCTGGGTTCGATCCCCGGTGCCGGCACGATTAAATTTATTTATAGAAATTTTAAGTGCTGTATTTACCACGTGCTCAACGGTGGAGGAAAACAGCGTGAGGAAACCTGCATAATAAAAATATTATTTCGTGGATATGTGAACCCCGCTAACCCGCACTGGAGCAGCGTGGCGGGCCCTTCCCGGCTCCTAAACCCTCTCTGATACTAGTATTTGAGGAGGCCTTTGCCCAGCTGTGGGCACTTACAGGCTGTTACTTTTTTCCTTTTTTTTTCTCACTGATTGGGAAAAGTCTTTGTTCCGCTGTTGATCGCTAACAAAGTAGATAGATAGATAGAATACGCTTTATTGCACACCAAAAACAGGAAAATAATGTAATAGTACAAAAACGTAATTAGACATGAGAGGTGGAACAATGGGCGGTCTTATCGCTAAAAGCGATCTCTTCCTGACAACCTTTGGATGGACAGGATTGTTATAAATGAATTTGGAAGTTGCATAAAAGCAATTGATATACAAATAAAACAGTACATAAAAATAATATACACATATTACAGAAATACATACATGTTTTATAAATACCTTTTATATATGTATACATATACATAAATAGACCAAATCAATACAAACATAAAAGAACTGTCTAAATAACCTAAGTTACAAAGATAGATAGTAGGCCTTGACGATATTTTTAAAAACTGGTAAGGATTGGGCGCGTCTTACCGATAGCGGTAGGGCATTCCATAGACGGACAGCTTGTTCAGAGAATGATCTGTCCAAAAATTTAGTGCTATGAACTGGCATTCTTAATTTCAAATTCTCCGATGACCTCAAAAACCGTGAATTAGAACCATAAAGGAATTCAAAACGTTGCTTAAGATATGAAGGGCAAGAAGGGTTATACAACACATTATATAGAAGAAAAAGAATATGAGCATTCCACGAAGGCGAATAGGTATCCACTTGAGCCTAGTACGAAAATGTGAAACATGATCATACTTGCGTAGACTAAATATGAATCTTATACAAAAATGTTGGAGTCGCTCAAGCTTATCAAGTTGCTTTTCGGTTAGATCTAGATAGCTGACATCTGCATAATCAACAATTGAAGGGAGAAGAGACTGTGCAAGCACAATCTTAGTGGCAGTTGGAAGAAAGTTTCGTAATCTTCTCAAAGATGCGGCAGAAGTAAAAAGTATCCGACTTACTTCTTGTAATTGAGATCCCCATGAAAATGATTTATCTATGATAATACCCAAGTTATTAACTTTATCACTAATGGGGATTACACTTCCATCAAAAATAACTTGGGGAGCCATAGGCAAATTAGATTTACCTATTAATTTCGAGCTGCCAATTATTATAACTTGGCTCTTTAATGGATTGACCTTAAGAAGAAAGTAGAACCAACGTTTAAACGAACGAATATACTTTATTGTACGCCAATTAATAAAAATAGAAAAAAAGAAACATAATATACAAAGGTAATATACAATCGGCAGCCGTATCGTTTACCACGCAACTGCGCAGGGGATATAAAGACTAGTGATCGTGGGTTCAGAGTGTACGCAAGTTATTAAGAGATAAAAAAAAAGTATGTATATTCATACTTACATATCCGCATATGTATATGGTAACAAGGCTATATTTAGGACGATATATAGGCATATAGATGGAGATATAAATACATATACTCAATAAATACGTACACAATATATGTCCTTACTGATTCAAAAACATAAATAAGTAAACAATAAGTAAAATAAAAGCCTAACGACGCAAGGAAAAGTATGTGTTGAAAGAGAGATAAAGAGATAATGAGAGATTAAGGAATAACTATTAAGGGAGGAAAAAAGTGCGCTTTAACGAGCCTTTTAAAAATTACTAGGGATTGCTTACGCCTTATATGAAGTGGTAGAGAGTTACAAAGCCGAAAAGCTTCAATTGAAGAGGATTTGGATAGTACTATGGCTGGAATTTGAAAGTAAGGTTGTTATCAGAGCGAAGAGATCGACAGTGATTGTCCCCAAAAAACAAACCGCTCTTTTTGCTCACCATTCCCATTTGATGTTCAGCGGTTATGAACATGTTAGACAAAAAGATGCAAATTATAACTTGCCTTGAATTCTGTATATGCGATTTAATGATGATCTGTACATCGATGGGGATGTCCAGGGGCCTTATCCGTTACGCCACAAAAATATTTTGTGCGAATTCCGTGTGAAGTCATTCCTCGAAGAAATCATACTGGGTTGCATTTCGCATCCAATACATTTACTTTATCTTTTTACCTTAATAGCCTGTTAAAAGCCCAGTGCAGGGCATAGGCTTCTCCCATAAGGAGGATTTAGCTTAATCGCCACGCTCGGCAAGCGGATTGGCGATCGCCGTACCATACACTTCAGACGCTGCTGCCCGTCATCGATCTGCTTAATTTTGGTCTGGTATATTTCGAGATCGTTATCCCGCCACCTGTCGGTAACCATTGTGATTTTCAAGGCTCTTCCCTTAGTCGCCTATTACTTACGACACCCATGAAAAGAAGTGTGTGGCAAATTCTTACGCCTATACCAATCCAAGACATGGTTTCGTCTATTGATATGAACTATGTCTTGGATATCGGATAAGGCTTCAAAGTGGACGCGCCGCTGAATATCTCTAGGCTACTAGACGCTGCTACCGTACGTCCGTGGACTGACGGGAAGAGGTGCGATGAAAGCCTCGTCAAAGACAACCCGTATAGCCAAGTCCTATGTTGAAACGGCCTTTATAGCCTTACTTACTTCCACTCGGAGTCGAATGTCCATGTGTCGTGTCTGATTTATATATGTACTGTAGGTATAATTGGTTACACTCAAAGCAGGCTGTTAATGTCTAGCATATAAAACTAAGCTAGTTTCACTATTCGCCTACAGCGTCCTCTAAAAATTCAATTTGTCTCGTACAGACATCTTAAGCTGAAACTGGAAATATCGCAGCCGTGTTGTCATTCCCCTCTTGATTAAATTTTGAAACCGCCCAATGTCGTTGACGTACTGTAATTGAGACAGACAGACAGACGGTCCGACGTCGTTATGATATAATCATGTAGCTTAATATTGAGATGGATTGTTGTTTAGCGTCAACTCGGATGGGCCAATTACAGTCGTCGCTCAATTAACATCATGTTAGAAATGTCACAAACATTCTAAAATTACCTCTGTAGTGTCTTGTGCTGATTCAATTATTTATTTATTTGAATCAAAAGATTCGAGAAATCAATTAAAAATATGTATATAATAGAACGGGGAAAAAGGTTTTTCGTATTTTATATATATGAATTCAAGATATTTGTTATCATAGTTTATTTACATTTAATTACAATACGTATGTGCCATTTTGTTCGATAACTTTTTACCATTTTGTAGGTAGTAACATAATCCCATTGCTGTAGAATTTTGGGAATTCTGATCAAGAAAAAAGTATTGACAGTCTTCTCTTGATGATAACCTAACACTCCCTAAAGAATACTGAAGGGCCGAAACAGATAAAATCTGGGCGTGGAAGGTCAGTGCTATATGGTAGATGGATTAACACTTCCCAACCAAGCTCTCCCAAATTTATGCTGAGTGACTAAAGATGTGTGTGGTCTGGCGTTATTATGATGAAAAATTACACCCATTCTGTTGATCCATTCCGGTTGTTTTTTCTCTTTTTCTTGGTTGGCAGCATAGATCCTAATCGATGGATTTGCCCGGCGGTAAAAACTCATAATGAACGATGCCCTTAGAATCCCATCATACAACAAGCATCACCTTATTGCGTGTTAATCCGGGTTTCGCTATAGTCTGTGGAGCTTGACTGCCCTTGCTTGCTTGACCATGATATTTTTTGCACGTTCTTGTCGTAGGTATCCACTTTTCATTAACAGTGATCAATCTTTTCAAAAACGGTTCGGTTTCACTACGTTTCAATAGAGAATCGCAAATGCTAGGCACGTTTCATTAGGTTTCTTTTAGTGAGCTCGTGTGGCATCCAAATGTATAACTTTTTTGTATATGCAGACTTTTTCAAATGGGTCAAAACTGTATCGTTGTCAGTCCCCAGCTCTTCAGCTATGTCGTAACTACTAATATGCCGTCCTTGTTCCACTTTTTCAAAAATTACATCGACTTTATTCGTAACAGGTCGACCAGAGCGAGCTTCTTTTTCGACATCAAATTTTCCGGATTGAAAACGCTTTAACCAATTTCGTGCTGCTCTTACTGACACTGCGTCCATTAACGTCACGTTTTTCACGACTTCACATTTTTCCTTTTTCCTAATAAAACTTCAAAACGTATCGAATTTCTTCGTTAGATTCACTCATTTTGGCGGAGAGGAAAGCAAAACAAAAATGGGAAACCAGTTTTTATTTTTAATTTTTCTGTTGTTAAAATGTCATGTATTTTATGGTATCAAAACCAGCGTGATACAAACAGTACAACCAAAGAGATTTTACTGCAGCTTGTTACTAATAAAATATAAAAAAAAAATTCCCCGACCTAATCTGCATGTTTTAATTACATTTTGATTATTTTCATTGAAGACCACCTGCGATTTGTTTGCATGGACTTTCTTAACATACAAGTATACATAGTAAGGATATCTGCTATGCCACTAAAATGTTTAGATAATATGTACAATAGCTACAGTAGTTTTTGATTCATCTAATCTGTCTTTCTGACAAACGAATACTCCGTCTGTTTTCTTGATTGTTATATCTTATCTTCCTTTATTCACTGGTCCGTCTAATTTCGCTGTTAATCACAGGTCTTTGTGAGAAAGCGGCAATAAATGCTGTTGTACCTTAATTAAATATTTACGCAATTGTAGATTGAGCTAATAATCCTATAAAAAATTGAGGAAAAGGAAAAAATGCCATTGACCTTTATGTCATTGAAATCTTTTAGCTATCGTATAAAAAATTACAGACCGTCGTTAAGTATTCATATTGCACACACGTTTGTATTTACTTTGTGAGTGTAAAGAAAAAACCGACCTCGTGCGAGTCGAATTCGCGCTCTGAAGGTTCCGTACAACCACGCCTGATATCTGGCTTATTTATATACCAAAACAAAAGTTTTTTCTTTCATTCAATTCGTGATCCTTAGCGCGTACCCTACACACACTTGGCTTAGTTTTATTATTTGTTGTTTTACTTTAGCGTTTGCTCTATAATCACATCAAGTTTAACGATTGTATATATTATTGTTTTTATGATAGAGCAAAAACAAAAACGCTGAAAAAACATGTTCATCGTATAACCTCCTTAATTTTACGTTTTGTTTTTTTTTATTATTTGTGAGGATTTGTGGCTATTATGACACATTCAATGAATTTTACAACCGGTTAACTATTAAAGTACACACCGTTAAAGGTAGGACAGCGTAGGCTTAGTTGTAGGGCTCCGTACGGAACCTTTAAAAAGTACTGTCTAAGGTCGGACGTAGGCCATAATGTGTACACACAATTTTTGTACGCACGCAACATTTCTGCATGCTTACCGGCTTAGATCATTAAGTATCTTAGCAACAAGAATGTCGTGCGTTCACGTAACGTCCTTAAGAGGGCCAAAAAGGGCCAAACATTGTACAACATAGAACACGTGAGGGTCGGCGATCGATGACGTCACACACAATGCGACACCCTTATCAGGTGCTGTCACTGTTCGCCCCACCTCGTTACTGGCAATCGTAGAGTTTACGAAGCCTGCTCTGTAAAGGTGTGGATGTTTTTTTACCGGGTAGTGTGTTTGTGTGAAATGTTGTCGCGTAAATGCTTTGATTAATCTTTATGTCGGGGTGTTAATCATTTTTAACAAAGGCAATGATAATTTTCAACAAGGCCGAGAAACTAGGTTCTTTTTTATTGCCTTAACATTTTTTTTTGTAGTAATACCGTTTTAAATAATATTCGAACGGTGGATAGGACTTCGATCTCCTGATTCGGATTCCGATCTCCTCCACGCTCGGCTGTAGTATCGTATTGTTGCAGTGATGTTTTTAATAAACTTTCTAGAAAAAAATTACTTTATGACTCTTAAATTGGTAGAACAGGTGAATTAGCTCTGGGCATATTACCGAGTGAATCTCCTCTCGTTTTGCGTTTCGTTCGGTAAGTGAGGTAACGGGAGGCCCATTCCCTCTCCTCCCCACCCTCCCATCTCCCAAATACTCTTAAAGGCCGGCAACGCACCTGCAGCACCTCTGGTGTTGCAGATGTACGCGGGCGACAGTAATCACTTACCATCAGGTGAACCGCTCGTCCGTTTGCCGCCTTTTCCATAAAAAAAAAAAATTAAACCATATTGTATACGTAAAGCACTTTAAATTCTGAGCCAACCAACAGCAGCGACGACTGTTGATTAAGTGTTTCTATTATTCAAATAAAGATTTTTTTTATCGCAGTTTAGGCGGGCAAAGACTAATGGATACTTCACGAACGGCTGAGTCCACTTTCACAATAATTTTCCGCGCCTTCCGACTCTGTACTTGGCCGTTACATAAAATGCTTTTGCTATCAAATATGCTGCCAGTGTTATACATTATTTATGGAGTTTTATTTAAATTACTTAAGTACGTAGGAAAAAGGTTACCATAGTTATTTTTGTAATTATAACGATCATGATACCCTTATAGTGACATACAAGCGTGATATCACTCATATTCGTAACAATAGAATTTCAATTGTTTCAAAGTTATAAAAAGTGACGGGATGAAGAATTCTAAGCCCCATTATGTGCTTTCGTTATAGGTATTAGGTAATTATATGATTGGCTTGAACTATACTCCCGGCGATGATCCGGCATATCTGCACAGATTATGTAACATGATCTTTGTCAAAAGTATACGTCACTAAAAACGACGTCACTCAACGCGTACTATAAACCTACTAGCGCCTACCCGCGGTTTCGCTCATGTGGTCACTAATTTAGAACACCTTTCTCCTACTCTTATTTAGATCCTGAGTATAGAATATACCTATTACACGGTATAATCTGCATCACTGTTAAGACTACTTGAAGCTCGATTGAACCGCAAACATTCAAACTTTTACATTTAATTAGGATAAAACCTAGTCTACAACCTCTTAAAAATGGTTCCATTAAGATCCTTACTTTTAAGTTAAATCTGTACAAACTTACATACAAGGAGTTTCATGCTATTAGTATAAATAAGCAGACTTAATAGAAGCTACTTACATCAATCAAGATCATGACACTTGACAATGCTCTTTATATTCTCGGTACATATTGTTAGCCAAAATTTTATGAACAATGATTGGTTTCACGAACTTTTTTTTAAATTACATGTTTTTCTCCTTCTATTGTTTCAACTGTTTTTCGAGCAATGCAATTATTTAGAATCTTAATTCTAAAGCAATGTTTTAGTTCAAACTATCAACTATATGAGGCTCGAACATTTTAAGTTTCGTTACTTATGATTAACAGTTAGGCTAATCTCGATGTGCCGGTAAGAACCGAGTTCAATAAATAGCATCCAATTTTTCTAGATCAACCAATACAAATGTTCTGTTGTCCGTGCGACTCGAGCTGCGATCGCGCTCTATTAATCTACTCTGTGAGGATAAACGGAGCGAGCTCCTCGTCTCCTCGGTCTCAAATCGCCATTTGCAAGTCTTTTTAATTCCGCCGGCGCGGGGCGTGCTGTAGGCGCGACGCAGATGCGACCGGATTAAATGCCTCGCCCGCTAAATGAATTCGTCCGTAATAAATTCAGACCCTGTACAGGAATTATGACCGTTGGATAAATTAAAGCGGCGATCGTGTACAGATGATGTTGTTTCAATGTGAGCTCACACTGTCCGGTGGTTTATGGCGTAACAAAAAATAGCATCGATTCTTTTCATATATATAAACCTTCTCGCCTGTAATTTTTAAGGGTAGGCAGAGATTATGAAATTTTATTTGGAACTATTCAGCGTTGCCTAACGGGCTTCCTCAACACACTTATCACATCTCCCTGAGTCAGGATGTGACGAGTGACGAGATTCGTCGCTAGGATAAAGCCTTGAAGATTTTCAAGGCTTTCCCTTTCGTTGCCACCTACGTCACCTACAGAAGGCAGAGGCAGAAACTAGTATTTAGCTATATTTATGAACATCGTACGATTTTATTTTTGAAGCTTTGAAACCAATCTTAAAGCTTCAAAAATTACACATGTACATAATCACAGCTGAAGTAAATAACTTGCAAATAAATACTTTAACTACATTTGCAATATACTACTTACCTTACCTTAGCGGCATGTAAATAATCTAGTGCAGCACATTGGCTTCTCTCACAAGGAGGACGCCATGCTCGGTAGTCGGATTGGCGATCCCAGTACCAGGCACCTCGCACGCTAGACGCAGCAGCCCGACATCGGTCTACTTATTTCCAGTCTGGAATTTTTTGATTTATTTCGCCATCTGCCGGCAGCCACTACGATTTTCATGGCTTTTCCCTTGTTCGCCTCTCGAGACACCCACGGGAAGAAAGTTGGTGGCAGATTCTTATGCTGATACCACCCAGCAATGATATGCTACTTGAACGCATTTAATTTCTACAAAACAAATCCACATTGTCAAACCATTTACATAATATATTTTTATAGGTTATCGCGCCACGACGAATCGCCCAGCTTCCTACGCTGCCTTAGGTCGGTGAGAAAACAATGATAAATGCGCGCCACAGTTCCAGTAGCAACACTTGTAGTTAGGGTTGCTACATTGAAATATAGAAAGTCGGGACAAAATCTTAAAATATTTGAACAATAGGATTTAGTAGTTACATTTCTTTCTTTCCTTATCAGCCTACGAAACACACTGCCGGATCCTATATCCAGCCATTAATAAAAATACAGAACCCATATACCAAATGGTTATTTGGTTGTATATATAGTGCGTTCGGATGGATATTCCGCCAACAGACGGTCGGCACAGGGTCGTTCATTAATCTGATTCGGATCTGAGATGAGGTTGAGGTTAGGATGAAAACTTTACGTATTTATTTTTTAATGTTAATATGAGTACCTAAAACTAAGATTTACAATGGGTGGACTTAATGCCCTTTGGCATTCTCTGACAGTCAACCTTGGGTGAGAAAGAAATACATCAAATAAATGTTCTTCTATAATAAAAATTAATTGTAAATTAAATATACAATACGTATAATATTTATTTTTATCGATATAAAACAAATGAGGAACGCAAAACCTTTATACGCATTTTCCCTCTATTTAGCAGGACTGGAGAAACGAGCGGACATTCCAGCGAAGCCCCGGCCACCTGGTGACCCTACTTGTGTAGCGGTTCCCGCCAACTTTATTATTGATGCGTCGTTTAGCGTTCAACTTGAAGTTTACGTGGAAACAATAAATTCTACTCGTCTATCATGCGATGTTAATATAACTTAGAAATTGAGGATTATGTGAGAATAGACTGTATTTACAGTTCTGTTTTCACTACTGATATTTTAGTCAGAATTACTAGTCTTCATATCGGACACAATTTGTTTAAAACATTTGTTACTTTCATAGTTTAATGAAGCCGTTAATTAGTCGTCCTTTCGTAAATACCTTCTCTAAGTAATTATTTTCGAACTAAATTTTGTCTAATTGGCAAAAGAAACTTCACATTAGCAAATTCTTTAGAATTACACGTGATAATTAAATTTTGTTTGCTTTCGTTAATATAAATGTACAGTTTTCTTAATGATAATAGATAAGAAATAAAAGAAATAGATATCATTTTAATGTCTATGACTCGACATGCCTAGTTATAGTTATTTACGTAAGTAACAACGCTATGCGCGTAGTTAATATTTCAACAGAGATTATGTTCCGTTTGAAATTACATGTAATTTGAATTCTCGCTAAAGCGGGAGGAGGGAGGGACGCCGCAGTCACTAGCAAACGCTGGCTAGAGTTTCAGCTCTCAACGGAAATTTTCCCAAATAATACGAGATGAAATTATGCACTCCTGTTGCAGAATACACCGAGTAAGGGTTGTTTTACGCATCCTTTTTCATTTTGGTCAAAATCACCGGTGGGTTATGTTTGATATTCCACTGCCCACGACGCAAAAAAGAGGTGTTATGAGTTTGAGACGTGTCTGCGTTTTTTTTACTTAATTAATGTGGTTCTTTGCTAAATTGGATATAAATCTGTTAACTTACATCCTATATAAATCTGATGACATTTGACACACAAAACACAAATGGGGGCTGGAAGGGGAAATAGACCATCTCTTTCGCCAAATGCCAACCTCACCTGCACGTGGTGCCGAATGGTAGTGGAATATCCATCCGAATTGGCTGGAACCAAATCTGACAGATGAGTGATTGCCGAGGATTAGCTTGCAGCAACAAAAATTAGGAGTTCCTCACTGGTGCTAGGGTACCGTACTCTTACCAAATTGTTTGCCCAGCGTGGTGAGTGGTTATGCACAGACCCTCCAAGAAATCTGCGCCGGCTTTCTAGGAGATGAACATAAATAACATGAAGGTAGTGGAACTTCCCAGTGGTAAGTAGGTACTTCTATGGGTTGTGAAGTTTTTACTCTGAATTGTTTCACCGTCAACCTGCGAGATACCGCTGAAATGGAATCTTTGCAACATATAAAGGTACCCTTTTAACACAAAAAAAATTCTTGTAGATACCCTTTAAATTTAAAATTCAACCGGCTACCTGTAATGCTTAAAAAAGTACCACACTTTAATTGTAGGACGGACGAACGAACGGACGTGTAGGCTTAGTAAAAGAAATCAATAATTGTTGTTTTGTATTACGAGTGTTAGTGTTACTAATGCTTATTATTTTTCTAATTATCTTCTATATCATTGTGTACAAAGTCCACTGCTGGACATAAGCCTTTCCCCGAAAGCGCCAACATACCCTTGCATGCTTTTTGCTTATATTCACTACGCTTGGCGGGTGGGTTGGTGAGCGCAATGCTGATATCTCATTACTACTCTGCGAGATTCGGCATATTGGGAAGGATTTTTTAAGTGTGGTAGACCCAAGCGGCGGCTTTAGCTGCTGCTGGAATGGGCCGGCTCGACCGGATTGGTACCACGGCCTCGCAGAATAACGGCGTGAAGTAGAGGCATCTTGTGCTTCTGCGTTTCGTTCGGTGAGTTAGGTAACCGGAGGCCCACACCCCCTCCCTATTCCCCTCCTCTTCCCTCCCATTTCCGAAATATCCTTAACGACCGGCAACGCACCTGCAGCATCTATGCTGTTGCAGATGTATGTGGGCGACGGTAATCACTTACCATCAGGTGAACCGCTTGCTCGTTTGCCGTCGTTTCCATAAAAAAAAAAATTTCCGCCGTCTGTCCGTTACAAGTCTTACCCGTTATCCAGCAGGGTAGACCGCGTGCAGGTGAGGTTCATTTCTGGGGAAAATTATGGCGAACTTCCTCTCACACTATTCATATTAATTTTAACTAATTGAGTAAGTATTTAAAAACTTCTCTTATTTAAAAAAGAGGTTCCCGGAACAGCTCGGGATGTTACCGCGAATGTTTGTCGTAGTTTGAAAGGTGTTATAAACTTTCAACATCACAAACTCCATCCTCTCGTCTTTTTAGGTTTGTTGGACTGGACAGTTTTGACTTTAGTAGTTTTCGAGGTACTTTTAAAGACTTATTTTTTTTTATACAATTTTGTCTTGTGCTATAGTTTTATCTCCTTTAAGAGAACTCTTAAAGATATAATCCTATTCCACGTCATAGCCTACATCGCTATTTCTTTACTAACCCCTTTCAGTCCTTTAAGCGTGATTAAACTTAAACGTCAAATAGCTTGCTAGTTAAATCCGTTCAAACATACAAAGAATTATTAATACGTAATACTTTTATGTACACTCAGGTGTACTTCGATGACATATTGCGCTCCATGTTGCTGTGAGACGAAACCAAGGAGTTGAGACACATGAACCTTATTCTTCTATCACCACTACTTAATCTATTCAATCTGGTGTAGGTTCGGATGCAGAGGTGAAGACCAAAAGCTTTTTCTTACACGTCCAAGATATGGGACGAGAGTTCGCTTTAAATTTAATACTATACGCAAGCGACCCGGATTCAATTAGCGTAGTCGGCGCTACCGAATTTGTTAATGGAAATTTTAAGTGCTAATGTGCGTAAGTTTTCGGCAATGAAAGAAACTATCGCGAGGAAACCCGCGTGTCCGCCCGCGCCTTGTTCCCAACGGGGTAGGCAGAGACAATCTTCTTCCACTTGCTACGGTCCTGACATACGTCTTTCGGTTCTTCCACTTTCATCAATCTTCGCATGCATGCTCGTTGGTTTAGAGTACTCTTGACCTGGCCTTTTTTCAGAACGTCTCCTTCTTGATGAGTTACTTAAATTTGTTAAGAATTCCCCATTAAGTACCTCCGTTCTTTGATTCTTTAACGTTGTTAAAAAAAAACTTCCCTATTGATCGAGTTCATATTTTTCCTCGTCAGATCGTTACTTCGCTCCGACTCCGACAGATGCGAGCCGCGCCCTCGCCGTGATTGATCATTCACTCGGTCGTTCCTCCAGTCGCTTACCTCCGGCCCTCCTTATTTTCACGAGGCTTTTATTGAGGCCAAACTCATCTTTCGTTTTATTTTAAACTGATTTACCGAGAACGACGCGGCTGTGATAAATGATACATCCCTTAATCCCTTGACTAGTGGCGGTAGGCTTTCAGACGGAATGGCATTCGTGTACCATTGAACCTGCTTTTTTATGGAAGTTATGATTTCAACGATGTGTAGAAAATTCTAGCTAAAATTTAAGGGCGTTCCAATCGGGTGTTCCTGCGGATGCCAAATTTGTTTTTTTGTAACCTGTAAGAAAACCTCTGCAACTGTAAATATATACATTAACGGGATTATTGAAGAGCACATAAGGGATTGCTTGCCTCGAAGTGCGGCCCGGCCTGCAACTCAGTGCCGTCAGTGCAACTCAGGGATTTAGACTTAGGATTTCGGCTATCACTGAGTTCGGTCCGTTTCGCGGTCATTGCTGTAGCACAGATTTAATTTCTTGTTCTTTTTCTTTCTGTGTCTTGTGTTGTACCTACTTATACTGTCAGTACACGAGTTTGTTTCTTAATTTTCTTTCTAATTACAACTTTAATTACAAATAAAGTCTGGGTCTAGATAAATATGGCAGTCGCATAATGACATTACTAATGAAGCGCAACACTCGGAACATTCTATGGGATGGCGTTGTTATCAGTTATAATTATAAAATATTTTAAACATGCCTCCGTTATAACACCTTTCTAGACGAACTTACAAAGTAAAACATTATCTAAGTACAAAATTTCATCGAAATCGTTGGAGCCGTTTACTAGAAATCATTGACATATTTATAATACATAAAAGAATTGCTCGCTTTTAGTACTAAGATTTACTCTACAAACATGTTGCGTACGAAACACGCTGTCAAAAATATTACACGTCAACTTCTCTATCCCCTGCTATCCGAGTACAGTGTAATGTCAAATAAACAACGTACAACTTTGCCGCTCCGTCGTCCGCCGTCCGATGGATAGTGTACTGTTGTACACGGACTTACAGAAAGACACGAGTCGTTTTTGATGTTGGATTTTATTTGTCTATATGTCTATTGACATTTGGAATCGATCCCCCGTTTAGCCCCACGGGACTGGCAGTCGACTTTAATGGCACCGATAGACAACGGAATAAATTATATATGTTGTAAGAAATTAATTATTGTTAGAGGATATGGAGGGTAGTAGTGTCGTGGGTAGAAAGATTCTAAGAGAGATAGAGACAGAGAGAGAGAGAGGTAGAGTTCGTCATTCTGTGTGTGGTGCTACTTTGGTCGAGATCACGTAATTAGCAGTGTTGCTCGTGGTCTGCAAACCCTACTTATTTATGGTTGTGTTTTAATGTGTGTTTAAAAGTCGAGTAAGTCGAGTTTCTGTTCTGGCGCATCTTCTTATTTTCTTTAATAGATAGTAAACAATTATAGCGTTATGTTTTTTTAGTTTTACGTGGACTAAAAGACATCGAAGGGGGCGGCGACTGGTTATGTCGGGATAAACATTAAAGATTTTGGACCGACTAAAACTGCCACGGTAGATGTGCTGTTGGCCCGGCGGCCTTTACATCTTTGGCGGAAGAGTCTCGCGAGCAGGAGACCCGCCAAGTTAGGACAATGATAGCCGTTTGTTTTTTAAATTTTACCTGGGTAAAGATACAAACACCTACCAATCACATGTCGGCATGATAGCGTGACTATATGCCAGATCTTAAATACTCAGGCCGGAGAGTGGGAGTAGCGTCTACAGTGCGAGACGTCTGACTCGGTTGTCATGCCATTATCTTCCCTTACTATTTAGAATTTAATGATGACACTTTTTTGTTCCCTGCTCAAATCCGAATTACTATCAAATAAGTTATAATACTTTTGGTTACATGATTTTGATAAATCCTTAAATTAGCAAATATTCTCAAATAGAATATTAAAGCGTTGAGAGGCTTTATTGGAGCTAGTGTTGAGCTCGAGCTTTTGCTTCGTTAGCCGAGCCAGTCGTGCTGAAATTCATTAAAACGCCAGCTTAATTTAGCCTCAGGTGAGCCACCTATACACTGAGTTCCCTACGTAATTGACCGAACTATACGTAAACATCACTCACACACACAATTATAATATACAAACATGTTAAAAATTGCACAAATAATTCCGATTTAGATTTATGTAATCGACCTAAGTAATCCATCATACAGATGTAAATAACCCCGAGTACTTATCGTTTAATAGTCGAGTTTTTTAATCGGGCGAATAAGCCTCTAGAATATACCAGACCCAAATTCCACATGTTGGGATAGAAAGCAGCATCACTATTGCCGACACAGCGCTCACCTAATCGCCTACCCATCCGAGTATGTGAGCAAATGTCAAACACAGGGACAAGTATTTTTGTATGACCGGGAAATTATTATTGTCACTGGTCTTAGTGTTGGAACTTACAATTTATATTTATTTATTATAATAAATATGTAATTACACTAAAAATATAAAAAAGATCCATCCCATAGCCACGCCAACAGAATCACAAGATTGGCTACTAATTTCTTATTTATTACGTAGAATCAAACTGTTATACGTTGTTCTGTTACAAAAAAGATTATCTCGTAAGACATCAAACAAAATTATCCTTACAAATCTTCGTGATACAATTAAAGGGATCGCCGACACTTTCGACGACGGACGCCGGTTAAATATGCATCTCGGGGAACCAATTAAATTGCTCCTACCCGAACAGCCACTCGCCTCTGCTGTTTCCAGTCCAAACGAAATCTCACGCAGCACCGACACTCGCATGGCGCGTAATATTTTTGAAATATAATTCAGCCCCGCTTTCTGACAGCCCGACGTATCTAAACCTTGGAAGGGGGCCGTTCGTTCTCTACGCTCATGACAGAATACCTCTTACATAATTTGGAAATGCACAAAGTGATTATTATAAAGGCGCTACTGTTATTGCTCGTACCGTGTTATTTCTCGATGCTTTGTGTTATTATAATACTTAAGGAAAAATTATTTTCTCGCTATATTCACGCGGCGCATCAGTTCTCTCACGCTGCTGAGTTATGTGTCCCGGGTACGAATCCCACCCGAAGTCGATATTTGTGCAAGAACACAAATGATTGGTTTTCGAGTTCGGTTGTGTTGTATTGTTCTTTTTTTTTGGGAAAGGCGGCAAAAGAGCAAACGGTTCACCTGATGGTAAGTGACTACCGTTGCCCACGTACACCTGCAACACCAGAGGTGCTGCGGGTGCGTTGTCGGCCTTTAAGGGTATTTGGGAGGAAAAGGATGAGGAGAGGGTGTGGGCCCTCTGGTTACCTCACTCACCGAACGAAACGCAGATGCACAAGATGCCTTTACGGTATTCCGCGAGGCCATGGCACTATACTGGCCCATTCGAACAGCAGCAAAAGTTGCCGCTTGTCTCTACTAGGATCAAAGAAACTCTGAAACAGTCTGTCCCTGCCTCCGATCTTATACTGTTATATCAGATTTGGGAAGTTAAAGACGGGTGAGTGTCTACTTGTTTGAGAATATAATTACGGCACTATTATATCTCCTGCGCAGTTAACAACTGCTGATGGTTATCGGAAGTTGCCGTTGTGCTCGAAATCAGTCAGGAGGACATCAAGGTAGAATAATAGATTGTGTTGGCTGCAGGAGCATCTTCTTTGACGTACTTAATAAGTCTCCCTTAGATTTTCCGTAGTCTTCACGCATGACAGGACATGTGCCATATTCGTGTAGTAAGTAAAGAAAATCGGAGATCTTATTACTGGCAACGAAACATTCATTATTAACGAGGAATTCGTTGGTGAAAGCGCACTTTGCCCTGTATATTTCTTTTTTTTTTTTATTTATTTATTTTGTAACCTATGTATATTTACAAACATTTGACTTATAGTATGAGGAAACCTTCATAGGTTTGTGTACATACTAGTATTCACTGATATTCGTTCAACCAACGAACGCGGTACCATTGCTTTATTCAATTCAACGAATATTGTAACATAGTTATGTGGGTATACTGCAAAAAAGAAATCAAACAAAAAAAGGTACAATGCCACAGTGATCTACAGATCTACTGATTTGAATACTTATTGTTTAGTACATTATTACGCTGCATAGATCTATAGTCCTGACTCTGATCTGACGTCCGCTTTGTATGTTTCCCCACTCGACAATTCTGAAAGACCACCACATAATTTATCACATATTAACAAGTTAATTCGTATCTCTCTATTCAGAACTGAATTCAGTCGGAGTATCGGATAGGATTAACTGTAATGGCTTAACTGTTAAATGGATGCTTCAAATGTAATACCGATAAGTGAATTCTCAATGCAAATGGAGGAAGACAGCGCTCAGCAATCGGCTCCCGGCGCCGAACGCTCACCTTTCACGATAAGCTCTGTTTAGTTCCGCGTCGAACTGGGACCATCTTAATGCCACTGTACGTTTAAACCGTTTGTTGGATTAATTAACACGTCACGCCACTGAAAGGGATCACGTTAAATTTGTAAAACGGAGAGGAGGATGAGGAGGGGGGGGGAAGAGGGGATTACAGTACAGTGTAACAGGAGAGTATATGTTTTGAGTAGTGCATGGTTTAAGCGACGTCCGCTTGTTCATTACCGAATTATCTTATATGTTTGTTGGTATAATTAATTGAAAAGTGTATAATTTGTCGTGTCGGGTAACGGCATAAGAATCTGTCACAGCCCGTCGTCTTCCTGTGGTTGTCGTAGAATGCAATTAAGAGAAATTTAAATTTTCATTACGGCTCAGTCGTAGCAAAATAAAAATTCTTGATCTCTGGCGACCCCTTTTGGTGACAGGCGTGTGTATGTTTTATATGCGATGTCTTTGAATTTGTAATCACGACGAGAGGAAAACTTAATTCAAATTACTTGTAGTCGTTTTTTTATTCCCTGAAAAGGTGTAATTTTCCGAATGACTGCTACACTTGGCGCTTATAATAGGTTCGACACATGCGTTCATTGAATAAATCTTGCCTTTTATTCTACCGGATTTCCTGCCAAAATCTATTTCGCGCATATTTTATTAAGTCGTACGGTAGCATAAAAAAGTAAAAACTAAAAACAAAATTATACTCGTATTTTCTTTCTAGCTTAAACGGATCTTTTGCATGAATACCTAGACAAAAGCTTGCTTTAATTCTAGCATCGTATTTCTCGCCAACAAGAACATTACGAAGGTCAATATCGCTAATAAATACTAAGCTGAAATTAGTTTCTAAATAACTCGGACCGGATTATGAATAAGTAGTGCCCTTGTACAAATACTATGTTTTAATGTTTTTATACCTTTTTGTGTGTACATGAATAATAATAAAAAAATATAGTAACGTTTAACCAACCTCTATATTACACGAATAGTGCCAACCAGATTTCAATTAGCCAGGCCATACAACTCTTGATATACTTAAAGTAAACGGACGTCTGTTGCGTCAACACAACGACTAGTCGATGTGTCCCGGAAAGAGCATCAAATCGTGGTGAACCTGTTCGAACCACACCAGCGGCCGGTTGGGTGCCCGGGTTCTGTCTATGTTTTTAATTTGTCGGGACGCGAGTCCGCGTCGTGGCAGGGGTGTCTAGTGGAGATGGAGTGGCATCATCAACGGTGTTTTAACATAGGTCGGACAAGACACTTGGCAACTCGACACGGTTTTAGAGATACTAATACAATAGTTGATTGTAAACGCTCCGGATTACAAAGACTTATGTCAGGCCTGAAGAAGCACGCTCTAGTTATTTATACATGTTTTGAATTAACCGAAGATTAAACGATCGATACGAACTATAATGTAAAGTTGACTTGTATATTGTAACTGCTAATTATATAATATGTATTTAGTACTATATCAGGTGCCGCGGTAACATAGTGGCCGGGGCGCTCGCTTTAGTTTGAAAGAGCGCCATCGACCCGGGTGCTGTTATACGGTATTTACCGAAGGGCTTTTTAAAAAAGAAATTATATCTAATTAAAGTATCTAATTGGTCAAGAAATGGATGGCAAGTGTTACGAAGCGGATGTTGGAATCGAACTGGCTTTTTCAAACGTAATCATGAACGCGAGAACTATCAGAAATGCTGACAAGGCTGGTGGTAGCGGCAGTGAGCATTAATATATACAGTGTGTATATATAACAGTGCTATCACCGGCACCACTAAAATGGTTAATAGCAGTTTTAAGTGCTGAATTTACCAGCTATTCGTCGGTGATGGAAAACATTGTGAAAAAACCGGCCAGTCAGAGAATTAATAGAAGTCGGGTTGACCCGTAATGGAGCAGCCTGGCGAGCGCTTCCCAGCTCTAAAATCCTCTCAGATTTTTGAGAAAAGGCCTTTTCAGCAGTACCCTGTAAATGTAGGCATTTACAGGTTGCTGCTGTACTTTATTACGACTTGTTTCATACCTCGTACCAGTAGTAGTACCACGGGCTCTGTAAAATTTGGATCTGACATATTCTCATGCACTCTCAGCCTTGTAGCCGGAAGGATGCATCATGTTTAATTAAGATTGGCATTAGAAGAAAATGTATGTTCCCTCTTACACCGAAATTGCATCAAATATTTTGCAGGAAAAAGGCATTTAATAAACATGTTAATACTGAACCGAAGCCATACCTCCTCTGTTTGAATTGATAATAACCGCGAGGATTGTGCGTTTTGTAACTTAGTATCCTGACAACGTCTAAAGTGACAAGCGATTGCAACAAACATCAGTGTAATTTATGGCAAAACCATGAGAGCCTAGAATCGCATGCACCGGTAGTGAAACCAAGCACTCACGTAAAAGTTAACCCTCGCCGTCAAAGACGCGGCAAAAGCCCCTCTTTGGCGTTTATAAACAACGGGTTCATATAAAGTAGTCTTTACACTTCAAAGCGACTCACCTCCCTCTTGATAAAAATGCATGTCAGCATGATGTTGGTATACAAAGTCTCCAATCATGCTTACATTGCTGGAGTTAATATTTAGCTTGTATATTAAATAAATATGCACAAAGCACCTTTGGCTTTTACGTGCTCTAAGTAACACGAGCACGTTTTATTTTAAAAGTTTATTAGACTGTATTTTCACAAAATGGGACCTATCTACACCACCCCAAAATATATTTATTGTAATTTTTTTACTTGTGATCTCTCATCACTCGGGTGATCATCTTAATGCACACAAGTATTACGCAATGCCGTTCATATTAAAGAAGCCTGTGAACTAACACGAGGAAGTGATTATTGGATTCAGTATTTGAAATTGAATTAAACGCAGAACATTGTATTTGTGAATGAAGAGTGTTACGTAAGTGGTTTTAAGTTTTCAGTACTATCTTTATTTATTCTGCATGTAGTTTGACGTTGGGTCTCTGATCTCCTGATTCTTATTGTGCTATAAATTATGAATCAAGAGAGGACATGTAATATAAATTGACTGCGTCGTAAAAGTGTGACTGAATGAAAGATATAGGTGACTAAGTGAGTAAGTATCTTTTAATGATCTTGAGTCAACATCTAGAAATACATGTCTTGACACATGTCCGATTGAGCTTAGCAAGCCTGCGGATACGGTTTATTGTGCTGTCATTGGTTTGCGTCGCACTGCCTACCCTGTACAGCCGAGGTGCGAGTCGTACCGAAGTGAAGTTTTGGTATTGAAATAGGCCATTTTCCGTTACACTGTGACTCTGGTGAGGTGGGGTTGAGCAGGAGAGGGGAGTGTCATGAGGAGTTGAGAGAGCATGACCACAGACCAGGTCAGCTGCGGAGTGCTCACTTTCCTGATCTCCATGGCCTCAGGGTGTCCGCTTCCGGGCTAAGTAGGCAACTCCGTCTTCTAGCGCATCTAGCCAGTAGAGGGCCTCATTAGAGGATATGTGCAAAAGTGTTCCCGTGGCCATGTCGATATGGGGCAAAAGTGGAACATCGTGGAGTTTTAGTCGGTGCAAGCCCGACATCACCCGTCCTTGCCCGCGCTTTGGGCGGTATGTGTTAGGCATTTCACCTATGGTTCAAAATGGTCATGTCGAAGGGAGACAAGATGCGAGTTCTGTTTCGCGTTCACCGATGCACTGTAATTATAGTAATAATGAACTTAATTTATTAGTAATGCTGGAAATGTAACATATTTTATGAAACTACGTATAAATGTTACACATAGAATTTTCAAGTGTTCTCCACGCTTTACTCGATCTGCCCATATCGATCCGCGGTAGGCGGCCTCGAAACTTGCATAATTTATGAGACAACTATGACAATACCTTTTGCGAATTCAAATTATTCTTCTAGTCTTTAATATCTATTAACGTTAGTTAACAGTACGTAAACGTTCACGCCTATTACCCATTTGAGTATGGATAAGATTACGGATTACCTTTTGGCACGACCCAGGCCCGTTTTCTAGAAGGCGACTCTAATCGGCCAAGACTATTTTTATGTTCAGATCAAAGCCTTACATGCTTTCGGAACCTTTGCTAAGTTTCCCAGGTACATTTTCATACATTTGGATTTTTTTTTCCTTTGATTGATGTGACAAACGTGCTGACAGAAGTTCCACGTGTTGGCAAATGGCAACTGAAGCTCATTGACATGCTCAAACTACTTCAATCGAAGTCGGCTACAGTTCTCACCTCTGAGGACTAAGTTGGATCCTCTAAGCCAGTATTAATACTGGCTCAAGAGTGGTTGCACTGCTCTTTGCCACCTATAATTCATATCTGTGAATTTATCTGTCAACCTTTTCAAGGATCAAGCACATACAATATACCCACGGGTTAAGTACATACACGAAAATAACATAACACTATCCGGTAACCCCACCCGCACTACTAAAATTCTTACACACTTACAATAACCAGACACAATATACTTGTGTTAATGTAAGATATGAAACAGCACAACATAATTTAGGGATAATTTTCTACGATGTCATGTAGGTTTGCTGTATTTTGTGGAGTAAGCAGCGAAACGAGCTATTAATGTAATTATTTGTGTAGATCAAGCAATAAAAACATTCGGCTACTTAACATTAATATACGGCTACCCATTTTAATAACACGGGCGTGATGGAAGGAGACACTAATGTAACGTCGTTGTGTGTGTTATGGCGAATGGTAAATGAAACGAAAAATTACAATTCTCTTTTCTTCGATGTAAGAAAGTTAAATTACCTTCGTCGATGGTAATCAGGGAACGGTGGTAGGTTATATAAAATCGGCTGGTTTCACCACGTCCTGTGTGAACGTCCAACGGTGACCAAGGCCTCTAATGTATACCTACATTAGAGGCCTTGGTCACCGTTATTCAAAAAACCGATCAAGAGCGAGTTGCACATACGTAACAACCGGTATAACATTTGAAGGCAGGACAGACGGACGAACGTATAGACAAAGGCGGCGTTGGTTCAACAATAGGACTCCGTAAGGAAACCAAAAAAAAGAAACAGGATCAAATCCTACGCTTACGAAGGTTATAATTTCTAGTTAATTGCAGCCTCATGCGCCTCGGGAGAGCGTGCGCGGTCTGTACAACCGAGCGACGTGGAACGGCGCGCCGTAATGACGTCCCCGCGAGCTCGCCGACTGATTCAATTATAACAAGCGGAGTTTCGGGCGCCCGCGAATTAACTGCGGATTCGGTGTCGGCGAGATAACGCCCACGCTCAACTCGCTCTCCTAGAATGTTCTGGAATATTATGAAGATTGTGTACGAAGTTAACGCTTTCGCCGTTACGTTTTAGTTGTTTAATTAAATTACAGATAATCTTATGTGTAATTTAATGTGATATAACAAGTCAAGGAATAGGAATTAAACAAAAAGTCAATAATATAAAATAAAAAATAATTCCACACGACTTCGTTCGCCTATGTGATTGATTTTTATCATTAAGCTTGAACGGTAAGACGGTGACAGACTTACCACCCTACACGTTGTCTCAAATAAGCTCTGTGACAACCGGGTGGAAAGGACTCAATGTAGCCCTCTGACCACCCCGTATTGTTTATACGGACCTGAAAGTTCTTTTAACTATTTCTACTATAACTTTCTAACTAGTTTCAGGCTAAGTACTTATTTTGCAAAACATTGTCGATTTTTACCCCATCGTTGAGTATTGCGAAATTTGCAATTAATCATTTTAGTAATGGCGACACCGGGGAATAAACCTCAGTCGCGGCTAGGCGTACGATACAACACGATAATTTCACACGACACGGTTATTTATTTCTTCATCACCCTGTTGACCAGCTGTGGACGTAGCCTTTCCATGACAGCGCCTATCAAAGCTAGCATGCCGTGTAATATTTGCTCATATTTACCACGCTGGGTTTGGTGGGATTGGTGAGCGCATTGCCGTCACCCTCTCTCCAGAGATGATGTCCATCACTAATCTGCGGGATTTGGGTAAGGCATAGTTGGATGGATATTTCACCGTCAATCGGTCCCCAAAGGCTTGTTCGTTTCGGAGCAGGATGTGCGTGAAAACCAATACGCTTATTAATAGTTCTATTTTATTCGAATAACATACAGTGATACATCATCATTCATCATCATCATTTCAGCCTATCAGAAGTCCAATGCTGAACATAGGCCTCCCCCAAAGATTGCCACGAAGCTCGGTCCTGAGCCACCTGCATCCATCGACTTCCCGCAACACTCCGCAGGTCGTCACTCCATCTTGTGGGGGGTCGTCCTACACTGCGTTTGCCTGTACGTGGCTGCCACTCGAGAACCTTTTTTCCCCAGCGGTTGTCAGTTCTGCGAGCTATGTGGCCGGGCCATTGCCACTTCAGCTTGCTGATCTTTACGGCTATGTCGCAGTGATACATAGCTTGATAAATTTATAAATGTAAAATTATTATAAATGCTACACACCATTTTAAATATGTATACTCACCATTATAAATATAAGAGGGTATTCTGCATATGAGGCATCTGAGTAGGTATCTTGTTTCCTTACTTATTTCCACCACTAACTTATCAGCAGCGCTACGGTAATGTTGTGTTCTAGTTTGAATGATATAGAGACCCAGTATAGTGACTGATGATGGAGCTCTATGTTCAGCTGTTGACACAAATAGTATAGTAAAAAAATGTAATGAGCGACTCTCATGACGGAGTGTTCTGTACCCAAATTCGACAAAAACTGACTTTTAAACCAACTCTTTAAAAGGGTTATTATTATATAAAGAAATGCATGGATGATTGAAACCCCTGGGACTTAGTTGATCGCTCCCGAGCTATTTCTAAAACTCGTATTTTAGTAATATGCGTTATTAAAATATATATATATTTTAGATTAGAATCATAGAGGGTTACCTACGGAAATACGTCAGAGAAGACTCATCATCTCTCATCATCACGGAACGGATGTAGATTAAAAAAAAGTGAAATTTATGTTAAACACAATAATTTCAGACCATAGACTAAATGCGTAATCTAAAATAAAATATATTTGTCATTGACAAAAGTATGTTATTCGTATTATGTTATGTTATGTTATGACGGGCTGGTATCCGCAACTTCACGACTGCGCGTATTTTGAGTGTGGGCAGGAATATGATCTATTCGAGCCAACCGAGCTCCTTAAGGAAACTCAGTAAACCCTTAAAGTTACCGGTGACCTCGAGGAGCGACCTCGGCGATCCGAGGCACTTAGCCCTGTATTCCGGGACCGTCGGACACTGCAACAGGACGTGGGCCGTCGTTTCTTCCTCCTCCATACACGCTCGGCATAGAGGGCTGTCTGTAACACCTACAGTATATACATACAGTATAGTAAACAGATGTTTGTTAAAATCCAGTCCAGTCCAGTCCAGTTATGGTGCTAGTTACTATCGGAATTTGGGGCTTATTCAGGCGTAGTAGCATCTTGGTTATGCGATTATTAACCGTTGGAAGGGCCGTTTATTAATAAGTTTGTATTTTTGTTGCAGGTACGTGGAGTATTTTAACAAAGGTCATGTTGCGTACTTAACGCCGGGACCCCGCCGACCCATGGAGCGTATTGAATGTCAGAAAGGTTGGATATTTACAACTGCTAGTGGGTATGATTAGTTATATATGAGACGCATGCTTCATTAAAATGTCGTTATTTCCTTAATTTACTTACCTTTCTTACCCTTTGGTCCGCGGAAAATATAAGCATTCATGAAGTTAATTAACTTTTTTATATAATTTAAAATGATTCTAATGATTTAGGTGGATGACAAGTATAGATGATGATGTATGATCACAAAGTATAGAGTAATAACAATAGCCAGCATACCTTAACAGCCTGTAAATAGTCCGCTGCAGGACATAGTGCTGTCCCATAAGCAGGTTTACCATAATCGTAACGCTCGACAAGTGGTTTGGCGCCCGCAGCACCAGACATCTCGCACCTTTGACCTTGCTGCCCGCCATCGCTCTGCTTAATTTTAGTCTGATATTTTTCGTGATCGTAATCCCGCTATTTGTCGTTAGTCATTGCGATTTTCAAAGCTTTTCCCTCTGGTTGCCACTTACGAAACCCACAGGAAGAGAGGGGGTTGGCAGTTAATCGGCTAATGCCGTAAAATCCATCCAAATATGCTAAACGCGAGTCCCATGGATTAGTGAGTGTCGGGTGTAGTGCTGATGTGTGCTTTAAGGATGTTTTGGAGACGGGGGAGGGGGAGTGGAGTTAGCTTTCGGTTAGTCACTCACCGAACGAAACGCAGAGTCACGAGATACCTCTACTCCTCGCTGGTATTCTGCGAGGCCGTGGTACTACCCCGGTCGAGGAGGCCCATTCGAGAAGCAACAAAAGCCGTCGCTTGGCTCTACAATATACAAAAATAGTGGATGCTATGTAAATAGTGCAGTCATGTATTTATGGCAGGGATGTAGTTGTTCATCTTCTCTTCGAACCGGGTAAAATTACTGTTTTAAAATTTTCGCATGCGATATAATGCAAAATAATTCCATGTTTAAAATAAATATCAACTAACCAGCTCTATTAGCTATTTTATTGATCACAATCGTTTAGAACAATTTCATAGCGTCTAAACTTTGTGTGCAAAAGAAAATCGACCGATTATTTATGAAGTCGCGACACGTTTAATCGTAGGACAAAGTTTTAACGCTGAAGTGGGAATCATAGTCGATGCCAAAACTACTTTTTAAGATCTTCATCTCGGCGAGGACTTGAAAATTCGAGACGTCCCCGAGCACGAACACAGACGTGCCAATTAGTGCATTATAATGTAAAATCTTTGACTGTATCATATATGTATATCTTTATAATTTCACGTTACGGAGGATAAGAATAATGGCGTATCGCAGTACCGAAACTCTTTTTCCCTCGCGACTCCACCTCGGCTGTGGAGAGCAAGGAGCAACGACACCAAAACTCCCTTCACAGTCCACCAAACCGCATCCGAAGTTGGCTCGCCAAGCCCACTCGAAGCAGTCACCATCTCTGCTTATCTAGACCGGCCATGTAGGTTCCTCTTGGTTGATTAACCATGGGAGATCAAGCCCACCGTTCGGCAGTGCAAGAAGGGCATAACAATCATTTGGACCAAACCCAGAGAGTCGAAAAGTGGGTGGTGGCAACACACGCCTAATCATCCTAAATAGAAATCCCTAATCTCTGCTTATCGTCTTTAGGTAACAGGCGTGCGTGATTACCTATATATTATATTATACTTATTATCGAAGTTAAGCTAAAAGATTAGCGTTTTCTTGCTCTTTCTCAGAGATGCCATAACGCGCGGATCTGTGGAGCAAGAAACTAATCCCCGGATGAAGCCGGGCAAGGCACCCCCACTGACGCGAGGTCAAGTGAGACCTTGTGGGTCTTCACTTCGCAGTTATAGTATTAACGAGTTGCTTAATTTAATGACCTTTATAGATCTCTAAGTAATGGAAAATGGTACGTTTGTTAGACAATTTTTTTTTTATATTTGGGTGCAGTGCAAAATCTGTTCAGTAATTTATGTGTGCATTTGCACACAAAGTTTTACATTTAAAATGTTAGTAGGATATATTATAACACTTACAGTGTTAAAACAACAGAAATCCTATTGTTATGAAGGAAGGTAGGAAAAAGGAAAGTAAGTAGCGTTTATTGCACAAATGTGCCACACAAAGAAGTCCGATAACTAGTATAAACAATTGCAACACCGTAATATTGCATAACAACAATTTATACAGATAATGCATTTAATGTTGCCTCGTCAATATTGAGCGCATAGGGTAAGCAGACCACACTCAGCTTAATGCTGCAGTCGAGACGAAACTACATCGCTGGTTTTCAGCGGGCCTGATGCGTGAATGGATAAGAAGAAATTTTGTTTCTGGCGCACTGTCGCTTCTGAATACCGGAAATTTCGTATCGCTAATGACCTTATCATCACAGTCCTCGACCACCCACAGCACGTGGTAGAGTGGGCTCTCCCGCTTGGGCGGGTTTTGCAGCTTTTGCTTGCTGCCTAAGTGGCATATTTATATGCACAGTAAGCTCACAAGCTTTTGTTTTCTTGATATCTTATTTATCAGGCTGTGTAATTCCAATACTGAACATAAGCTCTTCAAAGCGGCAACATGAAACGACCATAACGGCCACAATGAGATCCGATTCATTCTGATTTCTATCAGAGTTACAGGAATCCGACATAAACGAAAATACATTTAATATCTACGTATCAAACTAAACAATTGGATTCGGGGCCTCAAAGTTTCCTTTCTTTATGACATCAAATACAGGATTGTCTAGACTTAGACTGCAGACCCTGCACTTGTTAGTTTCAGATTAGACTTGAGACCTAATCCATGCGCACATCACTACCTCGTTAGAGTAGAGCCCCGCGCTGTCACGTACTGCACGAGATAAGGTTATTAACGGATCGGTGAATAAAGCCCAAATATCCCTTTGTCGCGCATCGGAGCGTGCTGTGACGTCACGTTGAAATTAATACTCCGTAGGAACTCCTAGGATCTTCGTCGATACACATTATTCTAGTCCGCCTGGTTGGTATACATTAACGACTTTTGTCCGCGACTTGATTTCGTTTTAATTGTCCTCATAGCTTTTTATAAACTTTATACTAATAAATGCATGCATTTGTGTTCTTTATTCATGTCTTCTCGCGTTACTCGGCTTCTTCGTTCTTGGCTTTCCTAATCATGCGGCGAAAGATACCTTTCAGATGTACATCCTTTTAGCGATTTTTTATTTGTATTTAACGTGACTCATGATTAACTAATAGCATGTGCATTTTACGGACGCATGTCACCTGAAAGTTCATTATGAGGTCCAAGAATTACAGAATTGTTGTAATCTAAATGGTGGAGCGCATGTTTTCCTAGTTAAGAAGAGTCCAATCAATAAACCTATATGGTTTATTCATTTATATTTTTTTTTATTTTGGTATTAAATATTGGAATAGAGTTTAATAGCATACCATAAAGTAATTATTATTGACCGATTTCTGAGCTCTCTTTTGAAAGTACGTCATTAACGTTTTTAAATACAACTTCTATGTACCGTAACATAACCATAATAAGTAATTATACGATTTAATGGCTCTTGTTAAACAAATATTTCATAAAACAAATTATTATGGCTACTTTCAATTTACATCTATAAAATATACTTAAAACTGTAGTTACAAGTAAGTCCGTCTCGCCGCAAACAAAACACCATTACAAGCAGGCCCCGGGGTTTATTAGAATCGTTCACGTTTGAACGCGCCAGCAATCAGGCCGCGCGGTTGCGCCGCCCGCGACTGGAAATTCGATTTCGATATAAATCACCCCGGAAGGCCTACACCGCGTACGGTGTCCGCGCTGCTTGTAAATGCAGGGACCATGGTCGGTGGATCGATTTCCATGTTGATGGTGATGTGTGCAATTCGAACGTGCTCCGTGGAACGTCTAGTTATTCTGTTACACACCGATGTCTTCCGTTACATAGGCATATAAACAATAATGATTCACATTATTGTCGAAAATTACATTCGAGTGATCGAGAGATTATCTATTTCGATCCGTGATAAATCCACTTGCTAAGCGCGGTGATTACGGTATAACCTCTAAAATTAGGAGATATCTTTGGCTTGATGATTTAAAATTTTTTTTTTAGAGTTACGTGGCTAGAAGGCACCGACACACTTCTCCAATATGACGATGAAAATGTTTTATATTGTTTCTCAAACAAGTGAATATCATCAAGATGCTTTTCTACACCGCCGCACTTAAAATTACAATTAACAATTTTAATAGGGCCGGTAACTTGGGACTGAACCCTGATCACTCGTAAGGCGATCTCCTGACCCCTGACTCTTTACTGTTAATGCTAATTTCTTAGAAACAAGCGACTTCAATTAAGACGTTTTACTGCTATTCTCTTTTGTCGTTTCTCTACTAGATTCAGCGTAAAGTAAGGCAGTTTAACCTTATATTTAACTTAATGCTAATCTAGCCAATTATTTTACAACACAAAAGGTCAACGTGGCATTGTATGTTAAAATATCTTATATATCTATAATCGAACACTTTTAGCAAAATATCTTCTTGTTAGTACTTAACTTAACTTAACACCGTGTTTTATTGAAAAGGTGTGACGCCGAATCGCGGGAAAATTCTCAATAAGTTCCAATCCAATGCTCAATTTTAAACATGAACGACGGCGTATAACCTAGAACGTTGGATATATTGGCGTTTTAGAAGTTGGTACATTTGGCACACATTTGGCCGGAGCACATCATGTATCTCACCCGGGCCATTTGAAGATTCACGTCCTCCCAGTGTCTCCTCACAATTTATGTTGTCCTGGTAGCGCGCTCGGCGCTTTGTACATTTTGCATTTGTACAGAAGTATCTTTTTGGATGTTACCCGACTGAAGGGGGATTCATCTGTGGGATTTACTCCGTCTCAAGTGATTCAGATGCAAATTTAATTCCGTACGGTTTTCATTGAGAAATACCCAACAATGCGAATGCAACATTTTTATTTTAAGAACCTAGTAGAAGTAAGACATATATAACATATATTTTTTAAATTACCTTCAAGATTACAGCCCATAAAAATTCTTATGTAATTCATTTTATATTTTATTTGGGAAGATCAGTGAGGAGTGCCTATCACTTTTTTAATAAGAAAAAAAAGTTTCTTACCATAAGATTTAACATCAAGGCTGTGTTCGTTCAAGCTTAAAGTCGCTCGATAATATATGCCAATAAACAATAACCACGGACCAATTATTTAGTACACTGGACGGAGTGAAAGAGTCAAGTGCGTGTAAATATTTTATTCAAACAAAAAAAAATATTCGGAATCACAGATGTCAATGATAAAATTTTTATTTTACGATTTACGTATGAAATGGTAATTCTGGATATTTTACGCCTAGTTTCGTTGTTCAAGAAGAACAAAACACGACATATTTTCACTTTTTTACAAATTTTCTAACCAGATCAATGAAATTTATTAATATATTACTATAATTCTAAAGCAAACCGTTGTTGTGTCCGACGTTGCCAAACTTATATGAGCTGTCTCATTCACTCGAACTGATGCTCCGAGAAATTGACAGAGATAATTATACCTCGTTTGTACAAGAACGGCAACAAGCTATAGCTCCGTCCACGTAAAACTGGTCGGAGGCGATAACCCATTCTATTGAATGGCTCGCTTTCCTGATCAGAAATAAAAAAAAAACGAATTAATATTTTAATTTAGTCTAATTACAACAAGATTTTTATAGTATATCTGCGTACTTGTCTACGTACATTTTAACATATTTACTACAGTACATAAGAAAATGAAGAAAAGAAAAACAAAATAACCTTATTTTTAGGGATGGCAACCCTACTTTGACATGATTAATGTTCCTACAGGTTTTCTCTGCGGATTAGGGGCGGACGCCCAAATTTTATAAAGTCCACGAGTTGTTTTATCTTGACGAAATAAGTTTGCAGATGAAACGTAAACAGAACTGACTCAAAACAATTTTGTGACTTATGTCTTATATTCGAGGGACAAATATCTCTTTTCAGTTCAAGTGTAAACGGAGTAGTGTAATGTAAGTTAGGGGTGCCTACTTTGCTTGTATTATGGCGTAGGACAAATTCATACGTAATTTTAATGATGTTTATTCAGTACATTGCCAGTTGCAAGTTATTTAAATACATTATGAGAAATGTGAGTGAATGTTATCTTGTAAATTAGCCCAATGCTCAATTTGGACATGGCGTTGTTTTCTTGTACCATAATATAATTAAAAACCTAATTTTTTTTTTTTGGGGAATAGGCTAACTGGCAACCGGCTCACCTGATGGCAAGTGATTTCCGACGTTCTCGTACATCTGCTGCTATCACACTGCTTGGCCCGAGCCGGCCAATTCGCAGTAAAAAGCCGCCGATTGGCTCTGCCACGTACAAGCTTCCGCGCAATATCTCCGATCGTTACATAATTTATATGACTCCCTTATTGTTAGTTAGTATATTCTTCTGAGATTTTTAGACACCTCTGCTTAGGAGAGCTTTAGGAGTCGTCGGGGTAGTAGTACCACAGTCTTATTCATTTCTGCCGCCAAATGGTAGTGCTGATGGTTTATACTGTTCTTCGATTGAGGTAGCTTGCAGGTGCCCATGGGTTGCAGTAGCCCTTACAATCACAACTTGATTGTAAGTGTCTGTTAGCTCAATTTTCACGACATTACAATAAAAAAACGAATATCCCATTGATCTACTGTTGCACGGTTATTGGTGTTGGCCTACAACTGGCGCTGTGACAACTGTTTTTTTTTCTTAATAAGCTGAGATATGGCTAAGCAATGTTGGTTGGCAGTTGAAGCGGTGCAACGCCGGCGAGCGTCTCCTAGTGCATAAACTAAAACAACAAAGAGATTTTATTCCGCAAACAGAAATCCGCTGACATTGCTCTCGGCGTTCGAAACAGCACAAGGCAAATACGTTGCAGAAAATTGAAATGTTTTATTTAAATTGCAGCAGTGTTGGTAGATGTGTTTGTTTGTTCATTCTAAGCTTTTATTCGCGCTTTTCCTTGTTTTATTAACACGCGAGAGTCATGTTCGCCAGGAGACGTATACACAAGTTTTCTCAAAGTAAATAAATAAAATTTTCTCTTCACAACATTTAATACTATACAACTTTCAGTCAAACACATTTAGTTTTAATTTTCCTCTTCTCTTGTGTCAACACGTTGAGAAGTTTTTAGGTGTAGCAGCAATACCTTAGTCATCTGTAGAAGACAGAATGTCGCTTTATAATTAATAAATGAGAATACGTGAAATATAAAGTACTTTATATTTCATGACTAAATAATATCAGGAGTCGAGAGTCACACTACCTATTTAATGGGCGAGTACCAATGTGTTATTTACGATTTGTATCGTCGGCATGAGCGCTAAGACAGCAGCTGGCTCACCACCAACGTTTTTCCAAAAAAGCTCTAGAGAAAAATAGGTTTAAAAAAATTAAATAAACGTTATAGTGCAAATGACACTATAAAAATCCAATTCGCACAAATATCTATGCGGATTATAAATAACTGCTAATGACTCTAGTAATTTTCCCAGCGGTCGAGAAAGTTTTCAGACTCTGTGATAGATGTTCCCCAACCGCTAAGTGCTTGTGACAAACCGAAATTAAAAAGAAAGTTGTTCGTAATTTCCAGCAACTTTGTTAAATGGATGAGTAGTTTTTTTTTGCGCGCCAGTATCGATTTCGGTCACTGAATCAAGTTTACAGCCAAAGACATTTGAATTTTATAGCATAATCATAAGAAACTTCCTAACGCACTCCAATGCAGACCTCAAATATTTAGAGGATGACTTGGCCCAGCCGTGAGACATCTGCTAACGTGCTACTCTACTTAACTAACTAGATTGGTCGCAGTTTTCATTTACTTGACTTAACTTACTTAACGGCCTGTAAATAGTCCACATCAGGACTTAGGCCTCTCCCATAAGGAGGATTTACCCCAATCGCCACACTCAACCAGCGGGTTTGCGATCGCTTTTTCCTTTGCCCGCATCTACTTACCGTGAAAGAATTTTACATATGATATCCCTACATTCCCAGGGCTTACGTTTGCCTCCCACTCACCCATTATGCCCTCGTCTTATTTGACCCCCCTTTACGCGTAGCCAAACCGAAATCCATTTTTCTCTCTTCCGCGAGATTGAACATGATGAGTGGCGAGTCTCGTCGCCGGATTTGTTACATTCAATCCTTCAATAATTATTTAATAGAGTTATACATTTCCGCAACTTTCAGTTGTATGGTGCAGTTTCCCGATGAAATCCTAGTAGGGTTGAGACTCGAATAAAAAAAGGAAAAAATATTTTAAACTTAAAAGTGCGCCGGAGGTTGATTACAAGAAGCCTCGAAGCTTAAGTTACCCCATTTCAGTTCATAACAAATGACCGGTATGCGCAAGTCATTCGAGAAAAATTACTCGGCTGGCTTGGGCTGTGTTGATGAAATACGAGATGGAGTAATGGGTTTCAGGCGGCGTTCATTGACGTTTCCTAAAGGATGGTATTCGACAGTGCTGGGCTGTGATCTCTCGTCGGCGTTTACTTGTAGTAGCCTGTATGATTCAACTGCAGGACATAGGCGTTTCCATTTAACACAATAGAAGCGTAAAAGCGTCAGGGTAGGCACAGTAGCGCTGTGGTGACCTGTGAACTAATTTGAAGGAGTTCGACACATCCAGATGGTTTTGCGGCCATCGTAGGGTCGCGAGAAGTTCGCTAGTTATCAGGGTCCACCGTGTGTAGGTGTGAAAATCGGATAAATTTGCTAATTTAATGTTTGGCACTCCTACAATATCTCTCCACGCCCCCAGTTGACTGGCAGAGAATGCCAAGAGGCATTAAGTCCGTTCTTTGTTTAATAATTTTATTTAATGGTATTTAAATAAAGATTAAATAAATTTATTTAGTTACCTAAAAAGCGTATAATTTTATTCAACCCAGCTTGTAGTGACTCTTTGTTCGTCACTTATCTAGTCCGATTTTCTCTGGAATTTTGGTATCTTCAAGTCGAGTCCCTCTAGCCTATTTTTTCTTTACAGCTTATAAATTGTCTTGGACCTCAATGATTATGAGCGAGGGCCTTGTCTCGTTCCACGGTAAATTCTAATTTCTAAACAAAAACAATATAATGGAAACTTATTCAAGAACCGACTTCAAATATTCAACAACTAGAAGTATAACACTATTAAGAAACTTTTCTTGTTTGCAATATTTTCACTCAACATTTTAAAAGTAAAACATCAAAGAAGCGGGATGGTGGGGCGGGAGGGGGGGGGGGAAGACGACTTCATAACCTCGCAAATTGAGAGCTCCCTCGTAGATAATGGACAAAGAAACTCGAAAAGTTACTCCTTTAAGCATTAACCCCGACGATTTTAGAGTAACTAATTGCGAGCCGGGCGAATTGTCTCGTAGTCACGTTAGCTGTTCGAGTAATTATTGATAATAACGCCTCCCTCCTTACCCCCCAATCCCCCCTCCCCCTCCCTTTCTCCCTCCAGCCACCTCGATCGTCCGGACGGTCCATTTAAAGTGTTTGAAGCGTGTTTAATAAAAGACTTATCGTATTTCGAGGACTTCTACACTCGCCTTTGAACGACTCAGGAATGCTGTCATAGTTTCAGTCAATAGGATAGCGAGGCGAAAAGCTTTCCCGGATTCTACTTTAAACACGTTACCTTATCAGCCTGTACTGTAGATAGTCTACTGCAGGAAATCGGACATACATTCTTTAAATATGTTGTCAAGACGAACTACCTGTTAACAGAGATCCAAACAAATTAATATCATGTACTAGTACGAGTATATCTAGTATACTTGCAGAGGCATGCCCAGAGTCTTAGAAAAGGCGAAGGCGAGACCAATTTATTTTATTGAGTGATTGGCTCATGACAGGAGAAAAATTTGATGTGCGTGTGCTCGTACATACGCTAGTATTAAAAGATGTTGTTCCTTATCATAATCAAGATTGTTTTTTCGTTCATACCCACATATATATTATTTTATACGTGGTAGAGCCAAGCGGCGGATTTTGCTGCTGCTCGAATGGGCCGGCTCGAGCGGGTTAGTACCACGGCCTCGCAGAATACCGGCGTGAAGTAGAGGCATCTTGTGCTTCTGCGTTTCGTTCGGTGAGTGAGGTAACCGGAGGCCCACTCCCCTTCCCCATCCCCCTCCCATGCCCTAAAAGTCCGGCAATGCACCTGCAGCTCCTCTGGTGTTGCAGATGTACGTGGGTGACGGGAAGCACTTACCATCAGGTAGACCGCTTGCTCGTTTGCCGCCTTTCGCATAAAAAAAATATATATGTAATAGAAAATAATAAAGGGTTAATTTTTTTTATGTAATGGCATTTTTTTGGCATATTCACGAAGATACGAAGTATATACGCTGCCACCTAAATACTAGACTTCTGTGTAGGTGTTCTACCATCTAGTGAAGGTCAGCCACAGTCAATAATTTTGGCTTCGGACCAAGATCCAAGATCTAGCTAAAAACTGAATACAACTAAAATGATATTTCACATAGATAGTGGAAATACTATCAGTATAAATCTAAGAAATAGTAAATGTCATGATAATTCTTGGAAACCTTTATCGCTAAAATCTTCCATCTTCCCTTGTGTTTAGAGGTCCGATCTTATCCACTAGAGGGTCTTGTGTACATGAGACGCCTGGATATAATTGATTGTAATCTTCCAAAGTTGCGGAAACTCACTCCTCACGATCGCTGCAACTGATGACCGGAGCCGGTGTATTGCTATCGCTTAGAGCGGTTCAAGTCATAAGCTAGAGCGAGCGGGAATGCAAGCAATCAAGTAGTGCAGATTCTTCGAGTAGAACTTTTCTCCCAATGCGAACCTCACCAGCACGTGGTGCATTTAATAATTGTTTACAAAGAAGGCTCTTGCGACGGTATACCGTACTTAAATACCAAGGGCTAGTGATGGGGAGCATTACCATCACTGTGCTTGAATTTATATCGCTATGATAATCTCTTCACCATAATATTATGGGTATGCAAAATAATAATCTATGCGGTCACACTGTCTCTATACAAATAATAAATAATTCTACTACAGGTTATAGTTTTTTTTTTATTCTCAAAAAAAAACGTCACCTTCCGCTGTAGGAATTTCTCCTGTGCCCCGGAGGCTGTTTACATACACGAATTGCACGCGGACAAACACCCAGACCGGGAACTATTATTTGTAGTCCATACAAATACTAGTCCCGTTCGGGTATCGAACCCGCGACCCAAAGCGCCGCAGCTAAACGCTTTGCCATATTGTTTACATGTTGATTATTGATTTGGGTTCAGGTAAGTTAAAGTTGGCAATAGGCCGCCTAGGAATTGCCGTTCACTTCTGATTGGCAGTGTGACCACTGATGCGGTTTAGTTTGAAAGGTAAAGAGAGTCACTATAATAACGGGCTGAGATACTATTCATCTTAGTCCTCAGTGGTGATAATTCATCTGTAACCTCCTTCGATTGGAGTAGGTTAAAGGTGTTCATGGACCGCAGTAGCCACTTCCGATCAGACTTAGCTCTTTCAACACTGCAATATTAAAATAAAAATATGCAACGTTGGTAACTTGGTTGGTTGTTGCGTAAGCTTAACAAGTACTAATAAAGAATAAAGTATTCGAAGTGCTGGCATCATTTTTAATGGATGCCTGATTACCACAGTTACCTAATTTCTAACATTTCCAATCATGAAGAAGAGAAGCCTATCCTTAACGTTGATGGATACCTAGGAGCGTCGTCCAATTTAACTTTTCCTTTCTCCGAAGTAGTTTGGATAAAACAATAATTTATGTTAGTCACGCTCCTGCCTAAAAAGTCGTGACCCGGTTTGGAGCATCAATTATGTATGAATACCAGGGATTGAAATTTTCTCACTCTTTCTCCAGAGGGTCTGATTTTCTTATGTTATCTGCGAAAAATGATAAAATTGTTGGAGGTTTTTCCAAAACGTATCCGTTTAAGTATTCCAATGTGATTGAGCGTTTTATTTTCATTCGATGTGATTTCGCCGACGACGTGACCTATTGTGAAGTTCAACTGGTACTAAGTTAAACCTGTAAATTAACAGAATTCTATAACGCATTGCCCGTTGTATAATTATCGAAAATGTCAGTTTCAAATGACATTTGATATTTTATTAGTTAAAATTCAATTCGTCAACAATTTTTTTAGTACTCTTTACGTTTATATTTAATTTAAAAAAAGTCAGTAATTTGTGACACCTGTATCAGACCCAACCTTCGTTATAATCGCAGGTGCGTCATACCGATTGGGTAGGTGAAAAAGAGTGGCCATTTTGCGCACATGGCAACATCTGGCTATTAACCGATAGATGTCGCTGTAGTAAGGAAGACAGCTTACTAGTATGCGTAATGCGTGACGACCACATTGCTCATGCAAGAACTGCAGGATGTATTGAGTGTCACTCTGCCTCGGCATCTGAAGTCTGAACTTTCCCTCCAGCCATGATACCTAAAGGGCCGGGTTATCTCACTCATTTCAAAGTACACGAGCTGCTTGACTTAAATTGCCATTTACCACGTGACCAGCATGTCTGAGAAATAATCTCAATAATTTCCAGAAGATTAGTTCCTCTAACCCGCACTGGAGCAGCGAGAATCTTAGCCTCCAAATCCCTCATAAAAATAAGCGCAGCCCAGTCATAGTAATTTTAAAGGCACCCGTTGTACTTCTTTATTTCGGATAAACCGAAGATAGCCATCGCCAGAATACTAACCCAACCACAGCATAAAAGTTAGTCCCAAAATAATTCAGGCTCTGCCTGACACTTGCACCAAACGCCACTGCAAATCACCAGCGCTTAGTGCCTAACTTTAAATATCGTCTCGCATCCACTGCAACATTTGCGCCGCCCAGTCATCGGAAACTCGTTAACGGGCACGCCGAACTCTGAACCCACGACCCGACTGCATGCATTCCGAATGCGTTTTTAAGTCAATGCGAACTATTTAAACGTGGATAAGTATGTCTCTGTATTACCATTAAGTACTAAATCTTGGTTGTTCGATTGTTGGATTTTTGATTATTCCTAAGATAGGTATTGATTTTATATTGAACGACAATTCATTAATAACATCTAGTTAGGCCGTCGTACAATGCATTTGCCTGTACAGGATTGCTTCTCGAGAACGTTAGAGAAGGCCGTTACCATTTAATGTTGCTGGTCCTTAAGTTTATGTTCGTATTTCGGTTGTGGATTTCTTGCAGATTCTATGTTGTAGAGAAACACTTAGACCTTTTGTAACCCACTGAGTAACTCTGTGTGCCCGAAAAAGGCGTCTCATTGAAAACACCAGGTCTCTACTACATTTCGGCCGGGGAGAGTAGACAGAGCTGCTTATCATAACACCGATCCCTCATCTCCCCCTCTTCTTCATCACTTCATCCTGGCTGCTTAAGACAGGGTGTAAGGCGTGCGCTGTAACCGGCTAACTTGCATACGAGGCAGAGGTTAACAACCACTAGCGGATAATCCATTCGAATTTGCCGAACCCAAATTTCTCATACTAATGATAAGATGCGGCATCATTGGTGTCATCAAGAGTATCGTTACGGCGTTCCAGTGGGGGAAGTGTGGGCAAACCCCGCGAGATACGCATACCAATTTGCTGGTGCTTTCTTTGCGTGACCTACGTCCAGCTGTGGAATTAAATAGGCCGATGATTTGGCCGATTGTCCAGTTGCAATGCAAACTTAAAGAAAGATCGGCGTATTTACACGCATAACGTAAATATTTCTTTACTCAGAAAACTAAGAAGTAATTTGCGATACTAAGTCAGTCATATTGTACGGAGCACAAATGCCTGTGACCGGGTCATTACAGTTTTCGGGGTCGTTAGGATCCCGGCGGGTTGTTCCGCGGGGCACGGACGTGGTCATTCCGCAAATTACTGTATTGAGTTGAAACGGATCGCCTGTATGAGGGCGCCGGGGTCCAACCGACCCTACGATATCGAGCTGGTGAATTTATTCGTCTCCGATTGTGGCGGCGGAGCTTGTAAGATACGACGCCTATTTGTTACGTGTCGGGATCGAAGTAATGTGCCTTTGTGTGAATTCTAATTTCAGCTTCTGTACGCTTTGTGTACGATTCGTAAACTGTTTAAGGTCCCCAGTTTAGGTGATTTTTTTTTCTTATGTTATGTTGAAGATTAGCCGCTTCTTCGTTAGCCTAGCAATAGGCAATTGCTGGACATTTTAAGCCTCTCATAATGGGATGATTTGTCAGAAATGTGGCGAACACTTGGCAAGTGGATTTTCAATCGCAGTACTAGACGCCTGGCACCTTAGACACTGCTGCCCGTCAGCGTTTTGTGTACATTTGATCCCTCCCTTCTCCTCAGACAACTTTTACAACACCGACAAGAAAAAAGTGGATGACAGATTTTTCTTACACGCCACCGCCACACGGCATGTTGCCTTTTTCTTATTATTTATCAGTATATTTAAGCCCACCGGTGAACATAGACCTCACGCCTTTAACGCCGAATAACGCCTTTATCGTGTATGCATAAAATCACATCAACAATTATACTCGTATTGAGACTGGAGGGTGTAGATCCCATAGGTCGCTAATTCAGACTCGACTCGAAGTAACTCATGTAGTGGACTGTTGGAAAGGAATTTATGTTGGTTAAAACAACTCTGTGACTTGAAAATGAGTAAATCTTCAGACACACGGTAGAACTAGGAACGTATAATTGGTCGTAGTGGAGCATGAACAGTACCATACAATACAATTCAATAGAAATTATTAATTTCAAATCATTAACATAGTTTATGATTGTCGTTGGAGAGAACTGAGATATCAATAGCTAGACTATAAAACTAGTCTTTGAAAGAAAGCTCGCTGCGACTCGAGCATGTCACGAGCGATTATATACCGCCCGTTTGTTCGCCTGCCGTTTATAGCGCAGTCGAATTAAGGGGACAAAGAAGCCGCGTTATCTCCGCCGACCCACAGCCGTTGCTCGAGAACATATAGGGTATGAATGCCTGCTTTTGTATGCTGCCCAACTATATGTACCTTTACGTAAGAGCATATGTACTTGTGTGTTTGGAAATGTTGGATACAATCGTAGGTCTCAATCTTTTATATTTAACACTCCATAGTCCTTTATAAGGTTAACTTTTTACCTATATGCATTTTTTTCTTTTCTTATCGGTTTGCGAAACTGTATTTACTAGTATTTTAATCGTGATCTAGATAGAAAGAAATGTGCTGTAAACGTAATATTAATATTAAATATTTAACAGTATAGAATATATATGTAAATAATATCGAATCAGTACGATACCAAAATTTTAAAAATGCAAAAATGTAGAGAACACTTTATATTAAACCTTTTAGAAAGTAATTTTAAAATAAGTTATATATGCGGTTACTATTACTTGTTTATATTAAATGTTTCATTTCGTTTATAAATAACAAAGTTGAGCACGTATACAGAAGACTTTACTTCTTTGCCTGCGATGTGTGCAACGGGCTTAACCGTGATGCCTTGACATTTATCTACCTTGCCGGTGCATTGCTGTTTATTTGGACAGTATTTATTTATTACTAGCTTTTCCCGATGTCTTTGCTCGCGTTCAATTTAGGTAAGCTGTATATTTTTTTTTCTAATATTCATCATAGATTCTGCAAACTCGTTCACACAGTTTCGTAAAAAAACAAAGTTTTCACTACGGTTGTAAATATATATACTATACGATAAATGATGTTGCGTTTAATATTTCTTCTTCGGAAACGGTTTAACAAAGACGATGAAACGTCAAATAGTCTGAGTGGGTCCCGTTGATAGATAAATATACGTATATACATACGTATTTAAACATCTATGACTCGAGACCAAACATTTATATTCATAATACAAAACGTCTGCATCCCGTTGGATTCGAACCCCCAAACCTTAGATTAGATAACAGGATCACTACTAAACTAGGCTACCGGGCCGTCGAAGTTATTATCTACAACCTGTGTAAAATTCATATCAATAGCTTTATATGTTTATTTTTTAACTCTTTAATATAAAATTTACAATATACGGACTTAATGCCTTTTGGCAATCTCAACCCTGACTGATAATGAAAATATATGGCAGTTACTTTAAGAAAAGTCATCTATAATAAAGAAGTTGTTTTTCTATAATACTCATTAAATACATATACTAATATTTACAAAATAAATGTATCACTATGATAGCCTAATGCACAAATAAATATTGTATAAAATAGTACCAGAGGAGTATAGCCTTGAAGATTAAAAGAGGAACTAGAAGGAAGAGACTAGTTCGCAAGTAAAATCCGTTGGAACAGGCAGACAAACAAAAAAGATACTTCTATGTATACCACGAGTATGTACTTCTATATATGTAATAACTAGGCAAAACAATTGTCTAGGGAAAATTATCAACTATTTAACGACATTATACCTTAATAGAAACAAAGTAATGAAAGTTGAACTACTTTGCTAGTACCAGTCCTGAATATTTTATACATAAATTATGATAAAATGATTGGTTATTGTTCTAATTTTATTTTTGTTTTATTTAAAAAATAATGGACTGAAATAAATGTCTAGACTATCTCAACTATCATCTCTAACTTAGTAAAGGGTTAACGGTCGAAGAGCTTATTTTTTAAAACTTACGCCTGGTAAAACTGGTCTAAACGTGGTAGAGCCAGGCAGCGGCTTTTGCTGTTGCTTGAATGGGCCGGCACGAGCGGATTGATAACACGGCCTCCCTGAATACCGGCGTGAAGTAGAGGCATTTGGAGGCCCACTCCCCTCCCCATACTCTCCTCATCCTCCCTTCCATCTCCCAAATACCCTAAAAGGCCGGTAACTCACCTGCAGCACTTCTGGTGTTGCATATGTACATGGGCGATGGTAATCACTTACCATCAACCGCTTGCTCGTTTACCGCTTTCCCATAAAAAAAATCCGCAAAAAAACAACACCAATGTTCAAAGCCAATGTAATCTTTTTAAATTATCTGTGTTTCTTACTTGGCCAGGGTTGACTAGCAGAGAATAGTAGAATGGTTAAAGGAGATTATAGTAAAAAAAAAAAGCATATGGCGTACAACACTTCGGCAGGATGACGACGCCCTGTCTAAAACTACCCCCGTTCACGTTTTACGTCCGCTGTCTAACCGTCCCGTTATTTGCAGTTAAGTTTTTAGAGTCCCGGACGAAATACGTTATGTTTTTTTATGCTTTTCATTATATTACACATTTTATGCTATACATTTATAGAATGTTTCAAAATTGCGATGTGGAATGATTTAACTGAGCATTTATACGATTTTATATCACATTTATATGATTCATACAATTACTCTGTTTTTGTTTTATCTACAACTAGGTTATAAAGTTGTTGGTGTTATTAACACATGCAATATTATTGTATCTTAGTAACGTAACGTTTCGACATAGTTTCGTTTGTCAGGTAGCTGGGTGCGCCACGTGCAAGTGAGATTGGCATTTTGGAGAAAGAGATTATGTTAACGAATGGGTAGGAGTGCAAAGGGGAATACACTATAGTTTTCTAACTTACAATCTAGGCTCTGGTGACCGAATGAAAGCAAAGAGTGTCTGAAGTTTCCGCATTCAAATTACAAAGACTTGTGACGGGGAGCATCATCACTAATGGGTACCAGCACTGCGCTCACCAAGCCGCCTAGCCAGCGTGCTGAATATTTGCAAGCCATCGTTATAAACCGGCACTGTCTCCAAGAAGCTTATGTTTAGCATGAACTTCAATCTACAAAGGATCCACTTATCGTTTTCAATTAAAGTTGCTAGGCATTAGTCAGCGCTGAAGTCTGCGTGCACTGACTGCCCTTATTCTATCCACATGTCACCCAACTTCTTTATATTTATCTCCTCGTTTTGAGTATCATAGCTCTAGCCACGACCGAAACATACCTTCATCTAATGATTTCAATGTCCCTCTCACAGCTCCTGTTTCGTCCATACAAAAATGTCAGTACTTTTGTACAAGATCGTCAAATTAAAAAGGATCTATTAGAAGAAACTTTCTAGTAAACCAGATCCTACGACTTACAATAAGATAACACCATCATGCGCGAGATCCTCAGCTCCCAGCTGCCGCCGCCGGTCGTAAATTAAACTAAACTTCGGCTCCCGCCACGCCGGATTAACATAATAAAAATGACACGCATTCACATCGTGCTCGTAAATAAAGTTTTATAGGCGACGGTGTGACACGCGGAAATGTTGAGGGTGACTTGTCGCCGCTCCGCGCCCTCGGTGGCCGATCTCAGCGATGTCAGTTATGACCTGGCTGCGCGACGGTAGAGGAGCTCGCTCATATCGGTTAGCTTGGATATGATCAAGCTTAGTGATTTCTTGCGTAAGTTGCGGACATAGGCCATTTGTAACCTCCTTCGATTGAAATTGTCTATGGGCTTAAGTAGCTGTTGACCATGAGATGTACTGTTAGCTCGTCTATCTATTTATTCGTTCATATTTATAAACTCAGGTATAATTACAAAGTCGTAGTGTAGATAATAATATTATTTGTTCGATCGTTGTCATCATAAATATTTTTTTTAACATCCGGAGTTAACAAGTGTATTTGTTGATATTATATAATTCATACCTACATAATAAATCAACAAAAGATTTAATTAAAATCGCTACAGTATTTAGGTGGTTTATTGGTTTCATTAAAGTAATCATTTCATAACATTTGGATCTATCAAATAAACAGGACCGATATCTGGTAACATTATTATGCTTATAAGGCTCTCTGTGAATTCGTATGATAAGGCGAACCACTTCGAGATCTTTATCTTTGTCTCAATTACTGGGCACTGTTGTATGTTGCAGGAATCGGCTACTCTGTTGTAAATAAAATGGTCTTTGCATGGACTGAAGTGCCCAGCATAGCTCGTGTTAGTATTGGGTAATAGTGTTTTAAACGATCTGCGTTAATGCAAATCTTGATATCCTTCAGAATTGATGAAAATTTGGTGATCTTTGAGTTATTTTTAGTATAAAGAGCTGTCGTAGATACTTCGTTGGGCCTAAAGAGCCTTTTGAACATTGTTTTTAGTACTGATCTTTGTATAACTTATGTAATAGGTTTCACGGAAACGGCTCTTACGATTTGGATGAGATTTTGTATTCAGATAAAGTTTTACTTTACAAATCAAGACATGTGTTAACCATGGGAAAATTCGTTTTTACTCGAATAATTAAAACAGTTAATAATTAAAATTAATAAAATGCCATCTCATAGACTATTGAGGCAGCAGTAAGTTCAGACTGTGGCACTTAATCTCATCATTCGACTGCCATATCCCGATCGAACTAAACTTCAGTGTGTCTTCAACTTATGTTTCATCATTGACAAACTCGGAAGACGCGGTGCGAAGCTCGGTCGTGGTAGCCTGAACGATACTTTATATTTATTTTCACAATATGGAATAGTAATAATTATTATTACTTTTATTATTTAATATGATTATTTTCAAATTAACCATGGTTATTTATTCATTATGTGGATTCATTTTCATAAGACAGCAGGTCTTAGAAGATCTGATCAGTGAAACTGGGTGATTTTTGCATTGCGGTGTTGGAAGGGAGCCCGTTTCCCGGTTGAATGTGGCCGGGTTAATCTCGTAACCGGATAATTGACAGGTCAAAATGGCGCGCTTAACGCGTTGAATTATTATCTGGTAAATATGTATTGTTATGTACAACACTGTACGAGTTCTATGTAAAGATAATGTTTTATATAATGATTACGTGATAAATACTAAAAGATCGAACAATAACCCTCACTTTTTTCACTCAAGTAAAAGTTATTGGACAGCACACTTGGTTACTGAATCCTAGGTAGTCCGGCAGTGGGCACTTACACGGTGGGCCTGTGAGATCCCACTGCCATGAGCCTGCCTGAGGAAAGGTCTCCTTCTCAAATATCTGAGGGGGCTTTGGGCCCTTCCCGGCCCACCCCACCACCCTGTTCCAATGCGGTTTCTGCTCAGTTGACGGCCTTCACATATATCCGAAATATTTTTTTTATTATTTCGCAGAAATGCAGGTTTTCTCACGATGTTTTATAAATACAGCACTTAAAATTGCTATTAACAATTTTAGTGGTGCCGGCCAACACGAGAACTGAACCCAGGTCTCTCGCGCTCTATGAAACTAAAGCGATCACCCTGACCACTAGGCTACCACGGCTCTCCTATGCTATAGTACCGGTTCATTATGTGAAGGCAACTTTATTATTCTGCTGGCCTGCAAACATTGTATCGTCTATGCTTTTCAGCAATTGGAAGGTTTAATAACTTTTAATAAAATGTACGTTATTACAACTAAAAAACAACAAAGTGAAGTAGCAGCCACTTAATATAAGGGAGGGTTCACCACGGAGCTCTACTCTACAACGGCAAAATTCACGATCAATTTTTCATAACGGTACTACAGGTACAAACGAGCCCACTGTTCACACACACGCTCACACTCGCACCCATACATAAACACTATTTTTTCTTCGTTGTTTTTGAAGTGACTAGGTACAGAAGATCGGAGTTTTCTGATTCTATATATATATCCTCTGCATCGTAGTTGCCTTGTAGATATTGTATAGTTTGTTTTTTTTATGTTATTTTGTATGTTTCACCGCGGCGCGTATTGTAGATTTTAAATAATATTCTTGTATTTACGCTAATATTATGCATTGAACATAAACTATTTAGGGATGTTATCGTGTTAAATTTTGGTTACTTATATCTGGTAATTTTTTTACACAAACTTTTCCGGTACTTTGAAACAACCCTGTGTGAGTTAAGTTAACGTCTGTTAACAAAATTAAGTCGTTATGTAATAGTGTATCTTCATACATGACAAAGAAAATAAAATAAAGCAATGAGCATTACTAAATCAAATTGTATTTCCAGAGCTTTTAGAAAATTGCTTCTCTTTCTTTGTAAAATATCAAATATCAAACCTCCAACGGGTTTATTATCTTATGATACTTTTCTAACACATTATCTAACCACATGCTTAAATATAGAGCGTCTATGTTACGAAGCGCCTGACAACCTGATCGCTACTCTATTATAACCTATTATTAGCTTTGGGTTTGTTGGATATAGCAACAGTGGACTACTTCGTCTTCTTCAGCAACCTCTTGCAGTCTAATAATAACTGCTTGGCTTAGTGGCTGGCGTACCTGACAGCGGATACATGGTTTTCGGATAAGATTGTTTTGTGTTTGTTCTGTGTCTCTAACACTGCATCTGACTCTTTTAAAAAGGATAAATAGATATTTAAAGATACGTTTAATAAAGATATCTGGAAGTAGATATTGATCCGCGCGTAAGTCTCCCTTCTTCTGATACATATACTATATATATGTATACTAAGCTCAAATGTTATCAATTCACATTAAGTTTAATTATTTTCATTACATATGAAATATTTATTACAACATACAACAAAATTCACCCAATTTCATGGCTTAATATAATATCCGACTCGTTTAAAATTAAACAGCTTTGTTGCATATAAAATGGCGTATTCCGTGAATATTTCCATCGTGTGAAATGATCGTAGTCCGCAACACTCCTATCTGGCTGGTGCGGTATCGGAAAAAATCGCGCCCATTCCGACTTGACCTTCCCCCCACATGAAATATTATCCCGATACGATCCCGACGCGGAGTAACGGCTCTGATGCCGGCTGAAATATAAAGGAGGAAGCTTTTTCGCTGCTGCCCTTTTCCTTTAAAAATGTATAACATAGCTGTGTTTTTTTTTTATTAGGGAGAGGTCAAATGAGCAAGCGGCTCACCTGATGGTAAATGATTATCTTAGCCCAAGTACATCTGCAACACCATTGGAGCTGCAGGTGCGTTGCCGGCGGGAGTAAATTTGGGGGATGGGACCTTTAGCCTATTATAAATAGGTAGTTAACATTATATTAATATAGGTAATGTAGCCCTGCTTTCGCTTGACCACCTTAACTGCCCCAAAACACCCTCTCTGTTTGACCCAAGGTTAGCTGCCAGAGAATGCTATATAGCATTAACCTCGCCTTTTGTACAGTTATTTGGTACAATAAATGGGAGGGAAGATGAGAAGGGGGGCTCAGGTTACCTCAATCACTGAACGAAACGCAGAAGCACAAGATGCCTACACACGCCGGTATTATGCGAGGCCGTGGTACCATTTCGGTCGTGCTGGCCTATTCGAGCAGTAGCTAATGTTACCGCTTGGCTCTGCCGCGTACAGAAATCTGTGAGGAACCGGTTATCTATAACACGCGTTTTAATAACATAGGGGTTGAAATGTAAATGTTTTAGTTAGTATAACAAACTATACTTGTCAAATAACATATACTTGCTATATGCTATGATCAGGTCAAAATATAGTTCCTAAACGGAATATAGACGAAACTTCTAAGGAATATAGACGGTATCGCTACAAAGTGTCTGCTGACATACTTTTATGTAAAACCTATGGGCAAAGAATAGCAGCACTTTATGAAACTACTTTTACTGTTTTTTTTATAAGAATTTGAATGCGATGCGATAGGATGGCTGCAATATGCGTCGTGCTTGTGGTGGCTGGTCAGCATGGGTGTGCAAATCATACATATATTAGAATATGTTTTAATTACCTGTGAGACTATTCGTAGGTTATAATTTCATATCAGTTGATATATATATAATAAATCTACGGAGTTTTCATCCGTCAGTTTCTACTCCGTCAGAGGAACTTAATTACTAAACAGTGGTTGTATTGTCAAAAATGCCAATTGGCAAATACGTCAAAAAAGAATAGTTATTTGTTCATTTGAATCGCATACATCCTTAATTTGAGTAAGGGATGTTTGTGAAGTGAGAAAAAGTACTTAATGAATCGCATCATTAAGAACCGTGTGTAATTAATGATACAATCCACTCTCGTTAATGATGTACACCCCCATTAACGTGAGGACTGTTGAATTGCATTGTTGCTAGTGCATTGGCGTAATGTTTATTTAGTTTAACTAATTGAAACGGGTCAACCATGTGATGAATGTAATTAAGACACGACTTAATACTATTGGCAGTTGTCGACTGCGCCAGATACATCATAGTTCCGCAAACCTCCACCCAAACACGGAGCTTTCAGATGGCTCCTAGAGAGAAAAGAGTCCTACCACCTTGTAAACATTCATCCATTAACTTTGAGTAGGCCGGTATGTATATACAAATGACTATGTAAATTAAAAAGAGTAAGGAAGCTTATTCATTACCACAACCGAATAAATTTTATAGACAGTAGCGACATAAACAAAGATTAAAAATATAATCATTGGATTGCAGAATAATATCTGACATTAAACTCGTAATTAAGTATTAACAATAATAAAACTGAACAAAATTATAACGATACTTAACAAAAACATAAATTTAAATCCATTAAATTGGAAACTAAATATAATCTTAGTGAAAAACAATCTCTTGCAGAATCAAATTACATCTTGTTGAACAAATTGGCATCCTACAAATGTTCTATTGGAAAGCAAATACTGTTTGTTTGAGAATGTTTTGAAATCGGGAAGAGTCAGCCAATGGGAATGAACGAAAGTCACATGTAATCGTTTCCTCACGATGTCCTCCTTCACCATCGAGACCATAGTAAACTATGCACCATTGTGGTAGGCTCCTTCTTTGTCGAGGATCCGAGTAGGTGTCATTCTCTTACCTAGTTCAACCACTGTTGTGTCTCGGTTTGAATACTATGCCAGTGGGTTCGAAATAATGTAATCAGAGAGCGTAGTGGCGTGAAAGACGATGTAGTGACACGAATTGAGAAAGGGATGCTGAGCTGGTTTGGACATGTGGAGAGGATGAATGAAATTAGGTTGACGAAACAAATATATGATGCGAGTGTAAATGGTAGAGTCGGGAGAGAAAGACCTGGGCGAACATTTCACGATCAAATCGCAGACGTTCTGAAAAAAGGCCAGGTCAAGAGTACTCTAAACCAAGCAGTGATGAAAGTGGGAGAAGCGAAAGACGTATGTCAGGACCGTAGCAAGTGGAGGAAGATTGTCTCTGCCTACCCCGTTTGGAACATGGCGTGAATATATACATACATACTATGCCCGTGTAATTCCAGGCTGTGAGGCGTTCCATCTTTGTCCACGGGGTTGACTTCGCGTCTGTAACCGCATACCATCAGGTGGACTCTTAGTATGTCACCCCAAAACAAATAAAAATTACTATTTATAATTTGAATGGTCCTGGCTGGCAAAAGGTATTATGGGTCCTACAGGTTTATTAAATAATAAAAAAAATCCGTGGCTGGTGTGTGTCGTGTTCGAGTGTTCGTAATTCATGAATACCTTACTAACTCCTTATTTTCCATGGAACTTAATAAGCGGATGGGCGCGGACGGACGGTTGTTGGTGCGGTTGCAGCGGCGGATTTTATTAAATTCCAACTTGTTTGCGGTGCGGATTCGACGGGCGGATCCGGCGGGGCGCGCGTAGGGGTTGCAGGGTTGGCGCTTTCATAACTACCTAACTGTCTATGGGGTGACCTATGATTAATACTTGCAGAATAACCTTTAGAATTTTATTTTGTTCCCGTATACCTATATAAAAGGTTGCTTATATTTTATAACAGCGTTTTGGCGTTTTCCATTTATGTCTAGGAGTGTTCTGGTAAGGACACTTACCCATTTTGCCGCATCAGTAGTGCTGTTACTATTGTGTCCCGGCTTTGGAAGATATAGAGGGTCTGAAAAATTATGGGCTGTGAGGGCATCCTCTGATAATGATCACCTTTAACTTTCTGTTGTTGATGTTGTTGTCCACAGGCTGCAGTTGCCACTTACTGGACCGGTGGACTGTTACTTCGTCATTCAATCCAAACAAATAAAAGAATTATTAAAGATGGCCTACTTAGTAATGATTTATAAAACGATTTATTGTGTACCTTGAAGAAAAATACCTGTGTCCTGCCGCTGTTACTGACAAGATCTGTTAACTAGACATATTCCATACTTCCTAAACTCTACTAATAGTAATTTCAACTCTAACTATATTTTTGTCTCTAAATGCGAAAAGCTACATCATCATCATCATCATCATTTCACCCTACTACAAGTCCACTGCTGAACATAGGCCTCCCCTATGATTAGACTTACTGCATCATTCACCAAAATATATATCTTCTAGAAGTATCTATGAAATTAATTATTTCAAGAAGCACAAAAATGTTTAAGTATTCGTGCGTGAATCTAATAGATTATTATTTTTAACGTAATAATTTTGATAATAACCCTTCACATGTCATCTAGAACACATCAACAATTATTACACGAATGGCTTGAAATAGAGATTATCAACACAATTACTTGACTAATAAACAACTGTAACTCGCAGACAAAGCAAGCGACCCGACCACTAGATTCTATTGTTTGGAACCGTCTACCGGTCCGGAGTTCGCAAATAATATTTAATCCTCTTACTTTGGATACTTGAACGTGACACGGCTTACGAACGCTTCCAGAATAACCGCCCAAGATAACGAGCTCCGGTCGCAGTTTTCCAGATCACGGAGCTAGAATGAAATTTAGTTACATATTTCTGTTCGCTAGACATGGCTTAGCGGTGAATATAGAGCGATGTTTTATTAGTCCGAATCGGGGTGACGTCATCAAGTTACTTGTGAACAGAATCATAGTTGTTTTTTGTCTAACTAAAACGTTAGTAATAAAAATGCATCATTGTTATTTAATCGGATTTAATTATACCATCATCATCGGACTCAGATCAGATTGCAAAGCTCGATCTCGGGCCACCTGTCTCCGACGACTTCCCTAAACACTGTGCAGGTCGTCACTCCACTCCAGTCGCCAACACTGCGTTTGCCTGTGTGGCCGCCACTCGAGAACTTTTTTCCCCAACGGTTGTCAGTTCCCCGAGCTATGCGGTCGGCCCATTGCCTTTACTTCGGCTTGCTGATCCTTACGGCTATGTCGGTTTAATTATATATATATATATATATATATATATACATATAAAATTGCTCAATTGCGACATGTAAGTTTTATAATTCTTCTTTAAACACCATTTGTCTGTGTATTCACTTATTACTTCGAAGAATATTTTTATGAGCTTTTCACCACCATTTAGAAAATATCATGAGGAAGGTTGTTATGTGTAACATTTTCATGTTTCTGATCTATCTGAAGTGGCCTACAATAGGATGACCTAATAATAAAAAAAAAATCGTATGTCGGTTGGTTTTGATCTCTCATAGAAACTTCCTTGGATGTCGCTTATCAACATATAAAAAACGTTCCGACGTTCCTATCCTCTATTTTCGTTCACTCACCGTCACTGCGAGTGGCCCGGGGGGGTTGCGTCGTTATTCCTTCCACGTTGATTTTTTTTTGTCACACCCGCCACAGACGAGCGACACCCGTTCGTTACCGATGCCATCGGGAGCTATAACGAAACGTTGCATTCGTTATCAAAGTAACGAAAAATACTCGATACGCTGCTTGCTCTAATAAGGCGCTTTGTGATTTGTCATTTATTTTTTATAGTTTTAATGTTCTAGTGTACGAAATTTAATAGCTTTTCGTGTATTATTTCTTTTAAGTGAATGTAACGTTTATTTATTTACTTACCTTTTGCCTAAAAGCGTATGTCCAAATTTATGTCAGATCAGCCACAAAAGAATAAGATTTCTGTCTCATACCAACCTCTTATCGCATAAACATCCTATCCTCTAACATCATTGCCCATTTTTATTTTTACTCTCGTGTCATTAAAACTGATCGCTTCTACATCGTTAGCTTCGATAAATGGAGCGTGCCACAGCCCTAAAAGCTGTTTAAGGTCTATTAGGGAAGAAAATACCATGGCACTTAAGTGGGTATCCGCGTTCTTTTTTCAGATTAAAATTTTGGCGTCTCTCCATAGGCATCACGGTCCATTAGGCCCATATGTGGGCTATTAGTTCGGGCAATTACAGCTGCTGAAACGCGACGGCCACGGAACGTGATTTTGGGGGACTGATCGATTGCCGCCCGTGGGAGTTATCTCTGAGTCCTAAATTTACTGCTAGCTTCCTCCTAAGCTTGTGCGATAATCTTCCCTTTTTTCCCGTATTGCAGTAATTAATTTAAAATACAGCAGTAAATAATGTAAGAACAGTGATAGTTAATATCTCGAGCACTTGTTTTTTTAATTTACATTTACAGTAGAGCCGCGGTAGCGTAGTGGATAGGGTGCTCGCTTTAGTTTTATAGATGGCGAAAGCCCAGGATTCGATCCCCGGTATCTGCCTGCACGGTGGTGGTGGTGATAAGGGGATCTGCCTCTGAATCAGAAGACTCTAGTTCGATCCCTTCCTGAGTCACTGGGCCCCAAAATGTTTTGTCTGAGCTGAAGTTGGCCTGAACTCTAAGACGGTGATTGGTTCACCACCTGTCTTTTGGTGAAAAATGGTTTTGGTGAAAACAGACCATTTAAATTTGAAGTAGCGTAAAACCTAAAGTATAATATATATTCCAAATAGAACATAAATAATTTATTGAATAAATAGACGTATCATTCATCAATTTTTATTGTCAGACAATCTTAATGTCTAAAAGCATAATGAACCAAACTGGTGAAGGTTGCCACCCGGGGAATACACAAAATAAATTAAAGAATATAAAAAAAATATTAATTTCAAAACAGAAACATTTTTAACTAACATCAATCAGTTTTATTTTAGCTTAAACTCGTAAAACTGTTTTGTGATACTAATCTCCCAAAAAATAAAATAAAAAAAATTACATTTAGGTTACATAATAAAACATACCTTTGTGACAACACGAAACAACAACGAAATGACAATGGCATATAAGAAAGTAATAATATAAAAATGATCCTGCTTGCTTTGTTCAAGCAGACTTCGTTTTCACTTAAAGGTCGGTACGTACTGTGCGTTCGCCAAGGCAAATTGCGATTAAGGAAGGTACTCCTCGTTTAACATGAAGAACCACGGACATCTTGTAAAGGTTGTAAGGTATAAAGGTTTTCTTGCGGAATTCCTATTTCACGTTTCGGTTGCGTCTTTTTTTTCTTTGCGTTACACAAAACGAACACTGCATTCAAGATTAGCGTATTGTTTACGTGTTCAAAGCGATATTATTAATTAAATAGATTAATTTAGAGGGGGCGGCGTGCCGTGCGCTCCGCGAGATTTAATACTTCTTTTGCGTACCGCTACGTGGCGCTGGCGTAGACATTTCTTAACGTTAGAATAAACGTTGCGTTACGTCGCGTTCCTTCCTTTCAGAGACGAAGGTGTGAAATTAACTATATATATATATGTAGGAATATTTTGGACGCTATTTAAATATAAAGACATATTAATATATTTTATTTCAACGTGATAGAGCCAAGCGGCGGCTTTTGCTGCTACTCGAAAGGGCCGGCTCGACCGGGTTGAGGTAGGGGCATCTTGTGTATCTGCGTTTCGTTCGGTGAGTGAGGTAACCGGAGGCCCACTCCCCCTACCAATTCCTCTCCTCATCCTCCCTCCCTTAACCCAAATACTTTTTGAGCCCGGAAACGGACATGCAGCACCTACGGCGTTGCAGATGTACGTGGGAGACGGTAATTTTGCTCCTCTTTCCCATAAAAAAAAGAAACTTTACATTTGAATACATTTACATACGTGTTGTACGCACACACGAAGGTTTTAATGTGTAGCGGTTTTGTTTCTCGTGTAAAACTTTTCAGACTTATACTCAATATTACATATTTTGAGAAGTGCCGGTTCGTTGCTAGTAATTGACTGCTTAGTCATAACAATACTAGTTTAAATGAAGGTAAAGGCCTCGGCGATACTGGTGACCCCAGACTGGTGACTGGTGGTGGCTTTCTGACCCACTAATTTTTTAAAACAAATAGTTATCGAAATACAGCAGAGGTCCAGTGAAAGCGCTGGTCTAGTAATTGCTACCTTACGCTATACATTTATACGAGTACGCGAGTTCGGATTCAATCCCAGTGCCGACATCGCTAAAGTTGTTAATTACAATTATAATCATGTTGATGGCACATTTTTCCACTTTTGGCAGCAAATAAAAACATCGTCTGCTTTAGCGAGACATTAAAAAGTAATGCAGACTTTTGCCTGATCGGCTGCATCTTGCTACGTATTGAAAATACAAATGAACGCTGTGAAATGTTTCAATGGTTTTAAAAAAACCTTTATTTAGACACCTGTATGTGTGTCTATGATCTCGTACAAAAAGCATTTCCTTTTGTTCAATATAAAAAACTCGCCTCGTTCGTGTTAATGTTAAAAGCTACTTCTGTATATTAAAACTGCATCCCAAACGCACAGACTGGTCGAAAGTGTTGTCAACTATTGTTATACTTTCGGTGTACTCGTCGGGTTGAACCACTTACAACCCTTGCTGTGTGTATCAAAGGGTGGGTCCCGACTCCATTCAACCCCATTCGTCTGTGTAATTAGGGCTGCCACCTATGATGTTTTGCCCTAACTTTGAACTCCGGATTTTAGATCTATACACACGTAGAACATACTTAGTGTCCCTTGAGGAGTTTTTTAATTAGCATAGGTTGAAGGGATGCAGAGACTATATACTAGAATCATCGATTTATACAGGGTATAGACGACCGCTTAGTGATTAGTGTACCTGACTACTGAGGCTTAGGTTCAAATCCCAGCCGTATCCAATATTTGTGTAAACAGAAATAATGCGTCCCGTGTCTCTAACATTGTGTGTGGTGACCCTACTCCGTGGTCCGTGGGAGTGGCTCTGTGGTCACGCGTACTCTTGCGGAACTATAATATCTCCTGCCCAGTTGACAACTGCCGATAGTATTCGGAAGTTGTCGCCGTGCTCTATACATGTTGAATGCGATGGTATGGCATTAAATCGCGGTGAGTTTGCGGAACACTTGTAGTTCTAAATAATAATAAAAAAACAGAATAAAATAAAAATCCTTCTTTTATTGGATTGGGATGACAAAGGAACTAACAGTTCACATGAAGTTAAGCGGCTATTGGAGTCCTGCGAGCAACTTCAATCGATGTAAAATTTTTTTGTGGGAAAGGAGGGGGCAAGCGGTAAACCTAAGGGCCAGTTATTACCCTCGCCCACGTTCATCTACAACACCAGAGGAGCTACAGGTGCGTTGCCGGCCTTTAAGGATATTTGGGGGATGAGAGGGATGATGGGAAAGTGGTCGGGGTCTCCGATTACCTCACTAATCGAACGAGAGCATGCCTCTAATTCTACTAGGTCGTAGTACTTCCCCGGTCGATACAGCCCGGCAAAAGTAGAGCAGTAGCAAAAGCCACCGCTTTGCTCTACCGTGTACATTACACACTTACAATTATACTGGCTCAGTGTACCTTTCGGATCGGAATACAGAATGAAAATGAACTGCTGATTGGCCGCAGAAATGCATAACATGGTGGTAACAACCTAGAAATCTTATTGGTATGCTTTATGCTCTGGATCCTCATAAACTATTATCACTGGAAGTTGTCTCCTATCGTATTTATAAACCATTCACTCGGTAAGTACAAAATGCCAATTATGATGCGTCTTTTAGCTTCTAGAAAGGTTATGTGGCATATCTTGATTTTATTATCACAGCGGCTGGGAGTAAGTACGGTCGCCGTCATCGTGTTAACAGTCTGCCACTAGTCTATTGCCGATCAAAGGCCTCCCCCCTTGTTTGCCACAAAGCACGGTCCTGACCCACCATCCATCACCGTCCATCGACGCAACACTATGCGACCTGCACTCCATCCTGTGGAGTGCCATTTCTCAGTACGAGGTTACTACTGGAAAACTTTTTCTCCCTCAAACGTCAATCTTACCCATAGCTAAAAGATGTCTATGGAGCTACTTAAATATTTTTTCTAGCACTGGGGAATATCAGCTAAATTACAAAGTGGCAGTACCAGGAAAACATGAAATTATGACGGGCAGCCCTGGGCTTAACATTCGAGTATGGTTTCACGAGCGTTTTGTGAATCGCATAGTTTTTTGTTTTTCTTATTTTTGTCCGCTTTGATTCCACTCGCTATGAGAGGCTCCATATCCAGCGTACGAAGTGTCCTTATTTGTATTGAATACTAGTTGAGGTTTTTCCGGAGTTTTAATTGAACATGAACGTCCTTCATGTATTTGGGTTGTGTTTGAAAGTCTTTTTTTATTTTCATCGCCAAACACTTATCCCTAGATAGAAGCAAAATGGGTAGACTTGATATCGATATTTTTTTTCGACCGTTTTTATATACGACTAGATTGAACAGAAATAAAAATCGTATTCTTAATTAAGTGAAGATTTGTTACGCTAAAATAATTCTTTAGAAAGTTTTTACATATATTTTTCTGATAATTTTAGATTAAATGTTTATGTTTCGGAATTTGTAAGCACATACGCCTGTCACCATAACGGGTAGACAGACATTACTGTTTCTATTTAGCACGACTCGGCGTAGCCAAACAGGTTATCGCCCACTCTTAGTCTCTCCAGGAGATAGATGGTGATGGGTGGTGAGTCTGTCGCCGGGTGCCTGAGAAATTATTGTAAACCATCATAAATAAATATGAGAATTATCGTAGAGTTATACGATGGCTAGAGAACGCAATGAGATAATAAAGAAAACATTACAAGAAATACTAGACAGAACATTTCCCATCATCGTTCGCTCAGTGGCGGTAATACGAAGTATTTCTTCGACGATCACGCAATTCCATTTCTATTACGACCACGCCGCTTCTACATGTTTCAACGATGCTTACTTAATCTCTCGAATTTACTGCTCTGCGAAGATTGTCTCTTAAATATTATTTATACTGTTTTCTGCTTTTATTCCTCGATCGGGACTTTTGCTCTCACACGAATTTGCATAGAGTTTCTGAAACTTGAGATATTACGGTAGAACGAACAGAAGTAAGTTAGTCCATGGGTTAACTTATTATATGTGCAAATTTCTTATAAGCTTTATCTTAGGTTTTCGTTTTCTCCAAATCAAACGAAGGAGTGGCAGAATATTACGCCGTTGCTTCACGGCAAGGCATTATCTTAATACTTTAAGCGAGCAATTCTTGTATATATTTGTGTAAAAATAAATATGTAATTGGTTTCCGACTCTAATGATTTAGATAAAATTTTCGATGCTTATTTAGATAGGTGTCAATCTCTTGGGACAATTATTTTTCACGCAATAATAAAAATAATCATTAATTAAAATTGATTATAACGCTATATCGTAGAATATAGAGGTACCAGTATGTTAAAGAGTGTGGCGCTACTAGAGGTAATGTCATTACGCCGCTGTCATATGGACGTATAACGACGTTACTAATTAACTCTCGAACTGGTACTTCATTATTGGCAAACTCGAAAGACTCCGAACGAAACTCAGTCTCCTCAAAGAACCTGCAAGTTCCCACTGCTGGGCACTAATATCTGAGAGGGTTTTGGAGACGGGAAGCGCCCACCACGCTGCTACAGTGCGGGGTGGGCGGTCTTCTCATATCCTCGACAATATTTTTTATTATTTCTCAGATGTGCAGGTTTCCTCACGATGTTTTCCTTCACCGCCGAGCACGTGATGAATACAGCACTTAAAATTATTAATGATATCGCAGAAATGTTATTCTGAACGCAGTTCACTCGAGCTCTATGAAACTAAAGTGAGCGCCCCGACCACACGACTACCACGGCACACTTTACGTATATGATAAATGCACATACCCTACACAACTGCACTGCACTGCACTGCACGGATTTGAAACCGCTACCCTCAGCTGTGAAGACAGCCACTGTCAACTAGGCTAGGCTAACGGGCATGCGACTTAAAAAAAAACAAAATCAACTCTACCATCGCGCGATCCACTCGAGATTTTTATTTAAAGTTGTAAAAATGCATTCACTGTTTGCCCGCTAGTGTTTGTACTGTCGGCTGCGTGTTCTGCAGACGTGGCAGAGAGTGGCGTAGTAAACAGAGAGGCACGCGAGCTTGAACGATGTTTGATCGGTGACGTGACACGACGTGGCGCGGGACCGGGACACGCGACGGAATAACTATACGACACGTGTTTAGATTTTAGTGCGACGTTGACGCCATGAGTTTGCGATGTAATATTCTTAGTCTTTGTAAATAGAGTTTGACGCACGCCATTACTGATCGGTGCAATCCGGTTTCGGCATAATCCAATGGTATTTCTGACATCGCTATTTAGATTGACGTTTGTATTTAAATTTAACAACCATTGAAGGAATGGGTGTCCTCGCTGCTCAAGTCTCGGTTTTAAATAACAAGTGCAATTTCTTTACTGTTGACGCTCCTTTGTTACGAAAGGATGATGTCTCGCATTTGGTCTACGGAGATATCTCTTTAATACAATAAGCGTTAGTTAAGAGATAACCGTATTTAAGAAAAAAATTGTATGGTATTTTTTTTCTTTTTATTTTATAATACGTATATGGTAATTGGTTAAGTAAACAGAGCAGCACCCAGCATTTACTATAAAAAAGTAATAATGACTAGAAAACAAATTTAAAGTACAACTTGAAACTGCTGATTAGTGGCAGAAATACGCAAGAGGGTGCCTCTTATCCAGTTGGCACCTACCAACAACCCAGATGCCACCTACCACCTAGTAATGTTATGTGATGTGAGCAGTAAAGACAGTAAAGACGGAGTCCTTTTTGACATCGCACAACTAATTAATCTTCATTGCATAATACTTTTTATTTCCTTTTTTGTTGTTTTATGTTGTGATTGCATTGAATAAATATGTTTATATTCTTTTCTTTTTTCAAATCGAACCGGGTACGACAGCCTGGCAAAGAAAGTACACATAAAATTGTAGTATTTTATTACGTTTACATTAGAGCCATAGTCCAATGCTCATCGCAACGTAAATGTTAACGCCGGCGAAGTTCAAAATGATACCCCATCACAAACTTGGGCCATTAATATCGGCTGCGACTTCGCTAATTACACATTCCGTCCTTGTTACACCGCATACGCGACAACAGGGACACACAGCCGTGAGTCAAGTTGACGGCGTATCATGTTCATGCCTCATTACCCTCGTCTGGGGTGGGCAGTTGCAAAAAAAGTAAAGCAAAATGTCGTCGGTTCGTGTACACAATTTCTTTGAGGAAAAAGATGTGGGAATGAATCTGTTATAGGTTTAAATACGAAACGTTAAATAAAGTAACTTATTATAAATGTTCTACTGCTGGGAAAAGGACTCCTCTCATTATTGGAGAAGATTTTGGACCCAGGAACAGTCCGACATGCTGCTCCAGTGCGGGGTGGCGGACTTCACATGTCCTCGATATAATGTTGCATGCAGGTTTCATCCCGATGTTTGCCTTCATCACCGAGCACGTGTAGATTCAGCAACTAAAATTGCTATTAACTATTATAGTGGTGCCGGCACCGGGGATCGAATCTAGGTCACTTGCGTACTATGAAATCGAAGCGAGCAACCTCACGATAAGTACATTAGGCAATTATCTTGTATTAAAATCGGGTGAAAATAAGTAGTCATGTATGCAGTGACAGATATGATTTGCCAGAAAGATTTGACGGCTCGGTGGCGTCGTGGCTAAGCGTTTGGATACGGGGTGCTACTGGTCGCGGGTTCCATTCACGCACGGTGCAAGCGTTTTTTTTTATGGGAAAGGCGACAAACGCTAGCGGTTCACCTGATGATAAGTGATTACCGTCGCCTACGTACATCTGTAACACCAGAGGTGCTGCAAGTGCGTCGCCGACCTTTTAAGAGTATTTGGAAAATGGGAAGGAGGATGAGGAGGGGAGTGGGCTTCCGGTTACCTTACTCACCGAACGAAATGCAGAAGCAAAAGATGCCTCTACTTCATGTCGGTATTCTGCGAGGACGTGGTACCACACCGGCTGAGCCGGCCCATTCGAGCAGTAGCAAACGGCGCCGCTTGGCTCTACCACGTAAACTACAAATAATTATTTAGGGCCTGAATGCTTGTACTTGTGCATTTTATTTGTGTCAACTGCCTCCTCGACACAAGTGAGATCTCTACGGTGGGACGTGGCGGATGTGTTTTATTAAGATTAAAAAAGAGGAAGCACCAGATGCAGTATCTGAGATGTGGATATTATAGTCACAATACACACAAACTCGAAAACAAATTTTTTGTTCGGCCTTCCGGCACCCCGCACCCCGCTGTGGATGGCACGGTGCAAGGAAACTTTCGACGCAAACACTACCCTCACATTCCACCAACCCCTATCCAAAGTGGGCTCGCCCAGCCCAATCGGAACGGCAATCACCGGCCAGCCCTCCTCGCTAAGTCAGACCAGCCATGTAGATCCCAGTTGATTCACCGAGAGGGACCTGTCCACTAAGGCACGTCCAGAGGGGTTCCCCCTTACCCCTACTACAACCTAAAAGCGTAATGATATGAATTTCTAAACAAGTGCCGCATTTTAGATCCGCTAATGGAATGGTTTATGTGGGCGAAAAAAAATACTCGAAAGATTTTTTATAAAATTGCCTTGTCAAACACAGAAATGGGCCGGGCTCATGTATGTAAATATTCGGATCAGTGGAGGGAAAGTGAAAATTTAGGAGCGTCGTGGAATTCATTTTCGGCGATAGGGAAAAGTGTTACAATGTAACATTTTTTTTAATAAAGTGTGGACCCTATCATATTTAAAGGCTCAGGGAAATGCTCGCTCGCTGGAATTTCTTAGTACGCGATTGACCTCTATAGCATAAGCGTAGCCCTGCCTCGAATTTCAAGTCTGAGAAATAATTAAAAAAAAATATTTATGACATAATTATTTATATTTACATAAAAGAAAAACCTAAAAAAACAGAAAAGTTGTTATTATTGGAGTCCACCTATAGTTTTTTTTCATATTATTCTTTGTTTTGTACCTGCCAACTACGTTTCACCATAACAAGGGTTGACTGGTAGAGAATGCCACTTGGCATTAAGTCCGCCCATTGTAACCTTAAGCATAAGGCTAACAATAATGAATAAATAAATAGATAAGAAAGTGCTACAATGTAAATTTTCAAATGAAGAGCGGACCCTATAATATTTAAAGACGTGGATGATCAGGGATATGGGCGCTCGCTGCAATTTCACTGGAAGCGAGTAACCTGGGTCCGTAACCCGGTGTCGTATGTATGTTTGATACATAATAAAAACAAATATTTAGAGTCTAATTATTTGCAGAAAAGCTACTATAACATACGTTTGTGTCGGTAAAGATTATTTCGTTCGAAGTAAGGTTTGGTGCCAAGAGTCGTGAAGTGGTTAGTGCAGGCCATGGATACCTGCAAACATCCTTAATCGAAGAAGGTACAGGTGCAGATGGATTGTTACCCCGGAGGACGCGAATGCAATGACTCACAGCTCGTATATAAATTGGCTCTTTATACCTTTCGAACAGGAACACAAACGTAATTGCATGGCTGTCTTGTGTCAGAAAGTGGTAAGAGACCCTGACGACTTCTGGGCAGAAGAGGAATCTAACCAGCCTTTCTTTTTCTACGGGTGTCATAAGAAGACTGCCAACAAGGATTTTCGGAATCCAAAGAGATAACAGAATAATTATCATAAACAATTCAGAGCGAAAATTACCATACCTATTTTCACCACCAACCCAATCCAACGTGGTGATTGGACCACCACTTTCCCAGAACACCGGCTATCACGTTTCTATGTTCAGCTAAGGACTTTCGGAGTGATTTATTATATTTTAGCAGTATAGGTTTAACGTCCAAAAATTGCACTATGATTTATATGAAAGATCAAGATATCAAAGCGACTTCGATGTTAATTTCAAATATATATTCATAAAGCGGCTCTCGCTGGTTACTTTGTAATGTTTCAAAGAGACTTACATAATAAGTCATCTGGAGGCGGTCCATTCACCTTCAGATTCAATACATACTGAATGCATGAATACGCAGCCCGTCAGTTTTAAACAGAGACTACACTTAAAGAAAACGTGATCACCAGATCAGAGTGAATATTATTCATGCTCGAATTATTCAAAACCTTTATTCATTGCGGATTATACAGCATTGTTAATATCACTTGGTGTAAACGACACGACGCATTCAAAGAGAAACCATGCTATTGACTATTGTTGTAGTGCGGAACGTTTAAAGCCGCCTATTTAATTGCGATTATGTCGTAGAGCAGCGGTGTAAAGTCGGAAATCGTATAGCTCTACATAAATGCATATAAGGGTGGGCTTACAGTGGCGACATTACAGCGACGATCTTCATAAAACTCTTGAAATATGCTTGCGGTTTCTTCCTCTTTGTCGTATTCGACAGTGACAGTGGGGACACGGTTGTAAAACTCGGAATGCTTGGAAGAATCTTCTCCTTCACTTAAACGCTGGGTAAGCGGGTCCATGAATGCAATGCTGGTACCGTCGCAGGTGCGTTTGAGGGAGGGACTTAGGCTTATGCAGAAGGATTGTTTTTTTTTAATTAAAGAAAAGATGGCAAGCGATCAAACGGTTCACCCGATGGCAAGTGATTACCGTCGCCCACATACATCTGCAACACCATAGATGCTGCAGGTGCGTTGCCGGTCTTCAAGGATATTTGGGAGATGGGAGGGTGAATGGGAGGGGGGTGCGGAAGGGGAGTGGGCCTCCGGTTACCTCACTCACTGAACGAAACGCAGAAGCACAAGACGCCGCTACTTCACATCGGTATTCTGCGAGACCGTGGTACCAACCCGGTCGAGCCGGCCCATTCAAGCAGCAACAAAAGCCGCCGCTTGGCTCTACCACGCTTGGTTTACTGTCATTCGGACTTTAGGTCTTTGCCTGTTATTCTGCACTATAGCTAAGAGATTTTAAAATTGAAAGAAATCGTTGGTCTGTTCTCACTAAACATTAAAAAAATCTTGTTTAAATAACCTGTCTGTAAATATATAATCCAGTGGCTTTGCATTTGTGCCCCATTATTGGCATTTAAAATACATGAACACTACAATACTACTTACGTCGCGAATAGATTTCGGACAGCGCAACAATTATTCTCATTCTTACTTCTTCTATCCATATCTTTCAATATTACACTATCTACTAAAAAATCTTTTAAATCTTGTAGCTATTAGTAACGTCTTTAAAAACAACTTAAAACTACCACAACAAAAGAAATGATGATGACATTCTTTCTCTTCACTCTTCTGAGGTGGTAGAGCCACGCTGCGGCTTTAGCTGCTGCTCGAATGGGTCTTCGCGACCGGTGTATTACCACGACCTCACAGAATACCGGCGTGAAGTAGAGCCATGTGTGAGGTAATCGTCGGCCCGCTCCATCTCCCTCTCCCCGTCTCCGCTCCTCATCCTCCCTCCCATCTCCCAAATATCCTTTAAGGCTGGCAACGAACCAGCAGCGCCTCTGGTGTTGCAGATGCACGTGAGCGACGTTAATCACTTCCCACTAGGTGGTGAACCGCTTGCTCGTTTGCCCTTTTGCCATAAAAAAAAAATCACTTGTACCTGTTTCACATTACATTTATAATGATAAAGTTTAACCATGTGTCAACTGTCACAATTTTAAATCACAACAGTTTACAACTAGCTGTAATTTTCGTATTATCAAATTGGGTTACTATAATAATTCATTCTAAATTAAAAATCATTAATAACTCCGGAGTTATGAGTCAGTTTAATAAGACATCATGACGGCAATCTAAACACGGTCCTCGGGAACTAGGAAGCATGTGTATATCGACCTACCGGAGGGAGCAATATATTTATTAGTGCAAATTTCGTTCATTGATTCCTACAGAAAGAGATCACAGTTTTTTTATTTCATTATAAACATATCCGCGTCCTCTGCCGCTCGCGCTATATCGCCGACCGTGCCGCCTGCACAAAACCGATGCAACTTTACAACTGCATCTCAGAAGCTCCCCGCACGCTGCGGCGATGAATAGCTACGGAAACGGCGCCTCGTTTTTACATTCATCCGATTTAAAGCCAGACTGTCACATCATTAGGCAACATCGGGTGCGGCGTAATTGGACTAGATGTAGCGTGCCCTGGCTCGTTTACATAATACCCTCAGCCTCATTAGAGGCCTGTGTCGTTGCGTAAGACGTGAACTAACGACTGGCCCCTCTCTATCCGTTAAACTCTTTCGTTGTATAATAATAAAGGGGGTGAAGCCGCGGTGTATTGTAAAGGGCGTTGATTATGCTGCAATTTGTCGTATTTGGATTCTTCATCTTCCTAGTGAGTCTATTGAGGCACCCTGCTGAACCCAGACCTATCCAAGAAAGCATCAACAAAAGTTTACGTGCTTTTCTTGAAAGATTTGCCCACGCTGGGTAAGCGGGTGGGTTGACGTGGGTTTTGGGTTCGGTCATTTCGGGTTTAGATTGTCCGCCACCGTTTGATCGCTCGTGTCTCATATGTTAACGGTTCCTCAGCAAGCAGGGTGCATTAAGAGATAAATATCGTGTATAGATGTTCGATGTATATTTGCAGTATTGAACATACAACTTGTGTCTTGACGAATATTTTAATTTCTTTTTGGTCTCTAGATGATCGTTAAATGACCCCGTTTTGAGAGAGATCTATAAGATGTATCTTAGTCAATTTGTAACATGAAAGAAACGAGCCGAACACTTAAAATATATTTTCCGTTTTCAATAAAATGTACCCACGTATAAAATATATAAGTGTATAAATAGACAGTCTCTGTTTTACAGTACTCGTATATGACGCAATTTCCATATAAACTGTGTTATCGTAAAGTTAATTTGGAATTTCGTGGAAAATTACGTTTGTTAGACACTTCTTAACAAATCTGCGAGGCGCGAGTAACTTTCAGCACCGACTCAAACCTGATTAGCTGAATGCGCTGTCATGTCAAATTTGTTTCCACGTGTGACATTGTTTCAGTAATTTTGTTTTCACTCTCTCTCCTCCCACGCTTAAATGATAATAAATTAACTTTAATTTACCATTATGTATCGACTTTTTAACGTTTTTTTGATAGATTTAGTTTAGGTTTAAGAAATTTACAATATAAGTGAGCGTATATCTTAAGAAAATCGTTTAAACCTCCGTAACTGTACTATTTGTAATTATCAAACTGAAAACACTTACTAGTTGAAGCAGCAGCGCGCTTTCGAGTGCCGCCAGAGAGTAGAAACTCTTGTCGATAACGGGCCGGGACGTGGAGCGATGGAACATCGAAAACATCGAAACTTTGCACATCGACTTTTGTTTGAGTTGGTCGACGAAAGCACACTTCCGGCGATGTTTATATCTCGTTATTGTGATTTAAAGGAGTGCTCTCGGAGTTGCTTAGCCATCTCCGCGCTTTTCAGTTTCCTGTTGTTATATTTATTTTTGTCTATGGATCTATTGTTTGTTTTGCCAAGAACAAGTTGCTTGAAGCACACGATCGTCTGTTTTAATTGTTACAGATTTATAATAAGCGACTTATCCCGGCTTTGCACGACCAGGCTCTTCTCTCTCTCTTACGAATTTGTTTAAGTAGAATATAATCTTTATCCTTAAAATTATTTTTTATGTTGTAGTTACGTAGGTTAGGTACCCAGTAAGAGATTGTCTCTTCAGTTCTCTCAGTCAGTTGTGTTGTTGTTGTATATAAATATAATAAAAGTTGTGTATGTTTAACTGTTGCCGAGATTTAACATTCAACAAGGGCAGCGGCAGGGTACCAGCGCTGTAGCCACACTGCTGCAGCATAATGCTGAGTCGAATGCCCTTTCGGTGCTACAATCCAACATATTGTATTATCTGTTATTTCTTTGTTGTATTTTAGCATCGATTAAACATTGTTTCTTTCTTTCTTTCTTGCTAGTTAGCTTTAGGCGTTCTAAAAACAAACAGATTGATTTATAAACTTTGAACATGGGCCTATCGTTAGAGGCTTTAGACTAGTCCGATCACCATTCAAATAAACTTTAAATACCCACGAGATTTCCACTTTAGCCAATCAGCACTGCCAATCTATCTTTGGCAAATTCGCCTCTACGGGAGCTAGAACGTGACGAGCGCCGAAACTTGTCACCTGGCAAATGTATTTTATGCTGCATATAAAAGCAGTTTGTCTAATTAATTAAAATACCCGTTTAATTTTATTCTCTCCTATATCTGGTATTCAAAACCTCATCAACCTACGTTCCGTAACTCTGGTAATTGCTCTAAGCCTAGGAGATTATCAATGGTAACCCGTTTCAATTTGGAACGAGTTGGTGGTTTGCCACAGTGTAGGCGGTTGGACCGTATGAATGGCGGGTTCTTCCCTCTTCATTAATTCTTTTAAACCCCCTAAGCTTGGCAGGCTGGTGGGAGATGACAGTACCGAACGCCTCGCGCCTAAGGTGCTGCTGTCCAACACCAGTCTCAATACAGATCTGGCAGATTTTATACAGTTATTCCAATATGTCGGCAGCCAATAGATTTTACTGGCGTTTCTCTCAAAATATGATGGGGTGATAGATTCTCTTATGCCGCCACCATTATTGATTTACAGAGAAAATTCTTTGATAGTTCTATAAAAAACTTTCACACTTTACAATTGAGAAGAATTATTTAGAGTTTGCTAATATTTTCTCAATCAAGATAATTTTAAAATGTTTCTAGAATGTTCATTTTGTACAATAAACAGAACATCTCGAACTATAAATTTTGAATTTCGAATAAGCACATTCCAATGTCTGGTATCAAAGAGTTTTCCACAGCGGCATTAATTTTAAGTTGCACTGCGACAATTTCCCATGGGCGGCCATATCCCGGCAACAATTGGAGCATAAATCTGTCGACCCAGTTGGAGTTGGCACAGTCGGTTGGTGACGCTGCGTGCAGTTCTAATCGATGATTTTCTATCCGTTAATTAAGCTGTTTATTTTTTTTCTCCGCTTTTTGTCCAGCGTTAATGTCAAATTAAAACTTGAACATTTCGTTTTTAATTATTCTTTTTTTTTTCTTTTTCGTTATCAGCAGGGGACTGTATCCAATGCATGGTTTAGGCTTCTGATATTTGGTAGTATTAGCAGTGAGCGAAGCGTTAGGGCAGGCGAATTGGCGGTCACAGTACAAGAAACCATGCATCCTTCTTACTAGTGGTAAGCACCTTCTTTGCCTACGCGTCTTCTGAGTAGGTCTCCAGCGTCTGACTCGTTCCTGCCGCTAAGCAGCAGTGTGCAACTACTGTTGTGTTCCGGCTGGAATGGTGTAGAGATTCAGTACATTTACGGGCTGTTGAGGCATTCCATCATACAACTACACTACACTAACGTTACCTAAAATTTTAATGAAACATTTCGGACTCCTTAATATATTGATAATAACAGTAAGAAAGAAAGAAAAATATTTATTGGTACATCATAAAGAGACACATGTTACAGAACATGTTAATCAAAAATAATAAAAAAAGCATTATGTACAAAATAAATCAAAAGTAACGAAACACTATTAAAGAAAAATAATACATAGTGCGTGTCTCAAGGCTGGACCAATAGGTCTCCAGATCAGCTGATTGTCAAGCTTTGGAGCCTGACGCTGGTTTTCATCTGGAACCCATGTTCATAACGGATGTCAAATTTAAAGCATACTGAAAACATATTACATAACCCAAAAAATAAGCATAACACAAAATAAAAATAAATGAATGTGATACTTCTTTCTAATATATCTAATACATATATGTGCAATATAAATATATTGTGAATATAGTGAAAATTATATAGCTTCCGTTATGCAATCTCACACGTCCGTACCCAAATACCTAAATATACAATATCACTCAGTTTTTACGAGAGCTAATTTAAAACAACGTGACAGGTGATGAACCAGTCGCCATCTACAAAAATCTATCATCTATAAAAATCGTACAAGCTTTGAAAGATCCATTGGTCTCCTAACCACTCGAAATCTAAACATGTTTGTTACCAGCCTGTGAATGGTCCACTACAGGACACAGGCTTCCCCCATAAGGAGGATTTGCCATAAACGAAACGCTCGTCATCTCGCACCTTAGATTAATTAATCATAATCCGTTAAAGCCGTCACTTCGTCAACATAGTTGTAATATCATCTGCCAACGCTCAAGACAATCTTACTAAAAATAGTTGAATAGCGCCATCTTCTGTTGGTTAAAAATAAAAATAAATGAATGTGATACTTCTTTCTAATATATCTAATACATATATGTGCAATATAAATATATTGTGAATATAGTGAAAATTATATAGCTTCCGTTATGCAATCTCACACGTCCGTACCCAAATACCTAAATATACAATATCACTCAGTTTTTACGAGAGCTAATTTAAAACAACGTGACAGGTGATGAACCAGTCGCCATCTACAAAAATCTATCATCTATAAAAATCGTACAAGCTTTGAAAGATCCATTGGTCTCCTAACCACTCGAAATCTAAACATGTTTGTTACCAGCCTGTGAATGGTCCACTACAGGACACAGGCTTCCCCCATAAGGAGGATTTGCCATAAACGAAACGCTCGTCATCTCGCACCTTAGATTAATTAATCATAATCCGTTAAAGCCGTCACTTCGTCAACATAGTTGTAATATCATCTGCCAACGCTCAAGACAATCTTACTAAAAATAGTTGAATAGCGCCATCTTCTGTTGGTTAAAATAAACATTTTCTTAAAACTTCAGTTATCTGTTAGTCAATGTTGACGCTATAGTCGTCATAATGAAACGACGGATGAACCAGGCCACACGTCGTATCTGCCAATCCCTATGGGTAACTGGCGTAAATAGGTATTATATGTTGGAATCATAAGAAAAACTAGTTCATAATATATACTCTATGCTACTAAATGAATTACTAAATGATTCCGCCATCTGTCGGTAGCCATTGCGATTTTCAAGGCTTTTCCCATAGTCGCCACTTACGATACCCAGGGGTACAAATGGAGTGGCGGATTTTTAAGGTCAATTCCCCACGGTATATCGATTAAAGTCTTAAAACTATTTCAATAATTTCAATTATAATACGCTGCCGCCTATCATTCCGGCCCGCTGTCACAACGACGGCACAGTGCTCCGCCGTTCTTGCGGCTTCTCCGGTCGAAATTAAGCCGTGAGAGGTGCTCGTGTGCAGGCATCGATAACCTGTAAATGATACGCAGCGGCTTCGCCCTTTGCGGAGCCGGCGGTTACCGATACTCGGCGTTTGCGTGTTCCGACCGCGATTCTATGTAACTCTATAGCGCCCGTAGAGCCGGTATTGCTTTAGTCTGTCATTACAGTTTAACGAAATTTTATAAATGTTTCAGTCTTATATATTTATATTGAAAGTATATAAATGGTTTTAATAAAATTCATCATCATCATCGTTATCATTTCAGCCTATCACAAGTCCACTGCTGATCATAGGCCTCCCCCAAAGATTGCCACAAAGCTCGGTCCTGAGCCACCTGCATCCATCGACTTCCCGCAATAAAATTAATAAGATATAAATGATAGAGGAGAGGGCTTTCGTTTTAGTTTCATAGAGCGCTTTTGACCTGGGTTAGGTCCCCGATGCCGGCACCAAGAGCTCGGCGGTGAAGGCAAGCGTCGTGGGGAAACCGGCATGTGTGAGAAATATTATTTCGAGGACCTGTGAAGTTCGCCAACCCGTATTGGAGTTGTGTGGCGGACCCTTCTCGGCTCCAAAACCCTCTCAGATATTTGTGAAGGAGGCCATTGCCCAGCTGTGGGCATTTACAGGCTGCTACTTTACTCTTGTATGAATGATCTCATTCTTCCCGTGGCTGTTGTAAGAGTAACTAGGGGCAATCCGTTTAAAATATCATGTCTTCGATGATGAGCAGCAGCGTTTTAAGTGTGAGGTGTCTTTACTTTCCCATATCCAATGTAAAAAATGCGATGAGATCGGAGGCAAGGTCACATGCAGTGTCAGAGGCACGGGACAAACACAACACGACCTGAAATAAAGTAATTTATTTATTTTACTTCATGTTGAAACGAAAGTGGTTTGATGTGTTGTTAGATATTTAGTTATGTAAGATACGGAACCCTCGATGAGAGCTCGCACTTGCTCTATTTTATTTCATAGAATGCCTGTTCAATTAATTTGAATAACACCTATGTAATTGAACTTTCTTTGTTTTTCAGGTAAAGGCTAACTAGAAACTTCTATTTTCGATGGTGTAACGGTAAGCAAAGGCACTTTTACTTCTTGTTTCATAGATAATATAATTTATTTAAAAAAAATTACTCGATAGCGCCATCTAGTGTTGGTTAAAATAAACATTTTCTTCAAACTTCAGTTATCTGTTAGTCAATGTTGACGCTATAGTCGTCATAATGAAACGACGGATGAACCAGGCCACACGTCGTATCTGCCAATCTCTATGGGTAACTGGCGTAAATAGGTATTATATGTTGGAATCATAAGAAAAACTACTTCCTAATATATACTCTAAGTTACTAAATGATCGCTAAGCCGTACAAACTGACCACTCCAAGCCCTCAAACAAATTAATTACAGCAATTAATAAGCTCCAGCTCGAAATATTCCAACACAGGGTTATTAATCAACGCCTTGCTCAAACTTCCCGAAGTTCGCCGGTCAGATGTTCAAACTATCCTCGAGTAGGAGAGGCTACTTATTGTTGGCACAAATTATACTTGCTCCTTGGTGCCTTGGCGCTTGAACCGTATCAAGGGTTCTATAAAATTTGTTCGTTTCCTGCTGGTTTTATAATACTGGGGGTTGATCAATTATATACATTCTATTTTGTAGAGATCTTAAATTTGGCAAATATTGATGAAGACTTAGAATCTTTTCGAATACATATCGTGAACGTTGATGAAACATGGGTCTGTCATTTTGACCAGGAGATAAAAAATTATGAATGTAGTTAGGTTTTTAAGCGTGGTAGAGCCAAGCGGCGGCTTTAGCTGCCGCTCGAATGGGCCAGCTCGACCGAATTGGTACCACGGCCACGCACAATACCGGCGTGAAGTAGAGGCATCTTGTGGTTCTGCGTTTCGTTCGGTGAGTGAGGTAACCGGAGGCCCACACCCCCTCCCTATTCCCCTCCTCTTCCCTCCCATCTCCTAAATATCCTTAACGACCGGCATCGCACCTGCAGCAACTATGGTGTTGCAGATGTATGTGGGCGACGGTAATCACTTACCATCAGGTGAACCGCTTGCTCGGTTGCCGTCTTTTCCATAAAAAAAGGTCTTTCCTGCAAGACTGCTTCTGATCACAAGGTACTACCAACTCAAATCTGACTCGAGAACAATGTTTCGGACTTCATTAGACCTTTTTATTATGGTAAAGGCAGAAAACGAGCAAGCGGTTCATCTGATGGTAAGTGATTACCGTTACCCACGTACGTCTGCTACACCAGAGGTGCTGCAGGTGCGTTGGCCTTTGAATTTTTAATAAATCGCTTAGACTTCTATAAATATAACCATATAGCTTATGTTTAAAAAAAAAAAATTATTGGGTTTTTGTGAAAACAATCAGCTAACAGTCCACCAGGTGGTAAATGGATACTGCAGCCCACGTACACCTGCAGACAACTTCAAACGAAAATGGTTACTGATGCGTGGTCACACATGAGGACTAAGATGGAATGCTTCACAGCTGATAAACTACTGTTAGGCGGCAGAAGTTAGAGGGTGATGCTGGGCGGAACCTACCCAGACGAATCCTAGACCGATACGGAATCCACCGCCTTGTGTATAGTGTAGAGAGATATGCATCAACTCATAATTATTAGTGCTTGGGCTTCGCTCGTAATGCACTGCCATCTGTTGTTGGGATACCAGTAACAGATACTGCTATCCTAGATACCTCAATATTCTTCGTGATAGCGTAAGAATTTATTTCGTTTGTGTGCAAACGTGCGTGTGTTGTCACAATTAAAAACTTTCGTCACCGTTATGCACAGTGAGTTTTTCGCAAAGTATTTCTATTAATAATGTCAATTAATTATGAAAGTAATTAATTTACCCGAAACCTAAGCGTACCTTGAGCGTAATAACAAATGAATGCGCTAAGCTCACTGTGCGCACATGCGTCGCACATTTGCGTCATTAATTTTGTCGGCTTAAGCACTAAATAGGACATTTAGCCGTGTTGTAGCCGCAACAAAATCTGTCGGCCCCTTTCATCCCGTACCGCCGAAAGCCATGCTAGGCTGGTGGTCAGGGCGTTCAATTTAGTTCCATAGAGCGCGAGTGGATCCGGGTCCGATCCCCAGTGCCGGAGAAATAATAAAAAAAACATTATTTCGAGGATATTTGAAGCCCGCCAGCACCGGAGAAGCGTGGCGGGCTCTTCCCGGCTCCAAAACCCTCTCAAATTGGATTGGATTGGAGAAGGAGGCCTTTGCCCAGCTGTGGACACTTACAGGCTGCTAGGGTGGCAGCGTCACGATGATCACCAACCCGCTCCAATCGCTTTAATCCTCCCATTGGGCGGATGGATTAGCAATAACAGGCGACCGACCGACGGCGGAAAAACCATTCGAATCTACCGAACCTTTTCATCACAGCCTAGTGATGGGGAGCAGCATCTCCAGTGCGAGGGTACCACCCACACTGCGCTCAGCAATCCGCTCGTCCAGCGTGGTGAGTATGGGCAAATGTTTCGTATATGGGACACCCGCTTAAGTTGGCGGTATTATGTGTAGTCCAGCAGTGGACTTTTACGGGCTGATAAAAAAAAGAAAAAAGAGTTAATAATCATATTTTTTTTTTATTTACGAAGATATACTATGTAAATACAACTTTAACTTTATACCAGTTTGTTCTTTTGTTAACATCCAGCAAATGACACGTATACGTAACTTATGTACGAGGAACCGGAATTATTTCCTTTAAACTATTAAGTCGTGCATTTCGAAACGTATAACAATACTAGGCAGCTGTGGCTACCTAAACGCTGCCCGGCCAAATCTATGCAACAAGCAGACAGACGGCCAAAACAAACTGGATCCGGGACGTGTTCTGTTTGCGAACGTGCCGGTACTCGGTAAGCTCAAACATTGGAAACGGAAGGGTTCCAGCCGTTCGGAATTAGCAAGAAACGTTACACTACGGAGTTTCGGTGTATTGAATACACATATTCACGGTTCAGTTTCGTACATCGGGTTGGCAGTGTCCCAGTACGCGTCACAACTGATTGTGTGATGAATATATTTTTTTTTTTATGAAAAAGTCGGCAAACGAGCAAGCGGTTCACCTGATGGTAAGTGATTACCGTCGCCCACATACATCTGCAACAGCATAGATGCTGCAGGTGCGTTGCCGGTCGTTAAGGATATTTGGGAGATGGGAGGGAAGAGGAGGGGAATAGGGAGGGGGTGTGGGCCTCCGGTTACCTCACTCACCGAACGAAACGCAGAAGCACAAGATGCCTCTACTTCACGCCGGTATTCTGCGAGGCAGTGGTATCAATCCGGTCGAGCCGGCCCATTCGAGCAGCAGCTAAAGCCGCCGCTTGGCTCTACCACGCTTAAAAATATGCCTGCGATAGAAATTGAATACAATACTATCATGTAATAACACAGACAGAAATTATTTCTGTTTTTGCCGACCAGGACCTACAGCTTTTTTCGGGTGGATCGATATCTTACGAAACGATTTTTTTTTAACATAAAAATAAGTTATAGGTTCAGCAGTATCTGAAATTGTCTTCTACAAACAAGCAAGCTGACAAACTTTTCTCCTTTATATATGGTGTGGACATCGCCAATCCGATTGCTAAGCGTGGCGATAAAACAAATGTTTCTGACTTGGAACAGTTCCCTGTCCTGGTTTACCTCGAAAAGTACATTTATTCAATACGAAACTCATATAACGTTATCGTTAATAAATATATAAACATACGTATTTTAGTATATTGTATAAACATGTGTATGGTAGTTTACGGTCAATGATTGATAGTGGTAATTTTTTTTTTTATTTTATTTTTTATGTAGAGGTAAACATACCAACGAAAAGAGAACAGATGACATCAAAATAATGTGAGCCATATGAAAACTGCTTAGGATTTACTAACGAAGCTTAGCCTTGCGTGATGAGGAATACTGTAAAAGCTACATAATAACTAATGCTTAAATAATAATTTCGATCTTTTTAATTAAGCAACTAAATTGTTTCGTAAGTAAGCTTACCTGCCTTCTCTGCTGTTATAATCGCCTGTACTAGTTTCACGAAAAAGTTCGTTCCTAATCGAATTCATCTAATGAACGAACCGATCGGTTTCTACTTACGGCATCTTCTTAAATTGTAATTAGATACCTTAAAGATGCAGATGTAGATTAATTTTGCATCTAAAATAAAATATCACATAATCTGCGACAGACGCACACTTGTTCATCACCGTTGATATATTAATACAGATCCAGTTCTAAGAACTCGTTAGCCATACATCATGTTTTTACACGCCCATCAGCCTCTAATGAAGCTGCAATATTATGGACGAACACTCAACCACCTTTTATAACACATTAAGGATTTCATTACAACACCGATCCGCGCATCTCCCGCTATGCGTGTAAAACGTGACACGCCCAAACCACCCTTATTACTGAAGCATACTGGAGAAATTCGCTTGTGAAATGTACACCAGTATCATCAAATTCGGTCGCATTACGCCGCTGGCGTAACATATTAACATTTAATGCCGTGACTTAGTTAAAGGTTACCCCGAAAGGGAATACGACGTTTTCATTATAACACCGTATGAAACGTTTGTAATGCTGTTTGTGACGCATATTATATTTGTAATTAACATATAAGTGTAAATTAATATTAACAGCACTATTCTCGGTATTTCTCTACGTGTTAGAATCAATGGTGATATCTACAGTAGAAGAAGGATATCCAACACAGCCTTAAGGATCAGGAAGCTTAAGTGGCAATAAAATATAATCCAAGATATGCACAATATCATGGGTATGCGGTAAAATCCATTATATGCACAATAGATTTCTAACAGTTGACGGAGTCTTTAAAAAAAGGATTCACTAAAGTAGAACGAAAGCCAATTGCCAGCCGTTTGTCACACACACAGATTATACCACGCGCGGGTGACAATGCCATAAATATATAAGAAAATAAATATTTATTTGTTTGTTTGTTTGTCCCTTAAAGACTCCGCAAACCACTGGATCGATTGTGCTCAATATTTTTGGGTTATGTTCGGCTCGTTAGTGGCAAGGTTTAGGACAAAATATAGAAAAGATAATAATCAAATAAATCCATAAGGCTTTCCTTACAAAAATAGTTAGTGTGAAGCGTGACGGGGTTCGGCTGTTCATACAATGTAATTTTTCACATCCAAGACATTGTTTCGTTTATTGGTAACCATGTCTTGGGGAATTATGTCACTCGGAATTTTGGTGAAGTATTTGTGGCATCCGAGTATAATTAAAAGCCGTGGTGGCCTAGTGGTCTTAGTGGTCAGTGGTCACTTTGAGTTCATAGTACGCAATTGACCTGGATTCGGTCCCTGGTGCCGACATCGGGAGGAACGCTGCATGTCTGAGAAATTATAAGAATAAATATTATTTCGAGGACATGAGAAGTATGTCATCCCGCGCTGGAGCAGCGTGGTGGACCCATCCTGGCTTCAAACCTCTCTCTAATATTTAGAGGAGTTCGTTTTGCAATGAGACATTTCCAGGCCAAAATACGTTTTTTACTTTTGTACCATATAAAAAGAATGATCGTAGAGCTCCTTCGAGGATAGTTTTTTTTTTTTTTTTTTTTAAATAGGCTTGCGTTTGACCTCAATCTTCCCCGATGGAAAGCGAAGATGAGGCCTAGGATGGTACACGCTTGCCTAGATGTCTGTTCACTCTGGCCTTGTTCCGAGAAAGAACTTGAACAAACCCTAAATTATGTAAACAAATTTAACTATTTGAATCGCATGCTCCTAAAGTTGTTTTAACTTGAATTGTGAACTAACTTAAAACAAGCACATCTTCCATCATAACGTTCTCTACGTAGTCTGCGCTCAGCCTCCGATGAATAATTGACGGTACATGCACCACGAAACTGAAGATTATTGAGGGTTTGCGGCATGAGGCTGCAAATCATTAGCGTTGCGACTAGAGTGACCAAGACTACCTAAAAGTGAGGACAGTTCTATATTGAATATTGCTCTATTTTTGCATCCTCGAAATTTTGTTACTTTTTAAACTACTTTTAAATAGTTCACCGCTGGGAATAGTCTTCTTTCGCATTTTGCCGCAATCGCCACGCTTGGTGCATGGATTGGCGATAGCAATATTAATTGTGTCGCGGCAGTAAACGCCGCTGCCCGTCATCGGTCAATGTATTGTATGTATGTAATAATTCGATTGTGCAGTTTTTGAGATGGCTTATCCGCCACCTGTCGAAGTCAGAAAATTAACAGTGTACTTCAACGCCTTTCTCTTAGTCTGGTAGGAAATGAAGGGAGCTTCATGCAAAGCTTTTATCATATCAGGCACCAGCAAACAACTTCAATTGAAGATGGTAATTGATGCGTTGTCAACCCTCCGGACTAAGATGTGAATGTCTCAAGAGCCTGGAATTATACTGGCGCTGGTGTACAACTCAAACCGGAACACAAAGAAAAGCAGCATTGGTACGTACCACCCTCGGTACGTACCAATCGGCTGCTAGGCAGTGAAGGTGCTATCATGAAGTAATATAAAGATCTCGCTCGAAACAAGAAATTGTAGTTATCACCACGCAAGGTATGTTACGTTACAGTGGACAACCCTGCTACTTTTTTGGAACCTGCTTTCGGTATTATTGTATTTTTGAAATGAAGCTATTATTTACGGATTTTATTGCGCAAAATTTTTGTTTTGCCGTGTGCTTTACAGCACCCGTGGTCACGGGAGAAACGTGCGAATACAGGAAATCATTATATCTGATTAGTTTTCTGTTATTTATTTACCCGACAATTCGAGCGCTTTACAGTACCCGAGGTCACGGGAGAATCGTGTAAATAAAGGAAATCATTATATCAGATTTTTTTTCTTTTCTCGCATGTTATATATACGCCGTCGTGTCCGGCCGTAGCACAAGAGCCTGGTTGCCGTAGCGACGCAGAGGGCTAATTGGATCCGGGCTCGTGCATCTCCACTCTGTCTCGATGCTTATTGTCGGGAATTCCAATATGTGATAAATTGCTCGCCAAGTATTTGCTTTTAGCTTCGCAGCGAGAATGTTTTGAGTTGGCTGCTTTAGATTGCTTCTAGTTGAGAACTTTGCGCTAGTGAGATTATAGTCTTGTCCGGGTGCCGACGTACTGTTTAATAGAAATTGTTTACGTTTGACAATGTAAATGGCCGTGCAATGCTCTTTTGTTAAGAATATTTATGTTCGTTTTTTAGACGCGTAGTGTTATTCGCAAATTGTCATAAGGAATGTGAATGTATATTTATATATATATATATATTGTAGTTTAGGGATTAATTTAATAATGTTTGATAACACACTTGTACGTACTTATTATGATGGTATTCAACACATAGACAACAAGTAATTACAAGTATTAATTATAAAATATTTCATCCTAGTAGTATTTCTTGAAGGTAGGAAAAAGAAGACAATTCGTAAAAATGTTTGTGAGCTGGAAGAGAAAAACTGAACACTGACAAGTGTTACGCCGTTTGCTACGCCGTTTGCTACGCCGTTTGGCTACGCTGAGTTGTGCCAATTGGAAATTTGTAATATCTGCCTACCCTTTTAGGCGTGAGGCGTGGACATTTATATATATATATGTATGTATTTTCATAATATAAAGTGTGTCCGCAACATTTCTTTGCGGAAAATTTTAATTTACTTCAAGTAATCTTATATTATAATGTATCTTTGCTTTCGAGATAAGCTATACTGCGCTTCTTGTACAGATCAAATCGGCGAAAGGTAAATAAAATATAAGCTCGCTGTATAGATATCAGCCTAAATTAATAAATAAAAAGGAGTTTTTATGGAATTTAACTTCTAAAAAAAAATTCAGTGTAATTGTTTTTAATTACGTTAAATACCTTATTTAATGTCGTACAGCGCATCTAAAAGAAAATGTAATAAAGGGCAGTTGGTAAGAAATTAAATCACTTATTTTGTATACAGTTTTTTTTAAGGTCCTCTTGGGGGTAATCGAACAAGCGGCTCGCCTGATGGTGAGGGATTACTGACGCCCACATACATCTGCAACACCAGAGGTGCGTGGGCAAAGGGTAGGGTAATGGAGGGGGGCAGCGTGTAAGGAGGGATCGGGCCTCCGGTTACCTCACTAACTGAACGAAACGCAGAAGCACATGATGCCTCTACTTCACGTCGGTATTCTTCGAGGCCGTGGTACTACTAACGTAGAGCAACAGGATAGGCCGCCATTTGGCCTCGCCACAAACACTTTGTAGTGATTAATCTATACTAATATAGAACAGCCGTGGTAGCCTAGAGGTCAGGGCGCTCACTTTAGGGTCATAGAGCGTGAGTGACCTGGGTTCGAACCCCGGTGTCGGCACCATTAAACATTTTAATAACAATTTTAAGTGCTGCATTTACCACGTGCTAAACGGTGAAAGGAAAACATCGTGAGGAAACCTGCATGTCTGAGAAATATTAAAAAATATATTATTTCTAGGATATGTGAAGCCCCCCGCACTGGAGCAGCGTGGCGGGTTCTCCTTGGCTCCTAAACCCGCTCTGATTACTAGTGTTTGAGAAGGAGGCATTTGCAAAGCAGTGGGAACTTACAGGCTGTTACTTTACTTTACTTTAATATATAAAATATATGTGTGCTTTTATTAAAATGTTCCTTATCACCCCATATGTGCTGTTTACTAAATTTGAAAGTAAACATAGAAACGGGAATGTTTATGTTTGTCATTCAATTACGCCTTAAGAACTGATCGGGTATGAACGAAATTGGGCAGAGGTGGAGATCGTGCCACAGAATAGGATATAGGATACGTTTTATCTCAACTAAGGGATATTCATTAGAGGCCAAAACGGGCGTAACCGGGGGCAGCCGATAGTATTACATATTATTAGGTTGTCATCCGTTATTACGGCAAAAGTCAAACCAACATTTAAATATACCTTAAAAATTAAGTTAAGAAAGAGAAAAAGTTTATAATATCAACAATTTTCATGTCCAATTATTTCTTTGTAACTTGTACAGTTTTAGTTACTTGTAGGTAATTCAATTTTAATGTTTTTATAATACAACATTGATTACACTGATAGCGTACGTGCGTCACATAGCGCGTGGAAGCATTTCGTAAGTTACTATACAGAATGTTCTAACTTATTGAAAAATACCCGTGATGACATCTGCAGTGCATTCGCTGCCAAGCTCAGCGGAATATCCGCGCACTGAGGCGTGAGCTGACCGCGATTTCTGCTTGGCAGCACTAAAGATGGCGGCGGTGTATCCGTCTGCATTCAGATTTCGTACGGGGGTCACAGGGTACGGAAGGTGCGAAACGTTTATTGTAATTTATTTCTTTATTTTTTTATTTATCGAAAACAAAATCACACCGCACTCAGAGGAAATGATACAGATTAGGTAAAGTACAACTTAATGCCAATAATGGACTTCATTATTTACAATTAAAAGAACGTGATAACACAACAACAACAACAGGTACAAATAAAGAGAGCAACGTTATGCAATTTGGAAAATAATATAAAAAAAAGAAAAAACACATTTCTAGAAAGGATTAAAAAAAGGAATTGAAAAAACAGAGATAACAAATCAGTAGGTGTGCGGATGAGGTTATTTAAATGTAAATGTGATGAGTGAGTAGTGAGTGTGTGGTGAGTGTATGGGAAGTGTATTTACCATAAGTCTTTATGTATTAAAAATATTAGCTCTTACGAGATTTTTAGTAAAAAAATTACCTACATTACAAACCATTCTAAATATCTACAAGTCTTCTTTTTATAACAGCTTTACTTTGTATAAAAAGGTCAACATTTGAGAAATGTTTATTGTATACCTTGTGAGCTCTGCAGATTAAAGAGTTCTGGGCGCAGAAAGTGCGGGTTGAGGAAACATCGAACAAAGCCTTATTCCTAGTTTGATAGGAGGGTGTTCGCACTCGTTTCAAAAAGAGAGTAGTCAGTTCGGAACCGTCTATGTTATCCCTACAGACGTCAAAGAGAAAAAGAATGTCCAAAAGATATCGCTTGTCATTCAATGACATTAGGCTGTGGTCTTAACAAAACTTAATATAATCTATATTATTTTGATGAGTTCTGTAACATAAATGATTAATAAATTTAGACTGTACCCGTTCAAAGGTAGCATTATGTATTTGATATTGAGGATTCCAAATACTGCTGCAGTACTCAAGCATACAGCGTGCGTACGAAAAATAAAAAGTCTTTAGGCAGTCAGTATCTGTGAATGGTTGACTGACTCTCAGAATAAAACCTAGGTTTTTAAAAGCCTGGTTACTAATTGATGTTATGTGCTCTGAAAAGAATAATTCAGAGTACATAAGAATTCCAAGGTCTTTTACTACTTTTTTTTAATAGTTTAGGCACATTTATTAATATTGACACGTATTCTATTATCATCATAGTAAAGCTGAAGCCGGTTTAAATCGTGTTGAAGGTTTTCACAGTCTGATTTATGTTTTAAGACTTTATAAATTTTTGTATCGTCCGCATACATGATAAATTTAGAATAATGCAAATGATTACTGATATCATATAAATATATAACATATAACACAGGGCCAAGTACAGAACCTTGAGGGACGCCAGAGGGAATTTATATGAAACTAGAGCGGTAGCCACCGACTACAACTGCCTGATTACGATTATGGATATATGACTCAAACCAACGTAGTCAGTTTCCACGAATTCTAAGCTCCTTACGCTTACGCAATAGTATAATATGGTCAACATGGTTAAATTCCTTCTCAAAATCTGTATAAACAACATACACCTGGCCACCACCATCCATTCTCAACAGAACATCGTTAACAAAGACATCTAAGTTTTTATTAGTTTAGCGGCCTTTGGTAAAACCATGCTGCTGCGCAGGTATGGACGCCCGAATAGCAGGGTAGACGTGTTCAGACGGTAATATTAGTGAATCTGATTATAACATAATTTAAAATAGCGGCTGCCCTCGGCTTTGCCCCGCGTGATCAAAAATGTTGTTCCTAGATATCACTGACATAGAGACAAAAAGTATCCTATATTCTATTTCAAAGCATCTACAAGTACATATTTATTCATACCCGTTCAGTCACATAAGCGTTGTCGTTCAGACATACAATAATTCATATTTGATATATTAAGACAAAACATAGCATTCACTTCGCTTTAGCTTCCACTTCCAGAAACAAACGGAGCATTTTAAAAGGAAATTCCATTAAAATCCGTCAATTAACTGTCAAGTTAAATCCGTGTAAACACAAATAAACACCCTTACAAGGAATTCTTTACATTAGTATAAATTAACACCCTTAGCCTTAATTTATATTAAAATAATTTTATTATTAGCTTAGCCTTTATTGTAAAGGAATATTTCTAACAAATTTTCACCCACTGCCAGACGTCCGTATAATTTGGAATTCTGCACTCGTATTAAGAACCGACGATAATAAAAATAATATCGTGCCATCGAGCTAGTCTGATGATGGAGCTGAAAGGTGGCTAACCCCTTTAATGGCTACTAGTAAACCCATAGAATTCTCGAACGAGTCACATTCTCCCTTAGTCACTCAAAGTTTGGGTGGTATAAATATTTAGTATAACTTTTCTGCTGATGTAATTTTACCTGATGACGAGGACCTGAGAAAAGGAGGAAGAGAAAAGCGTATATATTCGTTTTTTAACTATATTTATACTGTACTTACATCTGATTAAAGATTGGCTTCTGAAGCCACATGCATGACATGCCGTGGCCTCGGAAGGAAATCTCACTCCTCCTTTCTTTCCGAGAGTCGACTATCGGAAAAGCCTTAAAAATCTCATGGCGTCTGACAGATGGCCGATTAAGCTTCTCAAAAAGTTAATATTTCATCGTGTCATAATCGGCCTGTAGCTCTAAGAAGTACCAATATGACAATTTTTCTTCTTCTTCGCTGCTTTTGGAGCTTTTAAATATTCAACTACTGCAGATAGACCTTATTATCACCTCTTTTTTTAAATTTAATTTGGGTGACGACGTGCTAACAGCCCTGATGTAACCGAGTGGTAATTGGTTACTGCAACCCTTGGACAGTTGCAAACCTCTTTCGATTCGAAGAAGGTTACAGGTGCATTGTCACAGAGATGGAATAGCTCACAGCCTGTAATTATACTCGAGGTGCTGAGCATACAGTTCAAACCGGAATAGTTAAATAACTGGCACTTGCCTAGACGGTTCCTAGACTAAAAAGGAACTTCCCACCTGCCATGTACCTCCCACCCGCTTGAAACCACCTCGCAGGGATTGCAGGTTGCTGATAGCAGTATTAAACATTTCGCACCTTGACGCTGCTGCCCATCATCGGTCTGTGTATTTTCGATCTGGTGGTTTTTGAGACGTCTTGTGAAATTCTAAACCTGCGTTACTTCTCCTACGAAACCCATGGGAAGAATGTGGGAGACAGATTTCCATCCGAAGCTAAGCCATTCTGTAAGGATATACAAATATAATTATTTTATTTAATATAGATTATGTTAAATATAGACACTTATTCCGCTGCCACGCGGCCTCCAATTTAGTGATTAAGTTAATAATAACTTATTTTAATTACACACGTATACTAATATCTATGCAAATCAGAACTAAGCCATTGCTCTTGGTGGTGACTGATTGATAATGAATGTTAAGATATTAACTTATCCAATGTATATGTTTCCCAGGTATTCTAAGGACACGCGAATCTAAAGAAGAATAACTTCTGCCAATCATTCTGCGTTGAAATAAAACTCATTATCCGTTCCCCGAATTGACATCACGTGTCGCATCAAAGCATGACACCTTAAACGGACCGAGGGCTCTATTCAGAAAACATCTGTGTCCGTGGGGAGGGCGGATCCCTGTCTGCCGAACCGACCCACTCGTCACAAGGCCCGTCTCGCTCGCAGCTTTTGTACAGCCTCCATTTAAATTCAACTGTACATTTCGCCCTCTTTGTCTCGAGCCGGCGCGAGATTTTAATCACTTAGTCGCGACGTACGACTCCTCGAACAGTGACTGAGACGTGCTTTTTTTATTTTGCGAAATGTGTATTGGTTGCGTAAGACGTACCCAGTTCGGATGCTAAAGGTTTTTTAGACATCGCGGGATGTAGAATTAATGTTTTGAGGTACAACTAGGCGCATCTGCAGTATTACTCTAAATATTTGAATGGAAGCCGGGAAGGGTCTGCCTCGCTGCTCCAGTGCGCGTTGACGGATCCTTAAAATATTTTTTTTAATACTTTTCGGACATGCCTGTTTCTTCGCGATGTTTTCCTTCACAACCGAGCAAGTGGTAAATTCAGTACTAAAAATTGGAATAAAAACGAAAATCTCAAAAGAGAGTATATCTATATATCTTTGTATATCTTTTTTTTTTTAATAAATTTTGGTACACGCAAAGCTTTTAAAATGAACGGTTTGGTTAAGCATACTAGTACGAAATTTACAAAACCGTTTATGTTTCTATATATTTATAATAATAATAGATATGTAGAGACCCTCGAAACTAACCAAAAAAAATCCTATAAGCCATGCGTTACAGAGGTTACCAAAGTAATTTGACATATGAAGAGCTTCTTAAAAAGTTGATATACTTTTACTAGAACTTAAAGCAATGGTACTAAGAATTGCCACCAGGACTCACTGCCATCACGTTGCCGTCCGTGCCAGCTGTTCGCAACTACTCGATGGCGAACCATGGCAGGCAAGCTGTCTATCCTGTACCAGATTATGAGTTCGTATAACAGTCTCTTCAACACAATATCAGTTCAATCAGATCATACGTAGTAGAGCCACGGGGCAGCTTCTTCTGCTGCTCGACCAGTGTAGTACCAGGACCTCGCTGAATACCGGCTTGAATTAGAGGCATCTTGTGCTTGTTGTTCCGTTAGTGAAGTAACCGGAGGCCAACGCCCCGCCCCCTTTTCCACCTTCTCATCCTCCCCATCCGTCTCCCAAATATCCTAAAAGGCCGACAACGCACCTGCAGCGGCTCTGATGTTGCAGATGTACGTGGGCGACGGTAATCACTTACTTAATCAAGTATTTTCTAAAAATAATATTGGAAAAGTTAGCTTAGCACTCATTACAGTTTTGTGATATTTGTTTGTTATATGTTAAATGCTTTTATAAGCATTTAAGTTTATCGCTGTTTGTTCATTCTAATAAATAATAATAAAAAAAACCAACTCAGATTACGTTCTGGTGACTGACACATTGCGAAAAATCCATTTGATATGCCGAACTGGGCGTGGTTAGTATGGGCACATCTTCCATTTATGGCATGCTAACTGTAGTCTTGCCAAGTCTGGTAGTGGCCTTACACAGAATAATATAGAAGAAAATTATAATTGCGATATGTTAATTTATTTAATTAATAGTAACGCGACAGAATTCGAAGTTCCATCGATATCACATAGGTGGTATCACCTAGATGGTTGGCATTCCACCACAGTGCGTTTCAATCGAAGTTTTTTGCCACGCACTACGACTTTGTGGAATCGGCTGTCGACAGCAGTATTTCCCAACAGTTATGACTTAGGGACCTTCAAGAAAAGAGCTTATTCCTTCCTTAAAGGCCGGCAGCGCATCTGTAGCTCCTCTGGTGTTGTGGATGTTCGTGGGCGTCGGTGATCACTTACCATCAGGTGAGCCGCACGCTCGTTTGCCCCATACTTCTATAAAAAAAAAACTCGTATGGTATCGGTGCAAGAATATGCCATCCCTATCTTCCCGAAGGTGTTAGAAGGGATTAAGGGCAAAGTATAGAAAATTGCAAAGGCTGACTTCAAATGGCGGAATAAATGTAATGACTGGCCAAAAATCTAAAGAAATGACTGGCCAAAAATACTAAACCGATGACTAGCAGTAAGGTCTAAGGTATGAATTGTCATACATACTCGTACATAATATTTTCTAATATATGTTGTCAAGCAAAATTTAATATACTTATTTCCTTAAATTTGTCTCTAAGATATGATCTAGAACTAAGATTATTAATAGCTCTCATGGACCGCTTTTGTAGAACGAGAATAGTATCTGCCTCGTGACCCCACGCCAAAATACTTTTTTTTTAAGAGGAAGGCGACAAAGGAGCACGCGCCTCACCTAATGGTAAGTTATTACCGTCGCCCACGTACATCTGCAACACCAGAGATGCTGCAGGTGCGTTGCCGGCCTTTAAGGGTATTTGAGAGATGGGAGGGAGGATGAGGAGGATGGGAGGAGGATGAGGAGGGATGGGAGGAGGATGAGGAGGATGGGAGGGAGGATGAGGAGGGATGGGAGGGAGGATGAGGAGGGATGGGAGGAGGATGAGGAGGATGGGAGGGAGGATGAGGAGGGATGGGAGGAGGATGAGGAGGGATGGGAGGGAGGATGAGGAGGGATGGGAGGGAGGATGAGGAGGGATGGGAGGAGGATGAGGAGGATGGGAGGGAGGATGAGGAGGATGGGAGGGAGGATGAGGAGGATGGGAGGGAGGATGAGGAGGGATGGGAGGGAGGATGAGGAGGATGGGAGGGAGGATGAGGAGGGATGGGAGGAGGATGAGGAGGATGGGAGGGAGGATGAGGAGGGATGGGAGGAGGATGAGGAGGGATGGGAGGAGGATGAGGAGGGATGGGAGGGAGGATGAGGAGGGATGGGAGGAGGATGAGGAGGGATGGGAGGGAGGATGAGGAGGGATGGGAGGAGGATGAGGAGGATGGGAGGGAGGATGAGGAGGATGGGAGGGAGGATGAGGAGGGATGGGAGGAGGATGAGGAGGATGGGAGGGAGGATGAGGAGGGATGGGAGGAGGATGAGGAGGGATGGGAGGAGGATGAGGAGGATGGGAGGGAGGATGAGGAGGGATGGGAGGAGGATGAGGAGGGATGGGAGGGAGGATGAGGAGGGATGGGAGGAGGATGAGGAGGGATGGGAGGAGGATGAGGAGGGATGGGAGGAGGATGAGGAGGGATGGGAGGGAGGATGAGGAGGGATGGGAGGAGGATGAGGAGGGATGGGAGGAGGATGAGGAGGGATGGGAGGGAGGATGAGGAGGGATGGGAGGAGGATGAGGAGGGATGGGAGGAGGATGAGGAGGATGGGAGGGAGGATGAGGAGGGATGGGAGGAGGATGAGGAGGGATGGGAGGAGGATGAGGAGGGATGGGAGGAGGATGAGGAGGATGGGAGGGAGGATGAGGAGGGATGGGAGGAGGATGAGGAGGATGGGAGGGAGGATGAGGAGGATGGGAGGGAGGATGAGGAGGGATGGGAGGAGGATGAGGAGGGATGGGAGGAGGATGAGGAGGATGGGAGGGAGGATGAGGAGGATGGGAGGGAGGATGAGGAGGGATGGGAGGAGGATGAGGAGGGATGGGAGGAGGATGAGGAGGATGGGAGGGAGGATGAGGAGGGATGGGAGGAGGATGAGGAGGGATGGGAGGAGGATGAGGAGGGATGGGAGGAGGATGAGGAGGGATGGGAGGAGGATGAGGAGGGATGGGAGGAGGATGAGGAGGGATGGGAGGAGGATGAGGAGGGATGGGAGGAGGATGAGGAGGGATGGGAGGAGGATGAGGAGGGATGGGAGGAGGATGAGGAGGATGGGAGGGAGGATGAGGAGGGATGGGAGGGAGGATGAGGAGGATGGGAGGGAGGATGAGGAGGATGGGAGGGAGGATGAGGAGGATGGGAGGGAGGATGAGGAGGGATGGGAGGAGGATGAGGAGGATGGGAGGGAGGATGAGGAGGATGGGAGGGAGGATGAGGAGGGATGGGAGGAGGATGAGGAGGGATGGGAGGAGGATGAGGAGGGATGGGAGGAGGATGAGGAGGATGGGAGGGAGGATGAGGAGGGATGGGAGGAGGATGAGGAGGATGGGAGGGAGGATGAGGAGGGATGGGAGGAGGATGAGGAGGGATGGGAGGAGGATGAGGAGGGATGGGAGGGATTAGCTTTATAATAAAACGTCAAGACTAAACTATAGAGCCTATAACATAGTCTTCATCTGCTAATTCATTATTTGAGTCATTTTAACACTTCATTGACAATACAGAAATATAAATAATATATTAACTATAAAAACTTTTAAGTTAAACGGTTTTATTTTATGTGCACTGAAAACTACAAAAGACATAATCGTCGTGTTTTACTAGTGTAGCCCTTTCATTTGATACCCATATTGAGGGGGTTAAGGAAAAATATGTAATCCGCCATTTTGTATTGGCGGCCATCTTAGATTTATAATGTTATTGACTTTATTATATTGTATTGTCATCTAAATTAAATGTGTATACCAAATTTCAGATCAATCTGACAACGGGAAGGTGCTTAAAATTCAATTTCTAATTTTGACCAAAATAAATAAACAAATAAATTCCGTACGGGTCGAGCTAAATAAAACCGTTTAAAAATATGGCGTAATTATTGCGTGAGAATTTGAATTCTTAACTTCAAACGATTCAAATTCCACCCTCGATTGATTCAGAACAAACCCCACGTTTACGAAGACTTCGTCGAAGAAAATGATAGACCGGAACCGTGGCAGGCAGTAGTAATTAGCGCGATTGATAAATTATAGGGAGCGGAAACGGTATTTAAAAGCTCGAGCGATTTGGAGCGAAATTGCTCCTTGTCATTAGTATCTGTGTCTCTACTAATTCCATTCCCGTCTCGATGATAAGATTAAAAAAAATATTGACAGAGTACGTCCACGGCAATTTATGAGAAAAGGGAAAAGTATTTTCTCAATTTAATCAATACTTTATAAAGCCTTATAGAAAACGAAAGGTCAATATCGACCAGATCAATATTATTTTGTTCGTTTTTAGTCTGTTAATGATCGCCTGCTGGACGTAGGTATCTCCAAATAAAAGGATTTGCAATAATCCCCACGCATGGCATTAGCGAATCCATAGAACGCTGTCGCCTGCTTAGAGACAGTTTTGGTGGTCAGTCCGCCATCTTTCGGATACCATGACCCCCCACGCTCCACATGACAGTCGCATCTTACGACACCCACGGGAAGAAAGGTGTTGGCAGGATTATAATTTATACCTGCGATTGTTGTCCTTTGGTGAAACTTCATGGTAGTGATAATCATTATTATCTCTGGTACTAGTTTTTCAACATATTTTATTTATATGGGTAACCGACCGGTTTCGCCGTGCGACATCTTCCCACACACGTGCCCACACTGCTGGGCAAAGGCCTCCTTCTCAAATATCTGTATAAGGGCTTCACATGTTCTCGAAATAATATTTTTTTTATTATTTCTCAGACCTGCAGGTTTCCTCACGATGTTTTCCTTCACCGACGAGCACGTGATAAATACAGCACATAAATTGCAATTAACAATTTTAGTGGTACCGGCACCGGTGTCGAACCCAGGGCACTCGCGCTCTATGAAACTAAAGCGAGCGCCCTAACCTCTTGGATATCACGGCAGGGTGGGTATTCAATTATAATTAGTGCAAGAGATAATAATAATTGTCACTATTTATTGTAATCGGCGAAAGATATAGGTGCCGGAAAGTAACAACATATATTCGCGAAGATGTCCTTATCTCCATCTTCTCTATCTACAATACCAGCTAGCTAGACTAATTACCTCGGTAGACGTTTCTCCCCGTTAGGTGACACGATTAGTTTGAACTACAGATTTTGTGATTTTCTTTTTTTGGCAGTAAACCTAACCTAAACATAGGTTATATGTTGTGAATATGAGTCGTTTTGATCCAAGAATATGATGATTTATTAATTGACTAAAAATATCATGATTTTTTATAACTTGAATACAGAGTCACCTGTCGGATCCTAACAGCAACTAACAAAAAAAAGGGAATATTGTGTTAAACGTTAAGAAGTTACACGTCACTAAGAGACGCACCAACGATTATGTATATAAAGATATTATCTATATTATATGCGCGGGTATTGCAGGTAGGAACATATACCAAATACAGGTAGGTACATATACAGTATAATAATGGGTTGTAAGGAATTCCATCTTAGTCCTCAGGGGTGACATCGCATCTGTGACCTTCTTCGGTTGGAGTTGTTTGCAGGTGTCCATGGACAGCCAGTAGCCACTTACTGCAATAAAAAATATAAGCTGGACTGTTCACACGGATCCAATAAAAAAAAACACCTCAGCGTAATTGAATATGTCTTCCATAATACATTTTATGTCATACATTTATTGAGCGCTGTATTTCTCATTTATACGTTATGTAATACAAATGGAAGAATATGTGGCCGATGAAATGCATTCGAACTATGCTTGTAAACTCTTCTCAAACACAAGGATGCCTAATGAGGTTCCTTCACACGTCACCTGCACTCACCCACGCTCGCTCCAGCACTCAACGTAAATTGGCGTCAGAATTTAGTTCCCGCTTCCAACTGTTTCGCTTATAAAATCCACCGACATGTCAGAGTTTTGCCGGGCCAAATGGGTCTTACAAGTTTTCGCATAGTGGACAGCAAATTGCGTGCTCGTCGAGGTGTTTACTCGCGAACTGCCTGCCTTACATTTGATTAAGGCCGAAAAAATACGGGAAATGCATGCAACTTCGCATTAGCCTGTTTATTAAACGCTAGCACGCAATGTTTACGACCTGCTTTTAGGTCTATTTTGTACTAGCGATCGCAGAGATCGGCCACATAGCTCGCAGAACTGACAACCGCTGGGGAAAAAAGGTTCTCGAGTGGCAGCCACGTACAGGCAAACGCAGTGTAGGACGACCCCCCACAAGATGGAGTGACGACCTGCGCAGTGTTGCGGGAAGTCGATGGATGCAGGTGGCTCAGGACCGAGCTTCGTGGCAATCTTTGGGGGAGGCCTATGTTCAGCAGTGGACTTCTGATAGGCTGAAATGATGATGATGATGATGATCGCAGAGAAACGCCTGAATGTTGTGTTTAAAAGAAAGGCTTTCTAATTCAGTTTTTCGGTCGGTTTTCTTCTCAAAGGTTTTTAAGAAATTTCTGTCAATGATTCTGTTACTTACCATTATCTTTTACATATAGAACTCCTGTTGCATCTACCACGCCACGTTCAGAAATATGCGCGTCGAGTTTTTCATTTTAATTCGTTCACCGTAACAATAAGTCGCAATAAGTGTCTTTTTAATCCATGCAGCTTTGGAACTGCGACGTTTCGCACGCCCGTTAAACGCTAGTGTGTTAACGCTGTAACAGAAACGCCCGCTTGTCGTAGCCGCTACCGCCCAGCGGCAATTTCACGTATCGTGCTTAACCAACCCCGATGCATAATTTAATTGTGACTCTGATTTATGTCTTTGTTCGCGGATGGAATGATATGACCGTTGTTTCCGAGCTGTTGTCCATGAATATATAATTTACTAGTTTGCTTTTTAACTACACGATAACATGGAGTGTACTTGGCATACAAATGTATAATATGCACCCGGTATGCGGTAAGATTTATAAGTTACACGAATGTCACATAGTAGTTCTTCTTAATTAGTATTAGTTGTGCTCAAAGTAATTTACTAAACAACTTACTTCTGTAACTTAAGATGAACGAGAGGTGAGCCGATGCGCCGAATGACGCTTACCAATGTTTTGGTAACATTCGTTTTTCGAACCATCATCTCTGATAATAGATACACATCTACCTATCCTATTTGTTATAAACTTATAACCATAAAATAAATAAGTTAACTATATGTGGAGATTCGAGATAACTGTTTCAAAACACTTTCAATGTTAATGATATTATATTCCCAGAGCACAAACAATTGAGTTTTTTTTTGTGGGTAAGGGACCAAACGAGCATACGGTTCACCTGATGGTAAGTCATTGCCGGCCTCGAAGGATATTTAGGAGATGGAATGGAGACTGAGGAGGGTGAGTGGGGAGAGGGAGCGGGCCGCCGGTTAACTCACTCTCCGAACGAAACACAGAAGCACAGGTAGCCTCTACTTCACGCCGGTATTCTGCGAGGTCGTGATACAGACCCGGTCGAGCCGGCCCATTCGAACAGCAGTGACCTAAGTAAAAGATGGGAGTCGTTATTTTTTTTCTATTTTTAGCCAAACCCAACAGTGAAAGCTAACCACTAAACATCGATATTATATATACATATATATTGTAGTTTAATGCGACAACGATTAAAAGCTATTTCCACATTAATACTTTATTCGAGCTAATCGACCGAGCGGCTTGTTTCAGTTGCGGTAAACGCCACGCCGCGTGTGAACCGCCTCATGTGTTTTACCCTGTTGCTACCAACCTACAGCGTATGGCCACAGAGCACAGATCGTAGTGGTAATATTTTATATAACATACATTAAATATATTTATATATATATATATATATATATATATACGTATATGAATTAATATATATTGTACTTTTTATATAAATGTATCTCTGTTATCAGTATAGGCTCCTCGTATTAAAAAAAGGTAAGCTTGTTTTGAGGCTCTATTTACATATATAATTTCATTAGAAATAAGATTTCTATTTGGCAATCTTTCTGTCTATCTGCAATATTTTATATATATATTTGTATTTTAAAGACCGCGTGGCTCTGTAATCAGCGTACTTTACCGTTAAATAGTTGGTTTGAATTCCAGTCGAAGTCAATATTTTGTAACACGCAAATTATGAATTGCTCCAATGTATTTACCAATGTCTCTGATCATCCATCATGCTCTTCCTTCAATATTATCGCATATGCGTTAGAGCGTGTACGTTATCAAATGGTACGAAAGCAACAGCTTTTTATATTATACGAACCAGTTTCGGTTTTTTTTTTATAAAATAACATTTGTAGAAATTGAAAACTAGTGCGTGTCTGTGGGTGATAACTGAAGACGCAATATCGTATGAGAATGAGAGGAATCACTTATTTCCGGGAATGTCGCGTTATTAGCTCTTCGCGTGTAATAACAATTGAACATGTTTTATTTATGAGTTAGGGGCCCTACCGACGCCAACGTACATATGCAACATCAGAGGACCTGCAGGTACATTGGCGGCCTTTAAGGATTTTTGGGGACGGAGGAGTGGGCGTCCGGTTACGTCACTCACCCGAACGAAACGCAGAAGCACAAGATGCCTCTACTTCTCGCCGGTATTCTGCGAGGTCGTGATACAGACCCGGTCGAGCCGGCCCATTCGAACAGCAGTGACCTAAGTAAAAGATGGGAGTCGTTATTTTTTCTATTTTTAGCCAAACCCAACAGTGAAAGCTAACCACTAAACATCGATATTATATATACATATATATTGTAGTTTAATGCGACAACGATTAAAAGCTATTTCCACATTAATACTTTATTCGAGCTAATCGACCGAGCGGCTTGTTTCAGTTGCGGTAAACGCCACGCCGCGTGTGAACCGCCTCATGTGTTTTACCCTGTTGCTACCAACCTACAGCGTATGGCCACAGAGCACAGATCGTAGTGGTAATATTTTATATATATATTTGTATTTTAAAGACCGCGTGGCTCTGTAATCAGCGTACTTTACCGTTAAATAGTTGGTTTGAATTCCAGTCGAAGTCAATATTTTGTAACACGCAAATTATGAATTGCTCCAATGTATTTACCAATGTCTCTGATCATCCATCATGCTCTTCCTTCAATATTATCGCATATGCGTTAGAGCGTGTACGTTATCAAATGGTACGAAAGCAACAGCTTTTTATATTATACGAACCAGTTTCGGTTTTTTTTTTATAAAATAACATTTGTAGAAATTGAAAACTAGTGCGTGTCTGTGGGTGATAACTGAAGACGCAATATCGTATGAGAATGAGAGGAATCACTTATTTCCGGGAATGTCGCGTTATTAGCTCTTCGCGTGTAATAACAATTGAACATGTTTTATTTATGAGTTAGGGGCCCTACCGACGCCAACGTACATATGCAACATCAGAGGACCTGCAGGTACATTGGCGGCCTTTAAGGATTTTTGGGGACGGAGGAGTGGGCGTCCGGTTACGTCACTCACCCGAACGAAACGCAGAAGCACAAGATGCCTCTACTTCTCGCCGGTATTCTATGGCGGTGGTACTACCGGGGGAGCCGACCCATTCGAGCAGCAGCAAAAGCCGAAAAAGGATTCAATAGAATTGTTATAATACTATTCGATAGAACCAAGCAGGGAAAATATCTCTTTGAAAATTCTTCTATATCGAAGAAAGTGACTGATTACTGTTGAGAGATTTAACTGCCCGAAAGTTTTGTCCGTTTCATCTACCTAGAATATTCTTAGGCTTATTTTGTAACCTATGTAAAGGTTTACGATTGCAATATCTCGCAAAGTTTCATACAATTCATAAAGCCCTTTTAAAATGTTTACGTTCTTAGAAAAATTATAGGTGAATTACAAACTTTTTTCAGGAATTACTCAATACAGTTGAATTTAAAAATACATTAACATTTTTTGTTGTTATTAAACATTTCACTTCTATTACATATTTATTACGTCATTCGCCATAGTTACCAGTTGATATACACACACTGCCACACTTATACTGCTGTTATAATTTTTTGGTTATTTATTATCATCATTATTTGCATGTGTTTGTCTTCATAGGCCTATACTAAGAAAGCGTGATTTGATTGATGATGAACGCGATTGAAAGGCGGTTGGGTGATAGACTTGAAAGCGACAGCTTTAATCACACTGCTCGTCCTACTTAGTCTAGTATTAGACACTGCTCGCCCTACTTAGTTTAGTATTAGACACACTGCTAGCCCTACTTAATCTAGTATTAGACACACTGGTCGCCCTACTCAGTCTAGTAGTAGACACACTGCTCGCCCTACTTAGTCTTGTATTAGAGACACTGCTTGCCCTACTTAGTCTAGTATTAGACACACTGCTCCCCCTTCTTAGTCTTGTATTAGACACACTGCTCGCCCTACTCAGTCTTGTATTAGAGACACTGCTTGCCCTACTTAGTCTAGTATTAGACACACTGCTCCCTCTTCTTAGTCTTGTATTAGACACACTGCTCGCCCTTCTTAGTCTTGTATTAGACACACTGCTCGCCCTACTTAGTCTAGTATTAGACACACTGCTCGCCCTACTTAGTCTAGTATTAGACACACTGCTCGCCCTACTTAGTCTAGTATTAGACACTGCTCGCCCTACTTAGTTTAGTATTAGACACACTGCTAGCCCTACTTAATCTAGTATTAGACACTGCTCGCCCCACTTAGTCTAGTATTAGACACACTGGTCGCCCTACTCAGTCTAGTAGTAGACACACTGCTCGCCCTACTTAGTCTTGTATTAGAGACACTGCTTGCCCTACTTAGTCTAGTATTAGACACACTGCTCCCCCTTCTTAGTCTTGTATTAGACACACTGCTCGCCCTACTTAGTCTAGTATTAGACACACTGCTCGCCCTACTTAGTCTAGTATTAGAAACACTGCTCGCCCTACTTGGTCTAGTATTAGACACTGCTCGCCCTACTTAGTCGCCTACTTAGTAGTATCAGGCCTTAATTTGCGGAAATCCATTATTTTTGGAATAATCATTATGTTACAGTATAGTTATACACGGCGGTTGAATGTGTGTGGTGTGAAAGAAATGGTGCACGCGTTTGTGAGACGTAGGGTGGTGCTCTTCTTCTCTTCGAACTGGGTAATATGTGCCATATTATTGTTTTTTCATGCGGAATTGTGCAAAGTAGTTTTTTCTTACATTTTTGTAGTGTTAGACACACTGCTCGCCGTAATTAGTAGGTTATTTAGCTACATTGAAAGCTATACCCTCACTGCCACATGGTTATTCGATATAAAATAATTATGAAAGCACTGCAGGAGTTTAAACTTATAAACAAGGTCGCAAATCCTTATTCAAAACAAACTTATTTATCACAGTCTCACATTTCAAACTCGGAACCTCGATTCAAATACTTCGTCAAGTTGTAACAACGCTAGCTTGAAATATTAAAAGCGCTTAGGAGCACGCGGCAGCCCTGTCTCTGTGATTTCAAATAACTCCCCGAGTATACTCACAGTGCGCGCAGGTAACCTGTTGTGATTGTGACGACGGAGCTTAATTATTTCTGAAGTTGTTTCGAAATTAGCTTTGGACGTCTTGAAAACGACCCGCTCTCTTGTCGGGGAATGACGCAACCCGAGTGTTATTTGTCGTTTAAACTCGGAGGTTATCGTATTTAAGACTCGTTCACACAATCACATGTTTAGCTGACTTGTTGTTCTAAAAAAGTTTTGTGACTTGCAACGTTTCTCTGGTGGGAGTTGTGACAGCTTGTGATTAATGTCGTTGGGAGTTCTGATAATTCCTACATCATTTCGCCTGTTTTCTTTTTTTGAATCTACGTATGTTGCGAGCTCAATCGTTTTGTACGCTGAAACTGAATCTATTCTGTCGGAATATTTCACGATTACCTTTGTCCATTGCATTGTATTGATTGCGGTGAGCGTGTCATTTTTTATTTGCGACTCAGGGCTTCAAATCAGGGGTAGGCAACCTTTTAAAGGTGAAGGACCAAAAATATTATGTAAAATTTATCGCGGGTACAGGCCTTTAATCAGGTATACATATCATAACAGGACGCCCAGTTGTAACAAGTATATGTCAATTACGAATTAATACATTTAATATGTTTTTGTTGCTGAATTTGATGCACAAGGTCTTTTTATATCGGTTTGCATTGTACGCACGCCAATTATCCAAAAACACAGATTGTACCAATGTAATTGAAAAATGGTAAAAGTTGACCAACTATGAGTATGTACTGCCAAACAATAGTAATATTTGAGAAAGGAATTTTACGTTTTGTATTATCAAAATTCAAGTAAACGGTACATTTTCGATATTTATTGTATTACGGTCATCAAACAAGGCTGCTAGTATAATTTCTTTCATGTTGTTTTTTTTTCATTCTTAACAATATACACTATCGATATCTTAACAAGTGTTGTGGTAAGAATTTTGTGAACCTCCTCAAGACCCCTCGCAGGCCACACCAAAACGCTAAAGAGGATCATGGTTTGCCGGCTGCTGCTTTAAATGTATTCTGATTTGGGACATTTTGTTTCACATTTATCCACGACAAGAATAAAAATAACAAAAATACGAAATAATACTTCATTTTTTTTGAAAACTCATGTGCCATCGCTACGGTTTCCTTCAAGTATTTAGGCACATGTTCTAAATCGATATTTAAATTTACATATAATGTTAATACTTTTTCCACCAAATCGCACAGAAGCAGTTGACTCTTGACAGCTGCATAAACCTCTTACTAAATTTCAATGGCCAATACATGCCGATATTTGATGGCACTTTCTTAGAGAGGCGGATTCCAACCCAGATCACTTGCATGCTATTAAATATGAATCAAACACATTCTGACCCATTAGCTATCGCGGCTCTGTAATGTTAAACTCGTTCTCATTCATTTACATTTCTTTTTGTGAGAAACGTGGCAAACTAACAAGCGGTTCCCCTGATGGTAAGTGATTACCGTTGCCCACGTACATCTGCAACATCAGAGGCGCTGAAGGTGCGTTGCCGATTATTAAGGGTGTTTGGGAGATGGGAGATTGTGCCTCCGGTTACCTCGCTTACCGAACGAAACGCAGAAGCACAAGATGCCTCTACTTCACGCCGGTATTCTGCGAGGCCGTGGTGCTTATCCCGGTCGAGCCGGCCCATTCGTACAGCAGCCACAGCAGCCGCTTGGCTCTTCCACATTTAAAATTATGGGCTAATAATTCTTCGAGAATTTTGTGTGATTCATTTGTTTAATGCATCAACAAGAAGACGTCATTTTCAACTGCGAAGTTAGTTGATAGTCATCAGAGGATGCATATAAGCATTGATATCAGACATAGAAACAGACAATACATACATTTTTGTAGTAGAATCGTGACAAAGTAGCTTTAGTGAGAGAGGAACTTTGCTTGCATTACGTTTCAAATTACCGCTGAAAAACCGTGTGTTTGTAAAAATAACGGTGAATTCAGTCATGTGACTAGTTTCATCATAAAACGTAACAAGGAGTGGAGATTAGGGCCTATCCTCCCCATGGCCTTTACTCAGCGGTGAAGTGATCAGTCTGTTAGGCTGTAACAGCCACATAGGTTGTAATTATTTTGTCAGAATGTACTTTATTCCGTGGTTAAGTTTTACCTCTCCCATAACATCCCATCCGAACTAGAGGTAGATACAATAGAAGATTGAACCCACGGGACCACGCCTCACACCGTTGCTAAACTACCAAGACAGATTTATTCTTTTGTTATTTACAATTTGCCTACGTTCGCTCCATCGTCTTAAAAACTTCTTGCCTTTCAAAACTAAGCTCATGGTGGTTCATTCTGTTATTCTACCCATTATCGATAATGAGTGATGAGTGTTTCACCCAGATCTATTTCAAAATATTCTCAATCAATTCTTAATAATTCCAATTATTTTCGTTTTACATAAGTATGTTCATATATCCTTTTCCCGTTCATAGCTTAAATGGCTCCCTATCCGTCTAATCTTATACGATTCATATTCACCTGCTTATCTAAAAGGTAACTTCCATTTTCTTTACTCGACTGATTATCGACGGCATGACTTTTCTAATAGTATCTCACTATTAGTCATCTCACTATCACTATTAGTATTCCACAACACAGCACTAGATTCTTTGACAGCAATACTCCTCTAGCGAGGAACGTCACCTTGACGAGGTCAAAAACGCACCCAATAAAAACTCCTTCAAATGTCTGCCTCGTCATTATTCTCTGAAGGCATTTACCGTCTGACTAATTCCACGTTATATTTTATTACTGTGTAATATTATATATTATAAGTGTATTTATGTACGTACGAATTTGGACATTTTTTAATTGTAATTTGTATGTAAACTGTGTTAATTTTTTTTACATTTCTCAGTTTGTAAACATTTTTTTTTATTTTCCGATTGCAACTGCCTATATTGTTCTATGTCTCTCTCAAAGACTGCCACAAGGCATTAAGATCCGTTGTAACCCTTAGATTAAGATGTATACAATGAAGTGTAAATATATGTTTTTTTTTTTTAAATTAAATTGTTGTTTTCATATTCTGCAGCGAAATCCGCGTATGCGAGGTATTTGTATAGGAACATTAAAATTCTTGGCACTCGCAAAGCTCATATCTGCAATGTCGCTCATAATTTATTGCGTAAGGCGAGCATTACACCTTAAAATAATGCAATGCCGGAGGCGATGAACCTTAACAATGTCCATTCTTTAGAAGGTCGCACTATTGTTCTGAGACTACTAAAATTACGACATGTACTGACAACTAGTCGTTAGGGGAATGCTTGTAGAGTATTAAACGGTAACTTTACAAAGGAGGTGCTTCTTATCAATGGAGGTCATCGGGGTCTGGAAAGCGAACGCTCGGTAGCATCCCCAACCACACCGTCACGGAGGTTCGGAGAGCGACCACATTGATCTCGCCCCGCGACTCCCGCGTCATTTCTCATCTTGGTTCATCCCAGGGTACCCAGCCACGGCTCCTAAGCTGAATCCAACGATGCGTTCGACGAAAAGATTAAACCATTTTTATAGATTGTTGAATAAATAGATACATATATTATGGACTACACAGCGAATGACTTAGTATGATTATTCGTTACTCAGGGTACTGTAAACGGTCGGTAATAATTATAGTGTTTATTTTTGATCTGGGAAAAAAAGTCAATAACGACACGAATAAGCGGCGATAACTGTCACCAATGGCTTAACGTACTTCACTTTAATGATCATATTTATCATTAATTTACACAGAATTGTAACATCGTAAGTTTGAAACGAGGTCAATCGACGAATCCAACTCGGCTGGGCTGCGTTCGGGAAACTACGTCATATCTTCTCGTCGAGTATACCGCAAAGCCTCAAGACAAAAGTATACAACCAGTGCGTGTTGCCAGTAATGACATACGGATCCGAGACTTGGTCCTTCACTGCAGCCCGTATGAGGAAGCTCAAAGTTGCTCAGCGCGCTATGGAAAGGGCTATGCTCGGTGTTTCTCTGCGTGATAGAGTCTGCAACGATGATATCCGCAGCAGAACAAAGGTAACCGACATAGCCATAAAGATCAGCAAGCTGAAGTGGCAATGGGCCGGCCACATAGCTCACAGAACTGACAACCGTCGAGGAAAAAAGGTTCTCGAGTGGCAGCCACGTACAGGCAAACGCAGTGTAGGATGACCCACAAGATGGAGTGACGACCTGCGCAGTGTTGCGGGAAATCGATGGATGCAGGTGGCTCAGGACCGAGCTTCGTGGCAATCTTTGGGGGAGGCCTATGTTCAGCAGTGGACTTCTGATAGGCTGAAATGATGATGATGATGATGAAGTTTGAAACAAAAATTCTGACGAATGTATATTCGCCCAACACTTTTCCAATTACAGTCCGGTGTGACAGCCGCCCACTCGCTCACCGAGCGAACGCAATCACGGCGCTCACCGGTAATTCCATTAGTTATCCGCTGACCCGTCGCCCGGTTGATTACCACTTCTTATTTTATAGCGTCGGGCTTGCTTTGATCATTTTAGGATTGTGCTATTTTTGCGTCGCGACCTGACCTTTACGCTTCCCCTTGAATTTCACGACCGTAAGCCTCGGTGTGACAGCGGACTTCTATTTATAGGCTATTTGCATCCTCCAGAGCAAGTTAAATATGCTGTAGGTCATCGGTCCTCTGATATAAATATACTGAATTTACTTTATACCTTATCCTTACACTTATTATGGTCCTCATAATGACATTCACACCTCGATAGTATAACAGAATTGAGCATTTGAAATGAAACCACCGTTTACGGATTTCATTTACATCAAGGTCATGCAGTGGTAGACTCCTTCTATGCCTAGGAGTCGTTTGAATAGCCATAGAAAAGAAGCCAGAGAATCGCCAAACAGCAATGCGGCTATTGTTGTGTCCCGGTGTGAAAGATATAGAGAGCCAGTACAATTACGTGCCGTATGGCATTCCTTCTTCGTCCTCAGGAGTGACAACGCATCTGTGACCTTCTTCAATTGAGAAATTTTTGCAGGTGTCCATGGGCTGCAGCTCATTACCATCAGGTGGACTGCTAGTCACCCCATTCCAATAAAAAACATAAATAATGGTAAAGGCTTGGAAGAAGTAGACCCATCTCAATATCGATCGAGATATAAGTTATATATAGAGATAGTTTTCACAGGTGGTCCATTGCCCCTCCCCATCCCCCTCGTCATCCTGCCTCACTTCTTCCAAACATCCTTAAAAGCCGGCAACGCTTCTGCAGCACCTGTGGTGTACGCGGGCGACGGTAATCACTTTCCATCAGCTGAGCCGCTTGCTCGTGTTGCCGCCTTTCTTCATTATATAAATGTGAATCTGAACTAGATACTCGTATATATGTATGTATATATTCACGCATTGTTCCCAACGGGGTAGGCAGAGACAATCTTCCTCCATTTGCTACGGTCCTGACATACGTCTTTCGCTTCTCCCACTTTCATCAATCTTTGCATGCATACTCGTTGGTTTAGAGTACTCTTGACCTGGCCTTTTTTCAAAACGTCTCCGATTTGATCGTGATATGTTCGCCTAGGTCTTCCTCTCCCGACTCTACCATTTACACTCGCCGCATATATTTGTTTCGTCAACCTGCTTTCATTCATCCTCTCCAGTATATAAACATGTCCAAACCAGCTGGTTTACAGTATATAAACATGTTTATATACTCGTACAATTAAAGCGTGATTTAGCGAAAGTAGCTCTCACAGTTGCTCAAATACACAGTCGCGTTCGAAATCAACATCGACTTTTTGTAAGTTCATTTGTTTTCAATATAGTCGATTTATTACTCGAGAGCAATCGATTCGTACCGACTCCAACGACCAATCGAGTCGCGTAACCTTGCTGCTTTGTTAAGGTATCTTTTGAAATATTTTCAATTATCGTGCTTTCATTTCGTTTCTTTTGTCGACCTCTATTTATTTGTTTGTTCCGGTCTCGGAATTTTAAATTTGTTTCTATATTTCTAAGTCCGTGCGTTTTTTGCTAGTCTTGTGTAACTTACGTTATTATCTGTGGTGGTTATATTTGCTCGACTTTCAGGTTCATTGAGGTTTTTATTATTATTTTATTTAAATTAAAGTTACTCTACTTTCATTTACATTTGTGTTCAGCTCTTGACTAGAATTTCTTCGTATATAGGATTCGAAATAGTTACACAGAGTTTAAAATTTTTAAAACTAAATTAATTTGAAATTAGAACACATTAATTTTCTTTTTTTACAATAACAGAGCTAAGACGTGAACATTTGTGCATGTGATTTGGTTTTATTGAAGAATTAACAATACTAAAGAATTTTTGTATCGTAGTGTAAGTGTTAGCTTAGGCAACAGTTTTTAAATTATTTGCGCAAATTGTTTTAATTGCCTCTAAGCGCTCTACCGCTAGTATCCTTGATAGAAGATTTTGATACTCTCGTCAGGTCTGGTAAACGAAACAACACCACCAAACACTTCACACCGTAGATACACCCGCCCGTCGCCGATATAAATACAAGTATTTCTAGCCTCAGTAATGTCGAGTCAGGCAGCCTGTAAATGACCCAAATGCTGGGCAAAGGCTTCCTCTGAACATATGCCTCCACTGAAAATTCATGATAGTTTTAGGGTCACGCCACACTGCTTGTGTGCCACGTGCCAGACTTCACCAATAGACGTCGAAATAATATTTGTCATTATTTCTCAGACACCTATGTTCACGGTTCTGTTCCGGCGGTGAACATGCAGGTGAAGCATGTAGCAAAATCAACACTTAAAATTCATTATGATCAATTACAGTGGTACCACCACAGGGGATCAAGCCCGGGTCACTCGCGTACTATGAAATTAAAGCGAGTGCCTTGGCCACTATTTTCTAGCCTAACATTATTTCGCTGTTGGTCGAAAGCCGTGACATTTTATTTAAAAATTCTCGTATTTTTTTTTTCGTGAACTAATTTATAAAGCATAGGTAGTCTAGTGGTCAAGGCGCTTTAGTTCATAGATCGTGACCAGGGTTCGATCCCCGGTGTTAAGCACTAAAAAAGTAAGTAGCAATTTTAAGTGTTGCTTTTGCTACGTGCTCGGCGAGCGTGATGAAACCAGAATGTTTGAGAAATAATAAATAATTATTTCGAGGATATGTGAAAGTCCGTCAACCCACACTGGAGCAGCACGGCGGGCCCTTCCCGGCTCCGAAAATCCTTTCAGATATTAGAGAAGGAAGTTTCCCAGCCGTGGACACTGACAGGCTGCTACTTTACTTTTTTACAATCATAAAGCCTTATTACGCAAAATTTTCGCTACAAACACATATAGGATAGACTTCAACATCAATTCGAACCTATGGCTATGTAAACCCGTAACACCACGGCTCCTAGTCACGGCACGTCACGGCACGTCACGGCACGTCACGGCACGTCACGGCACGTCACGGCACGTCACGGCACGTCACGGCACGTCACGGCACGTCACGGCACGTCACGGCACGTCACGGCACGTCACGGCACGTCACGGCACGTCACGGCACGTCACGGCACGTCACGGCACGTCACGGCACGTCACGGCACGTCACGGCACGTCACGGCACGTCACGGCACGTCACGGCACGTCACGGCACGTCACGGCACGTCACGGCACGTCACGGCACGTCACGGCACGTCACGGCACGTCACGGCACGTCACGGCACGTCACGGCACGTCACGGCACGTCACGGCACGTCACGGCACGTCACGGCACGTCACGGCACGTCACGGCACGTCACGGCACGTCACGGCACGTCACGGCACGTCACGGCACGTCACGGCACGTCACGGCACGTCACGGCACGTCACGGCACGTCACGGCACGTCACGGCACGTCACGGCACGTCACGGCACGTCACGGCACGTCACGGCACGTCACGGCACGTCACGGCACGTCACGGCACGTCACGGCACGTCACGGCACGTCACGGCACGTCACGGCACGTCACGGCACGTCACGGCACGTCACGGCACGTCACGGCACGTCACGGCACGTCACGGCACGTCACGGCACGTCACGGCACGTCACGGCACGTCACGGCACGTCACGGCACGTCACGGCACGTCACGGCACGTCACGGCACGTCACGGCACGTCACGGCACGTCACGGCACGTCACGGCACGTCACGGCACGTCACGGCACGTCACGGCACGTCACGGCACGTCACGGCACGTCACGGCACGTCACGGCACGTCACGGCACGTCACGGCACGTCACGGCACGTCACGGCACGTCACGGCACGTCACGGCACGTCACGGCACGTCACGGCACGTCACGGCACGTCACGGCACGTCACGGCACGTCACGGCACGTCACGGCACGTCACGGCACGTCACGGCACGTCACGGCACGTCACGGCACGTCACGGCACGTCACGGCACGTCACGGCACGTCACGGCACGTCACGGCACGTCACGGCACGTCACGGCACGTCACGGCACGTCACGGCACGTCACGGCACGTCACGGCACGTCACGGCACGTCACGGCACGTCACGGCACGTCACGGCACGTCACGGCACGTCACGGCACGTCACGGCACGTCACGGCACGTCACGGCACGTCACGGCACGTCACGGCACGTCACGGCACGTCACGGCACGTCACGGCACGTCACGGCACGTCACGGCACGTCACGGCACGTCACGGCACGTCACGGCACGTCACGGCACGTCACGGCACGTCACGGCACGTCACGGCACGTCACGGCACGTCACGGCACGTCACGGCACGTCACGGCACGTCACGGCACGTCACGGCACGTCACGGCACGTCACGGCACGTCACGGCACGTCACGGCACGTCACGGCACGTCACGGCACGTCACGGCACGTCACGGCACGTCACGGCACGTCACGGCACGTCACGGCACGTCACGGCACGTCACGGCACGTCACGGCACGTCACGGCACGTCACGGCACGTCACGGCACGTCACGGCACGTCACGGCACGTCACGGCACGTCACGGCACGTCACGGCACGTCACGGCACGTCACGGCACGTCACGGCACGTCACGGCACGTCACGGCACGTCACGGCACGTCACGGCACGTCACGGCACGTCACGGCACGTCACGGCACGTCACGGCACGTCACGGCACGTCACGGCACGTCACGGCACGTCACGGCACGTCACGGCACGTCACGGCACGTCACGGCACGTCACGGCACGTCACGGCACGTCACGGCACGTCACGGCACGTCACGGCACGTCACGGCACGTCACGGCACGTCACGGCACGTCACGGCACGTCACGGCACGTCACGGCACGTCACGGCACGTCACGGCACGTCACGGCACGTCACGGCACGTCACGGCACGTCACGGCACGTCACGGCACGTCACGGCACGTCACGGCACGTCACGGCACGTCACGGCACGTCACGGCACGTCACGGCACGTCACGGCACGTCACGGCACGTCACGGCACGTCACGGCACGTCACGGCACGTCACGGCACGTCACGGCACGTCACGGCACGTCACGGCACGTCACGGCACGTCACGGCACGTCACGGCACGTCACGGCACGTCACGGCACGTCACGGCACGTCACGGCACGTCACGGCACGTCACGGCACGTCACGGCACGTCACGGCACGTCACGGCACGTCACGGCACGTCACGGCACGTCACGGCACGTCACGGCACGTCACGGCACGTCACGGCACGTCACGGCACGTCACGGCACGTCACGGCACGTCACGGCACGTCACGGCACGTCACGGCACGTCACGGCACGTCACGGCACGTCACGGCACGTCACGGCACGTCACGGCACGTCACGGCACGTCACGGCACGTCACGGCACGTCACGGCACGTCACGGCACGTCACGGCACGTCACGGCACGTCACGGCACGTCACGGCACGTCACGGCACGTCACGGCACGTCACGGCACGTCACGGCACGTCACGGCACGTCACGGCACGTCACGGCACGTCACGGCACGTCACGGCACGTCACGGCACGTCACGGCACGTCACGGCACGTCACGGCACGTCACGGCACGTCACGGCACGTCACGGCACGTCACGGCACGTCACGGCACGTCACGGCACGTCACGGCACGTCACGGCACGTCACGGCACGTCACGGCACGTCACGGCACGTCACGGCACGTCACGGCACGTCACGGCACGTCACGGCACGTCACGGCACGTCACGGCACGTCACGGCACGTCACGGCACGTCACGGCACGTCACGGCACGTCACGGCACGTCACGGCACGTCACGGCACGTCACGGCACGTCACGGCACGTCACGGCACGTCACGGCACGTCACGGCACGTCACGGCACGTCACGGCACGTCACGGCACGTCACGGCACGTCACGGCACGTCACGGCACGTCACGGCACGTCACGGCACGTCACGGCACGTCACGGCACGTCACGGCACGTCACGGCACGTCACGGCACGTCACGGCACGTCACGGCACGTCACGGCACGTCACGGCACGTCACGGCACGTCACGGCACGTCACGGCACGTCACGGCACGTCACGGCACGTCACGGCACGTCACGGCACGTCACGGCACGTCACGGCACGTCACGGCACGTCACGGCACGTCACGGCACGTCACGGCACGTCACGGCACGTCACGGCACGTCACGGCACGTCACGGCACGTCACGGCACGTCACGGCACGTCACGGCACGTCACGGCACGTCACGGCACGTCACGGCACGTCACGGCACGTCACGGCACGTCACGGCACGTCACGGCACGTCACGGCACGTCACGGCACGTCACGGCACGTCACGGCACGTCACGGCACGTCACGGCACGTCACGGCACGTCACGGCACGTCACGGCACGTCACGGCACGTCACGGCACGTCACGGCACGTCACGGCACGTCACGGCACGTCACGGCACGTCACGGCACGTCACGGCACGTCACGGCACGTCACGGCACGTCACGGCACGTCACGGCACGTCACGGCACGTCACGGCACGTCACGGCACGTCACGGCACGTCACGGCACGTCACGGCACGTCACGGCACGTCACGGCACGTCACGGCACGTCACGGCACGTCACGGCACGTCACGGCACGTCACGGCACGTCACGGCACGTCACGGCACGTCACGGCACGTCACGGCACGTCACGGCACGTCACGGCACGTCACGGCCACTGAGCCGGGCTTTATGTTGTTATTTGTTTCATACCTTGATTGATACTTCAGCGTTGGCTGCGGAAAAATATTTATAACGATTCCTTTTTTATTTAAATCAAACAATCAGCGACCTGAATAGTAAAGATTATTACTCACAGTTAATTGATTATTTTGACTATAAATGTACATACAACATTATGTTTATTGTATTTATTTGAGATGGCTATTTGATAATGCCCTACGTATACTGAAAAAAAAATATTATTCTGTTTGCACGTTTACTTTAGTTCTTAAGATCATAGCAACTTTATAAAACCACCGTATACATTTTATTTGTGGTAGAGCCAAGCGACGGCTTCTGCTGTTGCTAGAATGGGCCGGCTCGAGTTGGGCAGTACCTCGGCCTCGCAGAATACCAGCGTTAAGTATCATCTTGTGCTTCTGCGTTTCGTTCGGTGAGGGAGGTATCCGGAGGCCCACTCCCTTCTCCCCCAAACTCTATCCCCGTCATCCCTCCCATCCCTCAACTATGCTTAAAAGCCGGCAACGGACCTGCAGCCCCTCTGGTGTTGCAGATGTACGTGGGCGACGGTTATCATTTGCCATGGGGTGCGGCACTAGCTCGTTTGCCCCCTGTTCTCATAAATAAAATAAAAAATACCCAATACTGGTTTAATCAAATGGATCTAGATTTTTGTTTTAATCGTCGCGACGTACTTTTCACCAGAGCTTTAACGATGTAATTATGACTATTCTAGTGGATGAAGCAGAGGCGTCTCTCCTTCATCCACTAGAACTACGACGACGAACGACTAGTGTAACGGCATACGGCGGTGGCGGTACACATCATAAAAGTCGACTAAGGAAACTGTCTAAGGAAATTGCCAAAAATGGTAGTAGCAGAGCCGTGGTAGCCTAGTGGTCAGAGCGCTCCCTTTACTTTTAGAGACCAAAGTTGTTGATATCAATTTTAAGTGCTGAATTTGAGAGGAGGCCTTTGCCCAGCAGATTTAAGGCGTTTACAGTCAGTAACTTTTAAGCGTAATGCCAGACAAATAAAAACTCGAACAGATGGCGGAATAAGCTTCTAAAAATATCAACCTCAGTTAATCAGATCGGTGACAGGCTGCAGCGTAATTGGCACGAAGTGTCTGATACAGCGACCGTCCATCCGTCCGCAAAGCGTGTCGATTACGTCAGATCCGCCCATTGGGAGAGGTTTATGTCCAGCAGCGAACTTCTGGAATACTGCACGAGCGGGATGGTGGAACCTTATTGAAGACCAATTAATCATCATCAGCGACAATGACCGAGAGACCTAATTATAATAACTTCATAACAAAGCTATAGCTTCATTGTCGTTAGGGTTAATCACGCACTGATATCTTCATTCTCTTAGGGGATGAATATAGGAAGAAAGAGAACGACTCAACTAATTCCAGCATCTTGAAGAATCTATATGATATTTCATAATGCCCCATATCTGCCCTTTTATCCAAGTTCTGTTGGTTAAAAGTATAAGTGATTATCCGAGTCATCTTGTTTTCGCGATAACACACAACATATGGAGATGAAACACCTGCAAATTTCCTTTTTTTTTATTTGTTTTTTCTACCGCATATATAATGCAGCTGAACCGAGATACTCTGTCCCCTACTGGTCTCACTGAAAATCAGCGCCAAGGCTGTGAGCTCCTTTTCACGGCAACGTTGAAGCACAGATAAATCCTGGCAAAGACAGCATTAAAATTTTATAGCATTTCTTTTTGTATTCTTCTCTTTGCTTAGTTTTAATTTTTATTTTTAATCTTATTTTTGTTTTGTTTTGCATTTATTTCTCTTCTCTTTCTATAAAAAGCAAAGTGTTGTACTTGTGTCGTGAATAAATGGTTTTTCTTTCTTTCTTTCTTTTTTTATTTCAGAAAAGGTGTCAGTTAATCACACAGAACATAATGTACATTAAAAAAGAACCGTGAAGTAAATAAGTAGGTACAACTCGGCGACCTCATCGCTGCATAACGATCTCCTCCAGCCAACCAAAATATATGTCTATATGTGTTCGTCAGCTTTTACTAATTGGTAGGGAATCCTTTTCTTACCCAAGGTCATAGTCAGTCGACCATGCAAAGCTTGCCGGGTCGTATATAGAGGTATACGAGCTCGGCTCGATATAAAGAGTCATTACAGACTATGAAACATTCCATCATAGCCCTCAGCGATGACAACTCATCTATAACCTTCATTTATTGAAGTTATTTGCCGGTGCTAATGGGATTCAGCAATAACTTTCCATCATGCGATTTGTCACTCATATCTATTAGAAAAAAAAGTACCTTTCTAAAACAAGGGCACTATCTGCTGTTCCATAAAATTCGGTGTGGCAACATTCTCCTATAAATTGATACTGTGTAATTTTTTTTTTTAATTTTAATATTTTTAAGGCATGGATAAGCGGCCTTCGTTCGCCAGATACGAGTCGAACCTCTCTGCTGGAGCGCTCGATTTAGCGTCGCTGCTACAGTCAACATTAAAGCCAGCCTATATAAAGCGTCCAGCCAAAGTCGTAATCGTAAAGTCTCCGTATCGTCCCCGTCGATAAATCGTTGGCTTTCGCCGGCTTCGGTAATATTCGGGCTACCGAAATATATTAGCATCGTGTCGAGCTTTATAAAAAAACAATGGTATTCTCTTAGTGTTGTATTATATTAATTATTTACGCCGATATAATATGTTTTTTTTTATAGAATGCCCGCAAAGTTAGATTATTTTTCAAACACCTAATTAAATATTGGAATTGAAATAAGGTATCCTTTGTTCGCTTCAGTAAAAAAAGATTTTATATTTTCGACACATTTTTGTTTTAATATAAGATTCTGGTTTTCTGACTTTTTACTTGCAATTTGGCAAAGCTTCCTTCACACAAAAGCACATTTAAGACACGCTAAAGCTATCAATAGCTACCGAACGCTCCTCGCTATCTTTATCGCTACAGCGGAACGCTCGCAGCGTTAAGTTTAGTCCAATTACGTTGCGGTGTGACGGGCGGTCGTTGCCTCGCTTAGCGTGCGCTATCTTTACTGCTTCTCTTTATGCCATTGTTAAACTAACGTTGGGTGCATTTATGCATTCTTTTGGATGTGCCTGCTTGTTTTGAAATCTGGTTAAATTTTGTATGCACTGATTTAAACCCAATGTTTTCAATTTGAAATAATGGTTTTACTACATTTTTTAAAACGCTGATTATAACGTTGAATCTACTGTCCTATCTCATTCCGCGTTTATGTCAACTAAAGGGTATGGAATAAATATCTCATTACCACCGATAGATGGCGGAAAAACCAACTGAAATATATCTATCTGATCTAAATATCTATCCAGATCGATGAGAGGTAGAAGCGTTTGAGGTGGGAGGTGTCTGGTTCTGCGATCGTCAACCCGCGAAGCGCTGCGATTACGGATAATCTTCCCTATGATAGTGAGGATTTAAATAAGAAGATAATGCTGTCATTAAAGTCTAGTTCAGGAGGCTCTGCAATCAGCGCGCTACTCCCTTTAGATACAAAAAGACAGGCGCCTGTGCAGGCCTTAATAGACGTAAAATTAGTCAGTTAAAATTCAATAATTATTTTGGCGACATGTTCATCCTTGGCCGCATGGTATCGGGAAGATTAAGGGAAAATCGTTTAAAATCGTAATGGCTAGCGACAGATGGCGCGATAGCCATTTCGAAAAATACCAGACCGATGATGAGCAGCGGGTGGGTAAGGTGCAAACGCTAGTCGTGCGTGGCGATTGCGCCAAATCCTCCACATGGAAGAGGCCCGTGGTAAGGTGAGGTAAGGTGAGGTGTACATCCCTCCCGGGACCAGGAGTGTCGCTGAAACAGTTGGGCGTCAATCCTTGTCAGATCGCAGATGAGATTTACACTTCATGGACGAATTTGAGTGCAATGTTTTCGTTCTGTTCGTTCGTACGTATATTAAGTTAACTGTGAGTGATTCGATGTATATAATATTTATTTGTTTATGTAGTGCACGAATTTCAAAAGTGTGTAATATTTATTTGTAAATTAATAATTGTAGATGTTGTTATTTTTCAAGTGAGCAGAAGATTCACTTCAGGGTAGTGTAGTTACCCGCGCTCTTTTTTTTTATTAAAGTGACAACGGGGCTAACAGTTCACCAGTAAGTGGCTCCTGCAGCCCATGGCCACCTCTAGAGGACGGAAATGGCTCTTTTAACCTGATCGCTTGATGCTGGTTAGCAGCATGAAATAGGTAAAAGATGTCTTCTCAGACTGCCCCTGAGCAGAAGAAGGATCCCACCCCTAGTAGCTTGCGCTTACAACTTCCGTTTCCGGGGCACGTGCATTTTAATAATCGAGACAGATTAGACCCTGCGAGTTTTTTTTGTTGCGCAGTTAAAAATATAAAAGAGCACTCGTGACACCATTAAACATTTGCTGTAACTAGATTACAGAGTTCTTTTGCTCCATAGCTTCTTTGTTCCCCTCTAATGAAATGGAGGTTTCTTCGCTCGCTGTAAAAATAAAGCGCTGGCGTGGGTGGCGGGGTAGGGGCGGGAGGGGGTTAAGGAGGAAACGAAGGCACGTTTTTGATTAATTACAGTCGTAATCTACGTCGGTCCGATCCGGCTCTTGTTTATACTGGTTCGTAATTTTGCGATATTCGCTCGATTTGCACTCGTTATAGTTCCATTATTCTAACATGGTCTGATTCTTAAGTTTTTTTTTTAAGGCACTAAGTGACATAAACTAGTCGTAAAGTGTCACTCTTGCCCTAATTATTTCAGTAGCATCTAGATTTTCAGATTATAAAGTTATTATCAGATTTATAAAATTTGCTTGAATTCAGAACTGTCATATACTGAAAAGCCTTTAAAACCGCAATGACTACTGGCCGATGGCGTGAGAACCATCCCTAAAATAACCAGACCAATATTAAGGTAATACATTAAGTATAGGAGAGGCCTATGTCCTGCAGGGGACTATTTACAGGCGGATAAGGTAAGGTAAATGCAGTGTTCATCATCATCATCATCATCATTTCAGCCTATCAGAAGTCCAAGATCTATCTACATATGTAATAGTATATTATTATGTATATTATATCATATTTTTATTCATTAATTTTATTATATCTATTTATATTTGCTCATAGTTACTTTAAAATAATGTTATTACTTAATTAATTTAATAAATAAATACACCTGCTACAGCTATCTCACCAACCCATGGGTTGACTGGCAGAGAATGCCAAAGGGTATTAAGTCCGCCCTTTGTAACCTCAAATTGGGGTGTAAGCAATGAAGTATTTTGAATAAAAAAAAATAATTTCAATATTGACTCCGACCTGATTCAGACCCGGAACCCATGGTTCAACAATCAGGTGGCGCCCACCACTAAGCCACGCGATCGTCTACAATTACTATATAACCAAAAAGCTGCATGCCTTACAACCTTACACTATAAAATTATTGTAACTAGACCACACCTGTGCCATCTGCCCGCGCTCTTATAAGACATTAACGCAAAGTATGGCATTAAATCTCCATAAAACATCCTTCTAGCTATCAAGGCTATATATCCCATTTAATAAATTGGCGAGAGTTTTAACGAGCAAGCGACGAATGTTCCTCGGGAGAGCGATATGAACATTCGCGAAATACATTACTTCACGCTAGGGTCGCCATGCGTGAAGTATCGGCCTGTATGAGTCCCACTGCTGGGGACGGGTAAAGTTCAATATCGCTTCTGCATAGACGCGGCAAGTCCACAGAAATGTTTACTTTCATGCGATGTATTAATCAGTTACAATTTTAGTTAACATTCGTTAGAGCCATGATAGCCTAGTGGTTAAGAGAGTTGTCTCCGAATCGGAAGAATCTAGTTCTACTCTGTACGAGGAGGGCTTGTACCAACGAGATTTTCGAAACTTATCCATGATTTCTATCGTTAACCCTAAGACGGTGACAAGCTCCGATGTAAAGAAAACTCCCCGAGAAATAGCCTGCAAAAGCGGGCATAGATTATTTGAAGGTTTGCCCACCATGCTGGGCAAGCGGGTTGGTGAGTGCAGTGCCGGTACCCTGGCACTAGTGATGTTGCTCCTCGTCACAAGTATGTGGGATTAGGGTACGGTAAATTCGGATGGATATTCCGCCATCATTCCATTGTGAGAGTTAAGTTGGCCTTTAGACTGTTAATAAATTCCACCTTTTGGAAACGACTAAAAACAATTTTACTTTGCTCACCCCGGCATTAGGTGCGTGCGAGGTTATGTTTTTAGTTTACTTGTACTGATCGGGTAATCACGGGAGCGCCATACCCCAGAACCACGACAGCTGAATTCTCAAGTAAATAAGCTTAAGCAATCAATCGATTGCTGAACTTCCGTTGCGTAGTTCAGTATCCTACGCGTTTACTTAGCACCCGAATGCACCGGGTTCGTAACTTCAAAACTTCGACTTCCGCTGTACGAACGCAATTACCACGTAGCACTTCGATAACGTATAGCTAATGTACGAGTATCTTGAATCACGTAACTATGTCTGATGTAGTTTTGTAAGTGTGCCGAACGAACGCTTCGTTTCGCTCGATATAACGTAATCTTGCGAGTATCATAATTACTGCGAGCCTCGAATACTTTTCGAAGAAGAATCAGATTTTGTTAAGTCACCAGTAACCGGATCTTCTTGGGCTTAGCGAGTCCACATCGGATGCCTGTTTGGTAAACCTCTTTCTCCTTATATGCAGCCCATAGAGTAGGAAGAGCGCAGCAAAGCACTTGAGGTGGAGTTGCGGAGGAGGAGAAGTTTTAGTGTTGCTATGCGCCAATCTCCCCATCCACCGGGACTCTGATAGAGTTTCGCTGATGTGATGGTGGTGGTTCGGCAAGAAGAGAGCCGATCTGATGCACGGGATCGCGAGGGCTGGTGCTTCTTATTGGCTCTTAGCCTTTGAGTGACGGACACGGAGAGAGGGACTATTGCCAACGTGGGATTGGAAGTCGTGTAGTAATCAGCATTCGTGTTCCTTCGCGCCTTACCTGGAGCCAGTGGAAAATGAGGGATATTTTCCCGAGAGACATTCGCCTTGAGCCGCTCGTGATGGTGGAATCGCGGATGTCTGTGACAGAACACCCGTTGCCCTGCCTATATACAGCAAAGGGGAACATCGTGGGGTCCTCCAATCCAAACCAAAAAAAAATATTTTCGTCTGTCGCTGCCTCTGTCTCCAAATCGGAATCAATTAAAATGACGTGTCCGAAACGAAAACAGTTCCCTCAACGTGGTAACACTACACATGCATATCCGCGGTTTATTTAGCCGCGAACGGGTTGCCAGATGCTGAATGTATCTTGTTGCAATATAAGTGTTCTTAAGCGAATTGATTACATTCGCACACATACACGCCATTCAAACTAAAAACTCATTAGTCCTTGCCGAGGGATCGGAAATAATATATTTAATTATTTAATGATTTCTTGTATTTACGCGAACACTACACATTTTAAATGAAACTATATTTAAGATCGGACCGAAAATTAATAAATAAAAGCTGAAGGTAGAGCCCGAGTTAACTATGATATCTGAACAGTCCTCACTGGACCACGGCTGCTGTAAAGCAATCGAAACGTCAGGAATATAAAAATTATACGCGATAAAAACCGTAAATAATAGTTTCATATTTTATTATTTCTCAGGCATGCAGGTTTCCTCACGAAGTTTTCATGCAAAAGTGATCTATGTTCAGCTGTGGATACTTCAAACTTGGTGACAATGAGATGACGATAGTAAAGTTTTTATAAATAAGATGCTGTTATGATTTCATTGTTTTAAATGTTGATGTTTCTTTTCAGGTAAGCTCGCAGACGCCAAATAATCTTTGAAAGTGTTCTGTAAGTGAAATTATGTTACGAAACGAATGGCCTAAACTTTTAATATTCTAGACTTCTGGCAACCTGATTAGTGGATATACGGTCGAGAGATTTTTTTATTAATACCCGTGTGGTAGTGACCTAACAATCTCCTATCTTCTTTCTTCCCGTGAGCTTCTTAAAGGCGACTAAGGTAAAAGTCAAAGCAAACTCCGGGAGCAAACCCGGCAACGTTACTCAACACCCGTTAAGTTCTATCTCTCTCGTAGAAGCAACAAGTAAGTATGTATATATATTCACGCCTTGTTCCCAACGGGGTAGGCAGAGACAATCTCCTTCCACTTGCTACGATCCTGACATACGTCTTTCGCTTCTTCCACTTTCATCAATGTTCTGGATCACCTATCACCACATTTCTTCACGCCCTGGGTCGACTGTTAGAGAATGCCAAAAGGCATTAAGTCCGCCTTTTGTAATCCTTTTGGTGTACACAATAAAGTATAACTAAAATTAAAATAATATTATAAAGTGGAAAGATTCGTATTTTTGTATGTTTGTAACGAATAAACTCAAAAACTACTGGACTGATTTAAAAATTATTTCGCTATTAAAATGCTTCATTATCCCCGAGTAATATATTTATTACTAGAAAAATTAGGATTCCTACTAAAACCTTTAATAATTCAGAAAGTAATCTACAGGTATTGAAACAGTAAAAGGATTAATATAAAATTATGGATAAATAGTAAATTGAAAACAAAAAACTACGCATGTCCTGCATTAATATACATTTATTTACGCCAAAATGTTTAAAAAATAAATAGCCTCCCGCGCGAGGCCGGGACAGGCCGCTAGTTTTTCATACGATGATAGTGAAATTTATACACTCCAATAAACAATAAAGACTGTGTACTGACTTCCAGCGTCGCCGAGCGATAATATAATACTAAACGACACTTGTCAGTTGCCATCGTTTTTGATATTCCCGCTCAATTGAGTGGAAATCACCCCCAGGGTCGTCCGACACCACCCCAGTTCTCCCCGAAATGTCTCATTTTACATATGTCATTCATAATAAGAGCTGCTGCTTTATTTTTGTCTTCGCGAGTTCTTTGTGCCTCATTGACTTTAAATAGTACGAAGTGTGGGGTTTTCCTCTTTTTTATTGTTCAGCTTGATAATGTTCAACGTCGTTCAACTACTTAGCACTTTAAGTTACGAGTTTATACGCAGTGAAAGGGTGTTGAAAGATTTTCTGACTTCTTAGTTATATTTTAATGATTTTTAGTGATTCAGTAATAATATTAATACGCCTTTGATTTCCATATTACACGCTAAATAAGATACATTTCAAATGATGTTTTTTTTTTTGTTACTGTTAGTTATTTTTTGATTCTGTGATATGGATCCGATTCTGCATAAGAGCCTCCTCCAGGTTGAAACACAATCCTCTGTCTTTGTCCAACTTCATTCAATCTTCCCCAGCAAACTATATTTTCCGCACTAATTTTAGGTGCGTCATATGGTATAGGTAGAGAGTAGTGATTTACAAAATTACCTTACTTCGCAGAGCTCTGTGTCCAGTGCTGATCTCTTAAGAAAATGATAATAACAATGAATGTTTATTTACTGTTACTTAAACACAAGACAACATTAAATGACCAGTAGGGGACTAATTCTATCTAAATAAAAAAAAATATATAAAGTGATCGCGTTGTCCGTACTCTGAATATTGATTTAATTATGGGTAATATGTTTGGTGTCTGTATTACGGATCAACGGATTCCCGACCGACTCTCTCGGTATACTGGATGTGTTGTGTTGTTTACCATGTCTCTGTCATTGCATCTGCCCTTTACACCGACCTTATCTCATAAACGTTACGTCGGATTCGGATCAGATCGGGTCATCAGACTAGTAATTGCCCTCTGAGTTCGCGCGTACATTTACGGCACTATAATATTACCCGCGCAGTCGACAACTGCCGATCGTAGTAGTCGAAATCTACCAGAAGGACATCATCATTATAGTTGCAGTACGGCTTTGCAGAGGTAGCGCCGCCTATCTGCTTCCGACTCTGGATCTGTTATAATGAGATATCTGCTCAGGATCTGTTATAATATCGTAAATATATTCACAGGTCTCGTCCTTTACAAGACCTCAACGATCAGATCCGTATTACTATTCTGTACGAATTTCGATTTAGTTAGGCCGCGGGTGAGAAAAGGCGTCTCGATGTACAGACAGATATACGTCTGTATATCTGTCTGTACATTGACGGCATTAGACTGCTCGGTGGTGTAGTGGCTAAGCGTTTAGCTGCGGCGCTGTGGGTCGCGGGTTCGATTCCCGCACGGGACTAGTATTTGTATGGACTACAAATAATTGTTCCGGGTCTGGATGTTTGTCTATGTGCAATTTATATGTGTAAACTGCCTCTGCGACACAGGAGAAATTCCTACAGTGGAAGGTTAATGTTTCATAAAAAAAAAAGACATACACCGACAACATAGTTAATGGACTACTAAAACGTAAAACTATTTTACCCTAATTTTAAATATTATTACGACGCAAAGAAGGAGAAATGAATTTCCAAATCGTGTATCTACATAATACGAATAGATTGGAATGTATCAGACTTAGCTTCAATAATGGCGTCTTCAATCAAATTTCAATATCGAATACCGTAATGACGTACGCAAAAAATGAGGTGTTAAAAGCAAATTGGACGTCTGTCCGTACTTTGTCGAGTCGCTTTTATTGTTATCTTGAAATCTCGCGTTCGTGAATAGATCTTATTAGACGTTAATATTTAAGGATAATTGAGAAGATTGGGGTATGAGAGTGCAACAGGCGGTAGATTGCTTCTCTGCCCAGGAGTCGCCTGGGTACCACACTCTGGCGGCAAACAGCAGCGCAACCATGATGCTATGCTAAATGTGATGCGATGATGCTAAACTGATGTGTTCCGGTTGGAAAGGTAAAGAGAGCCAGAATAATTAGGGGTGATAATGAATCTGTAATCTTCTTCGATTGAAGTTGTTTGCAGGTGTCCATAGGCTGCAGTGGCCACTTGCCATCAGCTGGACTATTAGCTCGTTTTTCATCCGATTCCTTGCTTGCTTGAGTTTGGAGTTACCGGCACTGCGCTCTCTAACCCACCTGTCCAGGCAGGTCTCTAACCCTTGGGCAAATCTTCCTCGCACGGCACGCTAGTCTTTATTGTTTTTTGTTTTACAGGTACAGGTATAAAAATATACGTTTGTTTTTTAGATTAAGATTAATAATTAACAAACAGCGTCTTCCAAAGTTACGCTATTAACGCCTAACTAGCGCAATGCAGGCAAGTTTTAACTACTCGAAACTCCGTTAAGACGCGCTATTATTTTAACCCCTAATAACGTCATCCGACGTCGGATAAGTGGAAGGATGCTGCCCGTTCGCGCTCCGCGAGGCAAAAGTTGAGATCCGCCGCGGGCTACCTACCTCCCTAAGTAGCGCAGTGAGAAAGTCGAGAAAAACTGCCAACAGAACGGCTAAGTGTTCACTTAACTCCGTGCAGGGAGTCGAGCTGAGTCTCCCCTTTGCCGCCGCTTCGTTCGACTTTAAATTCAATCCAGTCCGTCGGAGAACTCTTTGGACAAACAAGGTTAGGTGTAGCTGCGCTGCCCGTGTTTTGGAGTTATGCGAGTGACGTTGAAAACTTTTTTTTTTGAACACAGTTTTGAAATATAAATTTTATACTGTATATAAGTCCAAATAACAAGTAAAGACGTTTACATGTGTGTTGTGTCAATTTCTTTATAATTAATGGCCATCCTTAATTTTTCATTAATTTTTTTTTAATTACAAACGTACGTACATTATTAATGTCAGTAATAACATTCTGTTTGCGAATATTTTTTATATACAGAACCAGTCTGTGTAACAGCCGCTGCTTTTTTTTTCACTTTTTCTCGACTTCTTATTCCCGAACGCCGTAACGCTGAATCGCTGAGTGGACCGTTCTCCGGATATCTCCGCATTCATCTGGTATCCCAGTAATTATAGCCGAATGAATCTGTCGGAGATTCTGTCGCACCTACCATCTAATGAAGAACGCTTTTTAACCTCTCCTCCTATTGAGATCTGGAAACCACGTCTGGCATCCGTATTATTTTACGTCTGGCGACGGTTAAGTGCTTTTTGTGTAATACTATTTTTATGAACCGACTTTCTTTGAGTTAAGAGGAATTTCTGCTTTAGCTGCGTGCGCTCGGCGTCTTGTTTTGTTTGTTCCTGCTGCTCTCTGTTTTAAATATGAAGCCAGGTAAGCATCATTGCTGGCAACATTTACATTTAAGTAGCTTTGTTCACTATATGTTGTTGTTTTTTTTTAATTTCGTTAAAGATATAATGAAAAAGTTATACAAAAACTATAAAATTAAATTATAAAACGAAACTTCATCTGAACCTCGCCATACTTGTATAGTCCACTGCAGGACATAATCCTCACTCATAAAAAGGATTTGTCATATAATCACCACGCTCTTAGACCCGCCATCGGTTTGCGCCATCTGTCGGTAGGCATTGCGATTTTCGAGACTTTTCTCCTAGTCGCTTATTACGACACCCATAGGAAGAAATGCGAAGCTGCATCTAAACCTAATTTAGCTTAATTATTTTTTTTCTCCAAATAATGGTCTCCATACAAACAATAACATGCTACAGTAAATGAAAAGGCAATCAACTTACTGTTAAATAATGTTACCGCGCTATTTTCCATGCATCATGAGATGTCGTGTGAGAGAATAAGGACCTTATCCGCTATGATAGTAATAATTTCACGAAAATTCCGTGAGACATTTATTCTCTTTTAAAATAATACCGTGTTATATGTTTAACATTGTTTCGGTGATCCTAGACATTTATCAATACATTGCTGTACATTATAGTACATACTAATGTCATGGTTAATTCAAATTAATTGTAAATTTGCATATGGTTGGAGTTATTAAAGTTTGTTTATTTTTCCTTTTTTTTCTATTAACTTATAAAAAGTTTTAATCAACCTACTTACGTTTGTGCCGTAATTGTACAATATATGTTTCTATCTAGACATGATATTGTTTGCAACAGTGATATCTCTGCTGTATGTCCTTTTATTATATATATATATATTTCAACAAAGATAATAGGTAAGCTAGATACGGGTTTACTTAGTAGCCTTGGAGCCGTCTGGGTATGCGTAATTTTTTTAATGGTTAATGGGGCAAATGAGCTCACCAGATTGTAAGTGAGTACCGACGCCTACTTACATCTGCAACACCAGAGGAACTACAGGTGGGTTGTCGGCCTTTAAGGATATTTAGGTATAGGGAAGAAGGAGGCGGGTGAAGCTGGATTTGTGCCTCCGGTTAGCTCAGTCACCGAACGAAACGCAGTAGCACAAGACGCCTCTACTTCACGCCGGTATTTAGCAAGGCGGTAGTACCGCCACGGTCGTGTCGGCAACTGTTGTGTTCTGAATTGAAGTCTACCAAGAGCCAGTATAGTTCTGGCTCCTGAAACACAGTTTTTACTAGCCCCGTACTAGTCTATGGGTGGATTCATTGAACGTCATTTGTCACAGTTTTATGTCCAATAAATTTATTATTATTATTTTTAGGGTATTTCTGTATATTCTCATTTGGTTCGGTTGTATATATAAATACGTATAGATACAAATAATACCATAAAATAAGTAATATTTAATAAAATATATAGATATAAATATAATATTAAATAGATAATTAAAACCCAACCAGATGGAAGCCTCCGGCAGGGGAGACCAGACGGCCGAGGGTTGGGTAGAAAGAGAAAGAAACCGGCGGACAATGCGAGCGGTATCGAGTTCAAATGACCGATGAAAAACCGCTCCGAGCTCAAATGCAGAAGGCGGTGCTTCTGCATTTGAGCTCGGAGCGGTTTGCCACGGAGTCCCAGCCGCCTCAGATGTTCCGAGAGGCTGACTGGGATTAACCTATTCGCAGAGACGACGATCGGAATAATTTCGTTCGGCATACCACCCCACATGTCGGTCAACTCGTGAGTCAAGTCCAGATATTATTATTATTATTTATATTACCACTATAGGCAAATCAAAGGGTTAACAACGTTTACATATAAACTTCTCCGATTAGAATATGTCCATGTCTTTACTACAATAGTCACTTACTATAGGGTGGAATGTTACATCGTTTTTAAAAAAAAAACATTCGAAAGATAAGTGAAAAATTCCGCTGTCCTACCCGAACGCCGTCCCCGGGTCACTCAATTTCCCGAACTAAACCAATATCCAGTTGTATAATTCGAGAACCGGTTGCGCCGCATTTGGCGCATAATTAAATCGCCCGAGGCGAATTTGTCGTGCATTTTTCGGCGCGTTGTAAAGCGAAATTGATTTGGACACAGCGGGGGCGGATATCGAAAGCTCATTTCCGGAGTTCCGCGCGCTTCCTTCGCTCGGAGCGACACAGTGTAAATACGTAGCACGGTGTACAGTTGAATCAATACTGTTCGAAGCGGTGTTTGTGGGACGTGTTTTCCATCAACGTTGTTTTAGGTTTTGTTGGTAATAGTTTTTTTTGGATAATGTATTGATAGCTAATTTGTAGGTCGTACAGATACTGGTTCTAATGCAGGAATTGAACCCTCAACCCCATCTCCGTAGACAACGCTTAGCCAATGCGTCAACCAAATTAGTAAAAAGGGATTATACTATGCTAAGACCCATTTTATTGATATCTTTGTCATCCTTGGTTCGTCTCTAAGCTAAGTAGTCCCGTGCCGTCTACGCACACTTAAGTATCCGGTATTATATATAGTATTGTTACTATCATTAACATCAACAATCCACTGCTGTCTGTCTGTCTGTCTGTCTGTCTGTCTGCCTGTCTGTCTGTCTGTCTGTCTAAGGACTGATTTTCCACAATCGGCACCACGCGTCTTAGCTGCTACAAATCAGCGTCTCACCACCGTCGTAATTTAGGCTCATTTGAAATGACACTCAATGCACAAAAGAGCTTTTTATTATTTCTTGCTTTACTTTAGAGCTTAATATTTTACTATAGAGATAATAAAAAAACGAAATAATTTTGTCTGGGAGTATGTATGTACCTCTTAACTTTAACTTTCTATAATAATTGAAATTAATGAAAATTCTTTATCCTTCGACGTAAGAAAGATAATTTCGTTTGTCAAATGCTAAATCATATTACAATATTTTCTACAGTCGTGGTAGATCGTTTCGTAATGAAGTTCCTCGGACAGAGAACAACTCCGAAGGTATCCTCTTTTATGACTATTTTTAAATTTTTTTGTATAATTACACATATTTTGTGAAAAATTAAAACGACTACCTATTACATTTCAAAAGGTACCCCTTTAGAGTTAGGATGGACAGATGGACAGACAGGCGGCGTAGGCTTAGTATTAGGGCTCTATACGGAACCCCGAAAATAAGAGAAGTTAAATGTACGTCGAATTATTTTAGAACGAAGTGTCGATCTCGTCACTAAACCCTCGAGCGATTTCTATGACGTAGAGTTCGCGCCGGTTGTACTACTAAGCGCTCCTACCGGATCCCGTCGTTACCACAGTTCAATACTCACTCGTTCAGTTAATTAAACTTTACAACTCCGTCGGGTTTTAACTTAATTGGTTTTTATAGGAATCGTTGTGGAGAGGCTCTAAATTAAGAGCGTAGTTCTCATAATGTGGTTCAATAAGGCGTTATCTGGCACGAAGGACCAGGTAATGTGTACGAGTAGAGTGATAAATTATTTGCTATTTTAGTTTCAAATATGTGTAAGGGGAATATATACCAATTTTTGTTTTCAAGAGTCAACCCTTACAAGGCTACAAAGCATGCCTTAAAAATAGACATACATATATAAATACATGCACTTGAAAAACTTAACCGTCCTGGGGCAGTCGGGTAATAATTAAATAATTTTGTCTTCAATTGTTAACCCCTCGTGCCGGCGGTGCATTTTGCTAATAACAAAGGAGGCTCTGACTACCGACTGATGGCGGAAAATCCATCGTACCGGACATACTGAACTCAAATACCAGAGACCAGAGACTAGTGATGATTTGTGCGAGAGTGTCGGCACTGCGCTCTCCAACGTGCCAGCCCAGCGTGGTGAGAATGGGCAAATCTTCCGCGCATAGCGTGACGTCTTTTATTGGCGCTGTCATGAAAAGGCTGGAAGAAGGAAATAAGGTTATATTTAATTTTTATGATGCAAAAATGTAAACTAAAAAAATAAATGTGAAAGTATCTACTCCATGCTAGGTTACATATAAAATAATTTAACGAGGCATATCGTATATTAACGTAGGAGATATTAAACATAATAAATGTGATAATGTCAATAAGCGTTTACACAATGCAACAGTTCGGACGAACCTGAATTCTATTCGCCTATTGTGAGCTAATTTTCAATAACCCGTGCTGAGTATTTGTCCGCAGTGTAAGCTTTCTTAACTTAACTAACGGCAGGTTTAAATCCGTTCTATCTAAATTAATAGTGTCCTTTCTTCGTCGGGAGTCGGAATCATCTCGTTAGGTTTCGCATTAAGATCACAATCGAGTACTATATCGATTTTTGAAATGAAAATATGATATTGCATATTTTCGGCTTCCCGTTCGGTGCCATTAATCGTGCGCAATATATTTCTTGCAGTACCTCATAAGCTACGAGTCCGGAATGAAGGAAGGAAGCACAAAGTAAATGTTCAACGTTTTATTATATTTTAGCCGAGAGCGATGCTACTGGCTTCCTCTCACTCTGCATGCTCTCATCTTTACTGCAAGTTAAAATGCTGAGTTTAGTGCGCAGCTGAAGCTACGCAACCTACAAATAATTTATATTCCGATATTCCCATAATATTGTGGATATTCCCCTGTTTCAGACACAGCAATCTGTCCTTAATTATCTTATTGCTGAGGCGTTACGACGGATATGGGAACGAGAAGACGGCTGATTGCTTTGTGGTTACGCTAATACATAAAGCGTTACAATGTACTTTGGAATTAATGGCCTTAAATTTTAATAGAAGCTAAAAAATCAAAGCTAATTTTTAAACTTTGCATGAAATATGCTTAGGTCACACTTAGGTCATGCTTAGGTCTGATTCTACGTAACAATACTTATAATAGGTACATAATATGAAAGGACCAATTGTTGTTAATAGAAAAATTCTTAATTCGTTTATTCGCTGCAATATAATCATTAATAATAAAGTTCACTTCAGTAATAAAGAAAACGAATGACACAAAAGAAAACACAGGTGAAATGAAAAAAAAACGTATTCTTTGAAAATGTTAACATTTTCAACATCTTTCTTAAAATAATTTTCTAAGGATATACACCGTTTGGTACTATCGTCCATGAATTCAAAAATTATACCTAAATTGCTTTGATCGTGTTTACGTTAACAATCTGACAGACGAGTCATATTTTGTTCATCCAATTTGAAAAGAAACGAGAATTATTATTTTTTCATTTTCGCCTACGAACATTATTTACTGCAGAGTGCTCGGATGTTTCAAACGAGCAGCGACCGTGGGAATTTACACAATATGTTTATATTTATGTTCATCGCCGGACCGTTAGGAAGTGAATAAACAAAAGGTGCTCGGTGTCACGAGAACACCACCGCACTGACTGTATATGGGCTTTGTCTGTGAAACATGGAACACCATCTGCGTTAACTCAGTACCTACAGAGTGATGTACAGAAGATTATATCTATATAGATATACGTGTTCTTTTGTTTACTGTAAAAAAAATTACCCGACTAACCTAATGAAAGCGGTAAAATGTGAAAGAAAATTTCAATTCAGAACGGATTTGCATTCAAATGTTAACTTCACCAGTACGTAGTGCCTTGTGTCTCACGAAAGAGGTTCTGATAACCGTCTCATAGAAAAATATTACTCGTAAGCAAGTTGTAATTCAAAACTGCGTAAAAAGTTTATTGCCCCTCTCTCTTTTTTGATTCGTTGACGCCATATTTAAATATCGTATCTCGAGTCACTCCCACGATAAAGACGAATCTAATGACGTCACATGTGTTGAAATCCATCTAGCCATTTAGGTTATAGAGCATGTCAAAGAAGATTATCTCTTCAAATTTCAACCTCACTTGCACTTAGTGTCTCTGGTTAGTGAAGGAAGTTCTACCCACCGAGATGAATCTGTATATGCGAAACCCTGTCTTTAATTAGTTTGTCAACAAATAAAATTACGACAACCTAAAATCAAAGTTAAACATTGATATTAAAAACTGTGTAACAGACAAAAGCATTATCAATTTTGAACAATCGGGCCAATGTTTAACATCGCCCGGGGCTGTGTTTATTCAACTCACAACTGCAACAAGGGCGGGGTAGCCGGTTCGAACCCCATCGGAACTTTTGCCGATCCGTTTAATACCGAAATTAAATCTCACCAATTATGGCCACAAATTAAACTTTGCATATTAACGCCGGAAGTTTTATAATGGACGTAGTTGAGAACGATTCGAGTCACTATTAACTGAATAACCCGTGTACAACTCCTCCATTCAAACTTTTGTTATGCGACTTTCACACTTAAACGCAAGTGTATATTGCTTAGTTTTGCACGGGTCTGGTTTAGTTTCGATAGCGCTGTCTATTGTAATAATCTCTCTGTGTGAGGCAATATTTGATTTCTAAATTAGGTTTTTTCTCCACCAACGGGTTGATAATAAAATCATTTTTGATCGAAGTGGTTTCACTCGGATTTCAGATCGGAATTCATGGTTTAAAATATCCGGACAAACTCAAGATTACGTTAGTGAAAAAAGTGTGAAACAGCTTACGGTTAAAAAACTTATTCCACTCTCATTTTACTCTTGTTTTCTAAAATCATTTAATCACTGTTCATTCTTCTTTATCGGCCTGTAACACAGTGTCTGTATTCACTACTTGCTGCTGGCAGGCGGTTCCATGAAAGCGCCAACTGAAGCCGGCATTCCAATGTTGGAAGTATTTCCCGTACTCGGCACGCAGGACGGGCAACCAGATTTTCTCAATTTTTCATTAAACTGCTTGTCAGACCTCGGAGATTTATTAATATGTTATTTTGTAGCTGCGGCACCAAACCGCAACGTCTTGACCGACTAGTCGGTCCCACACTGTCTTGAATAGAACGCAGTGCGACGTTGCCAAACTCACATCAGCTATCTCTTTTACTGGCACTGACGCTCCGTGATATTGACGAAGGATAACAATACAGATTGATCTCGTTTGACGGTTTTGTACAAGAGCGGCAACAAGTTATAGTTTCTTCCAGGCAATAACTGGTCCACCCTCGCACCAATAATCAAACCACTCGCCAATACTGGTATCTGGATTAGAACTTTGACATGATATTGTCACGCGTGACATTCGGATGGATCTTCCGAAATGAGCCTGCCGACAGAGTTGTTCGATAATCTGCAATATACGCCGTGTACTGATGAGGCTGACACGTTGAGAAAAATATAGTACCTTTAAAAATATCTAAGTTCAAGCTGGATAATGTTTATTTTAAGGCATCTATGTATATTTCTAAAATTGTATTCTTCAGAAATTGTATATTATTGGATTTTCTTCAATTTTCATTCGACAACTCTTGTATGAAAATATCATGTCAAAGGCGCAAATGTAATATCAAAAGAAAACATTAAAACATAGAAAAGCCTCGCTCCGCATAAACTGAAAATAAAAAGTAGATAACGGAAAACAAAATAAAGCGATACAAATCCGACCGACGGCTGTCGTCGAAAATACGCAAAAGCAGTGATTTCCACCCGGCGCCCATTGAGCCAGTCAAAAAGATGTAATCCGGCCATTCTTTCATCGCATCTGCATCCCCGCATGCACATGATACGGGCCTTTTTTATTTGGTCAACGACGCTATAGAACCGCCGACAAAAAGCGCAAAATGGCGCTCACATTCAAATGTAACGGTCCGGAAAACAAAATGGCGGACGCCCGAATCGTTTGACGTACTTGTTTACTTAATTCACAACTTTTTTTAATTCCATTTTAAAAAAAGAACAATGTAACGAACATTGCTCGCGATTCGCGGATTGTTTGAATGACGGTAGCATATTTGAACAGATTTATACATAAACTTTGATAAGACTTAACCCATAACCCATAATTTAATAATAAAGAACTTACTAACATGCCGAAACAGACAAGAAGACAAATTATCTGGACCGACATATGGGGTGGTATGCCGGCCGAAATTATTCTGATCGTCGTCCCTGCGAATGGGTTCAACCCAGTGAGGCCCTCAGAGCATCTGAGGCAGCTCAGACTCCGTGGCGGACCGCTCTGAACTCAAATGCAGAAGGCGTTCCTCCTCGGTACCGCTCGCATTGTCCGTCGGTTTCTTTCCCTTAGTCCCTAACCCTCGGCCGTGTGGTCTCCCCTGGCGGGGGCTTCTATCTGCTTGGGTTTTATTTAGAGACACGTTGCTGTGGGTTGGCGGATTTCGTATGTCTTCGCAATATATTTTTATTACTTCTCAGATATGCAGTTATGCACTATGAAATCAAAGACCGCTCTAACCTCTCTCCAACCATATGGCCTTAAATACCCTTTCCGATATTATTTCTTGTGTTTTCCGATCTAAAAAATCTTTTAATATTTTTTAAGGTACGGAACACTAGCACCAAGAACCCTACTCACATTTAAATGTACCTAACAGCCTGTAAATATTATAGTTCTTTGCAGGATATAGGCATCTCCCATGAGGAGGATTTGCCTTAACCGCCACGCTCGGCAAGCGAAACGGGGATAGCAGTACCAGACACTACTGCATATTTTTGGTCTGGTATTTCTGAAGATTGTTATCCCGCCATCAGTCGGTAGCCGTTGGGATTTACAAGTCTTAAGGATCTTAAGACTCCCACGGGAAGAACCACACAGTATCTGCCAACAAATTATACTCCCAATGAACGGTTAGCAAAAAAATGTATGAAACGTACGTAAATACATGAAACGACTACGCTGACATGCATAAAATCGATTATGCAACCACAGAAAGTAATTAGTTTCATCAATAATAATTCACTATATATGCCGTCCATATCAATAGTAATTATAAAATATTAACAGGTTTATAAGATTTATTAAACAAAGACTTTATAAAAAGGGTTATTATAATATTTTATTATACTTTTATTATATTATACTTTTTATAACCAATATAAAGGAATTGGATGATAATAAACCCTGGGAATGAGTCGCTCCCAAGACGTTTCTAGAAAAAATATTGTTTTTCTTTTTTGCATATTTTAGTGTTTTACTATGTTATTGTAATATAAAATTGTCTTTTTTGTACTTTACTGGCCCTTTTTAATGTTCATTATAACTAAAGATCTATTATTCGAAGGTTAGGCGTAAATCACAATCTCGCATGACATCAGTCTATCAATTTTCTCTTTGTGGCAACACTGGTGTAAATTGGTGTAAAAAGGCGCGTGATGTAATGCATTTATAACTTATAGCTCTCAACGCTTGTACAAAGGCAGCAACCCTGCTCAGGAAGAAAGGGGATGGCGGGTCTAACGCGTCCAACAGTTGAACATAGTCGTAAACTATATTGTTCGAATATGTTACACGTTACAACAAACCCATTCGAATTTTTATTTAAAAAAAAATATATCCCGCTATGAGGGAGACGCTAAGCTAGCTACTTTGCTAAAAGCACAAAGGATTGAAAATTTCGTTTTTAATTCACTTTATGCATTTCGGATTCTCTTCTGCAGCGACCAGCGAGGCTTAAACCTGAACATTTGCATGTTGTGCTTTTTACGACTGCGCATTTTTAACGAGAGTTAAACTTAATCTGGCTACCATGTATATGCCGATTTCGTGAGGATATAGTATTTGTTTAATTTTCTTTAACAATCGGTCGTGTTGGAGAACATATAAAATTATATAACTACATGTTATTATTGTTACTTATTAGAAAATTAAAAACAATGTCATGGTGGCAAGGTTGTGGTAAGATTGCACACTTGTATGTATGTATATATTCACGCCTTGTTCCCAACGGGGTATGCAGAGACAATCTTCTTCCACTTGCTATGGTCCTGACATACGTCTTTCGCTTCTCCCACTTTCATCAATCTTCGCATGCATACTCGTTGGTTGGCCCGCCAACCCGCACTGGAGCAGCGTGGCGGGCTCTTCCCGACTCCTAATCCCTCTCTGATACTCGTATTTGAGAAGGAGGCCTTTGCCCAGCCGTGGGCACTTATAGGCTGCTACTTTATACTCGTTGGTTTTGAGTACTCTTGACCTGGCCTTTTTTCAGAACGTCTCCGATTTGATCGTGAAATGTTCGCCTAGGTCTTTCTCTCCCGACTCTACCATTTGTAGTGTGCAATTTTTATATTTTGAAAGGGCTTCTTCATCTTGCATCTTATCAGATTTACAAAGCTTTGCATATGAGTTGACGGCTTATTTACATCTCATCAGAGCCTATTACCGGGGCAATTTTATTCATAACCACGAAAGTATTACATTTCGCCGGCCTCTGGCGTCCACGTGCATGTTCCGAGCGATCTTTTAATAAGATTCAACGTTCCCTGATGAGATTCAGATGCATGCGGCGGTGCGGCGAGGGACGGTGTCGCGGCGCCGCCGGAGCGCTGCACGCAATCTGCACGGTCCGACGCAATCTGTATGCAAAACGAGTCGCAACACATCAATCGTTACGGTCGCCTCTAAAACATCGCCACGCCCACACCCACGTTCGCGTTGGGCATTTAGCATTATTCAATAGCCAAATAAATACGGATTGTATTTCAATTCATAAAATCCCTTTCAGCTATTAAGACTTTAAGAAGAGAAGGAGGAAAGAAAGAAACAATGTTTATTCGATGCTAAAACACAACAAAGAAATAACAGATAAGACAATATGTTGGATTGTAGCAACGAAAGGGCATTCGACTCAGCATTATGCTGCAGCAGTGTGGCTACAGCGCTGATACCCTGCCGCTGCCCTGGTTGAATGTTAAATCTCGGGAACAGTCAAACATACACAACTTTTATTATATTTATATACAACAACAACACAACTGACTGTCGTCTCTTAATGGGTAGGTAGAGCATACTTTGAACAACGGCCTGTTCATTTTCGTTGAAGCTCTGCACAATATGTGTATACAACCTCGATACATTTCGGGGTTATGAGCTTATTCCTGGTGATATTTATAGGTTATTCGTACGTGGTAGAGCCAAGCGGCGGTTTCTGCGGTTGCACGAATGGGCCGACTCGACCTGTCCACGCAAAGTACGTCGACGTCGCAAAATACAGGCATCTAGTGCTTCGTTGCATTTAGGCCTTTCGCTAGTCTGCGTATCTTAAAAAAACGTCTTCGACGATGATTTACCATCGGTCCGGGAGAACGGGATTTTTAAAGCGTTTCACTTAGTCGCCTCTAACACGGACAACATAAATTTGGATTATAGATATAATTCATATATATATGATATATACTTATTGGTTGTTGGTTGGCCCGCCAACCCGCACTGGAGCAGCGTGGCGGGCCCTTCCCGGCTCCTAAACCCTCTCTGATACTCGTATTTGAGAAGGAGGCATTTGCTCAGCAGTGGGCACTTAGAGGCTGCTACTTCATGCAGATGTGTAGCGTCCTTGTAGGACATATAATTATTAATTGTATAAATCTATGAAGCACAATACGAAAAAGACATTCACCCCGAAAGCTTTATTGATTGCACACTGATTGGTGTCTATGGGAGCTGGTTCCGTGGCGGGTCATTTACTGTCCATTAGGGATGACGGCTGCGTGTCGATAATTTGTCGACAACCATTCATTTGTCTATGCTCTATTGCTTTTTTATGTCTCCTTCTACTGTCTATGGCTGAAATTAATTTTGCTGCTGGTATTTAATACATATCATCATTTAGCTAGTCAATATTCACAGACAGGTTTAATGTTTTTAAAAACAAATTTAAATTAATAACTTTTAAAGACGTTATTTTTTTTTAATTTGAGTTATTTGATTAAAAATTTTAGCTCATTTATATCCACTTTTAGCTAATGAAATACCTGTTCAGCTTATTTACGTACAATTTACGATTATTGTATATCAATAAATTTAATATAAATGTTTTTTTTTTAAATGAAATTTTATCGCCTTTAATTAAATTTTTTGAATACAAAAAAAAAAATTATACTTTTAGAATCTGTACATTAGTCCACTACAGAACCATAGACCTCTCGTGATAGGAGAATTTGTTGTAATCGCCAGGCTTAGCGGAAGGATTGGTGATCGTAGTACCCGATCCCGCGTACATTAGACGCTGCTTTCAAGTAATCGGGCTTGAAAACTAGTTCGAGTACATCGGCATTAAAACTACAGTCAAAACATTTAAAAAATTTTTAATTTTTAAACGGCCAAACCAGCCAACGGCTCACCTGATGATAGGTGCTAACCGTAACACCGGAGGAGCTGCAGTTGCGTTGACGGCATAGGCGCAGGATATTTGGTAGATAGGAGGGTCGATGGGAAGGAGGTTTTACTCTACCACTTACAACAACTGTTCAACTTATTAACTTATCAACTGGTTAACTTACAATATTATACATCAAAACTCGAAATTTCCAGAAAAAACACACTTTAATTTAGGGCACATCCATCACTTTTAGAGAGCGCACCAGAAGTCCTATAGGCTCACCCTCGTCCCCGCCTCTAGTCTGGAATACTTAGATCGCCACGTTTCATCTCACATTTTGTATCTCCATACTAATATTATAAATTCGAAAGTCTGTCTGTTACGTATTCACGGCTAAAACTAAATACGGCACGGAGGTACCTTAAACCCCGGGGAAGCACATAGGTTACATTTTTGCCAGAATATCCACGGGAAAATTATCTACTCAGACGAAGTTGCAGGCGAAAGCTAGTAAATAATATATGTACTTATGTAAGGTAATACCTTTTGCATATCGATAAGAGATATACTGTAATTATTAATAACAAAAAGTAAGAACCGAGTATACTGTACCATGACGCAAAGTGTTCAATCAATAGGTTTTAAAAAGTGTGTTAAACATAGTCTTTATAAAAAGACTTATAATACTATAAAGGAATACATGGATGAGGGGTTATCCCTGGAAATATGTTGATCGTTACCAAGCCGTTTTTAAGAAAAATATTGTAATATTGTACTATTGAAACGTTTTGTTTTGAAAAAATATATAAACAAAGTGGTTACGTAGCTTTCTTCTCCGTCAGAGGAACCTCGCTACGAAATGGTGGTAGATTTAAAAAAAGATGACGTATGATTTATGTTTCTTAGGTTGATGAATAAATATTATTTGATTTGATTTGATTAGTTCTTCTATAACTTAATACGTGCCCGCATTCCGGTTGAAAGGATACTGAATGTATGCAGTATTGCTGGGAGTTTTATATAATTTTTATGTTGCAAATACATTATTCCGAAGAAAGTGGGCCATCACTTAGGAACTCCCAAACACCTATCAATCACGTGGATATTTCATTGTACTATGAACATTTTGACATTACAATACATGTTTGTTCGCACATTTCCTTTACATCGCCTCGTAACTGATAGGGGGTGGGTAATTCCCACCCTCGCGCTGTGAGGGGTGACACAACTCAGGCAGGTGCGTCTCTGATAAAGTGACTTTTACTGTTTATAAATTTTTCCTCAACTGATATTGGAAAGGAGAAAGCGACTGAATTTTATAATTCAGAGCGGAATGTGCAGAAATTCCATAAAATATCTATTGGACTATTATACGAATTCTACCTTCCGGTTTATTTTATTTATCGATTAATCGGACAACGTCTAACATTTCGATGAACAATTTGTCAGGAGTGTTACAGCTTATTATATGTGGTAGAGCCAGACGGCGACTTTTGCTGCTGCTCGAATGGGCCGGCGCGACTGGGCTAGTAAAGTACCACGGCCTCGAAGAATACCGGCGTAAAGTAGAGGAATCTTGTGTTTCTCCGTTTCGTTCGCAGGTAACCTAAGGCTCTCTCCCCCTCCCCATCCCCCTCCTCGTCCTCCGTCCCATCTCCCAAATATCTTTAAAGGCCGGCAATCCACCTGTGGCACCTCTGGTATTGCAGATGTACTTGGGGGACGGTAATCACTGACCATCAGGTAAACCTCTTGCTCGTTTTCGGGCTTTCTCATAAAAAAAAAGCTAATAACAAATAAATATTCTGTCAGTTAAATGTTGAACTGGCTACATTTATAAATATTCTATTGCATAGCATTGCGCGCCGGCCTGGCATTTTTAATAAAGGCGCTCCGTCAGGTGCGCTATCAAAGTACCGATGTAAATAGGAAAAGCTCCCTAGAAAACAGGAAGTACACAAACATAGTTTCTGCATTACGAAAATAGAGGGCGCCACCCGCCACGTACCGACAATAAACGAATTGAAATAACACTCGGTTAGCGGACGTAACAATGTTATTCACGACCGAAACCTTTTATTGGGCACATATTTTTGCAAGAAACTTTGCGCCCTGATCTCCCGTACGTGTTAGGCTTCGCGTAAACGTTCGTCGTCGCCGAGCGCAATGTAGATTTTCTGTGACTTAAAGAAACGTGGGTGGTTAGGTGTGACACGCGACAAGTATATTTTTCAATGGCTCTAATTTAGTTCTTCCGATTTAGGCGAAGTGACAATGACACGTGGGACATTTCTGCAACGGGAAGTGGAAAGATTTTAATAATCGATTATTATTATTTGGTTTGGTGGTATCGGCGTAAGAATATGCATATCTTTCTGTGTGTGTCGTGAGTGACGACTAAGGGAGAATCAGAGAAATCTCTTGACGACGTCATGACGTACACCCGGCGACGAGGCTCCCCCAGCCCGATTTTACTTTGCAGATTCGTGCCAAATGAAAATCCCTAATATCTACTACTCACCCCTATAGTAGTGTATCACCTGGTTCGTAGTTACACGAACCAGGTGATACAGAGTTCGATACCTCGTACCTATGTGTTGCCTGAACACTAAAACGGCGACAAGCTCACCGCCTGTCACGTTGTCCCAAATAAGCTCTGGTGAAAATTTGATAGTAAGAACTAACATGATATAAAAAATAAAATGATCATCCCAATATTGGGTGTACGGTCACGTGAGTTCATTTATTTATTCATATATATTACTATTATTATTATAACTACACACCCACTTATCATACCAAAAAAAAAGTATTGTTTTATCGATTACATGTGAAATTAACAAAGCGTACATGTAATTAGTTCAGTAGTCTATACTCGGCCTTATCTCACTACATCCCTCCTTCCCATTTTCCCCATGTCATAACTCGGCGCGTATTTGTCCGGTGCGTATTATTTGCGTCGTACGGTTATAAATGCGCTCGTTATCGTGATTGCTTGCTTGTATCCATCTTTGTTACGACTCTGTACGGGCGCCGAGAGAATTGCTACTTTTTACTTCCCAAGAACTTTTTATGTCTTAGGCTTATGTACAGATAGTAATCATTTACATCAGAATCCCGGTCTGACAAAATACTATATCTTTTTATGGTAATAAATAATCACTGTAACATGGGTTATTTTACTACCATAAAATCAAGTAGGTAGATTGAACAGAGAAAAAAGCTCTGTCTTTATTTTTTATATTCAGTCCTCAAGTGTGTTTATTTCCATAAATTTTATTTGGTTAGCGCCATCTCGTAAACATACATAATCAATAACTTTTTACACTTACCTACTTAGAAAGGCTAAGAAACTCGATAAGATTTGATGTTCCATCTGTACGCCACCGCTATTTATTTCAAATGATATGCTATTCGTCTATCGACTTAAAATTAGACATAGTTGTGACAGTCATTACTCTGCATGATTTCCGGGAAATTCAATAATCACTACCACTTGGTCTACCACCAAGTGGTAGTTCTCTGCCCAGGAGTCGTCTGGGTAGGTGCTACTTCTGTTTCCGACGCTACATTCTGTAATTTCCCGGTTGTGTGGCATTACGTCTGAGTTCTCAGGGTTGACAACGTCAGGAACCTCCTTCGATTGAAGTTGTATGAAGGAGTACATGGGTTGTTGTAGGCATCAGGTGGACTGTTAGCTCATTTCTCACATCAATCCAATAAAAACCAAACGAGGGAAAACTTAGATATTATTTGAAGTGTTAGTGGTGAGTTATACGAGTATAACCAAGATAAAGATTACACAGTTTCCAGATAAATCAGTTAAAAACTTAAAGGTTAACAGGAAGAAAAAATTTTAGTACCTCTTCGAAGTTACTGCTTCTATGTAGTTTTACTGTTAGAAGTTAATAGTTACTTTTATTGCTAGTACTAAATAGTTAGTTCGCAAAGTGTTTCTACTAAAATTTCAGCGAAAGATACTCCACGATACTAAAGCTATGTAATAGAAGTCGTACACTATCATGCCCCGCTAATGAACGTAAGCGATGTATATGAAACGTCTACGGCGTAGACTTTACATTTCGGCTACGAGCCGTAACCAGCGCCGTACGCCTCAGCTTGATGACTCATAAATTGAGTATATTCGGGCCGGTAGCCAGGCCCGTAATTACTCCGATTGTCCGAAGCATTATCATAGTGGAGTGCGCCCAATTTTGCCTTGATGACTTTTTTACGAGTTCCGCAAACGTACGTAATTTACGGTGTCGTAAAACTACGACTCGACTGGCGTCTGATAACGGTGTAGCGCTGCAGCGCGTTAAGCGCTTGGATACTGTGTAATGGCGTTCGAAATTTAGTTTAAGTGTCTTCGGCAATGGTATCATTGAGACGAGTGATTTTAATTGTTTCATCTAGATGTTTAAAATAAAATAAAGCGCTTTTTTTTGTTTTTATTCTGATTTAATGAACACTTAATGTCTGAGACCCTTGAGACATTATTAAAATAAGCTCTAACGACCGTCTTTTCACCCAGTTTTCATCAGAGCTTATTTCTCGACGTAGTGTTCAAGCCAACAATACAAATCGTACGTTAGCTTCGAAAAACTCATTGGTACGAGACCTCCGCACAGGGGATCCAACACGAGTCCCCCGATTCTGGGTCAGATCCCCTAAGCACTCATCTATCGTAGCTTTGGATGATGGTGGTGGATTTCATGATGAAATAGCTCTTGAAACTTCAGAGATTACATATTTCACGAGTGTGTGGGGTCAGTTATGAACTCCAATTAATGCCGGTGACAGTGGTCCTATTCCCGGTGCCGGGACTACTAAACGGTTAATTATAATTTAAGTACTGATGTACTGACATAAAGGAATGGCTGAATTTACGAGAAATTACGTTTGGAAATTGAATGTTTTTATACACGAAACTCAGTAAAGTGAAACGGCAGTGCAAGACGCCTCGAACGTTAAATTCTGCCTATCACTTGGATTTTGCATGTTGCAAAAATTGCGTGATATTTTGAACGTTTCTCTTATTCGATTTTACGATTTCGGAACACTTTTAGTATACCAATACAATTGAAAGAATAAAAGAAAAAGATTTATTGACAAACTATAAAAGCCCAACATACATAGAATATTAAACAAGAGGAACTAGTAATTTTCATTTACCAGTTGTTATAAATCACTTCGTAAATTATTAATTTACAGATTGAGTTATTTTATAACGCATTTTCCTACAAAAACGCAACCCTAAGCGATCGATATACATTAAAACTTATATTCAATGTAAAGAGTACAGAAGCTAACGAAGTAACAAAACGAAGACCGAATCAATAAAAGCGCATCGTATCAGCGAAATTATTGATTTCAAACTGCCTTTGACGACAACGTCTAGTCTGCATCGCTTGCTACTTTTAATATTTTCAAGAAGCATTCTCAAAAGCTGCGAGATTCTGCCAACATTGCAATTCTGCGAAAAGCAAATTAACCGTTTGTGTTATAGAGTATGCAGTGGTTGCGCAGAGGCGCCGCGGGCCTCGCTTTCCGTCGGATATTGGCTCCAACGAGCCGCGACGTTGAGCGATGCGCTCTCTCTCACTCTCCACTCGTACCCGCTTTGAAAACCAAAAGACCAAAGAATTGGTCTGAAACATTTTGAAAAAATTAATAACGTATAGCTTTCTGTTGATAATCAACTTGTATGTCGTATGATCTAATTATGCGTTTTGAGTTATGTATACAATTATACCAAATCGGGTTTCAGTCTTTGTCTCTGTCACTGCATCGTGACCATTCTTCGGTCTTCTGTAAATGATTTCACTCTTTTAACGCTACTATTATCTGCACTCTCTTTTTGTCTTCTCTCTTTTATTCTTAAACAAGAACATATTGCCGTTGTTAAAACTGGGCAGGATTAAATTAAATTTCATTATTATATTATTTATTAACTAATATACCAATAACGAATATTATTGGTACGAAATTAATACATTCGCAGCCCTGATAAAGTTGAGTCAGCTGCCGGCTTTTCCACAGTTTTTACAATTTCGTTAATGTAGATAATATCACCAATAAGTAAGTAAATTTAATCTTTTGAAGGAAGTAATTTTTTTTACTCGTCCTATTTTCATTTCCGCTTTCCGAGCCGTAAAACGGAAGGGCGACCGCAATTTCTTCACAGTTTCACACAGCTAGTTTTCACTAGTTGTAATTTTTTCTATCAATGTTTCAGTTTTGATTTGGTTCTCTCTCTCTCTCTCGCTTTGTGTTATATGGTACTATTTGAGTAATTTTATGTGAGTAATGGTGTCACCATCGTAGATCGGACCAAAATTAGTTACTGAAGGTAGCCCTGGTTGACTATGCCATCAGGATGTCTTACATCTCAATCCCCGCTTGACCACGGGTGGTGTAAAGCACACGAAACGTTGGGAACATAAAAACTACAATTAATCGGGCTTAAATTCTTAAGTAATTATCTTTACAAATATTTACTAAACTATCACACCATGTTGCTTACGATACTGATGGTGAAGACAGTGAATTGTTTATTTGTATGAATCAAGAAGGAAACTAGTGCGTTTAACAATTAATTGATTGTTGTACGTTAGTCTAAATTGCTGCTACAATATACTAGTACTGTCGAGACGATGGTTCATAATTATGTAGGATCTGACAGGTGGCCCTGTAGCCAAGTTAATAACAAATTCTTTATTTATAGACCAAAATGACTCATATGCAAAAGCCAAAAAAGAAAATCACAAAATCTGGACCCGATAGGCGCCGGCGTTGTGGTGGTGTTATTAACTCCTCGCGCCACCTACCGGGAAGGGCAGAACAACTCATGCTAGGCCCCGGCTACTATTTTTATACAACAAATTTTTCGAAAAATGTCAAAAAATATTTGATTAGCACACGATAGAAAAAAAATATTTCTATTTTTTGCGGCATTGTTTTCAGTTGGATTTCGATGTGGAAACAAAGCCCTTGTGGTTTTACTTCGTTACGAGTCTGTTCGTTTTTTTTTCGACAGAGCGATACTTTTTAATCAACAGATGATCAGAAGTTACAGTGTGATTTTCGTTCTTTATGATCATTAAAAGCAGAGAAAGCCGGACAAATAGGCGAGGTGTACAGTTAACTTGTAATAGGTTCAGTTATCTATACTTCTATACTTAATATACAAAGACGTAACAGTATTTCGTTGTGCAAGATAATCTTCAAATCCACTGAATCAATGTTGATTGGATTTTTTAGATATCTTCCTTATGTTGTGGCGTAGGAGGTTAGGGGCTGTAGGTTCTTTATAATGTTTATTTCATTATTTTAAATTCTGCTTCATAGGTGTACGCTTTTATTTTGGAGGTTTTCCTACACTCATCACGCTGGGCAAGCGATTTGGTGATCGCTGTGCCGGTACTCAGTTGTGATGCTACTCCTCATCAGTAGTCTGTGCGATTTGTGTGTGTGTGTGAGTCTGGAATTTTTTTCCGCCATCATTCGGTCACCATAGCCTCGTTTGCTTGCTGGTAGGGTGCAGGTGAATTTGGCGTAAAGAGAAAGCAATGGTATGTTCCCCTCTTACAGCCAACCCCACCACAGCAATGGGCTGATAACCTGACACTTTGATGCTGAATACTATTTTTTGTCAAGAGTTAGATTAATAAATCTGTCCGTTGTAAATATAGCCAACCCTTGAGTAATTACAGACGTGTCGTATTTGTCGTTTTTATGATGTGTGGATAAAAAATGTCTTACTCTAAAAAATCGTGAACGTGTTCTTGTTACAAGATGGTATCAGTTTTTATCTAAGTTCAGCGTGTATGACGTGACTATTTTTATGAAAACCTTCATGCTTATTTTTTGCATACATCCACGAAAGTAATAAAAGTTTTATTTATTTTTCGTTAATTTACCACAAAATACAAACCTTTCTGTTATTCTTGGAATCGCTTCGAAACAAACAGCGCCATTTTGTAAAGACCTCATAAAGAAAACATGCCAAGATGGCCGCCATGCCATTTAATTTAATCACCTCCCATCGATTTCCTGCCGCTACAAAGCGAATGTCGTATAGTTTGAAACTATAAAACGAGTGAATGACATGTGTTTGATTATTTTAGTACCAAAGACAGAATAAGTTATTTTTTTAATACGGATGAAATATCTGTGGTTATTTAGAGCGTTGACCTCACACGGTGAGAAGACATGAACACATAATTAATGTTCAAAAAATAGTCGTCAGGTGTTCAAAATGACGATCGGGAGAAAGGGTTTAGAAGATCATGAGCATATAAAAAAATATCGTAAAGCGTTGATGAGTCTGAACGAAAACCAGCACAATACTGCTGCATTTTATGTAGTCATTGGGCGATAACAGCAAGCACAATCACTGACAGTGACGTGGCTTTTTAATTTATATTGAATTATATGAATCAAAATTATTAAGCCGTGGTAGCTTAATGGTCAGTTTCACAGAGCGCGAATGAGCTGGGTTCGATCCCCCAGTGCCGGCACCACTAAAATTGTTAACAGCAATTTTAAGTGCTGTATTTACCAAGTGCTCGGCGGTGAAGGATAACATCGCGGAGAAACCTGTGCATGTCATAGAAATAATAAAGAATATTATTTCGAGTATATGTGAGGCCCTTCCCGGCTCCAAAATCCTCTCCGATATTTGAGAAGAAGGCCTTTGCCCTGCAGTGGGCCCTTACTGGCTGCTACTTTACTTTGCTTTTTACCAGCCCGCTAGCTCTTCCTGGGAGAGAGTTACGTTCAATCATGGACTTTACTTAAGTCCGCTACGCCCCAAAAAGAGGATTTCTAAGAAGATTTTTCGCCTGTTTGCTCTCTGTCAGATAACGAAACTGAAGTTTAAGATAGGAAATAGAATCGGGCGTCACTTTGCGTAAATCCATTATTTTAAAGATGTTGGAAAAAAGAAAAATTTAATGCGGATATAAAAAAAGTTTTAAATAAAATACTCCTTTACTATGGTATTTTTTTTAAATATTTTTTTGTTTGTCGTTCCAAAAAAAAAAAAATTAAAAAGAGAACTCTATTATTTTTCCTTTTTAATTGTATGTGGTTTACAATAATATATATAATAAATGGCAATAAATGGCCTGAACATAATAGATAACCCGTCATGTGTTGAAATTCTATTGTAATGAATCATATCACGACTTGTGAGAGGGCGGCCTTATGGGTCGAGGTGCGAACTGTCAAACCTGACGTTGCAGGTTCGAGTTCGCCATCTATAGCTCTGTTCTTGTAACCATGATTTTTCATTCGTAAAAAACCTGTACAGAGACAGTTTTTGTTGCTGCTCGAATGGCTCGACCGGATTGGTACCCCGGCCTCGCAGAATACCGGCTTGAAGTAGAAGCATCTTGTGCTTCTGCGTTTCGTTCGGTGAGTGAGGTAACCGTAGGCCCACACCCCCTCCCTATTCCCCTCCTCTTCCCTGCCATCCCCCAAATATCCTTAAAGACCGGCAACGCACCTTCTTCTAGTGTTGCAGATGTACGTAGACGTTCCCCCTTACTTACCCCTTTCCCATAAAAAGAGGAGTCACTGATGCCAGTGTTTTCTTATTGAATAGAGTATATTAGTAATCTATTACTAAAATATTCCTCAAAATTGTCCTAGGCCAAAAGTCCATCCTCTATGCAATTAGTTCGAAATGCCATGAAACTTTATTCATCCGCACGATTTTAATAAAAACACTGGCATGCTTCATTTTATTTATTTAATTTTACATGAGACTCGGGGCTTGTTTTTTGCGTCGTCACACAGCGTCTGCCCCCGCTCACCTACCGTGAATTAGTTTCTTTTTCATTTTTTTCACCCTGGATTATTATTTTTCCTTTCCGCTTTGTCCCGCAGTCCCCGGGGAATAACATCGCAATAAATTAACAATTTCCTGGAAATACACACTGCTAGAAACTAGCTTTCACGGGATAAAATAGCTGAGAATTTATCGCTACAGTATGTTTTAAAATTATATATGCGGTGAATATTATTTACTTAAAGTCTCACCGAGGCTACATTTTGCGTTTATGCGTAGATAAACCTAAATTTGAGTAATTCAATATGTTGTCGTACATATCGACAATTTTTTTTTTATTTATTTTCATAAGATTGCCGGAGCTAATAAACCATTTATTACTTCTCGATATTTTCTCTGAAATTTCGTTTTTGTGTGCTCTCTCAATAAACTCGAGGTACTAGGATTCGGATATTAAAAATTTTATAGGCTCAAGTGTAGAAAGATTTCTAATCGTTACAGTAGTTGTCCTGAAACTCAAACGTACCTTTCCCACTCATCATCTCTAATGGCTGGTCTGCCCTTAAGAGCCACTGAGCTGCAAATAATAGTCGAAAACCCAAATCTTGCAACTGAGAAGTTAAAGTAAAGAAGTAGCCCAATAGCCTCACCGCTGACAAATGCCTCCTCTAAATATTAATTGTGGAGATATTGATAGCTTTTGCTCATGGATTTATTGTATTCCAGCATACGTTATTAATAATCATTCCGACACATGCGACAATCTCAGGAGTACTCAGCGTTTACGCGAACATTTTTGGCCCTATCAACAAACAATCTTCATTAATATTTTGATTAAAAAAAAAATGCGCTCTCACGACCGTATACCCAATACTGGGTATACGGTCACGGCCAGAGTTAGAGACATAAGATTCGAAAAACTTATATATAGGGGACTGAACTCTGGTCTCCTCATACGGAGGTAGATTCTCTAACCACTCAGGTATCGTGCCTCATTCTTTGTTATCAAAATTGGCAACAATACTAGCATTAAAAAAAATATATATGCAAAAATGTTTATTTGCGATATAAGAAAATAACTGAAGCTGATATTTCTGTGATTTTTTAAAAAATGAAAACGCATTTTTTTCTCACAGCGATTATTTTAGCTGTATGCGGGAATCTAAAGAAATTTCCTTTAAACGTTGAAACGACTTCGTTAGACGTTTCTTTGAAATCCTTATTACTTTGTGAAAATAAGGGTTTGTGAAGATGTTTTGATTAAACAAAAATTAAGTTACCTCGAGCACTAATCTATACATAATAAAATTTTATCCGTAAATGTCGGCGTAAGATATTCTGCCACCCCGTCTCATTAAAAGTCGACAAAGGGAAATGCCTGGAAAATTTCGATACTGCCGACAGAATGGCGAAATGCCCAGGGGGCCTCGTACGCTATGCCACAAATATATATCGCCATTTTTTTTTACATGAGTTCGTTTATCCGAGACATGGTTACCAACGAAACCGTGTCTTGGATGTAAAAAAATAACACGATATGGTATTTTCAGGGAATGATGTGTAATGAATTTTTTGTGGTATAGCTGACAAGGTCCAAAAAATGAAGCTTAATAAATTCCAGACTAGTGACGATTTTCGGCGTCTAAGATGCGAGGTTTTTGGTATCGTCCCTAACAGTTGAATGTGTATAAGCTGCAAAAGAATTAAGTGTTTTTTGGTAGCAGCGTTGGAATTCCCACCCCCATTCTTTCCGTATCCTCCTAAGAGGCAATTTTAGGGAAAATCTCATAAAACCTCATATATCTTATCCGTCGAGTCGAGTCATGGTAGTACCATTAGATTAAGGCGCACGCTTTATCTTCATAGTACGCAAGTGACCTGAGCTCCTAGGCAGCACCACTAAAGTTATCATTAGCAACGTTAAGCGCTGAACTTATCACGGGCTCGGTGGTAAAATTAAGCATTGTGTGGAAACCTGCATGTTTTAGAAATCAGATATAAAAATATTATTCTGGGTACCTTTGAAGTCCGCCGACCCGCACTGGTGCAGCATGCCTTTACAGCTCCAAAACCCTCTCATATATTAAAAGAAAGTTTTTGCCCACCAGGGGGGTATATACAGGCTGCTACTTATTATCCAAGTAATGACCACTCGGAGCATAGACGAGCATACATTTTATTTTGTATCATAAAAATTTATAGTATGTAAATAAATTTGATTAGGAGTATAATGGTCATTATTATAATTAGTCGTAGCGGTTTCAAAGCTTTCAAAATCCGGCGCGTACGGAAGCGAGCTTCGATCGCCACCGGCCATTTGACACTAACAAAGCTTATTTGTTGCACAACTATGGGTACTCGACAATGTCTCGAAGTTATGCTACCGTAGCCATTTTCTTCATCATCATCCTCAACCTGTAAATAATCCTGGTGGACTTAACCTCCTCCCAATGGAAGGATTTGTATTACTTGGGAGGCGGGTTGGCCATCGCAGTACCTACCAGACACTTTGCATTATTGCCTTGTATTTGTAAATATTGCCTTGCACTTACTCTGTCATTACGGTTTCACCCGAGACGCTGTTGTCCGCCATCGATCTGTGTAGTCTCGATATAGCATTTTGAGCATGTTAATCCGTCATCAGTTCTACCAAGAAATTTTCAAGAGAAAGAGAGAGCATCACAGATTTCGTTACTCCGCCATTGCACGGTAACTGTATATCCATACCGTCATAGCTTAAATATAATAGCAGGCCTCAGAGAATCGAAAACAAGGAATAAAATTACTATGTCCCCCATCCATATGCACGCTCTCCAAAGAAAATCTTCGTCATCAGCTATAAGCTATCCAAATATTTTTTAATCACTACAGTCTACTGTTTGTTTTCGATTTAATTATGTAAAGAGAAGACATACTGAAAGAGAGGCATCGTCATAAATAAAATCGCTGTACATTTTTTGACACCATCAAGAAAAGAAATTTAAATACAATTTAATAATTGTGCATTAGACCGTATTTTACCTTCATCATTCATCATCATCATTTCAGCCTATCACAAGTCCACTGCTGAACATAGGCCTCCCCCAAAGCTTGCCACGAAGCTCGGTCCTGAGCCATCTGCATCCATCGCAGGTCGATGGATGCATATTTTACCGTGCCTTATCTTAACAGGCTGTAAATAGTCCACTGCAGGACATAGGCTTCTCCCACATGAAGGATTTGCCATAATATCACCACGCTAGGCAAGCTGATTGCGGATCGCAATAGCAGACACCTCGCACCTTAGATGCTACTGCCTACCTTCGGTGCGTTTAATTGAGGTCCGGTCTTTTCGAGATGGTTACACCGCCATCTCTCGGTAGCCATTGCTATTTTCCCTTAGTCGCCCCTCACGACACCCACGGGTAGGTTGTTATGTCATACCTTCGTTTCATACCATAAGGCCCAGCGTTTACAAATGTTTAATTTAATAATAAAAATAGATATACTTTATATCCTCAGCGCTCAACAGGAGTCGACTCGTTTCTGTTACGACATTTCAAGCATTGATCTATCTGTCATAAAACTAGTTCTTACGATGATGTGGTATAAAAAGTATATTTTATAATAATCAATGTAAAAACAAATATAACAAGAAAAGAATTTTACAACAAATTTGTATATCTTGGTAGGGGCCAGGCGATCGCAAATTGTGGCAAAGCGCACGTTTCGTTTGTGCCGAAACGACAGAACGTTGTTCTTAGTAACATAGTATTGTTTAATGGCCAAATTGAACCTACAATCGCAGAAAGCTACCTTTATGGCGTCGTAATTGAAGGTTTGTGCGTGTATTCTAATATTCTTCGGAAATAATAAAATATACCTTTTGTTAGTACTGGAATAAGATCTATGTCGGCTATGCGTGTTTTTGTACCTTTTAATTAAAAGATATGTATCAATTATGAATGTATATGAAATTATTTTGCGGCTGTGATAGTTTCATTATACAATGCGTCGGTATGCGGCAAATTAATGGACTGGCAAAAGTTTTAAGTTTGCATAATCAATACACTTGGCAGGTCTGTTGAGGATCGTCGCACCAGACACGTTGCATCTTATGGCGGTGCCAGACGTGTGCAATGTGCAATGTAAAGCGCCAATAGCCTAATCGGTTAGGGTGCGGACTGCGAAACATGACGTCGCAGGTTCGAGCCAACCATTCGACTATTGTCGTGAACCACTCCAAATACAAGCTCTAATGCTTAGTTGGAGCGTTAACAAGAATATTAGTAATGTTAGTTAAACACCATTGCTAGTATACTTTAAAAAAAAAACTATTGTAAAGTACATTAGTATCGCAAATGTTTGGACGGCGCACGATCTTAACGCGAATCATGTAGTTGAATTGTTCCACTCAGTTTCAACGATAATGTCGAACGGTAAACACGATAGAAAAGTGGTTGAGAACTTCCACACGTCACGAACACCATTCGAACGATCACTACGAGCGCCTTTGTGTTCGCGTAATAAACCGATCCGATCAGCGCCTGCGTTGGCACGAGCGGGTACATGCTGTGTTCGTAGCGCCGTCCACAGCCAGAGTTCGCGTTACATTAACACGCCTTACACACGTCTGGACACGCCTTTACGCACTGCTACGAGTCAGCGGTCCGGATAATTTAGATCTAGCATATTTGAGCTGATTATACCGCCATCTTTGCTAGACGACGACATTTATCTTGTTATTTCCTTAGTAAACTTTTACGAAAAGCACGGCATGAATTGGAGGCGCAAATTGTCTTACTTAATAACAAAGTTAAGTTCTGAATTTACCAAGTGCTCGGGTGTGAAGAAAAACATCCAGAGGAAACCTGCGTCTCTGAGAAATGATTAATATTTGAAATTAAAGTAATTATAAATTTCGAGGACATGTGAAGTTCTCCAACCCGCAGTGGAGCAGCGTGGCGGACCTTTCCCTGGCTCCTCATCCCGCTCAAATATTTGAGAGGTGGGCAAACCCAAATGTGCACCAACAGGCAGCTGCTTTGGCTTTATACATGACTGTTAAATTCTTTAGGTGAATACATGAAAAGGTTTCAAGCTTGTTACATATAAAGTTTGAAATATCGATGGTAGGATTTTTTATAACGTGGCATAAGAAAAAGATATCATATTATTTTATATTTTGAACATCCAGTGAAATTAACAAGTTAGAACGATGGCCATTCAATTGATTCTACTGAGTATACTCAATAGAATCAATTGAGTATATTCAAAAGAATGATTGACCTTTGATTGATAATCTTTGAGTGTATACCTCTTATTCAGCACTTTGTAAAAGTTTCGATCATTCATCAGCCTATACTCATACCAAAACGGATAAAACAGTTTATGTACGCGTACATGTCATATTAATATAACATCTTGTAAATATTTCATACATAAATACTTATTACCATATTAACAGTTTACGTTTGTTTTCTATGTTACGTTTTCTAATTCCGATGTCTATTCTATTTGTTACAGGAGAGCACACCTTAGGAGCTGCCTAGAGAAACTCAAGGACATGGTACCTTTAGACCCCGAAGCTTCACGACACACCACACTAGGATTACTAACAAAAGCCAAAAGATTTATAAAGGTAAGTATGGTCGGAAGCAACTTTATTATTTGAAACTCTATTCTGATACCGTAACGTTCGAGTGTTGATACTGTGAAAGCAATTTACAGAATTCTGTAATTAGTGACGCCTTTGTGGCAAATAGATCAATCATCATCATCATCATCATCGTAATTGCAGCCAGACACAAGTCCAGTGTTGAACATAGGCCTCCCGCCAAGATTGCCACAAAGCATGGCCCTGTGCCACTAGCATCATCGACTTCCCGCAACATTGAAAAATAAATCTATAATCATCAGTCTCGGTGGGCGTTTAGGCGCCAATTTACAAGTTTGAAAAAATGTTGACTAATGTATATTTATAGTTTTCAAATAATTTAAATATTTATGTATTTCAACATTAAATTTTTTAATAATTTTAGATTCACAATAATTTCACTCATTGCATGAATCCAAGGTGGATTTAATTTCTTACCAGTATATAGAAACATTAAGTAACCTAATATGGCGGATATTCAATTTAAACCCGATTCCATTTAGTTCGAAGTAGGCTTACAGCCTCAATGAGACAATAACGTATTAATTTACACATCTACGCTCGCTACAACACGCCAACACACAATTGAACAAATTACAAATCAAATCAAACCCGAGTTTGTAAACAAACTCATCCCGGTTTGTATATTTATTTAGATACCTATAACCATTAAAGCGATCATTACCGAGCCGTAAATAGACGAATTGGATTTACCGTTTACTTACGTCTCGGGCCCACAGTTCACCTCGCTTTTGAAACTAAATTATGAATGGCACTCGATCGTAATCTGAGACTCGATTTACGATTTAACAAAGCACAGTTTGAGCACTCGAATTTCAGGTATAATTATCGGTACATATATCATAAAAATTGTTTACGTACCTTAAATGCCTCAACTTTTTTGAATTTTAAGCAATCCCTGCTATCATCAGCACCCAATTCTTATCACCGTGTTTTTTTATAAAATAACCTTTCATGTTTCTTAAAAATGCTCTAAGTTTGAAAAGTCACGCTTCTCAAGGCCAGATTCAAAAACGCAATTTCACTTTGCATCATGTCAACTTTGCGAACCAGGTTATATAACCAAATGTCACTACATCTTATTTTAGTATAGTTTGGTTTTATATAATAAAATAAATCCTAGAACAAACTGTGAAACATAATTTTGCTTCTAAATTAAACTATAATTGGAAGTAAAGTCTGAATACGATCTAGCCCTTAGATGTTGGTTTTCCTCAACAATTCTGTCACGTTGCAATCAGAATCACCACCTGCTTATGAACAACCTGCTTATGAACAGGATTTTTTTATATAATTTTAGTGACAATCGAGCTTACAGTCCAACTGATTGTAAATGGCTACTGGGGTCGGCAGGACCCATGGACACTTGCAAACAATTCCAATCGAAGAAGGTTACACATGCGTCATCAGCCCTGAGCGCTAAGATGGTATGCCTCAAAGCCTGTAATTATACCTGCTTTATACCCTATAGACCAGGACACAACATTGGTTGCACACCTGCAAGACAAGAAAAGCAGTCCCACCACCTAATATTTTTCTGGGATTACATTAGTTGTACGACAGAATGGACTTGTAGCGACATCACTGAGTACACATACAAGTACTTTAAGACGCATAAAAACTATTTTTGGGACAAAATTAAGTAATGCGATAATCTATGTAATAGCAATACTGAAATAATGAAAGTGGCAATTCAGTCTCTCTTAATTCAATATCAAGCCCCTAAAGTACATTTCGAATCGTCTTGCCAACTTTTTCGGTCACATAACAGACAAGGAAAGCGACTGAGTGGAAAACAGATAATGACAGGCAAAAAGGCAGGGAAGGAGGGAAGGGAGCGAAGGGGAGGGGAGACGCAGCCTGGGGCGACGCGATACTTGCGTTTTTTTTTATTTTATTTTACCGTTCCCCAAAATTGTATATTTGTAACTCAAACTGCCGTCGATATTTCTTCTGTTCAATTACAGATCATCTTACGTATTCCTTTTTAATGTTATTGCAGACGAATGCGTGTTCAATCAAGACGAAAAATTTATCCTAATTCCAAAAATTCTGATTTTGTCATTCTTGAAGCACTCATTTATATAAAAAATTAAACATCAATAAAATTATAATTTCACTGCAATGAATCTGTTCGTACATATAAATAAAAAAACAGCCAAGTGCGAGATGGACTCGCACACCGAGGGTTCCTTACAACCACCAATATTTAGACATACATAGAATATCCAAATTGTGAGTCTATGAAATATTTTGTTTTCGCGCAAGACATCGCAACGACCCGTGAAAATAAAAAAGCACAAAAAAATGTTTGTTTGTTTTGGTCATGGCTTAGAAACTACATAATGAATCGGTGTTCTCAATATTTGGTTTTTAAATACCAGTATATATGTACAGGTACATAATATACAGAAATACGAAATTCCTAACAAGTTAAGATTTTGGTAGACCCCATAACAGAACTATACCATGTATGGAACCCTAAAAACTGTGAACCTCAACCCCCGAGTTTGTACATTGGTTATTTTAACAAAGATTGTGTTGGGGGATAGATAATTTTTAGTAACGGTAAGACCTTAAAAAAGTTTAATAACTTAAAAACATTGCTAAATTATATCGCAATCGGCTGAGTTAGTAGTGGATCTAGAGTTACAGCTTAAGCTCTTCAAACTATGCTCTTCCACATAAATGGGGGTTGGGGTCATGGCCGTCTGGTTAATGCGAATAACAACGATACTCACTCGAGCATAGCCATGGCTCGTCTTTAAATTCTTCAAAGTGAAAGATTTGTAAAATCGTATTTTTATTATATAGAATTCCAAGTTATGCAAATATTAAATATTAGTATAAAATTTTGGTATACAAATAACAATACATAATATTATTAATGTAAAGTTACTCTGTCTGGTTTTAACACACAACAGACAGAGTAACGTGTTCAAAAATCGGGTGGAAACTTGTTGTAATTTAGTATGTGAACACTTTGAACCCAGGGGAATGAGATATTTCTATAATAGTTCGTAGGCGGAAGCTAGTAATTAAAAATAGAAGTCTACAATTTCGTCCATACTGAAAGGTATAACCACTTATATTTCTAGTATGTAATAGGGTCTTTCTGTGCCGTGGTCGTCTGATGGGAAGGTTACCAATTTCTGGCCCTAAACAGCAGTGTAACAATAGTTGTGTTCCGGTTTGAAAGGTGTAGAGAGCCTGTATAATACGGGGGCTGTGAGACCTTCCATCTTAGTCCTCAGGGGTGACTGCGCATCTGTAACCTCCTTCGATTGTTGTTTGCAGGTGTCGATAGGCTGCAGTAGCCATCACCATCACGTGGACGATTAGCACCTTCCCCACCCCACCCCATTAAAAAAAAATAATCAAGGTAGCAGATTACAGGGACCGATAACATAATCTAATTAGACTATATTATTTTATATTGCCTTCAATATTTAGAATAGTTGTATACAGTTAGAATAGTCGTATATAATTTTTACGTGGCAGAGCCAAGCGGCGGCTTTTGGTGCTGCTCGAATGGGCCGGCTCCACCGGTTTGGTACCACAGCCTCTCAGAATACCGGCGTGAAGTAGAGGCATCTTGTGCTTCTGCGTTTCTTTCGGTGAGTGAGGTACCCGCAGGTCCACTCCCCTCCCCATCGCGCTCCTCGTCCTCCCTCCTATCTCCCAAATACCCTTAAAGACTGGCAACGCACCTGCAGCACCTCTGGTGTTGCAGATGTACGTGGGCGACGGTGATCACTTACCATCAGGTGTGTCGCTTGCTCGTTTTCCGCCTTACCCATAAAAAAAATTTATTGTAGCCCGAGCATGTTATAAATAAAATAGGCACAATATTCCACGTCATATACTATTCAAAATCTACATAGAACTTTCAGCGATACGAGAAACGCCTGGAAATTAAAGAAACGATATCTGTTAATATTAAAAGACATCTATGACTTGTTTATAGAAAAATAAACTATGTTATATCTTGGTGAAACTCTGATACATGTAAATAATAAAAATAATTCAATCAAATTAAAAGTGTTTCATACTTCTATATGGGGCCATAAATTTCACTTATTAATAAAATTCGTGAAGGAAGTCCGTAGGTAGCCTCATGTTTGCTTTTTGTATCAAAGATGTCGTAGAAAAGAATTTTTAGTATTTGTAATTTCTAGTACGCGCACTAAAATTGATAATTACTATTTATAAAGTGCTGAAGTTGTCACGTGGTTGGCGGTGAAGAAAAACATCGTAAGTGCATTTCGGAGGCATAAAAAAATGTTTTTTTGTATCGCGGATACGTGATTTCCGTTATTAACACCCGCTCAGGAACATCGTGCCCTTCCCGGCTCCAAAACCTGCTACTTTACTTTCCTTCAAAAGAATTTAATATTAATTTTTATGTCCCAAAAATTAAAACATGTTGAAACCTGTACGTGCTTCGTACGCTCTAACCAATTAATGCTAAAGTCGTGAAGTCGTCGATTATGAAACTCCTGCAACGACCGACATCCGCCGCTGCAGTAATAGTTATGAGAAAATCTTCGATAAACAAAGGGCGCGGCAAAGGGTTCGCAAGCTTCCGCCCGACGTCGTTTCCGGCCCGACACTTCCGCTACCTCCCGCCCTCGCCCCTCTTCCGACCTCCCTCGGAAGTATTCTCGGAGGTTCCCTTATTCCCTCATCTCGAGGCGGTTTTTTGACGTCGCGTATGTTCTCAATAGTAATGGATAGTGTTTTGTTACACGGACGCTGTGGAAGAGATTTTTGAGATAAGGTTTTCTTTAACGCGAAGTACGCGTTACAATGTCAACTTGGGCTCTGCTCTTGTTGTAAATATGGCTAAGATATTTTATTAAGAAGAAGATTTATTGACCTATTAAATTTTATATTCTTTTAATGTATCACGACCGTCACCCAAGTTGAGGCTTAGGCAGAGATTAAGGGTTTCTACTTGGCACGACTCAGCGCAGTTGAACGGGAACGCACAGTCCGCAACACATTTTTAGCCTTTCCGGGAGATACAACGAGTCGGTGGACGAACTTCATCGGCGGATCTGCTCTCGGAGATCGTCAAGATTTTTTTAAGACTTTTCCTTTATTCATCTCTTACGTCAGCCTCGGTCTTACGGCTCTACCAAACGGCTAATTATGGTTGTGTTAATAATGATATGAATTTTTTTTTGCTCACACGTTAGTGGAATTATAAATGTGAATGTTAATGATAATGATAAAAGAAGACGTGGGAGGCGGGAGCCCAAACTAGGATGCTGTGTGCTACGGAGCTGTTGTAAATTGTAACCAATAAATGATCGACTATGTTAGCTGTGAGCTCTGTGATCTTATTCGAAAATTTGTGTCTAAAACTTTATGTATATTACTGAAGATTCGCTATGTACTTGTATGTTAGAACGCAAATTTAAATGTGGAGCCAAGCGGCGGCTTTTGCTGCTGCTCGAATGGGCCGGTGATACCACGGCCTCGCAGAATACTGGCGTAAAGTAGAGGCATCTTGTGCTCCTGCATTTCGTGAGTGCACTCTCCATTGAGGTTACCGAGGCCCACTCCCCTTCGCTATATCCTCCTTCCTCCCACCTCCCAAATACCCGTAAAGACAGGCAACGCACCTGCAACAACTCCGGTATTGCAGAGATGTACGTGGGCGACGGTAATCACTTACCATCAGGTGAACCGCTTGCTCGTTTGCCGCCTTTCCCATAAAAAAAAACGAGCTTGTGCGATTGTACACGTGTGGTTGTGTGTGAGTTATTAATGTGCGCAAATGTAAAGATGACGTTGTTCTATTTTGTGTTACTAAATTTCATCCAAGTGTTAACGGATTTTAATAACTCGTTGATACGTGATTCTCTACGTAAGATATGGCAACCATATTCCGCCTCTGATATCGCCGACTATATGAAGTGGCGATTAAGCACCGGCGCGGTGTGTCCGGACGACGTGAGCGATGACCGGACACCGGACGCGGCGCGCATTCGTCACGCCCATTGTGTTCCGATGCCGACGCTTCTACGGACGCACAGTCCGGAACAGGGATATTTAGGAAAAGGACAGAAATAGTGTCAGTATCTTTATATGTTAGCACACTTCGAGTTCGAGTTTTTTTCTACTGAATACAATGTCTACAATAATATTGAGCACAAGTGTTGTGAATCTGTATAGTGATCGGAGCGTTCAATTCAAGATCAAAGTTCCTCAATTTTCATTTTGGCTCTATCAGACAAATCTTCAGTAAAAGAGCTATAATTTTTACTGTCGGTATTTTAACAAGCTTTCCGGTCAACCTTTATTTTAGTTACCTTAATAAGGATTTCAAATATTTTGCGCGCCTATTCATGATACGCGGCGAAATACAAAATTTAGACATTTTATTTTTGAAAAATTTTTAAAATTCAAGTCTTTAATTCCCAAACTATTTTGGGCAAGAGACCCTTTTTCCAAAATGAACTGACCCCCATAGCCAAATTACTTTAAAAATCCTATCCCTAGTTTTTTTCCTATTGATACAAAATACTTACCAATTTAAAAACTTTGCGATTGGTGTATATGGTATACTTAACACACTTTGTGAATCCCTCGTCTAGATGTTATTAGTGTCAAATATTTTTTGTACTCTGTATAATCTCTCACAATATTTTTCACACCAAAGCCTAGAAAAAATATCTGGCTTTGGATTAAGTGACAGTTGGATCAGCCGAACGCTTGGATGCGGGCTCTCTAAAAACCTAAGAATTATACCGGGTTTCAAATTAATTAGCTGCTGCTAGGCTGCTCCCGGCCTCGCTCTTGCAATCAAAATTTTATTGTTCATTTCTTCCTCACGAAGTTTTCTTCTACCGCCGATATTTTTAATTGCAGGACAATATCAAAGTCTGTTTTGTCGTACAATACATTGTTTAATTTCTATACATTATAAAAAGAAAGATAAGCCCTTTGATTAGGTCGTAATTATTAAAAAATATATCAATAAGGATATAAGGAGGCAGCTCAAAGCAATTTTTATGTGAAAAAATAATAAAATTGAATCCAAACGCTGGACCCCCGCCCCGCCCCTCCCGCACCATCTGTTTCACACGTCACATTAAACATGACGCGGCTGCAGACGTAAAGCGAAGATAGCACCGAAAGTAATGTACAATGTGTTTATATCCGAATGTCACGTGTTACATTTGTTACAACGAACGGCTCGTGTGCTTCTGTTAATGTGTAACAACGTCGTTTTTTTGTAAAATTGTGTGTACTTCTTTATAACCCTATTTAAGTCCACTGCTGAACATAGGCCTCTCCAAGAAAGCGACAACTAAAGCCCCTATGCATTTCTTGAAACGCTGGGGGCGGGGAGAGAAGGGTTGAAGAGCGCAGCGCTGGTGGTACCGGGTTTGGTTTGGGTTCGGAAAAATCGGTTGGATTTTTCGCCATCATTCGGGTCGCTCCAGCCTCGTTTGTTTACTGCGTAGAGGCGAGCTGCACCCCAAAGTTTACTTAAACGATTTTTTATTAATCAAGAAATTGATGTAACTAATCTCTTTCGGCAAAATTCGTTTTAAAGTCCTGTAATATTATAATCCGCTAACGCTCTCTAAAACAAATCTGAATATAAGCATAGATTATCCGTTACAAGGTACCAAAGGTGCGCGTGTTATAAATCGAAATGATATCGAACAAAGCGCGGACGCCCTGTTCGGACAAATTAAACAATCTATCAAACGTTCAATGCGATTCAAATATTTACCAATCACGCAAAACAATTAAAGCAACGGAACCCGAGGAGACACGTGTACGTTTAATTTGTTTGGTAATTACGGATTTTAATTGCAGTGCATAATTAATTTAAAATGGTAATCCGAGTGCTGTTTGTAACTCTCGCCGGGGGACACTCCGACGGAATAATGGCCCGTACGTAATTATATTATTGAACTAATTTTATCGTAGTTTCTGTTGGCCTTCGCGATGATAATTGGTAGTTAACGTTTCATTAACAGAAATATATATTTTTTTACTAAAAAGTTTTTCGCATGTTTCGTTCAATAACCCTTTATAATTTGCTTTCTGATGGTGAAATAACATCTTAATTGCAGCACTAGGTAATCAAATTTATAAAAAAAACAACACACGACTATAAAAGATTCATGAAATGTTTGAGATGTTACAGATACAACCTATAATTTGTACTTTCAGATAACTTTTCTTTTTTAGAATAATTGCTTCGTATAATAGATATAAAACTATTCGATACGCAGATCTCTATGACTAATGTGAAGCTCATTATGTAATTACTCTATTTATGGTGATTTCATTCAAAACCATTTTCACTCGGACATTGCAACACGATACAATTTTATTCGTCAGATCCCGTGATAGATCAGATAGTTCGCTGCTATCAGATTCAGCCATTAGTCGGCTAATTCAAATGTTATCACGACCAAACTCTTAATCGGAATGGGTTTGTTGGTCTTTGTTCGTATATATATATACACATAGATGACACATATGTATATATATATATATATATATATATATATATATATGTGTTATGTTTTTTAACCGAATTCGTTATTTATATTCTATTTGCGCCATGTAACATGTAATAACTTCAATAAGCTTACACTATTTTGGTTCGTTACTTTATATGTTCTTCGAGGTCTGTATGGGCTGCATTTCTCATTTGAAATTTTTAAGTTAATAGTTGTTTTAACTTATTTTGAATACTACTTTACTATAAAGAAGTTGAAATAAATAACTTCGCACAAGTCGGCACGAAAAAATAATGTATTGTATAATGACATATACTTTAAATTCTTTAAAAATATAGATTTCAGCAAACGAACACATGATTATTTACTATCAAAATTCACCATCTGACAATATAGTATTATAAATGCGCGGTATAAGGTCTAGTTCTTGGTTCGAAAATACTTTTTTACTGCTCTTCTGAGACCATATATTTAATACAATTTATATCGTGGGCTTAAACTGTTTAATACCAAGCAAATATTTCAATTTCTCACCTATTGGCATAATGTTGAATTAGAGAAAGTTTTAAGTAATTCTTATTAAACTTGTCTAAAGTTATTTCTCAAGCTGTGCAATATACAATGATGTTCTAGTAAGGATGCTAAAGTTAAAAGAGCGTACGTAGACCGTCCGTGTGGAACCGCGCCATGTCAACTGTCGGCCGAAATAAACCCAACTATAACGAAACCTAACACTATAACTCTTATAATAGCAAAAAAAAAACGTCCAATGGAAAGAAACAGAACACGGCTTTGTTAGTGTGTGGAACGTAATTGGCATCGCTTAGTAACCCTAGATGAATTGTTTCAATGCTTGTTACGTTTAAAATTGAAAATTATCCATGGATTTTTAATCATTGCGGAAAAACTTGGAAGGTGACAAGATGGTAGTCACTTTCCAATTTTATCGAAATAACCAAGCTCTCTGATCTGATTCTTTTACATTTTTTTTTATCACCGAACTGACGAATAGATGCGAGCGTATATCTACGAATATTATAAAGACGTTTAGAAAATTTTGTAAGTATTTTTGTAAAAAAAAAAACATTAAAGCCACTGATGGTTTTGAACAAAGAAATATCATCCGATCACTGAAACTTTTCATCGTCGAGATTAACAGTATTCCCTGCGATCTCGAGACGGTGCGTTCCCAATGTAGAGTATTATGAAGCGCGGGGGCGGGCGGTGAGAATCGGTAAGTTTCCGATTAGCGCTCGCGCCTCTCTCCCCCTCCCCACCCCTCCACACGCCGCCTATGTAGTCTTTGGCCACCAAACCCCCGCGGAAATTGTAAATCCTGCAAGCCGTGGAATTTATAAGCCAACAAGGTTGTGTAGGGCAGAGATTTATAATTATTTTCAACCCTATCTAACCCGACTATTTAGATTGTCGAGTTTTTAAGATTTTTTCCGATTGATAAGCATTTATCGCCGCGAACGAAATGAAAATGAAAATCCGTTAATTATGTTAATGGTCAGGTCAAAATAAAATCCGTCCTGTTTATCAGTTAATATAATTTATTAATTGAACTACGTTAGCCGTGTGGTTAGAGGATCGACCTCCGCATCAGGCTACTCGAGTTCGATCTGTCAGGCTCGTCACCTGCCACACGATATATATTCTTAAAACACTAAAGAACAAACTTGATTGGTTAGTGATCGTTGCCGCTGACGACGAGAGGGCTGGCTCTTTTCGCGATAACCATTTATCGCTGGAACCTAACGTTCCTGGCCCTATGCCACGTGGGAGGTCCTTTCCCTCTATGGTAATTCCAGTTATAAATATCTATACTGTGATAGTAATAAATGCGACAGTAACTGTATGTCTATCTATTACGTTTGCAACTAAACTGCTTAACCGATTTTAATGAAACTTTGTGTTGAATTACCTTGAACTCAAGGGAATAACATAGGCTTTACTTTGTAACTGGGAATGCCGCAGGAGGATTCTCCACGAAGACGAAGTAGCGGCCGAAAGCTATATGTATTGTGATTATACAAAAGAAACTACTTTAGACTTAAGTCTAGAGAAAGGTATCCGCTGTACTTATTCCACCGTGAATCCTCTCGTAAATTCAATTCTCCGCTTTCCAAATCCTCTCGTTCTTCCATTCATTTATTTCAAGCTTCGTTCATCTAATTGTTACTCGGGAAATCCGACGTGCTCGCCCGCTTTAGCGTAACTGCGCTTCAATTTACCGCTGAAATTCAATATGTCGCAACGTACCCAGGCACTAATTGAATGCGATGTCCATGCTGCACGGACAGCGCTGCAAGTGCACTAAGGGCTCCGCAGGGCATAACGGCTTCACCCTATTTAAATTCTACATTTTCGTTTAGAACGGACCTCGGGCATATGTGGGAAAGGATAATTTGAATTGAATGAATTAAAACAAATTCCTACAAAGGTTTTAATTCTGGTTACATACTGTTGAATTCTGTTTTCAATTACATAGTTATCTTCGCTTAGTTATCAATTTATTTTCCACGTTAGCTATGTTATATACAATTAATGTTGCTTTGATTGTTTGTCACTTAAAGACTCGCAAACCACTGTAGCGATGGGGCTCAAATTTATAGTTATTAATTTATAGGTTCGACTCTACACTAAAAAAAGAAAAAAAAACAGTAATCACAAAAGTCACTGTGATGCGGGTTGGAATTCAGCTAGTCTTTTAAATATATAAAAAAGAATGTTTTTGTCTGTTTGTCCCTTATAGACTCGAAAATGACTGGATCGATTGAGCTCTTTATGAATAAGAAGTATCAACCAGCAAAATGCCCACTCCTGGGCAAGAGCCTCCTCTCAAAGATCTCTTGAGTGAGATTGGAGCTCCAGTGCGGGTTGGTCGACTTCACGCTTCCATGAAATAATATTTGGTATTATTTCCGAGACATACAGGTTCCTTCACGATGTTTTCTTCATCGCCGAGCACATGGTATAGAACTGTTTATGGTTTCATTACTGGAAAAGTTTAGAACCAAAGAAAAATTAATAACAGATCAGTACCTACAAAGAATAGTCACTGAAGCGTGACCGGATTGTTTGGTTTTTAATAATTATGACATAGTTTATGTACATTTTAACCGATATCAAAAAGAAGAATGATGTCAACTAGACTGTATTTTTGAAGTTACACTTCTTTAGCCCGTTATGAAAAAAAAATTGTGTGAAATGTGACATCAAAATCACCACAATAAAATGGATTTCTATATTCGCAGAAGAACGACAACTCCATACAGAAAATGAAAAACCTAGTACATAAAATTTAGATCGCGTTAGTGAATCTAACGCCATCTATATTTAAACACGTTAAAGAATTAATAGTACTTCTAACACGAATGTAAATACATGCTTCATTTTTTTGGTTATTTTATGTTAATGTCACTTTTACTGCATCTTCTTATATGAAAATATAACTTTGCTTGGATAAGGTTTCTGTAGGCGCGCCGGTCGCAACTGCGCCACGCTCTCATTTATTTTATTAACTCATAAACTTGTTACCTTGCAAAGCCGCCATTCCACCACAAAACAGAATAGACCAAAAAATGCGCTACCTACAACATCCTACTGTTGCTACTACTGATAATTTGACTAGCGTTATTACAAGTTATTTATAATGTCACTGATTGAGTCCAGTGAAATCACAACTAAAATTGGCCACTGATTTTGTATGAAATTGAGACGATTGTCAAAAGTCTATGCAGTTATAATGTCACTAGTGAAATTATATTATCGACAACAACCCTGCGACATATAAACGTATTGTTAATAATTAAAAGTTACAAGTTTATGGTACGTTAAGATCGCTTAATACCAAGTAATAGTTATTTCCATACATCTTAGTACCTTGTTTCATTACATCCCACAAAATCTGTTTCGTTAATATCTCTAAAATAAAAAAAAAACGTTTAGTAATTTTTCTTTTACATGTCATTATAATATAAATTGAACCGCGCCAGAGTGATCTGTTATATATACGCTAAATGGGAATATGTTACGCATATAACCCTACCACATGAAATGTAACCGCATTGTAATCCACTTAGAAGTTTAGAAGTTATAAGTGTATACACAGACAGACATGGAGAGCGACTTTACTCTACACTATTTAAAGACAAAGATTATATAAATCTTTAAAGTAACGGCGTTGTGGAAAAGAACGTGAATAACTGTTTTTTAACAAACAAGAATAACCAAATAAACGTACCATAAACTAAAAACAAAATAAAACTAACAACAATAAAAACTTTAGGAAATGTTGGTGTAATTTTAGTAACTAATTAGATTTCTTCAATAGTGTATCCACACCATTGTGCAGAGGTCACATATTAGTCACGGAGATAATTAACCTTTCACAAGCACCCAATGATGCCTCCCGGGTGTAGTAGGAAACCCGACCTTTGCCCCGCAATAAATATCGAAGGTCAAATTACCGGGATGAAAAAAAAAGGAAGGTCGGTCGTGTAACTGGACCTCTCAATTACTCTTTACATATTTGATCCCTAATGAGACTAAGTGCCTACTAAAGGTTAAACTCCTTGCGCTTTAGGAAAGTGGTTCTAATTATAACATGTTTTTCTTACAAGGATGTTTGCAGAAGGTAAAGCGTATGAAAGCCATGGTAGTCTAGTGGTCAGGGTGCTCGCTTTACTTTTAGAGAGCGCGAGTGACCTGCATTGCATTTACCACGTGCCCTGCGGTGAAAGAAAACATCGGAGGAAACCTGTCTGTCTTAGAATAAGAATATGTGGAACCCGGCAACCTACACTGGAGCTGTGTGGCGGGCCTTTCGCGGCTCCAAAACCCTCTCAGATATTTGAGAAGGAAGCCTTTGTTCAGCTGTGGGTATTTACTGCTGCTTTAAAGCGTATATTAAAACGACCATGTACCTAATACAAGGATGGTCTAAGGACATTTTCCACTTTTCAACAAAGCTTATTTGGTACAACGTGACCTAGTGATGTTCGTCTCTGTTACCATGTCTACGAAACAAATCGTACATAGGAGGAACGAGAACTCCACAGAGGGCTCGAACTCGATACTTCGGTTTCGGAGGTCGATCCTCTAACCACTCGCTATCGAGACTTTAGAAATACCTGTAGCTATGTAATGAGCCCAGTGATTAGCGTATCCTGCTGCCGATTAATGGGTCATGGGTTCGAATCCCAGCCGTAGTCCATATTTGTGCAACTCAAAAGTTATCAGATTTTTTGTGTTACATTCTGTCTCTATGATTTTATATATAAGCGTGTTAAATCAAGATGAAATGTTGATGGCTATGATGAAATGGCAGAGAATCCCTTGCCAATTTTCACAAACGTAAAATGTCAGATCACTTTTATTTGTATGTTTCTGTGAAGCTCATTCAGGCATCATTCGAAATAAAAGGACATGTTTAGTTTGACATCAAACAATATCAAGGACCTGTAGTTTTTTTTCTTATGAAAACGTCTCAATGCTTTGTCCTTTTGATGTTTTAAAGGTACACTGTAACAGAAGTCTGCAAGTATTTCATTACTTTTGTTTACAGATAAAAAACAAGTTCAAATAAATATCAAATATTCTTTCTTGCTTCCTACTCACTACAGTTTTCTCTTATTAGGAGAACATGTTGCGAATGTCCGGTATCCTTATTCACTGGGCGAACTTCTACACTTTCGTACAATGTTACCGTAAATAATAAAGGTAATATATAAACCTTCTTACGGAGTTTTTTACGATGATTTTCTTTACCGTAGATCTTAACTTAAAAATACATTTTACTAATATGCAGCGCAGTGTTTAGTGCGTTCGCTTTGACCTGGGTTACTACAATATGTTAATTCTATTCATAATTATATTGCTCGGCTGTGAAGAAACACATCGTCTTATAACCTGTACATCTGAGGAATCTGATGAATCTCATGAATCTGAAAAGTTTATTCGTGGTAGAGCCAAGCGGCGGCTATAGCTGCTGCTCGAATGGGGTAGTACCACGACCTCGTAGAATACTAGCGCGAAATAGAGACATCTTGTGCTCGCTTGCCTAGGCCCTCCCCATCATCCCTCTCATCGCCAAGTATTCTTAACGGCAACGCACCTGCAGTATGTACCTCCTCTGGTGTAGTAGATGAATGCGGGCGAAGATAATCACTTACCATCAGGTGCGCCGCTTTCTCGCCCCCTTTCCCATAAAAAAAAAATTTTTTGAATTTTTCTCTTCGCATCGAACCAGGGTGTCGAAATCTTCCCAGCTCCAAAACACTCTCAAAATGAGGAGATGTTTGCTCAGCAGTGGGACATAAAGGACCTTTTAGGATGCTTTTTTATACGGAATTTGAATCTATTGATAATGATGACATACTAAACCAAAGTTAACTTAATAAATGAATTACACACAAAATAAGCCACTTCTAGTTCTGTCATTTGCAAAGTGGTATATCTCTCTTTTAATTTTACTTACTTCTTAATTATGCCTGAGCCTAATGTACGGGTAATTGTGAATTGTGTACTATGTTTATATAGTGCACATGTACGCTTTTGTAAAATATTTTTTCTATTATTGATTTACGTTCTTGTTCATAGTGAATTGATGTAATTCTTTATGAGATCTTAAACCGTAATCCATTATGACTAAACACTGCCAAGCGTGCTAAGTATGTACCGACCTTCCTGGGTAAGGTCTTTATTTGTTAGACTTCTACTTCAGCTGCGTCTTCAGTAGATGATCTATTTGGAACATTTGGCTGGAACGTGGAGGCAAATGTTAAAATCCTACTGTGCAGTTTTAGTAACTCATACTGAAAATGATCATGCTAGAATTCTTAAGTCTCTGTTTAATTTTTTATATTCTTTCTCTCTCTATGTTCATTTCTTCTCTCTCTTCTTGTTCAACAGCCTATTTCCCTTGCATATAAATCTACCAAACCAATATTACTTGCTGGTAGACTCCACTAAACTATTTCAACCAGCACTGCATCCACTATTGTGTTCCGGTGTTAAATATATAGTGATAGATAAAGAATTTATTATACATAAATTCATCATTCTGTTCATATACATTTCTGTCTTTATTTACTCAGGGAAGGATAGTTTCAATGCCTAAAACATATTTTCAAAAAAATCTTTAACGAATGTCGCTTTATAATTTGTGCTTTTTTATCATAAGGTAAGTCAACCGTGTCATACCGAGCATTATAGAAATCACTCCCGTAGTATAATTTATCCCTATTCACAACCACTCGTCTCGGATTCCATTCGATGATCGACATCGTCTCTTTCGCACAACAGGTATCCGAGGGGGACGGTGGGAGATTTATTTTATCGATTGCTCGCCGATTGGTTTTGAATGGGGCGTTGATTGCTATAGTTACACACACGGCGTGGAGCTCTTGTAGTGGCCGGATTGCTTGTTTTTGCGTATCTATTAATATACAGACTTGTCATCAGTTCTTCGCATCAGGAGTATCGCCGGGAAGCAGGTTTTATCTTTATTAGAACGAATTTTTTAATGAAAAAAGTTTGGTATGATCGGACCATAATGAATAAATAAAAGCCCGAGTTGACTATGACATCTGGCCGTCTAACACCTCAGTCCCCCCGTGACCGCGGCTGCTGTAAAACACTCATATAAAAGCAGAACTAACTAAACTTTGGCCCCTTTATAATAAATTTTATTAATGCAATACTAGGCATAAATAAAAAAAGGGGTAATAAAGAGGTGTAATTGGGATTGTAGATACCATCTCTTTCTCCAAACGCCACCTTCAGCTACACTCGGTACACCCAGCTAGCAATCGAGAAGGGTATTGAGAGCCAGTACGATTACTGGTTATAAGGTCTTATCATCTTTGTCCCACTGAAATGAGAACGCAACATTGTCGTTCTTTGTTTGAAGTTTGCAGGTGTCTATGGGCAGAAATAACTACTTACCATCAGACGCATCGTTAGTTCATTTCATCCTCCATCAGCCTATTGTAGTATTCTATTAAACGTAGACTTCTCCAAGAAAGTGCCAGCAGTAGCCAGCATGTGCTCGCCACGTGCATGGTTGGTGAGCGCAATGTCGATGCCCCTGTACCAGTGACGTCAATAGTCTGTGGGATTTGGGTTCGGTGAGTTACGATGAATGTTCCTTAATCATTCGGTCTCCGAGAGCTTCGTTTTGTTCAGCTACGAGTAGCAGGATGTACCACGGTGAGGTAGACAATTGGAGACAGAGATTATGTGTTAACCCTTACAAAGGATTACATGTTTTCTGTTTTTTTTTTATGGAAGAGACGGCAAAGCAGCAAGCGGTTCACCTGATGGTATGTGATTACCGTCGCCCACATACATCTGCAACATCGTAGATGCTGCAGGTGCGTTGCCGGTCTTTAAGGATATTTGGGAGATGGGAGGGAAGAGGAGGGGAATAGGGAGGGGGCGTGGGCCTCCGGTTACCTCGCTCACCGAACGAAACGCAGAAGCACAAGATGTCTCTATTTCGCGCCGGTATTCTGCGAGGCCGTGGTACCAATCCGGTCGAGCCGGCCCATTCGAGCAGCAGCTAAAGCCGCCGCTTGTGTCTACCGCGCTTAGCTGTTACTGTTACAGTGGTCTATTTATCCCGGTTATAAGATTTCAAGACACCTTGAGATGACATGGAGATGTGGTAAAAAGTTGCGGTAATTTTGTATATAATAGCATAGAATTTAATTTGATTTAGCCGGAGGTTTTTTACAATTTCTCCCAATCCAACGTTCCTTGGTCCAAATGTTATGTTATATCAAATGTCAATTTTCGATACAATGTATATGGAGCGGAGAGGCAAGTAGTTGGTAAGCAGTAGCTTGTAGCGCTATTCCTAAAGGCCAGCGGAGACTATGAATTATTTAAGAGCGGACTTCACGTGGCGCCTTATTCTCGACAAAAAAAAAGAGGTAAACGCCATATCGCAACGAAAAATACTTTTAATAAGGCGCGAGTTAATGGTCGAATTAACAACCGTTCAAAACTACTTCTTGCATTATGTTTTAACGCTCTGTTAAAACACAACAGTTATAAATAAAGTATTGTGTAGTACTGAAAATATTTTTTATCCCTTTTCATTAATAAATCGAACCGTGATCAGTCGATCCAGTGATTAGCTAGTCTGTCTATAAGGGATAAACAAACTAAGAAACAATCATTTTATATAATTAAATAGATAGACGGTATTTATATGTAAAGTGTCATACGCCGGTAAGTTGTCTATGTTGCTATCGAATTCGACCCTCGGCTTCGTAGTATAATTTGCCTGTGATCATAAAAGCGAACAAATACGCGTGTACAATTTGTTTGAAACTATTTGTATTCACACGACGGTGTTCAGAATACGACCGTCCGTCCGTCGGTGAGTCGTTCCGCGGGATATGTTTACGGCGTCGCCGATAGCCACCGATGGTAATATACGACGTTTCGCGCACAGATAATAAATCTCGAGGCCCACTCTTTGCGGACGGAGCGCGGACTTTTTAGTGCCACTTCGAGTTTCTGAATCGTCGCAGAAACAATAAAGATTAAACTATCAATAGATTTGATGGGAATATTAATTTTAGATTACTTAGTGTTGCTTACGATTTTATGGTTCCTTTATCGTTGCACTGCAGTTCTAACGGTTTGTAGACACACGTTCGTACACTACTGTATTCTCTTGTATCACAAGAGAATCGACTGTTGTATCGTAAGGTAAACATTTTATCGCACATCGGCCAGCTTTCATTGAGTTTAGTGACAATTGAGCTTACAGTATATCTGCTGCTAAATGCCTACTCCAGTCGATAGACATCTGCAAAGAACTTCAATCGAGGGAGATTGAAGAGATGGAATGTCTCACAGCCTGTAATTATACTGGCTCTCTGTACCCTTCATATTGGAAGACAATAGGGACTACACTACTGATAGGTAGCAAAAAATAAGTAAGAGGGTGGCACCTACCCTGACGGCGTAGGGAAAGGAGCCTACCATTTAGTAAAGCTTAGTATCTTAGTAACACTATATACAAAAAACACACTTCCACAAAGACGTATACAACTAGAAGCGATAATGCTATGACATATGCCTCAAAAAAGTTTAGAATTTAATTATTAATCTGTGCGGTGGGGGTGTCACATGTATCCTAAAAGATTTTTGGTTTGTCACCCAGATAAGATTAAAAAAAAATGCTGTTTCGTGTGACTCATGTGATTCTTCTCCCGACGTCAATCAATTGCTTTGATTTCCGTGGAGTACGGAGAGATGTTACCTCGCGTATGTTTTCGTTAAGTAACACCACTACAATGTATCGTGCGCAATTAAAGACTTCTGGCGATAACCGGCAGATGTCGCTCTAATCGGAATCGACCGGCGGATTAATAATCATTGATTAAATTTTAAGCATTCTGTTAAGTCCACTAAAAGAATACAAGATCATCCAAGGAAACATAAGCAAACATAAGCGCCAATAGCCGAATGGGTTAGGGGGCGGACTACGAAACGTGACGTCGTAAGTTCGAGCTCGCCATTCGACTATTGTCGTGAACCACTCCAGACACAAGCTGTAATGCTTAGTCCAACTAACAGGAATATTAGTAATGTTACTTAATAATTAACTATTGCTAGTAATCCTTGAAAAAAAAATTGCATGCACTTCTTGAACATTTTGTCCACTTTGGGGAAGAAGATTGCAGTGCCCAGTGCACGGCCGCTGGAGCCTCGTGCGGTATTATGATGAGAATATCATTATGGAGTAACTTTCACGCCCAGCTATATATAATAAATAATGAGCTCACCAGAAATTCAAAATACAGGCATTTGAATTCTCTATAGTGCCTATTTTTCTGTAGTTATTTCCTCTTTGCCACTCCGCCTGACAGATGAAAGTCAGCGTATTTTCGCCACTTCAAATAAAAAAGCCTGTTGGCTACGGTTCGAGACAGTTTCGTGCGTCACATTTAATATGACCACTAAAATTATTTATCCTCAGGCCGTTGTGGAAAATAAGTAAGTAAATATCTTAAATAATATTTATTTTATGTAATATTTAAGTCGTCTCTTCTTATTTCAACATTATTAATAATATTAAGATTGATGAAAGAAGCGGCGCGCGTCGAGATATTTATAAATGTAAGGGAAGTTAGAGTCGCGAGTTCGCTTGATTAACACTGTACACTCACGCCTGTCACCTGTAAGGGTAAGCGGACACTATGGATTTCGATTTGTCGCTACTCACTGTAGCCTGATGGTCTTCCGCCCGCCAATTGTTCGCCTGTCCGAGAGATAAATAAGTAGCGTCGTACAATTAGGGCAAATCGCACACGAAACACATGAGCCGTGTTTCGTGTGCCTACGTCACAATACTGACGAGGCATTTCATCTTAGACCCAGGGGTGACGATGTACCGATATCCTATCGATAGGCTTAAAGAATTTGTTAAACCAAGACTTCATAAAAGGGCATATTATAATACAAAGGAATACATGGATAATAATAGCCCCTGGGATTGAGTTCATCACTCCCAAGCCGTTACTATAATAATATATAAAATTGTACTATTAAGAAGTATTGTATATTTTGAAAAAATTCCAAAGAAAAAGGATACCTGCCGGTTTCATCTCTGTCAGAAGAACCTCATTACGAAACCGTGATAGATTTGAAATAAAAAATTACGTTCGACAAGTGAAATGTATGTTCCTTACGTTGAATAAATGATTTGATGATTGATTGCTTGATCTATTCTGTGGTTATTGTTCTATGGTCGTGGTTCATACGTGTATAAACTTTATGTACATACAAAAAATCACATGCAACATTTTTCTTGTCACTTGTCGCGGTATTAAATATTGATCATCTCTCCCTTTAGTGGACAAATAATATATTTCCAAAGTTTTTCATTAATTTCGCATAACTAATTCGAACAAAGCGACGGACGGCTATATTATTCAACTAGTCCACAAAGTTTTTACGTATTAATTTGAACGGAATGACGCAACTGACATCGGTGCGCGGTGCCGGTTCCAGCGGGCGGCATGAGCGGCGACCGTTTTTTATATCTTTTATATTCCTCTCGCCCCATATCGACCGCGGCGACAATTCACGAATATCATCGGGAGCTGTCAGCTGTCTGCGCCCACTCGATAACAACGGAGCAAGTGCCAAAAGTTGCAGTATCAGGGACAGCAGGGACTGATACACAACAGAACCAGACCCGAAGCCAATGAATAGGTTGTGTTTGCACAAATTTAGACTTCGGCTGCGATTCGAACCTAGCGAAGAACAAGTAGTAGTAATAACCTTGTTCGGTATTGGAACATAAAATAATATAGGCAGCTCACATATTAACCTTTTACTCTTTTCGATGGCGTGTCGATGTCGGTAGTTATCGGAGAGCGAGTGCGCCGTCCTATATGTATTCGATGAAGTTATTGTTTTAAGTAGATGTACAAGTGTACATCTACTGCTTACCTCGTTATAGTAAGCTATCTATGGACCGTCCAAGGGAGATTCGGACCTCGTCTCGGACGTTCGAGGTGTTTCGATAGAATTGGGCGAGCGCGGTCCCTCTAGCCGTGATTGTTTTTATATTCTTACCCCTGTACTCTTTCCGCGCTCTTTGCAGGCCCCTACCAGACCCTTATACTTTAGATGAAGCGTCAACAAACCTAGTAGTAGTAAAAACCTAATACTACCAATTTTTACGTTAGGTGAGTTTTATATTTATACGTGCGCTCGTTTTGTTCAATGTATTGGGCAAGCATTCAGAGTTAGATTTACGTTTACGAGATCTAGGGGTTCATTTTGATAGTAAAATATTACAGAGCGATCGCATCGCTTTGTAACATTTTTCCAGTAGCCAGTAACCGACAAATCTTTAAAAACCTTGGATTAATTTTGCGCGTTGGTAAGCGGCTTTCAGACCCGGCATGAAACGGTTTATTTTGCGTATGTTGGAAGTGTCTTAGAGTACACGAGGCCTTTATGGTCCCCGGAGTATATAACATACAAAAATAGGCATAGCTTGATTATGAATGGTCTATTGACTTTGGAGAAAAGGCGATCAATCTTAGAGATGTGTCTGCTTTTTACAGTGTACATGGCAACATTGATTGCTCTGAAGTAATTTCCAAAGTTAAGTAACGTAACCTTACACACCTTCACTTCATGCACCATATAACTACACACCTTACGCAAAAAATCACTCCGTTCGTTCAGGAATTACCCGAGTTACGTACAATTCGATATTTCAACATGTAGATTTATTTGCACTCAATTGAAATATAAAAAAGAAACAATAAATACTATAGTCGGCAATTAATGTAAGTAGTTACGTAATTCAGTATTAGGTGCAATAGTAGTTTTATGTGAACTTCAATTTTATCTTCCCTCAAACTGTACGAGGTATAGTATTGTTGAATAGTTTAAATTAGATAAATAGGTATGTGGTTGTTTAAATTTTCAAATTTTAAGCATTGTCATTAGAATGTACACATGTATACATGAGCTTACTTCAGTTACCTCTGTACTTTAGTAATCATTGTGAATTTTGAATTAAGCACACACAATCGCTCCCCGCTCGGCCGTTGAGTCGCGATCAGTGGCGCCGCGCTCCACCTCCCTCCCGCGGTCGTATCTCTGCTTTATCGTCGAAATTTTCTTTATTCCCCACCCAAAGTTATGAATGGCGGACCGCGTGACGCGCGTTTTTGTAATAAAATCGTAATTAAATCTAAAGCTCGCGTGAATTACCACAGATGATTTGTTATTTCATTTTCATGTTATTTACCGACTCGGGGCGACCCGCGGCGCCGAAAATTGTACTCTATGGGGTAAATATTAGGTGAAATCTGGAAGGGAACATATATTAAAAACAATGTGTCTACAAATACTTTCTGCATCCTTGGTACCATCTCCTTCAATAAAGAATAGAAGATTCTCAAATTCACCTAAATTTCTTCTTTTTCTTTTTATTGTAATTATTGCCTCGTATTTATATACCTCGAGGTTGGTCCCATTTGAATCTAAAGAAAATATTCCACCCTTTGGGTGGAAAAATTGGGGGGTGAAGTTGCATATTGAACTTCCGTTAACCTAGCAGACAGAATAGGACTATTAACTTCATAAATTGATTGGAGTCGGTTGTTACTCTAAGACTTTGTTTTAACTCACTCGCTGTTATTGTATTGGAGTGACAAACGAGCTGACAGTCCACCTGATGAAGCAAGTGGCTACAGCAGCCCGTGGACACCTGCAAACATCTACTAATCCAAAAAGAATACAGATGCGTTGTCACCTCTAAGATGGAATTCCACACGGAACGTAACTATACTAGTTTAGGGTATAACCCTTTAAATCGGAAGACAGCAGTGGATCATAGGCAGAAAAGCAGGCTTTTGCTGTTGCTGGACCACATTGGTACTACGGCCTCGAAGAATACCGGCGTTAAGTAGAGGCATCTTACGGTTCTGCGTTTCGTTCGGTGAGTGAGGTGTAACCGGACCTACTCCCCCTCCCCATCCCCCTTTGCCTTTTGCCTTTCCCATAAAAAAAAACGGTCATTTAACTCTTAAGATAAAAATTCGTATTGAGGTTCAAACAAATATTTCGAATCATTTCCATATCAGATGAAAACAATAAGAAAAGCGCCTCCCTGCCTCGCAGGCGACAGGCGTGAGTTTTTATATATATGTAGAGATTAAATTGGCATTGGAAAAAATTCAACTTTAACTGTTAACAAAGTTATAAAAAGTTACAAGGCAGACAGTTCTGGCCTCTCAATAAGATTCCATGTACTGAATTTTTTAACAGCACATCTGTGTAAGTGATCTTCATAACGAGCGAACTGCACCGGCTTCGTTCGGTTCGTATAGATATACTGAATGAGAATTTGTTATACATAAATCCTTCCCTGTGAAAGGATCTAAATGTTGGTGAAAGCCGCATTGAACTACACTTAGAAGTTCAGAAGTTATAAGTAAATACACAGACAAACGCGGAAAGCGACTTTGTTTTTTACCATTTATTATTATCATTATTAAGAAAAAGAAGAAGATTAAGTTGGAATCAGCCGTTACTTTAAAGATGGTACTGGAAACTACATTGCACTATTCCGTATGAAAAAAATTAAATGGTCTGTATTATCTACTTCAAGCAAAGACCACCACCCTCCCTTCCACGGGTGCGTACAGTATTTCTACACAATGCGCCTCCACCAAACTAAACAAGGTCGAACATCACCTGTACATACGTGATTGTTTTTTTTTTATAAGTTATGCTAATGCCTCTAAGAGTAAGGTGTTTTGAGTCTGTGTTATATTTATTGGAAACCAGCTGCAATCATTGCAATTCTTTACACAATATGTGATGTTTCTGATATAGATTGGAAGACCTTACAAATACAAGGAAATCACTTTGATCCTGCACGAATATTCTATTTCCCGTTAGATTATAATTTGAAAGGCCATGGACGTCGGTTTCCTGGTATCAGTCCTTAATACTCGGATTTCAATATACGTCCGACAAAGACATGAGAGTTTCTCTGAAAGGCCGACGTACGGCGAGCGAAGCTTAGAGATCGAGCAGTCAATATCGTTTGTCGCTTATTGACAGAAGATGTAGGTATCTACGCAAAAAAAAATCGGAAGGAATATGTCATCCCTTACTGTAATTTCCAACCTAACCTGCAAGTGATGCTGTTAGGAAACAAGCGAAAGCTCTGGCGAAAGAAAAAGAAAGATGGCGAGATATCCATTCGAATGTATTCGTATAGTACTTCTTATTATTTTTGGAGTCTACCTATAGTTTTTTTTTATTCTTTGTTTTGTGTAGTTAGCAAACTACCTTTCACGATAACAGGGGTTTACTGGTAGAGAATGCCACTTTGCATTAAGTCCGCTTATTATAACCTTAAGCTTAAGGCTAACAATAAAGAATAAATTAATTAATTAATTAATAGAAAAACCAAATTGTCATATTGACAGTTTACTAGAAGGTGGACTGTGTGATTCCCTATGTTTTTTTTTATATCTGTGGTAACCGAGATAACAGTAAGGGGCTAGTGCAGCCCATAGACAACAACTTCAATAAAAGAAGCTTACGGATGTGTTGTCATCACCAAGGACTAATATCGAATACCTCACAGCCTATTATTATACAGGCACTCTAGACCCTTAAAACACAAACACTAGTGCCGCTACTGATTGACGGAAATGGAAAAGAGGACCGACTCAGGCGGCTGCCAGACAATAAAGAATAGAGTACATTTCATATTAGTCTTTGGTCAAACTTCTTGTTAGTTCTAGTTTTTTTTTATTAAATTAATTTATTACGAACCTGCGTAGAGAAACTGCGCAAACGCGGAAGCGTGTTTATCATTGAGTGAACACACAATAACGTAGAGGGCAGAGGCCATCAAAGCAAACGTTGTGATGACAAACCGTTCGGATGTTTAAGGAATATCTTAATCACGTGTTACAATAAATGAACCTCGAGACACACATCACAATGTGTATGTGTACAAGACTTACAAGACATGATCATCAGCGTGGTAGAGCCAAGCGGCGGCTTTAGCTGCTGCTCGAATGGGCCGGCTCGACCGGATTGATACTACGGCCTCGCAGAATACCGGCGTGAAGTAGAGGCATCTTATGCTTCTGCGTTTCGTTCAGTGAGTGAGGTAACCGAAGACCCACTCGCCCTCCCCATCCCCCTCCTCATCCTCCCTCCCGTCTCCCAAATACCCTTAAAGTCGGGCAACGCACCTGCGGCTCCTCTAGTGTTGCAGATATGCGTGGGCGACGGTAATCACTAACCATCATCTGAACCGCTTGCTCGTTTGCCGTCTTTTCCATAAAAAAAAACATCAAAAAACGAAGCTGTCTTGGATGTGAAAATACTTCGGTATGACTTTATTAGGGAATGATGTCACACGGAATTATTGTGAAATATTTTTGTGGCATTCAATTAATCCCGTACCTTCAGAAAAATGGTTAGTTCACCATATTTCGCTGGTGATGACATTTTTCAGCAATTACCCTTAGCCCACTTTTGCCTTCACTCATTGATACTAAAAAGCGTAATAGTTTTAAGCTGCTGACACGTCCAACTTTCCCTACATCATTATAATAATCTAGCGTTTGATGTTTATTTATATTAAAAAATGCATGGTCACCCTACATATGTTCTGAATGGCATCGCCACGTCCCCTCGTCCACTTAACATGTCACACACACGCTGCGCCCGGCCCGGGTAGCGATCCCCCGGGAACTCGACTTCATTTGCACCGCTTTACAAATACAACCTTGCAAAACCCTTGTAACTATCAATAATCGGGGTTCTCGTGTACGCATTAAAGGTTAAGTAGTAACCTTAGCGCAGTCAAATATCTGATGGCTAAATGACTTAGAACTTATTTCATCCAACCTACGGAGGCAGTGCGCTCTTTGTTACTGAAATTTAAAGATTCCGCGTCCATGTCCACGAAGCCATCGCGCACGAAGCCAATTCAGGCAGTTTGGCCATAGACAGACACTGCTTCAGTCATCACATACCATCAGTTGAGCCGCATGTTCGTTTGCCTACTGCTTCTATAAAAAAAAAAACAGACAAGATACATGAGATATTAGACACGCCGTTCATTGAATTAATACTTTACAGCTCAGATCAAAATAAATTCGGTTGTGCCATAATGGTTTTTATGGGCCGTAACTCGTCTGCGCTGTCACAATTCAAGCGATATTCGGCGATGTGAAAAGATAAATCAACGCTTCGATATCGCGCGTGCGTGCCGCCCCTAATCTCACCGAATATCCATGTCGCTGTGGTACGTAATTTAGGTCGTTATTTGTACTGTCCGGTATCTAGATATTAACCAGTTTGATTAGTTTGTTGGTTAACGAGGACGTACTCTCTTCTAACCGATTTCGACCACTTCGACAACTTCTGATTTGTATGGGAAGTTTTCGACTGCGTAGGATATATTATCGAGGGAACCTTCCCGTGTGATATGTGATAACATCGTAGGAATAATCCGTTGAGTATGAATTAAAAACGGAAAATGTTCTTTGGTTATTGCGACGAGAAGAAATTAATAATTTTCTCTAGTTTACGTGGTAGAGCCATGCAGTTGCTCGGCCGGGGTAGTACCACGGTCCCCATCCCCCATCCCAATCCTTCCTCCCAACCCCCAAATACCCTTGAAGGCCGGCAACGCACCTGCAGCCCCTCCGCAGTTGCAGATGTACGTGGGCGACGGTAATCACTTACCATTAGGTGAGCCGAATGCTCGTTTGCACCCTTTTAGATAAAAAAAAGGTGTTAAAGAACCATAGAGAAATAAGAACGTATCGCCGGTGATAATAAAGGCTTGACAACAGATAGCGTCGCAATTTTCCGTTAGCCACTAGCCAATGACATAGTTTTATTACCAGGAGGGTAAAAATCAGAGGGGCATGGACAAAGAAATATATTAAGTTAGGGATACATTACCCTTTTTATCTCTAACAGGAGAGAGGAGATTTTCGTGAATTGCCTGATTACTGTTGGTAAAGTACCTCCAATATAAATATTAACTAAATAATAGAATGGATGGAAATGTGAACAATTTTAAATATTAAATTGCGATTAATGTTCTTCAATGGTTTTCATCTAGTTAGATTCGTATCGAAAACCTTCAATTTTGAAGAGTTGTCTCTACAAACTGAGCTCTGGGGTCCGTAATATTAATTACATAGTATTAGATTCGATTATGTAACAGAACCAGTCGTGATTTACAACGGAAATTACCGGCTTATCTCGTCCTGATATTATCATTACATAATACATATTATTATTATATAGCATAATTTTACACGGACAATTATGATACGGCTAAATTTGAAAGCTCCCTTCTCTATCTGCATTACCGTCACATGTCGGTGTCATATCATATCTCGTGTTCCGTTAACAGTCGCATTTAGAACAATTGGTATATTATAACGTGTCATAACAATAGAATTAACATTGTTGCGACACGACATGAATTATTTTAATTAACGTACTATATGTAACAAACATCAGCGAACGTGTAAGTTAGCATTCGTGCTCTGCTGAGCAACTTGGCAAGCCCGGCGAGTGCTGGGAACGATCGCATTTGAAATAACGTTCTTTGGCACCGAGCCGCGCGCGAGCTTGCGATGTCAAGGTGGTGCTGAATCTCGGAGATCAGCAAACGTTTTAGTTGTATACGAACGATATATTGCACTAAAGCACAAATACTATACAATCTAATCGGTTCCAAAAAGCAGTTTCTTAAATCTAGTTCAGTAAATCTCCAGTCAGTAAAGCTCAATCGCTCAGCGCGCTATGGAAAGGGCTATGCTCGGTGTTTCTTTGCGTGATAGCAAATCTGCAACGATGATATCCGCAGCAGAACTAAGGTAACCGACATAGCCGTAAAGATCAGCAAGCTGAAGTGGCAACGGGCCGGCCACATAGCTCGCAGAACTGACAGCCGTTGGGGAAAAGAGGCTCTCGAATGGTGCAACGTACAGTTAAACGCAGCCAAGGACGAGCCCCCACAAGATGTAGTGACGACCTGCACAGTGTTGCAGGACCGAGCTTTGTCGCAATCTTTGGGGAGGCCTATGTTCAGCAGTGGACTTGTGATAGGCTGAAATGATGATGATGAAATCTCCAGTGGACTTCCATATCCGATAACAGTGCGGCATCAGGGTAAGAGTCCGCCACCCCTTTCTTCCCATGGGTATCGTAAGAGGTGACTAAGAAAAAAGCCTTGAATATCGCAATCGCTACCGACAGATGGCGATCATCATCTCATAATCATCTCGAAGATTACCGAAAATTAAGGAGACCGATGACGGATAGCAGCGTCTAAGGTGCGAGGTGTTTGGTACTGCAATCGCCAATCGGCATGCCGTTCGTGGCGATTAGGGCCACTTCTGTTTATGGGAGAAGCGTATGTACTGCTGGACTATTTACAGGCCGGTAACAAACGCCTTCCACCTTAGTCCTCAGTGTATTTTTATTCTTTATTGAAGAAGAAGTCTGGGCTATAGTGGTCACTTACCATCAGATAAAAATATGACGAATGAGTAAGTGACGTCTAGGAACAATATTAATACAAGTTACGTAGGGTATGCGACAATTTTTAAATTCCGTGTCTAGTTAATTATGGGTAACAAAAATAGTGCATTGGGTATGAAAGTTTGGGAAAGAAAACAGCGCGAGACCGAGAGTCAGTGGGGCAGTGCCTTTAAATGAAGCTCTAAATCAACAAGGCTCCCGGTATATATATATTAACCAGTCGACGGACGAAAAGTCCCGCCAACCGACGCCGCCGCATTTCTCATGCAGATTGGAAAACTTTTCAAATAACCAATTAAATTATAACCGATACCGGGCTTGTCTCGAGAATACAATGTTTAAAATTCATCGGCCAGCTCATTTGCATCGTTATTTCGCGGCTGTGGGTATTTACACGGCTCGCTTTGAGGGCTTTCGATTACTGTCTTCTCCTTTTTGTGTAACGCTCTGCTACATTTCTCAAACACAAGTGTATCTTTTTTTTTATGGGATAGGCGGCAAACGTTCCTGCGGCTCATCTGATGGTAAGTGATTACCGTCGCCCACGTACACATCTGCAACACCCGCGGAGCTGCAGTCAGCCCTTAAGATATTTGGGAGATGGGAGGGATGACGGGGAAGGGGGGGGGGTGAGGACTCACTCACTCACCGAACGAAACAATTGTAGAATTATTTTTTTTAAGATCTAATGAAGTAAACATATAGAATAAGGGTGAAGCTAAAACATTTTTCCGTCAGTCAGGGCGTTCGTTTTAAATTCATAGTAAGCGAGTGTGACCCGGGTTGGATCCCCGCCCCCCGGCAACGCTACATTTGCTGAAAGCATTTCCGCGGATATCTAGGTTATTCAAATTTTTGAGAGAGTTCCGGAACCGGAAAGTGTTCGCCACGATGCTCCAGTGCCAGTTGGCGGGCTTCACATCGTCACTTCTATTGGCAATTTACACTTTTTTTTTTGTTATCTTCAAGGCCAAAGTGAACAGACATCTAGGCAAGCGTGTACCATCCTAGGACTCATCTTCGCTTTCCATCGGGCAAGATTGAGGTCAAGCGCAAGCCTATTTTTCATAAAAAAAAAAACACTTACACAAAAATTCACACTAAAAGTGTTTTGTTGTATCAGCCTCTTCGGAAATTTAGGATGCGTAGAAGATTATTTGTATGGCAGGCTTGCCAGATATGGAGATAAAATTGCTATTAACAATTTAAGCGGTGCCGTCACCGGGAATCCGACCCAGGCTACCTGTACTACGGAATAAAAAAGCGAACGCCTTAACAACTATACTACCATAGGTTACTAACAAGAAATGGTCCTTCGTAATATACAAAACTAGGCATATACTAAGCATCTCATAACTTTACACACTTAAATTTTGTAACTCTTGATATCAAATATCAATTTTTTATTTTATAACGATGTCATATTATCCCCTTTAATATTAAATTTACACTCGAAATAGCTGGGATGCTTCTTTAAAAGTTTAACAAGCCTATTAAATATATCAATCCAACTCCCAGTTAATTTAATATAAAGGAGTCGGGTACCTAAAAGGGAATTCTTCCGAGGATCAACTTTGTCTATTTCACGAACGAGTCGAGCATAAGTCCGGTTAACGAAGTGCAGAAGTAACTTAACCAAAAACTTTTACTAAGGCTTTGATACCAGAAACAGCCATCGTAATAATTCTTTGTCTTTGCGATTAATTTTTTTTTAAATATATATTTAAAAAAAAAAATTGTATATAGTATAGTAGTACTAGTATATACTAACTAGTATATACTAGCTAGCTTCCGCTTGCGACTTCGTCTGTGTCGAAAATTTATCAGCGGTTATATCGGTTAAAAAAAATATTTAATATATCCAGGGTTCAATGTCCATACTAAAATACTTTAAAATCGGTGAAGGGGTTTAGCCGTGAAAACGTAATAGACAGAGTTACTTTATGTATGTATATGTTTGGATATACGATATGTAAGTATGGAACTTCAATTGCGACTTATAATTCTTCGCCGACATGGTTTCGCCTAGAAATCGTGACGCCATTGTACATTAGTACCTAAAAGCATCTAGCAATGTATATATTATTTAGGGATTTTTCTCCGATTCCCGGTCGGCTATTTCATAGTGTCACATTCATCACATTCGGCCGACAGAAACGGCGAGATTAATAGAGTCATAAGCATTATTATAGATCTTAGACACGCCATATATTATTTTTAGTCTCTGGAAAATAACGTTTCGGTCTAGGAGCGGAATAAGACACAGAGACGCGCGACGGTGGCGACGGGACGTGGCAGATTTATGAGGGGATATTTCATCTGCGGCCTCGGGCGATGGCGTGATGCGATCCGCCGCCCTCCGCGACCCTCCCCGAACTCTCCCTCCCTGAACTCAACCACCGGACGCTGCCCGCGAGCCGTCCGTGAGGCCCGCCACGGACGCGTGTCGTTTGTTTTAATGATCCGCATATTTCATGAAAGATTTTCTCTCGTATTACACTATAAAATATTGTGAATATTATCTACTCCACTAGTGTAGTGGGTAATTGATACATTGAGTTATTGAATGATATATATGTACGGTACAACCGTACATTTCTGCCGCCGTCAACATTGCGTATACAGAGTATATTTGACGCAGCGATCGCTGTAGTTCGCGAATTAGAAAATATAAAAATCGATTCAATTCCCGTTTTAATCAGAACCACGAGAAACGCGAACTCATTATCGTTTCGTATAAGAACATTTAACATACGAATGACATATCACTTTCATTTTAGTACTAATTATAGTGTAATATTATCTGGAACTATAACATATTTTAACATTTTTTACCTACTAAATCATTAAACATTCATCCATTACCGAAAATATACATGCACTGACCTATAGAGGTAGACAGAGATATCCAGTTGGCACAGCATAAGGCTTCAGTAACCCACTTTTCGCCTCTTCGGGAGATGTAACGTGTGTGTAACGAGCCTCATCACCGGGTTTGGCCATGCAGATTGCCATGAGATTTTAAAAACTTTCCCTTACAACAAACTCAGTAAAATCACATGATGTCACCCGCGAATTTGTTAAAAAATAAACTACCCGAATTTTCAGATTATATTTCATGTGGCTTCCTGGAGACAATTCCCGCGAGTTCTTTTTTTTTATCGGAACGGGGCAAGCGGCACATGTTTGCGTAATTGTTATTTGTAAAAAATGAAGTTTAAATGTTTCTTTAATTTTATCATTAACATCTTATGCGCTACATTAGGACAATCCAAGTACTCCTAAAATTGGAACAACCTTCACAAGTAATGTTCATTTATATGTAGATATTATTAACCTTTTTTTGATCTGTTGAATTATCAATATTATCCTAAACCAGAGCGATCACTTTACCGTCTTTACTACATTAACTACTTAATTAATTATTATTAGATACATTTTCTGGTTTCTTTATTCACCTACAGTCATCGCTAACTACATCTCACAGCCAATTACTATACTGGCTATTTACGGTAGAAATGGGTGACACTAACATATCCTACGCAGTTGATAACTGCCGACAGTATTGGGTGGTGTCGCCGGGGCCGACATGGCAACATTCTGTTTTGCGTGAGACCTTCGCCACCTGTCGGTTGTACCACGCGGATGATTGTTTCACATCACGAACGTTTGTTCGCAGAGCCTGGAAGAGCGAGAGAAGAGGCACGGGAGTCACAAAGAGCAGCTCGCTCGGGAGCATCGCTTCCTGCGGAGGAGGCTGGCGCAGCTGCGAGCGACGCCGCGGGAGCGCAGCCTCTCCGAGAGCTCGCTCCCGCACACTCACACCACGAGGACCGAGTCATTCTCTTCCTTGGAGTCCTCCTCGGGCGTGTCCACTGCGGAACGGTCGCCCTCCTCTGTATCTGAGAGCGGTGAGTGCTTTTTCGTCTTCATTAAATTAGATTTACAGTTGAAAGTACAATTTTTTGTTTTTTTTGTGAAAATTTTGGCTTCCGGACATTCTGAGTCGATGAAGGTGACCTTCAACTTCAACCGACACATTTAACTGTTTTGTTTTTAGGGTACTTACACCGACGGTCTGGCCGCCAGTCTGTCCTACTTCTAAACGGCTCTTATGTTTTGAACTGTTATAGGGAGCCGATTGAAATTTTCAGCAACAAATACTCGTCATAAGTAAAAATCAAAAGTTACTTTTTGACGTTTTTCTTTTTGCTCTATCATAAAAACAGTAATACATTCGATTTATATTTTAAATAGTTTAACGCGCAGCGGATACGGCCCCTTGTCTTGGATGTGAAAAATAACACGGTATGATTTTACATGGGATAATGTCGCACGGAATTGTAGGGAAATATATTTATGGCATAGCAGATAAGGTCCACGGTTTCGTTTATAGGTTTTCACACAGAAGACTTGAATAAACGAAACCATCTTGAAATAAATCACGCTATTATTATGTGAATGTCACACGGAATTTCTGTGAAATTGTTTGTGACTTTGCAGTTAAGGCAGTACGTAATTAATAATAATAATCTTTATTGTCCATATGAAATTGAACACAAAATTTATAGGAAGTCCCTGACATCCGTGCTAGGTTAGGAACCTGTATTAGGAAGGTCAAGGTGTCTTCTTCCAAGTAAATTAACAATAATCATTCCTTATAACAACGACTAGGACTTCAGAATTACAAGAAGAATAAAATTACTTTCAAAAAAAGTATGTTATGTACTATATATACTGAAATGGTCTGTGAATGTGGGAAGGGTGTGTATGTGTGTGTTGAACTTTAAATTATGCTTATCTAGTATAAGTACTTTGAGACCGGTACTGCTCGCAATTACGCAAGTATGAAATATTACATTAAAATAATGGAGGTAATAAAACGAAATGAAAAATCTTTATATGACATATTTCGTTCGTCAATTGTCATTTTTTTTTAAATCTACCACCGTTTCGTAATGACCGTGAAGATACCGGCGAAATAAACGATGTGGGCATCTTTAATTCAATAACTAAATATTATAATTAATACTACATAAAATTAAAAGTAACCAATACTCTCACAGGCAATTAGAACACATTCTAAGATTAAATCACTTTAAAGATAATATAAAATCTAACGCAGGATTTGCAATCCCGACCTGAGCAGGCCCCACACGCCACGCCTGTTCACAAGCATGACGCATGTGGCAGCCATTGCCCTCCTTGACCATATTAAATGGAAGTGGTAGACCCGCCACAAAACACCGCTGCGAGCGAAGGCTTTAAGCGCCCGAGTCTACCCACAACGATAGTAGGTTGAACTATGTTTGCTCGCGGAACGTCGGTACAATCTTACTGAGCACACTTGTAATTTCTATCAGACTATTTGCAATGTCATTCAAAATAATTCGAATGTTGTTCAAATAATAACTGACTATTCAAATAATAGTAAGCGTATTATATTATGGTAGAGTCGGGAGAGGAAGACCTAGGCCAACATTTCACGATGAAATCGGAGAGATTCTAAAAAAAGGCCAGGTCAAGAGTAATCTAAATCAACGAGCATGCATGCGTAGATTGATGAAAGTGGTAGAAGATTGTCCCTGCCTACCCCGTTGGGAACAAGGCGTGAATATACATACATATATTATACAGGTTAGATCTGCTCACCGGATAAAATTAGTCAACTCAACAAAATTTTGTTCAGTGTCATTTCGTTCAAAATGAACAACGCCTTATCCACACGTTTATATCAATTCGGTAAACTATTGTTGCACGATATCATCTATTGTATTCAAACGCACTAATGAATATCCTTTGACATTGTTTTCAAAGGATATTCTATTACAATGACAGTGTACCTACATTGTTACATGCTACGAGCGTTATATAATTATTGAATTGTGAGGATTGGATGCGAAGCGCAGCGGGCGGTGAAATAATTAGCATAGCCTGGATAGCAGGAGCGGACTGAATTATTCGAGTTCGGTGATCATCGAGCGATGCACCCTTACCCGTGTAGAGCGATGAGACAAACGGGCCGGCAAGCACAGCGCTGTCTCCGTAATGGTAGGAGTTGGTGTCTTTTATGTTTTTTTTTTTTGTGTTTTATACGAACACTTCGAACGTATCGTACTTGATTAGATAGATGTTTAATATGGTGGAGCCAAGCGGCAGCTTTTGCTGCTGCTCAAACCGGAGGTCAACTCCCTCTCCTCCTCCCTCCCATCCCCCAAATACCCTTAAAGGCCAGCAACGCATCTTTTTATTTTGCATTTTGTCGCGACTTTGTCGATTGCCTTCGTCGCCGATGACATATGGAGCACTGTGCGCTGTTTGCTCACCTCCCGTCGCGTTCTATCTCCCGAAAAGGTATAAATTTGGATGCAGAAGTTTGCCCCGTTTGGCTTTTCCGAGTCGTGCCAAATATAAATTCTTAATCTCTGTCTACCCTTATGGGTTACAGGCGTAAGTGCTCATGCTAAACTGAAATGTATTAAGTAAAAGATGTCATTAATCACCAATCGCAATTAACTATAGCCGGGCAACGGAAAACGGAATAAACTATTCCGTACAGGAGGCGCCTTAGCCGTAGTTTTATTGCCAAAGGGAAAATTAAGAGGGAGTAAGCAAAGGAAAATCATTAATTATTCGAACGCGGGAAGGAGAATACATTTAGTAGATTTGTAAGTACTAAGTCTTCATCGCAGTAACAAAAACGGGACTTAGAAGAGACAACGTCATCATATCAACTGTGTATCTTTTGTTTTAACTAATAATGCTTTTTTTTATGCTTCTTGTCCGGTTGTTCGTGAAGTCAATGAAGGACCCGACTGAAAAACAGTGCTGTGATATATCACTGAGGCGGGAACCTTTTTGACATCGCACAACAAATTAATCTTTTCATGTGTTTTTTTAATTTATGTCTTTTTATTTTATTTTGTGTTTTGTTGTGTGATTGCCAAATAAATGTGTTTCTTTCTTTCTATAAAACTATCCAGTAATATTATCCCTCAATTTTGTAGAAATGGAAGATTTGTTTAACAAAAAAAAGAAAGGCTCAAATTAAGGATGAACTAAATGTTATTAACGTTGGGGGAAAGCGATACAAATAAAAAAAAATACCTTAAATTGGGTTCGAGGAACGTCCTGCCGGACCTCTCCTGCCCACCCCCAGTTTCCGACGTAAACGTCCCATGAAGAATCTAATTTGCCCTCCAATTTGAACGGAATTGGATTTCTTCACGCGTCAAATGTCTTATGAGATTTGAATTTCACGCATATAAGTTTCGTGTTCTTGTACGCGGGCGAGGTTCCATCCATGCCACAGATATTTAACTGAGCTGATCAATTAAATTACTGATTTCTTGTATTGACCTCAAGATACTGTGAGCACATTCTGCGTACATCGGACCTAAGTTAGTAAATAAAAGCTGAAGGTATCCCGAGTTAACTATGACATCTGGACGTCTAACCCCTCAGTCGCCCCCGTGACCGCGGCTGCTGTAAATCAATCGAAACGTCGGGAATATAAAAATAAAATTAAACTCTATGAAAATCCGCAAATAATAGTTTCATTTGAAATGAAATTACTGTTAGTTATATAAGTGCTTTAATCAATTAGTCATCATCACAACCATCACCATGGAAGCCCATCACTGATGAACATAAGTCTCCCGTAAATGAACACAAAGTATTGTACTTAACCCACCTGCGACTGACGGGTTTACTGGATGACGTTTGTTGCCTAGGAGACGTCTGAGTAGATACCACCCTCTTACCAATAAAAGTAAAGTAAAGTAGCACTGCTGGGAAAAAGCCTCCGTCTCAAATATCTGAGAGGGTTTTTTAGGCCGGGAAGGGTCCACCACGCTGCTCCAATGCGGGTTGGTGGGCTTCTCATATCCTCGAAATAACATTGTTTAATTATTTCTCAGACATGCAGGTTTCCTCACGTTGTTTTCCTTCACCGCCGAGCATGTGGTAGATTCAGCATTTAAAATTGCAATTAACAATTTTGGAGGTGCCGGCACCGGAAATCGAGCCCAGGTCACTCACGCTCTATGAAACGGAAGCGAACACCCTCACCACTAGGCTACCGCGGCTCACAGCCACTGTTGTGTTGTTTGTAGGCTATGGAGAGCAGGCTAATCTGTAATAATGTATATAGTATAATTGCAGGCTATGAAACATACATTTCTGCTCAGAAGTGACAAAGTAGCTGTTAGTGTAGCCTTCTTCATATGAAGGTAATAACCACTTACCATTAGGTGGACTGATAGTTGGTTTTTTCTTTTCGATAATTCTTTCTTCATTCTTTATTACTTATTGTACACATTATGATTATTCAAATTTACAATTTGAATTATCAATTGAAAGATTAATGTACAAAGGCGAGCTTAACCCTAAGCAGAGTTCTCTTCTGGCAAACCCTTGAGGAAAGAGAAAACTATTATTATTATACAAGTAGGTAGTTGTGTACTTAATTAATAATATCTTAACTAATATAATTGGCAATAAAAGAAAATGAAGCAAAGTAGCTGTCTGTAAGTGCCCACAGCGGGGCAAGTGCCTACATATATTATACTATATCAAAATGTATAAATACATCGTCTAAATATATATAAATATACACACATACAAACATATAAACACATATATTTACCAATATTACATTAAATATTTAATAATAATCCATAATACATAAATGCCGATAAGATATTTATTTACAATTTTAAGAAGAAAGATAGTGCTAGTGTAGATAGTTATTCTCCGGAATTCACGAGAAGAACTAGCACGAATATGGTTAACATTTAGATGTTCAAAGTTACTTTTGGCAACATATTCCACTGAACACTGCATGAACTTTACTTTTATACACAGACATACAACCTATTCACACGTATATCTTTTCAATATGGTTGCATATGTCTCTTTCGATCACATCTATGACGCATTATAATTATAATGTAATCTTTTTTTCATCTTCAGCTACATTCATTACTACAGTGACAGTTCATGATTTGTGCCCTGTTTTTTTCAAGTCGGTCATTTTATCCAAATTAGTAAGCTGCACGACTTTGAATTGCGAAAGTATTAAGTTGCCTTTGACTGTAACGAAATTGTCAATATTAAAACAAAATGGTGCGATGTAGTGCTTACATGTGTGAAAACGCAACATACGAAAATATAGCTGGCCAATACATTTATCGGTAATTTGTTCAACGGTTTTGTATGTGAGAGTGGTTTATTAGTGTGCGTTTTCTGTCACGTTTCGTCTGCTACAATATTAAATGTCTGTGCTTAAATATTATGAATAAAGAAAAAAGCTCATCGCTCTCCACTGAAGGCGAATTATCTCTTTTAAGACTCTCTCTCGTTGTTCTTTCACTCTCCCCTAAATAATATATCGAGGGTAAGCAAAAGCGACACTTTCAACTGACATTTAAAGTACACCTGCTCCTGATCAAAAATGTATACTGCATCAAAAAGTGACAGGTAGCCTCTCTGCTCATATCCGCTATAAAAGATGTATGAGCATATTCTCGTGTCGGAGATTACTCACAAATACAAAGTTTTTAATTCCAACAACTACACGAAATCGACTAAGGCTTTGCCTGTTAGCGTTAGACTAAGACATGTGCAGGTTACGTTGCCGATTGGAGAAAAAAAGCTAGTTCTTAATATTTATTATGTCTTTAAAACTAATATTGTATACAGGGAATTTGACTATATTTTTAACAGTTCAATATAACCGATGTAGTATTCTTATTCGAATTCGTATCAATATCAATAACGTTCAACTAAATCCGTTCGTACCGGCAACTAATATTTTTTCGCGTACCGGAGCATTTTTCAATAACCAAACCATCGTATAGGCACAGAAGTCGTCGCGGCAGGTATATATTTCCACCGGGGTCTCTTAGTTACCATTGCTAATAACGCCTCCAATCAATGCCCCCACGAGCGAGGGGCGTGCGTTGTGACGTCAGTTCCCGGGAACCCCCGGGATTTATGGGGCTCCGATGCGAACAATCTCTAAATTATCGGATCGAGATCTATGGCTCCGGCCGGCAGGTGCTGCCGTTGCCTTCTCGACGCCTAAAACAAAAGCGAACAATAAATACACGAGTCTGAGGTTAATATTTTATCTGTTGTCTTAGAGCTCGTTGTTAAAGGGTACCCAAACATAGAAAAACTATACAGGGCTGATAAACTGTTAGGAGTATGAAATTGTCGTTTTATATTGAAAAATTTGAACACCATAATTTCTAAGAAACAAATAAAATCATTCGAAGTATTTTCTCTCATTATCTATATCTGTCATCTCGGGAGAAAATCATTTATCCCTTTGCGATAGAACTCTGGGGATCTGGACTCTACAAAGTCTATGAAGCAATTTTGTATCGCTTCCCGAGAGCAACATTCTTTTCCTTGCGAAAAATTGTCCACCAAACAGTTAGCATTACTTTTCTATGGGTGAGCTTCGCTTCAGGGTATCATTCCAGTTTTTGACCCATTCGGCCTTCCTTCAGCCATTGCGTTTATAGTTGAGAATCCACTTTTCTTGCTACGTCACAATTCCGTTCAAAATCCTTTAATATCTGTAGGGTGCAGCAAGGCAAGCGGCCAACGCGTGTTACTTCATGGTGCTGACTACTCGAGTTTTTTTAACATTGGCTACGTGAAACTAGACAAGCTCAAGAAGATGATAATTAAATAATGGCACGTGCTTCAAGTTAGTTTCTCGCAGTTATTAAGCCAGTAGCAGAATTTACTTAGATAGTGGTTTGCTACATCTTTACCGTAAGCTTAGGGCCTTTTTTTTTACTTTAACGTGGGGGTAAGGTGCTCGCACCTACCAGTGACTGGTTATGTCGGGATCAACATTGAAGCCGACCGACTAAAACCCCCACGGTAGATACGCTGTTGGTCCAGTCACCTTCAGCGGTAGGGACTCGCGAGCAGAAGGCCCGCAAGTTAAAAGCTTAGGGTTGCAGTACTTGCGTTAGTTACAAGTTTTTACATTGTACTCAAAGTAAAATTAGGTTTATTAAAAAAAATTGTATAGCGTATACTGTTACTGTAATACATGTAATAAAAAATATAAGACAAGTGAAATATGCAAACTCATGTAAATAAAAAGCTAAACCCGAGCTTGCCCGCAATCTCATGTTTCGCGTTGCAGAAAGGGGCGTAAGCTAGGGCGACAGCAAAGCTCTGATCGCCCGCCATTTAAAATATATTACAGGAAATTGAGCTAGGTTCCGTCGCAGCGCTTCCTGCCGCCACTGCTTGTGCGGTAATTAGTTTTGCCAATTGATTAGCTGACGGGGAACTTATTCATTGGTTTTTTTTTTTTTTTAGGAATTTTAATTGTTTCGCACGAGAACTTCACTTTGAATGATTAATGGCCGAACGCATCCGAAAGTAGTTGCTTTACAAGTGGAGCCTTATGCTCAATACCAAAACAAATTTCACACAAATTCCGTGCGACTACATTTTTCGATGAAATCATTTTTGCACGCGTTTTATATAGTTTTTATAATAACGCGTTTTATAATGATTTCTTGTATCTACGCTAATACTACACATTTAAAATTAAACTATTATTTACGGATTGTATGGCGTTTAATTAGCATTCTGAAATCCCGATGTTTCAGATGCTTTACAGCGGCCGTGGTCGCGGTCGGGACAGAGGTGCTTGACGTCCTGAAGTCATAGTAAAACCGGCTACCCACAGCACACTGTATCTAGAGGTAGTGCAGTGGTGTGCTTGGTCACGGATTAAATTCTTTTAGCAGTTTAGTTTCAATAGCCTCGCGAATCATCCGTCGGTGTTGCAAGAATCGGCGTTCTTTGCGGAGATATGTGGTCTGTCAAATCGAATGTAATGGTAGGGGCGATCCTCCAGAATATTATGATCACAGACCGCAGACTTCCTTCCCCGTGACCACGGGTGCTGTAAAACACCCGAAACATCGGGAATTAAAAAAGTTAATTAAACGTGATGAAATCCGTGAATAATAGTTATATTTCAAATAGCGTGTTGTATTTAACATTCAGGGCCTGGTTTCGTTCGTTTATACTGGACATAGTAAACATCGTAACCCACGTCTAGGATGTGATGTGTCCTGCCCTGAGTACTGCAACTGTTATTTAGCGGGACGAGGGTAAGTGGTTCCTACCAGGACGACTCCTAGGCAGCTAAGGAGTATACCACCAGTACCATAGTGACATGTTTTGTTCCACTTGTGATATCTTACAATTAAGTTGAAGTTTGTTTGTATGCATGTCGTTCACACTTAAAGAACTTATGGGTATGAAGGAAAACTGACAGAAATGTATATTATTTATTTATTTATTTAAACTTTATTTGAATACTTTTAAATAAAAGTATTACAAAGGGCGGACTTAATGCCTCATGGCATTCTCTGCCAGTCAACCCGGGGCGTGGAGAGATATTGTAAGGGTGCCAAACATTATGCCATGGAATACTGTATATCACAATAGAGAGTTCTCTTGGTACATAATGAGTGAGCAACCGGATGAAGCCGCGGGCGGCCGCTAGTTAATACCAAAGTTATAAGATGTCACGAGATTGAAATGCGTGTGTTGATGTTGCAGATGAGGTAGACGTGATCGGCTACACGTCGAATCCGAGCGACTGCGAGTCGCTGGTGTCCGGGCACAGCGGCGACAGCGGCGTGCCACGCAGCGCGACACGCTCCAGGTATGCCTGATTCCACTTGCTTTTGCACGTCTGTCTATATAGCCTATTTGTAAAATTAGTGCCTCGATAGCCTCGGGAGATTCATAATTCGATATCTCGGAGCGCTTGTTCCAATGAGTTTTTAGAAACTTATCTATTGGTGTCGTTCCCTCGACACTAAAACGACGACAGGCTCACCACCTGTCACATTATACCAAATAAGCTCATGTGTAATAGTGGCCTGAGAAGACTAAAATGTCCTCTGACTACCCAATATTTATAAAACATTAAAGGTCCGTCGTGTGAGTCCACCGTCCTGTTTCATTCCATGGGCCTTATAAAAGTCGAATCAGTTTTTATTTTTATAGGAAAGGCGGCAAACGATCAAGCGGCTCACCTGATGGTAAGTGATTACCGTCGCCCAGGTACATCTGCAACACCTGAGGTGCTGCAGGTGCGTTGCCGCCCTTTAAGAATATTTGGAAGAAGGGAGGGAGGATGAGGAGGGGAGGAAGATGGGGAGGCTGATGGAGAGAGGCAGTGGGCATCCGGTTACCTCACTCACCGAACGAAACGCAGAAGCAGAAGATGCCTCTACTTCACGCCGGTATTCTGTGGGGCTGTGGTACCAACCCGGTCGAGCCGGCACATTCGAGCAGCAGCAAAAAAATGGAGAAAGGTTATGCGTGGGATGGTAGAATCTAGCGCAGGCTCCGACAAAGGCATAACAACCATCTCAAATATGCCACTATAGTGTAACTAGGCTATCGCCTGCTGAACGTTGATGGCTTCCACCGTGGTAGAAACCGGTGTCTGTCTGACGGTAATGATGATGGAAACATACTGAGAGATTTTAAACTAACTCTTATTTACTGTGATAATTTTTTCACTCAACGTAAGTATTTAGCGAGATCCCGAATACAGTAACGAGTATCACCAGACTAAGACCCTTCAGACGTTAGTAAGGTAGATACATACCGTAATAAGATATGTTTGTGTGTCTGTTCATTATTTTTTGTTGTATTGCAGGTGGGCGACGCGCGGCGCGTGCGCAAGCGCGGACCGGGAATCGACGCAAGCGTTGTAACTTCGTAACATAAAACAATCGTAGGACATTTTGTTGGTATATGTACTAAGGCGAATGTTGTTTGTGACTGAACGGGACGGACCGGCGTCCTGCGACAGAGTGACTCGGCGGAGAGCTGCGCCCGCGCCGCACCGCACACGCACACACACCGACACACACACCGACACACACACCGACACACACACCGACACACATACCGACATACACACCAAGACAGACATCCACATGCAGACATGACACACACATACAACACCGTCACACCTCCATCATACTGAGTACAAAATTGCCAAAAAAAAAATTCAGTGTTTATTTTCTTCATTTTTCTATATTTAAATTCTCTTCACTGCTCAAATTTCAGTACGTCCGTTCTTAGATATGTTATATTTTCCCATACATTTTAGTTATTCTTAATATTATTTTTATAGCATTTACTGCTGGATTTCGATTCGTCAAGGCCCCTTAACCTAAAGAAGCTAAAATGAGATAAATATCAACGTGCCGTCTCCTTCTTACACGAAAGAAACCATTTTGTCCGAGATGTTGGTACGAAGCTGTTATACAAAAAATTACTTTACTTTTTATAATCTAACTTCCAGTATTATTTGCTATAAAATAAAGTCATATTAATGTATCATTAAAATACTTTCACTTCACTTCACTTGTTCTGCTATAATACTTTTTAAGTTTTACATTACTTATATTATTTCCAAAACATCGTCATTTTGACGCTCCAAAGGTTTTTAATAAATCTTTGACTTTTCTTTCATTTATTGTCTTTGTAAGAATACAATGTTGTTTTAATTTCGTATATTTTATTTCCCAAATTTATAAAAAAAAAATACTTTTTATTGTCTTTCGAAAAGCTATTAGAAAAGTCTAAGTACTTATTGTTATAAATTTCCACAAAGTGTCGCTTATATGGCGTAAGTTGTATAGATGATATCAATTTTATATTTTTTGTATATAATTTTTTTTCTTATATAAATTAATCAAATAGAATTAGATCTGTGAACGTTGGGCGGGCCAGAGCCGCAACAGATTATAATTTAAAGGGTTCATCAAAGCTAATGAAAACCCACCAAAAGATGTTAATTTAAGTTCTAACAATTTTCGTTATAATTCGGGTACTAACAGATGCGGCTATGAGAATTATTAGATTTGTAATCGCATAGGTCGCTTAATTTGTTTTTAAAACAAATTCGTATCAAAAAGGTGCGCGATAAAAATGACACTAATCCATATGCCATTGTAATGGGAAGATTATAGAAAAAAAGGCAATGGCATATTTAACGTACCTAAAATATCCAACATTGCTGATTAACATCGTATTTTTAAGTATTAATTTTGAATATTAATGATCTCACTTCATTGTCGCGCGTCCATCGGAGTAATGTGTCATTTTTGATCTTGTTGGCTTTATCATTTTATTTAGCACAACAATAATACATGTGAATATGTGTAATTATATATTTTGTCTGTGGTCAGTACCCTACAAACAAAACGTATTGAGCGGGAATTTTTTTTTTTTTTTCTGAATACGATACAAGTTTACACAGACCTACTCTACGATGTATCAATAATTCTAATATAAATTACATGTATATGTTATTCTGGGTGTTAACTCGTATCTAATTATGAATCAAGTGAATTTAAAATGTTTCAACATAAACTAAGGCTATCGAAACTGACAGAAAAATCGCATTATTTAAATGACTCGGTGGCCCAGTGTCAGATCAGTCACAAACCACGAGTGCATTAATAATTTATATATATTGTACTTTTAAGTTATAGACATTATCTCTATATCACAATTAATGTATAGTTAATTTAAAAAAAAATAAGTCAAATTATAAGTTTCAAAATGCGATTTATACTTTTAATTTCTATTTATTTCGAAGACCAAGTTCAACGAGTTAAATGACTTTATTACTCTCAAGGACAGTAATTTATGTGGACACATACCAAAAATAAATAATAAAACATGGAATGGTGAGCTATACAACGTGTCGGTATAAATCGTTAGGGGACAACATCTAGAAGAGTACACAATATATTTTTGTTATTACTATTGTATCTTATAATAATAAATTGTTAATTCATTTTATGATGGTGCGAGAGTGGTTTTTCATTGTATAATAATATCTCTTAAATTGTTTTCAAGTCGACACCCATTCAGGGGCCCAGTACGCTCTATTCAAATCTCACATATACGGCCCTTCTGAATATTTAGATTCTTTGAAAACATACAACAATTGTAAATTGTTTTAAGGTATGGATGTTTTAATAAGCGTAGTTGTAAACGTATTATCATTTGTAAGTTTTGACATTTGTTTTAGAAATGACATTTTGATCTCCCTAAAGTTTAATTGAGTTGTCGGTGAGCGGCAGAGCCGCGTGTCCGCCGGGCGCCACACCAACACACACGAACACACTCGCGACGATATGACTCTGCTGCGATTTAAAACACACGTCCATTGTCATTAAAAGCCCGCGTAAACGGGAGACGTAGAATCATAGACAAGTTCGTTCGGAATTACCGCGTTCCGTTTAACACATACGAATTTTTTTGCTTGAGACCTAAATGAAAGCAATGCAAAATATAAAAGTTGTCTAATAGTTGTTGTAAAATAGCATATTCTCTCTTGGCCTAGTTACGTAGTTTTCGCAGATAAGGCAGAACGCTTTCTTGGTTATTTTTTGCACACACCTAAAAATAGAATAACGTTGTCTCTTGTCTTGTCCTTAAAAATAAAGTTTTGATCTGTATTCCAATATATTTTCAACGAGCAATAAATCTAGTCGAGATGTAACTCGTATTACGAACCTATAATTCTTTGAGAATTAAATAAAATTAAGTCTATTATACCCACTTTATTGTAAAATTTAAATCGCGGTAGTTTCGTTGCCCGGCGATTTTCTCGACTTGGGGCCAGTTTCGGTAGTTATTTTCAAAACCTACCAAAAAACTATCCAGGCCAGTAATGGTCAATAAAAAACCAACAAATAGTAATATATCTTTAGATAGTAACATACCTACGAAAGAGCCCATGGCTACGCGCCTCTGTCAAATCCTGCCTCGACTATGTCAATATAAAAAAAAAAAAGAATATTTATCTTTTGGAAATAATTTATATTTATCAGAAAATTTATTTTATTTATTTTAGGTTTGCATTGTCGGTGTTATAAAAATCGTACCAGTGTTTCGCTTCGGCCAACATTTTCGTATTACTGCTGTTGATCAAGACTCCATCCGGGACATTGTATACTGGAAAACTAGTTTTAGAAAACGGAGAGGTGAACCTTGTCTCACTCACTTCATTTGCAAACGGTAAATGGATGCAAGCGGCGACGGGACGCTTAAAGAGTACAAATTCTGTATAAGCCCCTACTTGAGTGTTAATTCTGAACGTTATTTTTTTAAACACGAAACAGGGAGGTATCGCCAGAGTGATGGTCTTAGCACATAAAGCGCGGGCGACAGTCGTAGTTAAACGGATCCGGTCATCTCTGCCTTCGGTGTTGTCTCTTCCTTAACTAAATTTTATCTGTATCCTATTGCTACAGTGAATATGATTTGCTATATCCTGCAACTGTTATCACTTCTCTCGTAGAAATATACCGAGCTTAGAACGCTCTATTTTAAGACATGTGTCTCACTGTAACGATAGGGTATTAGAGATGGCGCGTCGCACTATACGGGCGCGCGCCGCATTAGATAATAAATGTGTTATTAGAAATGAAATTGCAATATCCATGATCTACCGTAGTCCGGGCGAGACTGCACCCGCTCCGCAGCTGTATACCCTTAGTCGCTGTAAATTAAATTTAGTCCGGCGTTATAAAAAAATGTCAGTGGAATTGTAAATATTTGGAACCAAAATTTTTATACAAATTATTTCATAAATATATTCTTGGAGCAAGCCGGCCGTGGAGCGGCTGTGGTCTTCGCCGGCTGGCGGCCCGCGTGCGACGACGCCCATTGTTGCACACTCCATTTACACTTTCCGAACGCATCTGATAGCTGTCAACTTCTAAATATGAACCATTGACAACTACGTCCGAACAAATAAATGTTACCCTATGAAAATAAACATTTAATTAAACCGTATACTTAAACTTACATCACTGAGCCGGACTTAAGCGATGGTCAAATTCCAAAAAATTCAAAAGTTTGAACTTCATTTAATGCATTCGGAAAGTGAGTTTAGATTGTGCAATAATTAGCGCTGCAGTAAAGCAGCGGGGGTGAACCCGCAGGCGACCGTTGTCTGAACGTAGAGGCAAACATTAGGTACCATTGCGACTACTGCTAAAGAGAGTTGGCAGCATATTCAATGTAATTGACGAAACGTGGTACATATAATTTACTATATGTAAAAAAATTATAGAATTAATTTAATAAAATTATAATTAAAATTGTCTTGTGTCTCATTTCACCCCCCTGCTAGAGAAAAGGAATTTTGTTAATTTTGGTAGCAATCCGACGCTTATAAAAGCATGGAGACGGAACCTTTCAACTCTGGAAGTAATTTACATCGCAAGGACTGTGAAACTGTCGAGTCTGGCGTAATTTAAAATACCACCACTAGTTACACTACAGATTCCAACAATTGGAATAATAACTATTTCAAATGAAAAAAGTAATAAACAAAAACAGTAAAGTAACAGCCTGTAAGTGCCCACTGCTGGGCAAAGACCTCCTTCTCAAATACTAGTATCTGAGATGGTTTAGGAGCCGGGGAGGACCCGCCACGCTGCTCCAGTGCGGGTTGGCGGGCTTCACATATCCTCGAAATAATATTGTTATTATTTCTCAGACATGCAGGTTTTACTCACGATGTTTTCCTTCACCGCCGAGCACGTGGTAAATACAGCACTTAAAATAGCTATTAACAATTTTAGCGGTGCCGGCCACCGGGGATCGAACCCAGGTCACTCGCGCTCTATGAAACTAAAGTGAGCGTCCTGACCACTAGGCTACCTCGGCTCAACAAAAACAGTAGCATTCAGATATTCCTCTGCTAAGCAAAATCCGACGTTAATTTTTGTGTAAATCTCGAGGTTGCGCGAGGTCCGCTCCCTGCTCTAGTGCAAATATATTTTTTTAATATTGCTCATACTTGCAAGTTTCTTCACTATGTTGTACTTCTCACTTTCAATTGTAATTAGCAATCACCATAAAATAAAAGCTCTTACATGGGTGGCAACACTGAACATAAGTTGCGTTGTGTTGCCACCCATATAACGGGCATAACTTTTTTGGGAAGTGGGCAAACGAACTTGCGGGCCACCTGATTGTAAATTATTATCGACGCCCACGCACATCTGTTTTTAAAGTTCATCGGCCTTTAAGGATATTTGGGGAGACCTCACTCACTGAACGAAACGCAGAAGCGCATGATGCGCCTACTTCACGTTGCTATTCTACGAGGCCGTCATATCACCACGGTCGAACAGTAGCAAAAGCCGCCCCTTGGCTCTAACTCCTGCAAAATGTCTGTATTACCAAATTACAAAACTAAAAAATCTTATCACAGAAATTTAACTTATAATTGCGATTCTGTTAAATTTATAGTTGCGAAACTTCATCACATTGACAATTATTATTATCTCTTGCACTAGTTCACAACACATTTTGTTTAATCTAGAATAGCATATATATAATATTATAATATATAAAATACCCAATATCTACACTATTTAGGCTGTTGTTATAAGAAATTATTATTGTTAATCAACTTGGGAGAAGAGACTGACCTCTGTAATACATGTCCTTAACCTAGCATGGATGTCAGGGAATTCATACTTTGTGTTCCAAATTCTTATGACAGTAAAGATTATTATTATTATTTATATGTAAATAACCGACCGGATTCACCATACGGCATCTTCAGATAGACATAAGCGAAATTTAACATTAATACTCGTATATCTGTAATTAGTAACGTTACCGACCATATTTAATGTAGAGTGGAACATAAATGAATTCGAATGAAACACTGTTGTTGAATGAAATTTGAAGTTACAAGTGAACAAAAGACAACGAGAGTATCTATGTTATTTGGTACTTCTCCTTTGACGGGGAATTCGCAGCAAAAAAATTCGAAGGCCGCACTTTTTCAAATTCCGTGGATGTTTTAGTCGGTCCAGCACTTATACATGATCCCGATATAACCGGTCACTGCCTTCAGTGACAGGTAGGTAGTTATGCCAGACTTAAATTATCTAAGTGACGGGCAGGTGTGCTTATAACAAGGTGGCGAGGTGCCTGGTACTGCCATCGCCCACCAGTTTTCCAATAGTGGGGATTACGACAAATCTTCCAATTTGAAGAATCGTGGAAGCCCAGCAGTGGACTATTTATGGGTTGCTAAGAAAAAGGGAAACAATCACAACGTCGGGTAATAACTGGTTCGAGGTTACGTACTCTGGTGCACATGTGCATTGAAATCATGTTTGGTAAATTCTTGTTGTTTTAAACAAATAAAGATTTATCTTATCTTTTGGTACATATACTTATTAGACGACTTTGACAATTTTCATCGGTGTTAGAATCGAATGGGCCGGCTCGACCGGGTTGTTACCACGGCTTCGCAGAATACCGGCATAAAGTAGATCTTGTGCCTCTGCGTTTCGTTCGGTGATTGAGGTAACCGGAGACCTTCTCCCCCTCCGCATCCCCCTCCTCATCCTCCCTCCCATCTCCCAAACATACTAAAAGGCTGGCAATGCAACTGCAGTACCTCTGGTGTTGCAAATGTACGCCGGATGACGGTAATCACTTACAATCTGGAGAACCGCTTGCTCGTTTGCTGCCTTTCCCATAAAATAAAATACAAGCGTATTATAATGATTTGAAGACCGTGAGATGCGATAGAATGAGGATTCCCAGAACGATACAATAGGATGACGTAGAAATAATATTATCATTGTAATTTAATTAAAATTAAGTAAATTGCTATTTATATGACGCAAGTACTTGAACTGCTTCCCAATCAAGGAAACTCTCTTCGGACACCAGGTCAATCTAAACACAAGCATTTTAGTTTTCTTTATGTAGTATTTCATTTCAATTTTCTTATACCGAAAGTAGATCCTGCAACCGATCGATAGAGAGACAACTTTATCCGCGTAACTGAGGTTATAAAAACATACATTTTCTATGTGTCATTCGACATTATTGCTTCTCAACTAAAGAATTAGTACAGCTGGATGTGTCACCCGGTGGCTTTTGCTGCTGCTCGAAAGGGGCAGCTGGACCCGCTAGCACGTTTGCCTCCTTTCCCATTAAAAAAAATGTTGACAAGGTCCAGAAGGTTGAGGAAGGTAACCCCTTTTTTAAATTATTGGTATGATTTTCGTATTACTAGACGTTTTAATCCACTCCTCACCAGGGCCCGGTGGACTAACTTCTCGGGCGATGAGCCTGTTGCCGTCTCATTGTACAGGCCTAAGATACCAATCGTACAAAAATTTCGTAAAACTCGTTGAGACGAGCTCTCTACATAAGTTATCGAACCCGAGACTCCTTGGTCCTAAGTAGTAAAAAAAAGACAATAAATGCAATTCATAACGGTTTAATTAAATAATAATAATTAATAATGTACAAACAAAAGGAATCATACAATGTTAACCTCAAATCTATAAACCCACTTAAAAAAGTTTATAATATAAAAAAAACACTTTTATCACCAATACTTACAATAAATTATCATTCACCACCATATATAGTTCAAAATCATATGAATGAATATATGCATGAACATATTTTTTTATCTCCACTGTAATAAAACACGTGTTGTAGTTCATATATATTTGAATAACTACCTTGAATATAGTTATCAGTTTTCACGAAAACTTGATCAACTTCATGGTGTCGCTTTTAGGTGTCGATGTGCGCGCGCATCATAAAAATTCACTCTCATAATTTTTCCAAACGCGCCAAAAGAAGTATATATAAGATAATAATGATATAACTTCAAAAAACAAAAGTAATTTTTAAACGGTTATTTAACTTCAAAATATTGTTCATCTAGCTTAATTTATAGTAACACGTGATTAAGATATTCCTAAAGTATCCGAACGGTTCGTCAACGCAGCGGTGCATCCTGCAGATTATCAAACGCGGCCCGCGATCATCATCTCGCACGGCGAAATCAATCCGAATATACGGAACCCAAATACCACAGACTAGTGACGGTGCTACAGGCGCAGCGCTCACCACTCGGGTGCCTTCCCATCATAGTGAGCATGGGCGGCTTTCGTACATGCTGCTAAACTAAAACTAAATTATCTTCTTTTGTTTAACACATACATGCAGTAATGTCACCAGTATTTAAAAAAAAAGTCTTGCTCGTGGGATACGAAACTTCGTAAAAACAAAAAACAACAGCAACTTTTTCTGAAAGTTTTGAAGTAAATATTCGCGAATTGGGCTCGTAACGCCACATACAATAATGTTTCAAACGTTGCCATTACGCAGTCTTGCTTCAGCTGATGCTGAGAGACAGCCGGCACGATGCGGCTTTTGACGGACTTATGGTTGTTTCTTTCACCTCGGCGAACTTTTACATAGAATCTCACATTAGTGTCTAGACACACCCGTTATGAAAAAAAATATATTCCTATTCTTGTATTTCGAGGGTACATATATTAATTATTTGTAATGTTTTGTATTTCAAAGAATACTTTTTTTGGTGTGCTATTATTGTACATAGCTAGGCTTGAACATATTCCAGTGAACTCAACGTAGGCTCCCGATCTTTTTACATATCCAGCCCTCTTTATCCGCTGGGATGTCTTGTCAAAGACAATATCAATATCAATTGAATTCATTTGCATTCATATGAATATTGGTTTACCTACAATGTGGCGCAACACTTACAAACGAAGGCGCAGCGTGTCCAACCATTGTGAGAGGTTTAGCTGTAACGGGTCCGGGGCTGCGTTGTTGCCTTTATTTATGCATTAACTTTTGCAATTTAACCGCCAAGCCCATTGTTAAGAGTGTTCCCTTTTATCGGGTTCTTCCCGCACTTTCCTCACTTTTCCTCTTTTTTTTGTGTGGAAAAGATATATGAGTATTTTCGGTTCGAGATTGTTTTATAAATGAAATTAATATCTATGACTTATTAACCTATTAAATAGGAGTCATGTAGCTTTAATAGGATATTATAAAGGCTCCCAAAGAAAAGTGTAAGAAAATGTAGGGCTGTTATTAAATCTCGTTAACCATTTTTTTTTTATATATTTGTCCGTTTGCACGTGTGTCGCGGAAAAATGACTGAACTAATTTCAGTGCTTTTTTTATAATTGGAATATCCATACCTATCCAGGTAAAACAAAAATAACAGGGAGCAGATCAGGTAGAAAAAACGCGACCTCCCGTTTTGACTATTAAGACTATTAAGTCCATCTGATGTGTCACCCCTGTCCGTTATATACGCACAAAAAAAACAAAGAATTTTATGAATTAGTACAGATGAATACAAAATACTTACTAGCCTATCTCTGCCTACCCCTAAGGCCGTTCGCGCATCGGACGTAAAAATACTCTTTTCATTCTAAACATTTCATTGAAGTGCATGCGGTTGGGAACGACCCTTTGTAACAACTGGACCCCTTTGTCCTTTTGTCACATTTTAAAAACTCAACCCGACATTCGTTCACGCTTTACGGACATAAATCGCACGGTGGTCGTCGAAATATTTCTATCAACACCCTCTCTATTTCCGCCTGATTGGTATAGAAAATACTATTTTATTGAGTAACTAAAATATTTTTGGATACGATTATGAGCTTCATTTGTTTTAGGGGGGCGCTAGGGAGCCTACTTCCACTTTTCTTTCATTAGATCATTTGTATGGTGATCGAGCATCGTAAATCGCGAAGGAAATATTTGCATTACAATTGAACTCTTTGAGTAGGGCTGCCATATGTCCGCATGCGACGGGACATGATTTATTTTGTAGCATTGCATCCCTATGTCAGATGGTCGCGGTTTGTGTATTGGAACATTTACTAGTAACTCGAGTTCTGGTTCGTTGATTAAGTTTTTTTCACATTTCTTAGTCGATGTTTCGACATTTTTGACAGCCCTATTTTGGAGTGAACAATCATGACCATGCATGCAGCTTGGCTCTACCACGTACTAATATTACAGTAGGAGTACTACGGTGAAACCCACACGGCACGGGGTGTCTAAGTTGTTATCTTTAAGCCGTTCGAACTGTGATACTAATATATTTCATTAAAAAATGCTACATGCGCCGCGACGTCCTCTCTCCTAGATACCTTCCAGCGATGGCTTGAAGCACACGTAGTATAACGAATTTGTTTCGTCCGCAGCGCCTAAAGCGAGTAACGGTACACGCGGCAACTATAGATACGTCGTTTTTAATTCCTATTAATATTATAAGGTTTTCCAGTTTCATTTCTGTTTTTTTTTGACATGGCAATACAAAATGTTTCGATGATAAAATTGACAAAACGCCAACTGTAAATCCGGAAAATTATTTGCTGTATATTCAAGCAGTTTCAGAACGCTTAACGCGTTGCTGAGTGAATTCATATATTCGTATCTATTTGATGACGAATTGTGTTGTTGCAGGGTCATGCAAAGTTTATACGAGAACATGAAAATCAAAGGCTTCGCATATAATCGTAGACGAACATTGACACAGCCATAAAACAATAATGATACGACAAAAAAAAACTATTTCAAATTTAAAATTCGAAACATAAAGTCAGAGAAATGTTTTATTTCTTTATGCTGAATTTTTTATCCATTCTAAGTCATGCGAATATGCCGCGTATAAAATTCATACAAGCGGGAATTGATTACAATTCCGTTTATATGAAAAACAGAATTCATAATGGACAGGTGTCTATTTCCTTTTGTTCTTTCTCTGCCAGCTCGTTAGCATTGTATAATTCAACTTGAAGGGCGTCCAATATGATAAAAAGAACAACATATCTTCAGTAATACAGAGGTCTGCGTGTATATTATATTACCCTAATATATATGCATTAAATAACATAAACTATGCGCCACAAGAAGGGATAACATTCGTTCTCGTACTACTTACCTCGATGACTAAAAGTTTTATGGACTATATAAACTAGAGACCAGCCGGGCTTTACACGGAAAAATGAATACATGTATGAGTTACCGAAAAAAAATGCGATAATCTTTTTTTATTACGTTAGTCGAATAGATCGCTTAGTTTAGTGATAAGGAAACTTGTTCGCTGAGCAATGGGTCTAGATTCGAATCTTAGCCAAAGCCAGTAGTAGTTAGTTGAACCCAGAAATTTTCGCATTTAGTTCTGATGTTGTTACTCAGAGCACTGGCACTGCACCTGACGCTTCCTCCCGATCGTGAGTGCTTATTATACGGCACTATAATATCTCCTGCTCGGTTGACAACTGCGTACAGAGTTCGGAAGTAGCCACTTTACGGACAGTTGGTTGATGCCATTTCTTCCGTGTTAGCGCAGTGGTCAGGGCGCTTGCTTTAGTTTCAAAGGTGGCGACCCGGGTTCGATTCCAGGGACCATTAAAATCGTTACTAGCATTTTTAAGTGTTGAATGTACAACCCTGCATGTCTGAGAAATAATAATCAAAATATTATTATTGGAGAGTATGTTAAGTCTACCAACCACCAACTCGAGCAACATGGCGGTCCTTTCCCGACTCCAAAACTGCCTCCGATTTGTGGAGACAATTACAGGCTTGCTACTCTACGTCCCCCTCACTCTGTTGAAGATAAGAAAAGTGGAATTCTTCTTGAATGTTATTTTGAAATTGCGGTGTTAAGAGAAACTCCTTCCTTCGTGTTTCTAAACTATCTTAGAAGTCAGATGACGTTGATTTTCGTGAATTAAAATATACATGCTTAATATAGTAGACGACACTTCAGCGCTTTATGTCAGCGCCATACAATATAATAATTCGATCAATCAAATTCTAGATCAGCGAACTGCAAAATTTGCCGTTTGGTATCGTGCGTAAGAATCGCCCACCCCCTTTCTTCTCGGGGGCTTAGCAAGAAGCGACTATAGGAAAAACCTTGAAAATCACAATGGCTACCGACAGATGGCGGGTTGATATAGCAGACCAGAATAAGCAGACCAATAGAGTCTTAGATGCGAAGTGTCGTACAGCGATCCCCAACCCGCATGGGGATATCTGCATATCCTCTTTATGTGAGAGGCCTGTCTTGCACGGGGCTATAGCCCAGTGCATGCCAGTGCATATATGCAGGCTGTTAAGAAAAGGTAGGGTAAACAGATGTTTTTTTTTTAAGAATTCTAGCATTGCTATTTATTAAGTAGCATTACTAATATTCCTGTTAATCCTCCAACTAAGCATTAGAGCTTGTATTTGGAGTGGTTCACGACAACAGTCGAATGGCGGGCCCGAACTTACGACGTCACGTTTCGTGGTCCGCACCCTAACCCATTCGGCTATTGGCGCTTAGATTATAGGGCTTTCCACAATTAACCATTCAGGCTTTGAGTGATATTTCAAAGCATCCATTAGTTTACACTATAAATTGATTGATAGTAATTTTCATGAAAAAACGGAAACAGCGGAAAAACACATTAAGCCTTTCGCTTAACACCATCAATCATAACTAAAACAAAAATACTAATGGCGTGCCGTGTACGAGGGATTTATAGTAGAAGCGTCACCCGGACAGTCAATACAATGTTGGGGCGGCCTTGTAAGTCAATTTTCAAATTAATGATAGAGTCAGGAAGAGACGGAGCGTTACCTCTACTTCACACTTTTATTAGCGTATTACTCTTTTTATTTGGTATTTAAATTGTTGAAATGAATTCTAAATATGAAATTCAACCAAAATCTGCTTCTGTGACACCGGAAATGACATACGAAGGTAAATCAAATAGTTCTTAGAGTTGCCAATAAAAATACAAAAAAAATATATTTTTTTCCTACGTCGTATACCTTCTAACTGATTTTTTTTATGGAATAGGCGGCAAACGAGCAAACGGTTCATCTCATGGTAAGTGCTTACCGTCACCCACGTACATCTGCAACAACAGAGGTGCTGCAGGTGCGTAGCCGGCCTTTAAGAGTATTTCGGATAGGGGAGGGAGGACGTAGAGGGGGATGGGGAAGGGATGTGGGCCTCCGGTTACCTCACTCAAGACGTCTCTACTTCAAGTCGGCATCCCGGTCGAGCCGGCCCCTTCGAACAGCAGCAAAACCCGTCGCTTGGCTTTACCACGTACAATACATTTAGTATAACGATTCTTTGTGAAAAAACGGCAGCCATAACGGCGTCGACTTCGTCAAGTTTAGTTCCTTTAATTTTGGGAACATAAAAGTCACTGGGGGCTAGGTCCGGTGGATTCTAACTTGTAAGTAAAGGCCACGGGGCCAACAGCGTATCTAACGTAGGTGTTATAGACGGTCCAGCATCTTAAATCTTGATCCCGACATAACCAGTCACCACCTTCGGTGATTGGTTCGAAAAAAAATAAAGTCCGGTGAGTATGGTGTGATCTAACATTACGAAGTGGTGAAACTAACCACACTAGACGCCTTCTTTCCGCGACGCCTTTCTTCAGTTGCATGAACTGTTGAACGCGTCACGGACTATGAGGATTAAATCTACTGTAGACACCGGTTACAGTTTTCCCTTTCGCCGAGTAATCAATAAAACTAATTCCTTCACAATCTCAGAACACAGACGCCATTACTTTGCCTGCGTTCGCAGACGCAAAGATGTTTTTCATCGGCGAAAAATACGGTCGTTTCCGAGACATACTTCGCGTTTTCGTTCAGGTTTGAAAATGAACCCAAGTCTCATCCATGGTTATGAAACTTCCGAATGTCGAGTCTTGTTTGCTTCGGTTAACATTAGTGGTACTCATCTTGACATGCCTTTTTTTAACCCCGAACTGTAACAAATGAAATCTTTAGGGTATTTGCCGAGATATTTTATAGAAATTTGTCTATCTTCAAAGAACCAATCAAGGCATTTTGAACGTGGTGGAGCCAAGCGGTGGCTTTTACTGCTGTCGATTGGGCCGGCTGGATCACGGTGGTACCACGACCTCGCAGAACGTAGAAGAAGTAAAGTAAGGAAAGCGTGAAGAAGTAGAGACCGCCCACTTTGTATTTTTTTCTTTGTAAATGTAAAACTTTCATACAGGTAGTTTATCACCGCCGGTTCCTTGTTTTATCCATATTCAGTAAACGTTTATTAACTTGATTATTAAATTGATAAAATAATTAGTAAAATTAAATTGACAAGACCGAGTCTATCATTAGATAACGTTCATGCACTTTCAGATTTTACGTAATAAGATCTTGAACGAAACCTATGTTAAACAGTAAACAACAAAAAGTAAAAAAGTTTACATATTTTCCATACCGGACTAATTAAATACCTAATAAAAAAAAACTACGTTCGAGTTTCAAACGGCGTTGTATATAAACAGTAACGTAATAACATCTGAACACACGAGTGGTACGCTCGAGCAACACAAGTTCACATGAAAATCGACATTATTCATATTTACCTGTAGACAATACACATTCGCTGTCAAAGTGAACAGAAGCCAATAATGAACCTTTGAAATGTACGAAATACAGCAAGTATGTATTCAAAATGAAAGGAGCACGACAAAGGGGAAGCGCAAAAATGGAATTGGATTTTTGCTTTTTATGAATGCAACGTATCATATTCGAAAATAATAAAAACGAGCACTTGTCTGGAATGTATAAATTCTTGTGTGAATGCGCGGTGCTGTGAATAATTTTGTTTTGCGCGGATGTACTGCATACACAGGTCTGTTACTTAACATCCAATGATACTGCGTTACTGCAGGTTAAGGCTCGAAATGGTTTTATAAATAATAAAGTAGTTGCATGGTTCAGTAAGCGCTGAAACTGAATCATTTTGGCTTAGTTTACCGGCCGACGTGTCAGTGTTCGAGTGAAGTCTACTTCAAGAACCTCTTGATCGACAAATTACGATTAGATGAGATAAGAAAGATAAGTTCTACCACCCATATTATTTTTGCAGCTGTGTCGACGACACGGTACATTACAATAAAGAAGTAATATATTATAAGTATAATAAAATATTGCCAGATACAACTGCTTACTTTTACGTACATGGTTTTATTGCTTTGCACAAAGAAGTAGTCAAATATCATATTTGGCAAGTTGTCATGCTTTATTTTTCTAATGACAACTTGTCCTCAATATACTACTAATATACCTGTAAGATTTTCCTCGTGTGAAATGTAGAGTGAATTCGATAACACGAGATTGCGTACTAAGGTGGATGGTTCATTATATTTTGTCGTGTAGATCTGTCGCCTCTAATGATCAGTCAGCCTTAGACACAAAGACAGAGTCAAAAACCAAAACTAGAGTCAAAGTTGCAACCGGCAAACGTTTTCAAAGCGTTCTATCGTTCGGTAAGAGAAGAATGCTGACTTACTTTAAAGATTACAAATCCTTCCGGATTTTAATATTCGATCAAATATTAAATTCGATTGTGTTTGTTCCACATGACAGGCTTCTACGTTCATTATATTATTTCGACTTAAATAATCAATATTTTGATAACAATTAATATATATTTATGTATCAATTACAAGGAAGGTTCCTCTCCCTATAAATCGTCAGGGTAAGTACCGTCCTCTTGGAGGACCAGTATAATTTCGAGCATTCTAACTTAGTCCTGGGGCGTGACAACGCATCTGTGACATTCTTCGATTGAGGTTGTCTACAGGTGTCCATTGGCTTCAGTAGCCACTTGCCATCGGATAAACCGTTAGCTCGTTTTTAATCCCAATCCAATAAAACAAATTATTATTAGTGGTAAAATCATCGTCAAACGTCACATGAATTTACAAACTGTACTGTCTGTGCATTACCCATGTACGTGTTAAAATGCTGACATTACACCCTAGTGTGTGTAGGGGAACCGTACTATTTCCCAGGTATCTCGGGGATTTATGGGCCTCCTACGGGAGCAATCTGTAAATTATCAGGGCAGCAGAGATTTATGTCCCCGAAGCAGGTGCTTCCGTTGCCTTTTCGACGCCATTTTCTTTCGTTACACTAAAGACTTACAGAATAACAATTTGCGGCAGTCACACTAAAAATATCATTTGTTCCTTTGAAACTTTTGATATAAATACTCTAGTGCTTAACACTCAACTTTTTTTTTCAGATATACACGTTCAGTGCCGAATAGGGTTCCCTTTGTTACGGGAACTAGGTGATGATAAGACAGATATGCACACAAACCAGCTTAGGTTAATATAATCATACATTCATCACTCGGGTAATAAACGAGCAAGCGGATCACCTGATGATAGGCGATTACCGTCGCCCACGTACATCTGCAACACCAGAGGAGCTGCAGGTGCGTTGCCGGCCTTCAACATTGGGGAGTTGAGGGAGAGGATGTGGGTCTCCGGTACCTCAATCACCGAACGAAACGCAGCACCACAAGATGCCTCTACTTCACGCCGGTATTCTGCGCGGTCGTGGTACTACCTCGGTCGAGCCGGCCCACTCGGGCATCAGCAATAGCTGGCTCTTCCACGTACAAAAACTATATAATTTGTTTGCCCTCAGCGAGATTCGAACCCAGGACTTTCGGCATCGAAGGCAGGGTTGCTACCAACAAGCCTAGCCTAACAAGCAAGAAAACTAATCCAGTAAGATTAGTTGCAATAATTTAATGAAAACTTATTAACAATTAATTATATTAATAATATAATTTCTAACATTTTGTTAATAACAATTTTTATTAACAAAAGAATAGAAATAATTTTTTATATAATTTATAACTAATATATATATATATATATATATATGTATAATTAGTTAAATCAAGTTCACCACAGTCGTCATTTTTCTGTATCGGACCGACGATCGGAAGATCGGAGGTAGAGCATTGTCAGAGCGATAGGGTACGCAAAACAGCCATACCAAACCCGAAAAAACAATTTATTTGTGCGTTGTACAAAACATGACTTTGATTCTGTTTAGAACCTGAGACCCATGCGTTAACAGACGGTTTTCCCAGCCACTAAGCCACTCGGCAGTCGTGTAATAAGTATGTTAGAAAAATGTTTATTCTAGTAACTAGTTCCTTATATAACAGCAGAAAATAAAAATGTAACGTATACAAACAATACACGCGCTTTTCTCTCCCCTCTTGCATCAGGTCAAATAAGTAGGGCTCGTTAAGGCATATGTAATGAGCACAAACACGATGTGTTTACAAGTAGCCATTCGTGGGTTCCGTTGCCCACCTTCCAGCTCCATGAGCAGAACAGCTCGATATTACACCATATTATTGTATAGCCATCGGTTCATAATACGTGTGTCAAATTCCAAATTATTCGAAAGTATGGAAAAGAATTATTTTTTTTTTAAAGATTTCCATTACATAGATCACTGGTCAAACTAATAAAAAGCGTGTTAAAAAAAATACATCAGTATAACTTAGTTATTAATTTTCCTGCTGAAGTCTGTTAGACCGTTATGAGTCCGGCCATAAATAATATCACGACAGTAACGCATTAACATACTTGTAGAGATATAAAGCAAGGTAATACGTGCGTAAAATGTAAATGACTACAGTCCAGTATCTACTTTCATTCGTGCAACTTCCTATTACATGGTTCATTTACGGCTACAATATCGTTGAATGCAATATAATTTAAAGCGCCAATAGCCTAATGGGTTAGGGTGCGGACTGCGAAACATGACGTCGCACGTTCGAGCCCACCATTGGACTATTGTCGTGAGCCACTCCAAATACAAGCTCTAATGCTTAGTTGGAGGGTTAACAGGAATATTAGTAATGTTAGTTAAATAGCATTGCTAGTATTCTTTTTAAAAAAAAAAACCTGTTTCATCTACGTAATTATTATCGACCGAGTGGCTTAGTGGTTAGAGTATCTGACTGTTGAGCCACGGATCCTGGTTCGAATCCCAACAGAAGATAATATTTATGCAAAAACACAAATTATCGATTTACGGATCTAGGTGTGTTGTGATCTTATTATACATCTTCCGATCTTATGGCATATGGCATATGGCATATGGCAGCGGATTTGAGAAGCACAACGAGAGCGTACAGCACTATAATATGTCGTGAGCAGTTGACAACTGCCGACAGAATTCGGAAGTTGTCGTCGTGTTCAATATATATTTTTTTATATAGAAGAAGGGGGCAAACGAGCGTGCGGCTCACCTGATGGTAAGTGATCACCGACGCCCACGAACATCCACAACACCAGAGGAGCTACAGATGCGCTGCCGGCCTTTAAGGAAGGAATAAGCTCTTTTCTTGAAGGTCCCTAAGTCGTAACTATTCGGAAATACTGCTGGCGACAGCTGATTCCACAAAGTCGAAGTGCGTGGCAGAAAACTTCGATTAAAACGCACTGTGGTGGAATGCCAACCATCTAGGTGGTATCGATGGAACTTCGAATTCAGTCGCGATGTACGATGGTGAAACTCAGCAGCTGGGATCAATCCGAACAGTTCCTCAGAACATCGGCCAGGGGGACATCATTGTCGATTACAATCGAAATTTCTCAGTTACCTGTGTGTGTTTTACTTTATAGTTAACTACTACATGGGGGACCTTGCGCCTACTGTCAAAGTATGTAAAAACGGTTTTACTAGATAGTTCCTTCTCTGCCTAGGAATCGTCTGGGTGGGTAACACCCTCTGCCCACGCGTGAACATATAATCCGCGCGACGAAGCAGCGGGAGGAGGGCACTGGAACTCGACGGCTGCCCCACCGCCGGCACAGGCCGTTCAAGCGCGGCACCATTCTAACTATGTACTAAATATTATTGATTAAAACATTTTATAATTTGTTTAAAAGCTGTAAGCGTAAGTAAAGATGTCGATGGCGAAGTCGATGTTTTTATTTAGCATCGCCTTCCACCCTCATAACCATTTCTGGTGCCAAACAGCAGTATATTAACTGTTGTATAGCCATAGAGTTTAAAAGGTATAGAGGGGCAGTATAACGTGCCGTTTGGCATTCCATCTTAGTCCTCGGGGTTGAATACAGCACTTAAATTTGCAAATAATTATTTTTGTGGTGCCGGGTCCGGGAATCTAACCTGGACACTCGCCCTTTATGAAACTAAAGGGAACGCTCTGACCACTTTGGCGGCCACGTGCTCGGCGGTGAAGGAGAACATCGTTAGAAAACCTGCATGTCAGAAATAATCAAAAAAAAATTTTGTCTGTACACCCTTAAGAAGTTATACTTCTATGGCGTAAGAAAAAAACTTTAAAGTAGCAAAAATGATAAAATAAAAAGATATATAGCAGTGATCAGAAAGAAAGCATAAAAATATTATATTTATTATTTTATTATATTCGAACTTATTTAATTATTATTACTTTTATATATTCGAACCAGCCAACTCACTCTTGGCAACCTAAATGGTTGCGAAAGATTTCGAGAGAAAAAAGCGGATGTGATGACTGAATCTTGAATAAATTCTCCCTGTCCGTCTATTCGTATAATGTGCATACATAGACCTTTAAGTAAATCACGTGGTCTCAGATCCCCGGTTTTGTTTAGCCTAAACATTCGATTGATATGTAAATACTAGTTTTTACGTTGCCACATCACCATACAAGCGGATACAGGAAGGTATAACGGAAGCTGCCGGTACTCTGTCGATCGTTATTAATGGAAAAGATAAAGTCTATCCATTCCATAAAACTGTCGAGACGGTCTATCGTCTTTTGCCTATTCATAGTCGATTCGTTTTTTTTATACCATTGCGACGGAAATAAAGAGGAAAGTGAGGTAGCTTTTGCGACCCTAGCCGAGTTATTTATGCACGCAATAGAATATACTATTCCCTAGCATTACGTATACCTGTCGCAGTGAAGATACGTTTTTATTACAAAACGCGTTTTCACGCGACGCATATCAAGCAAACCACTGCACGACCCCAAGACACCGTGTGCTCATACTGCGTGACCACGGCTGCTATAGAGCACCTGAAACGTCGAGATTTAAAAAACATCTAATTAAACGCGATAAAATCCGTAAATAATACTTTCATTTCAAATGCGTTTACCCTAGTTCTAACTGGATTTAATTGTACGTAGTTACGAGGTTAAACTTAAATCGGATTTTCATTGCAACGTGTTAAGGATTTCCCCTATTTGACTCGTTTGAACTATCCTCCTTGTCGACTTCAGTAGTAAACGGAAGATTTTAATTACGCGGGATATATCACAAAACCGTAGACGTCGAAGGGTTAGATTTCCACATGTGTTTTTTTTTTTTATGGTTAAGGCGGCAAACGAGCAAACGGTTCACCTGATGGTAAGTGATTATCGTCGCCCACTTACATCTGTAACACCAGAGGTGCTGCGGATGCGTTGCCAGCCTTCAAGGGTATTTGGGAGATGAGAGGGACGATTATGAGGGGTGGGGGAGGGAGAGAGGGCCTCCGGTTACCTCACTCATCGAACGAAACGCAGAAGCACAAGATGCCTCTACTTCACGCCGGTATTCTGCGGGGCCGTGGTACCAACGCGGCCGAGCCGACCCACGTTGTCAGTATTAGTCCAACAAGTATTTGTAAGACCTATAAATAATAATTGTGCTTTCCCAAGCTTTGCACACGAATTATTAGGTGGATCTTTTGGTGACTCGATTGTTCACGTAGTAATAATCACTCTTAAACTATATGTAGATTTAAGATGACCTATCAGTCAGTAAGTAAATTCTTAAAATTGTGATCTTTACACACTCCTTATCTTTCCTTACCAGTATTTTAATAGTCCACTCCAGGACATAGGCCTCTCCCATAAGGAGCATTCGACATAATCGCCACCAGCAGCACCAATCTGCAGTACCAGAAACCTCGCGTCGCAAACGCTGCAGCCCGTCTGCTTAGTTTCGGTCCGTTCGGTAATTTCGCCATCTGTAGGATGATTCAAGGTTTTTCCCTTAGTCGCCTCTTGGGGCAGCCCCAGAGTGTAGCATATTCTTACGCCGATACCACTCTGCACTCGGTATCTTTGAGACTCTCATGGCTATATATAAATTCGGTTACACTGCAGCTTTTTGGTACTCTACACGAGTGTCAGTTTTAATCATTAACTCACGGAGCAAGATTCGAAATCGTTTGTGTATTTATGTAATAATTTTGCACAGTTCGTGCGCCATATCTTAGGTTGTGTAGTGGTGTGTGTGAATGGCCTATTCAATAAAAAAGAACCATCAAAATCGGTTCACAATCAGCGTAGACGAACAAATCTCCTTCTTTTTGTTTGAAAATATTTTCAATGCACGAAAGTTTTTGTAAATTGATATTGTTTCTCCATCAGCTAAAAAAACTAAATGCTTTTAATTTAATAAGTCAAAAGTAAAACCGTACCTCTTTTTTGCTTTGTAAGCCCTAGTCCACGACTGCCATAAGTCTTTTCAAAACGGCGCAAACAAAAGCAAAATCATTATTAGCTGTGTTTACTGTGTTTACTTTTGTTACTGTGTTACTACTCTTTGGTACACTACCCTGGACATGCCGCGAACTAATAAAGTTGCTACCCCTCATTAGTTTAATATGTAGTTTGTGCTCAACTAATAATTGGATGCATTGTCCGCCTCACGATAAAAATAACAGTCATGAGGAAAATAAGTAAAACAAATGAAACATGACCAAATATCTCTTTTATTTCCTTAACATATTCGATTCTGCAAAATCTGTTTATCGACCAGCGATTTACCAGAACATCAGCATACAGGATAAGAGACCAGAGAATCTACATCTACTAAAAATTATAACAGAAATAATACAAAGCTTTTACAAAACTTAAAAAATATAAAGGCATTTGTATTAACTTGATCCCGTCTATATCTCTGGAAAAAAAAAAAACGTTGGCATCATACTCTTTGGTCACATTTAGGTAACTTGACGATAAAACATTTTATATATTACGTGCATGAAATTAAGTATTCATTATATTCGACCCATGGATTTTAAGTAAAGAAATGGCACAAATAAAAATAACTCACGACTCCATTTTACGTATTAATGTTGCCATTTATATTATTAAAATTTCTTCCTCAAATATTCTTAAACTTAACCTACGGCATATGTAAACAAACGATGTCCATGTCTATTGTATAACCTATTATACTTTCAATTGACATCTTACACTAAATGAGTATTTATATTTTAACATATTACATAGATTTATTCAAATAATTTCAAATTAAGCTCGTCCACAGAGCACCCTAAAATAATGACTTATAATATATACAACTGAGACATACTGAGTACATCTTAAATAGTTGATTCACTACTGTTTTATTAGTAGGAAATTAACGCGGTTTCGAGGAACAAGTGCTGTTTTCAGTAGAATACTTTTTAACATTTACAGTATGTACGATACATTACATATTAAGAACAGATATATATTGCCTTAGAACTAGAGAAATATCTATGGAAGCATTTTCGTCTGGTAGCAATAGGACAAAACGGATATTGTACACAATTTATTTGTTCAAGCGACAACTTACCATTTTTTTGTTAACTAACTTAAGAATATTCTATTTTAGAAAAAAAAAATGATTTATGGTACATTTTGTGCATATACATAAGTAAGTACAGTACAAAAACAAATGATGATTAGACAAAGTTTCAAAGCGTTTTATTAGTGCAAACTTGCACCTTTCTTTTTAACGAATAAAAGGGGTTAGTAAACAAGCTTAGAAAACAGTTTGTTTTTGAAGCATCGTAGAAATTTTTAAAGCAAAACTTGCGTCAAAGATATGATGCAAATTTTCATTAATAAAATCTACTTTTGATGTTGACAGTACAACATGAATAATATTGTGAGAGCAAGGGAAACTATGTTTGGACAGGATACCGCATGCCTCAGAATTATACCATCCTAGAGTAAGTATGCTCACAGAACTAGTGAGAACTTTTATATTACTGTAAGTACATACATCCGCTTGATTTTTGATAACAATTTAAATTTAGATTTTAACTACCCGTTGCTATGTGTGTGTGTCGGACAAATTAAACAACGTAAGCGTTAAATATTTGGCTCATTAAAAAATAAAATATTGATTACAAGGATTGTGAAATAATCCTAGGATGATTAGTGTCGTAGAGTTAATCTTAATTTTGGTATGAGAACCGTTGAAGTCGGCCTCGTTAGTCACTTTAAATGTTATTGATAGTCTTCCAATGTCGATCTTGGTTTTGTTTTTACAGCGAGACCAAAACTAAATGACCTAGACCTAATTTTCAGCATCAATACATAACAATCAAGAAGCAAATGACTACATACAGTAATTAAATTTCAAAGAAACAGCAAGAAAACAAATCCTTGAAACTTATTGGATTAAGTATCTTCTAATGGAATTAAATATTTACAATATGCAGTAGTTTTACTAAATTCTATCCTTCTAATTGTATAAAATAAAACATTAAATGTATACACTGGCCAAAAGAACCCAAAGTTTCGATAAGACAAATAAAAACAATAACATCTCCCAATAAGACTAGAGCCATAATAATACTGAAGAAACCTTTGCCCAGCTGAGGACATTTAAAAACTCCCACTTTTTTTTAACAAATGATACCAATCTACCAAAAGATAAACCATAAACAATAGACAACATTAAAACACGTTAAAATTTGGCTAATAAACATTAATAAAGAAAAGTCATATTTAACTAGTTTTTTTATGATGTGAAGAATGGTATAGTGCATTCATTTATATTTCATGATTACTTTTAGTAAATAAGATTATGTACTATGTTAAACAATTGCCTACCAGCCTTTATAGTGACTCTAATGTCGCTTATATAAATTAAATGTATGAACTACTGTAGCAGTTTAACTAGTATAATTTAAACACTACATTAAAACATCCAAATAACACCAGTAACTGGAAAAACTAATCCCAAGGTGCTATTTATCCAAATATTCTGCTTGAATCTAAGTCTTTTTCCTATTATATTTATCATTGCAACAATACTAATACTGTGAGCATTTTAGGAATGTTTTATGTCATACTTATTTTGCACATAACTAAACGAATTCTTGCATCACCTTACATGGCAATTACAAATATTCAAAGATAAAATAAAACATGCGTCACTGAAATTAGTTAGCGAAATGACATATAACAATCAGTGTTGCTATTATTATTCAATAAAAACTACCGTTACCATGTACATATCGATACAACAGAAACATATATAACCCAATCATAACACGCGAGGGTATATAGATAAAACGAATGTAACGTCAATATTTATGAAGATTTGTATACAACTAGAGATTTGATTATTGAGCATGTGAGTGTAATCAAGAGGTTACCCAAGAGGCTGATGCGAATAGCAATTGACTTGCTAGTGCATAGTAACTTTGTAGCATCGCCTACGTTTTAACCCATTTTTTTTTCTACGCCAAATTTGTCTTTTTAACCGGACAAAGCTACTACAAAAATTTTGAGTTCAACATTCACGAATACCTTAAAAAGGTTGCAATTTTTCATTAAACTTCATAACACAGGGGACATTTAGGGTAACTGCACGTTAAGTGTAACGCTATAATTCTTTACATTAATAATACATTTAAACAATTTTGTAACAAATCTCAAAAAATGTGTTAAGTTTAATTAGCGATTCATTAATGCCTGTTATGTGTCAATACATTCCTTAATACCCAGCAACAACAACCGAACATGTAACCGAAATCGAAATTTTGTCCATTACCAAATCACCTTGTTGTTGTAAATTGTCTTCAAATTAATTCTGTGTGCAGTTTATGGTCAATATTAGTTAGCCGTTTACTACTAATTAACAATAACTAAATGTACCAGAGTACAGTAACCCTAAATGTTGAGCACTGACTGTCTGTTCAATAAAATCCTATCATCTAACACTCCCACAGGGCGACTTATTATAAAGACTCAAGGACATCCATTTTACCATTGGTATATACTCGTAGACCAGACCATAATAATACTGAAGAAACCTTTGCCCAGCTGAGGACATTTAAAAACTCCCACTTTTTTTTAACAAATGATACCAATCTACCAAAAGATAAACCATAAACAATAGACAACATTAAAACACGTTAAAATTTGGCTAATAAACATTAATAAAGAAAAGTCATATTTAACTAGTTTTTTTATGATGTGAAGAATGGTATAGTGCATTCATTTATATTTCATGATTACTTTTAGTAAATAAGATTATGTACTATGTTAAACAATTGCCTACCAGCCTTTATAGTGACTCTAATGTCGCTTATATAAATTAAATGTATGAACTACTGTAGCAGTTTAACTAGTATAATTTAAACACTACATTAAAACATCCAAATAACACCAGTAACTGGAAAAACTAATCCCAAGGTGCTATTTATCCAAATATTCTGCTTGAATCTAAGTCTTTTTCCTATTATATTTATCATTGCAACAATACTAATACTGTGAGCATTTTAGGAATGTTTTATGTCATACTTATTTTGCACATAACTAAACGAATTCTTGCATCACCTTACATGGCAATTACAAATATTCAAAGATAAAATAAAACATGCGTCACTGAAATTAGTTAGCGAAATGACATATAACAATCAGTGTTGCTATTATTATTCAATAAAAACTACCGTTACCATGTACATATCGATACAACAGAAACATATATAACCCAATCATAACACGCGAGGGTATATAGATAAAACGAATGTAACGTCAATATTTATGAAGATTTGTATACAACTAGAGATTTGATTATTGAGCATGTGAGTGTAATCAAGAGGTTACCCAAGAGGCTGATGCGAATAGCAATTGACTTGCTAGTGCATAGTAACTTTGTAGCATCGCCTACGTTTTAACCCATTTTTTTTTCTACGCCAAATTTGTCTTTTTAACCGGACAAAGCTACTACAAAAATTTTGAGTTCAACATTCACGAATACCTTAAAAAGGTTGCAATTTTTCATTAAACTTCATAACACAGGGGACATTTAGGGTAACTGCACGTTAAGTGTAACGCTATAATTCTTTACATTAATAATACATTTAAACAATTTTGTAACAAATCTCAAAAAATGTGTTAAGTTTAATTAGCGATTCATTAATGCCTGTTATGTGTCAATACATTCCTTAATACCCAGCAACAACAACCGAACATGTAACCGAAATCGAAATTTTGTCCATTACCAAATCACCTTGTTGTTGTAAATTGTCTTCAAATTAATTCTGTGTGCAGTTTATGGTCAATATTAGTTAGCCGTTTACTACTAATTAACAATAACTAAATGTACCAGAGTACAGTAACCCTAAATGTTGAGCACTGACTGTCTGTTCAATAAAATCCTATCATCTAACACTCCCACAGGGCGACTTATTATAAAGACTCAAGGACATCCGATTTACCATTGGTATATACTCGTAGACCAAACCATTTAGCGTCTTTTTAAACGACCACAAGTCTTATTTATCACAATCCTGCACCAGATGGATGCTGTCCTCGTCTCGGTGACTGGTGTTCGTTCGTCTTAGAGGACGTGGGTGTTGGAGGATAGAAAAACGCTCGGTCGGCTGGCCGGTAGGCTTTTTGTTGAGTGCGCTTCTAAGATGATTTTCGCCTGAATTATTATTTTTAAATATATATTTAATTATTTCCTTATAACAATATGTAAATTCTAAACTAAAGATGGTTAATATGTAAATAAAGACAAGGGCCGAATCTAAGAGGTCAGGCGCCAGCTTTAAAGCAACAGTGGCGTAAGTATCAATCCAACCACAACTCGCCCCTGTACTTCACGTTGCTATGTAAGAAATATCAGATTCAAAGACATGGGGGACAATTATAGTACATTCAGACCCGAAAAGCAATCATTTGGATGTTACTCAAATATAGGCTTCTGTTGGTATGCCGAAACATGACATATAAAACAGCTGGTAGGCACCAACACCTGTAATTTTTACAGGGTGAGCAGAGGCGCCGATAGTTCCAAATGTCCACGGAAAAAGTAATTAAATGTTGAAGAGTTTTAGGTGAATGTGTCAGATTGTCAACCCACGGCCGTACAAAGTAGCCCACAATATGCAAAGTAGTTAAGCATTTTTACGGTTAGTCACGTTCTGCGACACCCTTGTTCAGACTGGGGTTTACCTACACAGCCACAGGAAGTTTAATCAGTCAGCCAGCAGGGTACACATCGTACATGTGTGGTTGGTACTTGGAAAAGAAATTTGGTATGTTCACCTTACCTTAGCTTTGATACATACTTAGTAACAAAAAGTAACATTTATTATACGGCGTGCCAGGCGCTGTAATAAAAGAACATCGTGTAACATGTCTAAGAAATCATGTTAAAATATATTTCGAGGACATAATATGTTCACCAAACCAGCACTGTATCAAACCAGCGTTCAAAATATTGGAAGGAGGGCTTTGTCCAGCAGTGGGACATTTATAGGCTACAAATTTACATTATTCAGTTATACTGCAACTGACAACAAACAGTAACCTTGCCCATTGGCCATTTGAAATGTTAAACCCATTGCCTACCTCAGGCGGTATTACTCTGTTGAGTTTGTATGTATGCATATGCGAGTGTGTGTGCCTGCAACTCACCTGGCAATGACAAGGGTCGGCCACACAGCGAGAGGTCATGTGACCGCGGGGACGCGGAGCGGGAAGAGCGTGGACGGCTGGCGCCGCGTCTCGGTGATCGAGACAATAGTTCCTGTTAAGGAACAGCTTTATCATTTACTTGCATGGGATCCTAGGAACACGTTTACCTGGATTAGGGTGCAAATAATTAGTAAATAGAAGTGACCCATCGTGTAAGAAAATTGTTAATTGAAATTTTGAAGAAGACAGCTACTACTTCTCTTCACAGCCTTGTGCCTTTACTTTAGTTTAATTACTTAATGAACTTTAGGTATTGCACACAACATCAGGCTACTAATTTAATATCTTAATTAGTATAATTTTTATTCCATTCATTTTAAACAAACATTGCTTAATATATTGCAATATGCTTGGGGAACTTTTTATAAATAATCAATGCATAAATTGTAACAATAAACTGTAAAAATATTTGCAGAAAAAGTGACACTATGCTGAGTCAGCACCGTTTCATTTGACACGACACGAGTTATAAATTACAAAGTCTTTCTCTAAAATTATTTCTTTTTGTTTTTACATATCTATTGTTTTTTTCTGTATAATTGTATTTCTTGTAACTTTTGTGTTGTGTAAATGATTAAATCGTATCGTATCGTATTTCAATATATTTTATGGCAACACTAATGTGTCTTTTTACACTTGTTAAGAGCAAAAAAATACAATTCACTTTCCAAATTTCAAATAAAATATTTCAATTGTATGCGCCTAAAATACCTATACAAATTATTCAAAATAAGCAGTGCAGTGCATTTTAGTACATATAAAAGACGACACAAAAGCAGTAATGTTAGTAACCTTCTCCTGAGAATTGACAGAGCCAGCGCTGTACGAGACAGGGCTGTCAGCGAAGTCAAAAGCGCTCGACGCACGGTACGACAGCGTTTCTGCATCCATTTGATAAACGGTAAATAAATAGTTAATATATTAGTAAATTTTTCCAAGCAAATAAATTAGTTAATATGTTAATCTGTTTAAATGTTGATAAATATATTTTAAATGGTATGTTACATAGAATAATATTAAAACTCAATTGAATATTTTTTATCTTTATATGGTGTTCATAAAGTATGTTTATGGTAGATAGGGTTAAGATAGGTAGTTCATTATTTTACTAAATGTATTTGTTGATAACGTCCCATAAATTCACTTTCAACCATTAAATAGTATATCATAAGAATGTATTAATTAAATTGATTAAATGCAGTCATTAGTTACATTGAAGTAAACAGATCTTGATTAAAATAATCACAGTTTTGGACTTAAATAGTAAATATGGACTGTATTGAGCATGCCAGAAGGTATCTTCATCTAACCCATGTGGCATTTGTGTTTGCGGGAAAGGCAGCAAATGAGTAGGAGGTTCACCTGATGGTAAGTGATTACTGTCGCCCACATACATCTGCAACACCAGAGGTGCTGCTAGTGTTGCCGGCCTTTGGCTTTTGGGAGATGGAAGGGAGGATAAGGAGGGTGGGGGGGAGTGGACCTCTCGAGCTGACTTATTTGAGCAGCATCAAAAGATGCCGCTTGCCGCACAGCAAATCCTGTCATCTTGGGAGAGGCCTATGTAGTTGCCTATTTACAGAATGTCTACATGAAAGATATGGTGGCATTCGTTCTACACCTTAAACAGAAAACAGTATTCTATATGATTTGAACATTTATTGAAGGAGCCATATGATCCCCACAATTTTGAAATATTAAATTCTATTTTATGCCTCATTTTTATGCCCTATGGCACAGCCATCAAGATATTATAATGAAACTCTGAAGGAAACAAATTGTAAATTACCATGTGGCCAGCAACTTGTAGGAGGTGGAGATCTGATCATATGCTCATGTACCTCTTTCAGTGTCAGAGGATCATCTTCAACAAAATCTAGCGCTGCACTTCCAAATTCCTGAAATTAATATAAAAACTATAATTAATAAATTATGTTTTGAATCACTGGATGTCTATCTATCTACATCTACTATCATGACTGGAGGGCTAATTTGTCCGATGTTCTAATTGGAGGTTACCTGGGCTACTGTCTGTTTATAATAATTAATTTTGGTTTGATCTTACACAAGGAGCTTACAGTACATTATGGTCCTGCAGTGGCATGGTCGGCTGCAGATTTAATTTAATTTATCAGCGGATCTGTAGCCAGTGGCAGCACCCAGTGATTCTTAGATCAAAATCAATCTAAATATTGAATCTTTTACATAATCTAAACATAAGAAAATAGGCACTACATTACGCTACATTTTAAGAAAATCCTTGACATGTTTAATTTCAGTATAAATTACCTATGTATCTATGTCTACCTATGTTATATTAAAATTACTAAATGATCTTTAAAGTTCATGTTCAAATTTTGTGACAATATTTGAACATGAACTTTAAAGATCACATAAATACAAGATTTAGTGTCTGCTCTTAAATACAAGAATATTTTATAAAAAGTACTGACCTGAGACATTAAAATTGTATCGTCTGAGCCACATTCTTCTGCATGACTTTCGATTAGGCTTTCTCTGCTGGCCATTACTTGCTGGAAAATTACGTAAAAGATCATTAATATTCTTACAGAACTATACTGTGCAACAGTTATGTAAGTCAATGTACTACCTGTAAATATGGATTGTCTTGTCTTGAGAGTCTAAGGGCCTCCATATCTTGTGCAATATTTCTAGTCCGTCCAGGAGTAAGCAGAACCGCAGGGGAACTACCCATTGCAGGGGTTATGACTATAATGTATAAAATATTTTTTAACAGATCTTAAATTCAATAGCTCTTAAGAAATTTCACTCACCAGAAAGGGACTCGTTACTGCCTTCCATCGGGTTCCTCAGACAAACTTTATCTAAATAAATAATCTTCTTAATTCCAGAAACAAAACATATATCAAGGTTCAAATAGCAACAACTTCCACAGACGGTGACTAACTCTAAGAACATCCAGTAATCTTGTTTTAAATAATAAGTTATAAATCTTTTAACTTTTCTAACAATACATAGAAGTCGAACTTTTATATAGAAATATTAAATATAGATATTTTCACTAAAACAGATATTTTATACATAAACTGCTGATAAACATCTGACATTCGATCTAACAACTGTCAACTGTCACCTACCGGTGCAGTGTTGCCGCCATGGAATATTATTTTATCCCTAAATATAAGTCAAATTTGGCCAAATTTAGAAAATCTCTCATAAAAAATATATTATGCTTTTTTGTATAATAATAAAATATCATATTATATATATTGATAAGAGTTTATTTGTGAATGTGATTAATATATTAAACTGTAATTGTTCAACTTTGAAGATAGGTTTTTGGACATTTATTATTAGTTTAAATTTATTACAGTTATCAGGTTTTGCAGAGCAGAAGGCTCGTAAGTATACTTATTCGATCACACTACGTAATGCTATCCTTTACTAATGCTATTGCAAAGACAATTCAAAAGCCTGTTTTTAATGATGTAATGTTTTTATTAATAATAATCAAATCGCACATTTTATGCAGTTCAGTGAGCTCCATGGTGTAGAAATGAGTCTCAAAATATCTTTTACTGTTACACAGATATCTTATTTCCTCATTGGCCTAACCACTACGCGAATTATCGAATGTATGTTTTGACTTATTCTTTACATTATTGTAAAATATCTAAGGCGTAAAATATCCAGAATTTCATTCATACGCGTCTTCACCAACTATTTCATCGTTTACAGGGATTTTATTCCGAAAATCAGAAAAAGTTCAAGTTTTACATGTTATCAGAATGCCTGTCTTGTTATATACATGGCACAATTTGTATACTAAAAAAATTCACGCATTTGAAGCTCGCTCCTCCGTCCAGTGTAAAATTTTGCACTGGAACTGCTCATGCTGCGCTTTTAGAGGGAATCGACCCTTAAAGATACACAGATAAAATAAAACAACATATTGAACACAATGTAGGAATTTATTTAACCTGAACGAAGGCACAACCTTAACTAAAAAGGCACCTTTCCGCAGAACTTGTTCTAATGTGACAACATTATTGTAAATCCTTTTAGCAACTACATTAACAAATTTACCGAAGCAAATGTTCCTATTTACATTATAATTTAAGCAATATGCTCTAGTGTCAGAATATAATCTTTTACAGCAACAGCAAACAATGCTATGCATTAGGTTCTCCATTTTTGTAATGTTAACTTTAGTAGTGAAAAAATATATTATTTTTGAGCTTTAAATTGGAGTTTTATATATCATAATTTGTTCATTTAAAATTCGTTGTCAGTTAGTACAAAAAGGGCAGCACTGCCGTAGTCGAGGATTCGATTCTTGATAGCCTTAAGTTTGGCGATGTAATGCTTATGTATCTTCGTATTTGTCCTTTTGTAACGAAGGGACGTTATCATTTTATCAACAATGTAATCCAGCCAAAGGATGTTTGTGTAAGGCTCGAAGTTCTTCCAGTCGTTACTGTGAAACAGGTTTGATTTAATATTATTATTACACAATATCAAAAAAAATCTTTTTTTTTAAAAGATAAAAACTCCCAGTCCTTGGTTTAAATAACAGGTTGTAATATGACCGGGAGGAAACTGCTGATAGGTTCTAGCTTAATGGTGGTCTTGTGTCGTCTTGTTTTTTGATAAGGGTAAAGAGAGTACAGGCTGCGAGGTACTCCATCTTCATTCTCAGGGGTGACAACTCATCTGTAACTTTCTTCAGTAGAAGTTGTTTTCAGGTATCTACGACCTTCAGTAAGCACTTACTATCGGGTGGGCGGGGTGAGTCCGTTTATCGCTCGTGGTATAAAAGATAACACTCACAGGAGGCGTTCCCGCATGAGACGGTATACGGTGAACTGTCGGTCACCGACCGCGTCGAAGAGCGCTTCGTCGGCGGCCAGGTCGCTGAAGAGCGCGCCGCCGCGCAGCGACAGCCGCGACAGCGAGTAGTCGATGACGGTGGCGGCCACGCCGCGCCGCGCCACGCGGTGCGTGCGCCCGCGCAGCACGAACGTCGCGTACTGCGGACAGATCTCTGGTTAATTTATGTAAATACTTAAATATGAAACATAATATCTTCTTGAACACAATATCACGGCTCTTGATAGATTTTTAAAATACTCATGATTCGGGAAGAGCTTAAAAGTTAATTTACACTTTGTTAAGTAGGAAAGTGCAGGTGAGAAGTGTAAACAAAACTTTCACGGTGCTTCTTGCAGGTCCCAAGTGTCAAACCGTGTCGCAAAATAGAGGACGAACAACGGATTTTATTACGAAACTTTTTAAAAAAATATTCGTACATTGTGTATTCTATCAGGAAATTGATTGCTATTCTCGGTCCACTTCATGATCCCGTCCTCCGCCCGTGTACGAATGCACTTACCGTAACAATACGGTGTTTATACGGTGCTTAGTGCGGGCGAAGAAAGAGAATCTACTTAACAGTAAAAATAGACCGTGCTTCTAACCAGTTTACTTGGCACTCGCACTTATCACCTAACAGCACCTTACACACGTTGAATTTACTGATCGCTTAACATCCGCACTTTTCACTTGCACTTGCTACTTTAACGACGTATTGATTAGTCTATAGGCCTATAGGTTTTTTATTTTTCGTACGTTTCGTCGTTCAATCAGGCTTAGAGGACTGCACAGATACGGATATCAACTAAATTCAGGAAACTTTTCATAACAAGAGTTCGCTTAATACAACATTAGTTTCAACAGCCGCTCGAATTACTGAGAGGGAAAATATACCCTAGTTTTCTCCAAATGTCAACATGACCTGCACATTGTGCCCCCCTGACATGGCTGCTGTTTGCTTCTAACGTCGATCCTTTGACGCTGACCTGACACAGCTCGAGACGTTTTAGCATCGTACTGATCCCCGCGAAGCACAGACAAGTGACTCACGATTGTACTAGACGGTGCGGGCGTTTAGCGAGGCCGTAACACACGTGTTGAACCAAAAACTCTCACGGGCTGTGAAGGCGAGTCGGCGCCGAGTGCTCAGCTAGGCTGACCGGCGTTGGACAGAAACGCTTCATAGTAATATATATACCTATCTACGCCGTCGAAAAAAATTATAATATAATCTAATAATGTTATACAATCAAATGTTGGGGATTAATTAAGAAATTAGATAGTATATCCTTTGCGTTGATCCAAGATGATTCAATACTATCAGCAATATCTACATATTGTGTCAAAGTACACGTTGATCCGCACTGGAGAAGCGTGGCGGGCACCTAAACCCTCTCTGAATACTCGCATATCGAGAAGGAGGCCTTAGCCCAGAAGTGGGCACTTACAGGCTGCTACTTCTAAAAGAAAAACATACCTTCTGCTCAGTTGGAGATATCAGCACGTTGCCCCAGTGCAGGTCACGATGCTCGAACTGGAACGACTCCTCTGCTACCGCCAAACCAAAAGCTACCTGTAAACCAGATTAAATATGTGAACTAAGAAGTAATCTGAAACACCCAGACCACGGCTGCTGTAAAGCAATCGAAACGTCTGGAATACAAAAACAAAATTAAAAGCGTATAAAAATTAAATAATAGTTTCATATCAAATGTGTAGTGTTCGCGTAAATACAAGAAATTTTAAGCATGCCTAAATTTAAATATTTTTTTATTAACTAATGACATATTTTCTTTTTAGAATAGATGCACCTGTAAACATACATGCAAACTGCCAACATGTTCTGGGAACGATACAATATATGACTACAATAACCTAAAACATTAGACTGTTGTACACTGTTAAACAACTTCATTATATTATTATTAAACACACTTGTATTTCGTTTAAAAATCACACTTGTAAAGCATCATGAAGGTCATTACAATTATTACCTTGATGGTCCCTTTCATGATGTATGAGTTACTTATCTTGACGATGCCTAAAAGGCAAAACCGGTCAGAAATTTAAAAATTGTGTACTCTGTGTGAATTTTAAACAAACATGTTTGCAAAAATAAAATACCACCACACCAAGGGTCAACAATTGTAATTAATTAATATTTATTTAACACAGCAAAAACAACCAATTTTTTTTGATTCATGATAATAGTATTCAAATAAAACAAAAAATTAAAAGTTAATATGTATTGAAAAAAAATCCATGCAAAGTAAAAGAAAAATTTCACACATCTAACATCAAAAGCAGTGGGCCGCCACCGCAGAGGATAAGTGAAAATCTAGTCAAGATGGTGGCGACTTGAACTAGAGATTCACTCATCTTCCGCAACAGCAACCGATCTCATGCATTGGTAGTGCTGGAAAAGAAAACACTGACAAAATCAAATGAAAGCTAAATAGAAAACAATCTCTTTTACAAATCAAGCAGAAGTAAACTGAACATAAATATGTCTAAATTTAAAATAACATCATTCTATACTACATTTGTAAAAAATAATCAGCCAAACGGCAAATCGTTAAGTTATTTCATATAAAAAAAAATCTGAATTTTACAAATTTAAGGTAGCTAATACCTTACCTAAACTAAATACAGTAGAATTGAGAACACCATTCTAGGATAAAATTTAACCATTTTCTCATGGTGGTTGTCCATGCTGTCTTTCTTCTATCTTTCTAATTGTTGGTCTATAAAAATTGATTTTAAAAACTGCTAAAGCCATTGATATGAAATTTCCACAGAATATGGATGGGATCAGGTTGTCATACTATCTAAGTTCTGGACTAGATATTATGTCCTAAAATTCACACAAAGTTGTAGATTTTCCAAACAAGCATGAATATAAAAACACCATCAAAATGATTTTAATCACAAAACAAATTGTTATTTTATTCGGGCAGTAAAACGTAACACATTTTTGAAATTTACCTGCAGAAACAGTGCGTGCGCTTGCTCAGCACTATTGAACTGGTAACTCTCGAGGTCCTGACCAGCGTTGGCTAATTCCAGCACAATGAAATGCTGATCGACGGGCAGTACTGCTGGATTGTCGTTCTCAGAGCCCTTGCACTCGTCGTACAGGTCCCACAAGTCGAGGAGACGAGACGGGTAGCCCCCGCTGACACACCTTACTGCTAGTACCTGGAGCCAAAGATTAAATGATGCTCATTGGGAACTAGAACCAGCTGGTCTCTTTAGATGTGTGTACTCTATACGTGGGTGTGTTTCTTGGAGAGGCCTATTCTGCTGAAGTGAACTAAAATGGGCTGGTGAAGTAGAGGAGCTTGTGTACATTTATACGCGATTAGCTGCGTGGATTTGTCAGCGAGTTTATTAACCAGACCATATGGAGCGTGCGTGGTGTCTGGTACTAATCGCTATCGCCAAACCGGAAGCCATGCGGGGCGATTTTGACTATTTTATTATAGATTATTTTAAGGATCCTATTACTACTGATGGTATAAGTTTAATATTTTTCGTTTCAGCTGAGAATTTAGTCACCACTTAGTATTCTGTTTACCCCTTAAAGAAAAAGGCACAAAGATATGAACAAAAAGATAGATGTAGCATTTAAGTTTCTAGATTACGTAAAATATTATATTTAATACGAATCCAATAAAATGTTAATTTAAATTGTAATGACGACATTTCGCTTAATTGGGCAAATTCGGTTTCGAGGAATACCATCAAAGTATGCGGGCACGTTTCTCTAGAAACTTTCGCTCCATTTGAGCAATCTAAATTGACTTACGTAAGTGGTCGGGCAAAATGCTCTGGGGTCTTATGTAACGCAGTAATACCGTTCGGATATTTCGCGAGTGGTTATTATGAGCTTTGTTTTGTTTGGCGCTTTTTGTACGCGTAGCACGATGACTACTTTCACTACAGAAAGCCAGGCTTATTGTTGTATTATTTAAACTTCAGTTTGTTCATTACTATTACGTTAATGCAGAAAAATTTAAAAATTGTACTGTCAGTTTTATTTTAAAGCTCTATAGAGTCGAGTTATATGAATAGAGTTGCGATCGCAACGTACGTCCTAACAGATGGTAAGATTCCTTCTCTGCCTAGACGTCTCCGCAACGTACGTCCTAACAGATGGAAAGATTCCTTCTCTGCATAGACGTCTCCGCAACGTACGTCCTAACAGATGGTAAAATTTCTTCTCTGCCTAGACGTCTCCGCAATTTACGTTCTAAAATATGGTAAAATTCCTTCTCTGCCTAGACGTCTGGATGTTAGATAGCACACTCTTAACCTATTTTTCTGGCGTTAAACAACAGTGCAATTACTGTTCCAGTTTAAGAGATACTGAGCTAGAATAATGATGGTCTCCGAGGCATTCCACCTTAGTCCTCACGGGTGAAGATGCATCTGTAACCAACCTACTTCGATTGAAATCGTTTCCGGGTGTGTTCAATAAAACGTCTTTACTGTCGACATGCACGCAATCCACTCATTTAACGATTAAAATATTATGCAATATCTATCGATTATCTTTATGGTGGCAGCGTTAGAATTAATAACACCATCTTTCCTCTCGTGAGTGTCGTGAGGAGAGGGAGAAAAAAGCTTGAATATCTTGATAACCTCGCGGAGTGGCTAAAACTGGGTTATGGAAGCCCGTTTGACTCGATTGTGCCGTGTCAAATGGAAATTGTAATCATCCAACTAATAATTGTACTACATTCGATTGTATTCCTTTGTTACCTCTACCGGTGTACACCCCGGTAGAGGTAACAAAGGCACCTGGGGGGCTGATGACGTCAGATTCATGCGCTAGTACAGCTTGGATAACTAAGGGGCGCGGCGCGGGTGAGCGGGAACCGGGGCCGCATTCCGAAGAGTCGCCAAGTCAGTTCGAAAGAGAAGAAATAGCGGGTAAAATCGCACGTATTGTACTGCCGTATTCAGCTAATCTGCATTCTGTTTTATCCTTATGTAATTACTAGCAGGCCCGGCCGCGCTTTGCTGCGTGTTCACATAATGGAACGCAGTACATAATAAACAATAACATGAGATCGTACGGTGACGTAGTGTATAGCATCGACACACGGCGCCATCTATTGGACGCAGAACAGAGGTTATTTATACGTTGTAGTATATGGAATATAAAAATAAATGATTTTGCATATAATTAATAAAAAGTACGTGATACGTAGGTTTAACTTAGAAGTTAAGATACAGTGTCAGAGACGTGTAAAAATCGCGATAAAATTATAAACAAACCCGAAATAAAATGTTTTGTTATTTCTTGCAGCGGTGCAACAGAGTACTTTTATTAAGGACAACAAACAGTAACACTTATGCTGCCAGTGCCGTTAATCATAAAGAGGCTTAATCTACATTATTCACGTCTTCAGCTGAGATTCGAAGTGAATATCCACACATCGACGGCCAGGTACGCTGATCACTGTCCCATGTGCCCAAGAGTTCGATCATATAGCTGTTGCACAATCAATATGAGCGACCTACACATGTGCAGTGTGTTACGAAACATTACTAGCCCGATTGGTTAGTTAATAAACAAATGATCGATTCATTATTCTACTTAATTCAACATACAAATGATGGACGTCAACTTTGCTGGCATGACGACAGAATGTGTTATAGATTTCAATACAAAGTCAATAACAGCTTTATGGTTTTAAGCTGGGCAGACTACTACCGACATTATCACAAGTGAAAATGTTATTTATTTTCCCACACTTACGGGTGGAATATTCTGACCTCCCTGGAGGTAAAACAAACATCAAAATCGGTTCACAAACGGCGAAGGTGGACATGGTCAATTGGATTGAAGTGAAAAACGTGGTAACAGTCCACCTGATGGTAAGTGGCAACAGCATGGACCATGGGACAAAGATGAAATGCTACAGAATTTGTACACAAGTAATTAAACATCTGGCTCTCTATACTTTTGAAACCGGAACACAACAGTGATTGCACAGCGGTTTGGCGACAGAAATGGCGGATAAGAGTGTGGCGGGAGGAATATATAACATACGAAAAAAGTCTCTGCCGCCGTAACTGTTAAGATCGACGGACCAACAGACTATCTCCTATCCGTGGGGTTTTAGTAAGTACGGCAAACTGATCCGATGAAACTTAAACCCGATCCCGACAAAGCCAGTCACTGCCTACAATGACAGGAAGGTGACCAAACCTTTACCCACGATTACCCACTTTTTCGATGTACTGAAAGAAAGATTCCTATGCTATGATCGATATCCTTCTAACTACGACGACAACTTCCGAATACTATCGGCGGTTGTCAACTGCACATCTGTGGATATTATGTATGACGTCCCGCAAGTGTTTGAGTAAACACAGAGAGACACACTCACACAGTCACAGTCCTTAATGTACCCGTGTGCTCGATGTGACGTCATAGGTACATGCACGAAACCAACACAATGAAACCAATCATTTGTGTATTTGCACAAATATTGACCAGTCCTTCACTATATACTATAATATATGTTGACGTTAAAACACTGTGATGTTATACCTTGGTATTGAAATTGTGCGGCAGTCCCTTAATTTCAATGTCCTAACCTAATAAATCTATTATATATAATTCTCGTGTCACGTTGTTGCTCACGTGAACTCCGAAACTATCTAACCGATTTTCACGTTTTTTTTTAAATGTGTCATTTGTTCTCGTGCCTAAGATAGGATAGTTTTTATCACATATTTTTATATTCCATATACTACAACGTATAAATAACCTTTGTGCTGCGTCCAATAGATGGCGCCGTGTATCGATGCTATACACTACGTCACCGTACGATGTCATGTTATTGTTTATTATGTACTGCGTTCCATTATGTGTATATTATATTGTGCAAACTGATATTGTGCGAATGCATATTATTATTTTTATTTTTAAATCTTTATTTTCAAATTATTCTTTCTTATTATCAATCACTTCCTTAACAATACTAATTTTAATATCTAATAATTGAACGTAAAGCCGCAGCAACAAGGCGCGGCCGGGCCTGCTAGTATCTCTATATATTGTTTTGTTTCCAATGAAGACATCGACGTCGGCGCCACGCTTCAGTACGCAAAAAAAAGTGTAAAAACCCGGCGCCGCGAATGGCAAGCCGCTCTCGCTTAATAAAATATGTTAAATTATTAATATCGCATAGAATCATAATATCGTAAACAATACGCTAATCTTGAAAGCCGTGTTCGTGTTATTGTGCAACGCAAAGAAGAAGAAAAAACCAAACCGTAACGTTAAACAGGAAAACTGTAACATAATCTACCAGTGCGCGAGATACGTGGTCCTTCATAGTACTATGAAGAACCAAGTTTCTGTTATTTATCTTTATCTTTACGTATCTTTTCGTGTAAACGAGGAGCACTTTAATACAAATTTTCCTCCGCAAACGGACTCATATATCATCATCATCATCATCATTTCAGCCTACTAAAAGTCCACTGCTGAACATAGGCTTCCCCCAAAGATTGCCATAAAGCTCGGTCCTGAGCCACCTGCATTCATCGACTTCCCGCAACATTGCACAGGTCGTCACTCGCATCTCGTGGGGAGTCGACCGGAATTAGCAATTGATTGGAACTAACTTGAAACATTACTATTGTAGAATGTTGTTGTTTCAAAATATCTCTATCAAACCAAACTTAATAGACCGCAAAATTTATATTAACGTAAAAAGCAATGATTTTATAATACAAAAAGAGGTAGACAAATTACTAGCGCACCGAAATTGAAGCGTACAAAATACTACAATTGTTACCTCTCGCCGCCGTCCCTACCTAGTAAGTAGGCGAAATACAAGTGCTTGTGCAATTTTGTTTTATAGGTTCAAAAGTTATGCGGAAATGCACTGGTTGTATGTAATGTAAACCAACTAAAAATGTATGTGTGTGTGTGTGTCAACATATTTTTCGGTTGGTTTGTGAGCATATGACGTATCTTTATTATAAAATCATTGGTAACTGTGAAATAATCATCACTTCACAGTTCAGTAGGCTACCTTGGTACTCTGATCTCGTTCACGAGGCCTTTTACACCATATGGCATTGCCAGAGGACAGAAGGCTATGTAATATGAACTGCCCTCTGTGGCGGATCTAGCCTTAAGATTAGGGAATGATCACGGGTAGGAATTTTAAAACCCCCACTCGACGTCTCGCCGGCATGGAAGCGGGCTTGTTTTTTTAAGCTTACGTTTGATAGTAACATACGTACTGTTACTTTACATTACGTACGTATTGGACGTTACCCAGTAATCTTATCTTTTGAACGCGTTTTTTTTTTAAAGTTGCGTAATTTTTGTCGAAGGTAATATATACTTAGATGCATTTTATCACCAGAAAGGCGCCTGAGCAGCTGCAGCGGTTAAGAAGGAAAAGAAAGTGTTGGTTTTCAAAGTAGACGAAAACCGAACCTTCTCAAAAAAAATTGAAACAAGCAGAAGGGTGTGTGGGGATAGTGTGTATCCACCACTAGCAGTACTGTGATTTCAATGTTGGCATAATATGGGTTAATACCCTATAAATATTATTACACCGAAGTAAATGTAAACATTTATAAAATGACAACAATTGCTTGACACATTTATAGTCATGTTCAATATTGAAATTAAATACACAATACTAGCAGAAGTACAATAGTACCTATGCTTGCAGATGTACTGTACTAAGTGACCTGCAGGAACTGTTAATATCTCCGAGATCATAAATAGCCTCAATCCCTTTCCACAATGTTCGTTCTGCTATTCACCAGATTGGCCCAGACAAACTGACAGACAGATAAAAATGTTAAAAAAGGGTTTTGGAATTTGGTTACGAGCTACTTTGTAAAAAAACAAAAAATTCTTAATAAAGTATAATAGTTGTTAAAATAAAGAGTTCATATTTCAAAGAAGTAAACTCGAAAGTGGTGCTGCTCTCACCAACCTGGTGAGTAGGGGCAAAACCCATCAAGATAATATATAAGCCACCATGCACAGGCCTTGCATTTTGAATTTAAAATGTGTTATATTAATTTGTTTATCTAGTACATAGAGTAAGTATGTAGTAAAGGTGAGTTATATTCATTGATTAATTAATAATTGTTTATATACTAAGTAGTTATTTTCAAGAGAGTAGGAGTTTCACTTCTGTCATACGCGCTCTATTTTTTAAGTGGTTCTGCAAGTTATTGTTGTTTGGAACGAAAATCGAAAAAAAAGCGCTTTAGAAATTATTAACGAACTGTCTTAAGGCTATGTCGCAATTTCTTAATTGAAGAATATGGTATTACAATATTGAATCAGTATGTTTAGGAGTTCTTTGTATGTACATATTACACAAGAACAGATTAAATAGAAGTATTAGTATTGTTTCACATGCCACACATTTCAAACATGTGAAGATAAGACCCAGACAAAAGACAAATATGAGACAGTTCATGGAATTCGATAAAAAAAAATATGCAAAATGTAATACAACTATAATGCTAATGACTGAATTCCAAAATTATTCTGATTAACAGTCTGTCTGTCACTCATCAGAAAGGATAACGAAAATATTGTTCGTTCGTTTGTGTTCGTTGATGGCTTTTGAAATTAATCCTATAAGACTGACATTTTAATAACTGTTCCCAACAAGATTTATTTCTAAAGTTACGGTTCTGTAAAACTGTGAGGCAATTTGTTGGAAAGCCTTTGTGTAATTGACAAACAAAATAACAATTACCCAAATATTTGTAAAAAAAAAAATGGTCTATGTCACACTTCTAATAAATCAATATAATTTTAAAAAATCTCCGTTTACAGAAATAGCTTATATTACAATTCTCGTAAATCTTTTTGATGGGCGAATGAACTAATATAGGTGTCAAAAGGGAGCTGCGCGAGGGTTCATTAGAGACGGACCACAGTAATCGAAATCTGAGGATACGTGTCAGATTCGGACCCTCTATGATATTTTGGAATGTTTGAAGATAGCTTCGATATTTTGAATTGGACTCGGTCGTAAATGAGACCAGTCTACTCCGTTCGAAACAATATAATTGATCAAATAGAACGTGATGCGAGCTTGCTAATTTGGATGCTTTATAATTGAATAATAAATAAATAAATTCGTTGAATTTGGATCGAATAAATTTTTACCATTGTCTGTCGCCTTAAATATAGTCTTTTAAATTTATTGGGTGGTCTATACCGGTGTAGTCATTACTAAGATCGGCGAATAATTTGAACATAAACAATTTTAACAGACGATCATTCGCAAACAACCGCAATTGCTACTAACTGAGACGCAGTTGTTAACGCCCACCACGAGACAAAGAGAAAGCGTGTTCAAGAGTAACAATTTGTTTTTTTTTTGTGCTATTTCGGAAAATATGTGTAATCGGAATATATGCATACGTGAATGAGTGTGCGCGTGGGTGTGTAAACATCACAAATGTCCATTATTATGGGATTCGGTCTCATCATAATGAAACATGAACAGTGATTTTCAGTTTACATTCCCTGTACGTGATATGTACGTAAATTGCAGCAGTCTTGCAAATGCAGTATGAGCGTTTCTAACTTGCAGACCCGGCCTACCCGTCGGATGTTACTAGTCTAGTCTAATAATGCTAATAAAATTATTAATATTTCTGTTAACCACTCCAACTAAGCATTAGAGCTTGTATCTGGAGTGATTCAGCCAGTCGAATAGTGGGCTCGAAACTGCGGTGTCGTGTTTCCCAGTGCGCCCTAACCTTTACTTGACGCTTCGTATATGATATGAAAAATACTTTGAATTCCTAACCATCGAAAAAACTACTTATCCAATCCACTCAAAAATGAGATTATACTGCTGTGGTGTTATAAAAGTTCTAAAGAGGGTAGAAAAGATAACAGTGATAGACCGTTAAGCGCAATGGGTTTTAAGCGAGTGGTAGAGTGAACATTAAACATGTACACAAGTACATTACTTATATTATTCAAAACTAGTTGTTCAAAAATAACAACTAGAATGCGTACGTAGGTATTTAAATAGATATAACTAATTGCTATTAAAAACATCACAGATACTATTGTTCCTTCACAAATATTATACAAACTATATATTATTGTTGAAAAACATTTCGATATTTTAGTTGTTGAGCTAGTCCATAGTGGACTGAATTTTCGACGAGTTGCTTCGATCATTGAAACATGACGGAATAGCCCATCTTTAGGTTGAATTAATGAATTATTTTAGTTAACATTACTACCGAGGGGTACAGGAGTAATAATCTTGCACCCCCTCTCTTTCCGTGGGTATAGTAAGTGGCGACTAAAGGTAAAGTTGAAAATCGCAATGTCTAACGTCAAATGGCGCAATAGATATGTCAAAAGTGCCAGACTAAAAATAAAATAAGCAGATCGACGATTATTGCCAATACTCCTTATAGGACTATGCTGCAGTGGACTATTTACACCTCTATTACGGTAAGATAAAAATTACATTTTCACTACACGTCACACTTTGTTACTTCCGACAGTGAGCGATGTTAAAAACGATCGTAGGCATATTCACTCTACCGCCAAGAAGATTTACGAGCCATATACAATTTTATTAGATAGATAAATGTATAATTATTACATTTATCTTACGTATTTAGGTTAGAAGGAGAGCAATGAATAGCAGACAAGAAGGCTGATAATGGTTCCGCATGCGCGGCACGTTCCCTCTTATCAAATAACAACACGGAGCAGACAGTGAAGCTGTTTGCAGACTATGAATGAAGTGATTCACGCTCACAGAGAACATTCAAAAAGCTTTACTCTAATTGTTTTAATTATCATAGCAAATGCTCAGCCTGACCCACCGCAGAGTATACGTTACTTATGGCTTAAATAAAAGCTATGCACTAAAAATATATAACTGGCAATAGCTACTTGTAGTATGAATATAAATAAACGTTTACTTATGTGGTTCTATTTAATAATGTCTTTAGGTATTTTGTGCATAAATGGAAGAGTGAAAATGGGCAGATAACTTGTCATATTTTGATGATGTTCCAACCATGTCATGGAGCTATAAGTAAATCTGCCACTTGGTCTCATCCTATGGGTGTCAGCCCGATGGTGGTAGGATTCCTTTCTGCCCAAGATCTGGTTGGGTACGTACCACTTGCTGACCTATTTCTACCAGTAATCAGTAGTGCAAGGACTGGTGATGACTTATTTATAACCATCTTTGATTGAAGCTGTTTACTGGTATCAATGATTAGCTGTAGCCACTTACCAGGTGGACTGTTAGCTTGTTTCACTTAATTCAAAATGGTTTATGATAATAGGAGAATGATTTTGATTCAATTGTACATTATCCAACATTAAGAAAATGCCATAAATTTCAAGTGAAACAAAAAGGACATAAGATACATGTAAATCAAAACTTCCACTCACCTCATTAAAGACGTCAGTTGCGTTCTCTACCGAATGTAAATCCAATGCATCAATCTCTTTCCCTTCATCTAAACGTTTTTCGATTTCTGGTATAGGAGCGCGTAGGGCACTCAATTCCCTGCAAGCAAAGAGAAAAATATGAAGTCATTCATATTTAGGAACTTATGTTAGTAGAAATGAAACAAAACAATTTTAGAATAGAAGCATGTTAAAAGATTTATAGAAATACAAGCAAAAAATTTCAATTGAAATGTGTTTCAAGCATATAATGTTTATAGTTTAGCTATATCTAATTATACCATTATATGTTTATAATCTTTGTTTTCAGAAATAAATATTAGTTATATAATATAATAATAACAGAATATTCAAACTTACATAGCAATCACAATCTCAGATATAATTTCGTTGTATCCCTTTTGCTGCTCCCCATTGACCTTTATATCTCCAGCTATCGGGATGATTTTTAGCACACGTGCACGGCCATCGTGAGCTCGCCACAGGAATACTTCTCCGTACACACCCTCGCCAATCTTGTGGCAATTCTTGAGTTCCCTAAGAGTTCAATATTTAGATAATTTTATATAGTCATCTAGTGCCTGAACATAATGTTAAAGTAAAAACAGAAAATCTGTTCCAAGTTGTGTCCGCTTTTGAGTTAACTTTTGTAAACAGTAAGTTTTACAGTGATAATAAATAATTAATGTCTATGCACAATACAAACTATGCACACCAAAGTTCATCTGTTTATTATTTGAAAGCTAATCTAAAAATTAGGCTCCCTTAGAGAGAAATATTTAAGATCTGTATGTGATAGAGCTAAGCGGTGGCTTTTACAGCTGCTTGAATAAGTCAGCGCAACTGGTATAGTACCACTGCCCTGAGGAATACCAGCGTGAAGTAAGTGGCATCTTGTGCTTTTGCATTGCAGCTTCTCTAGTGTTGCAGATGTACATGGGTGACAGTAATCACTTAACATCAGATAAACCACTTACTTGATTGCCCGCATGCGACAAAAAAAATACATGTAAATTGTTTCCACATTATTAATATTACTTAAGAGTTACTCAAGCTAATTTCTCAATATTATGAAAAGCAAATATACTAAAAAGAGTTGTATAATTCAAAATATTGTAAAATCGTTCAAAAAAGTTAAGATAACATAACCTTTAACAACTAATGACTTGACAAAAGAAATTAACTTTTATTTCAAACCAGTTGTTAATACAGGCCTATTTGCCTATTGACATTTTCATAATGATTATTAATGAGGATGACATATATTGTGGCCATTAATGAAATTAGTAATAAAGTTCTATCACCAGAAATATTGTACCTACTTTATAATTAGAACAAGAAATAAAGCAAGATTGTTTTTTCTTGTCAATTACTGTATTATGTAAATAATATGCACAAAGGAATTCAAAATACATATACAATAAAATTAAGTTGCTCTAAAATTGTCTAAAAGCAAATGATTGCTATTTGTTTGTCCTACTTAAAACACAAACATGATGTATTCTAATGTAAATGCCATGTTGGGTGTAGAAATATGATGAAATTAATAAAAAAAAAAAAAAAACGGTACATACGTATCTGGATAGCATTCATCAAACAGTATAGTCTCGGTTTGATCGCAACGCCGTAGTACGTAATCGCGTGCTGTAGCTATTCGACTCGTGTCATGAAAATTCTCTAAAAGAGTAACTTCGTGTTCCGAGTCACCAATCGACAATTTTGATAACTCGACAATCGTATCATCACAGTCGTCGGACAGAAATCCTGAAAACACGTAAGCGTTAAACAAACGCTGCATGACACACAATAGGAAGTGAATGACGGACTTTCCCCATGCGTAACATGTAATTTGTCAGATTCGTCAAACGTTTAAAATATCTAAAGTATCTAAAAAAATTATACGTAAACTAACCTGTGTATTGCAGGGAAAGATGCATGCACTTGGCTTTAGACACTTTTTGTTGAACAAAGGCGCAGAAAGAAGCTATTATCCCGTTAGGGATAATGGCAGACAAATTGGTCCAAGACAATCACACAAAAATTAAATATGTCCTACTATTGTACGTCAATAGTAGTCGTTAAACTCACTACAACACGTAAATGCCGTGAATTTGCTTTAGTAATAACAAAAAATAAAAATTTTTGAAGATGGGTAGCGGACACTCGACAGCGTCTCGTCTTCTCACTTCCGCGGACGCGAATGCCACAGATAAGATATGACTTCACTGTGTTAATAGCAGTGTTACCAGTTTCAAGTTTTTTTAAGTTCTACCGACATACTAATTACCTTATTAAATATTTATTACGTAGTGCATGTATGTACATATTTATTAATTTAAGTAAGTTTTACCTTGCAAGTCTTCGAATACTGTTGTGGAACACAAACTAGCTCGCGAGTTCCTGTTCTCCTAAAACATTAACAAATGATAATATTATCTTACCAACAACAATAGTTTTAAATATTAACTCACATAATGAAACAATAAAAACAATATCTTACTTTTACAATTTTGATTGTAGTTCTGCTAGGTTTAAAAACAAATGTACTTCTTCGACCATTAATTGATTCATTATGAAAGGAACCTGTAATAAAACATTTATTGGATGGATATTTAGTGACTGCTTTCAAATAATTGAACGATTGCATATACTTAAAACTTATCTAACACATACCTGACATTACACTGCAACTTTGAATTGTTATGACAAATGTGACGATTTAAAGTAATTTATTTTTTATCATGTTACATTAGACATTATTCGTACCTACAAGAAGTTTATATAAGGCTAAATTGACGTAACAATATATTTAGGTTTGTGGCGAGATCTAAACTCAAAATGGCATACATTTAGGAAAATTTATAAACTATATCGCGCCATTATAGTTTCTACAACTTAAACAATGTACAAGTTCCAGATAGCATACATGGTGATGTAGACATCCTCCGCAGAACACGAACACCTGGTTTGGCTTCGGAGTTAGGGCAGTAAATCCATGATTTTTTAGAGATTTTATTAAGAGTTTAGGTTAAAATTAAACCCTTAAAGGATCTCTTTTTTTGTCTTTCTGTCTGGCATAGCATCGTAATATAGTAACAGACCTAGAAGCTTATATACTAACACTGGAGATTGCAATGCAAACACTGAATTGAAAATTTGATTGAATTAAGTTATTATTTTCCAGTATCTCTTTCTTGTGCGTAGCAATGATTGGCCTCGATGAATATTTAGGTACAGGTATTTAACTCATCTAACCTAACACTACACAAATTCTAATTACGAATGACGCTCACACCATTTTCTAAAATCGTACATGGTAAAACGGTGTTAGCGTGCTTAGTTTTGGTATTTATGAGAGGTTGAATGAATGAAAATACTTTATTGCACACCATAGATGTATAATTTGGCGCTGCATAACGATCTCTTCCAGGCAACCAAGGACGTAGAGAAACAAAGCTACTGATACTAGGTCATCTTTTGTTTTGTAACTTATTTCACTTTTTAAAAGTTTAAGGTTTAAACAAAATCTTTGTCCGTTATGTGTCATTAGTCTTTGATATGATTCATCACAATTAAATACCAATTGTTTCAAAGTTAAAATATTACCCAAATCCTTATTGAATAACTTAATAACTTAAGCGGTGATGTCAAATTATGTGACATAATATACAGACAGCCGTTTTGGTGTGCCCAAATACAGAGCACATTTCGACACATAGTTGTCGTTGGCGTTCGATCGGTTCAACCTTTACATAATAACAAAATGCACATGCACCTACGCTTGTCTCAACGAAGGCTAGGCAATGATTACAAGATTTCCATTTGGACCAATCAGCGTATCAACGGGCTTCCGCAACCTAGTTTTCGTTTCTCCATGCGCTCAAAAGTCTCGCGAGTCATTACTTTAATCACAGGTCATCCGGTGGCTCATTCTAAATATTAGTGGTGTTCATAAAGGTTAGCAGACAGCAGTTTGAAACAGCGTAAGATTGCTACAGCGCATATAGCATACCCCAGTTAATAAAGCGTGCTGCTTTATTTATCTGCTGCATCTTTGTTATAAAAAAAAACCGAAAAGGAAGCGATCAAACCATCGTCGTATGGTGCGGTCGTTTATTGTGTTTTACTTATACACACAATATCTGCTTTGCATTGATGACGCGATGAAACGTTCATATAGTTCGGCTTTGAAGAGGGCAGACTGTCAAATTACAATGCTTCACTTAGTATACCGTAAAATAAATAAATCATTGCAATAGTTCCACCAGTAGTGGTCCATCTCATGTTTGACTAAAATCACAGTGCTATAAAGAATATTTTTAAATAATTATTAAAAGAATTAAGTAAATAAAATCATCGAACCAAAGATAAAAAAAACAATAAAGCCGCAAGTAAATTAAAAAAAAAGGTTCAAGTGTACTTAACATATTTGTAGGAATAATTTTTAATCTTTCCTACCTTCTCCAATATGTTCTGGACTGAAGCAAAAATAATGGAATAACTATTCGTTTTGAAGCTGACAAAGCTGCAAAAAGAGCGTGGTTGAAGCATGAGATGGTACAAAATACATGGTTGACTAAATGTCGGGCGACTGTCTCCGTGCCCCCCGCGAGTTTAGTAGATATAATATGACAGAATAAGATTATTTACTAGACTCTGACACCGATAGTTCTACGATAATAGATAGGGTTATTTTGTTGATATTGAAATATTGACTCTCATTGAAACATTTTCTCCATCATTTTATAGCTTCCACCAATGGTAACCCTCTCTCAAAAAGAACGTCGAATTAACAAGTCGACTTGTCTATACTATACTCTGACACTCCATTATACCAAATTAGTACGATTTTAAGTCAATAACATGAACTAACCTGTTGGATCTGAGGTCAACTTTATGTTTTAACGTTTTGTAGAAAAAGGGTTTTATTGGACAGACAGAAAGACGAAACAAAGTGATCCCTATTATGATTCCATTTTATAATTACTAAAAATTAAAATTCATGAATCAATGTATAGTTATGTTAACCATTTAAAAGACATCTGAAATTTACTGATTTGTAATAGTTGCGTAAAAATTAAATAGATTACTCGCCATACAGGTGCAAGTGTAGTCCCTACAGATCTATCTAAAAATCCAATAACTTACATTGCTTCATCAATTCTTAGTGGAACGGAACCTTCACGGCACGAATCTTTACTTGACACAAATATTAAAAAAAATATTTGATATAAATTTTATGTACTTACCTTGGGACTTTTGCATATCCATGGTAGTAATTACACTTTGTCTATACTTTCTACCTTTACATTCCAAAGGTTCATCATCTAAGACTGAACGACCAAAGCTATCGGCTATTGTGGTCATCCTCTTGTATATACTTAATGACCTTTCCCACTTTTTACCTGGTTGTAAAACTATAGATGGTTTTTTTTCATTTTCAATTTCACCATGTATTTGAGTTACATTAATTTCTCTCTTACACGAACTATTTCTTGTTGTCACGTTCGATATATTTGACACATCAATGTTTAGTGAATCTCTTTCGATATTTTGAGATCCATTTTCTATTTCAAATGTTTGTCTAATAGGATCTACTCCTTTCATGGATAAATTACAATTCGTTGAAAGGTCAGTTCCAATAAATTCCGTTATTGGTGTTATATTAGTATCATATTTTTTAAATGAATTATTTATACTATTAGATATTACAGTCCTATCAATGTCTAAGCTACTGGCACTACCATAAGAATTATCACAAATAAATATTACAGAGTCATTTGTTATTTCATTTCGTCTTCTAGTTGTAACAAAACTTATACATCTATCTTCCTCTTCGCTTTTGTTTAATTCAAGTTTTTGGACCGATTCCAGGCTTACATTGACGTCTTCTGAAATAATGTGATTCGATTTGACATTATAATGTGTGTACACATCTGTGTTGCATAATTCATTTGCTACATCTGTTGATTTGTTTTCATCCTCAAGGCTAGAATAACTATTGCGATCACCACTAGTACAACAACTATTTTTGTTTATGTCTTTATTTTGTACCATAGGTCTTGACATTTGATTGTAATACTCATAAAACAGAGAATCCTCCATCCTTTCTAATACAACTACAGGTTTCGGTGAATATAGATTATTATCATTATCAATAGAAGATGCATCACTATCACACGTATCATAAAATGACTGAGTAGTATTATTTGTATTCTCAGACTTCAATGATAATCTATCGCTCTCTTCTGATTCATCACAAGCATGGCTGTTCAACTCATTTTTAATAGACAATGTACTATTCTTTGAAAAATTTAACTGGTCTTCAATAACAGAATTGTCAATCACAGAGATATTTACTTCTTTATTAGAATTATCAATTTCCATAATGTTATTACCCCAAGTAGAACTAGATGCGAGATTAGTTTCTTTATCATTTTCTTCATTACCCAAAATATTTGAACTATCTTTTCTTGTTAATTCTTTAGTTTCAAAAGAATCTTCAACTAAATTAGCCTGAGTGCATTCATGTAATTTGTCATGTTCTTCTACCTTTTCTGTATTTATTGGTATTGTTAAATCTTTTGAAATACAGCTATTATCTTTGGTAAGTGAATTTTTAGCTAGGAAAGATATAGTATTATTTGTTGTGTGCTTAGAATTGTTCTTAGATTTATTATCATCAAAACGAATTGCTTTACTACTTCTATTTGAATTGTTTTCAAATACTTTTGGACTATCAGCAAAATCTAATGAAATTGGTGAAAAGTTGTAGATTGATTTACTCCTACATTTTTCTTGAAATGGAGTGCTGCATAGTGGAGATCCACCAGCTGGAGTTTTCAGATTCATAGTTGCAGTGAGCCTATGATTATTTTTATTATTCCTAGTACTTCTGTTACTACTTTTAAGAACAGGCATTCTTTTAACTATATTATAAATAGATTCATCATGGCATTTTGGAATGATAACATTTTCTTTCTCAATTAATAATTTATGACATTTAATATCAGATGTGTTTTGAGACACGTCAGTATTAGTGTTTTCTTTATCTGAGTCTAAAAATTAAAATGTTATTTTATTATACATTAATAAAACTAAACATAAAAACATACACAGCAAAATAATTTGTATGTACCTGTATTGCCATTGGCGGAATAGTTAACGTTATTAATTTTTGTAGTTCTCTTTTTGCCGTACGTTTTTTCCTGGCTGCGAAATCAATACATATAAAATTAAACAACATAATTAATGAACATTGGTTCAACAGTCGATTCTACTGGTATAAAATTTTGCACCTAATTATACTTTGTGACAATTGTTTTCTTTTATAGAAATAGATAGATAGATAGATAGAAATGTACATATTTACATAATGTAATAATATATAATTGTTGTATAATTTTTAACCCCTTTGAACATCAGCAAATCATCAACTTGTCAAAATATTCAATATCAATCTAGAACACTTAGCCATGTATTAGTCTTGATCCCATTTCTTTAGAATGAAGGTATCTCGATTCTTCGTGCACGGCCAGTTTTTGCGCACGGCGTCAGTCAGATTGTAGCGTTGTACAGTTTAGATTTTGATATTTACAAATCTGGTTGTTATTTTGTAGTATGTTGTGCTTGTAATACAAGAAAATGGAATGAAAAAACTTGTGAGGGTTTCGGCTTATTAGGGGGCTGTTTAACGTCAGGTTTTTAAATTCAAATAAAACGAAATAACTTTTTTTTAGACATTAGAAACTTAAATTATAATCACCAAACGTAGTTTAATTTAAATCTACCACCGTTTCGTAACTAATATATGATCTATGATTCGACATCTGTCACAATTGTGACTTTCTGATGTGGTGGACCCATCCATTACAGGTGACTATCGATAGTGGTATAATGATAATTCAGCATCTCCAAATCCCGGTGCTGGTATACTCCATACGGATGCTGCTCAAGTTCACGCCGTAACGCATTTTTGTCAAAGGTGTGAGTGTGAGTTAAGCACCTAAAGCCTAATGGGTTAGAGTGCGGACTGCAAAACATGACGTCGCAGGTTCGAACCCGCCATTCGACTATTGTCGTGAACCACTCCAGATACAAGCTCTAATGCCTAGTTGGATGGTTAACAGGAATATTAGTAATTTTAGTTAAATAACATTCCTAGTATTCAATCAAAAATGTATGAAAGCAAATGTTTCATAATAACTTACGTTAATAAATTGCTCAAAGAAGTGACTTCTTATTATATAAATAGATATTATAATTTTTTTTAACATTATTGAAGTTAAGAAAACAGTTAACTGCTTCTATAACAGATTTAATTGCACCTCATTTGGCCATCAACTTTAACAGTAATGTAGAATCTGGAGTATTTCCAGATTTTATAAAACATAGTATAGTCATACCTTTATTTCAATAGATTGTACTAGTTGTATCATCTATCCAAGGCCTTTAACTGTGTGCACTATGAAACACTAATCAGGAAACTACATTATTATGGCATAAGAAGTACAGAGCTTCAACTTATCATCTCATATTTGAGTAAAAAGATTCAAAATGCTGTAATCAATAATGAAAGTTCTTCCTAAACAATGGTAACAATGGGCTTTCCACAAGGCTCAATTCTCTGCTTATTACTTTTTCTTATTTACATTATACCCTACTTAATAGGGGATTAATACGATATAGATTGATAGATGTCGAAATAGCTAGAATAGTTTATTTTAGTTATTTCCATACCATAATGTCATAGGGTATTTTGCTGTGGGGACATGCTGCTGAAATAGAAACAATATTTGTCTTGCAAAAAAGGGCTGTAAGAGCTATTTATAATCTAAATTCGAGAGCATGACTTAGAGATTAAATCCAATATTCTAAAAGAGATCTAATAATTTTTTTTTACTCTGTCGCCTTTTTTTGGCACACCCTAATGTACTTAAAATATAAATTCATGTAATAAGATTTGTGATGTCCATAATGTAAATACCAGAATAGTCACAAGTAATATCAGTTACTAAACTCCATAGACCCAGTTACTCATTCATGGGCCAATGTATGCATGTGTACAAAAAAATCCCTGTAAGTGGGGGAAGTCTTCCTATGAATAAGTTTAAAAAAAGTATTAAGCAAAGACTTTATTGAAAAGAGTTAATATAATGCACACTTTGCCAGTTTTCAATAGCTGAACACCAGTAGCTGAACACTTTGCCAGTTTTCAATCAGGTACTAGGAGTGATCAAATATCAATTAGAACTATCCCAACAGGTGAAATGAGGCACCTGTATTCCAGTTTAATTAAGCGCCCAGAAGGATGCACATGACATTGATGGATGCATCACATTCCGACCCTCATGAAGGTTGGACATCATCTTGCATGTGTATGGGGCAGTGTACATTAAGTTCCAGTAGTATAATCTTTCAATGGATAAAAGGTCACCGTGGCTGAGGTAACAACGGAGTGGATGAGCTTGGCTGAGGTGGTTCTATTCAGAGTCCTACATGACTGAAACCTGTTATCCCATTACCCTTTGGGTTTTATCATTCCCTAGCTTACCAGTAACTTAATGGGTTTGCAGAGTTTGGTTTTTGGCCCACATGCAAAACACAATAATAGTCATGGAGTTGCAGAAACCAGCCCTTCATAGCATGACATGACAAGTCAGTATGTGCAAAGACAGCGCCGTTAGCTAGTACTAAATCAAGTTACATTAATTTTACAATGTTGATTTAACATAAGTAAATTATACATGCGATTAGTGCTACTTGATGAATTCATTAATTTGTATAAAAACTTTTATACTTACTCTCTTTCTGGTAATCTCAGGTTTTCAGTGACAGCTGGGGAAGATTTCAAAAGAAGATCGAAAAGATCTGGTACCCTATTCACATGTATAGATTTATCTGGTGTTAGATATGCCGGCGTCTCGTTTTGTATAGAGACGTCTTTAACAATTCTCTTGACGTATTTTCTTTTGCGAACTTTGTAAGAGGCAACGTTGCTCTGATTAGAAGAACCAACACAAGACATCTCTCTCTTAGTTTGTTTTATATTATGAATGTAAAACGCATCAAAAGCAGAACTTTTAGTGTCTATTGTTGATAATAAATCTTTGTGATCGACGCCTCCTCCACATTCTCTTTTGGATCTATACGTTCGTCTCATTCTATATTCTCATTTAACAATACCATCAATGTTATAAGAAAAGACCAGTAAAAGTAAATATTTTACAAGTACAAGAACAACCAACAACATATTTATGTAAACATTGAGGAATTTAAACGAAAGTGTCTGTTACAGTAATATGACATTTGATTTGATTGACGTTGACGCGAGTATATGACAGAATGTTGCCAGGGTCCTTTAGTCGAAAATTACATTTCGTTTCGGAAATTAAAGCTTGTCACGTTCCGAGGCGCACAAGTGCTAAATCAGGATTAAATATTTACGTCTAGCGAAGGAAGGGTTACGATGCGGATGAAAAAATCTACAGAAATAAGTATAAATAAGGTGATTTGTATGAGAATTCATGTGTTTTATGTTTAAAAAGATCTGTTATTTGTTTTCATATTATTGATTTTAGTATAATATAAATTTAACAAAAATAAACCATACCTGCATTCCTAATATTATTTTGATATTTGCGCTCTCAAACTTTCGAATAGCTTTTCATCATCATCAAAAAGTATGAAACAGGTACTTTACATACTTTTTGATAATGTCCTAAGAAAATATTTTCAGGAATATTATGAAAAGTATCACACAGTAAAATCAAATAAAGTATCTATAATTAGGCAAATTATCGTAGATAGTGGAAAATCCGTCAAAAAGATCAGAGTTTTTCGAGATCTCATGAGTGGCATACCCTATATATCTAACTATATCAGAAACATTTAACTTTTCGTAATTCCTGTTTATATACCTCTTATATACCATTCACTAGGAGTGAGTGCCACTGTTTCTGAGAACACATAATACAAATAATACTAATGTAAGTAATTTGGTCATTGGAATTAAAATAATTAACATACGAATAAAACTATACGACAAATTAATATCAATATGTAAACACTCAAATATCACACTTTACTTTATACATAATGAATAGGTATCATTACTAAATAATGATGTTATCTTACCTAAGCTATGTACATACATGTGATGTAAATGTCATGCAACTATGAATTGTCCCAAATTATGTATGTATATAGATTTAGTATGATCATGTCGTAGTATCCTCTTAATAGTCTATTGTTTAAATGGTTCTATGTCTTTGACTAGATATTAAGAATATGTTTTCTCCCTCACAGTTTCTGGATACAATAATTAGACATAATATTGAAAATGATACAGTACACCTATGTTTAAAAAAAATTAAACATACAAATATAAGTTTAATGATTTCTTGTATTTACACGAAAACTACACATTTCAAATAAAACGATTATTTACAGACTTTATAGCGATTAATTTTGATTTTATATTCCAGACGTTCTGATTGCTTTATAAAAGCCGTGGCCACGGGGGGACTGAGGTGTTAAACATCCAGAAGTCATAGTTAACGCGGGCTACCTTCAGCTTTTATTTATTAATTTTGGTCCGATGTACGCAGAATGTGCTCAACGTATCTTGAGGTCGTGCAGTGGTATGCTTGGTTTTAGATTTAATTTTGTTTATTACTGGATGCCAAGCCGGTGGTAGTATCAAGCCATCTACTCTATTGAAATTAGGATGTTTTTTGATTTCAATATCATAAGCCCAAATATAAGTTTTACACGTTCGTTATTACCTTGAAAAGTTATTGTTCTTAAAGTAAGTATTGTTTGTGAATACGACCTACATAATGAGACTGACAACTGAGAATGCAGTCCCTGCCAAAGGCGTCTCTAGCCCATGTAGCGCCTGTGTGCAATCATTACCCTAGCGCCCTCTAGTAAGCGCGCTTTCAAAATGGAATAAGTACAAATGGTAACATGCCTATATAAATGTTAAAAAGTGGAAATTGTAAAAAAACTCGACTTCTATGCTAACTCGATCAGCTGATCAGTCATCTTGTATGGAGTCAATTTTTTTACATTGTCCAGTTTTTAGCATTGACATAACATTTATATAGACATGTTAACAACAACATGAACGTTTCGGTTTGTTAGGGACTTTACCAAACACCTTATATTTACAACAGTGAACGGAGATCCGAGTGCAAATGGTGCAATTTTAAATGATGTCGGGAAACAATAGGTACACTGGGCCTCGTATCAAGTTTTTCACATCTGTCAAATTTACAGAGTTCAATATAAATTGGGATACATTTGATAGATTCAGGAAGCTAGATGCTTTGCCAATGTACACGGGTAAAAAGCCACTTAAATCTTCAACGCAAAATACGTAGGTAGGTTAAAATCCTTCGATAGGTAGACAAAATCCTTCGATAGGTAGGCAAAATCCTTCGATAGGTAGACTGAACCCTAAAACAGAATATCATCGAAGCTCAAAGTCTGTTTATTCACCCTGGTCTAGATAGATAGGAAAATGTATTTATACGCAATGACTCAAACATCGTTCTCTCCGACCATCGTACCACGGTCCGTAGCCTATAGTTAGGTGTTGTGGTAATGTGTATGTTACTAAAATAGGCGATAGGCTTTAAAATGTACCAAAAACTATAAATATTTATTTTTCTGAGGAATACGTTTTTTGTTTCTTACTTTGAGTTGAAAGAAACATTAAACGTAAAGTGTGTATAAGTTTGTTAACTGGATTGTAACAAAAGACATTTGATAATAGGTTATTTCTTTAATTGTTATTATAACCCGGGTCTAAAGGCGGCTTTACCTATGGTGCAGGATGTCCGTAGCTCACGGGTGACGCGGTGCTGGCAGGGGCGCCGGCCTTAGCACTTTCAATGAACCTGCGCCCGTGTTACACAGAAGGACCCTACCACTTAGAAAATATATTCCGCATAGTTGACAGTTACAGTAATCGGCAGTTATCGCCGGGGACGAAATCGGCCGTGATGATGTCGTCGTGAAGGTTACACAAATTTTAAAATTGATACTTCGAAGAGAGCCCTCTCTTCGAAGTATCTTTTTGTCCAGCAATGAGGCATTTTTGAAGTGGTCTTGGAGCCGGGAAATGTTCCGATGCTCCACTACTGGTTAGCTAACTTCATGTTCTCGAAATATATTTTTATATCCGATGTTACCACATCTCCTTAAGCTGCAAGAATATTATTTAATAAAAAAAGACGAAATAAAACGAGGTTCTGATACTCTTAGGTCTATTTAAAATAAAATGCCATTAGTTATAGTCAATAGAATGGAATCTTTAGTAGACTATACTGTTATAGCTACATCCACAGAGTAGTCGCAACTATATAACATTGTAATTGAAATAATTATGGCAAAGATCATGAATCTATGGCATAAGTATTTTAAACATTGCATTAATTGCAGTACGTGTATTACATATTTGTTTAATATCAAAGTAGTCTGTCTAATTTCCTACTAAGTACATAGACAAAATAAAAATATTCAACAATGAGACATAATATAGAAACATCTCGCAATCTATTTTATTATGTTACTATAAAAGTAATGTGAAAAAGGTAACTATAATTACTTAAACATGCCATCAAAATAGAAACCATTTTGCTTACAAACTTTGATAAAGTAATAAATAAAAATAATACATAACGCAAAGTATTTTGACAATAAAAGGGACACTTCAATGTCCGGTTACAAATATAATGTATTTCGAATTCCGAGTATATGTTTAAATTTACAATTTAAAAAATTGCAAACGAACTCACTCATACCCATTTGTTTCATTCAAATGATAAAATTATGTATGATAACCAAGTACCATTTACCATATGATTTATTTTTACACATGCAAAATTTTGAGTTTTTTTTTTCAATATATGTATTTTGATTTTTGTTAATAAAAATAATAATGCTTTAATGAAATTCCAATAAATTTGTTATGAACTAGAAATTCCATAACATGAATAATACCTAGAAAGCTTTAAAAAAAGGAGTATTAATTAATATTTTTGTGAATAGCCATAATTACTGAGTTTGTTAAAAACCAACGAGTTGTTATGAGAATGATGTATAAAATTATTATAACTTGGGTATTGTGTAGAATTACTTAGGTAAGGTCAACTTGGGAAAATGCGTCTGTGAATCTTTAAGAGTTTAAATTAAAATTAGTCACATTTAAACAACTACTTATTATCGCTAAAGTTACAACCACTCAATAAAGATTTTGGCTTACGACCCCATTTTGATAACCGTAATATTTCTGCAACTCTCACGATTTAGGTTAAATTTGAACGAAATTATGGTTACCGTAGGCTAAAATAATTAAAAAAAAACACGAGCTACATTATACTCCAGATGCCCTAAAACTAGCCGTGCAGGAAGAAAATCGAGTTTATTGAATTCCTACCATGCCGCATGGATGGAAAAATATATGGGATTCCCCGTATCACTATTGAAGGAAAGACGAGGTGTCATAAATAACAGTCGTGGCAGGTCAACAGCCATTGATTTGAAGCATAAGAAAAACTTAGCCAAAGCTAGTTTAAAAACTGTGAACTCTTCACGACTTGAAGAATGGACCACGGAAAGACAGGCAATAAATAATGATGAATTAAAAGTCATGGTTGTAACTTTTTGTTTGTTTGGTGGTGGTTGTTTGATAAGAAATTTGCGTCGTGGTAAAATGAAAAAATCCCGAGAAATGGGTGTCTCATGAATTAACTGATGTGCATAATTGAGGAGCAAGCGTGGACGCTTGTCTTGCTTTCATAAGTACCGAAATAATCGCAAGCGAAAATCGCGAAGGCATTAATTATATATATATATATATATATATACATTTCAGATAATAAGGGTAAATACTTTCGACTAAACAAATATTTTTTTTTCTAAAATAATTGTTAAATTTTTTAATGTCATAGTTATATGTGATCAGGACGTCTAACGCCTCAGTCCCTCTGTGAACACGAGTGCACTTTAAACGACGGGAACATAGATACTAAAATTAGTAGTAAAATTTTATTTCAAATGTAGAATTCGCGTTAATATCGCATATAAAATCAAAACAATTATCTTAATACTGGTAGTGGGATTGAGACTTGCAACGTCTACTTCCACTTGATACAAAAACGTATTGTTTTGTATCAAGTGTTATAAAACAACAACAAAAAAAGAACTTCCTAATATATTATGTGCCCAGTTGAAGTTTTGCTTGTGTCAGATTATTGCAAGTTTAACTTTACAAGTTCCTAATTTTCTAAATATGATATAAAGGTTAGCAAACAACTTTTATTGCCAGTTGAAATTTTATCTAATGTTTCATAATTTCTTTATTGATAAATAAATTTAGTTATTGCACATATTTTATTTGAGCTATTTCAGTATGGAAAAGCTGTTATTAGTTTTGTAATTACAATAATTGCACATTTTTTCAGCATACTGCCGGTATTCTTAAATAGGCGGAAACTTTGAAACTCACCTATAAATAAATGGATGGTTAAATTATGCTAACTAATGTTGCTGGTGTAAATGCGTCCTAAAATTTAAGAAAACAATGGATGGGGATCATTGAATTCTTTTATAGATATTGCAAACTGTGTGTAATATCCTACAATACCTGATATAAATCTATAGAGCTACTCTAGTAGCAAATAAAATTTACTTGATGATAATATTCCTAGACTCAAACCGCGTGTCTAGTTAATAAAATAGTTTGCTAGTAGTAAATAGCAAATTTCAGTAACTTGGACTTCATTTCTGAGTAAAAAATCTTGGCAACGAGGGTATGATTAGTCTTTGCAAATGAGGATTCTAAAAATAAAACGCAGTTACCCTGGTTGACCTTCCATGAAAATTAGAAAAATGATGAATAGTCAATTGTTTGTTGAATTTAAAAGGTGTTGATAGGTTTTCCATTAGTAGCATGTTAAAACTTAGCTAATTAGCTCACTTTGATCTGAGTATCCCATCAGAGGTGCGGTGTACAGAAAGTTGGATTAAGTATTTCAAAACATCCGAAAATGCTATTGCTATGAAATATTGCACAAATACAAGTAAAACTTGTAAAAAGATCAATGAATCACATAATTTGTAAGTATTATTTCCAGGAAATATTTAATGTTTTTAACAAATCAAACATGACATCTGTAAAATATTGCAACAAAAACACCTCTGTGATGTGAAGTGCTATAAAAATAGATATCATTACCACACAGCAACACATATTTTCTCTTTTCTGCACCCATTAATTAACTTATGCCATCCAACATCCATGTGTTATTTAATATAGTGTGGCATAACAATCTTATCTTATTTATACATGTGCATTTGTACCTATCCACACCTTTTTAGTTATATTAGTGATTAATAGGACATTTAAGAAAGGACTTAAAATTAAATAACAATTTTTTCTGTACTTTATAGGAATTGATATTGGCTAATGTATCTGTTAGAATAGAAAAAATATGTTCATTGATGTCCTTTATGACAAATTTCCTTTCACAGAATATATAAAAAAATTCTTGCTAAATAATGGTAATAACACTAAATAACTATACAATTATACTCTAATCATAAAACAATATATAACATGGCTGTGCATAATATACAATATAAACAGAAAAATATAAAAATCAATATAACATAACAAGTACACAGTGATTTTTCATAATAGTTACCTATAAGTTTGTAACAGTAGAACATAATTAGCAAAATTAAAAAGATACAGTAAAGCATTGTCATTTAGGACTTAATAAATTATTGCACTATCACTCATTTGTCTTTCACTTAATTAATGCTTATAAAAGTGTGATGAGGAAACTTTGTTACAATAGTTAAATACATCATTATATTGGTAACATTGCTTTCAAATGGAGAACAATGTACCAATATGAGAATTTCTTATAGCTAAATGGTCAATGAGTTTGTGCAGATAATGAAATTATTATCACATCAATTTTAATAAATTCGGATATGAATATCATATAATCACAATTATGAGAACACATCAATTGGGTGTGGTGAAACTGTGGCCAAATTTGGGTGAGTGGGACTTGCCAATGGGTCCATGTGAGATTCTATTTTTCTTGCTTCAATTGTAGCCTGTTTCACAGCCTCTTTATATGGACCTCTTTTCTTTTTGTTGAAATGAATCTGGAAGAATTGACATTATGAAATTCAAAGTCTAAATTAAATAACAGTATTTTTTTTAGGAAAAATGGCCATTACAGTAATGAGGATTTTTTTAGGTTTCTAACAGTTATCTTCCTATTTTTGTAAGGAAGAAATTCAAATAAATAATTTCTAATAATGTAATTATTAGTATGTTCATACAACACAAGAAATTTTATAAAATAAGTTTGTTATAAATATATAGACTACTATGTGGTTGCAGCATAAGAGAATCTGCCACTCGATCTTATCCCATGCTCTTATAACCATAAGTGGTTGACATTTTCTGAAGTAAGTAAAGTTTACTAAAAAATTTTGCCAGATATCTAGATATGCAGCACATGCAAAAATGGTCTAAGTTGTTTTGATCAGTTTTATCATAGTTTAGTGTTTTTTTTCTCAATATACTTATATATTATCAATAGATATGTGTTATTATATTTATTGATATTATTTTATCAGTACAAATACCTTTCAGTTTATAAACACAAATACATGTAATTTTGCACTTATAATTTTAGCAGAATTGTATTATAATTAAAAATAATGGTAATATGTTTAACTCTTAGTTTTATTAAAAAACTAATTGAAGCAAAAGGTATAATAAAAATAAGAAAAATTTTAAAAGTTGGTCAAGTTGGATCAAGGTTGATGTCCGTTTATCCACTTGAGCTTTGAACAGACTTTACGTTGCATAATCTTCAAACCTCTAACAATCATAGTAATAACAACAAATGTAAATAAAGAAAAATGGGTATTTTATGACTTAAGGATTTGTCCTATTAGTGGACTGGTTAGAGGCTACATGAAGACAGTGATCTTCAAGTGAAATATATTGCTCAGATCTAAATTAGGGTATGTGTCTATGTCTAGATGAAGAGGTATTTACTCATTACAGTATTTGTTAAGCCTGCATACTGTCTTGATGACAAGAATTTTAAATAAAATAATAAAAAAATATTGTGGTTATGTCAACATAGTGCCAAAACAAACTTGAGGAGCATGGTCAACTTTCCTGGCTACCAAATCCTTTTAAAAAATTGAGAAAAGGGCATTCCACAGTAGTGTGAGATTTATAGTATAACATTTTCACTTGTTATTTTAGTTACACAAAAGACAAGGACTGGGGTATCTAATCTATCTAAAATTATTAATATTTGCAATTTTTGCAATCCAACAGAGAAAATCCCAGTCTTTGTTAAGAAACACTGATATCTCATGAGTGTTAAAACAATCAGTGTAAGTAAACAGTAATATCTATATCTAAATACAAGTTATCATAAATACCTTGTAATCTTCTAAAAATGGACTCAGACTATCACATGGCATCAAAGAGGATGTTGATGATGCAAACCAGGCAATGTGAGCTCTAGAAGTGGGTATAACACTCAACACTCTACCAGGCCACCACGGGAATCCAACCACTTTTCCCCAAACTATATCACCAGGCGAAACATGCAATAACCTCCCTCCAATACTTTCTGTAGTGCTTTCTGGGAAATCTGGTACAGTTTCTCCTTCCCAATCATCCAAAACATCTGTTTCCTGCTCATTCCTCTTTTCATAAGAGTTACTACTTAGCCTTCGTAGGCTTATTGATAGTTTTTGTTTAAGACAGTGCTCCTTAATATTGCTAAAATAATCTACACCATCAACATTACTTTTGCTACTATTCTCATCACGTTTTTTTGGAACTTTATGTTTCTTTTTGTGTTTTATTTTGTGCCTGTGTTTTTTTTCCAATGGGTCAATTGGTGGGTTATCAGACATGTTGTTATGAGGTGATAATGCACCAATGTGTTTGGGTGATTGGTCACATTCTTCGTCATTTTCTGTTACATTACTCTTTTTGGCATGTTTTTTTGCTTTCTTTAAAGCTTTCTTAACTGCTTTTGAGTCCGGTTTAGATGGTTTACCCATGTCGCCTGACACACCTGAGTCTTCATTGTAGTCTCCTGACAGGGGCGGAATTTTAACCACTGTTCCCTCACCCTCACCAAAACAAATTTTTAATGTTCGTGCACTAGAAAACAATGAACTAAATGACACATCATTGTCTTCCTTAGAATCGCTTTCATCACAGATATTACCACTATCAGAAACACTGACAAATGCCAGTTCACGTGTTGTTTGTTCACTCTCAATCGACTTTTCACTTTTAACACTTCTCATTCTTTTTTCACTTAAGTCATTTGTCTGCAGCCTTGACAACTTAGGTATAAGCATACTGCTCATGATGTATTTTTTCTCTATTTTACTATCATGAGGGGTGTTGTCATCGCAATCTAATTTGCGTTTTTTAGACACGTCTACATTTTCACTATTCTCATTGCAAATACCCTTGCAATTTGAACATAAAACCTTCCTGGGCCTAAGTCTAACGGTCATCTTTTGTCTAGGTTGAGGCTTGCCTTTGGATCCATGTTTCCTTGATTTCTGAACATCCTCATCCGCGTATTGCGGTTCTTGGTAAGTAAACCTTTGACTAACGGAATGTAGTTTATCATCTTTCTTATCAACGGTTCCAGTCTCCTTATTAAAAGCTGGATGGAGACTATATACTCCAAATGGCAAGTTTCTGCAAAATAATGGAGAATTTATATAAACTAAGGAATATTCCAATAATCGATAATGGAATTTCACTTGGAAAATGCCAATACCAACCCTTTACTGGAGTCCAGAAGCACACCTTGAAATTTTTTATCTTCTGTACAATATGACACAACAAGCAAATCTGCTAGTGCTTCTTCAACATTCACTAAAATTTGAGAATTCTTTTCAATCGTCATATCGGCTGTTGCAACGACAACCGCCATATTCTTTTGTGATTTGTGAGTCATAGACATAGACAGTATTGCCAAGTCTACTCCGGTCATCGGCTATCCTAACCTAGTCATGTCACCAAGTAGCCTAAAATCGCATATTTTTTTCTCCACTAGATTAGGCTGTTTTGCTTAAAGTTAACGTTAACGCGCTGAGAAAATTTTTTTCTTAGCATTATAAAATATTGCTAGTGAAATAGAATTTATTCCTAACACAGTTAGGCTTCGTTTTACTAGAAGTTATAATATGATAGAAGAAATAACTATGGGATGTTAACAATTAATTTTCTCGCATGTAGGAAATTTACTCCATATTCCAAATTTGATGTGAGCTGCACAGGTGCGATGTACATTGTTATCGTAGTCGGTCTTCGTGATACAATTGGTATTTTAAAACCATTACTATTTGCTTCCCAAAGTAATAGTAACCGGGTTTTATAATCTCACAGTAAATTATCTTTACAGCTTCGTCGGTAAGACTCGCGAGCAGGAGGCTCTTGAGTGAATTTTTTTTTAAGAGAAACGATGCTGCATTGTTGATGCGACGCTCGGCGTCGCGATGCTGGCGGATACTGTGCTATGGTCTGACCCCTGTTAACGAAAGATTTCCGACCATTAAATACCGCCCATAGGGGTTGATTTTTAGAAAGGGCCCTGTGCACGAGTAAATCTCGTGTAGACCGTGAATCTGGGAAAACGCATTCGTCGGCGAACGCGGTAAGGTAGAGTTGTACGCTGTACGTTATTTGTATGTGTGTGTTGTGTAATGTGTACGGGGAAGTAATCTCGAATGCATTGTTAACATAGAGTGATGAGTACTATAATACTTATAGAAGCAAATAAATACTATAATAGAACAAATATGGTTGTTAATTGACTTGAATTCTCTTGCAATCGATTAAAAATTGTTAAACTATTAAACATCTATATGTATATTGTGTACACTGCTAAAAATAGGAATTTTGTCATAATTCTCTTTGCCGTAATTTATTTCCCTAAATCTCTGTATCCCTGTATTACTTATATATTTTCCATTTCTTCGTACTTTTCGGATACAAGTGAACTTAATAAATTCAAGTAAAGAAACAAGTACATGCTAAAACCGCAGCACCGTTACTATCTTCCTTACTAGGTACTGAGTGCCAGTAATTCAACTAAATACGGTAAAAAACCAAACGTGAAAGAGTAATGTGCATACTGCGGTACTGCCCTATAATACAATCAAACGTAGTGTGCTTTGACGTCTCACTTTCTAACATACATACATTTTCGTTACTTTCGAGATTTATAGGGATCCATAAAAAATCTGATACAATTTTTATTAAGAAAAAGCTAGACATGGCTGTATGGGCTCCGATCCCTGTGCTTTTAACAAACATGCAATTGTCATTTTGGGTTTGACATTGACACTGATAGTTTTATATTTTAAGAATTGAACAGACGGTTTTAATCCTAGGTAGCCTAGTGATATCTTTTTTTTGCAAAATTGTTTTTTCTGACATAAAGTTAACCCGAATTAAAGTAAAACGCAGTAAGTAAATCTTTAAGTGTAGTTCATTATTTTATTGTACTATTCGGTTTATATGTAACTTATATAATCTATTTCTTAGGCGATAAAATAAGTAATTTGTGATTCTCTTGATGATTGCAATTTGTGAACTGAAAGATTTGAAATGGTCAAAAAATAAATAAGAATTATTGAATGAAATTTGAAGAATAGTTTTTGCTTAGTAATTGAAAAAGTTATACACTACTGTTTTAATTACTTTGGATCAATGCAGGTTTAAAAATTTCTCAATTATGTAATTGTAGTCCTCACTCAAAATATTTATAGTTATGGTATGAATGTCCCAAAACTCAATACCTACCAGGGAGTAATAATAGTGTTATAGTTTTTTAGTTACAGACACTTCTTCAAATTAAAATTTCTACCTTATACCTTACTTACTTGACACTTACTACAAATAACATGTTATCCTTTTGTATTTTTTTACATAATTCTAGAATGCTACAAAATATAATTTAGATTAAAACCTTTTTTTTTCCACAACTGTAGGGGCCAATTTTATTAATAAAACTTTAACTATTCATACTGTAAAAATGTACTATGTAAGTTGCCAAGTTTTTGTAAAAGGGGGCTTATTTAATCAAGATTTAAAAATAATACAACTCTGACTACTTCTTTTGTTTTAAACTAGTTTTGATTTCTTTTATGTGCACCTGGTACTTTCTGACTCTTCTGCTAAAATAGGGTAAAACAAACTACAACTATTGTTAAGAATAGGAAATGGATAAGAATATGGAATAAAATTGTGTGCGTGTAGGGACAAATCATCTATGAACTAATTGGGTAAAGAGGCACGGGCTAATAGCTGGGCATGAATGAAAGAGAAAAACATTGAAATTCACATGTGAGTGAGAAACTCACATTATGACCCATGGGTTGTAATGTTTTTCTCTTCTCTCTTTAAAATGTAAACTAATAATGATAAGCATTAAGTAACTGTTGTAAAGTATTGATTTCTGCATAATAATTTGTAGCAGATTGCAAGACGGATGAAAAGATATTTCACTTGTCATGTGACTATCCCTTGTGACATTAGGCCAATGTAAATGAAAAAGCAATTGATGTAATTTGAATAGACTTTCTGTTATATATTTATCTTTGGAAAGCAAAATGGTCCATAAATATGACTTATCACTTCCTTCTGAAAGCTGCACCCATCTGAGGCAGCTGCAGCCGGCAGGTGGCTCAGATCAAATCAGAACTTGCGAACTGTCATTACAGAACGGAATTAGCGCAAATATATTTTCGGTCAAAGTAACAAGTCGTTATCCAAACACCTTAGCACTGCGATATACCATTAGTCTATCTGGCACTGCTGAAGAGACTGTACAACTGCCCAAAATTCGACTGTATCAAAGGCTTTCTCATAGTATCCACTTATGTCTATCTTCTATACAATCTGGTGAAGAGTATGGTTTGGGAGGCTGGAATTTAAGCCTGTTTATTAGACGATTTGTGATGTCACTCGAAAATAACACGTAGACGCGGCTTCGTAGCGTTAACGGTCTATAGTTCTTCAATAGACAGTTATTTCCTTTCTTGAAGAATTGGACAACCACGCTTCTACTCCACACTTTCAGCGTAATACCGTCATGAATGACGGTAGTAAACAGCTTCCGAAGGACTACAAGTACCGGTTTCCGACCCGCTTTCAGAAGCTCAGCTCAGCATTCCGTCCTGGCGCCTCCGACTGTCGGACTTACTGTGACGGACTGTGGACTCATACAGCCTGACATAAGTTTAATAAAGTGGTGGTGATGTCCTTTTTGCCGAATTCGATCACGTCGACAACTTATGAATACTTCCGGCGGTTGTCAATTGTGGTATATATATTATAGTGCTGCAAGTGTTCATGCAAACACAGTGCATTCACAAGTTTTACCTTCCGATATCTAAAAAATGCTCATGTGTTAATATTAATGTCATATCATGTTACACTTACATAAATATTGGTTATGTTCGGGATTTGAATCCAGTACCTATTTTTCTACTGTTGATCGTTATTATATCATAAATATAGTAGTTACCTTTAATTTCAAACGTGTTTTCACACACCAATGGCGTTAAAATAGTTTGTGAGACAATGTCTCTAACCAAAATTAAAAGTTACTTACTTGATTTGTGTGGATGTGGATTACAGTGACAATAATTTAACTTCTTGTGTTCATGTTTTCAATCTCAAAATGTGCATAAGCAGCATAATAATATCTTACAGCACTTGAGTCTAGATTCCAGCGTGATGCCTTCAAAATTCCGCAATGCAGTGCAGCGAACTTTTTGAATAATTAAAAAATGTGAAGACATCACTTCGCTCAGGCCAGTGAAACAAGCCGATCTTCGGAGAGAGAGCTTGGTTGCCGACCACTCGAGCCGGTCTTCGTTCGATTATTTACAATAGACATTTCAACTGACATTCCCTCTTCTCACGTTGTCCACAGACAATGTCTTCAGAGAAGAGGATAGATATAACCCAGCCCCTATGGGATCAGAACACGTTCGTGGGTCGGTTCCGGCACTTCGCTTTCATCTCTAATCCGTTGCTGACGTTCGTGCCAGAAAAACATCTGTATGAAGCCAGAGATCTCTATATGAATTACAAGTAAGACTACATTTACATTATGTTTGAAATAAACTGATTTTTTTCGACTCTACTATTCGGGTCACAGCAGAGTCCCAGTAAATTCAGCACTTAAAGTTGCAATTAATATTTTTAGTGGTGGCGGCCGACATTGAGATTCGAACCCAGACCACTCGCATCATCCGTAAGCTACCAAGGCCCTATGTATTATTTTAAAAAAACATTGACATTCGACAACATATATTTACTATAAATATGTTTATTTGAACTAAGAATTCCCTGTGGTATCCCATCACGATAAATACCACATCAAAATGAAGCAGACTGATAACGGGCAGCAGCGTTAAAGGCGCGATGTGTTTGGTACTGCGATCAGTCCGCTTGGCAAGAGTGGCGATTATGTCTAATAAATATTAGATATATACTAATATTATAAATAAAGGCGAAAATTGTGTTGTGGGAACTCCGTTTGGCTAAGCTGACTCGTGTTAAATGGAAATGGCGTCGTAGAAATTGGAGTAATTTTTGGATATCGACAGTCGCACCAAAACGTCAGAGTTTTGTTTGTCAGTCAGCTAGGGTGTACCCACGTGCAGTTCAGATTAGAATTTGTAGAAGTGAGTACCAACTTACAAAAGCTTCGTGTCTCTGCCCTTCGTTGTTTGTTGTTTATCTTAGAATTGGTTCGCAGAACAGGCCAGGAACCACCAGGCACGACCATGGCTCAAGTGATCAGAGCGAAGCAGCTGTACGAGTCTGCCTTCCACCCCGACAGCGGTGAGCTGCAGAATGTGTTTGGCAGGATGTCCTTCCAGATGCCCGGCGGTTGTCTCGCCACAGGTGCTATGCTGCAATGGTACAGGTCGGTAATTTACAGAAGCTTGTGCTCCGTAGAGGTACGTTTCGAAGCTATTAATATCGTAGCATCGTAGCAGCCAAAAAATGTCCCACTGCTGGGCACAGTCGTCCTCTTAACATATTTCAGAGGGTTTTGATTCGCAACGCTATTGCCGGTCGGTGGACTTCACGTGACCTTGAAGCATTTTTTATATTTTACTCAGACATACCGGCTTCCTCACGATGTTTTCCTTGCGAGTCATGCGGCCATTATAATTGAAGCGCCGCCTAATGGTTCAGGCTCAGGGTGCGGGTTGCGAACAACGTCGCGGGTTCGAGCCCGCCTTTACCAATACGTTAACCGCTTGAGATACAAGCTCTTTGTTGGTTAACAGGAATATTAGTTAATAAATTAATAGCATTGCTAATCTTCATCAACCTATTCAAGTCCACTGCTGAACATAAACCTCTCTAAGAAAGCGTCCGTATAAGCCGGCATGGATTTCTTGAAGGATTAGTCCATACGGGAAGTAGAAGCATCTTGTACTACTGCGTTTCGTTCGGCGAGTGATTTAACCGAAGGCCCACTCCACCTTTCTCAATTTCTTCGTGCCAAAACGTCGGTAATCACTTACCGCGTGAACCGAGGTGAACCGCTTGCTCGTTTGCCGTATTTCTCTTAAAAAAAAATTCTCTCCACTCTGGGTTAACAACGGGCGGTTCCCCATCATTAGTCTTTGGGATTTGAGTTTAGTAAAAAGCGAGCTAGATAGATTAGTGTACACCGCGTTCAAGTCAGGTTGGCATTGGCAGAAGACGATTCACTTGTCAGTAAACTTACACATTCCTGTCCCTCAGATCGGCCACAGCTGTGGTGTTCTGGCAGTGGGTGAACCAGTCGTTCAACGCGCTGGTGAACTACACGAACCGCAACGCGAACGCGCCGCTCAGCACCAAACAGATGGGCGTGGCTTACGTGTCCGCCATGACGGCCGCCATGTCCACCGCGCTGACCTTCAAATTCGTCATACAGAAACGCGCCACCAATCCTATTTTGGCTGTGAGTATAACATTTTTTCACGTGGTAGAGCCAAGCGGCGGCTTTTGCTGCTGCTCGAACGGGCCGGCTCGACCGGTTTGGTACCACTGCCTCGCAGAATACCGGCGTGAAGTAGAGCCATCTTGTGCTTCTGCGTTTCGTTCGGTGAGTGAGGTAACTGGAGGCCCACTCCCCCTCCTCATCCTCCCTCCTGTCTCCCTAATTCCCTTGAAGGCCGATAACGCACCTGCAGCACCTTTGGTGTTGTGGATGTACGTGGGCGACGGTAATCACTTACCACCAGGTGGACCGTTGGCTCGTTTGCCGCCTTTCACATAAAAAAAAAACTTAGTTTATCACCAGATTTTAAATGAAAGCGTAAACAAAAACCGAGATGCTGTGTCCATCTGTCATCAAAAGATTTGCCCTATACTCGCCAAGCTGGGCGGGGTGATCAGCGCCAGAAATAGACAAGAGGACGGTGCCTACTCAGACGGCTCCTAGACAGAAAAGATATCCTTCCGCTTAATAAATTAGCACTATGATGAGATGGTATCCATTATCCATATGCTTTACAATACAATAAACTCAATTGTGTTGTATTAAAGTAAATAAAAACTCGAGTGAAACTAACATTCAAAATATTTCCAATATTTTAATTAAGCAGAATCTACGATTTTAAAAAAAGCTGTCTGTCCGTCTTACAATACATTGTAAATAGTCCACTGTAGGACATAGATCTCTCCCTCCTCGCCCGCCATCGGTATGCTTTATTTCCGTTTGATATTTTCGTGATGGTTATATTTATAGGTATATATTTCTCCCCATCTGTTGATAGCCATTGTAATTTTTTTAAAAAGAGGGTGGCAGATTTTACGCCGGTGGCATACGAGCACGGCGGTCTGTCTGTCTATAATATAAATTCAAAACCTGTGAATGGATTTTGACAGAACTACTGTCACAGTAGTAATAGTGGTCAAGCCGTTACACGGACTGGCCAGTATTTACTGTATGTTAAGTTATCTAAATATGTTCATAGATTATGTTGTCTGGCTGATCTAACAGTCTACATGGTAAGTGGTTACTCCAGCTCATACAGACAACTGCAACCAACTTCTTCCAAGTAGCTGAAAGCCACTTACCATCAGCTGAACTGTTAGCTCGCTATTCATCTCAGTTCATTAAATATAATCTATGGTTTTTTTAAATATTGTTAATTATTTCATTCGCAGAGGTTCGTGCCATTCGTTGCGGTTGCAGCTGCCAACTGGGTGAATATTCCGCTCATGAGGCAGAATGAAATTCTATTAGGTATGTTCACATGTTTCCATAAACTTGTTCGCATGTTCGCTAAAACATATTCATATGTTTGGGTAAACTTGTCTACATGTTTGCGTAAACTCATTTCCCATGTTTACGTTAACTTGTTTCACTTGTTTACGAAAACTTATCCACATGTTTACGTAAAATTCGTGTGGGACAGGCAGCATCCTGAAAAAGTTTCTTTTAGTTGGGATTCACATGTATAACGGAGAATAAATTACCGTTTCCTTTACACACCATAGATAATGAAACACTATTTTTATTTCGTTTTTTATCAATTTAAATATTTTTTAGGTACTGTATGCAAAGTTTTATTTAATATATTATGCATACTTTTACAGGCTTAGACGTGACAGATGAAAATGGAAAAATAATTGGAAAATCGCAGATTGCTCCCGTCAAGGGAATATCGCAAGTCGTTACATCTAGGTTCGTTATATTCATCCATTAAATATTATGTTATTTATAATGTTAACTTTAAACACAGAAAACAATTGATCATCATCATCATCATTTCAGCATATAACAACTCCACCGCTGAACATAGACTTCCCCAAAAGATTGCAACGAAGCTCGGTCCTGACCCACCTGCATCCATCGGTTTCCCGCAACACTGCGCAGGTCGTCACTCCCTCTTGTGGGGGGTCGTCGCACACAGCGTCTGCCTGTACGTGGCTGCCACTCGAGAACCATTCTTCCCCGTCGGTTGTCAATTCTGCAAGCTATCTGACCGGCCCATTTCTTCTTAAGCTTGTTGATCCATACGCCTTTATCGTTTACTCTGGTTCCGCTGCGGATATCGTCGTTGGAGCCTCTGTCGCGCAGAGAAACACTGAGCATAGCCCTTTCGATACCGCGCTGAGGAACTTTCAGCTTCCCCATACGGCCTGGAGCGACGGACCAAGTCTCAGTTCCGCAGTTCCGTAAGTCATCCTCCATGTGGCTGCCGGAAGTAAAGAATAGCGCCGACCCTGTCTGACCATGGGTGTCGTAAAAGGTCGACTAATGGTCAAAAAGTCGTAACATTTGTACAATATTACCCTGTGTTGGCGGTATAAGAGAATTTGCCATCGGGTCTCGTCCCGTGGGTCTCGTAAAACTGGACAGAGGGAAACATTTATATTAGGAGATGGGTAGCAGCATCTTCCTGCATCAGACCATAAAAAAGCAAGCCCCCCCTATGTTTTTTTATGGAAAAGGGGGCAAACGCGCAAGCGGCTCACCTGATGGTAAGTTATTACCGTCGCCCGCGTACATCTGCAACACTAGAAGAACTGCAGCTGCTTTGCCGGTCTTTAAGAATATTTCGAGAGGATGAGAACGAGGGTTGGGGAGGGGGAAGTGGTCCTCACCAAACGAAACGCAGCATCACAAGATGCCTCTACTTCACGTTGGTATTCATACAGAAAATGTTGTAATTGACAAACCATTTCGTACAATTATTTCAGGATCGTAATGTGCGCCCCGGGGATGCTCCTGTTGCCTTTTATTATGGAGAGGATCGAACCTAAGCCTTGGATGCAGAGGATCAAGCGAGGGCACATCCTTATACAGACGGCCATAGTGGGCGTGTTGTGAGTATACTTTAAATCTGTATTTGTAAATCTTAGCTCTATAATGTCATCCTTTCAATGTCCGCCGCTGAACGTAGGTGTTTTCCGAAAAGTATCTATGAACTATATATAAAGTCCAGAATATATTCAATCGAAGGACATACATATTCTTATGATTAAAAACGACTGCTTCACACCAGCAGTGTGTTCTTTTACGCTGTTTTTAATGACCCTTTTGGTTTCTCTGTATAAGGGATCACATTCACAAGCTTGTGCACTCCTTCATCTTGTAGTAGAGGGATATTGCACTTAACGCCTGCTACTATATGCCAGCTGAATATGCACCATTACTTAGACATGGTACATTTTATACGTGGTTGAGTCAAGCCGCTATAATATATATATATCAATTGACCAAGCATGAAGTTGCAGTTTAAAGGAATTGATATTAAAATTAAACCGGCCTGGTCCAAGATTTTTGATTGAACCTTTTTTTTTTACACCACGTGACCGCCGGTGTTGTAACGTAAAAAAAATGTTAAAATTGAACGCAATACATTCTGTGAAATTAGTTAAATATCTTTCTTTTGGCGACATTGAGATTAACTCTACATACATACAAATGAATACTAAAAAAAAGGGGATACCTATGGAGTTTCTTTCGCCGGTTTCTTCTCCGTCAGAGGATTCTCATTACGAAACGGTGGTAGATTATAAACAAAAATAACGTTCGACAAGTTATATTTATGTTTCTTACGTTGAATAAGTGATCTGATTTCCCACAGACGGTTCGTTCGGTGCGAACTAACCCACCACGGCTCACTTCGAGGCGTCATTGTTCAGAGATTTTAGATACTTACATAAAACATTGTCATTGTGTTATATATGGTATACATGCATATAATATGTAAATAAATGGTAGAGTCGGGAGAGGAAGACTTAGGCGAACATTTCACGATCAAATCGGAGACGTTCTGAAAAAAGGCCAGGTCAAGAGTACTCTGAACCAACGAGTATGCATGCGAAGATTGATCAAAGTGGGAGAAGCGAAAGACGTATGTCAGGACCGTAGCAAGTGGAGGAAGATTGTCTCTGCCTACCCCGTTGGGCACAAGACGTGAATATATACATACATACGTATCATATGTATTTAATTTGCAGCCTAACATTCATGGTGCCCACCGCCTGCGCGCTGTTTCCGCAGAGATGGTGAGTTGTTTGCATTCATTATATACTTTATCTGTCTGTATGTCAAGGTGAGCACGGTGACCCTATGCGCAGATGTTTAGTCCCCCTTACATCCTTTACATTAATTAAAACTAACATTTTTTATTCTATGACATTTTAAAATTATGCATTTTACTTTCCAATGAGAATTATTTCGAATTAAATTTTACTCTGTAAAGCTGTATGTACAATAAGCTAAGGCTGGAATGAGCATGTACGCCACAGATTAAGGTCATTAGGATACAAACTGATGTGGTCTAGACATAGGACCGTTGCATTTCGAGGTAGTTTCCGCTACGATGCCTCAAAATGCTTTAATAATCTGACGCCACCATTTCGAGATCTAGGATCAGCCAAAATGCATACTAAAGTCGTATATACCATTAATACAAAAAAGCTCCTTACTTAACACGAGATACCATTAACCTTAAATAACAAAAAAAAATTTATCAATACTCATCATTATTTTTTTTTATAAATTCTTTTGAAAACAGTATCTAATATGTTTTTATTTTTTATTTTTGTTTGTTAGAAACTGATGTTCTTCAAATTTTTTTGTTTTTACAATTTTTTTTCTCGGTGCGTGCTTTGTTACATTATTTTTCGCTAATGTTTTTGTGTGTTGTTAAATATATGTTTTCTATTGTATTCTATTGAGAGAACGATCGCCGCTCGTTGTGTGGACTAATGGAGCCCCAGTGCTATCGTCAATTTCTGGAATCTTTAATTTTTTGAATAACCATCAAGGTTGCAGAAAGTCGTGGAAGAGAATTTGTTATTATTAATGATTGACATTCACATGACATTCATTTATCTCTAAGAGTGTTGTAGGTGGATATTAAAATTTTATAATACTCAAGGATACGGTTCTCCAGGATCATCGGAGAGACCTATGTCCAGCTGTGGACTTATAAAGCCCGATGTAGTAGTAGTGACCTGGTTCACAATATTGTTACAGAGATGTGAAATCCGCCGACACGCACTGGAGTAGTGGGAGAATTCCACACGATTCTAAATCCTCTCAAAAATTACGCTCGTATACACAACTGTGGGAAATTTAGAGGCTGCCCTTTTTACTATTATATTTTTAACTATTTCGATATATTGAGGGTTGGTATGAAGATATCAACGTATACCCCGACCCGAGGGGAGGGGAGCCCTCCGGTGTGGGGGAAAGTCGTCTAAGGTGAAAACTTAAAGTAAAAGTGAAGTAGCAGGCTGCTGGGCAGAGGCTGGTGCTTTCTTAAATATTTGTCTCCGGTGCCGCCGCTGCTTCAGTACCGGGACTTCACACGTCCTAGAGATAATATTATCTTTTTTTTTTAGTTCTTTCTCATTCATGCCGGTTTCCTCACGATGTTTTCCCACATCGCCGAGCACGTGGTCAATCCAGCACTTATCGAACCAGCTCACTACTACTACAACATCGGTCTATTTTATTCAGTGCTGAACATTGGTCTCACCAGAAAAGCACCAGCAGAAGCTTGTATACGTTTCTTGGAGGTTTTGTCCGTACTCACGACGCTGGGCGAGCGGGTTGGTGAACGCAGCGCCAGTGCCCACACCAGTGGGACTTGGGTTCAGCAAATTCGGATGGATACTCCACCCATCTCGATCTCCAGAGCCTCGTTTGTCGGCTAGCAGTGATGCACCACTTGCAGGTGTGATTGGCATTTGAAGAAAGAGACATGGTATGTTCTCGCTTTCACCCCATGGAAGAAGCAGGCATATTAATTCAAAATTGATTTTCAGTAAACTGTCAATTGACACAATCAAGCGTTTCGAAAAGGAGAACTACGAAGAGATCTTAAAGAACACCGACGGCAAACCACCGAAGTACGTGTTCTTCAACAAGGGACTCTAAGCTAATAGAAATAAGGTCTTGCATCAATTTAGAAGTAAGTAAGTAGGTGACAGTGAAATAATGCAATAAAATGTTATATCTGAAGGAAAGGTGAGTGAGTCAGGTTCACAGTGAGTCGTTTTTGATGGTTAGTGAGCGAGTCTCGAAGGACTTTATACACAGGGAGGTATCACCTATGTTCTTGTTCATTCATTTATTCTGGAAATAAATCGATGTTCACAGATAATGAAACATGAAAATTTTAAATCCCTATAGAGTGTTCATGTCCATATTGTGAACATTACAGTAAGTATTTGAGCGATTGATAACTGAGAATAATTGAGCCGAGTAGAGGTAGGGTAGAGCATTTAGCGAAATCGAGTAGACTCGAGTAGTTGTTACGAAATTTAAGAGCAATATAGGTAAAGGTAATGGTTAGATGTTTGTTTTAGTTGTGCTTTTTATATTTTTGTATTGCCTTTTAATATAATTAACGCGGTTTTATAATGTTTCCTAATTATTATATCCAAGTATCATTTGGTTCCTAACTCTCCAAACTTGTGTAGGATTAGACTATAGCTATAGCTAGTATAGCTATTTAAGTAAGTTAGAATATTAAATTTTTTTATAACAAAAAAAAATTACACATTTTTTGGTTCGATGCTCAATCAATTACATAGATTTTGTTCAGTGTCGTCAATTGTTTTTAGGCGCTAGATGGAAATGATTAATAAAAAAGTGAATTTAACTTAGTTTGAGAGAAACAACCGACTACAAACGCTATTTTCAATCATTTATTAAAATTTAAATGGGTCCACTGTCGAGGCGAATGGCCTATTCTTCTTAATAAGCTCCTCCTTTTTAGAGGTCGGTTGTAATTGCGGAGCTCGTTTTCAGAACGATTACAATATTTTACAGTATTCGTTTTTATTTTAACTAATATTTAATTTATTTTTCAATCGAAAATCATGGTATTTTTTTAAGATATGTATTAAAAGTTACGTTATTAAAGAATATGTGTATAGCTTACTATTGTTAATTAAATGCTTAATGTGCACTATAAGCTCAGGTTTCGTTAACGTTAATTATGTATTTAGCGTATTGTTGATTTTTTCCTCTGTAGCTTTTGCAATTGGAGGCTAAAATTTTTAATATAGTGGCATCCCTGGGTGGACATACGTAAATTCATGGGTTGACTGGTAGAGAATGCCACTTGGCATTACGTCCGCCCATTGTAACCTTAACGTCAAGGTCAATATAGAATCTAATAAATAAATAAATTCAAATTTTCAAAAAAAAATAAGACAATATGAAAATAATGTGTTATGTTATTTCTTACAAATCGTTTTATTTGTGAATAATGATTGTTACCATACACCACTTATAATTGAGTCGGCTTCCGGTCACAATGTCTTTAAAGTTTTTCTTTCTTCTTTCCGTCGCAACTCCTTGCGGGCAAAGTGAACCCACGACTCATCGCACATAATTGTTTCGGGTTCGGACGATTGTTCATGTGGAATTTTTGTATTTTACGCGCAGCCACAAAGTAGAAGAAATCATACAGTTGCTCATATATAACTTAATAAGCAAAATAAAATAAACACGATTGATGTAATCACGAACACCTGCGATAACGTCTGTCACTGCCTTATCAAAATCTAAATCGTTTGCAAATCAAGCTTACAGTGTACCATTAGCCCGAAGTTTATTTTGTAGTTTTTAATAATTCATTTGGAAAATGTATAGGATATATTTGTTCGTACTTAGTTATTTAAATTTTTTATAAATAGTTTTTATTTTTAACTATTTTTAATCGTGCACAAATCTATCCTGTATACATTCCGTAAAATGAGTTGTCTGAACAGTATTCTTTTAACTTTGACTTCATATTTATTGTCGATCCTATTCTCCATTGCTAATGCTTGCATCATTAACCATTCTGTATTACAAGATTAAAGAGATATCGTATGTTTTATGAAGTAAGTTCTATTCCAGTGATAAATTTAATTTAAATTAATTCTCATTATGAATGGATGAGTTTAAAATCTATCCGTTGCTGTACTGGGAAATTGAAATTACTCTGGCAGGCTTATTCCAAAAACAAAGTTTTTTTCTAGAAGAAATTGGTCCAGACCTGTTAAATTAAGGTAGATAACTCTAAACGTTTGTCTATTCGATGACTCATACTTTAAAACAGTTTAATAATATTTGTTCATTCTTTTTTTTTATTTTATTGAAAATGGCAAGGCAATAGTTTGATACATAGGTTTTATGTGGTTTTTAATTTAACATGCTTGTTGGGTATATAAAAGAAGGATTATACACTAATGTTTTTTTTTAATTATTGTATCCTTAACTACGCGTATGTAATCTTATTGCATATAAAAGACCAGAAGCATTTCTATAATCTATTAATCTAGTCTTTATTTTGGGAAATAGCCGAAACTTTTTTCGTACATATTATATTTTCATCTGTATTGTTATTTGCTATTTTATTTAGACATTGTTTTGTTTGTATATAATACACACACTTGGAGAGACAATAAAGTTGTTATATGCTTACTATATTTAATTTATGCCAGAATCCTCTACCCCACATCGTCCGCAGTGTAGCGTAAAAATTACTAAAGAAAGTGTCCGAAAAATTTGAGGATATGGTATCAATTATAATAATGGAAGAAGTGAGAGATTCTAGTCCGTATCAATTTTTTGGTAAATAAATTTAATTTTGTATTTTTCATGATTATAATGTGAGAGAGAGTAAGACTTGTGTGAATCTTCAATGTTTATTAATTTTCTGAATTAACTTCGCAGTAGTTAACGATAAAATAGTTGATGAAGATTAACGGATATTTTACGCCTCGTTTCGTTATTCTGGAGGAACAAACAGCTGCCACACGATATAGTTTCGATATGGTTTATTAATATTTTACATTTATGTTTGCACCAAATCGCCACTAGTGCGCGGGTACCGGTGATACCCTCGTCAACCGTCTTTCCCAGTGTGGTGGGAATGGGTAAAACTTCTAAGAAATGTATACCAGATTTAGTTGCCACCTTCTCGGAGAAGCCTATGTTCATAAGTGAACAAGAATAGACCGATATAGTACAAAGGCGGTGAGCCTGTCGGCGTCTTGGTATTCAGGCCAACAATATAAAAAATACACAAGTTTCGACAAACTAATTTCTACGTGCCCAACGTATGGGGGATCTGCTGGGGTCTCCCGCTGCGAAGATAGAATCTCCATCTCAAGATAACCACTCGCCTCGGCTAGGCATATTTAATTTAAAAAAAAAAGTATGTAACTGGCCGTTGTCAAGTGATGTTGCAGTAATTTTGTCTATGGTTTGTTGACGGAGGTCACTCCTTCACCAGTTGATCCTATTACCTTTGCCATGAGGTCGTTTGTCATCGTTTTTGAAAACTGTTATATCATACCACATGGCATATTTTCCAAAAAATAGCACATGAGACTTCACTAAACAGGTTTTTTTTTCTAAAAAGGGTATGTGAAATTTAATAAAACTAAATAACTTTTTTTTCAATACGAAACTTTTATATTTATATTCGATGAATTCTTAAAAAACGAATACGCAGATAAAACATTTCTGCAGTAAGTGTTTAATAACTGATTTCTACGAAATATTTATAGACATTAAATAAATTACAGTTCCTAAATTTACAGTAAGCTCGTGTATAATACATGATAATAAGGCACCGGAAAATACGCACAATGAGTAAATCGAGTTCAGTTCACAAACGTTGGCATGACGTTTCACATACGAACAGGTTTTCCTTCTAATATGTACTTAATTTTACGTATTTTATTGTTATATCTGCCTGAAAACTGTATTTTAATATTCTCTTAAACAGACACGAAAAAAAAATTTAAATCCTAAGTACTGTACTTTCCGTTACAGTTACGTTATCCTTTCGAATGAAAACCGTATTTTTAGCAATAAGTCTCAGGTGCCCTTACATAAATCGTAAAACTAAAGATGGATGCATAATATTTGTGCGTTGTTGTGTCTATCTACATTTTGTATCTATACAAATAATAAATTTTAATCCGTAAAAGTCGACAAACATAATGAAATCTATGAAAGAATCGAATCAAGTGTTTGAACAACACAATTCCGGCTCGAAGGACCAGTTGACAACAGACATGTCTATATAAAAAAAAGTTTAACAATTGTACACGGCATCCACCTTAAAGCTTAAATAAATATACAAATCAGTATACATTCGCCTTTTCCAGCAGAACGGAGGTATCGCACATCGTTTTAGCCGTCGACCGTACCAAGAACAACAAATGCAGTTGCTCGAAGACGTTCAACTGGACCCTTGTTCGTACTAAACCATGCAAAACTGTCGCCCTCTCCAAGTCTAGCCACCTTTGAAGGGACAGTTCCCTTTCGTCGACTGGAACGCCTTGGACGACGTCCAGAGGTCCCCATAGCATGAACTCCAGGACTGATTTCGCCTGGTTAAGTGATATGGCCCTTTCTTCTTGCAGTACTTCTTTTAGCAGCGGAGTCAGTTTCTCCCCAGGCAAGAGAATCTCAACTGCTCTAATCGCACATTTGCATAATGAGCTGTGATGCTGCTCCTCGGTGGGTTTGCTGCAGTTCACTTCATCGCCCAATCTGGAATTATCAATAGTATACTTAAGATTGATCAAATATCTAATGCTAGTAATAAAAACAAATAGATTATTTGTACATATGAGCTTTAATGACTGTATAACCAAAAATAGAATGGTCAGAGTTACCTGAAACGACTAAAATGAATGTTCTACTTTATTTTAGTCGTTTCAACTCGCCATTCACCACAGCTTATTTAGAACAATGTGACAGGTGGTAAGCCTGTCGCCGTCTTAGTGTTCTGGCCAATGATAATAATTCTTGACTAATAATAACAAATATAAATTTCATTGTTATCACACGGGAAAGGATCGTACATAACTTTCCAGAATTCACTGGTCGAGCCTTCCCGATAGGGCAGATCGAACTATGCTCTCTTTGGAGGTAGATCTCCTAACTACTCGGCTATCTTGGTTTGATCAAATTATTGGAGGAAAAAAATCACCTAAATCCTATTCATTTAATCTTAATATAATTTACTTATGCCTCTGGACAGATTTAAAAGAAGGAAGATTAGCAAGACAGGATTTAGTTTTTTCCATCAAAAGCTAACTTATAATTATAATTTTTAATGATACAGCTTATGATGCGCAGACTCCGTAAGTAATATTAGTGAGATTCGTCTGGCGTTTGGTACAGACTTCAGAGTCATAGGCCCTGGGTTCAAATCCAAGACGAAGTCAATATTTGGGTTACAATTAAATAATTGATTTTCTAAGTTTTCTATCTTAAAGTTATACGGTAATATGAAGGTGAAGACGAGTAAGTGCTTCTTTATTAGAACTAATAATCATTGTTTATAATAGTAAGCTGCTATAAGCGTATACCCATTACTGGGGTGTACAGAGGTCTACATATTTTAAGTCGTCTTTTCAACCTACTTCTTATTAGAAATCATAATATCCAAGCGCATTTTTTACACTATGATGACATTTATATCAATTACACCAATTGTGTGAATATTGTGTTAGAAATCGGCTTGAACGTAATGTGAACACATAAACATCAAATCGTAACTTACCCTTGTAGAATGCAAAGCCGTCCATAAGAGTTAGTCTTCGGTGCCCAAAGAGAGTTCAGCCTGTCGTCAGGTGACGGTAGGTTGAGCGTGCTCCCATGGGACGCCATCGGCTGCAACTCCTTCAAGGATATGAAGGACGTCAGGGACTCTGATATCTCCTCAACCCCGCGCGCTTGGAGGCATTTCAGACCGTTGATTAGCTGCAGCAGCATGAATATCGCCTCGTGCATCTGATCAGTTTGCACCAGCTGGTGTTCCTTCAGACCTTCGGCGGAGTGAAGGTATTCGCCGTAGGACTGGATCGTGTCGACCTGAGCGTGGCCCAGTACCACGATTGTGCCTGGAAATATATTTATTGAATCGGGGATTTCATTTATGCAGTAATTGTGATTAAGACTTACTCACCATTATTATCAGGACATAATCGTCTACTACTGAACATAAGCCTGTCCCTTGCGCTAATTTACGTATTATCCCGGTATTATTATTATTTTATTGTAATGAGTCACACCAGGATTCACTTCTGACTCTAGAGGTAGTATTGGAGGCCTTGATATTTCTTGGAGGAATACACTCGAATAACGTAACCTAATTAGAAATTTTATTAACTAAGTAATCGAAAAAGTACTAGATATTTATTAGTTATACATAACTTAAATATCCCTTAAACAAGATGAAAAAATGAAAAAAAATTGTTACCTTGTACCAAATCCTCTCCTTCCTCGCCAAACTGCTGAAGTGGTACCAGATCGCAGAACTCGGTAATGGCGTTCAAACTGAGCGTCTGCGGCTGAACAGACTGCTGGCAGACTATCTGAGACGCCATTTGCTCCTTGTGCAGCATCAGAGTGACGTTCACTGGCCCCTGGCTGGAGTTCCATATCGCCGGGTAGAACACGCGTTTGCCAGCTTTTGTGTAACTGCCCTTATTTTGTGGTTGGACGGTGAAGTCGCTCCATCTCAGGTTCGTGCAGGCTTTCAGTCCTCTTAGTGATGGTTGCATAGTTGCACTTTGTTGGACCTAAAATGATTTTCCTCTTAGATAAGTGCTTCTTATGATTGCTACTGTAATGGCCTATTTTAGTCGACTGCTTAACGCCTATAAAAGCAGGCTTACACTGCCTGGAAGGTTTGCTCATACCCACTACGCTGACCATGCTCGGCTTGTGCAGTTGCCGGTACTCTCGTAATAGTGATGCTGATTTCGGTTCGGCAAATTCGTTTGGATATTCCGCCGTCATTCGGTCGTCAGAACCCCGTTTGTTTACCAGCAGGGTGCACCACGTGCAGGCGAGATTAGCATTTGGAGAACGAGATGGCATGTGTGAATCCCCTTACATCTCTTCATCTAAATTAATAATTGATATTATACTGTTACAAAGCTACATTATCCCTTTAATATGGTTGCGTAACACTTGCGAAGGTGCTGTTTGTGGAGGCTGGTCTGCTCGAATCTTCAGTGCACTTTTGCTTTAATTTTGTGGATCACTATATTGTTATATCATTCTATCAGCTGCCTATGGTACCATACCTTTTAATATATATTATTATTATTATTGAAAAATACAAAAACTAAAAAGAGGATGTCTTCGGAACTTCTTTCGCCTGTCCATTTTCCGTCAGAGGAACCTTATTATCAAGCGGCGGTAGATGGTAAAAAATAACAATAGGATTTGATCTTTTTTTCGACATAGAATAAATAATCATTTACAAATCAATCATTAATTCATAAAGGACATTTATGAACCTGTGCGAAAACCGAGACAGGATACTAAATTATTATATATTGTAAATCTCGTGTTGTTATTAATTATTATTGTAGCGTTCACGTCATTCCCCATCTTTTAACAGTAATATTCTATATCAAGGTATACATTGATTGTGCTTTATCTGTATACTGAAACTTAATGGCTATACTGTATGTAAAATCATAAAACTACTAGAAAAAAATAATAAAGAATGATTTGAATGATCCAGATGAGTAAAACTACAAAATTAAAACCTATTAATAAAATGATTGAAAAAGAGAGAAATAAGTTTACTGAAGTTAAGGAAAATATATTCACGAGTAAGATCTTTATGATGTCATAAATATTTTACATATGGTCTCTTTTTTTTTATGATTTTTGTACATGTGGGCAGGTGTATTTGTTATGACAAATCGTTTTATTTTATGCCAGTATTATTCCTTTTGTGTCTGTATTTTTATTTATGTAAACGCAATGCCTAATCTTCGCCTACCTTTACGATGTCAGGCGAGCTTATCCTTCCTTGGCCTTAGACTTCTCCCATTAGGAGGATTTTTTTATAGGAAAGGCGGGAAACGAGCAAGCGGGTCACCTGATGGTAAGTTATTACCGTCGCCCACGTACATCTGCAACACCAGAGGAGCTGCAGGTGCGTTGCCGGCTTTAAAGTGTATTTGGGAGATGGGAGGGGGATGGAGAGGGGACTGAGCCTCCGGTTACCTCACTTACCGAACGAAACGCAGAGGCACAAGATACATCTACTTCACGCCGGTATTGTGCGAGGCCTTGGTACCAACCCGGTCGAGCCGGCCCATTAGAGCAGCAGCAAAAGCCGCCGCTTGGCTCTACCACGTGTATAATTTGATTTGATATAATCTCCTCTCTCGACAAGCAGATGGAGATCGCTGGACACCTCGCACCTTACACACCGCTGCACGTTATGGGCGGGCTCAATTACGGTCTGGTATTTTTCGAGATGGTTATCCCGCCATCTGTCTAGCCTCAAGGCTTTTCCCCTAGTCGTCTCTTACGACACTCTTATGGGCACAAACGATCGATTCCAGGCGTCCTTATGTAGATTATATATTTATGTACATTACCTGTTCTAATACTTGTGCTAACGCTTCGTGGTTCGCGATGACAACAGCTCCATAGTTGTCTTCGAGATTTTTGTGCACAACACTCCTCCCTTTCCTGACTCTAAGCTTATTGGTGGTGGCCTTCGGTGTCATTTCATTCTGGTAATCGTCATTGTTGGAGCCGATGTTGTCGTTCGAACTGTAGAAACTGTATGGTGAGTAAATTTCCGATTCTGTTTCGCTCCCACAATAAGGCAGCGACGTTCTGTTGAAACTGTTGTTATATTTGGGGAAATCGATGTTGCCGTCTTCAGCTTTAGTGTCCGGTCTGGTCTCAATTTTGTTTTCCCTGGGCTTGATGGCGGCGTCGCATTCCGGGGAACTTGAGCGTGCATGATGGACGTATTCATAATCGCTGTCGCTGTTCTTTGCCGAATCGCAGGCTTCCTCGTCGTATTTCCCGGAGTTGTAGACGTCGTCGTAACTGTTTATGACTGGATCGTTGGTGGCTTGGACTAGCTCTTGAGGTTCGTCTAATTCATCATTGTCGTCGTCTAACGGACCCCTGCGTTTTACGAGTTCTAAGTGTGATTCCCTTTCGCGCATACTTGCTGTGCGTTCTGGTTTTCTAGGCGCCAGCGCTGATCTTATTTCGCCTGGAAGAAATAAAAAAACTTTATATACTAAGTGTAATTTGTATGTATTTCTATACTTACTATTTCCCTAATATGGTATCCATATACACAAATATTTGCTGTACGTCTGAGACTAACACTCGTATTTACAAACGTTACTATGAGAAGACTTACAGTATTCGCGAAGGAATATAAAACCTATACAAACTCCTAGAGAAATACCTTTGTAATGCACAGTGGTTTGAACAAGTGCTGTTTGTGAATACCCCTAAAATGGCCTAATAAAATCTGACCCCCCCCACACACTTCTTCGTGTCATATGAACCTACTAAGGGAAAAGTCTTGTAGATTCCATACCGTCAAGCAGACAGCGGGACTACCCATTTTAAAATGAAATTACACTGACTGGTGACGAGCAGCAGCGTCTACCAGTCTACCAAGCCGACCTTCCGGAAGGTTCTTGAAGAAAAAAGAACTTTAGCCAACGGTCGCATTCTCCACCAATTGGTACCTATAATAAATATCTATTAGATATAATATACTAGGGCCGGTATTAGCTGTAATTTAAACCCTATTTTTGGCACAAGCGTAATAAGTAAATACGCTCACGTAAAATACAATCTTTTATAGCAGCATTCTTTAATTGTAATGTGAGATTGCTTATAAATTTAAAATGCTTATTCAATTTAATTTTACTGAGTAATTGTGTGACAGTGACAGAAAAATGTAGTAACATTTTTTAATCTTTTGATATTAGTTAAAGTGCAAAGTAAACTTGCATCAAATAATGAACTACTAAATTTGTTACTTATGTTGAAAATGTTATCTTAATAAACTTTTCTGAACGTTCTTTATGTTCCAATTTATGCCCATTCCAGTGGTAAAACACTGAAACCTTCAACTTACCTAAGTTGGCATAGATGTTGTCGGTTTTGCTCGGTGCGGGTAGCCATGCTTGTTGCTTTTGCTTTTTTTGCAGGGCAGTCGATTTCGGTGGCGGAGGACGGGCTGGTTTTGGAACAGATGAGGATGAGGCTGAATTTGCATCCGCAC